>CM029018.1:82107538-83425835 GCA_016801055.1 Panax notoginseng
TTAATCAGTGGTCAAAGAAGGTCCCTCGAAACTGTCTATGTGTTCTGGATTTTGGCCAAGAACATGAAGAACACCTATAGCGACGGTTCTGTCGTTATAGGTGGCCTTTAGTGACAGATAGCTATTATTTTCCGGAAATTAATAAAAAAAAAAATAGAAAAAATTAGTTTTAAATTATAAAAAATACAAAATAAATTATAAAAATTATTTAAATTCCGAAAAATATTTTTAATTATTTTAAATATATTTCATAAATATTTAATATTTTGAAATATTAAAATATTTAATTTATTTAATTATAATATTAAATAAATTATTTAAAATTTATTTTAATATTGGAAATATCATTAAAAATTATATTATGATATAAAAAAAATATTTAAGTTATTTTTAAATGACTTTTAATATTTTGTGATAAATTTCATTAATAAATTGATATTAATGGTAATTAATTTATTTACTTAATGAATTAAATAAATTAATTAAAAATGATTTTATTATATTAAAAATTATTTAAAATGAAAATAAAGTGTTTAAAAAAATTTTAAGTTATAAAAATAACTTTTAATATTTAAAGGATAATTTCATTAATAATTAAATATTAATGATTATTAAGTTATTACTAATGATGTAAATTTATTTAAAAATTATATTAAATAAATGGTTATAAATGGTTTTTATTAATTTAAAAATTATTTAAAAGGGATATAAATGAATTAAAAATATTTTAAGTTATGAATAATGACTTTTAATATTTTGATAAATAGAACATTAATACTTTGATAATAATGGTAATTAATTAGAAATAATTTTAAATGTTTTAAAAATCATTTAAAGGTAATTTTAATACTTTAAAAATATTTTGAGTTATTATAAATAACTTAATATTTTAGAAATGATTTCATTAATAGTTAAAACTACTTAAATATTAATGATAATAGAATTGATTAGTATTTAAATAATTTTAATGTGATTCCGATGTTTGAAATTTCGTGATAAATTATAATAAATGTTTAAAAAATTATATTAAGTCATTTAAAAATAATATGACTGACATTAAGTTACAGAATAGAGTCTTAGACTCGATAATTACCCGATAAAGTTATCGTACAACCGACATGTTTCAGAAATTGATCTGGACTTAGATAATGTATTAGATAAGTGATTATTTTTGATTCAATGGTTTGTTAATCTATGTGCCAATGTAATTAGGTATGTGTTGACTGCAATAAGCAGTGTTATGTGTTATAGTATATTGTTCTAATCGAACGAATGATCTGATTAATGATAGGTCGTGAGATAAGCGATAAATCTAAATTACAAACTGTAAGTAGCGCTTCAGGCAAGTATCTTACCTTTGCATTTTTTTTATGCAATGGACATAGTAAGAATGTTTCTAAACTATATTATTACTGTAAAAATATTAAACCTTATATTATATACGCTCATTGCTTATCAACATGTTAGTATATGGTAATTCAGATATATATATTCTGTTCGTTAATTTCTGTAAATGGTTAAACAAGTGTCCCCACTTGGATAATCATTGTATTTAATCCCATGTTAATATACCTTTGTCAATTACCCGTGTATATATATATATAATATGTTGAATTATAGATTATTGTTGAAACAAGATAAAACCTTTGATTGGAACCCAGACAAGTATGAACATCCCTACACGGGAAAAATTTTTATGCACCCAAGGTAACAGAGTGAACAATCTTTATCGTTCTTGTAATGTAGTATTGATCAATGCAGGGCATAACGGGCTGATCACTCCCCCCGTGCCGTAAGTTATGTCGGTTTACAGATGAATTTCAGTTTAACCTTTTCCAAATAAAAACAATGTTCATGGCATGTCACCATAACCCCAGTTATAGTCATTATTAGTTTCAAAAATTTGAAAGAGAGTTGTTATGTTATTATTATCGGTTCAAATACTTCACAACTATTGACTGTTTGTAGAAGAATAGTACAAAGAAAATATTTAAATCCTTTTCAGCTTATATATATATATATATAAATATATATATATATATAATTATATATATATATATAATTGGTATTACTTGTTGGGCACTCAAATGCTCATCCTTGCTTAAATTTAAATATTTTTCAGTTAAATGCGAACTACCAGAGAGCTCTGCTAAGAACAAAGGAAGAGGGAAGGTTGCTGAATGAACGAATTACTATGTTATGTAATAGTTTGATGATATTAAGACAATTATGATATATATTATCTATCATGGGTTGTAATGAATGTTTAAATGTTACGTACTTGGGAGCTAGACTCTGATAATTATATAAATTAAGTTGATCTTTTATATTATTATTATTATTATTAGTATTATTCCGCTCATAGAAATGGTATCGTGAAGAACCGAGTTCGGTTTCAAGTACCCGAGTTTGGGGTTGTCACAGGTTGGTATCAGAGCTATAGGGTTAGAAACCTTAGGTGGGTTAGACCTTAGGCTATAACCTTAGAATAGAGGGAAACGTTAAAAATACAAATAACTCATATAGAGTTTTAAAAAAAATGAATTGACTAAATTCATCGTCAAACTAAATAAAAGATAACTTGTATAAAACTCTTATTTGTTATATGTATATACTATATGCTAATTAGGATAATTTATGTGTGTAGATGTCAGGTGAAAAATGATTCGAATACCCTCAGATCGTAAAGAAGGAGCCAATATCGAAGCCGATAGCTGAAATAAAGGCTCGGAATGAAAATAATTCAGAAGATGTGGTTATTATGGAAAACATAGTACCAGATCCGGAGATGGTGGCTGACAGATAGCGATTCAGACACTAAAGTTGAAGCTGATCAAGCATCAACAGAGGTGCAGAATCTGAAGAACAAGGTTTCTTCTCTGGAAAGGCTGTGGGAGAAAGAATAGCTGTTGAATAGTCAGTTGCGTCAAGCGTTAATAGAAACAATGGAAGGACAAGATAAGCTTAAGATCCAAATTGGTCAGATGGGAGCCACAAGCATCACATCGTGTGCAGCTACGGACAAGAAGGGGAAAAGAAAGATAGAAGACCATGACTTAGGAAAATCCAATAAGAAGAAATGGAAAAGAATATGTTATCTTTGCGGCTATGAAGGACATACCACTCTATATTGTCCTGACTACAAAAAAGGAGCATATTTTATCTGTGGATAGAAGGTCATCAGGCGAAAAGTTGTCCAATGAAAAAGAATAATAAATGAGTAGTATAGGTTCTGTTGTGATGTAGGTGTGTTTAATGTAATATGCGCTAAGTATGTCTGTGAAAGGTAATGTTTCCAACTTTTGTGTTAAGCCAAGTTTGTAAATCCCGACTTTTGTAGTCACAAAGGGATGAATTATGTTTAAAGCATTATGTGTTATGCTATGTAAAATATTAGTTAAATGAATATGAATCTAAGTTTGAGAAATAAAACAAGTTTAGAATATTAAACTTATTTGATAAGGTTTAGAATGTAAGTTAAATTATGATTTTATTTAATCAGATAATGCCGCCGAGACGTCGAACTCGCAACCAAAGGGCAGAAGAGTCTGTCAACAATGTTGAGGGACAACAACAAGCAGACCCAATGCAGCGATTTGTAAACATGTTGGCTCAGGCTATGCAACAGGGAATACCAGTCGCTGGAAACCAGCCGGACAACCGCTTAGCGAACTTCAAAGACTTCAAGGCTGTAGGACCACCGGAATTCAAAGGTACCACTGACGCTGTTGAAGCCCAAACGTGGGTCAAAGAGATTGAGAAGGCATTCATAATAGCTAGGGTAGCTGAGGGGTAAAAGACCACTTTTGCCACCTACATGATGAAGGGTGAGGCAAATTTTTTGGTGCGAAGCAAACCAGACGAGGGCAGGAGAAGGTTTAGTCATATGGGATAGATTTAAAACTTTATTTTTCGAGAATTATTTTTCCCCTAGTATGCAGGCTAGGATGGAGGTGAAATTTTTAGAGTTGAAGCAGGAGAATAAGTTTTTTTTTCCTGTTCTCTGCTGCTACCTCCTTTGTTAAAGTTTTTCATTGGTTTCTAGTTACTGCTTTTCTAATGAATTTTCTCAGCCTTCTAGCAAGCAGAGCTACATCATCATCATCATCATAAATCATCATCCAAGCTGTAACGCCCCCAAATCCCGGGCCCTTTAACCACATATTTGGTACGTCATGATACATCATTTTCATACTTGTTCTATAACTATTGTGGAATATACATACATACATTGTTCATTTTCAAATGATTTCCCAAGGTTTCTAACCTTAACTTACATACATACCTTTAGATTCACACAAGGTTTACATAAATAACTTACATCAGATAACTAAATAGTTAACGTGCATAGTAATCTACTTTTGTCCTTTGCTCTTGTCTCTGTCCTTCTTCGAACGCTCGTCTTAACTAAAAATGTTATCATGATATAACAAGAGTGAGCAATTGTAACAACCCGATATTTTCCATTAAAATAAATAAGAAATTTTGCGTATAATATTTTTTTTTAAGGATGAGGATTTGTACAAGATATTGTATATATGTATTTATGTGGTAAATAAAAATATATTTATTACATAAATATTTACAAATGAATTTATTTTAGAAATTTTGATTATTATAAAGTATATTCTTATAATAATTAAAATTATGGTAGAAATATTTTTATTAATTATTTTTCATGAAAATATAAGCATATATTATTTAAATAATATATGAAGTGATTTTTAGAATTATTATAATAATTATTTTATTAAATGAATTTTAGTATAAGTTATTAAGTTAATTATTTTACCTTAATTGTTAAGGTTAAATATGAAGAATAAATCAGATATAGAATCCAAACCCTAATTTTAGATTATTATCAAGGTATGAGAATAATAATATAATATTAATTATATTTTAATTTTTCAGTGCTATGAATATGTGTTGTATTTCCGTATTGATAATGGTAGGTCAATTACGGTGTATTATGACCAAACCCTAGTAATAATGCTAAACCCTAATTTGATATCCAAATTAGAGTGCAAGATTATTTTATAGGTGTGTTATATAATCTATGTTGTGTATTAAATGTATTAATTAGGTGAACCCTAATTAAAATTCTAGAAACCCTAATTTCTAGAAAACCCTAATTATAATCTAGAAACCCTAAATAATTTTTAGAATGAGGAACCCTAATTTGAAATTTAAATTAGAGTTCGAGATTGGTTGTAATTGTGTTAATGTGATTAATTAGCAAGTATTATAATCTCAATTCAATGCTAATTTGAAAATCCTAAAATTTTAAACACTAATTTGATAATTAGAAAACCTAATTATAAATTGGTAACCCTAATTATCAAAATCGTAAATCCTAATTGCTATTTTAGCAATGTTAATGATAATTAATGATCTAAATCCTAATGTTACTATATAAGGCAATTAGATAATTAATCATAATTAAGAAACCCTAATTTCAAAATTTTAGAAACTAAAATTTAGTTAATTTTTATTTGATTTTATTTATTTTTGTGCAAACTCTAATTGCTAAATTTTATTATTGTTTTGTGCTAAACCTTAGGGTTAAACCCTAAGGGTTTGCCAAGTTCCAATTATGCCATTAAAATGATTTATCAAAAGACCATTATGCCCCTTTTGCATTATTAAAGCTATATAATATGTTTTGACATTTAGGTAAGTTGGTGACTAACTCATAACCACTCCACATGCTTAAAATCACAGCAAGAAGTCACCTTCATCAGCCATTCATGCACCTTGTTGGTCTATATATAGATTGAAGAGAGAGAAAATTATTGTTTGTTCACTTATTTTGTCCAACACCCAAACCTTCTCTCTCAAGCTCCAAACCTCCGAAAATATAAGCTATATTAGTCCCAAATCAAAGCCCCACGTTCACCATAAACAGATCAGCAACACAAAATCAGAAATTTTTCAAAGAAAGGTATAAAACCCTAGCTTAAATTTTGTCCATCGATTCTGTGTTAGATGTTAATTTTTATTGTTAGAATATGTTGGTTGTAGTCCATTTTGACGATCTGGGTTGCTAAATATTGGATCCATAACATTTAGATGCTCGGATTTGTGTTTTTCAAAAATCTGGAAAAACTTGGTTTTGTGGTCTGACAACGAATGTCAGTGGCCACAGATCCTTACTCGTTTATGATTTATGTCGTTTTTAAGTTGATATGTGTAGTCTGACATGTGGTCTGGTATCTGGAATAAGAATCAGTCTGTGATATAGTCCAGATTGCAAGATATTTTAGGTCAAATGGCGTTGACCGGCCATGACCGAGCGTTTCTGGGTAACCCAGAAACAGCCCAGAAATGGCCTGACAACATTTTCAACCGTCTTGATCTGTTTGTTTATTGGAGTTTTGTTGTTTTTTTCTTATATCTAAGTTGTAGTATGTAGTTTATACTATACGTTTATGCCTTAAAATATCCTGAATATAAAACTGGTTGATTGCAGTGGATGGTCAAACTAGGACAGACGAACCTGGAAGCTGTTTTTTGGGTAACCCAGAAAACGCTTGACCATGTCGTCTGACATGGTTTGACCGACCTTTTTATGTTTGATCTGTTGTTGTTTCAGTGATTTAGTGTAATAGAACTCTTCCTTGTCATGTTGGCTACGCACTGCAACCGTTAAATTACTAAAACATTACAAGGATTTCAAGTTGTGGAAGCCCAAAAGTGTATGCTCGAACTGTTCTTCATTTTTGGGCAACCCAGAAATGAAGAACAGCCTCTGACAACACTTTTGGAGGCTCAGATCTTTTTCGTTTATTGCTTGTTGTTCATGTTTATTGTTGGATAATGTAGTCCTTCACTAGAACTACACGATCGAAACAACAACATGCCCAGAAACTACTTGAGAAGTGTTTAATCAGTGGTCAAAGAAGGTCCCTCGAAACTGTCTATGGTGTTCTGGATTTGGCCAAGAACATGAAGAACACCTATAGCGACGGTTCTGTCGTTATAGGTGGCCTTTAGTGACAGATAGCTTATTATTTTCCGGAAATTAATAAAAAAAAATAGAAAAAATTAGTTTTAAATTATAAAAAATACAAAATAAATTATAAAAAATTATTTTAAATTCTGAAAATTAGTTTTTAATTATTTTAAATATATTTCATAAATATTTAATATTTTTGAAATATTAAAAGTATTTAATTTATTTAATTATAATATTAAATAAATTATTTAAAATTTATTTTAATATTGGAAATATCATTAAAAATTATATTATGATATAAAAAAAAAATTTAAGTTATTTTTAATGACTTTTAATATTTTGTGATAAATTTCATTAATAAATTGATATTAATGGTAATTAATTTATTTACTTAATGAATTAAATAAATTAATTAAAAATGATTTTATTATATTAAAAATTATTTAAAATGAAAATAAAGTGTTTAAAAATATTTTAAGTTATAAAAATAAACTTTTAATATTTAAAGGATAATTTCATTAATAATTAAATATTAATGATTATTAAGTTATTACTAATGATGTTAAATTTGTTTAATAATTATATTAAATAAATGGTTTATAAATGGTTTTATTAATTTAAAAATTATTTAAAAGGGATATAAATGAATTAAAAATATTTTAAGTTATGAATAATGACTTTTAATATTTTGATAAATAGAACATTAATACTTTGATAATAATGGTAATTAATTAGAAATAATTTTAATGTTTTAAAAATCATTTAAAGGTAATTTTAATACTTTAAAAATATTTTGAGTTATTATAAATAACTTTAATATTTTAGAAATGATTTCATTAATAGTTTAATACTACTTAAATATTAATGATAATATAATTGATTAGTATTTAAATAATTTTAATGTGATTCCGATGTTTGAAATTTCGTGATAAATTATAATAAATTTTTAAAATTATATTAAGTCATTTAAAAATAATATGACTGACATTAAGTTACAGAATAGAGTCTTAGACTCGATAATTACCCGATAAAGTTATCGGTACACCGACATGTTTCAGAAATTGATCTGGACTTAGATAATGTGATTAGATAAGTGATTATTTTTGATTCAATGGTTGTTAAATCTATGTGCCAATGTAATTAGGGTATGTGTTGACTGCAATAAGCAGTGTTATGTGTTATAGTATATTGTTCTAATCGAACGAATGATCTGATTAATGATAGGTCGTGAGATAAGCGATAAATCTAAATTACAAACTGTAAGTAGCGCTTCAGGCAAGTATCTTACCTTTGCATTTTTTTTATGCAATGGACATGAGTAAGAATGTTTCTAAACTATATTATTACTGTACATATTATTAACCTTATATTATATACGCTCATTGCTTATCAACATGTTAGTATATGGTAATTCAGATATATATATTCTGTTCGTTAATTTCTGTAAATGGTTAAACAAGTGTCCCCACTTGGATAATCATTGTATTTAATCCCATGTTAATATACCTTTGTCAATTACCCGTGTGTATATATATATATATATATATATATATATATATATATGTTGAATTATAGATTATTGTTGAAACAAGATAAAACCTTTGATTTGGAACCCAGACAAGTATGAACATCCCTACACGGGAAAATTTTTTATGCACCCAAGGTGGAACAGAGTGAACAATCTTATCGTTCTTGTAATGTAGTATTGATCAATGCAGGGCATAACGGGCTGATCACCCCCCGTGCCCGTAAGTTATGTCGGTTTACAGATGAATTTCTGTTTAACCTTTTCGAAAATAAAAACAATGTTCATGGCATGTCACCATAACCCCAGTTATAGTCATTATGTAGTTTCAAAAATTTGAAAGAGAGTTGTTATGTTATTATTATCGGTTCAGAATACTTCACAACTATTGACTGGTTGTAGAAGAATAGTACAAAGAAAATATTTAAATCCTTTCAGCTTATATATATATAAATATATATATATATATATATATATATATATATATATATATATATATATATAATTGGTATTACTTGTTGAGCACTCAAATGCTCATCCTTGCTTAAATTTAAATATTTTCAGTTAAATGCGAACTACCAGAGAGCTCTGCTAAGAACAAAGGAAGAGGGAAGGTTGCTGAATGAACGAATTACTATGTTATGTAATAGTTTGATGATATTAAGACAATTATGATATATATTATCTATCATGGGTTGTAATGAATGTTTAAAGGTTACGTACTTGGGAGCTAGACTCTGATAATTATATAAATTAAGTTGATCTTTTATATTATTATTATTATTATTAGTATTATTCCGCTCATAGAAATGGTATCGTGAAGAACCGAGTTCGGGTTTCAAGTACCCGAGTTTGGGGTTGTCACAGGTTGGTATCAGAGCTATAGGGTTTAGAAACCTTAGGTGGGTTAGACCTTAGGCTATAACCTTAGAATAGAGGGAAACGTTAAAAATACAAATAACTCATATAGAGTTTAAAAAAAAATGAATTGACTAAATTCATCGTCAAACTAAATAAAAGATAACTTGTATAAAACTCTTATTTGTTATATGTATATACTATATGCTAATTAGGATAATTTATGTGTGTAGATGTCAGGTGAAAAATGATTCGATTACCCTCAGATCGTAAAGAAGGAGCCAATATCGAAGCCGATAGCTGAAATAAAGGCTCGGAATGAAAATAATTCAGAAGATGTGGTTATTATGGAAAACATAGTACCAGATCCGGAGATGTGGAGCTGACAGATAGCGATTCAGACACTAAAGTTGAAGCTGATCAAGCATCAACAGAGGTGCAGAATCTGAAGAACAAGGTTTCTTCTCTGGAAAGGCTGTGGGAGAAAGAATAGCTGTTGAATAGTCAGTTGCGTCAAGCGTTAATAGAAACAATGGAAGGACAAGATAAGCTTAAGATCCAAATTGGTCAGATGGGAGCCACAAGCATCACATCGTGTGCAGCTACGGACAAGAAGGGGAAAAGAAAGATAGAAGACCATGACTTAGGAAAATCCAATAAGAAGAAATGGAAAAGAATATGTTATCTTTGCGGCTATGAAGGACATACCACTCTGTATTGTCCTGACTACAAAAAAGGAGCATATTTTATCTGTGGGATAGAAGGTCATCAGGCGAAAAGTTGTCCAATGAAAAAGAATAATAAATGAGTAGTATAGGTTCTGTTGTGATGTAGGTGTGTTTAATGTAATATGCGCTAAGTATGTCTGTGAAAGGTAATGTTTCCAACTTTTGTGTTAAGCCAAGTTTGTAAATCCCGACTTGTGTAGTCACAAAGGGATGAATTATGTTTAAAGCATTATGTGTTATGCTATGTAAAATATTAGTTAAATGAATATGAATCTAAGTTTGAGAAATAAAACAAGTTTAGAATATTAAACTTATTTGATAAGGTTTAGAATGTAAGTTAAATTATGATTTTATTTAATCAGATAATGCCGCCGAGACGTCGAACTCGCAACCAAAGGGCAGAAGAGTCTGTCAACAATGTTGAGGGACAACAACAAGCAGACCCAATGCAGCGATTTGTAAACATGTTGGCTCAGGCTATGCAACAGGGAATACCAGTCGCTGGAAACCAGCCGGACAACCGCTTAGCGAACTTCAAAGACTTCAAGGCTGTAGGACCACCGGAATTCAAAGGTACCACTGACGCTGTTGAAGCCCAAACGTGGGTCAAAGAGATTGAGAAGCCATTCATAATAGCTAGGGTAGCTGAGGGGTAAAAGACCACTTTTGCCACCTACATGATGAAAGGGTGAGGCAAATTTTTGGTGCGAAGCAAACCAGACGAGGCAGGAGAAGGTTTAGTCATATGGGATAGATTTAAAACTTTATTTTTCGAGAATTATTTTTCCCCTAGTATGCAGGCTAGGATGGAGGTGAAATTTTTAGAGTTGAAGCAGGAGAATAAGTTTTTTTCCTGTTCTCTGCTGCTACCTCCTTTGTTAAAGTTTTTCATTGGTTTCTAGTTACTGACTGCTTTTCTAATGAATTTTCTCAGCCTTCTAGCAAGCAGAGCTACATCATCATCATCATCATAATCATCATCCAAGCTGTAACGCCCCCAAATCCCGGGCCCTTTAACCACATATTTGGTACGTCATGATACATCATTTTCATACTTGTTCTATAACTATTGTGGAATATACATACATACATTGTTCATTTTCAAATGATTTCCCAAGGTTTCTAACCTTAACTTACATACATACCTTTAGATTCACACAAGGTTTACATAAATAACTTACATCAGATAACTAAATAGTTAACGTGCATAGTAATCTACTTTTGTCCTTTGCTCTTGTCTCTGTCCTTCTTCGAACGCTCGTCTTAACTAAAAATGTTATCATGATATAACAAGAGTGAGCAATTGTAACAACCCGATATTTTCCATATAAATAAATAAGAAATTTTGCGTATAATATTTTTTTTTAAGGATGAGGATTTGTACAAGATATTGTATATATGTATTTATGTGGTAAATAAAAATATATTTATTACATAAATATTTACAAATGAATTTATTTTAGAAATTTTGATTATTATAAAGTATATTCTTATAATAATTAAAATTATGGTAGAAATATTTTTATTAATTATTTTTCATGAAAATATAAGCATATATTATTTAAATAATATATGAAGTGATTTTTAGAATTATTATAATAATTATTTTATTAAATGAATTTTAGTATAAGTTATTAAGTTAATTATTTTACCTTAATTGTTAAGGTTAAATATGAAGAATAAATCAGATATAGAATCCAAACCCTAATTTTAGATTATTATCAAGGTATGAGAATAATAATATAATATTAATTATATTTTAATTTTTCAGTGCTATGAATATGTGTTGTATTTCCGTATTGATAATGGTAGGTCAATTACGGTGTATTATGACCAAACCCTAGTAATAATGCTAAACCCTAATTTGATATCCAAATTAGAGTGCAAGATTATTTTATAGGTGTGTTATATAATCTATGTTGTGTATTAAATGTATTAATTAGGTGAACCCTAATTAAAATTCTAGAAACCCTAATTTCTAGAAAACCCTAATTATAATCTAGAAACCCTAAATAATTTTTAGAAATGAGGAACCCTAATTTGAAATTTAAATTAGAGTTCGAGATTGGTTGTAATTGTGTTAATGTGATTAATTAGCAAGTATTATAATCTCAATTGCTAATTTTGAAAATCCTAAAATTTTAAACCCTAATTTGATAATTAGGAAACCTAATTATAAATTGGTAACCCTAATTATCAAAATCGTAAATCCTAATTGCTATTTTAGCAATGTTAATGATAATTATATGATCTAAATCCTAATGTTACTATATAAGGCAATTAGATAATTAATCATAATTAGGAAACCCTAATTTCAAAATTTTAGAAACTAAAATTTAGTTAATTTTTATTTGATTTTATTTATTTTTGTGCAAACTCTAATTGCTAAATTTTATTATTGTTTTGTGCTAAACCTTAGGGTTAAACCCTAAGGGTTTGCCAAGTTCCAATTATGCCATTAAAATGATTTATCAAAAGACCATTATGCCCCTTTTGCATTATTAAAGCTATATAATATGTTTTGACATTTAGGTAAGTTGGTGACTAACTCATAACCACTCCACATGCTTAAAATCACAGCAAGAAGTCACCTTCATCAGCCATTCATGCACCTTGTTGGTCTATATATAGATTGAAGAGAGAGAAAATCATTGTTTGTTCACTTATTTTGTCCAACACCCAAACCTTCTCTCTCAAGCTCCAAACCTCCGAAAATATAAGCTATATTAGTCCCAAATCAAAGCCCCACGTTCACCATAAACAGATCAGCAACACAAAATCAGAAATTTTTCAAAGAAAGGTATAAAACCCTAGCTTAAATTTTGTCCATCGATTCTGTGTTAGATGTTAATTTTTATTGTTAGAATATGTTGGTTGTAGTCCATTTTGACGATCTGGGTTGCTAAATATTGGATCCATAACATTTAGATGCTCGGATTTGTGTTTTTCAAAAATCTGGAAAAACTTGGTTTTGTGGTCTGACAACGAATGTAGTGGCCACAGATCCTTACTCGTTTATGATTTATGTCGTTTTTAAGTTGATATGTGTAGTCTGACATGTGGTCTGGTATCTGGAATAAGAATCAGTCTGTGATATAGTCCAGATTGCAAGATATTTTAGGTCAAATGGCGTTGACCGGCCATGACCGAGCGTTTCTGGGTAACCCAGAAACAGCCCAGAAATGGCCTGACAACATTTTCAACCGTCTTGATCTGTTTGTTTATTGGAGTTTTGTTGTTTTTTCTGTTATCTAAGTTGTAGTATGTAGTTTATACTATACGTTTATGCCTTAAAATATCCTGAATATAAAACTGGTTGATTGCAGTGAATGGTCAAACTAGGACAGACGAACCTGGAAGCTGTTTTTTGGGTAACCCAAAAAACGCTTGACCATGTCGTCTGACATGGTTTGACCGACCTTTTTATGTTTGATCTGTTGTTGTTTCAGTGATTTAGTGTAATAGAACTCTTCCTTGTCATGTTGGCTACGCACTGCAACCGTTAAATTACTAAAACATTACAAGGATTTCAAGTTGTGGAAGCCCAAAAGTGTATGCTCGAACTGTTCTTCATTTTTGGGCAACCCAGAAATGAAGAACAGCCTCTGACAACACTTTTGGAGGCTCAGATCTTTTTCGTTTATTGCTTGTTGTTCATGTTTATTGTTGGATAATGTAGTCCTTCACTAGAACTACACGATCGAAACAACAACATGCCCAGAAACTACTTGAGAAGTGTTTAATCAGTGGTCAAAGAAACTATAGCGACGGTTCTGTCGCTATAGGTGGCCTTTAGTGACAGAAAGCTTTTATTTTCCGGAAATTAATAAAAAAAATAGAAAAAATTAGTTTTAAATTATTAAAAATACAAAATAAATTATAAAAAATTATTTTAAATTCCGAAAATTAGTTTTTAATTATTTTAAATATATTTCATAAATATTTAATATTTTTGAAATATTAAAAGTATTTAATTTATTTAATTATAATATTAAATAAATTATTTAAAATTTATTTTAATATTGGAAATATCATTAAAAATTATATTATGATATAAAAAAATATTTTAAGTTATTTTTAATGAATTTTAATATTTTGTGATAAATTTCATTAATAAATTGATATTAATGGTTATTAATTTATTTACTTAATGAATTAAATAAATTAATTAAAAATAATTTTATTATATTAAAAATTATTTAAAATGAAAATAAAGTGTTTAAAAATATTTTAAGTTATAAAATATAACTTTTAATATTTAAAGGATAATTTCATTAATAATTAAATATTAATGATTATTAAGTTATTACTAATGATGTTAAATTTGTTTAATAATTATATTAAATAAATGGTTTATAAATGGTTTTATTAATTTAAAAATTATTTAAAAGGGATATAAATGAATTAAAAATATTTTAAGTTATGAATAATGACTTTTAATATTTTGATAAATAGAACATTAATACTTTGATAATAATGGTAATTAATTAGAAATAATTTTAAATGTTTTAAAAATCATTTAAAGGTAATTTTAATACTTTAAAAATATTTTGAGTTATTATAAATAACTTTAATATTTTAGAAATGATTTCATTAATAGTTTAATACTACTTAAATATTAATGATAATAGAATTGATTAGTATTTAAATAATTTTAATGTGATTCCGATGTTTGAAATTTCGTGATAAATTATAATAAATGTTTTAAAATTATATTAAGTCATTTAAAAATAATATGACTGACATTAAGTTACAGAATAGAGTCTTACACTCGATAATTACCCGATAAAGTTGTCGGTACACCGACATGTTTCAGAAATTGATCTGGACTTAGATAATGTGATTAGATAAGTGATTATTTTTGATTCAATGGTTGTTAAATCTATGTGCCAATGTAATTAGGGTATGTGTTGACTGCAATAAGCAGTGTTATGTGTTATAGTATATTGTTCTAATCGAACGAATGATCTGATTAATGATAGGTCGTGAGATAAGCGATAAATCTAAATTACAAACTGTAAGTAGCGCTTCAGGCAAGTATCTTACCTTTGCATTTTTTTATGCAATGGACATGAGTAAGAATGTTTCTAAACTATATTATTACTGTACAGATTATTAACCTTATATTATATACGCTCATTGCTTATCAACATGTTAGTATATGGTAATTCAGATATATATATATTCTGTTCGTTAATTTCTGTAAATGGTTAAACAAGTGTCCCCACTTGGATAATCATTGTATTTAATCCCATTTAATATACCTTTGTCAATTACCCGTATATATATATATATATATATATATATGTTGAATTATAGATTATTGTTGAAACAAGATAAAACCTTTGATTTGGAACCCAGACAAGTATGAACATCCCTACACGGGAAAATTTTTTATGCACCCAAGGTGGAACAGAGTGAACAATCTTATCGTTCTTGTAATGTAGTATTTGCAGGGCATAACGGGCTGATCACCCCCCGTGCCCGTAAGTTATGTCGGTTTACAGATGAATTTCTGTTTAACCTTTTCGAAAATAAAAACAATGTTCATGGCATGTCACCATAACCCCAGTTATAGTCATTATGTAGTTTCAAAAATTTGAAAGAGAGTTGTTATGTTATTATTATCGGTTCAGAATACTTCACAACTATTGACTGGTTGTAGAAGAATAGTACAAAGAAAATATTTAAATCCTTTCAGCTTATATATATATATATATATATATATATATATATATATATATATATATATATATATAATTGGTATTACTTGTTGGGCACTCAAATGCTCATCCTTGCTTAAATTTAAATATTTTCAGTTAAATGCGAACTACCAGAGAGCTCTGCTAAGAACAAAGGAAGAGGGAAGGTTGCTGAATGAACGAATTACTATGTTATGTAATAGTTTGATGATATTAAGACAATTATGATATATATTATCTATCATGGGTTGTAATGAATGTTTAAAGGTTACGTACTTGGGAGCTAGACTCTGATAATTATATAAATTAAGTTGATCTTTTATATTATTATTATTATTATTAGTATTATTCTGCTCATAGAAATGGTATCGTGAAGAACCGAGTTCGGGTTTCAAGTACACGAGTTTGGGGTTGTCACAGGTTGGTATCAGAGCTATAGGGTTAGAAACCTTAGGTGGGTTAGACCTTAGGCTATAACCTTAGAATAGAGGGAAACGTTAAAAATACAAATAACTCATATAGAGTTTTAAAAAAAATGAATTGACTAAATTCATCGTCAAACTAAATAAAAGATAACTTGTATAAAACTCTTATTTGTTATATGTATATACTATATGCTAATTAGGATAATTTATGTGTGTAGATGTCAGGTGAAAAATGATTCGATTACCCTCAGATCGTAAAGAAGGAGCCAATATCGAAGCCGATAGCTGAAATAAAGGCTCGGAATGAAAATAATTCAGAAGATGTGGTTATTGTGGAAAACATAGTACCAGATCCGGAGATGGTGGAGCTGACAGATAGCGATTCAGACACTAAAGTTGAAGCTGATCAAGCATCAACAGAGGTGCAGAATCTGAAGAACAAGGTTTCTTCTCTGGAAAGGCTGTGGGAGAAAGAATAGCTGTTGAATAGTCAGTTGCGTCAAGCGTTAATAGAAACAATGGAAGGACAAGATAAGCTTAAGATCCAAATTGGTCAGATGGGAGCCACAAGCATCACATCGTGTGCAGCTACGGACAAGAAGGGGAAAAGAAAGATAGAAGACCATGACTTAGGAAAATCCAATAAGAAGAAATGGAAAAGAATATGTTATCTTTGCGGCTATGAAGGACATACCACTCTGTATTGTCCTGACTACAAAAAAGGAGCATATTTTATCTGTGGGATAGAAGGTCATCAGGCGAAAAGTTGTCCAATGAAAAAGAATAATAAATGAGTAGTATAGGTTCTGTTGTGATGTAGGTGTGTTTAATGTAATATGCGCTAAGTATGTCTGTGAAAGGTAATGTTTCCAACTTTTGTGTTAAGCCAAGTTTGTAAATCCCGACTTGTGTAGTCACAAAGGGATGAATTATGTTTAAAGCATTATGTGTTATGCTATGTAAAATATTAGTTAAATGAATATGAATCTAAGTTTGAGAAATAAAACAAGTTTAGAATATTAAACTTATTTGATAAGGTTTAGAATGTAAGTTAAATTATGATTTTATTTAATCAGATAATGCCGCCGAGACGTCGAACTCGCAACCAAAGGGCAGAAGAGTCTGTCAACAATGTTGAGGGACAACAACAAGCAGACCCAATGCAGCGATTTGTAAACATGTTGGCTCAGGCTATGCAACAGGGAATACCAGTCGCTGGAAACCAGCCGGACAACCGCTTAGCGAACTTCAAAGACTTCAAGGCTGTAGGACCACCGGAATTCAAAGGTACCACTGACGCTGTTGAAGCCCAAACGTGGGTCAAAGAGATTGAGAAGGCATTCATAATAGCTAGGGTAGCTGAGGGGTAAAAGACCACTTTTGCCACCTACATGATGAAGGGTGAGGCAAATTTTTGGTGCGAAGCAAACCAGACGAGGGCAGGAGAAGGTTTATTCATATGGGATAGATTTAAAACTTTATTTTTCGAGAATTATTTTTCCCCTAGTATGCAGGCTAGGATGGAGGTGAAATTTTTAGAGTTGAAGCAGGAGAATAAGTTTTTTTTCCTGTTCTCTGCTGCTACCTCCTTTGTTAAAGTTTTTCATTGGTTTCTAGTTACTGCTTTTCTAATGAATTTTCTCAGCCTTCTAGCAAGCAGAGCTACATCATCATCATCATCATAATCATCATCCAAGCTGTAACGCCCCCAAATCCCGGGCCCTTTAACCACATATTTGGTACGTCATGATACATCATTTTCATACTTGTTCTATAACTATTGTGGAATATACATACATACATTGTTCATTTTCAAATGATTTCCCAAGGTTTCTAACCTTAACTTACATACATACCTTTAGATTCACACAAGGTTTACATAAATAACTTACATCAGATAACTAAATAGTTAACGTGCATAGTAATCTACTTTTGTCCTTTGCTCTTGTCTCTGTCCTTCTTCGAACGCTCGTCTTAACTAAAAATGTTATCATGATATAACAAGAGTGAGCAATTGTAACAACCCGATATTTTCCATATAAATAAATAAGAAATTTTGCGTATAATATTTTTTTTTAAGGATGAGGATTTGTACAAGATATTGTATATATGTATTTATGTGGTAAATAAAAATATATTTATTACATAAATATTTACAAATGAATTTATTTTAGAAATTTTGATTATTATAAAGTATATTCTTATAATAATTAAAATTATGGTAGAAATATTTTTATTAATTATTTTTCATGAAAATATAAGCATATATTATTTAAATAATATATGAAGTAATTTTTAGAATTATTATAATAATTATTTTATTAAATGAATTTTAGTATAAGTTATTAAGTTAATTATTTTACCTTAATTGTTAAGGTTAAATATGAAGAATAAATCAGATATGGAATCCAAACCCTAATTTTGGATTATTATCAAGGTATGAGAATAATAATATAATATTAATTATATTTTGATTTTTCAGTGCTATGAATATGTGTTGTATTTCCGTATTGATAATGGTAGGTCAATTACGGTGTATTATGACGAAACCCTAGTAATAATGCTAAACCCTAATTTGATATCCAAATTAGAGTGTAAGATTATTTTATAGGTGTGTTATATAATCTATGTTGTGTATTAAATGTATTAATTAGGTGAACCCTAATTAAAATTCTAGAAACCCTAATTTCTAGAAAACTCTAATTATAATCTAGAAACCCTAAATAATTTTTAGAAATGAGGAACCCTAATTTGAAATTTAAATTAGAGTTCGAGATTGGTTGTAATTGTGTTAATGTGATTAATTAGCAAGTATTATAATCTCAATTGCTAATTTTGAAAATCCTAAAATTTTAAACCCTAATTTGATAATTAGAAAACCTAATTATAAATTGGTAACCCTAATTATCAAAATCATAAATCCTAATTGCTATTTTAGCAATGTTAATGATAATTATATGATCTAAATCCTAATGTTACTATATAAGGCAATTAGATAATTAATCATAATTAGGAAACCCTAATTTCAAAATTTTAGAAACTAAAATTTAGTTAATTTTTATTTGATTTTATTTATTTTTGTGCAAACTCTTATTGCTAAATTTTATTATTGTTTTGTGCTAAACCTTAGGGTTAAACCCTAAGGGTTTGCCAAGTTCCAATTATGCCATTAAAATGATTTATCAAAAGACCATTATGCCCCTTTTGCATTATTAAAGCTATATAATATGTTTTGACATTTAGGTAAGTTGGTGACTAACTCATAACCACTCCACATGCTTAAAATCACAGCAAGAAGTCACCTTCATCAGCCATTCATGCACCTTGTTGGTCTATATATAGATTGAAGAGAAAGAAAATCATTGTTTGTTCACTTATTTTGTCCAACACCCAAACCTTCTCTCTCAAGCTCCAAACCTCCGAAAATATAAGCTATATTAGTCCCAAATCAAAGCCCCACGTTCACCATAAACAGATCAGCAACACAAAATCAGAAATTTTTCAAAGAAAGGTATAAAACCCTAGCTTAAATTTTGTCCATCGATTCTGTGTTAGATGTTAATTTTTATTGTTAGAATATGTTGGTTGTAGTCCATTTTGACGATCTGGGTTGCTAAATATTGGATCCATAACATTTAGATGCTCGGATTTGTGTTTTTCAAAAATCTGGAAAAACTTGGTTTTGTGGTCTGACAACGAATGTCAGTGGCCACAGATCCTTACTCGTTTATGATTTATGTCGTTTTTAAGTTGATATGTGTAGTCTGACATGTGGTCTGGTATCTGGAATAAGAATCAGTCTGTGATATAGTCCAGATTGCAAGATATTTTAGGTCAAATGGCATTGACCGGCCATGACCGAGCGTTTCTGGGTAACCCAGAAACAGCCCAGAAATGGCCTGACAACATTTTCAACCGTCTTGATCTGTTTGTTTATTGGAGTTTTGTTGTTTTTCTGTTATCTAAGTTGTAGTATGTAGTTTATACTATACGTTTATGCCTTAAAATATCCTGAATATAAAACTGGTTGATTGCAGTGGATGGTCAAACTAGGACAGACGAACCTGGAAGCTGTTTTTTGGGTAACCCAGAAAACGCTTGACCATGTCGTCTGACATGGTTTGACCGACCTTTTTATGTTTGATCTGTTGTTGTTTCAGTGATTTAGTGTAATAGAACTCTTCCTTGTCATGTTGGCTACGCACTGCAACCGTTAAATTACTAAAACATTACAAGGATTTCAAGTTGTGGAAGCCCAAAAGTGTATGCTCGAACTGTTCTTCATTTTTGGGCAACCCAGAAATGAAGAACAGCCTCTGACAACACTTTTGGAGGCTCAGATCTTTTTCGTTTATTGCTTGTTGTTCATGTTTATTGTTGGATAATGTAGTCCTTCACTAGAACTACACGATCGAAACAACAACATGCCCAGAAACTACTTGAGAAGTGTTTAATCAGTGGTCAAAGAAGGTCCCTCGAAACTGTCTATGGTGTTCTGGGTTTTGGCCAAGAACATGAAGAACACCTATAGCGACGGTTTTGTCGCTATAGGTGGCCTTTAGTGACAGATAGCTTATTATTTTTCGGAAATTAATAAAAAAAATAGAAAAAATTAGTTTTAAATTATTAAAAATACAAAATAAATTATAAAAAATTATTTTAAATTCCAAAAATTAGTTTTTAATTATTTTAAATATATTTCATAAATATTTAATATTTTTGAAATATTAAAAGTATTTAATTTATTTAATTATAATATTAAATAAATTATTTAAAATTTATTTTAATATTGAAAATATCATTAAAAATTATATTATGATATAAAAAAATATTTTAAGTTATTTTTAATGACTTTTAATATTTTGTGATAAATTTCATTAATAAATTGATATTAATGGTAATTAGTTTATTTACTTAATGAATTAAATAAATTAATTAAAAATAATTTTATTATATTAAAAATTATTTAAAATGAAAATAAAGTGTTTAAAAATATTTTAAATTATAAAATATAACTTTTAATATTTAAAGGATAATTTCATTAATAATTAAATATTAATGATTATTAAGTTATTACTAATGATGTTAAATTTGTTTAATAATTATATTAAATAAATGGTTTATAAATGGTTTTATTAATTTAAAAATTATTTAAAAGGGATATAAATGAATGAAAAATATTTTAAGTTGTGAATAATGACTTTTAATATTTTGATAAATAGAACATTAATACTTTGATAATAATGGTAATTAATTAGAAATAATTTTAAATATTTTAAAAACCATTTAAAGGTAATTTTAATACTTTAAAAATATTTTGAGTTATTATAAATAACTTTAATATTTTAGAAATGATTTCATTAATAGTTTAATACTACTTAAATATTAATGATAATAGAACTGATTAGTATTTAAATAATTTTAATGTGATTCCGATGTTTGAAATTTCGTGATAAATTATAATAAATGTTTTAAAATTATATTAAGTCATTTAAAAATAATATGACTGACATTAAGTTACAGAATAGAGTCTTAGACTCGATAATTACCCGATAAAGTTGTCGGTACACCGACATGTTTCAGAAATTGATCTGGACTTAGATAATGTGATTAGATAAGTGATTATTTTTGATTCAATGGTTGTTAAATCTATGTGCCAATGTAATTAGGGTATGTGTTGACTGCAATAAGCAGTGTTATGTGTTATAGTATATTGTTCTAATCGAACGAATGATCTGATTAATGATAGGTCGTGAGATAAGCGATAAATCTAAATTACAAACTGTAAGTAGCGCTTCAGGCAAGTATCTTACCTTTGCATTTTTTTTATGCAATGGACATGAGTAAGAATGTTTCTAAACTATATTATTACTGTACATATTATTAACCTTATATTATATACGCTCATTGCTTATCAACATGTTAGTATATGGTAATTCAGATATATATATTCTGTTCGTTAATTTCTGTAAATGGTTAAACAAGTGTCCCCACTTGGATAATCATTGTATTTAATCCCATGTTAATATACCTTTGTCAATTACCCGTGTATATATATATATATATATATATATATATATATATATATATGTTGAATTATAGATTATTGTTGAAACAAGATAAAACCTTTGATTTGGAACCCAGACAAGTATGAACATCCCTACACGGGAAAATTTTTTATGCACCCAAGGTGGAACAGAGTGAACAATCTTATCGTTCTTGTAATGTAGTATTGATCAATGCAGGGCATAACGGGCTGATCACCCCCCGTGCCCGTAAGTTATGTCGGTTTACAGATGAATTTCTGTTTAACCTTTTCGAAAATAAAAACAATGTTCATGGCATGTCACCATAACCCCAGTTATAGTCATTATGTAGTTTCAAAAATTTGAAAGAGAGTTGTTATGTTATTATTATCGGTTCAGAATATTTCACAACTATTGACTGGTTGTAGAAGAATAGAACAAAGAAAATATTTAAATCCTTTCAGCTTATATATATATATATATATATATATATATATATATATATATATATATATATATATATATATATATATATAATTGGTATTACTTGTTGGGCACTCAAATGCTCATCCTTGCTTAAATTTAAATATTTTCAGTTAAATGCGAACTACCAGAGAGCTCTGCTAAGAACAAAGGAAGAGGGAAGGTTGCTGAATGAACGAATTACTATGTTATGTAATAGTTTGATGATATTAAGACAATTATGATATATATTATCTATCATGGGTTGTAATGAATGTTTAAAGGTTACGTACTTGGGAGCTAGACTCTGATAATTATATAAATTAAGTTGATCTTTTATATTATTATTATTATTATTAGTATTATTCCGCTCATAGAAATGGTATCGTGAAGAACCGAGTTCGGGTTTCAAGTACCCGAGTTTGGGGTTGTCACAGGTTGGTATCAGAGCTATAGGGTTAGAAACCTTAGGTGGGTTAGACCTTAGGCTATAACCTTAGAATAGAGGGAAACGTTAAAAATACAAATAACTCATATAGAGTTTTAAAAAAAATGAATTGACTAAATTCATCGTCAAACTAAATAAAAGATAACTTGTATAAAACTCTTATTTGTTATATGTATATACTATATGCTAATTGGGATAATTTATGTGTGTAGATGTCAGGTGAAAAATGATTTGATTACCCTCAGATCGTAAAGAAGGAGCCAATATCGAAGCCGATAGCTGAAATAAAGGCTCGGAATGAAAATAATTCAGAAGATGTGGTTATTATGGAAAACATAGTACCAGATCCGGAGATGGTGGAGCTGACAGATAGCGATTCAGACACTAAAGTTGAAGCTGATCAAGCATCAACAGAGGTGCAGAATCTGAAGAACAAGGTTTCTTCTCTGGAAAGGCTGTGGGAGAAAGAATAGCTGTTGAATAGTCAGTTGCGTCAAGCGTTAATAGAAACAATGGAAGGATAAGATAAGCTTAAGATCCAAATTGGTCAGATGGGAGCCACAAGCATCACATCGTGTGCAGCTACGAACAAGAAGGGGAAAAGAAAGATAGAAGACCATGACTTAGGAAAATCCAATAAGAAGAAATGGAAAAGAATATGTTATCTTTGCGGCTATGAAGGACATACCACTCTGTATTGTCCTGACTACAAAAAAGGAGCATATTTTATCTGTGGGATAGAAGGTCATCAGGCGAAAAGTTGTCCAATGAAAAAGAATAATAAATGAGTAGTATAGGTTCTGTTGTGATGTAGGTGTGTTTAATGTAATATGCGCTAAGTATGTCTGTGAAAGGTAATGTTTCCAACTTTTGTGTTAAGCCAAGTTTGTAAATCCCGACTTTTGTAGTCACAAAGGGATGAATTATGTTTAAAGCATTATGTGTTATGCTATGTAAAATATTAGTTAAATGAATATGAATCTAAGTTTGAGAAATAAAACAAGTTTAGAATATTAAACTTATTTGATAAGGTTTAGAATGTAAGTTAAATTATGATTTTATTTAATCAGATAATGCCGCCGAGACGTCGAACTCGCAACCAAAGGGCAGAAGAGTCTGTCAACAATGTTGAGGGACAACAACAAGCAGACCCAATGCAGCGATTTGTAAACATGTTGGCTCAGGCTATGCAACAGGGAATACCAGTCGCTGGAAACCAGCCGGACAACCGCTTAGCGAACTTCAAAGACTTCAAGGCTGTAGGACCACCGGAATTCAAAGGTACCACTGACGCTGTTGAAGCCCAAACGTGGGTCAAAGAGATTGAGAAGGCATTCATAATAGCTAGGGTAGCTGAGGGGTAAAAGACCACTTTTGCCACCTACATGATGAAGGGTGAGGCAAATTTTTGGTGCGAAGCAAACCAGACGAGGGCAGGAGAAGGTTTATTCATATGGGATAGATTTAAAACTTTATTTTTCGAGAATTATTTTTCCCCTAGTATGCAGGCTAGGATGGAGGTGAAATTTTTAGAGTTGAAGCAGGAGAATATGACGGTGTCTGAATACGCCGCCAAATTCAATGAGTTAGCTAGGTTTGCCCCACATCAAGTCGATACGGAGGCTAGGAAAGCGAGAAGGTTTGAGCTGGGATTGAAACCCTGGCTCTACAACAAAGTGGCGGTGTTGTAAATTCCTACATTTACAGCACTCATGGAGAAAACGATCATAGATGAGGAGGGAAGTGAGGCCATGAGCATTTACAATAAGGAGAGGAAGAATAAGGGTAAGACCGAAGGAGCTGGAAAAGTAGGAGTTAATAGTGGGAGCAGGAGTGGAGATAGCAAGAGGAAGGTGAGTAGTTTTGCAAATGTACAAGTGAAACAGGAAGGTGTTAAGAAACAGATAGTGTCATGTAAGACATGTGGGAAGAATCACTCGGGGGAGTGTTTGATAGGAAAATTTGTTTGCTACAAGTGCGGGCAGGAGGGCCATATCTCTCCCAACTGCCCCAATCCTAGGATGAATAGTGGATGATTTATATGCGGATCGACAGAGCACAGGGTGAAAGATTGTCCGAAAAGGAGGGTGGAGACAGGAAGTGTGAACATGGGCACTGGCAGTGGAACTTTAGCAATCACCAGACCGACTTCGTCAAGCAAGCCAACAAAATCTACTGCGAGGGTCTACAACATAACGGTTCAGGATACGGCAGCAGCTGGCACTGGAACTCCAGGTATTATTCGTATGCCTTTTATTTTCTTATACATGATTTTCCTATATATAGTAAATTATTTTATAAAGAAAGTTTGAGGAGGAATTTGAGTTCTTTTAGAAACAAATTTTTCCGTTTAATCAGAAAGACAAGCTTTATGTGAATAGTTAAAGATCAGTTCGGTCAAAGTTGATCGAGATCTACTTGCAATGATTGTGTATGTTATGTACCCGTGTATGTATAGGTTTTAAAACGGTGATTCCGGGGACGGAATATTTATAAGGGAGGGTGAATGTAACAACCCGATATTTTTCATATAAATAAATAAGAAATTTTGCGTATAAATTTTTTTTAAGGATGAGGATTTGTACAAGATATTGTATATATGTATTTATGTGGTAAATAAAAATATATTTATTACATAAATATTTACAAATGAATTTATTTTAGAATTTTGGATTATTATAAAGTATATTCTTATAATAATTAAAATTATGGTAGAAATATTTTTATTAATTATTTTTCATGAAAATATAAGCATATATTATTTAAATAATATATGAAGTGATTTTTAGAATTATTATAATAATTATTTTATTAAATGAATTTTAGTATAAGTTATTAAGTTAATTATTTTACCTTAATTGTTAAGGTTAAATATGAAGAATAAATCAGATATGGAATCCAAACCCTAATTTTGGATTATTGTCAAGGTATGAGAATAATAATATAATGTTAATTATATTTTGATTTTTCAGTGTTATGAATATGTACTGTATTTCCGTATTGATAATGGTAGGTCAATTACGGTGTATTATGACCAAACCCTAGTAATAATGCTAAATCCTAATTTGAGATCCAAATTAGAGTGCAAGATTATTTTATAGGTGTGTTATATAATTTATGTCGTGTATTAAATGTATTAATTAGGTGAACCCTAATTAAAATTCTAGAAACCCTAATTTCTAGAAAATCCTAATTATAATCTAGAAACCCTAAATAATTTTTGGAAATGAGGAACCCTAATTTGAAATTTAAATTAGAGTTCGAGATTGGTTGTAATTGTGTTAATGTGATTAATTAGCAAGTATTATAATCTCAATTGCTAATTTTGGAAATCCTAAAATTTTAAACCCTAATTTGATAATTAGAAAACCTAATTATAAATTGGTAACCCTAATTATCAAAATCGTAAATCCTAATTGCTATTTTAGCAATGTTAATGATAATTATATGATCTAAATCCTAATGTTACTATATAAGGCAATTAGATAATTAATCATAATTAGGAAACCCTAATTTCAAAATTTTAGAAACTAAAATTTAGTTAATTTTTATTTGATTTTATTTATTTTTGTGCAAACTCTAATTGCTAAATTTTATTATTGTTTTGTGCTAAACCCTTAGGGTTAAACCCTAAGGGTTTGCCAAGTTCCAATTATGCCATTAAAATAATTTATCAAAAGACCATTATGCCCCTTTTGCATTATTAATGCTATAGAATACGTTTTGACATTTAGGTGAGTTGGTGACTAACTCATAACCACTCCACATGCTTAAAATCACAGCAACAAGTCACCTTTGTAAGACCCTAACTTTTATAAATAAAGATGAATTTTCTATAAATATCATTTTTGAATATTATGGAGTTAATTTGATATAATGTTATAGTTGTGGGTAATATTTACAAATTTTTCAAAATACGAAAGTTGTTATATAATATTCGATTGGTCGGAGAATATTCGTACAACGGCACAATCATTGGTGGACCCCACAACGGAATTATTGTCGGATTGAGAAAATGACAAAAATATTTTATTAAAAATAACGGCGGAAGTTTTACCATTGTTACTGTTGAACTACTCGGTAGTAAAAGTACAGTAATACGTGTGGTTGCATAGTAGCACACGGTATTGATTATTAATGCTTATGTGAGAAGTCACTCAGTTTGATTCAATTATTGTCAGTTAATAATATGAATTATTTAGCGATAATGACGTTTTGTTTTATTCGTATTATTAACGTAATTAAACAGAAACATCTTTTTATATAAAACAGAATACTTTATTAAAGTTATTCTATAAATAGAATATATTATATTTTATTTAAAAGATTTTTCTTTAAATATGGACCGTCAGATTAAAGTAATCAATCTGGACCGTTCATGGATTAGTTACTATGCATTCTATTTTTCTATAAATAGCAGCTCATTCCTTCATTATTTCTTACGAATTCACTGAACTCCAGAGAGAGAAACTATAGAGAGAAACTATAGAGAGAGACAGAAGAAGAGTATTCTGCTACTTAACTACTTCCTTATTTCAGCTCTTCTTTAAAATGGTAAGGGGTGTTATTCTTTCTTATTCATGAAGAGAACTGTTGTTATTCCATTTCTTATTATTCTGTTGGAATAACCTGTATACGCGGTCTACCCTATACTTGGTGACATTCTTCTATTATTCTGTTGGAACATCCTGTCTGTGTGTTTTACACCGGACCTGGTTCCGTCTTGTTATTATTCTGTTGGAACATCCTGTCTGTGTGTTTTACACCGGACCTGGTTCCATTATTTATTATTCTGTCGGAATATCCTGTCTGTGCGTTTACGCCGGACCTGGTTCCATTATTTACTATTCTGTTGGAATAACATGTCTGTGCGGTCTATCGCATGCATGGTAATTTCTTTTGTTATTCCATTCTTTATTGTACTCAGTTGGTTAAGTTTTGACTTCTGTACTCCATGAAATTTGTGGAATATCCTTGATAATTGCGTTTCATCCAGTATCTTTTCATGAAAATATTCTTCTAAGCATTCTTGAATTTTACTCCACAAAGCAGTATCATGTTGACAATTTGGACGTTGTTAATTCTTGGATAAATTAATTTTTGAACTTGTTTTATTGAATTCTTATATCATTGTCATCATCCTCATGTTTATAAAATGTTGAAAGTCATCTATGGCCTGTAGTGCATAGATGGACTTGGTATGATTATGACCAGGGATTATTCGGTATAATCATGACCGTAATGTTACAAATGATGTGGTAAAAGTCCTCATTGGCCCGTAGTGCATTGATGGACAGTTGTTGGCATGATCATGACCATTAATGAATACACGAATATCCTTGGCCGTAGTGTAGGGGTGATTCGATGATGTAGATTATTTTATTAAGCTGAGTCCCAGCGATAACAGTGTTGAAAAACCTTTTAAATCATAAAAGATAGTAGAGTTTATTTTCTACTTGACTCTTTTAATGGATTGCTTGTTCCGCTACAGTTAAACTTGATGTCTATTATATTTTATCAGTTTAACATTGTTAAAGGCTAATGATAATTTATTCTGCATTATCTTAGTCATAATATTTCTTACTGGGCTAGTTGAGCTCACCCTTTCTTTCACTGTTCTCTTCAGGAAATGAGAACGTAGCTGGGGCAAGTCGGGGAATGGAGTGATGGTCCGAATGATAGTATTAGTTAGTAGTCCTCACTATTCTATGTAATAGTGTGTTAATAAATGTAATGAGGACTCCTTTTGAGTATGGATACTCTCTAGAAGATAATATTTATATTCAAACTCGCAGTTTATGTTTTGTCGTATTGTACACGACAGTTGTATTAGTAAGTTGTATTTGTATTCTATACTTTGTATCTGACGACCCAAGATGGGTGATGTATACTTAATTTTGGGGGTGTCACAACCTTCATCAGCCATTCATGCACCTTGTTGGTCTATATATAGATTGAAGAGAGAGAGAAAATCATTTTTTGTTCACTTATTTTGTCCAACACCAAAACCTTCTCTCTCAAGCTCCAAACCTCCGAAAATATAAGCTATATTAGTCCCAAATCAAAGCCCCACATTCACCATAAACAGATCAGCAACACAAAATCAGAAATTTTTCAAAGAAAGGTATAAAACCCTAGCATAAATTCTGTCCATCGATTCTGTGTTAGATGTTAATTTTTATTGTTAGAATATGTTGGTTGTAGTCTATTTTGACGATCTGGGTTGCTAAATGTTGGATCCATAACATTTAGAAGCTAGGATTTGTGTTTTTCAAAAATCTGGAAAAACTTGGTTCTGTGGTCTGACAACGAATGTCAGTGGCCACAGATCCTTACTCGTTTATGATTTATGTCGTTTTTAAGTTGATATGTGTAGTATGACATGTGGTCTGGTATCTGAAACAAGAATCAGTCTGTGATATAGTCCAGATTGCAAGATATTTTAGGTCAAATGGCGTTGACCGACCATGACCGGGCGTTTCTGGGTAACCCAGAAACAACCCAGAAATGGTCTGACAACATTTTCAACCGTCTTGATCTTTTTGTTTATTAAAGTTTTGTTGTTTTTGTGTTATCTAAGTTGTAGTATGTAGTTTATACTATACGTTTACGCCTTAAAATATCCTGAATATAAAACTGGTTGATTGCAGTGGATGGTCAAACTAGGACAGACGAACCTGGAAGCTGTTTTCTGGGTAACCCAGAAAACGCTTGACCATGTCGTCTGACATGGTTTGACTGGCCTTTTTATGTTTGATCTGTTATTGTTTCAGTGATTTAGTGTAATAGAACTCTTCCTTGTCATGTTGGCTACGCACTGCAACCGTTAAATTACTAAAACATTACAAGGATTTCAAGTTGTGGAAGCCCAAAAGTGTATGCTCGAACTGTTCTTCATTTCCGGGCAACCCAGAAATGAAGAATAGCCTCTGACAACACTTTTGGAGGCTCAGATCTTTTTCGTTTATTGCTTGTTGTTCATGTTTATTATTGGATAATGTAGTCCTTCACTAGCACTACACGATCGAAACAACAACATGCCCAAAAACTACTTGAGAAGTGTTTAATCAGTGGTCAAAGAAGGTCCCTCGAAACTGTCTATGGTGTTCTGGGTTTTGACCAAGAACATGAAGAACACCTATAGCGACGGTTCTGTCTCTATAAGTGACCTTTAGTGACAGATAGCTTATTATTTTCTGGAAATTAATAAAAAAATAGAAAAAATTAGTTTTAAATTATTAAAAATACAAAATAAATTATAAAAAATTATTTTAAATTCTAAAAATTAGTTTTTAATTATTTTAAATATATTTCATAAATATTTAATATTTTTGAAATATTAAAAGTATTTAATTTATTTAATTATAATATTAAATAAATTATTTAAAAATTATTTTAATATTAGAAAAATCATTAAAAATTATATTATGATATAAGAAAATATTTTAAGTTATTTTTAATGACTTTTAATATTTTGTGATAAATTTCATTAATAAATTGATATTAATGGTAATTAATTTATTTACTAAATGAATTGAATAAATTAATTAAAAATGATTTTATTATATTAAAAATTATTTTAAATAAAAATAAAGTGTTTAAAAATATTTTAAGTTATAAAATATAACTTTTAATATTTAAAGGATAATTTCATTAATAATTAAATATTAATGATTATTAAGTTATTACTAATGATATTAAATTTGTTTAATAATTATATTAAATAAATGGTTTATAAATGGTTTTATTAATTTAAAAATTATTTAAAAGAGATATAAATGAATTAAAAATATTTTAAGTTATGAATAATGACTTTTAATATTTTGATAAATAGAACATTAATACTTTGATAATAATGGTAATTAATTAGAAATGATTTTAAATGTTTTAAAAATCATTTAAAGGTAATTTTAATACTTTAAAAATATTTTGAGTTATTATAAATAACTTTAATATTTTAGAAATGATTTCATTAATAGTTTAATACTAATTAAATATTAATGATAATAGAATTGATTAGTATTTAAATCATTTTAATGTGATTCCGATGTTTGAAATTTCGTGATAAATTATGATAAATATTTTAAAATTATATTAAGTCATTTAAAAATAATATGACTGATATTAAGTTGCAGAATAGAGTCTTAGACTCGATAATTACCCGATAAAATTGTCAGTACACCGACATGTTTCAGAAATTGATCTGGACTTAGATAATGTGATTAGATAAGTGATTATTTGTGATTCAATGGTTGTTAAATCTATGTGCCAATGTGATTAGGGTATGTGCTGACTGCAATAAGTAGTGTTATGTGTTATAGTATATTGTTCTAATCAAACGAATGATCTGATTAATGATAGGTCGTGAGATAAGCGATAAATCTAAATTACAAACTGTAAGCAGCGCTTCAGGCAAGTATCTTACCTTTGCATTTTCTTTATGCAATGAACATGAGTAAGAATATTTTCAAACTATATTATTACTGTACAGATTATTAACCTTATATTATATACGCTCATTGCTTATCAACATGTTAGTATATGGTAATTCAGATATATATATATATATATATATATTGTTCGTTAATTTCTGTAAATGGTTAAACAAGTGTCCCCACTTGGATAATCATTGTATTTAATCCCATGTTGATATACCTTTGTCAATTACCCGTATATATATATGTTGAATTATAGATTATTGTTGAAACAAGATAAAACCTTTGATTTGGAACCCAGACAAGTATGAACATCCCTACACGGGAAAATTTTTTATGCACCCAAGGTGGAACAGAGTGAATAATCCTATCGTTCTTGTAATATAGTATTGATCAATGCAGGGCATAACGGGCTGATCACCCCCCGTGCCCGTAAGTTATGTCAGTTTACAGATGAACTTGTGTTTAACCTTTTCGAAAATGAAAATAATGTTCATGGCATGTCACCATAACCCCAGTTATAGTCATTATGTAGTTTGAAAAATTTGGAAGAGAGTTGTTATGTTATTATTATCGGTTCAGAATACTTCACAACTATTGACTGGTTGTAGAAGAATAGTACAAAGAAAATATTTAAATCCTTTCAGCTTATATATATATAATTGTTATTACTTGATGGGCACTCAAATGCTCATCCTTGCTTAAATTTAAATATTTTCAGTTAAGTGCGAACTACCAGAGAGCTCTGCTAAGAACAAAGGAAAAGGGAAGGTTGCTGAATGAACGAATTACTATGTTATGTAATAGTTTGATGATATTAAGACAATTATGATATATATTATCTATCATGGGTTGTAATGAATGTTTCAAGGTTACGTACTTGGGAGCTAGACTCTGATAATTATGTAAATTAAGTTGATCTTTTATATTATTGTTATTGTTATTAGTATTATTCCGCTCATAGAAATGGTATCGTGAAGAACCGAGTTCGGGTTTCAAGTACCCGAGGTTGGGGTCGTCACAACAATTACTTGGCTCAGTAAGTTTAAATACAATGAAGATATATCATGATTGAAAAGGAATTAGCTTTCAAGTTTTCAATAATATATAATAATTGTGAAAGAGCATGAATCAAAATTTTAATAATTGAATGACTGAATCAATAACATTGAGTGGTCAACAATGACCATGAACAAATTTAACTGAACCTTATGGTAATGAAGGTGATCAACCTTTCATACCTGATGAATATATGCAACTTGCACTAAATGCGAATCAATAATCAAAGATGTAGAATAATTATAAATAATCAAACCACTAACATGCTTGAAACATAATCACTCGAGTTTAAGTTAGGAAACTTGTATGTACCGTTGATTACTGCTACACAATCTATCTTAATCTCTTATGAAAGACCTATCAGTTATAATATTAATCTTTCAATTAGAATAACATACTTTATCTCACAATACTATTACTCGAATAATAAATTAGCTAACACTTAGCCACATAATCAATCATTTAATATTTCTTTAACTCACTAGTAATATTATCATAGCTCAATAATATTACTATCATTTAATCATCATCTTAAACTCTTGTCTAATATTATTAATCCTTTAATAATATTTTAGTCACTTAATATTATTAAGCATTTAATAATATTTAATCACATCTTAACATTTAATAAAATCTTAATCATTTACAAATATTATTAATCTTTTAAAAATATTTTAATCAATTACCAATATTATTAATCACCTAATAATATCTTAATCATTATTTAATATTATTAATCATTTATTAGAATCTCAATCATTCAAAAATATTATTAATCATTTAATAATATTCAATCATCTAATATTATTAATCATTTAATAATATTTTAATTTAACTTTAATCAAATATTATTTATCATTTAATAATATTTTAATATAATATTATTAATTACATTAATAATATCTTAATATAATATTATTAAGTATTTAATAATATTTTAATCATTTATTAAACTCATAAACAAATTAATTTAATTGTTTTTCCCTTTTCTATTTCATTAATTTAATAAACCTAAAATGCCATAAATATAACATTTTAAAAAAAATGACTAATATACCCTCCAAAAATCTAATTATCATATTAAGGGCCTTTAAGTCATAAAATCATATTTTCATAATTTCTAACATCATTTAACTTAATTTATCTATTTATCCATAACTCAAACATTTACATGAAAAATACCAAAATATTTCTAAAAAATTTTCTTTTCTGGGAAACATCAGTATTTGGTATTCTAATGAAAATATATTTTTTCCTGGAATTTATCAATTTCGTTTAATATTTTTCAAAAGTCCGTTTTAAGTTCGTAACTTAAGAAAATTAGCTATATCATGCTCAAATAAAAAAAATTCCCAACTCTTAGCATAATCTTACACGTATTAACATGAACTTTCAGTTTAAATTTTGTGGGTATCGGAGTTATACAACTCCAGTTATAGCCGTTTTCATCAGAAAAATCCAAAAATTAAAATGGCCATAACTCGATCGATTTAAGTTGGAATACGTTCATCTTTGGACAGGAGCTAGTTTATATCATATATTTTCATCTCACAAAAGGCGTGATTTTATTTCAATAGTTAAATGGCCAAAAATGCAACTACAAATATTTGGACAATTTGTTTTTTAGTATTTCTAGCTTTTTCCTAGTTTGCCAAAAACAGTCCATACAAAAACCTACAACTCCCTTTTCAGTGATTCTACTTGGGTTTGAAAGCTAACTTATATATCTAACTCTAGGATTTGACCACAATCAAAAATTTGAAATAGAATGAGAGATATGATCGTTTGAATTTCAGATTCTGTTTTGGGTAAAATGAGTTTTTCTCACTCTTAGGTTTTTTAAGAAATCTTCCATGATCTATTAATTTATCATACATTGGCCACCATCAACTAACATAATACATCATAAAATTCTTTAAACTCAAGGATCTACTATGATCCTTTACTAATTTCATCAAACTTTCACAACCACTAAGCCAAACACAATCTATGCTAAGGAAAAAGTAAAGACTAGGGCAAAGGTGTTTATACCTTTTTCTAGAGGTTGAAGATGAGTTTCTTCTCTTAGTTATGAACCTGCTCTAGTCGTGGCCCTCCTCCTCTTCATCATCAATCTCACTTGCTCACTTTCTTGCTCTTACTCTCTCAAACTTCTTCTAGGACTTTGAGTGAGAGCTATGGAGAAACTTACTTTCTCTTCTTCCTTTTTCTTATCTTCTCTTCTTTTTCTTCTTTTCTCTTGCCATGGCTGCCCACACTCTCTCTTCCTCTCTTATTGGACGGGTGTGGAGGGTAAAAATAAGAAGAAAAGACTCATTTCCTTCCTTTCCTTAAATTAAATGAATTAGGAGATATAAGAGAGAGATAGTAGTTAAGAAATAGGTGGGAGTGGGTGAGAGTTGGTGAGGAGTTTGTTGGGGAGTAGGTGGCTGCCAATGTGTTGGAATTTCCAGCAGATTTGGGTCATGTGGGTCCCACTTTTATTTCTTCGTTTTGCGTGTTTAATTTCGTCCTTGACTTTCAGACCCGAAAAATTAAATTTTTGAGTTTATAGTTGATTCTTACTAAATTCAACGCTCCCAACGTCATGGACACATCCATTTCTTCAAATTCATCTCCAAAAAGGTCAATTGTTGACTTTGACCAAAAAGTCAACCTTGACACATTTTGTGTTTAGAGTCCATTCTTACTAATTTCGACATTTCAGACTCAAATATGTTGTTCGCGTCTTCAAATTCCACTCCTAACTTAGATTTTGACTTTTCTCTATAAAAATTCAACTGTTGACTTCGACCAAAAAGTCAACCCTGACACATTTTGTGTTTAAAGCCTTTTCTGATTAATCTTGACGCTCCGAATTCAACCGAGCAGTTTGTGCTACAAAATTCTATATAAAACTCAAATTTTGAGTTTTAACTTACTCCTCTTTTTGTTTATTATTATTATTATTGATCATATCAACTAATAATCTATTGATTATTATTCATTTCATTGAGTTACTAGTACATAATTTAAATACTAACATTCTTCAATTACCATAAACCTTAGGTTATTTAATTCTCATTCCTAATATATATAATATTAGGTTAAATAGTTTTCTTTTTATTTCTCATTACATATAATAAATAAATATATACATATTTACAATACGTATTTATTTTGTAACGCCCGAGAATTTCGGATTTTTAATGGATTAAATTTTTAGTTGATTATGTGAATTAAATAAATTTAATGGATGTATTATGTGAGTAAGATGTTTGAAGGTCGTTTTATGATCTGGAATGTGTGAATGTGGTTAGTATTCTGGCTATGTGCCATGATTAATTATTTTGAATTATCAAGACGAAAATGAAGGATTTTCGAGAATTTTCCTGTAAAAACACTATTCATCCGATTTTGTTCGGTGCTTAGGTTTGGAATTCCGAGAGACACGTAATGATAGAATATGAAGACGAGATGGAATATTTAATAATATTTCAGTTATGGCAAAAATGAAGTTTTCACCTGCGGACTTAAAACCAAGGGTTTGTGAAAGAGATTTTCGAAAGGGAAATGTAACGCGTATACTCATTTCAGTTATTATACGTATGAGATACGGATATTATACAAGTTTGAATACGAGTATGATATGAAGAATAGTACGACGTATAATACGAATATCGTATGAGTACTAGACGAAGAGAATATGGAAGTTATACGTGTAAAATACGAGAAGTTTTAATAGATTATGAGTTAAGAATTTTGTATAATCCAATTGGACTTGGACTGATAGAAAGCCCAATGAATTATATAAGCAAGCCCAAGTCAAGGCCCAACATTAATTAAAGACAAGCCCAATCTAAGAAGTTAAACCGCGGGTCGAACCGGCGGGTCACGGCATGGGTAAAACCCATGGGGCAACCCATGGGATGATTCGTGAGGGAGGTGGGTCGGCCACTTGATGGCTAAGTAAAGTGGATTACTTGATCACCAAGTACTTTACTTTGTGATAAAGTAGTGAATAGTAAGGATGTGGCTTTTGGACCCTTTTTCCCTCCAATTGGTTTCCTATAAATACAAGGCTTGTGTTGGACTTTTAGTGTTTTACAAACATTGTCCAATACATATTGAGAGAGAGAAAGAGCTAGAAACACCTAATCAACCTACTTCCAAGCAAAACCTAAGACGTTTATCAAGAACGTGAAGAACGACAAAGGTAATATATCGTAAACATTAATCTTCATCTTTTTCGATTTCTTTCTAGTAGAGAATCGTAGATTGGTGGAGCATGTTTGGTGAGGAGGAATAAGGATGTCTAGTAATAATGAAAACATTGCTAGGTCATGACCAAATGAAAATCGTAAGTGTTTACGTAAGTTAAAAATTGAAGAAAGTCATGAATGTGAACTTAGTTATGATAGGACGATTTGAAAACCATTATAGCTAAGGTATGTACATATTGATTTGTTAGGATGTAGATGATGAATCAATGGAGTGTTCCATTTGATTTGGCTTATAGAACACGAGTAACGAAGTTATGGCCAATTTTGCGAAAATAGACGTTAAACGTCGAAAATATAGAAATCTCGAATTAAGAGTCAAAAGTTGCCGTGTGACTTAAAAACATTGGTTTTCAATGTCAACACATGAGATAAGGTATTCAAGAGTTGTGGACTCGAGAATCGTCAAATTCTGACTTATAACGAAGAAAACGAATATTGAACGGTCGAAAACGATAAACGAACGCTCAAACATGAACTAAAAGTTGAATTCAGAGCTAACAGATTTGAAAGTGTAAAATTCTTATATGAACACTTAGAGGATGTAATTTATGAGTTGTGGGCTTTGAATGAGCCAATTCGGATGTAAAACAAATAAGTTATAAGGCCGGGAAGTTCGTAGAAAAAGTTAACTGTCAAAACCAACTGAGGCACAGGGGTGGTGCCGCAGCGCCAAACCCAGCAGTAATGGCCGCGCCACAGCGCCGGCTCCGGGCTCTGGCTACTGTTAGTTGGCGCCGTAGCACCAATAGTGTACTAGAGTCTGGCGCCTCAGCACCGACAGTAGAAAAATGTTGACCAAGTTAGGTTTTCGTTCCCTTTGAATGTAGGCCAAAGGTAAGACAATAAAGGTACTTAATGTACGTAATAAAGATGACTTTAAATCACTTATGAAGTGATAACGTTAGAAGATTGATATGGTTTAATAAGAATTAAACGAAGAACGCGAAAACATATTTAAGCGCACCGTGAATGATGTTGAACATTTGTAGTTCACCAATGATGATCGAATGTCGGTTAATAACGTAAGAACGTTAATAAACCGTAACGAAGTATAAAAAGACGGATTGACTTTATTAAACGAAATAAATTCAAGTAAGATATAAAAGAGAAAGAAGTTGGTTAAAGCTATAAAGTTAGTTTGTTTGATAACTAATTACAGTGTGCTATGTGAATATATCATGTAGATCCTGTAAGGACTGAGAATTGATTGAATTATATATTTAAATACGCTTGAAGGCAAGCCTTTCTTGACACTTGTCTAACCTCCTTGTTAGCCAAGTTTTCTATGATGCATGTTTTGAAGTGCATGAATGGTTTTAAAGAAAGAGTCGATGCATGTTTTAACTCGGCTAGACTAGTATTGAAGAATTGATTGATTTGTTTACAAGTCTTTCGATATAGAACTGTTAACGCTATTCTATGCCAAGTATTTGGTACGGATGAGAAGGTAAGTTTGTTTGTGAACAAACAAAAGTATTTTCATCGATTATTCGATGGGCACACGAGGTTGCCAAATGTTAAACATAAATACGTTTAACGGAAGAGTGTTGATCAACATAGAGTACAATAAGCTGATCACCTAGAAGTGCTCGTAAGTAAAGACAGATGGATGGCCCTAGTACCGGATGTCCTTTTCAAGTATGAAAACGAAAAGAGTATTTTCATGGTCTATTGACCGGTTCAGAATTCCTAAGATATTCTATATACTTTGGAATTGTTGTCATGAAATGAGAAGTACTAGCCAAATATTTTATAGTGCTTCGTAGTTAATTGTTCAGTTATGGAAGCGAAACATGTAATTGCCAATGTTATATTCATATGATTCTGTGTTAAGACATGCTGAGCTAGAAATGCTCACTCTTGCTTGAACCATATATTTGTAGCTAAAGCCAAACGAACTGAGAGTTCTAAGAGAGATAAAGGCAAGGCTAAGATGGACAGTTAAACATCCTGTAATAGAATAGTGTATTTGTATGTAATATACTTATGAAGAACAAAGAATGTATTTGGTTATGAACTTGGGAATGGTTTTATTATTATTATAATACAAAGATAGTGAATACAATCATTTTGTTGTTATCTCAATGGAATGATTGTATGAATTGTCGTATCGTGGAGCACCATTTGTCAGGTTGGAAGATACCCAGATTTGGGGGCGTCACAGGTTGGTGTCAGAGCATTAGGTTATAAAACTTAAGGGGGGGAAGAACCTTAGGCTAATAACCTCGTTAGGAAAGGAAAGATCCAAAGAAAATTAACTCGAGTCAAATGAGTTAATAAGGTATTGAGGAAACTCATTACCAAAAGATTTAAAAGATTGAAAATAACCCTAAATGGATTAAATGTGATTTGTGCTTATATTATTGTGTATTATGTACTAATCAATTTGTTATGTGTTATTGTAGATGTCAATCGATAGCATGATGTATATGGATATACATGTGGTAAGCGAGAAGTCCGTGAACAGAGTAGAGCCAGTACCTATGCCTGTAGCGGAGATACCTTTAGTGATTCTAGAAGAATCAGAGCCCGAGGAGTATTTTTCAGAGGAGGATTATTCCGAGGAGACCATGGGATTAGCGTCATATTTGAATATGATGATAGATGTGGAGGATGATATGGAGGTAACATCGGTTAATACGGTGATGCCTGCCTTAGAGTCAACACCTACAGAGACGATGAGGGAAATGTACCTCTCAGTGCTCGACCGTAACGTGCAACTGCACAATATGGTGCAACACCAGAAGGAAGAGATCAATGATCTCTATGGGGCCAAGGAGTCTGCAGAATCAGACTATGAGATAGAGCATGATGAGAAGGTGCTCATGACAGATAAGGCCAGAGACTATAAGAACGAGTTCGTAGAACTTCGTAAGAAACTGGTTGAAAAAGACCAGAAGATAGCACGAATGTCATATATAAATGACAGTGCGCACGAGGATTTCAAGCTTAAAATAGCTTGTTATTCTATTGAGTCGGGACAGACTCGACATATTATAAGTTGAGATATTGTGTCGATTCTAGAGAACGAGAAGCATAAGAATGCTGTTAGACAGTATTAGAAGTTAGAGTAGTAAATATTTTGTGTAGTGACGTAAAACCCTTTTTTGTATAATTAAAGGGTAGTCTTTTTGTAAATCCCAATTTTTGTAAAAGTCAATCGCGGGATATAAATGTAATAGCTTTTGGCTATGGAAAGCAAGTTGTAAATAGTCTTGACTATAAAGAAGCATATTAATATCAGGAAGTTTTTATTTAATGTGTTTTGTTGTGTATGAGTCATTGTTCAGTTGTTCGACGAATAATAACTAAGTAAGCAAATAAGTAATAACGAAACTTTATTTATTTAATCAGAAATGCCGCCACGAAGAAGACAACGTAACCAAGAGGCAGAATCGCATAACGATAACCAGAGGGGTCTTAATAACCCTATGCAAGAGTTCGTTAATTTATTAACGGCTGCATTTAACCAGGCCGAGGGTAGAGTGACCGCAGGACCTAGGGTAGCTCGAACGAATACCTTTAAAGAATTTAAAAGTGTAGGTCCACTTGAGTTCAAAGGAACGACGGACCCAATGGAGGGCCAGACATGGGTCAAGGAAATAGAAAAGGCGTTTGTAATTACAAACGTAGCTGAGGCGCAAAAGACTTCTTTTACGACCTACATGATGAAGGGGGAAGCCAACTACTAGTGGGAGGCTCACCGGGGTAGGGCTAGAACTGACGTTGTTACATGGGAACAATTCAAGAAGGTATTCTTTGAGAACTACTTCCCTACTAGCATGCAAGGGAGAATGGAGATTAAGTTTCTAGAACTTAAACAATGGGACATGACGGTTCCCCAATATGCAGCCAAATTTAATGAATTGGCAAGATTTGCTCCACACCAAGTGGACACGGAGGAGAGGAAGGCTCGTAGGTTTGAGCAGGGCCTAAAACCTTGGCTCTATAGTAGAATTTTGGTTTTTCAGAGTGCTTCTTACGGGACCATTCTTTGAAAAGGCGATAATAGCGGAGGGTGGTAGTAAGGCGTTTACCTAAGGAAAGAAAGAATAAGAGTAAGGGAGAGGGAGGAAATAAGGCAGAGGTTGCCAGTGGTAGTGGCAATATGCCTAAACGAAAGAATTTTAACACTAGGAATACTGAGGTGAAACAAGGGGATCCTAAACGTAGGATGGAGGCATGCAAGACATGCGGCAGGACTCATTTGGGAGTCTGTTTAAAAGGGAAAATGGGTTGTTATAACAGTGGGTAGGAGGGTCACATATCTCCCAACTGTCCTAATCCTAAGAAAAGCCGGGGCTATTTTGTGTGTGGGTCAATGGGCCACATGGCAAGAAATTGCCCGAAGAAGGGGGCGGAGGTCAGTAAGGGTTCTGGTAGTGGTAAGTTAGTCATTACTGGACCAACACCATCATTGGGTAGACCCTCAACCCGAACGTTTAATATAACTGTCCAAGATGAGGTTGCATCAGCGGATGTAGTAGCAGGTATCATTACAGTCAACGAAATAAATGCTTATGTGTTATTTGACTCGGGTGCTCCTTGTTCTTTTATAGCATGTGGATTTGCTAAGCAACTGGGATTAAATCCTGAAAAGTTAGAAATACCTTTAGACGTTAAGGTAGCAAACGAAGAGATAATTCCCATTGAATACATTCATAGGAATTGTTTAATAGATATTAGGGGTAATAGGTTATCGGTAGATCTTATACCGATAAGGTTAAGAGAATTCGATGTGATTCTCAGTATGGATTGGTTAATTAACCATAGAGCGGTAATAGATTGTCATAGAAAGATTGTGAACCTAAGGCTTTCTAAGAAACCTGAGGTGGTGTTTTATGGTAATAAATCACCGGGACATTCTGGTTGTTTAACCATGACACAAGCTAGAAAGATGTTGAAGAAGGGGTGTAAGGGTTATCTGTGCCATGTTGTGGATACCCAAAGGGTGGAAGCATCATTGGAACAGATAGCGATAGTTCAAGAGTTCGCGAATGTGTTTCCGGAGGAGCTACCCGGTATTTCGCCTGATAGAGATGTAGAATTTGTGATTAATTTGTTGCCGGGTACGACACCAGTTTCAAAGGCACCATATAGGATGGCGTCAGTAGAGATGAAGGAGTTAATGGTTCAATTACAAGAACTATTAGATAGAAAGTACATTCAACCGAGTGTGTCTCTGTGGGGAGCGCCCGCATTGCTTGTAAAGAAAAAGGATGGGTCGTTACGATTTTGTATCGACTATCGAGAGTTGAACAAGTTAACGATTAAGAATAAATACCCGTTACCCAGGATCGATGATCTATTTGATCAGTTAAAAGGGGCAAAGTATTTTTCGAAGATAGATTTACGTACGGGGTATCATCAACTTAAAGTGAGGAAGGAGGATGTACTTAAGATGTGGTTCAGAACTCGTTATGGGCATTACGAGTTTCTGGTTATGTCGTTTGGGTTGACCAATGCGCCAGCCGCATTCATGGATATGATGAATAGAGTATTCAAACAGTATTTGAATAAGTTCGTTGTAGTGTTCATTGATGATATTCTAATCTATTCTAAGACGCCAGAAGATCATGTTGAACATTTAAGAATAGTGTTGGAAACACTATGAAGGGAGAAGTTGTATGTGAAATTCACCAAGTGTGAATTTTGGCTTGAACGAGTGCAGTTTCTAGGACATATTATAGATATAGATGGTATATCCGTAGATCCAGTGAAGGTGGAAGTAGTGAATGAGTGGGAGCAACCGGAAACGCCTACCGAGGTTCGGAGTTTTCTGGGATTAGTAGGATACTATAGAAGGTTCATCCAAGATTTTTCTAAAATAGCTACTCCGTTGACAAATCTGACAAGGAAGTCGGTGAAGTATGTGTGGACAGAAAAGTGTGAAAATAGTTTTCAAGAGCTAAAAATGAGGTTAAGTGAAGCACATGTATTATCCTTACCAGATGATACAGGAAATTTTGTAGTATATAGCGATACTTCGCATAGAGGACTTGGTTGCGTGCTCATGCAACATGGCAAAGTCATTGCGTATGCGTCACACCAGTTAAAGGATTATGAGAAGGTTTATCCTACTCATGACCTATAATTGGCAGCAGTAGTTTTTGCTTTAAAAATATGGAGACATTATTTATACGGGGAGAAGTGTGAGATATACACGGACCATAAAAGTTTGAAATATATTTTCACACAGAAGGAGTTGAATATGAGGCAGAGAAGGTGGTTAGAGTTGATAAAAGATTACGACTGTGATATCTTGTATCATCCCGAAAAGCGAATGTAGTAGCCTACGCGTTAAGTCAGAAGGGTAGAGAAAGGCTGTCAATGTTAACGACTCAGAATGAGTTAATAACAGAGATGACAAGGATGGAGTTGGAAGTTAAGTTACCAAGTGAAACGATGGAGATGTTATTCTTAATAAAGACTCAACCAACGATAGTAGAACGGGTTAAGGAAGTACAGATAAGTACTAAAGAATGTGAGCGAATGAAAAAGATAATGAAGGATGACGTGAAGACTAAGTATAACCTTGATAAAGAAGGTTTACATCGTTTTGAGGGAAAAATTTGGGTTCCAAATAATTTTGAGTTGAAAGAAGAGATTATGTGTGAGGCCCATAGTTCGAGGTACTCGATACATCCTGGTAGTACTAAGATGTATCAAGACCTTTATCGGAACTTTTGGCGGCCGAGCATGAAGAGGGAGATCGCAGAATATGTTAGTAAGTCCTTAACTTGTCAGAAAGTTAAGGCTGAACACCAACGACCGAGTGGGTTATTGCATCCACTAGAGATTCCAGAGTGAAAATGGGAGCATATCACTATGAATTTTGTGGTGGGACTTCCAACAACGAGGAAAGAATACGATGCTATTTGGGTAATAGTGGATCGGTTAACCAAATCAGCTCACTTTCTACCAATAGGGGTTAGGTATAACCTAGAGCAGTTAGCTAAGCTTTATGTCAAGGAAATCATTTCTAAACATGGAGTACCTGTTTCGATTGTGTCCGATCGTGATCCATAATTCACGTCGAACTTTTGGAGGAGTTTGCAAGAGCAAATGGGAACACATTTGAGATTGAGTACGGCGTATCATCCACAGACGGATGGACAAAGTGAACGGACAATTCAAACGCTAGAAGATATGTTAAGTTCTTGCGTTATGAATTTTAAAGGGAGTTGGGACAAACATCTATCTTTGGTGGAATTCGCTTACTACAATAGTTTTTACACTAGTATAGGCATGCCGCCTTACGAAGCGTTGTATGGGAGGAACTGTAGAACACCACTTTGCTGGGATGAAGTAGGTGAACGTCGAATGTTGGGACCTGAGATGGTTCAACAAACGGCAGACATGGTTAAGCTGATAAGAACCCGATTGGTAGCGGCTCAAGATAGACAAAGGAAGTATGCAGATCCTCATCGAGAGAAGAAGGAGTTTGAAGTAGGTTCATATGTATTTCTGAAAGTATCACCCTGGAAAGGGAAAATACATTTTGGGAAGAAAGGGAAGTTAAGTCCAAGATTTGTAGGACCTTTTAAAATTTTAAGAAAGGTAGGGAGGTAGCTTATGAAGTAGCTTTACCTCCAGAGATGGAAAGAATACACAATGTGTTTCATGTGTCAGTGTTACGTCCTTATAAACCGGACTACAAGCACGTAATAGAATATGAATCTATTCAAGTAGAAAAAGACTTAATGTATGAAGAACTTCTGATTCAGATTATTGGTAGGAAGGAACAAGTCTTGAGAAATAAAGTAATACCTTCAGTAAAGGTAATTTGGAATAATCACGAAGCTGAAGAAGCAATGTGGGAGCTCGAAAGTAAAATGAAGGAAAGGTTTCCTCATTTGTTTATGTAATTAGAGCGAGATTCTGGGGACAGAATCCTTATAAGGAGTGAAGAATATAACGCCCGAGAATTTCGAATTTTTAATGGATTAAATTTTTATTTGATTATGTGAATTAAATGAATTTAATGGATGTATTATGTAAGTATGATGTTTGAAGGTCGTTTTATGATCTGGAATGTGTGAATATGGTTAGTATTCTAACTATGTGCTAGGATTAATTGTTTTGAATTATCAAGATGAAAATAAAGGATTTTTGAGAATTTTCCTGTAAAAATACTATTCATCTGATTTCGTTCGGAGCTTAGGTTTGGAATTCCTAGAGATACGTAATGATAGAATATGAAGACGAGATGGAATATTTAATAATATTTCAGTTATGGCAAAAACAAAGTTTTCGCCTGCGGACTTAAAACCTAAAGGTTTGTGAAAGAGATTTCCAACAGGGAAATGTAACGCGTATACTCATTTCGGTTATTATACGTATGAGATACGAATATTATACACTACTACAAAACAGTAAATAGATAACGCGGAAAAAATATTGAGGTTTCAGTCAGAAATACGTCATGGTTAAGGATGTCATCTATTTGACACCCTTACACAACATTTTTAAAACGTTATAGTTAAGCACATTATACAACGTTTTTTAAGAAAAAAACGTTGTAGATTTATTTTTCATAAATTAGTATATGCTTAAAAATGTTGTAGAAGGTATGATTCCACAACGTTTTCTAGATAAAAACGTTATAGTTTAATATATCAGACAACGTTTTTAACCAATTTATACAACGTTTAGAAAATGTCATTTATTTATCCAAATATACAACATTTTTAAAATGTTGTAGATAAAGAAAAAAAAAGAAAAAAAGAAAAAAAAATGTTATTATTCACCTATATTACCAATACAATTGCAATATGCTAATGCCATGATATATAGCTAAAAGGTCTAAATTCTCATTTAAATTTAAAGTCAAAATGTATCAACCATTCAAAATATATTCAAATAATACCATTCGTTTACAGTTTTAAATTACTACATCCACAAAATACATACCAAACTATCCATATATGCATCTCAAATTCACTTTTCAATATAAATTACTACTATATTGAATTGTGAATTTGATTACATGCATCCACAAAATAAACCAAACTATCCATAAAATTAAGCTACTACCTAAGCATGTGCAAAAAAACCTAATTCTCCCAAAATACGTACATTCATCAAACATATTCACCGTTAATTCGAGGCTCTACATGTAGCTGCTCACATACGTTGCTCACTCATCCCGTACTTTGTCAATTTGTTCTTGTGTGTACGTTAATCCACATGCCTTATCCCAATGAAATAAAAGAACAACAAATTTAGTAGACATGGAGATTGTTTGGCATGTTTGACTGACGTGGTACGGAAGCAGTAATAGGAAACATTGTAAGAGCATGTCACTTCACAAATGTACTCACGATTGGCAATAATCAATTGTGTGGTTCTTGGGAGAAATTAATTAAAGAGCAAAAATAAATATATAATTAGCCCATGTGAGTGTGAAAGGGAGCAACTTGAAAGTGATCAGGTATATACATTAACAGATATTACTTGAAGTTACCAGACCAAAATGCCACAGCATGTCAGTTAAAGCATTATAAAAGGCAGATGCTGTTGAAGAGCTTGGATCCAAACTTTTTCTCTATGCCCCACTAGAAGTCCATGTGCCACACCATATACTTGATTATCAAATAATCGAAGTTCCTCCGATAACAACGAAGCTTCTTTAAATGAACTGCAACGGCTGCAACCAGAGGCAAAACAGAACAACTGAGATTACCCATTATTTAGTGAGAATTGTTAGACGCACATGCTACCAACAAAGTTTCTGTATTAAAAAACAGGCAAACAGAACGACAGAAGCAAAAGTTAAATGCCATTCTATAGATTAAAGAAAAATATTCAGTCAATTATTTTGACATTGAATCCCCATGACAACAATAGCTTATAACTGGAAAGTGCCTAAATTTTGACCATGTCTAGAAAGCCTGTCAAGATATGTTTCACGGTTTAGTGGGAGCCATTTAGGGAACTGATCCAATATCCATGATACTGCAAACCAGATTTCACAAATTACAGATAACAGCCACAATGGATAGGCATTTTTCACAGGATTTGTTATCCGGTAATGCAAGAATATACAGAGAACATATAGATCACAACAGCATATTTATTTTTAATAATCATTTTCAAGGTTCAATCAGTAAGTTATCTTGAAGTGTCTATGTTCCTTTTACAGCCTAAAAGAGAATGAAAATGAGAGAATGCATGCACATATTAGTGAAATAGATGACAAAAATAGAAGAGAAAAGTTATAGTAGAATTTAGAAAATTAAAATGCAAATGAGAGAGCTTTCCAGAACAGACCTTGTGAACTTCAGTTGGGAGCATCAATGGTTGAGGAAGCCACCATTGATTCAACCATGGATATATGATCGTGTACAAGGCCCAGAAAAACTTTCCCAATAGAAGAGCATGAGGAACAGCTAGTGATGCCTTTGGCATGTCGTATTCCAAACTTTGGAGTAGTGGGCGTAAAAATTCAAAAGTGTTTACTGGTGACCCATTTAATTAAAGATCAATCATTCAACAACAGTATGACAAGGTAGAGCTCAGTAAGCAATAGGATTTTAATGAGATAACTTGCTCTGTTTTATCCATTATACTTCTGTGTAGTTACCAGCGAACAGAAGTCAAAGTATATAAAGTTAAACTTCTGCTCAAATAATAAAAATAAGAATGAGCATCATAATAATTTTACCATCTGATATGAAGTATGGTTGACCAGCAGCAACTAGCTGACTTCTTTTTCCTGAAATGTCATCCAAAAGTCCCATACTCACCATTATGAAGGCCAGTACCAGGTTATCTTTTTCAAAATGACCTGTTAGAGCCAAACCCAAATCTTAGTAGCACAACAGAGTTTTATTTTTTCAAAATAAGTAACTTCCACAACAGAAAAATTGATAAAAAGAATAAAAATAAAAGGTCCAACGCTAGTGACAGTTCCAGTAATATTGTCAAATTTTCTACATATCATTACAAGTCTAGAGAATAATATGGCAGAGAAGAAACAGGTGTCTCCTTGATCAATGTGAGAAACTAGTGTGCTATGAGAGATCTTCTGCTCAAATATACAGTAAAGGTCTCAGCACCTGTGAAAAAATTCCAATTTCCCCACTGATAATGGTTCAATACTGCTTTATTGACACGAGGAACACAAATCAAATCTCCAGGCAGCAGCAATAGAATACAAAACTTATTACTTCAATTAGTAGACCAATTAAATGATCAAGGGTCATTTGCAAGATAATACCAATCAAAATCTAATGAGCTTCTTTTTAGGAAACAAAAAGTAACAACCATCCTTCAAAGTTAGAATAATATATAAAAGATTTGAAGTCATTATAAAAGCAAAAGTTAAAATATAAAACAGTCAATTAACACAACACCATTCCAAAGCTAATACATATAGTTCTCTCTAGCAAGTAGCAAGACTCAAAAATTGAAGATATCAAACATTTTTATGTTTCCAGGACACAAGTAAATTATAATTGAGGACTCAATTTTACTTTTCAATCTCATTAAATAGTATTTGTCTCATGCAAATTTAAGGTAATCTCAGTCCAGACTCCATATTTGGGTTTTATGACGGGTCTTCTTGGATTAATTAGTTCAACTAAATATGCTTTCTACAAAACCAGATGATTTAAATTGAATAAATAGACCAATATTACATTATTCACTAGATGTCTATTTAAAACTATCAGTAAATTGCCCAAACATTATCAACCAATAATCTTACGAAAAATCACCCGAAAAAGAATTTTAGCTTTATAGAGAGATGGTCTCTGCCTAGACTTATCATATTGCTTACATTATCTAAAGAATTAATAAAAACATTAACATGGCCGATTTTTTATCTCAGCTCAAGCAACCTTCAAAAAAGAGTGCACTGTTGTTGCTTTTCTTTCTTAACTGCAGATTAAGAATTACCTACATTCAAAGAGAAAGGTATCTTATGGAGGAAACTTATGTTGAATTTAAATTAAATAGTTCCGATTTGATGTTCACATACCAAGAGATCAAAAGGGCGCCTATCCTGTTCTTCAGTCTCTTCCCTTGGAGCATAACCAATATATTCTTTAGTGTCTTCCAAAATAATTATCTGTCATAAATGGAAAGGGCAAAGATACATTCATATAGCATAAAGCTTGCTTCGCCTTATCTGATAAAAAGTTACAAAAAAAAATTCAGCACTAAAATATCAAGCCTCAATAGTTTATAAAACTGATTTAAAAATGTTAACTACATTTTATCAACAAGTAATTAAAAATTTTAGCACATTTAAATGTTTCCAGCTTCGAATACGTTATTAATATATACTTGCCACCAATTTTTTTGTAACCTATTTTCCAAATTTTCTTTCAATTTCTCTTCAGTAATAAATCTGTATATATTTTTCTTTGAAAAAGCTAACCTTTAGAGGAAAAGAATGAAAATAACAGCAATCAGTTTTACCTTAATGACAATATTGGCTGAAATCAATAGTAAAAGTCTGCCACCGCTGCGTGATTTCCAAATCACGATCGAGCTCCCGGGCACGGTAGGCAGCGGAATCAGCAACGACAGATAGCCGATGAGAGATAGAGTATCGACGGTCGAATAGATGACACCACTTGTGAAGAAGCCCAATGGGTGAAAACCCATATACCCAATTTAACACTGCTAACTATGAGGGGAAGTAAGTTAAGAATAAGAATAATAGGCGGTACTACCAACAAAAATAAAAAGGAGAGACAGAGACAGAGAAACATATTCCAGAGATGAGAGATAGGAATCAGATGTTATCCTCAAAGAATGACCCATAACAAACCTTCCGTTGGACAGAAGGTAGAGATATAGAAGTAGCTGAGAGTTGAGATACAGAAGATTCAGATGGGTCAGGCGGGTTTTGTGGTGTGAACCCTAGATTATCAGAGGCGCTCATAAAAGCCCTAGATTTATCCAAATTTCTCAAACCAAAACCTCGAATTCCATGCTTAAAACCCGTGAAACAAACCGAATTAAAGCTCCTTAACGATTCTGAAGCTTCAAAAATGGCGAGATTTTGAGGAGAAATGGAAGGGAAAAGGAGAGAGGAACTCGTCTGCATAAAACAAACATCACAGAACGAGAAAGTACAGAGATAGAAACCTTGTTTTAATTTCAAATTTTAGCTTCCATATTATTTTTTTTCTCCATGTTTTTTAGATAGACAACGTTTAATCTAGTTAAAATCAAAAAAATATCCAATGAAATAGATAACGTTTTTGTATATATATTTACAACGTTTTATTTAAAAACATTGTGGAAAAAAATACCACAACATTTTTATAAAAAACGTTGTGGTTTAAGCGTTGTCTATTTAGTACTTTGTAGTAGTGATACTAGTTTGAATACGAGTATGATATGAAGAATAGTACGACGTATAATACGAATATCGTATGAGTACTAGACGAAGAGAATACAGAAGTTATACGCGTAGAATATGAGAAGTTTTAATGGATTATGAGTTAAGGATTTTGTATAATCCAATTGGACTTGGACTGATAGCAAGCCCAATGAATTATATAAGCAAGCCCAAGTCAAGGCCCAATATTAATTAAAGACAAGTCCAATCCAAGAAGTTAAACTGCGGGTCGAACCGGCGGGTCACGGGATACGTAAAACACATGGGGCAACCCATGGGATGATCCATGAGGGAGGTGGGCCTGCCAATTGATGGGCAAGTAAAGTGGATTACTTGATCACCAAGTACTTTACTTGGTGATAAAGTAGTGAATAGTAAGGAGGTGGCTTTTGGACCCTTTTGCCCTCTAATTGGTTTCTTATAAATACAAGGCTTGTGTTGGACTTTTAGTGTTTTACAAACATTGTCCAATACATATTGAGAGAGAGAGAAAGAGCTAGAAACACCTAATCAACCTACTTCCAAGCAAAATCTAAGACGTTTATCAAGAACGTGAAGAACGACAAAGGTAATTTCTCGTAAACATTAATCTTCATCTTTTTTGATTTCTTTCTAGTAGAGAATCATAGATTGGTGGAGCATGTTTGGTGAGGAGGAATAAGGATGTCTAGTAATAATGAAAACATTGCTAGGTCATAACCAAAATGAAAATCGTAAGTGTTTACGTAAGTTAAAAACCGAAGAAAGTCATGAATGTGAACTTAGTTATGATAGGACGATTTGAAAACCATTATAGCTAAGGTATGTGCATATTGATTGGTTAGGATGTAGATGATGAATCAATGGAGTGTTCCATTTGATTTGGCTATAGAACACGAGTAACGAAGTTATGGCGAATTTTACGAAAATAAACGTTAAACGTCGAAAACGTAGAAATCTCGAATTAAGAGTCAAAAGTTGTCGTGTGACTTGAAAATGTTGGTTTTCAATGTCAACATATGAGATAAGTTATTCAAGAGTTGTGGACTCGAGAATCGTAGAATTTCAACTTATAACGAAGAAAACGAATATTGAACGGTCGAAAACGATAAACGAACGCTCAAACATGAACTAAAAGTTGAATTCTGAGCTAACGGATTTAAAAGTGTAAAATTCTTATATGAATACTTAGAGGATGTAATTTATGAGTTGTGGGCTTTTGAATGAGCCAATTCGGATGTAAAACTAATAAGTTATAAGTCCATGAATTTCGTAGAAAAAGTTAACTGTCAAAACCAACTGAGGCACAGGGGTGACGTCGCAGCGCCAAACCCATCAGTAATGGCCGCGATGCAGCGCCGACTCCGGGCTCTGGATACTGTTAGTTAGCGCCGCAGCGCCAATAGTGTACTAGAGTCTAGCGCCGCAACGCTGGCAGTAGAAAAATGTTGACCAAGTTAGGTTTTCGTTCCCTTTGAATGTAGGCCAAAGGTAAGACAATAAAGGTACTTAATGTACGTAATAAATATGGCTTTAAATCACTTATGAAGTGATAGCGTTAGAAGATTGATATGGTTTAATAAAAATTAAACGAAGAACATGAGAACATATTTAAGCGCACCATGAATGATGTTCAACATTGGTAGTTCACCAATGATGATCGAATGTCAGTTAATAACGTAAGAACGTTAATAAACCGTAACAAAGTATAAAAAGACGGATTGACTTTATTAAACGAAATAAATTTAAGTAAGATATAGAAGAGAAAGAAGTTGGTTAAAGCTATAAAGTTAGTTTGTTTGATAACTAATTACAGTGTGCTATGTGAATATATCATGTAGATCCTGTAAGGACTGAGAATTAATTGAATTATATATTCGAAGACGCTTGAAGGAAAGTCTTTCTTGGCACTTGTCTAACCTCCGTGTTAGCCAAGTTTTCTATGATGCATGTTTTGAAGTGCATGAATGGTTTTAAAGAAAGAGTCGATGCCTGTTTTAACTCGGCTAGACTAGTATTGAAGAATTGATTGATTTGTTTACAAGTCTTTCGATATAGAATTGTTAACGCTATCCTATGCCAAGTATTTGGTACGGATGAGAAGGTAAGTTTGTCTATGAACAAACAAAAGTATTTTCATCGATTATTCGATGGGCACACGAGGTTGCCAAATGTTAAACGTAAATACGTTTAACGGAAGAGTGTTGATCAACATAGAGTATAATAGGCTGATCACCTAGAAGTGCTCGTAAGTAAAGATGGATGGATGGCCTTAGTGTCGGATGTCCTTTTCAAGTATGAAAACGAAAAGAGTATGTTCATGGTCTATTGACCGGTTCAGAATTACTAAGCTATTCTATATACTTTGGAATTGTTGTCATGAAATGAGAAGTACTAGCCAAATGTTTTATAGTGCTTCGTAGTTAATTGTTCATATTGGAAGTGAAACATGTAATTGCCAATGTGATATTCATATGATTCTGTGTTAAGACTTGCTGAGCTAGAAATGCTCACTCTTGCTTGAACAATATGTTTGCAGCTAAAGCCAAACGAACTAAGAGTTCTAAGAGAGATAAAGGCAAGATTAAGATGGACAGTTAAACGTCCTGTAATAGAATAGTGTATTTGTATGTAATATACTTATGAAGAACAAAGAATGTATTTGGTTATGAACTTGGGAATGGTTTTGTTATTATTGTAATACAAAGATAGTGAATACAATCATTTTGTTATTGTCTCAATGGAATGACTGTATGAATTGTAGTATCATGGAGCACCATTTGTCGGGTTGGAAAATATCCGAATTTGGGGGCGTCACATATTTAATAACACACATGCTTCATATAAGTCACAATGTATTTATCCTTATTGATAAATAGTTATTAAATTCATTTATTAAGCTAGACATTTGATTCATTTCTTATTAAAATCTCTTCCCAATTCAATATCTTTGGGTTCTCTAACATTATCATTCAGGTTCAATTTCTATAAGCTTATTTAACTTAAGCTTTCCATTAATCTTATATGATTAATTTAATTAACCTCTCTCTCTCTCTCTCTCTCTATATATATATATATATATATATATATATATATATATATATATATATATATATATATATATACTCATTCTCTTATCCTTATCACATCTCTTTGTCATACATACTATGATTTAACTATTAATCTTTCATTTTATAAGTTCTTCTATATATTCCATTAGGCCGAATAGCTAGTTCAACAACCTAGATTATTCAAACAATTTGTTGTTTCCTAACACAACAAGCTAGAATAACTAATACAGCAGTTGAATACAACTCATCAAACTGTTCACCAATTCAGCAAACCGAATTCACTAATTCTGAAATCCGAATAATTAATTCAGCAAGCCAAATACATTAATTCAGCAAGCTGGATTCAAATTGTATTCCCTTTTTAAATCTTTTCCATATATCTCATTTCATAATCACTTTCATTAATTCACATAAATTAAAAGTGACATAATACCTTATTCTTAACATACTTCCAAGTATAATTCCTCTCTAGGTTTTGAATTTTAATAACCCTTATGTTCTCTATATTCACTAAATTTAAATTTTTTAATAAATCCTCCATTTCCATTTTAGGTTTTAAACTTTAACCTTTAATTTAATCATTCAAGATAAATTTTTGGGTTGTCACACAAGCTTTCTCGATCATCTTCTCCAACTTCGATTGGAGTTTTTGATATCTCTTTATAGGCTTTAAGAGCAATACCTTTTGTCTTTCTCCAGACAGAGTTCCAGCTCTTTAATTTAGCTTCAGCTCATAGGTAAGAAGATTACCATAGAGTTTCTGTATAGTCATTTCGTGCATATTCTTTGATTCTCTGATGGCTGCAGTCTTAGCATCCCACTTGCTGGGAAGGGCTCGCATGAACTTTATATTCAGGTCTTTGTTCGGATATACTTTGCCATATGACTTTAAAGCATTTACCTTTCGTCTCGCCTGGAGTTTACTTCGTGGCGATTGATTGATTTTACAGCTTTATTTACATTTCTGATCCCCCATGGAGGTGTTTCGTGGTGGCTGATCATGTCTGTATATATATATATATATATATATATATATATATATATATATATATATATATATACATCTGCTTACTGCTTTATTATCAATTGCGGCATCATATGAGCCTATGAATCATGTGATCAAAGATTCAGTCTACAGGATCTAGATTCTGTTCCCGTGATGGACATTTTCAACTGTAAGTAGCTTGTAAATTTATTCCGGATGTTTGGATTTCCTCAGATGGTTTTCATACCCACGAGGAGTTCGACACTATTTTGTACATTATTTTCACGAAGATGCTTCGCATCTCGAAAATTAAAAGCATTCTAGCCAAACACTTGATAAAATGGGAGTGTAAAAAGGTCTCAATTAATATAGAGCACAAGGGTTTGAAAAACCTCTTTTATAAAATATCACTGCCATATCTTGTTTAAAACTGAATTTTTACACAAATTCAAACCATGTGTATATAGGTGCGAACGAGGCCTCGCACTACTTCCAAATAATAGCACATTGACCAACACACACACACACACACATTCATATAACAGCTTTTTGAAAAGTGGCGGTCACCGTGGTAACACATATCTCGGGGGGTGCCTAACACCTTCCCTCCGCATAATCAAGTCCCAGACCCTAATGAATTTTGGTTTCACCGACCCGTTTAGCAGTGTCACATCATTGGGTCAATGTGTAAACCTTTTCTCGGTTGTGTTGGTACAACCGTATAAAAAACCAACTGGCGACTCTTAACAGTCCATCGTCGACATAATACATGTCGGACCTTTTTCAGTTGTTTTTTTAAACAAATCTCACCTAACATGAGAACACCAAAGAACAAGTTACGAATAGGGACAAATAAAAATCCCGACGTCGACAGTTGGGGACTCTACTGGGGACACCAGTAAGAGGACTTAAGCCGCTATTACAAATCTTTTCAAAACTGTTATATGTTTGTGTGTGAATGTTGCATTTACATTTATGATGAATGTGTACGAATGCATATATTTTGCTGCGCTTAATGCTTTACACTATATCTGCTTGTGATATTAGTGCTTCACACATGTCATCATTTTCATAAACGGTGAGACACGTTGTATGTGAATGTATGTTGTATGGTTCCTCCATCAGGAGGCTATCCTGTCGGTGTTTGATTACTGGACTCGTAGGTAGACTAATTCCAACGAGGCTCAGGAAAGGCACCACCCAAATTCGCTCCAGTTGAAAGACCGGATTAACTTCTTGTCGAGTAAATTGCGATGATTTGGGAACCTTCATGCCAAAAAAGCCACGAAAGTAACCTAAGATAGGTCAGCCTCTAATAAATCAAATGCAGAGGAAAGTCTCTTCATGCTTTCTCATTTTAAATTACTTGTAAAGTCAGTTACTTGTAATTTCATTCCATATTCATCTCCATGTAATGAGAAATATGAAGAAACATGTGTACAACATATTTAACATACTATTACAAATAACTAATATCCGCCTTGCAGGATAATATTCCTAGAACGAATACATAGCATGTAAACATTTTCACATTCCCTAAAGACTAAACTATGCAAGTCTTTTGCAGGGAAGCAATCAGACCTATTACCCGATCAAAATCCAAAAAGGCCACGACCCTACAGTCAATTATGTCATCGTCAGACCAGACTGACCTTAATCCAGTTTCTCGCAAAGAATTTGACAGATTAAGTAAGCAAATCATAGATTTGGTTGTTCTGCTTAAAGAACTACACCAGTCTACTCAAGGTACGAGGATACCCGTACATGCTAAATCTTCTACACAAGGAGCAACCCAAGGTCCTGATAAAGCCATTACAGAACCTGAACTTTTGTTGGATACGACCAACAAAATTCATGATATCACCCATCTCGAAGGAGATCCAGACACCGGTGACATCAGAAAGAAATTCCTTCAAATGGAAGAAACCCTTTGTGCGATCAAAGGAATTGGAGCACACGAAAATGTCTCATATGCTGACCTTTGTATATTCCCTGCTGTTCATTAGCCAAAAAAATTTAAAACTCCTGACTTCAAAAAATATGATGGGTTAGGAGATCCTTACACACATTTAAAGGTGTTCATTGGAGAACTAGGATCTTATGCAGTGGATGAGAAGCTCAGGATACAGCTGTTTGAGAAGAGTCTGACTTGAGAAGCTCGTTCGTGGTATACCAGATTAGACAACTTAAAGATCCATAGTTGGGAGGAGCTATCTCACGCCTTCCTCACTCAATACAGCTTCCAGTCTCAGATGGCTCCTTACCGATACCATATTACCAAGGTTAAGAAACAGTCTAATGAGTCTTTCAGAGAGTATGCTCAAAGGTGGAGGTGCCTTGGTGCTCAAGTTATTCCTTCTATGACGGAATCAGAAATGGTTATGACCTTCATAGACATACAAGAAGCTCCTTTCTATGAAAGAGTCTTAGCTGGCATTGGTAAACTATTTTCTGAAATGATTAAACATAGAGAGATGGTTAAGATGATATTGAAGTCAGGGAAGATTCAAGACCTAGCTGCCTTTAAAGCTGTTATTGAGCACATCCAGTCCGGAAATTATGTAAACAACCCGCAGAGGGTCCATAAAAAGAAAGAGGAGGATGTTTTCTTGATACTACAAGGTCAGAAAGGCAATCAGAACATGCCTATCCAGAGGAGAAATTACACTCCCTTTCAAGAACAATCTTCAAACCCTCTATTGCTAAAAAGTGGAGAAGTTAAACGCCATCGAGTGTTCACACCCTTAGGGGCCTCGCTCGAGAACATTCTCACTTTTTTGATGACTTATAAGAAAATTACGCATCTTCTTCCACCAGCCAACCCTAATGGGAGGGGTTTCAATGCTTGTCAGAAATGTGTTTATGATGCCAAGGCACCTGGACATGATACTCAAGATTGTTGGGCCTTAAAACACAAGATCCAAGATTTAATAGACACCGGTGAGATCGTGGTCACCAAACCAGATCAACCTCACATACAAGATAACCTTCTTCCTCTAAAAAAAGAGGAATATGTCAACATGATTAATTGGAATAGTGGACAGAGTTCCAATTTTAACAATGAATCATCCCAAACAATAAAAGACAGTGTTGACAAATGGGATTATGCAAAGTTCCAGTTTGCAATGGAGCGAAAGATGAAAGCTCTATGTAAATAGATTGAGCAATTGGCAGAACTGGTGATCTACCAGCACAAAGTCACATGCCAATTAGTCAGCCAGGAGCATGCTAGTCTGCTCCCTTTTGTTGTGAATGCTCCCTCGTCACCTTCAGAGAAAGAAACAATGGAAGACAAAGTGACGAAGAGAGCAAGTGCCAAAGCCCGTAGGGATTTTGCCAATAGAAGGGAATTTACATACCTGGGCCAACCTATGGAGGAGATACTTCAGATGATGATCAATGAAGGAAGGATCACTTCCCTTCTGCCTCCAATTAATCCTCGTTCAGGACGGTTTAATTTTGATGGAGTATGTCAATATCACTCCCATTCTCGCGGTCACAACACTAAAGAATAATGGGCAATCTGCCACCTCATTCAAAATCTAATTGACAGCGGTGTCCTGCAGCTAGCAGACGACGATACTGTGCTATTTGAGAGTGAGAATAATTATCCTCCTAAATGGAAGGGATTAGTAGCAGTTATATCCGTTGGGACTGATGGGACTGTCAAACCTTTCATAATACAAGCAATTCAACTTAAAGAAATTGACAATCCTTTGAAAGTGGCTGCTCCAGAGCTAGCCAACTTGCAATTTAGACCACAATATCCTGTTATCAGCTTATAAAATGTTCCATGGAACTATGAAGATGCTGAAGGATCCACCTCTCATACAATTGATGTAGTGTCGAAAGAGAATCCATTGTATCTTTCCCAACGGGTGATGAAGTCTACCATCAAATCAAAGGGGAAAATACCTATGGAGAAGATTTAAAAATTCTCCGTATTATGGGTCATAATGAAGCCAAGGTGGTTTTAAGCTTAAGAGAAGCTCAACCTCAAATTTCAATACTGGACTTGGTTTTAAATTCCTAGGATCACAGGAAGATCTTACTGAAGGTTTTGGAAGAAGCCTACTTGCTGACATCAGTGGATGTGGAAAAATTTTAACATTTGGTTGATCACATTTTTAACAATAATGTGATATCTTTCACTGATGATGACATATCGCCCGTAGGGATCGGTTATTACAAGCCGTTGCACATTACAGTTTTGTCCTTCGGATACATACTAGCTGGAGTTTTGATAGATGGAGGGTCGTCTCTATATATCTGTCCTTATGATACTTTGCTAAAAATGAACATCAATCTCAAACGGATCCGAAGTATCCATACGATCATTAAAGCTTTCAACGGGGCCCGCCAAAATTCAGTCGGAGAGATTGAGCTACCAATCGAGATTGGTCCCCATACATTCTGCGTATCTTTTCACGTGCTCAAAATAGATTCAAGATACAACCTGCTATTGGGAAGACCTTGGATTCATATGGCTAGGGTCGTCCCTTCCACTCTTCATCAGCAATTGAAATATATCATTAATAACACCCTAGTCACGGTTAATGCTAAATCGGAATGTCCTAAACAAAGCGACATACCCCTCATCAGTTTCAATTCAGAAGTTGAGGCGGTTAGTTTTCATGCCCTGGAGGTGAGCAACACTCATTACCACCCTATTGGGGCGCCACCTCTCACACCTAAGATTTCTGTTGAATTAATGTTGGCTACTCAAGAAATGATATCTTTGGGTCATCAGCTGGGACAAGGGCTGGGTATAAGTCATCAGGGTATTAAGCACCCGATCCAATTGATCAGTCAAACTGGGACAGCTGGATTGGGCTATTCTGTATTTTCCAGTCACAGGAATCCACATAATCATCAGATTCCTCCAGCTTCAGTTACACGATGATTGTCTCCACCTACAAATCCTGAGTCCACACAACCTCCGATAAAGGTGCCAGCCAACGTAATGGCTATATTATTTGCCAAGACGATACCAGTAAAGGAGAAAGAAGTCTTTGTTTAAGACCCCAGAGTGGAAGAAGAGAAACGAAGAATTAAATAAGAAATTGTCAGAATAATGTCAGGAATACGCATCATTATCTATGATGAACATACAAATAGATACACCCCAAACGATGATTGCCCAGACGTAATGGTCATCATTTGGGAGAAAGAGGACGATGACAACCCTCCCCTCCATTATTGTAGTTCACCAGGACTTTGCCCTCGACAATTGGAGCAGCACTCCTTGCATTGGTCTACGAGGGTAAAACGGGCAGGAACTCTTTCTGTCCTGTAGATATCATAACTGCTTACTTTTCTGTACAATATTAGTAGTTGTTTTGTCAATGAATGTTAACACTTTGTATGATCTAACCATTTCATATATACTAAGTGAAAACATATTTTGTTTCAGGACTCTGAACTTAGATGTGCCTGTACTTGCTGATAAGATGCCTCTTCTCCACAAGGATTGTAACTTTGATGTAAAGTTGGATTCAGCCTTGATGGAAATATATGAGGACATTGAGTTGCCTCTAGAGATAAAAGAATGAGTCGAAGATAAACCTAAACCTAATCTTGATCAAACCACTTCCTTCAATCTCAGAACCTTAGAAAGCCCTAAGTTAATCTAGATTAGTTCAGACCTTAACCCAAACTAAAGGAATTACATGGTTATGCTACTAACCCAATTCCAGGATGTGTTTGCATGGTCTCATGAAGATATGGTGGGTTTGTCCACTGACATTGTTCTTCATCGCCTTCCCATTAAAGAGGGATTCAAGCCAGTCAAGCAAAAGCTCATGCGATTGAAACCTGAGTGGAGTTTAAAGGTGAAAGAAGAAATTGTGAAACAATTTCAAGCTGGTATTATCATGGTATCTATATATCCTGAATGGATATCCAACATAGTTCCTGTGCCTAAGCCTAGAGGAAAGGTGTGAGTTTGCGTTGATTACCGGAATTTGAACAAAGCTTGCCTTAAAGATAGCTTTCTCGTGTCATTTATCCACATTCTCATTAACAATACTGCTCAATACGGCATGTACTCCTTTGTGGATTGCTTCGCAGGATACCACCATATTATGGTTCCTAAGGACGATCGTGAGAAAACTACTTTCATCACGCCTTGGGGAACCTTTTGGTATAGATGATTGTCATTCGGCCTCATCAATGTCGGAGCCACTTATCAACGAGCTATGATGGCTCTTTTCCATGACTTAATGCACAAAGAGATAGAGATCTATGTGGATGACATCATTGTTAAGTCTCGAAGGGAAGAAGACAACTTAGACCATCTTAGAAAGCTCTTCAACAGGTTGCGTAAGTACAACTTGAAGTTGAATCCAGCCAAGTGCGCCTTTGGCGTTAAATCTGGCAAGTTGCTAGGATTCCTAGTCAGCCACAAAGGGATTTAGCTGAATCCCACCAAAATCTAAGCCATAACGGAAATGCCCATTCCTTAAACAGAAAAGAAAATACAGGGATTTTTGGGAAGAATCAACTTCATTAGCAGGTTTATCTCTCAACTCACAGCTGTGACAACCCGAAAATTCGGGTTGTCCATAATTTAAGTTTAAAGAATTAGTTATTAATAAAATAAATTTTTATTAATACTATTCTGTGTTATGTGTTTATTAATCGTTCTATAACCTAGAATGGTTATTAATCAGGAGGATTCTGGCTACGAGCTAGATTGAACGAGTAAGAATTTTCAAGACGAAAATAAAAATTTTCCGGAAATAAAATATTTTTCGGGAAAAAAACGAAATAGGCACTATTCATCCGTTTCTGGTCGGAGATTTATTTTGAAATTCTGAGAAGTTATAGATTACGTTTAATTTTGAGACGTGATGGAATATTCAATAATATTTCAGTTATGGCAAAAACGAAGTTTTCGCCTGCGGACTCAAAACCTAAGGGTTTAGAAAAGTGAGTTCCGAGAATTTTATGATCACGTATAATGATTAGGGTTATTATGCGTACGAAATACGAGTATAATACGAGTTATTATACGAGTATAGTATGAAGAGTAGTACGACATATAATACGAATATCGTACGAATGATATGCGAAGAGAATACGAGAATGGAATGTGTAGAATACGATTAGTCTTAATGGACTTTGAGTTCATGGACTTTGTAGAAACCAATTGGACTTGGATTATGTCATGCCCAATGATTTATGAAATCAAGCCCAAGTTAGGCCCAATATGAATTAGGGTTAAGGCCCAAACCAAGAAAAGAAACCGCGGATCGAACCGATGGGTAAACGGATGGGTAAAACCATTGGGACAACCCATGGGATGATCAATGGGCATGTGGGCTGGCCACTTGGCCACAAAGTAAGGGTGGTGGCCAAGTTAACTTGGTGGCTAAGTGTTGGAGGAGGTATGAATAGTAAGGAGGTGGGGGGCAAAATGACTATTTTACCCTTGCTTTGGTTTTCTATAAATAGAAAGCTTAACTTTCATTTTCTAGGATTTTGGAAATCCTATAACTTGAGAGAGAGAGAGAGAGGGAGAGAGAGAGCTCTGTTGGGAGAGGAGAAGGAAGAGAATGAGCATGAATGCTCGGATCAAAAGTGATCAAGAAATAGAAAAGCTCGCAAATCGTCGGCTTTGTCTAACGGAAGAGAAATAAAGAAGAACGGTAATCCGAACCCTAGTTCTTCTAATTATTTTATTTAAGTTTTTATGTTTAAAAACATAACTTAATGAGAATAAGGAGTAAAAGATATGGAGAATGATTTCATATGGTTGAAATCGTAAGAAAATGAAGAAATAAGAATTAGAAATTTATTTTATAAATTTCTTAAGGAAGTATAAGATTCGTGAGGATTTTGAGCGATCCGAATGAATTTTATGAATGAGTAGGTCAAATAAGTAAGGAATGGTGCTCTATAACATCAAATTTCAAGAAAAAGTAGAATTGTAATCCAAAATATCGATCAAAATGAAGAACGAACAAAGAATGCGAAGAACACGCGAAGAACACGAAGAACGTTGTTGATGGACAAATTTAAAACCATCGTAGTGTAATTGTTGTTGATGGACAAGTTTAAAACCATCGCGTATAAGTTAGATGCCTATTGCTTGGTTAGGAACGTTAGAAACGTTCATGAAGAACGAATTAAAACGGAGCTATAACGAAGTTATGCCAAAATTTCATAAAAGACGAACGAGAATTAGAAAGTTAGTAAATGAACCCGAATGTGTAGGGTTTCATAAGAATATAAGAGAACGTATAAAATGTGAGTCGTAGACTCAAGAATGAACGAATTTTGAGTTCGGATGACCGAATTACGGACGAACGAACGAAGAACGTTAAAAACGTTAAAATGAACAAAGAGTGAAGATTAAGCCAATTGAATGGCATGTTAATGGATTAAGAACAAAGTTCTGTCTGAGGCATATTGAAGTACGTAAGATAAGGAAGAGAATGGCTTTGGAACGACTTCGTTCCGAGTTATAACGAAGAAGTTATGAGATTTCGAAATCGATGTCTCAAGCTTGTAAAAGACTTAGAAAATTTTTTCTAGGTTTCATGCTCGGCGCCGCAGCGCGAGTCATGCCTGGAGAGGTGGCGCCGTAGCGGAAGATCAGCCACAACCTTCTGGAGAGTGGTGCCGCAGCACGAGAGATATCAAAGGACTTGGCACCGCAGCGCCAGGCCGAAAAGAGAAGAGAGAGAAGTAGCTCGCGCCGCAGCGCGAGAGGAAAGGAAGGGCACGACGCCGCAGCGCCAGTGCATAGCAATGCCCAGAAATGAGATTTTTAGTTCTCAATTTCTCGGGGGATGTGCAAGATAGATGTATGAACATATAGTTCACATAATGTAACACTTAATCAAGTGTCTTAAACCTTTAATAAAGGTTGAACGAAAAGATTAAACGAGATTAAAAGATAAAGAATGTAAATGCTAGATTACGTAACCGATATCCGGGGACCGTAGTCGTAATGAATGAACGTGAGGGATTGCTATAATGGTGATTCCTTAGACGTTGAGTGATAAAGTTAATGAATAACATTCCGATGTTGTGGCATGGCATTGTAAGATGAACGTAAAGCGTATAGACGCTGTGAACGCAACGTTCTTGCGAAGAACGATCGGTCTTAGCATACAACGAACGGTATGGCTTCGACATTAAGAAAGAATAATGAACATGGGGTTCATGGGATGGATAACGATTGAAAGCGATCAAAACCTTGAATAAAGGTTGAATGAGAGATTAAGAGACGAGCAACGTGAACGTTAAATACGTAGATGATCCTTGTGAATTGTATTCGCGTTTGACGAACGTTCTAAGTATACCCTAGTTGTATGACATAGACATTGATGAATGTAGTAAGTAAGATACGAATGGTATTAAGAGAGCCGTAACGAACGATAATAAGATTACTGAAAGCTGAATATAAGTCGGATGAGAATGATAGAATAAAAAGTAAGCGCTGAACTCTTTAGCCAGCGTAAGGGTTGAGTGTAACCGAGTGTTAAACAGGCAGAACCTACACTCCGTGTATGGTTTAACCGTAATGTAATGAAGACTAAGTTTAGCCATGAACGGTTAAGAAATTAAGTTGAAGATAATAATGTATAACGTTAAGAAGCCGAGTTAATAAGTATAGCTTGGATAAACGTTCCGAGTTGAAGAAACTGGACGTTGTAAGGTATGAATAAGTTCATATGAAATGTTTAACGCTATGTTCTCATAGTATTGACATCGAATGATCGTTCTGAGTATACAAAAGATTGTATGACTTAGACGATAAAGAATGATTCCTGAGGTTAGGCATTTAGTTTCCAGGAAGCCATAAGAATTAAGAAGTTGACTTAACGAACATTATAGTTTAATGGTTTGTATAAGTTAAGAGAAGTTAGGTTGTAGTACAATCGTAATCTTTGATGGTTGACATATGGGAGCTGGGCTAAACAATTCCTTCAGAGAGCGAAGGTATATACGAAACTGTCAACCGATCTAACTCACTGTGATGGCAGTGTAAATGAGACGGGAACTTGTTTGTTGGTTGTTTGTGGAAAACCACTCAGAGTACCATATGGACTACTAGCAGAGAAGCGATGTGTACTGAGTCCTAAGAGAAGTATAAGAAGAAGATAAAAATGTAAATCATCAAATATGATAAATGTATGAATAAGACATCTCAATATGTCATAAAGCCATAATCTGGTAATGAAAGTTAGTCGCGTAAGCTAAAATTATAAGAACGCGAACCTTAAGAAGTAAAGTTAAGTAAACCAATGCGTAAGTCAAGTATATGACTAATTGGTGTACATGTTATTTTCGTATGTGCTACATAGGAATGAGAATGAGCAGTTCAGCGTATGCTGTAGCTGTGCGTAAGACAAGTTTCCTAACTTCATTCATATTTTAAATGAATGCTAGTTTCTTAAACTTCTCAGATGTTGACCTTGAGAAGTTCTGTCTATGTGCGAATGTGAAATATTTGTACCAGGTGATAGAATGTATGAGGCCTTGTGCCAAAATGTGAGCACTTCGGTGTTTCTATGAAATGAACTATTTTGTGATCAAACTGTTCAATTCAAGTATGCTCGGTTTATTCATGAACCGTTATTGTTAAGTCTGTGCTGATGATTCTAGCCAGACAGAATGTATATGAAAAAGGTAGAAGAATGAAAGTATTTCAAAGTGAAAGTGAGTATAGTTTTAAGATGATAGGAATCGAGATTATTCCTATTATTCAAGCTACTTCATAACCTTTGTTCGGTTATTGAAGTTCTAAAGAAATGTTTAAATTCTGAACTTGTTTGCTCAAACTGTGATGACTTGCTGGGCAATTGAATGCTCACACTTGCTTTAAATGAAAAACATTTTCAGCGAACGATGTTAGAAAGAACTTAAGGATCCCGTAAAGATCAAGCTAAGCGGTATCCAGACGAAGTGCCATTCAGTATGTGAATGTGCGTGAAGATCAAGTGAAGACTTGTAATGTAGAAAGAAGAAAATTAAACTATAGAGTAGTTTAATGAACTGTATGTATCCTTGGTGGCGGATAAAAGTCACTCTTGTAAGATGAAATGAATAATGTAATTATCATTATTTGTAATGAGAAAGGTTATAAGGTTTCGAGAACCTGAGAATGGAGAATGTATGTTGTTATATTTTAATATATAATGGTGTATGTTGGATGAATGATGTACTCGTGACGTACGGAGTCCGGGTGTGAAGATAGACCGGATTTCGAGGCGTTACAGGTTGGTATCAGAGCTGATAGGTTATAAATCTTAGGTAAGAGTACCTAAGACTATAATCGTAAAGAGAAGGATAAGAAGATCACTACGTGATCATAGTAAATCGTAGTAACAGATGAGCTGTGAAACGATGAATGATTTATAGCTAATGCTATGAATGAATGGTACTACGAATTAGTACGGGAAAAAGAACTCAGATTGAGTTGTAAAGGATAGTATACGAATTAAAGAAATTTCGTATTAAGTAAAGAAAAGGTAGAAGTTGTAAAATTTCAATTGAGGACTCAGGTGATGGCTGAGTTGTATGAACCTTTGTTATGGGCAGAGGTTTATGCTTTGGTGTATCAACTGCTCAATTTATTACAATGATAATCATTGGAATTGGTCGCGCTATTAAGATGTATATGACGAGAAGGTGAATCTTTTCTCATGTATGTACTTGATAGGTAGAGAAAGTTAAGGTAGGTGTGAGTTCTTAAACTTATACTTATGGTAAGTTCGTGACTCATAATAATATGGTATGTGTTTGAATGTTTCAGTGAATGGACGCCAAAGGTCTGTCTGGATGTTCTTGAACTCATATTGTTGTGGAAAGTTCCTAAACCCATAATGTGTGGTAAGTTTGATGGACTGTACTAAGTTATAGGAAGGTGTAGACTGAAAATGAAGTATTTTCAGTAGACTTAGAATTGAAGGTGCTAGAGAAGATGAAGTATTGTCGTAGTAAGACAATGAAGGAAGATGGAGAATAACATATTCCAAGTCATCTAGCTATGCTAGATTTCGAAATTTCTTGAAATCGTGCTAATGTGCGCGTTTTGGAAAATGAAAGAATTGGTTCGACTTTTGGAACTAATGGATTTTAAAAGAACTATTCTTGGTATGTCTATGATAGTTGTTTCGGCTAGACAGAAATTGATTTGAAATATCAAAATGAATTTTATATCATCTGTGCATTTGATGCAACGATGGTAAAAAGATGGAGTTATTAATGCCATTAAACCTGGTGTGGAAACTGATCAGAGGATCAACAACCTGCTACGGTATGATGTATAATGACGAAGTCATAAACTGACGAAGTCCTCAACGTACTGTGAAGAGTACGGTATCATTACGTCATAAAACGTTTTGATGTATTGCGAAAAGAATTTAAAGAAGTAGTCGATGTCAAGTGAGTTGACTAGACGAATGTTTCAAGTTGATATCCAATTTATTGATATGGTCTAAGCTACTTGATTTGGCTAAGACGAATGGTATGTCATGATTAAAAGAAAATCGAGCTTTCTTTGAACATCTATGCCGAACCAAATTGTTTTGGTGTGGAATCTAAGTCTGAGGAGAACATGGAAGAAGTAGTTTACCTTCTTTGTGATTGTAAACTGACCGTGGAAAGAAAGGTTTACGGCGAAAGGCTGGTCAATCTAGTAAAGAGTTCATGGTCAATTTGACCCCTCAGTAAAAGAATGAAATGTTTTAAAGGAATCCTTATATTCATAGTTATCCCTTTCGCTTCATGATTCTTGATACGTTATGAAGGGTTGGGAATGTAAGAAAGATAAAAACTTCTTTGTAGAGAAGTTGAGAAGAAGGGTAAGCTAAAATTTCGAGGACGAAATTCTGTGAAGAAGGAGTGAATGTGATGACCCGGGTAAGGGTTTGGTTTTAAGAAATTCTGAGGACGGAATTTTTATAAGGAGGGAAGAATGTGACAACCCGAAAATTCAGTTTGTCCAGAATTTAAGTGTAAAGAATTAGTTATTAATAAAATAAATTTTTATTAATACTATTTTGTGCTATGTGTTTATTAATCGTTCTATAACCTAGAATGATTATTAATCGGGAGGATTCTGGCTACGAGCTAGATTGAACGAGTAAGAATTTTCAAGACAAAAATGAAATTTTTTGGGTAATAAAATATTTTTCAGGGAAAAAGACGAAATAGGCACTATTCATCCGTTTCTGGTCGGAGATTTATTTTGAAATTCTGAGAAGTTATAGATTACGTTTAATTCTGAGATGTGATGGAATATTCAATAATATTTCAGTTATGGCAAAAACGAAGTTTTCGCCTGCGGACTCAAAACCTAAGGGTTTAGAAAAGTGAGTTCCGAGAATTTTATGATCACGTATAATGATTAGGGTTATTATGCGTAAGAAATACGAGTATAATATGAGTTATTATACGAGTATAGTATGAAGAGTAATACGACGTATAATACGAATATCATACGAATGATATACGAAGAGAATACGAGAATACGAGAATGGAATGTGTAGAATACGATTAGTCTTAATGAACTTTGAGTTCATGGACTTTGTAGAAACCAATTGAACTTGGATTATGTCAAGCCCAATGATTTATGAAATCAAGCCCAAGTTAGGCCCAATATGAATTAGGGTTAAGGCCCAAACCAAGAAAAGAAATCGCGGATCGAACCGATGGGTAAACGGATGGGTAAAACCATTGGGGCAACCCATGGGCATGTGGGTCGGCCACTTGGCCACCAAGTAAGGGTGGTGGCCAAGTTAACTTGGTGGCTAAGTGTTGGAGGAGGTATGAATAGTAAGGAGGTGGGGGCGAAATGACTATTTTACCCTTGCTTTGGTTTTCTATAAATAGAAAGCTTAACTTTCATTTTCTAGGATTTTGGAAATCCTAGAACTTGAGAGAGAGAGAAAGAGCTCTGTTGGGAGAGGAGAAGGAAGAGAATGAGCATGAATGCTCGGATCAAAAGTGATCGAGAAATAGAAAAGCTCGCAAATCGTCGGCTTTGTCTAACGGAAGAGAAATAAAGAAGAACGGTAATCCAAACCCTAGTTCTTCTAATTATTTTCTTTAAGTTTTTATGTTTAAAAACATAACTTAATGAGAATAAGGAGTAAAAGATATGGAGAATGATTTCATATGGTTAAAATCGTAAGAAAATGAAGAAATAAGAATTAGAAATTTATTTTATAAATTTCTTAAGGAAGTATAAGATTCGTGAGGATTTTGAGCGAGTAGGTCAAATAAGTAAGGAATGGTGTTCTATAACATCAAATTCCAAGAAAAAGTAGATTCGTAATCCAAAATATCGATCAAAATGAAGATCGAACGAAGAATGCAAAGAACACGCGAAGAACACGAAGAACGTTGTTGATGGACAAATTTAAAACCATCGTAGTGTAATTGTTGTTGATGGACAAGTTTAAAACCATCGCGTATAACTTAGATGCTTATTTCTTGGTTAGGAACGTTAGAAACGTTCATGAAGAATGGATTAAAACGGAGCTATAACGAAGTTATGACAAAATTTCATAAAAGACGAACGAGAATTAGAAAGTTAGTAAATGAACCCGAATGTGTAGGGTTTCATAAGAATATAAGAGAACGTATAAAACGTGAGTCGTAGACTCAAGAATGAACGAATTTTGAGTTCGGATGACCGAATTACGGACGAACGAACGAAGAACGTTAAAAACGTTAAAATGAACAAAGAGTGAAGATTAAGCCAATTGAATGGCATGTTAATGGATTAAGAACAAAGTTCTGTCTGAGGCATATTGAAGTACGTAAGATAAGGAAGAGAATGGCTTTGGAACGACTTCGTTCCGAGTTATAACGAAGAAGTTATGAGATTTCGAAATCGATGTCTCAAGCTTGTAAAAGACTTAGAAAATTTTTTCTAGGTTTCATGCTCGGCGCCGCAGCGCGAGTCATGCCTGGAGAGGTGGCGCCGTAGCGGAAGATCGACCACAACCTTCTGGAGAGTGGTGCCGCAGCACGAGAGATAACAAAGGACTTGGCACCGCAGCGCCAGGCCGAAAAGAGAAGAGAGAGAAGTAGCTCGCGCCGCAGCGCGAGAGGAAAGGAAGGGCACGGCGCCGCAGCGCCAGTGCATAGCAATGCCCAGAAATGAGATTTTTAGTTCTCAATTTCTCGGGGGATGTGCAAGAAAGAAGTATGAACATATAGTTCACATAATGTAACACTTAATCAAGTGTCTTAAACCTTTAATAAAGGTTGAACGAAAAGATTAAACGAGATTAAAAGATAAAGAATGTAAATGCTAGATTACGTAACCGATATCCGAGGACCGTAGTCGTAATGAATGAACGTGAGGGATTGCTATAATGGTGATTCCTTAGACGTTGAGTGATAAAGTAAATGAATAACATTCCGATGTTGTGGCATGGCATTGTAAGATGAACGTAAAGCGTATAGACGCTGTGAACGCAACGTTCTTGCGAAGAACGATCGGTCTTAGCATACAACGAATGGTATGGCTTCGACATTAAGAAAGAATAATGAACATGGGGTTCATGGGATGGATAACGATTGAAAGCGATCAAAACCTTGAATAAAGGTTGAATGAGAGATTAAGAGACGAGCAACGTGAACGTTAAATACGTAGATGATCCTTGTGAATTGTATTCGCGTTTGACGAACGTTCTAAGTATACCCTAGTTGTATGACATAGACATTGATGAATGTAGTAAGTAAGATACGAATGGTATTAAGAGAGCCGTAACGAACGGTAATAAGATTACTGAAAGCTGAATATAAGTCGGATGAGAATGATAGAATAAAAAGTAAGCGCTGAACACTTTAACCAGCGTAAGGGTTGAGTGTAACCGAGTGTTAAATAGGCAGAACCTACACTCCGTGTATGGTTTAACCGTAATGTAATGAAGACTAAGTTTAGCCATGAACGGTTAAGAAATTAAGTTGAAGATAATAATGTATAACGTTAAGAAGCCGAGTTAATAAGTATAGCTTGGATAAACGTTCCGAGTTGAAGAAACTGGACGTTGTAAGGTATGAATAAGTTCATATGAAATGTTTAACGCTATGTTCTCATAGTATTGACATCGAATGATCGTTCTGAGTATACAAAAGATTGTATGACTTAGACGATAAAGAATGATTCCTGAGGTTTGGCATTTAGTTGCCAGGAAGCCATAAGAATTAAGAAGTTGACTTAACTAACATTTTAGTTTAATGATTCGTATAAGTTAAGAGAAGTTAGGTTGTAGTACAATCGTAATCTTTGATGGTTGACATATAGGAGTTGGGCTAAACAATTCCTTCAGAGAGCGAAGGTATATACGAAACTGGCAACCGATCTAACTCACTATGATGGCAGTGTAGATGAGACGGGAACTTGTTTGTTGGTTGTTTGTGGGAAACCACTCAGAGTACCATATGGATTACTAGCAGAGAAGCGATGTGTACTGAGTCCTAAGAGAAGTATAAGAAGAAGATAAAAATGTAAATCATCAAATATGATAAATGTATGAATAAGACATCTCAGTATGTCATAAAGCCATAATCTGGTAATGAAAGTTAGTCGCGTAAGCTAAAATTATAAGAACGCGAACTTTAAGAAGTAAAGTTAAGTAAACCAATGCGTAAGTCAAGTATATGACTAATTGGTGTACGTGTTATTTTCGTATGTGCTACATAGGAATGGGAATGAGGAGTTCAGCGTAAGCTGTAGCTGTGCGTAAGGCAAGTTTCCTAACTTCATTCATATTTTCAATGAATGCTAGTTTCTTAAACTTCTCAGATGTTGAACTTGAGAAGTTCTGTCTATGTGCGAATGTGCAATATTTGTACCAGGTGGTAGAATGTATGACGCCTTGTGCCAAAATGTGAGCACTTCGGTGTTTCTATGAAATGAACTGTTTTGTGATCAAACTGTTCAATTCAAGTATGCTCGGTTTATTCATGAACTGTTATTGTTAAGTTTATGCTGATGATTCTAGCCAGACAGTATGTATATGAAAAAGGTAGAAGAATGAAAGTATTTCAAAGTGAAAGTGAGTATGGTTTTAAGATGATAGGAATCGAGATTATTCCTATTATTCAAGCTACTTCATAACCTTTGTTCGGTTATTGAAGTTCTAAAGAAATGTTTAAATTCTGAACTTGTTTGCTCAAACTGTGATGACTTGCTGGGCAATTGAATGCTCACACTTGCTTTAAATGAAAAATATTTTCAGCGAACGATGTTAGAAAGAACTTAAGGATCCCGTAAAGATCAAGCTAAGCGGTATCCAGACGAAGTGCCATTCAATATGTGAATGTGCATGAAGATCAAGTGAAGACTTGTAATGTAGAAAGAAGAAAATTAAACTATAGACTAGTTTAATGAACTGTATGTATCCTTGGTGGCGGATAAAAGTCACTCTTGTAAGATGAAAGGAATAATGTAATTATCATTATTTGTAATGAGAAAGGTTATAAGGTTTTGAGAACCTGGGAATTGAGAATGTATGTTGTTATATTTCAATATATAATGATGTATGTTGGATGAATGATGTACTCGTGACGTACGGAGTCCGGGTGTGAAGATAGACCGGATTTCGGGGCGTTACAACAGCAACCTATATCTTCAAGTTGTTAAGGAAGAACTCCTCCATGAAATGGAATGACGAGTGCCAGAAGGCATTCGTTACGATCAAAAAGCAGCTAGTCAAAGCTCCCGTTTTGATAACACCCAAGGATGATGTTCCCTTGTTCATGTACCTATCCATAAGTGACAATGCCATGGGCTATATGCTGGGACAGAAAGATGATAAAGGCCAAGAACGAGCTATCTATTACCTCAACAAAAGATTTAGCAGCAGTGAACACAGGTACACTCTGATTGAGAAGACTTGATGCTTTAGCATGGGCTTCCATGAGGTTACAATATTACCTCCATGGTCATACAACCCATCTCATATCCCACGTGGATCCTCTCAAGTACGTGTTCAATAAACCCATGTTAAATTGTCAGCTGTCCAGATGGCAGTTGATCCTACAACAATTTGATATTGTCTACGTGACGAAAAAGTTCATCAAAGGTCAAGGAATTATGGATTAATTGACCACCGCACCTGCAGGGGACTTCAAACCCTTTGAAACCTACTTCCCAGATGAAGGGGTAATGACAGTTCAGCAACACCATCAGTACAATACATGCCATACATGGAAAATGTATTTCTATGGAGCTGTTAATATGGAAGGTTCTAGAGCTAGAGCAGTTCTGGTATCCGATACGGCAGAGCAGTATCCTGTTGCCGTAAAATTGCAGTTTGTTAGCACCAACAACACAACTGAGTATGAAGGCTGTCTCATGGGGCTAAAACTTGCCCGTTCAATGGGCATCAGGCGGTTAACTATCTTTGGGGATTCGGAGTTTGTAATCAGACAATCCACGGGAATCTATCAAGCCAAAGAGCTACATTTGTTGCCTTTCCATCGGCAAGTTTTATAGATGGCTTTGGAGTTCGAAGAAATCTCCTTTCTACACATTCCTCGTAATAGGAATGACTTCGCAAACGCGTTAGCAACTTTGGCCTCCTTGATTCACATGCCGGACAAGGAACACATGCCAAGCGTCACATTTGCCCTGCACAAGGCACCAGCCTATGGGAACTATGTTGGAGAAGTATCGGATGAGCTACCTCCCATCCAGCACCCTTGGTATCAGCATATCAAGGATTACCTACGAGATGGATCTACACCCGCTGAGGCGAGCCCGACTGAGAAAAGGCGGATCCATCAACTTGCTATGAAATTCTACCTGAGCGGAGATGCACTCTACAAAAGAGATGCAGGACTAGGTCTCCTCAGATGTCTGGACCAGGACCAAGCTCAGAGGCTCATGGATGAGGTCCATGGTGGAGTATGTGGCCCACACATGAGAGCCCCCTACTTGTTAAGAAGATCCTCAGGACAGGATATTACTGGCATACCCTCAAAGTTGACTGTGATAATCACATCAAGAGGTGCTATCAATGCCAAATTCATGGGAATGCTATCCACGCCCCTCCGAGGGAGCTCCACAATATGAGTTCACCTTGTCTCTTCTCAATGTGGGGAATGAACGTGATTAGACCCATCGATCCTAAAGCCAGTAATGGGTATCGTTTTATATTCACCATGATCGACTACTTCACCAAGTGGGTAGAGGCAGCCTCCTTCCCCAGGGTTACCAAAGAAGTCATCATTGCTTTCATCAGAAATATTGTCATTTGTCGATATGCACAACCAGAGGTAATTGTTTCTGATAATGCTAACAACCTCAACAACAAAATGATGGAGGAGTTATGCAGTAAATTCCACATCAAACATCTTAACTCCGTCATCTACCGTCCAAAGATGAATGGTGATGTTGAAGAGGCTAACAAAAATATCAAGAAGATCATGCAAAAGATGTCTGCCAACCACAAAGAATGGCTAGACTTATTGCCTCTTACGATGTTAGCCTACAGAACATCAAAGCACACTTCACTGGGGTAACCCCCTACGCATTAACCTATGGGATGGAAGCAATGCTCCCCATAGAAGTTGAAATGGAATCCCTCAGAGTGTTGATAAATGCTCAGCTGGATGAAGACCAATGGGTATAAGACAGGTATCACCAATTGTCTCTAATAGATGAAAGGCGAACCTCGGCTATCTTCCATGGTCAGTTATATCAACAAAGGATCGCCAGATCCTATAACAGAAAAGTCTGGCTACGGTAGTTTAGGCAACATAACTTGGTTTTAAAGAAGATCCTTGAAAACCAAGATCAGTCCAAGGAAAAATTTACCCCTAACTGGGAAGGCCCGTTTATTGTCAAGGAGGCATTGACAGGAGGCGCTCTAAGATTGCAGGAAATGGACTACGATGAATTTCCACAACACATCAACTCGGACACCGTGAAACGGTACTATGTCTGAAGTTACCATCAAGCAAACATCCTGGTGTTGGATCATCAGATCACCAGTCATTCTGGTTCTTTAACCCTTCACTACATACAACTCTTTTTCACACTTTGCCCCTTAGGGAAACATACTTTTCAAGCCAGCAGACTGGCTTCACTCCGTTCATACAACTTCGGTTATCCCACTAGGGATTGAACCTTTCACACTTGCAGTTTTTCCCCACACATGGGATAAAAAATTGTCACACCTGCAGTTTATCCTGAACTTAGGATCAAACTTTATTTTTCTTCGCAGTTTGACCTGCACATGGCATCAAGTTCTTCGTCTACGAATCGTCCTAAGGGGTGAACTACGTCGACCTGATCTCCTCTTCAATAGGAGTATGTAAGCAACCATCTTATAGGTCGCAATAAACCAAAAAACATCAAAACCATTTCTTACACCCTTCTCCTTACAAAAACAAAAACAACAAAAACATTCCTACACCATTTCTGCCACATACAGCATTGAACCTCTTACACCATGTTCGAACTACGCAGACCTAATCCCCTCTTCAATAGGAGTACGTACGCAGCCATTTATGGTTCGTTCTCACCCCCTACAAAAACATAAACACTTGTTATCTGGTATTGGGATCAAACTTTAATCCATCACATTTCATTCGGCTTCAGACCAAAGGGATGGAATTACCTAAACTCCTCCTAAATAGTAGATTCGGCGACCATCTAAGCTGCGGTTGTGCCTCAAAGAGCAATATCAATCCATAAGAGATGGAATTAACTAGGCTCCTCCTAAATAGGAGTACTGGCGACCATCTGTGGTGCAGTCAATCTCAGAGAGGAAAGCCCCACTCCCCTCCATATTTCCATACAGAAATCAGTCCCAAGACACCAAAGAGATGGTAGGGGATATACACAGATCAACGATCCATTCTGAACTATCCAGTGACAACCCAGTGTTCATCCATCAAGGAGGATTTCAAAATACATCAAGATCACAAGCCCTTAAGAAGCAGGCAAAATATCAATTAAGTATCCAGACATATCTAAAAGGGAAGTGATCAAAAATATATTTCCCTGATACATATATAATGTTGTTTGATATACACAATGTAAACTGTACATGACAAAATGGCTAAGCTAGTCTGTGCAGGAAAATACAAGCTCATCTACAAATTAGTGTATATGCTAGCTATCAAGCCTAACATGGCATCCCTCTCAGCAGAAGGAGGTAACGATGTGGTCTCCTATACAAGGGTATCCACATGTGCCAACAGATCTACAGCCATCTACATGGTGACTCTATGCTCATCAATGTACGTGCTCATCTCTGCAATCATGCCAGTGGTAAGGGATCTCACTGTAGTACCATCTGTAACGGCTACGTCTCGGGAAGATATGGCACTATCCCTCTCAACTATCACAGCATCTCTGGCTGATCTGGCTTCATCTCGCTCAACAACAGCGACATCTCTATGAGCTAATGCCTCATCTCTCTCTAAAAGAGCTACGTCTCTCCCATCAAGGGCTATCAACATCAAGGCTCTATCCTGATCTCTCTCAAAGGTCATCAGATGAAGACTCTGCTCAAAGTAATGTGCCGAATGCTGGATCACAACAGTGTTAGTACTGGGAGAATCTAAAGGAGAAGCTGGCAACCCAGTAAGTGGCTCCTCGTCGATGTGGGAATCGATGTCCTCCATGGGCTCTCCATCGCCTGAATCACTACCCGACAATGTGGATATTGTCCCAGCCGATCAAGTCTTTGTCTCCATCCACGCAGAATACTTTGGAGAACAACCCGAATGGCTAATAGAGAAAACAGCCATCTCACGCTGATCCCAACATGCATACACACGGGATCAGTCCTCTACTGATAGATGGAGAGAAGCTAAACGCTGACCTAATGCCCCCTCAAAAGGATGGAAATCCTGGAACTGGTCGAATTGTGACATCACGGCCAGTGGGTGATAGGTAGTCATGCCCTTCAAACCAGCCAGAGGGAGATAGTCCATGCTCGGAGCATGAGTAATGAAGCAGTAGGGTGAGCTAAGCCTTGTGCATGGCAGAATGCCAAACGGATCTATGATATCTGCCTAGAACATTGACCAAGACATAGCGTCTGTACACTCCGATGGCTTAAAGGAGTAAGACATAGCTATATTGTGACAACCCCAAAATAGGTCCATTCCATCCAACCTATTCTGAGTCGCCAAATACATGGTACAGAAAACAACTACAACTTTATTACAACAATTGTCGTGCAAAATACAACAACACATATGTTGTGAGTTTGGATACAAATATATACCAAATGTGACTCATGTTCCAACCGTGGACATCACCTCACAATGACACCTTACATAAAGGTATACTCAAAAACTGTTTTAGAAATTAGAATCTTTGGGAAGTGCTCAAGGAAACCTTCGTACATGGGAGGCCATGTGTCTAGGTTATGATAGATATCATATGGCCACAGAATTATCCTTGGTTGACCCAATAGACCCCAAAGAAAAATGAGAAGATTACTATCATATTCTTCCCAATGGTGAGTCTTCTCTTAACATATCATTATCTCTACTATCTCTAATTGAGAATTATACTTCAAACAAACACCAAGATTATATAGGTAGTGCTCGTAAATATACTCAGCAAGTGGATGAGCACAATCCTGTCTTATGATGACACGAGGTTGTATGTCATTAGACATCTTGTATGACAGTGGCAAAACACCCTTCCAACGTTGGGTTCGCTTCACCCTAGATGATTCACCAAATATAACTACTAAATGATGACCACCGTTCTATTCCCCTGTTACCCCCGCTCGACCCAGCTACACTCTTATTACCTAAAAGGAATTGTGAAACAAAAGGGTGAGCACAACTAGCCCAGTAAAGAATATTATGACTAAGATAATATACAACAAATTATCGTTAGTCTTCAACAGGGAAAAATCTGATAGAATATAATCGACAACAAGTTTTAGATCAACAACTGCAGCGGAAACAGCAAACCATTAGAAGAGTCAAGTAGAGAAAGAATTCTACTATCTTCTAAGATTTAAAAGTCCATCATCAATATTTTATCCCTTTAACATCAATTAATAATCATCTTTATCCAAATATTCATCTTTGCACTACAGGCTAAAGATATTCATTTGTATCACCTGTCAGTCATGTTCATCTCAACACCTGTTCATCTTTGCACTACAGGCCAAAGATATTCATCAAGTAATCATACATCTTTGCACTACAGGCCAAAGATATTCAGTAATATCATCATTTAGGACTGAGGATGATGAAAAATATCTTAAAGAAAACGAATCCAGTGAGACAGAAGGACAAATAGTAGGGATTCGTATAACAGTTTATCCAAGATCAATAATACTTCATAATAATCAATTGTGAAGCAGAATTCAAAAATAAAGATCAAAAAATGGATACAATCAAAGATAGTAACCATAATAGATATATTGGACAAAAAAGGAAAATTTTATTTTTCGGTGAATAATGCCGTATTCGTGAATAGTACCGTATACGTGAATAGTGCCGTATACGTGAATAGTAACTCCGACACAAAAAGTTCTAAATTTGATAAAAAAAACTCATATCAATATTTTAGCATAATGATATTGAAGAAAATAATATCATTTAAGAAGAAAATAATATCCCTTACCTCAAAATATCAGTATTTCTGGTTGGAATACCGGTATAAGGCTGAAAGAAACTTGCTCTGATGAATAGAAACTCTCAAAGTATCTAAATACTCACAAAATACACTCAATAATCTAGAGAGAGAAAGAGAGAAAATTTGTTTCTGGTGTGATTTTCAATTCTAACTTAACCCTCTATTTATAGGAAAATTTTAGTAGGCTTGACCTGCAACCTGATGGCTTTACCTGCTACTATTCCCACCCACCACATTTGAAATATAATTCAGCACATTTCTTCACCAACCACAAGTGGGGCCCACCAATTCTAGAATTTTCTATCAAAATGATTAACTCCGAAAATTCAACAATTTCTGAACCAGTCATCTCGTAAAATTCATAATAAATCATACGTTCATTTTTAACGGTTCAAAATTTGTGGGCATATACTCAACTTATATATGTATAACATATCCAAAAATTACCACGATCCAACGGTCGGATTAAAAATTATAACCCCCACAAAATATCTCAAAAACCCTGATTTTTAATACCTCCATTCTGACAAAAATACGGATAAAAACCTCAACATTAACTCCTTCATTTTTAACCACAAAAATATATCCCTCATTTATATCCACATAAAATAAATATTTTCTTATCATATGAATCAATAATTAATTATTCACAAATAATATTACAGAATCACATTTATGACAACCAGGCCGTTCCCAGGAAAGAGGGGGCTTTCCAATAAGGATTTCTCCTTACTGGCGCGCAATTAGATGACCAAACCTCTCCTTAGACAGAACTTTCTAGACATTGCCAATAATGTTATCTAATAATATTATTTAAATAATATGAATTATTGATCTGATAATAGAAAATAATGTGCAGCAACAATTATTGAAACAACAATAATATAAAATATCAACGCAGCAATTATAAAATAAAATATTGAACAGTAACTGCTGTAACAATTATTGAGTAGTGCCTTCTTACGTAAGAATCAATAATTAGTGCAATACCGTGTGCTACTGTATTTTAACCACCGGGTATTCCAACAGTATTAACGGTAACAACTACGCCGTTATTTATAAACAACTTATACTTGTCGTTTTCTTCATCCAATCGCTTTCCGTTGTGGGGCCCACACAAGGCTGCGCCGTCATACGAATATTCCCCGACAGCAAGAATATTCCACGACCAAACGAATATTCCCCGACAACAATGAATATTTTATAACCACTTGTTTATTTTGTAAAATTTACACATTTCACCCATAACTTTAACTTTTTTATCAATTTAACCATTTACTGAATTGTAATTATAAGAAAAATTAAATACGTTTATTTCATAAAATTCGTGGTCTTACATATATCATAGGTGAAGCAATAACCGTATCGACGAAAAGGCCCCATCGGTCTCAAGTGTGACATAAACCACACGTACAACATGACCGAACTGCATGATGGTACGATCCTCCCTGAGAGCTCTCATTGCTATGATAACACCGATATCCAGCTCATCCATATATCGTGGCATGTACACATACGCCACTATACACATCAGGAATGCATCCACTTTGGCCAAATGCCACTAGTTTTCTGGTATGGTGAAATCCCCAGAATGCCGAGAATAGCTGTCCTCATAGACAAATATGTCAATCAGAAAATACTGGGATATCACGTTGCTGGATGTGATCTCATCCTGCACAACCCTACGCCTTAGGCCGGTGAGGGTCATGAACTGTCGACTCATGTCCCCAATAGCCATATGCACGCAAGGTCTGTCAACTGATAGCATCGTTAAACGTGCATACTCCTCCAAAGTTGGAGTCAACTCTTGGGTCCCAACCCGAAAAACCTGCCTCTCCGCTACCCAGTGATCCAGCATGCCCTCCACAAATCCTGCGGGAACCTGAAATATCAAGAGGGTCATAGTATGCTGCAACAGATGATCTATAGTCACCATGTCTGATGGTGACATACTATCATACCACGATTTAAGACGTGATGATACCAGTAATGGTGGGGTATGATCTATACGGTTGACTGTCGAAGAAGACATCTGTGTAGACCGTATCATAAAACCATCCAGGGGTCAATGCTGAATATCTCTGAACATACATACATATGCATAACATGATACATGCATTATAGATAATAGATGGTAATATGATATAGTGAATGGAAAATAGTACATACATTCCTAAGTATATCATCATCTACATATATCATCCATATACAACTAAAAATACAAGGGAAATGGGGAACAGATGCCCTACTACTAACAGAGGCCTATCAAAAGATATAGCGAGAATGTGGCCCAACCACCCAATATCTAACAGAGGCCTATCAAAAGAGATAACAAGAATATACATCAAAAGAAGATAATAGTGTCAATATCTACATCATCAATCCTGTCCACCTGATGTAACTCCTCCTGAGTCACTAGATCTCTATCAACAGGGATATCAGGCCTATACAAAGGAGGATCTGCACCGATAAAGCTAAATTGGTCATCTGAGGGGCCAGCGCCTGAGCTAGAAAGATCAAACGAATCTTCCTTTGCTGGATCTCTGCCCAAATACCGGATAAAGAAATGTGCCAGGTCCAGTCGCTGGGTCAAACTGTCAATTTGTGTCAAATGAGTCGGATCTCGGACACAGGCTAGCCAATCCGTCATCATCACGGATCTTGGAACATTATCCCCTATGAACTGAGTGGCGCGGGTCTGGGCTCCAATAGTACGAGGGGACCACTAATGCTGGAACATCTCCTGAGTGTATGGACCCTCTGACAGTGTAAAACCGTCAACACCCAACAATGGGATATCAATGGTGGGTGAATGCGACACAGGCCAATAACACCTGGCATGAGGCAAGATCGGCATACAGATCTCTCATGTGGTGCTCTTAATAGCACGCTCTCCTAAATAGAGCTCACATCCTCCAACAGTAAAGAGAGGAACCCTACGAATAGATATCACGTGCTCGACGCCAGTCTGGTACCCATCCTCAAATCCCATAGCCAAGTGCTCCCTAGAATAAGGAATCCATGTGATGACGTCAGCTATCAACAACCCCAACTGTAGGCGGCAATGAGTAAAACCCTCAGCTGCAGGGACCTCCACCAGTATGGAATGATGCCATCGTCATCCTCGTGGATAGGTATCTAAACCTAACACACTCACAGGACGCAAACATGGAAGCCTCTTATAGGCCCAAAACTGCCAACACAAAGGCAAATATCTGCTGTCAGTAAACACTCTTAACCTACACATGGGAAATTATAAAGAGAAATACTCACCAGCAGAAATGGGTAGAATCCTAACCAAGCCTCGGTCAAGCCCTGCGAATGCATACGCATGCCCCTGAGGAAATAGGCAAAGGTGTAGGAACCCCAGTCATACTCTCCTATACGGTCCACATGTCGCGTGGCGCTGATCAAAATGAATGACACCTTGGAAGAGTTATCTACTATGAAGCAACCCCTAATGATCATCAGGAATAATCGTCAAAGAATGTAATCCCTGACTCTGACATCAGCTGGTATGGGCTCGCTCAATAGCCCACTCATAGCATCTATGCTCAACAGACCCGTACGGACGATCCTGCCTTTAAGCGCCTCAGCCAGAACTCCTAGCAAGGATCTGACGACAGTAGGGGTAATATCCGCCATACAAGGCACTGGTGCCCCTCCAAACTCTATACTTTTGATAAATCGCCAATCCATCGACATCATCATCACCTCACAGTCCAGCAAATGGAGTGACTAGTCTGGTGAAACCAATGCTCAAACAATGCCCTGAGGTAACCCCATGGACAACAACGGGGAAGGATGGAAAAGAATGCCCCAAATCCCTAGTCATGCACAATCGCTCTATAGTCAGGATGCAGAGCCTGGTACATGGAGTGAATGTTGAACCAGTTCCCTCGAGGTTGTGTAAAGCTGGGAACCTACATGAAATATAGATCAACATCAAAATCTCTTACTCCTCATCAATAGGAAAGAAGGAAGATTAAAATCTAACTTTATACCTCGTTGGCATGCAAATACATCGAGGGATGTTGACTCCAATCACCAAAGAGCTCTGGGTTTGCCACCTGAATATTTGGGAGGTCCCTACGGGAAACATGTGCAGCAGGAGCGGGGTTCACAACCGGAACATCCTCCTCCTCATCCTCTACGTCTGGCACATCAACTTGGACTGGACGTATCACCGCCTCCACTAACCGACGAGGCTGTCTAACAAAACGGGGTTGAGGCACTTCAGAAGCCCTCCTCCGTACACCAGAAGTGGTCCTGCGGGACCTACTCGACTAATTTGGATCCATAATATCTGGACAAAAGTCTCCAAATCACCTCAGATAGGGTGTGGTAATTTCTAATCCGGAGCTTTCTTTTCAAAATGCATTTTATGACTACATGAATGCATGCATTACTTTAACATACATGTACAGTAAAGTTAAAATGCAGGATTATTCAATGCCTATATTCTGGAAAATTTTTGCCATTGTCTCCTATGTAAATAGGACTATCCACATGCACATAAGCATAACAAAGTGGTCATTCAGTAGCACACCTGCCCATAGTCATATACATACTATATGCATTAAAAGTCAAAGTCATCAATCCATAAGGGTAGTTTAATTACCAGGATTACTTTGTATTTTTACCTTTTGCTCATTTGTCCTCAAATAGGATAAAAAATAGCAGAAAAAAGTGCCAATTTGACTATCTCAAAAGTCAAATTTTTTCACATCATTATGTTCAGCATGGTTTAATACTAACATTTACTATGTTGAATATTTTTTATCAAGTCATTTGAGCATGCATATTCACTACTATGTGTTTAGATGCATTTTATATGATAAGCCATTTTCTAACAGATAAAAATTGGAAAAGAAGACATGCATACGTTACCAGGACAATGTAGAACACTTGTACGGTGACAGAATTTACAGAAAGTCACCCGAACTCAGCAGATCTGAAGAAGAGCTCTCAGATTTCCTTCACGGTGCAACTTGAAAATGACTTGAAAAGGCCAACTTGCAGCCTTAATAGCACCACAGCTGGCCCAAGTCCACATGTGGCTGCTGTAGGTGTACCTGCGGCACCCCTACATGGGTCCCACCCCTCCATCTCGCTCCAGTTCAAGTTACAACGGAGTTCTCATAAGCTAAAAAGGCCAAATCAGGAATAAAAATGCTACGCGATATAGCAGAATAGCTTACAATCCTGGTTTTCTCAGACCAAGCCGTGGGTTTGCACATCACTCATTAGTATTCACCCGAAAATAGGGAACACTATGCCGATGATCTCAGATGTTACAAATCACACTCGGCAATACCTTGCATAGGTCTAATGCCGTCAATTTAGGGTCGTCGCCCTAATTTTCAATCAGATCCCCGGCAGGGGCATCACACAGTTTCAAGAAGAGATCCCCGGCAAGGGCATCACACATTCTATATAATAGATCCCTGGCTGAGGCATCACACGTTTGCATATGTCGAAATACATATCCCCGGCGGGGGTATCACGCAATGTCATTTGTTGACACACATATCAACAAAGGTCAAGTAGCCTTGACATTATGCCTAACAGGGGTTTTTATCCGGTGACATACATGTCAGCGAAGGTCAGGCAGCCCTGACAACACATGGTGTTGGCAGTAAATCCAAATAAATAGTGATATGTCCTGACAATACAAACCAGGAAGGGTCAGCATCATCGAGGAGGATCGATGATGGAATATGTTATACACATCCTCAAATAGACAGAGCGTTATCCCCACAGATCTCTTATACACGAGTGGCACATCTTCGAAATAAAGTATGTATCAAGGATTAAGGACTTTGGTGATAACCCCAACGTCAACATCCTAAAAAGATTCGAATCACACATCAAATCTGGTCATCGTTGCCAATCCCCGGTAGAAGCAACAAGGAGCCAGTAATCATCCCCAACATATTGGACAACAACCTAACAACACATGCATCATACATTTGCATCATGTTTATCTTGTTGCATTTCAAGTGTCTAGGATTCTTTAGCCTATCCATGCCATTACACTGCATGAATATGATAAATAGGGGCATCTATAGACACTCGAAATTTTTTGCACACCTGTTACTGACATTGCAGGAGGGCAGATTCATCTTTTAGAGATAAACCTGAAAGGCAGCTCATAACCAGTCAGGATACTACCGAAGGTTAGTCTCAACCCCAAAACACACACCGGGAGTATCAATTCCAACCTTGGAGATAACTCCGAGGCATGTAGTTCCAATACTAGAAATTCCACCAGAGAAGGCCGATTCATTTCGGAGATAACCCCGAGATATTCAGTCTCAATCCCAACACTGGGAGTAGCCGTTACCAACCTTGGAGATAACCCCAAGGAATGCAGTTCCTGAGATAACTCCAGAAATGCTTGTTTCAAATGCATATAATTAGCTTTAACCTCGGCACTCACACCAAGGCACTCAGTATAAGACCTGGAGATAACACCAAAAATACAGGCACACCTCATAGATTACACTGAGGACTTTCAACACTTGCAGCGGTCCAATCTCAGAGATAACCCTGAGCAACGTCTGCTTTATCAACCCAAACCGACGATAACCCCGGTGAGGGGCAAAGTCATCATCATTCCACCTTGATGCCACATCGCGCTGTCTCAACATTTCAAACATACATTTCTACGTAGTAATGTCCCACAAGAACCAAGGAGGTCCAATCCCGAGTGACTATTACATAGGGTAACGGATAGAATTTGAAGCTTGAAGACTGGAGGGTATGGTCCCATCTTCCTGACTTCGTACAACCTCTAATCCCATGTTAGTGCGTAACTCTCGACAACGACAGTCCAAAATAGGTCTTACATACCTCAGTCGGATGCCCGGATTGCAATTCTGAAAGTTCGAGCGGACATTACAATGTATGCGTACACGTACTTCGAGACAGCGTGACCTACGAAGCCTGGGGCAACCCGGGTAGCTGTAGGTACACCTGTGGCTCCCCCCGCCCTCTATAAATAGAGGGCTTTGGGTGACCATTTTGTAAGTTAAAAAGGCGAGGAAGCCCTGTCAAATTTGCTCTGTACTCACCCTAAATTGAGTGTTTTCTCAATTTAAACACTTGTGAGCTCACATATAGCTACTTTTTATACCGACAGGAGCTGAGTGTTCATCCACTTAAAGTTATAGAAGTCTTCTTTGGCAACCCACTGTAAGCCTTCTTACACACTTTAAAGCCTTTCTTTTCATCTTTGCACACACCATTCTTCACATTGAGAGTCGTGTTGAGTGTGTTTGCTCGGACTTCGGTTCGTGATTTCATTCAATTTGTATATATATATATATATGAATTGTGTGTCAAACTTTGTTCGATGAGCCTGGATTTTACATCCGTAGCGTTTACTGCTTTAATATATATATACTTATATATATTAATTGTTGTCAGACTTTGTTCGATGAGCCTAGATTTTACATCCGGTGCATTTATCGCTTATATATATATATATATATATATATATATATATATATACACTTTTTGTCCCGCCTTGAGTTTACTTCATGGTGGTTGATTGCTTATATATATATATTTACCTTTTGTCTTGCCTAGAGTTTACTCCGTGGCGATTGATTGCTTTTACAGCTTTATTTACATTTCTGATCCCCTATGCAGGTGCTTCGTGGTATATATATATATATATATATATATATGCTTACTGCTTTATTATCAATTGCGGTATCATGCGAGCCTATGAATCATGTGATCAAAGATTCAGTCTACAGGATCTAGATTCGGTTCCCGTGATGGGCATTTTCAGCTGTAAGTAGCATGTAAATTTATTCATGGTGTTTGGATTTCCTCAGATGGTTTTCATACCCACGAGGAGTTTGGCACTATTTTGTACATTATTTTCTCGAAGATGCTTCGCATCTCGAAAATTAAAAGCAATCTAGCCAAACACTTGATAAAATGGGAGTGTAAAAGGTCTCAATTACTAGTGAGCACAAGGGTTTGAAAAACCTCTTTTATAAAATATCACTGTAATATCTTGTTTAAAACTGAATTTTTACACGAATTTAAACCCCGTGTATATAGGTGCGAACGACGCCTCGCAGTACTTCCAAATAATAGCTTACTGACCCCCCCACACACACATTCATATAATAGTTTCTTGAAAAGTGACGGTCACCGTGGTAACACGGATGTCGGGGGGTGCCTAACATCTTCCCTCCGCATAATCAAGTCCCCGAACCCTAATGTATCTCGGTTTCATCGACTCGTTTAGCAGTGTCACATCACTGGGTCAATATGCAAACCTTTTCTCGGTTGTGTTGGTACAACCATATAAAAAACCAACTGGCGACTCTTAACAGTCCATCGTCGACATTGTGAGAGCCTTAAATTCGAGTCCTAAATCACCACGGATCTGGTACAATCATTCTCTAACTATTGCAAAAGATATAAACATAAATTGTTTATACAATAAACTTTTCACACTATTCTCCCAAGGTCGAGTAACCTTAACTTATACACAATACAAAATATGTCTAACATATAACATTTTTATCATACTATACTATTACAATTTAACTGCACACATAATCCCAAGATGAACTTGGCTTTGTCCTTTCCTGCATCCGACGTATTCGTCTTAATCTTCAATGTTAATCATGATATAGCAAGGGTGAGCAATAGGTTTGCCCAGCAAGTTTAAGTTCAATAAATTAAAGATATATCATGATAGAAAGATTTGAACAATAAGTTGGCTAAAGTTCTACAATATAATTGTGAACTAGCATGAACAAATTTTACACAGCTGAACGAACATTGAACATGAACATATATATATGTATATATATATATATATATATATATATATATATCTGGACCGAATGGTAATAAAGGTTGTGACGCCCCCAAAATTAGGTATACATCACCCATCTTGAGTCGCCAGATACATGGTACAGAATTCAAATACAACTTAATAATACAACTGTCATGTACAATACGACAGAACATAAATTGTGAGTTTGAATACAAATATTGTCTTCTAGAGAGTATCCATACTCAAAAGGAGTCCTCATTACAATTATTATCACACTATTACATAGAATAGTGAGGACTACTAACGCTATCATCTAGGACCATCACTCTGTTCCCTGACTAGTCCCAGCTATGTTCTCATTTCCTGAAGAGAACAGTGAAAGAAAGGGTGAGCTCAACTAGCCCAGTAATAAATATTATGACTAAGATAATGAAGAATAAATTATCATTAGTCTTCAACAATGTTAAACTGATAAAATACAATAGACATCAAGTTTAACTGCAGCGGAACCAACAATCCATTAAAAGAGTCAAGTAGAGAATAAAATCTACTATCATTTATGATTTAAAAGGTTTTTCATGATTTTTATCTCTGGGACTCAGCTTAATAAATAATCCACATCATCGAATCACCCCTGCACTACGGCCAAGGATATTCTTTAGTATCACGACCACGAATTATCCATGCACTACGGCTAAAGATAATCATATTTTCATCAACGATCCTGATCATGCCATAAAACAATTCATCTCTGCACTACGGCCAAATAGAATCCATAACCATAATCATACCAAAAACTGTCCATCAATGCACTACGGGCCAATGAGGACTTTTCCATATCTTTTGTAATATTACGGTCATGATTACACCGATTAATCCCTGGTCATAATCATACCAAGTCCATCTATGCACTACAGGCCATAGATGACTTTAAACAAAATATAAACATGAGGATGATGATAATGATATAAGAATTTAATAAAACAAGTTCAAGAATTAATTTATCCAGGAACTGATAACGTCCAAATTGTCAACATGATACTGCTTTGTAGAGTAAAATTCAAGAATGCCCAGAAGAATATTTACATGAAAAAATATTGGATGAAGCGCAAATATCAAGGATATTCCACTAATTTCATGGAGTATAGAAGTCAAAATTTTAACCAACTGAGTATAATAAAAAATGGAGTAGCAAAAGAAATCACCATGCATGTGATAGACCACACAGACATGTTATTCTAACAGAATAATAAATAATAGAACCAGGTCTGGCGTAAAATACACAGGCAGGATATTCCAACAGAATAATAATAAAGACAGAACCAGGTCCGGTGTAAAACACACAGACAGGATGTTCTAACAGAATAATAATAAAGACGGAACCAGGTCCGGTGTAAAACACACAGACAGGATGTTCCAACAGAATAATAATAAAGACGGAACCAGGTCTGGTGTAAAACACACAGACAGGATATTCCAACAAAATAATAATAAAGACGGAACCAGGTCCGATGTAAAACACACGAACAGGATGTTCTAACAGAATAATAGAAGAATGTCACCAAGTATAGGGTAGACCGCGTATACAGGTTATTCCAACAGAATAATAAAGAATGGAATAACAGAAGTTCTCTTCATGGATAAGAAAGAAAGAATACTATTTATGAGTATAAAAATTAATATTCCTTACCTTAAGAAGAAGAGTACTGGATATAGGAGTAGTGCAGTAGCAGAATACTTTTCTTCTTTCTCTTTATAACTTCTCTATCTAGAGTTTCAGTAAATTCGTAAGAAAATAATGAAGGAATGAGCTTCTATTTATAGGAAAATGGAATGCATAGTAACTAATCCATGAACGGTCCAGATTAATTTACTTTAATCTGACGGTCCATATTTAAAGAAAAATCTTTTAAATAAAATATAATATATTCTATTTATAGAGTAACTTTAATAAAGTATTCTGTTTTATATAAAAAGATGTTTCTATTTTATTACGTTAATAATACGAATAAAAAAAACTTCATTATCGCTAAATAATTCATATTATTAATTGACAATAATTGAATCAAACTGAGTGACTTCTCACATAAGCATTAATAATCAATACCGTGTGCTACTATGCAACCACACGTATTACTGTACTTTTACTACCGAGTAGTTCAACAGTATCAACGGTAAAACTTCCGCCGTTATTTTTAATAAAATAATTTTGTCATTTTTTTAATGAGATAATAATTCCGTTGTGGGGTCTACCAATAATTGTGCCGTTGTACGAATATTCTCCGACAAAAATAATATTCCCTGACCAATCGAATATAATACAACAACTTGCATACTTTGCAAAACTTATAAATAATACCCACAACTATAACATTATCTCAAATTCACACCATAATATTTAAAAAAATATTTCGAAAAAATTAAATCTTTATTCATAAAATCTAGGGTTTCACAATCTCCCCTCCTTATGAAATTTTGCCCTCAAAATTTACGTACGTACCTGGTATGCCTAACAGATGAGGACACTTCGTCAGATTCCAACTCTTGAGGTATAACCTTTGAGTGTTGAATATATTCCAGGATTTTAACAGGTACATCTTCACACGTTAAATTATCCGCTATCTCGTCCGGTTCTAAATCAATAATGTGGTTTGGGTCGTCCACATATTTACGTAGCATCAATACGTTAAAAATGTTATGAACACGCGACATACTTGGCGGTAAAACGAGTCTATAAGCCACAGTTTCTACTCGATCGAGGATTTCAAATGGGTCAATTAAATCGAGGGTTGAGATTTCCTCTCTTCATCGATTCTTGCTTCTAGAATAACGCCCTCTTGAACCTTCTTCTTAGTATTCATCAGCTCCGGGTCCGTAGCTTGCACGGCTTTAACTTTATCGATTAAAGTCGATTCTAATCGTATATTCGTTATCTTCACGTGGGTCCCTAGAGTCTTTAACTCTATCTTCATCATTTATAGGTTATACGAAATGGGTCTTTGTGTTAACAACATCTCACTCCCATACGATCTTCTACTCAACGCGTCAGCTACCACATTCGCACTTCCACGATGATATTGAATGGTACGATCGTAATCTTCAACAGCTCGAGCCAACGTCTTTGGCGCATAATACGTTCGTTTTAGTTGAAAAAAAATATTTGAGGGTTTAAGAAATGGGTTTTGTACTGGGGTCAATACAAAATTCGATTTCATGCTTTGGGGTAGGCTAAGAAGTCTTCAAGAATACGTCAGGAAATTTATTAACAATAGAAATATCATTCAAAACTGTGACCCTCATCCAAGACTTGGATAACACGTCACATTGATACCTATCAACTTGCCATCGTCATTCACAACGTCTCATACGGAAAGTCTGGCTTCGGTGCATTGCACATAAGGAAGTCATCAGCGAAATGCTCGGGCCTCTTTACTTATGGCTTGATATGACAATGATTAACTTTAGTGGTTTGGTTACTTGAATTCGCATAATAGGTTGGTTAGGAATATGAAAGCGAACAACCTTACGAAAAGCATGATGAGTAGTTAACCAATCATTTCTAAAAATCACATCAATGCAAGTATTTTCAAAGAGATAAGATCGACAGGTAACGTGAAAGTGTTGATTTGAACAAGATTTATAAATAGTGGAGGTAACGAAGGTTTCTCCCAACTGAGTTTAAACAGATATATCAAAGTCTAACTTCTCTGGAGTTAAGTTCAAATATTGAACACAACGAGGTGAAATAAAAAAGTGAGTAGAACCGGTATCTAACACGGTATAGACTTCGCAAGAGTTTATGACTAACATACCCGTGATAATTTTATTTAGGTTCCTCGTCACGAAAAAAAAAACGCTCTCTCTTAAACTACCGGCTTTGCCTTGTCTGGGACATCCTTTGGTATCACTATCCCAGCTGGACTTGACTTCACCAGACGACAAAATCGAGCTTGGTGACCTTCTCTTCCATAATTAAAACACGCTTTGGATTGCTGCATACAGTATGGACGGATGTGTCCCTCCTGTCTGCATTTAAAACATACGACCGGTGGTCGTTCTTCTTCCTTTGAAACGGGTGCTGGTACCGACGTCTTCATGTCATTGTTGAACCTTCTCTTCTTGAAATGTCCATTCTTATTGTTTTGGCCATGATTACCACCGAAGTGGTTACCATTTCTGACATGCTGATTCCCTCCATGCTTATTGTCACCGCTTTGATGACTGTTATCACCAGTATTATCATTTTATCGATTGCTCTCTTTTGGTTGCGTTGACTCGTTATCGCGCTCTACTAACTGAGCCATATTTATAACATCTGAATACAAATACAGTTTATGAGAAATCAGATATTGACGTATCTCCGGCTTCAAACCTCTTAAAAACATCCGCGTCATTCTTTCTTTATTATCAACTAAGTTGGATGCAAATCGGGACAACTCGGTAAACTTGGCTTCGTACTACGACACGGTCATGTTGTTTTGCTCTAACTTGATAAATTCCACCTCCTTCATGTGACGAATGCTTTCGGAAAAGTACTTGTCATTGAACAGCTCTTAGAACTTCTCCCAAGACATCTTGAGTGAGTCAGGCTGGGTACGTTTTACAGATTCCCACCAGTAATCTGCCTCTTCACGCAACATAAAGGTGGCAAAGGGAACCTTTTGCTCCTCTGAGCATCCCAAGACATCAAACATCTTGGTGATCTGCTTTAACCACGTCTCCGCCTTAAGTGGTTCTGGCTTCCCCAAAAACTTTGGTGGTCCCAGCTCCTTGAATTGCTTAGCGGTGACCAACCGTGGGTTGCCATTGTTTCCTCCTGCATTATGAAAGGAGCCGTCTTCGCCTGATGTTGCATGAATTCTAAAAAGCTCTTAAACGTACCGTCGTTCGTCAATTGATCAGTGTTGTTGTTTACAGGAGGATTATCGCCATCATGTTGAACATTGTCCTGATTATTGATCTGTGGAGACTCAACAGACTCCTGTGCTCCATTGCTTATCTCAACATTTTTAGATGCCATTTTCAAATACTGTTACAAAATAAGGGTTAATTAACATATCACATATTATCTCTATACTCTGACCGACCAATTAAATAACAAGTAAACTTAGGTAGGTCATACTAGCGAAGGAATTTCCCGTCTCTCCCTTCCTAGTTCTATTCTCACATCGTAGCCAGGGATCATATCCCTAAGCTTTGATACCAACTGTGACGCCCCCAAAATTAGGCATACATCACCCATCTTGAGTCGCCAGATACATGGTACAGAATTTATATACAACTTAATAATACAACTGTCGTGTACAATACGACAGAACATAAACTGTGAGTTTGAATACAAATATTATCTTCTAGAGAGTATCCATACTCAAAAGGAGTCCTCATTACAATTATTATCACACTATTACATAGAATAGTGAGGACTACTAATGCTATCATCTAGGACCATCACTCTATTCCCCGACTAGTCCCAACTATGTTCTTATTTCCTGAAGAGAACAATGAAAGAAAGGGTGAGCTCAACTAGCCCAGTAATAAATATTATGACTAAGATAATGCAGAATAAATTATCATTAGTCTTCAACAATATTATACTGATAAAATACAATAGACATCAAGTTTAACTGTAGCGGAACCAACAATCCATTAAAAGAGTCAAGTAGAGAATAAAATCTACTATCTTTTATGATTTAAAAGGTTTTTCATGAATTTTATCGCTGGGACTCAGCTTAATAAATAATCCACATCATCGAATCACCCCTACACTACGGCCAAGGATATTCTTTAGTATCACGACCATGAATTATCCATGCACTACGGCTAAAGATAATCATGTTTTCATTAACGGTCCTGATCATGCCATAAAACAATTCATCTCTACACTACGGCCAAAGAGAATCCATAGCCATAATCATACCAAAAACTATCCATCAATGCACTACGGGCCAATGAGGACTTTTTCCACATCATTTGTAATATTACGGTCATGATTACACCGATTAATCCCTGGTCATAATCATACCAAGTCCATCTATGCACTACAGGCCGTAGATGACTTTCAACAAAATATAAACATGAGGATGATGACAATGATATAAGAATTCAATAAAACAAGTTCAAGAATTAATTTTTCCAGGAACTGATAACGTCCAAATTGTCAACATGATACTGCTTTGTAGAGTAAAATTCAAGAATGCTCAGAAGAATATTTACATGAAAAAATACTGGATGAAGCGCAAATATCAAGGATATTCCACTAATTTCATGGAGTATAGAAGTCAAAGTTTTAACCAACTAAGTATAATAAAGAATGAAATAGCAAAAGAAATCACCATGCATGCGATAGACCGCACAGACAGGTTATTCCAACAGAATAATAAATAATGGAACCAAGTCCGGTGTAAAATGCACAGACAGGATATTCTAACAGAATAATAATAAAGATAGAACCAGGTCCGGTGTAAAACACACAGACAGGATGTTCTAACAGAATAATAATAAAGACGGAACCAGGTCCGGTGTAAAACACACAGACATGATGTTCCAACAGAATAATAATAAAGACGGTTCCAACAGAATAATAATAAAAACGGAACCAGGTCCGGTGTAAAACACACAGACAGGATGTTCCAACAAAATAATAATAAAGACGGAACCAGGTCCGGTGTAAAACACACAGACAGGATGTTCCAACAGAATAATAGAAGAATGTCACCAAGTATAGGGTAGACCGCGTATACAGGTTATTCCAACAGAATAATAAAGAATGGAATAACAGAAGTTCTCTTCATGAATAAGAAATAAAGAATACCATTTATGAGTACAACAAATAATATCCCTTACCTTAAAAAGAAGAGTACTGGATATAGGAGTAGTGCAGTAGCAGAATACTTTTCTTCTTTCTCTTTATAACTTCTCTATCTAGAGTTTCAATAAATTCGTAAGAAAATAATGAAGGAATGAGCTTCTATTTATAAGAAAATGAAATGCATAGTAACTAATCCATAAACGGTCCAGATTGATTTACTTTAATCTGACGGTCCATATTTAAAAAAAAATCTTTTAAATAAAATAAAATATATTCTATTTATAGAATAACTTTAATAAAGTATTTTGTTTTATATAAAAAGATGTTTCTGTTTTATTACGTTAATAATACGAATAAAACAAAACTTCATTATCGCTAAATAATTCATATTCTTATTTGACAATAATTGAATCAAACTAAGTGGCTTCTCACATAAGCATTAATAATCAATACCGTGTGCTACTATGCAACCACACGTATTACTGTACTTTTACTACCGAGTAGTTCAACAGTATCAACGGTAAAACTTCCACCGTTATTTTTAATAAAATATTTTTGTCGTTTTCTCAATCCGACAATAATTCTGTTGTGGGGTCCACCAATAATTGTGCCGTCGTACGAATATTTTTCGACAAAAATAATATTCCCCGACCTATCGAATATAATACAATAACTTGCATACTTTGCAAAATTTATAAATACTACCCACAACTATAACATTATCTCAAATTCACACCATAATATTTAAAAAAATATTTCGAAAAAAGTAAATCTTTATTCATAAAATATGGGGTTTCACAAAGGTGATCAGTCTTTCATACCTGATGAATACATGCAGTATGCACAAAGTGCGATTTAATAATTCTTAGACATGGCAATCAGAAATGATTAACCACAAGTATAATTGAATAATATAACTCGAGGTCGAGTTAAGAAAAACTTGCCTGAACCGCTGATTACCGTTATGCAATTTAATAAGCTTTGTCTGAAGACCTAATAGTAATAATATCGATCGAAAAGTTAGAATAATATCATCACAATATAAAATAACCTAAACACATTATCACATAATCCTATCAGTCTATACATCACATAAAACCTAGCATCAAGTCAAAATATCACAGTTTGAGTTGAAACCGGCACCATTCTGACATCCCGACGGCCTAGTCAGATAATTAACGAGTTTAAGTTCAATTAAACTCTGTCAAAACACTTAACAATTATCTTAGATAATTTATTATCAATCAACATATTTCTCGTACGCTCGTAATAATTTTCAGATAATTATTACCATTTAAATGATTCTTCAATCATTAATATCGTATTTAAAAGTATTAAATATCACTTAATTTCTTTATCATTAATATTTATTTAATATCAAACATTAATGAAATACATGTCATAATATTATAATATATTTATAATATATTAAAGTATTTTTAATACCTTAAAATCGTATTTATACGATTTTTAAACACTTAAATCCATTATCTGATAATTGCTTTTAATATTAATATATTAATATTCTCCTGACAAAATATCAAAAGTTATACATTATAACTTAAAATATTTTTATAATACTTAAATCATTTTTTATATGATTTTTAAATCATTTATTCTATTTTTTCATAATTTTTTAATATATTAATTAAATTAATTAACTATCACTAATATTAATTAATTAATGAAATTCATCATAAAAATTTTAAAATCATTAAAAATAACTTCAAATATTTTCTTATACCATAATATAATTTTTCATGATTTTTCATGTATTAATATCATTTTTAAATAATTTATTTAATATTATAAATAAATAAATTAAATACCAATATTATTCCAAAAATATTAAATATTTATGAAATATATTCAGAATAATTAAAAACTAATTTTCGGACTTTAAAATAATTTTTAGGAATTTATTTTGTATTTTTAATAATTAAAAATCATTTTTCTCTAATTATTTAATAAATTAATTATTTTCCGTAAATAATTGTCGCTAAATGGCCCAATAGCGACGAAACTGTCGCTATAGGTGTTCTTGAGCTGTTCTTGAGCTTGCCCAGAAACTCATGTCAATGTGTAGAGTGGGTGGTTTGACCAATCCTAAATCATGGATCTTGATGTATCTGGGTTAGCTTATGGGTTAATGTTATAATATTGATGCAATACTACAATCTTAAACAAACATCATGACCATTTCATATCTAATCAGAGAGATCAAAGCCTCCAAAAATCTTGACAATGTTGTTCTTCATTTGTGGGTTTTCCAAAAAATGAAGAATAGTCGAGGGTGCTAGGTTTAGGTCATTACGATTTGCATTCTGGACTTGATAATGATATTATAAAGGTTCACAACTGTAGACGAGACGTCAGGGTACAAAGTCTATTACATTAGATCATCATAACAACAAAACAAACGACAGATTAGGGCTGGTTAAAGTAGTTGTCAGGAAACGGTTCTTGAAGATTCTGGGTTACTCGGAATCTCCTTCTGGCGAGTTGGTCAACGTAGGTTTGACCACTCACAACTTTGATCCTGTTATGGTTCTGGGTGATCTATTAGCATGATTGTGTAGTTCTCATGGTAGGCTACAACATCAAAACAACAAAATGGCCAAACTACTAAAACACAGTAAGATCTAAGGCCTTGAAAAGCTTGTCCGAGCTTTCTGGGTTTCTGGGTTTAACCCGATTTCCAGTTTTCATGAACGGTCAACGGGTTTTCACCACTTATAACTTGTAATCTACACTTGATCTGGACTTGATTCAAGTTCCAGATCAAAGTCCTTACAACATACTACAAGTACAAACTCTTAAAACACAAAAATAATTAACAGGCAATGATCTATGAGCCCTGAAACTCGGCTGTCAGGCCATGTTTTAGGGTTCATAGTCTGTTTCAAAAAAAAATACAATTTCGTGCATCTAGATGTTATAGATCTGTGATCTAACAACCCAGATCACTACTTAACACTCTTTAACACATTTCTAACCAAGAAATATTAACATCTAACATCAGATCATAAGATTTTTAAAATTAGGGTTTTTATTACTTTCTAGCTTTGATTCTTGATTCTGATTTTTGATTCTGATCCTTGGCTTGCTATGATCTGATCATGGGTTAATTTCTCTGTCTCTCTCACCCTAAATCTCGAAATTCTAGAGAGAGAATGGGTTGGGCATGAATGAGAGATAAAGTAAGATTTTTACTTACTTATATAAGTCTTTGATTTTTAGATTCATGCATCTACATGTGCAAGGTGGCACTAAAAATCTAATTTTTAAAAGATTTAAGGCACTAGGATAAACATAGAGTGTTGACTCACCAAGATTGTGCAATCTTTTGCTTAAGTTTTAAGAAAAGGGTATTTTTATCATTTCACATTTCTTTTTAAAGGCATACTTGTCATTTACCCTAACTCTTAGGGTTTAGGGTGTAACCCTTAGAGTTTAGGGTTTAACTCTTAGATTTTTAAGTTTTAATTTCTAAGATTTTCGAATTTTGGTTTTCAAAATAGAAAATTAATATTTCTAAATTATAATTAGGATTTCCTAATTATATTAAAATTTACTAATAATAAATCACGCTTGCTAATTAGGATTAACATTTCGTAATTAAAATTGCAAATTTAGCAATTAAATTTCATAATTATGAATTAGGGTTTTCAGCTGAACAATTAGGAATTTCTAATAATCAATTAGGGTTATCCCTAATTAAACATATAATCAATAACATAAAAACCTTTATACTTATCTTCAAGCTCCCAAATTAGGGTTTTTAACTTCCGAATTAGGGTTTCGGATTCACGAAACTGAAATTAAGGTTTCCAGAACCGGTTTTAGGGTTTCTTATAAATCGTTAGAATTTTCTAACTGAACATTGACATTCTTAAAATAATATTAGGGTTTGCCACTAATATAAATTATTTGGTCGACCCTTGACCCTTAACCACATATTGTACACATATATAACCATATACACATTACATATTCATGTATACCCTTAATCCTAAATAATTCACCACAAAAATTTTAAATCACAAAATTCATTCCTGAAAATATCGAATCCATTCACTTATTTTATTTCTAGGTTTATTATTTAACCTATATTCAATAATTTAATATTTAAATAAACATCTAAATTCTTGGGTTGTCACATTCACCCATTCTTCCAAAAATTTCGTCCCCGAAATTACTTTACACCTTACACCTTACACCATACACCATTCATACACAGCATCACATGCTACCCAATACATTCCTCACAAGAGTAAAAATTTTGAAATATTGCTGAGGGTTTTATAGACTATTGTATGTCATTTTCGCAAAGGTTTTATGGAAATTCATCCGCAAACCGTCATAACTTACGGACATAGTGGTAATTAGCCCGGTATGCCCTGTACTTATTAAGTACTGCTGGTCTGATTTGTTTCTCTTATCCGCCTTGGGCGCATAAATTTTTTCTTACCTCAGTCTTTATCGGAATCCGCACCAAAATAATTTTGATCAGGAAAATTTTCAAAAAACGCTTAGAGTGTTCATAAAAGTTGGTCTAGCCGAATCGAATAGCTTAAACTCATATCAATAATCGACTTCAATCGAATTACGAATGTGTGTATTCAAAACCCCGTTGGCAAATTAAAATTTGGAAATTTGTTTGAAAATGACGTCATGATGTCGTACTGTATTAACATTCCGTTTGAGGATGCCGTCATCGAGTGACTTTGTCATAACACATAATACAATACTGGAATAACGATTTTAGATCAAATTCAACAGTAAGTATTCATGTATTTACAACTCTATCAACTTTTTATCATCTCTGCACCAGGTTATATGGTACATAAGTGATAAATAAAATATATTTTGATATTTCAAATCATTATCGTCTAGCTGAAATAAGTAGCATAGACTATAGTTTAAACCATTCAAAAATCATTACAAATCTGTTTTATTACCTCAACAGGTAACGATGTGTCGGTGGCCCGAAGTCCACTCATACACAATGGTCACCCGGAGTAAAGAATAAAAATTTATTTTCAAAAGCACATAGTGCGTATTTAACTTGATGTCAAAAATTGCGAGTCTAGCGTAGCTAGAAGATTTGGAAAACTTATGTCTCCACTAATGATCAATTGCTTAATAATTTATCTATTCCTATTATCCTTAATACACATAACTATTCCCAGTTCGTCAAACCACACTCATAAGTTCGAGAACTTTCCACAATCATATGAGTTTAAGAACTTATCCTAGTCAGAATTTTGGCGTCCATTCGTTGAGGGGTTCATAAACATTTCATATAATCATGAGTTACGAACATATCATAAGTATTAGTTTTAAGAACTCGTACTTAACCTGATATTCTCTATCTATAACCTATCTATCTGATATAAACATGAGAAAGGAATTACCCTCTCAACAGGTATATAGAAAATAGCGCGACACAAACCTAATCTTAACTCCCTTCTCCATACAAATTTCATTTAATCTGTATACATAATCCTTTCCTGAATCTGTACCAATTCATAGTACAACTGACACTCAGCAATCTTCCTGTAACTTTTCAATCATTCGCTTGATCCTTCTCCATACTATAACCTTATCCGATCATGGGGTGATCTCATCGTATATTGTTGCCTCATTTTTAGTTCTAATAAAAGGACTCTAACTCATGCAAGCATACATGGATCAACAAGTAATACAGAGTAAGTAAAGTATCGATCTACGGAGAAAAGTTTCTAAATTAAACTATTATGCATCAACTATATCACTATTTTTATATGCTTAAACGAACGCTATGATTTTGAATGAATATAAAGTAAATAATAAATAAAAGAAGAATAATAAAATGATAAATCAAATCTGGAAATAATGGGATCCTAACTTCATTTAATAGTTCATCTAAATATCACCATCATGCAAGATTATTCACATACCATAGAAAATTAGCCAAGAGTGTGAATGTAGACATAACCATTTTTCAATGAATTATGACCTACTTACATAATATCCACATAAAATAGAAATCATGTAATCATCAATAAAACCAAAATCACTATATTTCTATGTGAAATTACCGCCATATTGAATTTAAGCACAATCCCTTATATAACTCACACGGTGAAATAGAATATGTCTATCTGATTCACAAAGTATAAAGCTAAGCAATTCAGCCCCATACACGCATGCTATCATGATTACAACCATACTCGAATGTTATTTTTCAATTCCATGCAAGTACATAAAATGAATGATGATCAAGCATTCATGCAATCAAATCAACCATAATAGAAATTCTTGATGATACACTAATAATCCAGCAATCAAGCCATCAATTAGACTACATATTAAAATCTGTTAGAATCCCATAATGGAGTTTAGTTCATGTCTGAACCAAAAGCCATTATGGAATTAAAGTAACATATGGACAATAATTAAACAATTAAAAGAGAAGATAGAATTGATCAAACCCAATTTCAGATTATAATCCAAACGTGATGTTCAAATCCTCAATACTCTCCAGCAACATAACAGTAGTTCGTAGTCGATGATTGAATTCTAAAGAACAGATATAAAATATTAAGTCTATGCTTAGATCCTCATTGGAATTCCCTCAAAGCGTAGAACCCTAGTTCTCTAATATGAAATACTCCTTCAAACTAAAGATAATCGCGTCTTGTATCAACCAGAGTAGTTTATACCAACTCAAACTCTTCAAATTTAAAAATTAAAATAAAGTCAGACAACAGCAGTAAATAATGCGTGCGGCCGCGCGAGGTTCTAGTTCAAGACAGGTGCGGGTACGACTGGTAACATTTCTGGCTTCTGTTTGATGATGGCGCGGGCGCGCGAGTTTCAGCTTATGTAGCCGCGCGGCCGCTTGGCTTCTATGTTCTGAATCCTTGAGTTTTGTTGCTGCTACTGCTTTTGTGTCCAGCTGCTAATACTTCTTCCTTCGTCAATGCTCAGTTACTTATCTCCAATCGACCCTCGTGCCATGCCTTCAATGATCTCATGCCACCTATCAACGCCGAGCTATGCCATTGTCCTGCACTTTCACACCATAGGAGTTCTCAGTATATACAATGCAAAATAACACAAAATGCAACTAAAAACACACTAAAATGTACTTGAGATGGGCATAGTTCTCGTGAATTAATATCCAATAAGTTGGTATAAAACCCACTTATCAAATACCCCAAAACTTGAACCATTGCTTGCCCTCAAGCAAGGCATACTACATAAACACTGAAAATGCAACTACAATGCTATGCAACTAGATCATGATGCAAACGAGTCTCACATTCTTCCAGCTATAACAGAATTTCAGTCCAATATATCTCAGTGAATTATCCGGATTCAAGAATGAAACTTCAAACTAAGCCATAGACATAATATCATACACTCACGTAATCCATACGTGCTATAAAAATGATGTTTGTGTGTTGTGTTCACCAAAACTTGACTAAAGCAAGAATACACATGCTAAACTGCTCAACATAGAAAATTACAGTCTAAATCAAGATTCATGTATACTTATGCAACAAAGATTGTTCCAACATATCAAAACAAACTAAGGTTCAACAATGGGCTTAACTGCTTTATTACTACTCACGAGGGCGATTTTCGCTCTTTCCTGCGGTGTTTATTGCTATTTTTCTCTTCTTTTTTTTATACAGCGAGTGCGTTTTACGCTCCATCTCGCCCCTTCTAAATAGCCAATAATTCAGCTCAAGAAGGTTTCATGATAGCTTTTTCTTTTTCTCTTTTTTTTAACATACCCATGTGTCTCCAAAGTATGATTATCAATGTTTTTCATAGTCCAAATACATTTTCCACATAATTCTCTTTTTAAAACCACATTTCCTATCAAGTAGTTGCAATACATAATTCTTATGCCTACAAGCAATTGTGAACACGGCAGTGCAAACCGAAAGCATCTAAACAACATCATGTAAAACATTATATATAAGCTCATGTTATCCAAAATACTCAACAATCCTTCACAATTCACTTTCATCATAGGCTAAACATAACTTCCATAAAGCAAGAATTGTGAGACATGCAACTAAACATCAAATGCAACTTATACTAACACAAATTATAATGACTAAGAACATAAAAATTTTCTGCAATTATTATCTTACACATAAACATGCAAAATTTAAACTAATCATGCAGACACTATATGCACTACCCAATACCCCCAAACTTAAAATATTCATTGTCTCAATGAATGAAGGTATAGGGCTAGAGAAACTCCCCTACTGCTCAGCTGCACCACCCTCTTCGGGTGGTGAATCCGGTGATGGAAATGGCACGACAGTCCCAAACTGTGGCCACTCAAGCGTAGTCCCATACTGTGCAAACGCCTCTGCTAGTGAACTTGTCAACTCTGTAGCAAATGCTACAAAGTTATCATACATCGCATCGACCTTCTGCTCTAACCTTCGGAGCTGTCGATCCCCAGTAGCAGTAGTTTCTTGAGCCGACATTCCCGCTTCATTTTGATGTGTAGGTTGTGGTGGCGGCACCGAGAATGCGAGTTGAATGATGAAACCTTTTCCCCTCGGATGTGGTTCTCCTCCTGCCTAGTCCTCGAATTTAGTAATTGTCGCATGAGTGATATCTTGACTAGGCATTTGCATCTGTTCATCATCCCACTGGACTCCTTGTTAAGCACACAGACTCGCAATCACAAACGCATGTGGGATACTCCCCGTAGTGCTCCCCCACATGTAACGTAATATGTTCCGATTAATGAGATAGCCTACATCGATGTATTTTCCTGTGATTATTCCCCACAAAATTATAGCCCTTTCAGTGGTGATTTCATGTTGATGCATTGAAGGTACAAGCTTCGCATATATGAACAAATTCCACGCCATTACATAGCGATTCAGGGTTGAGGCTGGGAAAGTGCGAGGCTCATTAGTTCCTGCCCTACAAGTCCATTGCATTCCTGGAATGCATAAGTCAGTGATAACTTCTGCCAAATTCGTCTCAAAATGGGCAGACTCGACCCAATTATCATTCCCAGTCGGTGGATTGTCGAGTATTCTGAAAGCTGCCCTGATTGCCTGAGGTGTATACTCAACTTCAACTCCTCTAACCATTGATGAACCACTCGTAGTGTCTTCAGCATTAGCATAAAGTTCTCTTACAATATCCATGGGAGCAGGCATAGGAGTTACACAAAATCCTCCCCATCCACTTTCTCTAATCATATTCCAAAGTTGCCCACCTTGCTTCCCAGGCTTGAAGCCTCGTTCCTTTATGAACGTCTTTGTCACTATGCGATAGTACTTTGTTTGTGCCTCCAGACTGAGAAACTTAGTCTGATCCATATTGTCCTCATCTTGACTGCTGGAAGAAGAAGATGATGATGGAGTGACAGATCGTGCACGCTTAGGACCCATTGCTAGGAATGAATAATAGTAGAAATCTGCTTGATGGAATTGGAAGAGTAATAACTGATGAATGGACCACCCCCAAACTTGATTTGCACACACCAAAACCCTAGTTTTATATGTGAGGGTTGTGACGTGGGTAGAATAACTGATGCTCACGGCGTGGGATGAGATGAACGGATGGAGAAGAAACTATGACTCTCTACTTTATCAATTTGTAACTGTTTGGAGAAGTGGAATCGCGTACGTTGTGGAGATTGAAGGAATATGGCTCTATGTTATATCAAGTGATAGAAGTTATGAGTCACAACACGTTTCTAAAACTTCAAAATTTTTCAATGTCCGGTGCCTGGCATGGCCGCGCGGATTTTGAGTAGGATAATAGAGCGGGCGCGCGGTTCATCAATGCTTTGTTGGCGCGGCTGCGCGTCCCTATTTTTCTGCACTATCATTCTGCATTTCTAATACAGCACACAGTGATTACTTCGTTTCAATGCACTTGCATAAACACCAATTAACCATGTCAATGCTTGAACTAATGAATATGCAGCAATGACCATCTAATAATCATATTCTCTATAATAATCTCAAACACAGTCCAATGCAAATTCAGCTACACACTCACTTATGCAAAACACATTAATCTATCACAATTAAAAATGAAGATGAACTAACAAAAATAATCTAAATTGAATAAATAAAAAGTAGAGATAGAAACAATGGGTTGCCTCCCATCAAGCGCTAAGTTATAGTCAATTAGCTTGACTGTCTCTGAATTTCATGTCGAGGAAAGAATTGAGGTGACTTTTTGTCTGTCCACCTCACCACCAAAGTAATGCTTCAGCCGCTGTCCATTCACTTTAAACGGCTTGTCCGGGAACTTATCGAGCACTTCTATTGCACCATGTGGGAAAACAGTCTTCACTGTAAATGGCCCTAACCATCTTGATTTTAGCTTCCTGGGAAAAAGTTTAAGTCTGGAGTTGAAAAGCAAAACTCTTTGTCTCGGTTCAAATGATCTCTCTATGATCTTGCGATCATGTCATTTCTTCACCTTCTCCTTATACAGCTTAGAATTTTTATATGCCTGTAATTGAAATTCATCCAACTCATTGAGTTGGAGTAGGCGCTTCTCCTTTGCAGCTTTCAAATCAAAATTGAGCTTTCGAATCGCCCAATATGCCTTATGCTCTAGCTCCATAGGAAGATGACATGCTTTGCCATAAACTAGCTGAAAAGGTGACATGCCCAATGGAGTCTTGTATGCAGTCCTATATGCCCAAACAACATCATCAAGCTTTAAGGACCAGTCTTTTCTAGTGGGGTTCACAACTTTTTCCAGAATTCTTTTAACTTCCCGATTTAAAACTTCTGCTTGGCCATTCGTTTGTGGGTGATAAGCTGTAGCAATGCAATGGTTCACCCCATATTTAGCCAACAAATCTGTAAACTGCCTGTTGCAGAAATAACTACCTTCATCACTAAAGATGGCCCTAAGAGTCCCAAACCTCGTGAAGATACTTCTTTGTAAAAACCTGATGACTTCTTTGGCATCATTTGTTGGAAGAGCTGCCACTTCTACCCATTTTGACACATAATCCACTGCAAGCAAAATGTATAGATTTCCACATGAAGAAACAAAAGGACCCATGAAATCTATCCCCCATACATCGAAAATTTCCACTTCGAGGATTGTGTTCAATGGCATTTCATTTCTTTTTGAAATGTTCCCGACTCTTTGACATCTATCACATCTTTGGACGAAACTGTACGCATCCTTGAAAATTGTCGGCCAATAAAATCCTACTTGTAGCACTCTAGCTGTTGTTCGCTCTCCACCATAGTGACCCCCATACAAAGAAACGTGACAATCCTGTAAAATCCCATCGATCTTGCTATATGGGAGACACCTTCTTATCATTTAAGCAGCACACTGTTTAAACAAATATGGCTCATCCCATATATACCATTTGACATCATGCAAAAAAAATTTCTTTTGATGACCAACCAAGTCAGAAGGTACCATCTTACTCACCAAATAGTTCGTGTAGTCTGTAAACCATGGCACTTCCCCTTTCACCGCAAATAACTACTCATCTGGAAAGGATTCATTAATTACAACTTTGTCATCTGCCTCCCTTTCTGGATTCTCTAGTCGAGATAAGTGGTCCGCCACTTGGTTTTCAGTGCCCTTTCTGTCCTTGATCTCCAAATCAAATTCCTGCAACAATAATATCCACCTGATCAAACAGGGTTTGGCATCCTTCCTTGCCACTAAGTGTCGAATTACCGCATGATCCGTGTACACTATCACCTTTGTACCAATCAGATATGCTCAGAATTTATCAAAGGCATACACCACTACCAATAACTCTTTCTCTGTGGTGGTGTAGTTCAACTGCGCATCAGTAAGGGTCTTGCTGGCATAATAGATCACATGAAAAATATTCTCCTTTCTCTGACCCAAAATAGCCCCCACAGCGTAATCACTGGCATCACACATCAACTCAAATGGCGAATCCCAATCTGGAGCAATAATAATTAGTGCTGAAGTTAATTTCCCCTTCAAGTGCTCAAATGTCGACATGCAAGCCTCATCAAATTTAAACTGTGCATCTTTCTCCAATAAACTGCATAGTGGTTTAGTTATCTTGGAGAAGTCCTTGATGAATCTGCGGTAGAAACCTGCATGTCCAAGAAAACTGCGAACACCTTTTACTGAAGTAGGTGGTGGCAAGTTCTCAATAGTTTCTAGCTTAGCCCTGTCCACCTCGAGTCCCTTCTTCGAAACCTTGTGTCCCATAATTATTCCTCGTGTACCATAAAATGGCACTTCTCCCAATTCAGTACTAAATTTGTTTCAACACACCTTCTCAAGACCATCACCAAATTTTCAAGGCATAAATCAAAAGAATCCCTAAATACCGAGAAATCGTCCATGAATACCGCCACATTTTGTTCCAACATATCCGAAAAAATAGCCATCATGCATCTCTGAAAGGTGGCTGGAGCATTGCATAACCCGAATGACATCCTTCTAAAATCAAAAGTGTCGTATGGACATGTGAAGGTCGTCTTTTCCTGGTCCTCTAGAGCTATCACAATTTGGTTGTAGCCTGAATAACCATCCAGAAGGCAATAATACTCATGACCTGCTAGTCTGTCCAATATCTGGTCGATAAAAGGTGGGGGAAATGATATTTCCTCGTAGCTTTATTAAGCCTGCGATAGTCCATGCAGACCCTCCACCCCGTCACTATTCGTGTTGGAATCAACTCATTATTCTCATTTGAAACCATGGTTATACCACCCTTTTTCGGTACACATTGCGCTGGGCTCACCCATGAACTGTCTGAAATTGGATAGATTATGCCTGCATCCAGCCATTTCAATACTTCTTTCTTAACCACTTCTTTCATTATCGGATTAAGTCTTCTTTGTTACTCCACCGACGGCTTACTATCATCTTCTAGTAGGATCTTATGCATGCAAAAAGAAGGGTTGATCCCTTTTATGTCTGCTATAGTCCATCCAATAGCCAACTTGAACTCTCTAAGGACTCGTAGCAGATTTTCTTCCTGAAAAGATGTTAGTGCAGAAGAAATAATCACAGGTAGCTTTGAATCTTTATTTAAAAATGCATACCGTAAATGATCTGAAAACGGTTTCAATTCAAGTTTCTGGAGGTGTCTCAAGAGATGGCTTCAATTTTACTGACGTTTCTCTAGCTTTCTTCAATGCCTCAACAGGTGTTTTGAATTTTCTGAATTGTGGGGTAGTATCAATAAATTGCACAAGTTCTTCAAATTCCTCATCCTCTAGTTTTGAATTTTCAGCAATAACACTTCTCAACGGTTCATGACCCATCAAACTCTCTACTTCATCATTTAAGACCTGATCTACTAAATCAACCCAAAAGCATTCCTCTTCATCTATCAGAAACTTCATCGACTTGAATACATTAAAGGTAACCTCCTGATCATGAACACGCATAGTGAGTTCCCCTTTCTGCACGTCTATCAAAGTCCTTCCTGTGGCTAAGAATGGTCTCCCCAGTATGATTGGTATACTTTTATCTTCTTCATAATCTAAAATGATGAAGTTAGTCAAAAAGATGAGTTTATCCACTTTTACCAGTACATCTTCAACAATTTCCCGTGGATAGGTGATGGATCTATCAGCTAGCTGCAAAGAAATATTTGTCGGCCTTGGAGCCGATAATTCCAACTGGTTGAATATTGACAAGGGCATCAAATTTATGCTTGCCCCAAGATCACACAGACATTTACTGAAGCTCAACTTTCCGATCGTACATGGAAATGTGAAACTGCCCGGATCCTTCAGCTTTGGAGGTAATTTGCGCTGAAGCACTGCACTGCATTCCTCTGTCAAGGCCACTGGCTCAAACTCTTCTAATCTCCTCTTCCTTGACAATATACCCTTCATGAACTTTGCATAACTCGACATATGTTCCAATGCCTCAGCAAAAGGTATATCAATTTGTAATTTTTTAAAAACCTCCAGGAACTTGCTGAACTGCTTATCTTCCCTCTGCTTATTCAATCTCTGTGGATATGGAACCGGAGGGTGAACTAGTGGTGTTTTACTCACGGGCTTCTCAACTGAACCTACTTTTTTATCCTCTTCCTGCTGTAACTCAGAACCTTCCTTATTGTCTTTCTGCTCAGACACAATTTCTGCCTCGTGCGGCCGCGCGTCTTCCCTATGTAAACATGGCGCGGTCGTGCCATGCTCATTTGATGCAACCTTTTTCCCAAACCTTAATGTGATCACTTGACATTGCTCCTTCCCTTCTCTTCATGGATTTATCTCTGTAGTACTTGGCAACCTATTGTTAAGCATGCTCACCATTTGCCCTATTTGAGTTTCCAGATTTTTAATAGCCACTGCATGTCTTTCGATCATCACCTCTATGTTTGCCATGTACTTCATCATCATCTCCTCCATTTCTAATTTCTTTTCTTGCTGAGGTGCAGATGGGGTGTGATGTTGTTGTTATTGAGAAAATCCCGGTGGAAAAGGTGGTCTTGGTGGAAACTGTTACTGAGATGGCTGTGACTGAAATTGATTATTCGGTTGAAACGGATTCTGCTGATTTCCTAAATTATTTGACCAACTGAAGTTAGGATGGTTGCGATTGTTGGAGTTGTATGTGTTCTAAAATTAGACTTGTTCCTTCCTGTAGTTGCTCATGTACTGTACCAACTCCGATCTAATAGCACATTGATCCGTTGAGTGTGACCCTGCACAAATTCTGCACACAAAGGCAACTGTCTTCGCCTTATTCTCTGTCAATGATTCAAATTTCTTCGCCATGGATGCCATATGTACTAACAACTGAGTGATAGCATCCACTTCTAACAAACCTACAACTTTGGGCTGTGGCATCCTGCATGTAGGGTTTTGAAAATCATTCGCTGCCATTGTCTCGATAAGGTTATAAGCTTCCTTGTAACTCTTTGCCCATAACGCTCCTCCTGCAGCTGTATCTATAATCGGTCTTGACTGCCATCCCAATCCATTATAGAATGTGTTGATAACCATCCAATCTGGCATGCCATGGTGTGGACACTTCCTTAGCAATTCCTTATATCTCTCCCAGGCTTCATATAAAGATTCACCCTGTTGTTTCTCAAACTGATAAATTGTTGTCCTCATCTTCGCAGTCTTAGCCATTGGGAAAACTTGGCTAAGAATTTCTGTGCTAAGTCGTCCCATGTGGTGATAGATCCTGGAGGTAAAGAGTGAAGCCAACTTCTTGCTTTGTCTCGCAGTGAAAATGGAAACAGCCTTAGTCTGATAGCATCCTCTGTCACCCCATTGTATCTGAAGGTATCACATATTTCGATGAAACTCAACAAGTGTTCATTAGGATCATCTGTAGCAGCACCCCCAAACTGTACCGAATTCTGCACCATTTGAATAGTGCCCGACTTAATCTCGAAGGTGTTAGCTGCTATCGCTAGTCTGACTATACTTGACTTCAATCCATTAATATTAGGCATCGAATAATCTCTTAAAGCCCTTTGTTCCTCCCTTTGCTCTTCGGCAGCCATAGTAGATGTTGCGGTTTCTAACTCTGCTTGTATATTTCTACGTGCTCTTTATTTCCAACCCTACTGTTGATGTTGTCTTGTAAAGGTGTTAACTCAGGATTGAAGGATCGAGTGCGCATATACTATATACGAGTGCCTGAAACAAGAAACAAAAATAGAAATGAGACAAGATTAGAATTGTCTAAGTCATAAAATTTAACTTAAAATTGATGATAATAATAATAAAATTAAACGCCTTTCCCCGACAACGGTGCTAAAAACTTGTTGCCTCCATTTTAGTTCTAATAAAAGGACTCTAACTCATGCACGCATACATAGGTCAACAAGTAATACAGAGTAAGTAAAGTATCAATCCACGGAGAATGGTTTCTAAATTAAACTATTATGCATCAACTATATCACTATTTTTATATGCTTAAACGAACGCTATGATTTTGAATGAATATAAACTAAATAATAAATAAAAGAAGAATAATAAATTGATAAATCGAATCTAGAAAAAATGGTATCCTAACTTCATTTAATAGTTAATCTAAATATCACCATCATGCAAAATTATTCACGTACCACAGAAAATTAGCCAAGAGCACAAATGTAGACATAACCATTTTTCAATGAATTATGACCTACATACATAATATCCACATACAATAGAAATCATGTAATCATCAATAAAACCAAAATCACTATATTTCTATGTGAAATTACCGCCATATTGAATTTAAGCACGAGCCCTTATATAACTCACACGGTGAAACAGTATATGTCTATCTGATTCACAAAGTATAAAGCTAAGCAATTCAGCCCCATACACGCATGCTATCATGATTACAACCATACTCGCATGTTATTTTTCAATTCCATGCAAGTACATAAAATGAATGATGATCAAGCATTCATGCAATCAAGTCAACCATAATAGAAATTCCTGATGATACACTGATAATCCAGTAATCAAGCCATCAATTAGACTATATATTCAAATCCGTTAGAATCCCATAATGGAGTTTAGTTCATATCTGAACCAAAAGCCTTTATGGGATTAGAGTAACACATGGACAATAATTAAACAATTGAAAGAGAAGATAGAATTAATCAAACCCAATTTCAGATTATAATCCAAACGTGATGTTCAAATCCTTAATACTCTGCAGCAACATAACAGTAGTTCGTAGTCGATGATTGAATTCTAAAGAAGAGATATAAAATATTAAGTCTATGTTTGGATCCTCGTTGGAATTCGCTCAAAGCGTAGAACCCTAGCTCTCTAATATGAAAAACTCCTTCAAACTAAAGATAATCGCGTCTGGTATCAACCAGAGTAGTTTATACCAACTCAAACTCTTCAAATTTAAAAATTAAAATAAAGTCAGACAACAACAATAAATGATGCGCGCGACCGCGCGAGGTTCTAGTTCAAGACAGGCGCGGGTGTGCCTGGTAACGTTTCTAGCTTCTGTTTGATGATGGTGCGGGTGCGCGAGTTTCAGCTTATGTAGCCACGCGGTCGCGTGGCTTCCGTGTTCAGCATCCTTGAGTTTTGCTGCTGCTACTGCTTCTGCGTCTAGCTGCTAATATTTCTTCCTTCATCAATGCTCAGTTGCTTATCTCCAATCGACCCTCGTGTCATGCCTTCAATGATCTCATACCACCTATCAATGTCGAGCTATGCCATTGTCCTGCACTTTCACACCATAGGAGTTCTCAGTATATACAATGCAAAATAACACAAAATGCAACTAAAAACACACTTAAATATACTTGAGATAGACATAGTTCTCGTGAATTGATATCCAATAAGTAGGTATAAAACTCACTTATCATATATATTACGATTAATTTCTATATTATAATCGCTTTTCTTTTCCATCTTCTATCACTGCACTTTTAGTCTTTTAGACTCTATCTATTCATCACTATTGTTCAACTTTATTATCAGAGTTAGGGAACTCTGTATCTTTTATAACTCGTTGAGATTCATCTTTAAATCTTACCGACCAACTAACTCTATTTGAGTTAGTACTTATCCTAATCACTGCGGTTATTAGTCTTAGGTATTCCTACCTAAGGTTCATAACCTACAGCTTTGATACCAACTATGAGAGCCTAAATCTGGGTCCTAAATCACCACGGATCTGGTACAATCATTCAATAACTATTGCGGAAGATATAAACATAAATTATTTATACAATAAACTTTTTACACTATTCTCCCAAGGTCGAGTAACCTTAACTTATACATAATACATAATATGTCTAACATATAACATTTTTATCATACTATACTATTACAATTTAACTGCACACATAATCCTAAGCTGAACTTGGCTTTGTCATTTCCTGTATTCGACGTATTCGTCTTAATCTGCAATGTTAATTATGATATAGCAAGGGTGAGCAATAGGTTTGCCCAGCAAGTTTAAGTGTAATAAATTAAAGATATATCATGATAGAAAGATTTGAACAATAAGCTGGCTAAAGTTCTACAATATAATTGTAAACTAGCATGAACAAATTTTACATAGTTGAACAAACATTGAACATGAGCATATATATATCTGGACCGAATGGTAATGAAGGCGATCAGCCTTTCATACTTGATGAATACATGCAGTATGCACAGAGTGCAATTTAATAATTCTTAGACATGGCAATCAGAAATGATTAACCACAAGTATAATTGAATAATACAACTCGAGGTCGAGTTAAGAAAAACTTGCCTGAACCGTTGATTACAGTTACGCAATTTAATAAGCTTTGTCTGAAGACCTACTAGTAATAATATCGATCTATAAGTTAGAATAATATCATCACAATATAAAATAACCTAAACACATTACCACATAATCTTACCAGTCTATACATCACATAAAACCTAGCATCAAGTCAAACTATTGCAGTTTGAGTTGAAACCGGCACCATTCTGACATCCCGACGGCCTAGTCAGATAATTAACGAGTTTAAGTTCAATTAAACTCTGTCTAAACACTTAACAATTATCTTACATAATTTATTATCAGTCAACATATTTCTCGTACGCTCGTAATAATTTTTAGATAATTATTATCATTTAAAATAATTCTTCAATCATTAATATCGTATTTAAATATATTAAATATCACTTAATTCCTTTATCACTAATATTTATTTAATATCAAACATTAATGAAATACATGTCATAATATTATAATTTATTTATAATATATCAAAGTATTTTTAATACCTTAAAATCGCATTTATACGATTTTTAAACACTTAAATCCATTATCTGATAATTGCTTTTAAAACTAATATATTAATATTGTCATGACAAAATATCAAAAGTTATACATTATAACTTAAAATATTTTTATAATACTTAAATCATTTTTTATATGATTTTTAAATCATTAATTCTATTTTTCTAAAATTTATTTAATATATTAATTAAATTAATTAATTATCACTAATATTAATTAATTAATGAAATTCATCATAAAAATATTAAAAGTCATTAAAGATAACTTAAAATATTTTCTTATACCATAATATAATTTTTCATGATTTTTCATGTATTAAATGTATTTTTAAATAATTTATTTAATATTATAAATAAATAAATTAAATACCATTATTATTCCAAAAATATAAAATATTTATGAAATATATTCAGAATAATTAAAAATTAATTTTCGGACTTTAAAATAATTTTTAGGAATTTATTTTGTATTTTTAATAATTAAAAACAATTTTTCTTAATTATTTAATAAAATAATTATTTTCTGAAAATAATTGTCGCTAAAGGGCCCTATAGCGACGAAACTGTCGCTATAGGTGTTCTTGAGCTGTTCTTGAGCATGCCCAGAAACTCATGTCAGTGTGTAGGGTGGGTGGTTTGACGAGTCCTAAATCATGGATCTTGATGTATTTGGGTTAGCTTATGGGTTAATGTTATAGTAGTGATGCAATACTACAATCTTAAACAAACATCATGGCCATTTCATATCTAATCAGAGAGATCAAAGCCTCCAAAAATTCTGACAACGTTGTTCTTCATTTCTAGGTTTTCCAGAAAATGAAGAACAGTCGAGGGTGCTAGGTTTAGGTCCTTATGATTTGCATTATGGACTTGATAATGATATTATAAAGGTTCGCAACTGTAGACGAGACGTCAGGGTAAAAGTCTATTACATTAGATCATCATAAAAACAAAACAAACGACAGATTAGGGCTGGTTAAAGTAGTTGTCAGAAAACGGTTCTTGAAGATTCTAGGTTACCTAGAATCTCCTTCCAGCGAGTTGGTTAACGTAAGTTTGACCACTCACAACTTTGATCATGTTATGGTTCTGGGTGATCTATTAGCATGACTATGTAGTCCTCATGGTAGGCTACAACATCAAAATAACAAAACGACCAAACTACTAAAACACAGTAAGATCTAAGGCCTTGAAAAGCTTGTCAGAGCTTTCTAGGTTTCTGGGTTTACCCCGATTTCCATTTTTCGTGAACGGTCAACGGGTTTTGACCACTTGTAACTTTTAATCTACACTTGATATGGACTTGATTCAAGTTCCAGATCAAAGTCCTTACAACATACTACAAGTACAAACTCTTAAAACACAAAAACAATTAACATGCAATGATCTATAAGCCCTGAAATTCAGTTGTCAGGCCATGTTTTAGGGTTCATAGTCAGATTCAAAAAAACACGATTTTGTGCATCTAGATGTTATAGATCTGTGATCTAACAACCCAGATCACTACTTAACACTCTTTGACAAATTTCTAGCCAACAAATAATAACATCTAACATCACATCATAAGATTTTTAAAATTAGGGTTTTTTTCTAGCTTTGATTCTTGATTCTAATTTTTGATTCTAATCCTTGGCTTGCTATGATCTAATTATGGCTTAATTTCTCTCTCTCTCTCTCACCCTAAATCTCGAAATTCTAGAGAGAGAATGGGTTGAATGAGAGATAAAGTAAGATTTTTACTTACTTATATAAGTCTTTGATTTTTAGATTCATGCATCTACATGTGCAAGGTGGCACTACAAATATGATCTTGGAAAGATTTAAGGCATTAGGACAAACATAGAGTGATGACTCACCAAGATTGTGCAATCTTTTGCAAAAGTTTTAACAAAAGGGTATTTTTGTCATTTCACATTCTTTTTAAAGGCATACTTATCATTTACCCTAACCCATAGGGTTTAGGGTGTAACCCTTAGGGTTTAGGGTGTAACCCTTAGATTTTTAAGTTTTAATTTCTAAGATTTCCGAATTTCGGTTTTCAAAATAGAAAATTAATATTTCTAAATTATAATTAGGATTTCCTAATTATATTTAAATTTACTAATCATAAATCAAGCTTGCTAATTAGGATTAACATTTCCTAATTAAAATTGTTAATTTAGCAATTAAGTTTCATAATTATGAATTAGGGTTTTCTGCTAAACAATTAGGGTTTTCTAATAATCAATTAGGGTTATCCCTAATTAAACATATAATCAATAACATAAAAACCTTTATAATTATCTTCAAGCTCCCAAATTAGGGTTTTCAACTTCTGAATTAGGGTTTCGAATTCTCGGAACTGAAATTAGGGTTTTCAAAATCGATTTTAGGGTTTCATATAAATCGAAAGAATTTTCTAACTGAACGTTGATGTTCTTAAAATAATATTAGGGTTTGCCACTGATATAGATTATCTGGTCAGCCTTTGACCCTTAACCACATACTTTAGACATATATACCCATATACACAGAACATATTCATGTATACCCTTAATCCGGAATAATTCACCACAGAAATTTTAAGTCACAAATATCCTTCTTGAAAATATTGAATCCATTCACTTATTTTATGTCTAGGTTTATTATTTAACCTATATTCAATAATTTAATATTTAAATAATCATCTAAATTCTCGGGTTGTCACAGATATGATACATTTCAGACCTCTTTCACTTATTTTTTTCAAAAACATCTCACCTAACATGAGAACACCAAGTAACAAGTAACGAAAAGGGACAAATAAAAATCCCGAAGTCGACCGGGGTTACTATTCCCGAAGTACTATTCACTCAGTTACTATTCACCTGGGGTACTATTCATATATATAAGCAATAAAAAGTCACGGATCGACGATCTGGGCATACCCACATAACATGACTCTAAACGTGAATAGATATGTAGGTATAGAAATGAGAAAAAAGCTTTAAAATCTGAAATATTTGAAGTGGGTTGCGAAAAAGACTTCGGATAGCTTTTAATGAATGAATACTCAGTTTCCACCGGTTAAATTTCAATATGTGGTAAAACACGAGCTCACAAGTGTTTAGGAAAAGGAAGTACACAGTTTGGAGCACTATAGAGGTATGTACAGAGTGAAATGTACAGGCTTCCTCGCTCTCTTTTTTTGTTTTAAAATGGCCACCCCAAGCCCTCTATTTATAGAGGGGGAGCCACGGGTCCAACCGCGATAGCCGTTGGTCCACCTGCGGCTGTCGGGGGTGCCCCGGGCTCTGCGAGTCCCGTCGTCTCGAAGAACGTGCACTCGTGCAACGTGTTGTCCGTCCAAATCTTTGTAACTTTCAATACGGGCATCCGATTGAGGCGTGTTATACCTTTCTGAAATGTTGTTGTCGAAAGATACACAATGACATGGGATAAGAGATTGTACGAAGTCGGGAAGATGGGTCCATGACCAGATCTTCAAGTCTTCAAATTCAATCCGGTGTGCTATCTTGTGTAGTAATCACTCGGGATTTTGAGCTATGGTTCTTGTGGAACAATTCGTATGCAATGTGGATTGAAATGACATTGAGACAGCGTGAATGTAGTATCGAGGTGGAAAAATAATGATGTTTCCCCTCACCGAGGTTATCTCTGGCTCGATGCACATGTAGCAGTCGTTGCTCAAGGTTATCTCTGAGATTGGGTTGTTGTGAGCACTGAATGTCCTCAGGGTTATTTCTGAGCTATTCTTGACCTCCCGGGGTTAGAATTGAGTGCCTTGGGGTTATCTCTGAGGTTGGAACTGACTTATCCAAGGTTATCTCTAGAACTAGAACTACATTCCTTGGGATTATCTCTGAGGTTAGACCTAACTTCTCTCGGGGTTATCTCTGGGATCGCAAATGAGTATCTCAGGCTTGTCTCCGAGATTAAAAACTGAGTATGCCGAGGTTATCTTCAAGATTGAGCTGATTTGACTTCCAGGGTTATCTCCGGAAGACGATTTTGCCCTCCTGCAAGGTTAGTAACAGGAATGCAAAATTTTGAGTGTCTACAGTTCCCAAGTGTGTTTGAAGACTCCTCCAAAAATTTGAAGTAAATCGTGGGTCTCGATTTGACACTATAGATACAGGAACTCCATGTCTAGAAATGATTTCGTTTATATACAACTTAGCTAATTGGTCAAGAGTATAAGAAATCTTAATAGGCATGAAATAGGCTGATTTGGTGAGATGATCAACTATTACCCAAATGGCATTGTGACCTTTTTGTGTGAGAGGAAGCCCTACCATAAAGTCCATGGTGATGTGCTCCCATTTCCACTCAGGAATCGGTAGAGGTTATAGCAATCAGCTCGGTATTTGATGTTCGGCTTTAACTCTTTGGCATGTGAGACATATGCTTACCCATTCTGCTATTTCTCACTTCATGTTCGACCACCAAAACTTTTGAATCACGTCCTTATACATCTTAGTACTCCCCGGGTGCACGACAAACTTTGAGTTATTTCCTCTTTTAGTGTTGGTATCGATGAAGCCCAAATTCTATCTTCAAACCTCAGTACTCTATCCTTATCTATTCGAAACTTGATGTTCTTATCTTGAGTTATTTCTGCTTTACACTTCTGACACGCTTCATCTTTGTCTTATATTTCTTTGATTTTGTCTATTAAAGTGGAGCCAGTTTCCATCACAAATAACTTCTGATTAGGGTCAGCTGGAACTCTTGCTTCAATCTCAAGCCTTTCAAATTCTTGTATCAGTACCTTGTTGTTTGTCATGAAATTCAACTTTTCTTGATTCTTTCGGCTGAACGCATCTGCAACCACGTTGGCATTATCGGGATGATATAGGATTTCATAGTCAAAATCTTATATTATTCTAAACATCTTCTCTGCCTCATATTTAACTCCTTCTGTGTAAAAATATACTTCATACTTTTATGATCTGTGTATATTTCACATTTTCCCCATACAAATAATGTCACCAAATCTTCAAAGCAAAAACCATCGCGACTAATTGCAGATCGTGAGTAGGATACCTTTTCTCATAATCCTTAAGTTATCGTGAAGCATATGTGATCACCTTCCCATATTACATTAGCACAAAACCTAATCCACTATGTGAAGCAATACTATACACCACGAGGCCCCCATTATCATCTGGTAAAGATAATAATGGTGCACTACTTAATAATGTCTTTAACTCCTGAAAACTCTTTTCACATTTGTCTGTCAACACAAACTTCACCGTTTTTCGAGTTAAATTGGTTAACGGGGTTGCTATTTTTGAAAAATCTTTTATAAAACGTCAGTAGTACCCTGCTAAACCAAGAAAACTTCGTACTTCAGTTGGAGTTGTTGGTTGATCCCAATTCATAATTGTTTCTATCTTTGCCGAATCTACTGCTACCCCATTTTTATCAATCACGTGACCTAAAAACTGAACTTTTTCTAACCAAAATTCATATTTCAAAAATTTTGCATAGAGTTGTTCCTTCCGTAATATCTCTAATACCCTCCTCAAATATTTTGCATGTTCCTCCCTTGTCTTCGATTATACAAAGATATCATCAATAAAAATACCACAAATTTATCCAGACAGGACTTAAACACCCAATTCATTAAGTCCATAAAAGTTGTCGGTGCATTTGTTAACCCAAAAGACATCACAAGAAATTCATAATGTCCGTATCGGGTTCTAAATGATGTCTTTAGTACATTTTCTTTTCTTACCTTCAGTTGATGATACCCCAATCGTAGATCAATCTTTGAAAAATGTTCAGCTCCTTTTAATTGGTCAAACAAATCATCAATCCTTGGTAGAGGATACTTATTCATAATGGTTAACTTATTTAATTCCCGATAATCTATACATAGTCTTAAAGTTCCATCCTTCTTCTTTACAAACAACATAGGTGTTCCCCATGGTGAAACACTAGGTTGTATGTATTTCTTATCTAAGAGTTCTTGTAATTGAACATGCAACTCCTTCAATTCCACTGGTGCCATCCTATATGGTGCCTTTGAAACTGGTGGTGTACCAAGTGCAAGGTCGATCACAAATTTAATTTCTCTGTTAGGAGGAAGACCGGGTAGGTCATTTGGAAATACATCAGGAAACTAATTTACTACAGGGATTTGATCTAACTTTCCCCCTTCCTTCCTTGTATCAACAACATAGGCCAAGTAACTCGTACTACCCTTTCTAAGAAATCTCTTAGCCTGCATAAATGTTAAACAACGGACTTGCTTTAGTGAACAACTTCCCTTAAATATTACCTTCTTCTTTGAAGATGTCCCTAAGTTACTTGTTTTCGCATACAATCAATTACTGCCTTATGACTACCCAACCAATCCATTCCCAAAATTACATCAAACTCTCCTAACTGTATAGGAATAAGGTTTACCGAAAACTTATGTCCCTGAATCTCTACACTACAATTTTTATGCACTGTATGAACGGGAATTATCTCCTAGTTAGCAATTTCTACATTGAATGGTACATCTAGGTCTTCACATGGCACTTTTAATTTCTTAATAAAATCGATAGATGAAAACGAGCAAGAAGCGCCAGAGTCAAATAACACATAAGCATTTTCAGCATCAATCGGAAGAATACATGTTACCACGTCTTGTGCCGCAACAGTATCCCTCAATGTCATGTTAAACATTCGTGCATTTAGGCGATTTGGAGCAACTCCTGCTACCACTTGTCCTGAGTTATTTTGAATTCCTCCCACATTTGCCTTTTTGGGTTTCGGGCAAAACTTAGCCACGTGTCCCTCCGTCCCGCAGTTGAAACATTTTATATTGTTATTCTTGCCCTTCTCCTTTGGACAAAAATTTGAATAGTTCCCCTCCTCTCCACAGGTATAAAACTTTGTTCCACTGAAATAACAAACTCCTTTATGACCCTTCCCACAAATCTGACACCGTTCAATCTTTGGATTGGTGTTGCTATTCCCTCCTTTAAAGTTACCTCCTCCTTTCCCAAAGTTATTTGGAAAAGCCACTTCCCATCTTCTCTTGCTGCTGTTGTTGTTGTTGTTGTTGTTCCCACCAGTGTCGCCTCTCCCTATATTATTCTTTTTCTCCTTATAAAATTTGTGTAGAGCTTCTCCCTCCTTCTCAGCTATAGTATCTTTTTCGAGAATCTCTAAAAACGTCTTTACTTGAAATACCGATATCTTGCTCCTTATTTGAGTTTTCAACTCCTCCTCAAACCATTTAGTTTTCCTTGCTTCAGTATCCACCTGATGTGTTGCAAATCTGGCTAGCTCGTTAAATTTGGCAGTGTATTGGGATATCGTCATATCTCCTTGCTTTAGTTCCAGAAATTAAACTTCCATGCGATCTTTCATTGAATCAAGAAAGTAATTTGCAAAGAAAACTTCTTTAAACATTTCCCATGAAATAATTCCTTCTCCAGCTCGATTTTTGCTAGCCTCCCAGCAATGATTTGCTTCATCTTTCAAGAAAAATGTAGCAAAATCAGTCTTCTACTCTTCATTTACTTTAGCCACTTTAAACATCTTTTCCATTTTTATAATCCATGCCTGAGCTTTTATTGGTTCATATGTTCCTCTAAACTCCGAAAGTCCTACTAATTTAAAATCTTTAAATTGGGTAGTGTTTGATGTATTGGGTGCGGCTGGTAACGAATTTGCTTTTCTTCCCTGCAAAGCCCTTAACAGAATATTCGCTAGTGCTTGCGTTGGATTTTGTTCAATTTCTTCCTCAATAACTTATCTTTGAGGTCTTCGTCGTGGTGCCATTTATCTAAAGATAACAAACAGCTAGGTATAAATAACCATAAAAATAATCAACATTTTGATTAAATAGAAAGTTATATTTCACATATAATATTTTACAGATATATAACTAGTGATTTATAGGATATCACTAGATACAAACTAAACAAGAAAACAAATACATATTCGACTAGTGATTTATACCTATCACTAGTTACAAACTAGAATATTCCCCTAACATGTTGGGAATATAACATATTAGGGATCATTTCTTCTTTTCAGCTAACTTCCTCTTTTCTTCTTCCAACTCTTCTTCCAGTTTCTTGATTCTCCCTTCAAGATCACTAATTTCCCTGCCTAGCCGGGATTCAGAACAATTGATTGAAGATTCTATAATTGATATTATAGTACTAGACCCTACTTCTTCCCGCAATGATGGATCAGGGTGTACCATCTATAGAGGTACAGTGTCAATTGGTGCCTCATATACTATCAACTGTTTATCTTTCGACATTATATTACTTCACTTCTTCTAATGAATTTCCTTAATTCTTTTCTTAGAAACTCTTTTTGAGTTTATCTTCTTACTATCCCCTCTACTACTCTAATTCCTCCAAAGTTATAGCCTAAGTTATTCTCTCCTAAGGTTTCTAACCTATGGCTTTGATACCAAATTGCGCCCCCAAATTCCCTACACTTCCTATAGTAGATTTGGTGCTCACATAAATATTCTATAAGATAATAATCTCTATCAATCCAAGGTTCATAGTATTCATAACAGATAGTAGTTCTCGTCAGAACAATTATCATGACGAATACTATCACTTAGATGTATAGATTTATAATCTTACAGATATCTCTTTCATATCAATAATTCCTATCCATCTGACATTCACAGTACCAATGACAAGATTGTTCTTGGAATTGAGGGGCGCAACCTCAGTGCTTACAGAACTCACTCGATCATTGAATACCCTCATTCAGATAAACAGTTCATATTAATATTGTACTTGATTTCTAACTTTTCTTCAAAAAGGTGAAAACTAAACAATTTATATAACTAAAAACTTAATACACGATCTCAAATTTAAGTTATTACATTTAAGTCTTACAGAAATAGAAATAACTTAAACTATTACAATCTTCTCTATCCACAAGAGTGCACACTTGAACTTCCCGGGATATCAGTCACAGCTGCAAGGGAAAATAATAATTTACAAGGGATGAGCTTTAAAAGGCTCAACAAGTTTAAGCAATGTATATTACATACTCATATTATGACTGAAATAGATGAAAATATAGTTCAAAAGTTTTTCCAGGTATATATATACTGAGGTTTATCTGCCAAACCCCGCACATTACAAGTTACTGTCAGCCATATAGACTTAGCAACCCGAGTTGATTCGTTCAACCAAATATCCTAGGAGTATGCATATCATCCTTTTAATTAACCCCCGGTCATTGCTATAAATGTCGGTCATAAAACCCCGGTTAGTGTATAATTTCCAGTCATAATAGTATCAATATATATTTGTACCAAACAACATTGGTTTATCACAGTCTATGGTTTGATATCAAATCAAATACATTTTTACGCAAATAACAGTTCATATATCTTGGTTATGCTTGAACAATAAAGCCATAACCTTTTCAAATAATAGATATTTAAACAAGTTTATATAGCATCAATATAATAAGTACATTTAATACAAAAATTAAATGTATATGGAAAAGTTGCCTACTTAGAGAATAGTTATCCTATGTTATTCAAGCCGTCTACGAAAACTAAATATGTTTATATCCGTCATTAGAAATAATCTCAGCTAATAACTAGTCAAACTATTAGTGTCTGGGTTGTATTCGATGTCCATTCGGTATTTTATAACTTGATCAGATAATTCTCGAATTATTTTTCTAATAAACTTTGTTTAAGAATTTAAGTATCACTTTAAATAATTTAAATATTATTTATAATAATTTCTAGAAGCTTAAAAAAACTTCTTAATGATTAATATTAATTTTAGTTAATTTATTATTAATTAAAATGATTTTAAAATCATCAATACTATTTTTAAGTAATTAATAATCATTCATAATGATTTTTAAACCATCAATATTATTTTCAATTAATTTATTAATATTGATAATGATTTATAAATCATTAGTTTTATTTTTAAATAATTTATTATTATTTAAAATGATTTATTATTATTTTTACTAATTTATTTAATAGCATTATTAAATAATTTTATTATCATTAATATTTAAATAAATTAAATATTAATGAAATTTCATGTCAAAATATTAAACATTATTTATTATAGCTTAAAATGTATTTTAGAAATTCATTATTAATTAACATTAATTATTTAGTATTTATTTTTATTTATTAATATTATATTTATTATTTTTAAACTAAATTATCACTACAAGACCTTATAGCGACAGAAATTGTCGCCTTTGGTGTTCTTCATTAACTGAAGAACACATAAGTCAATGCCTAGGTGGTTAGTTTGACTTGATTTAATTCCTAACTAAAAGTGTTTTTGATTTAATTCCTAACTAAAAGTGTTTTTGGTCCTAACTAGGTAGGTATATGTTAAGTATGTTATATATTATCTTTACGTATATTTTTTTAACATGTCTTAAACTATCCTTCATAAATAATCATAAAAAAACTAATTAACACTAAAAATATACATTATTATTTTGGCGAGGGTGTACATTCTAAGTTGTTAACCCAAACATAATAAGTTAACTGAGTTATATTCATGCCAGAATTAAATGGACAAAAATGCATCTAATTGACTATATATAATTCATGCACACATATCTTTTTCTTGTTATTCTTTGTCCACACTAAGTGTTTGGTGTAATTTTTAGGAGGAAAAAAATTCAGTTTTCTCACAGTTGTGCAAATATTCATTTAGTAACAGTTTAATTGATCATTTTACGTTTTAGTATTTTATTAGCATCTTCAGTTTATATCAACTGAATTCAAGTTTGTAGTTGACTTCAGTATTGCATCTCCCATCGAGTGTTCAAATTTCTAATGTTGCTCGATTTCATCTAGATCTGAGGATATTTCCCAGTTTTCATTCTGTTCTTTTGAAAAGTTACTTTTGTTTGCAACATTGAACAAAGATGTTGCTCATTCCTGATTTTGTTTTGTTTTTTTTTTGGGAAGCCACCTCAACACTGATGTTATTCTTTAAAGAAATATTCTTCTGGCGCAATTTTCTGATTGAAGCAAACAACTATGTAGAATAATCGCGGAGTCTTGAGCTTAAGCTTCTTTATAATTTCTATGGTGCCCTGGAGTTCTCTGGGTTGATTGTCCTAGTTTTAGATATTGATGTTTTAAGATAATTGGAAACGAGTATGCCTATGGAAATCATAACTTAATAATACACCACTTGTCATTGGGTTTGCCGGATTAAATTTAGTTGCTGAAACATGCAGAACAGTTTCCTAAACTATATCTGCTCTGAAATATACGTTGAATAAATGCCTTTGAAGAATAGCATACCTCACATTCTTGTTGAGGTTTTACTTGACTGCATTCGTGGTAATGTGAGCTAACTTTCAAAATTATGTGCTCAACATGCCATATCCAACTAAAATATACGCTAAATAAATGCCTTTGAAGAATAGCATACCTCACATTCCATAGTTTGGCTCATACTTTCATAATGTATTTTGTTGAATGTAATACTCATTACGACAATTTTATTGTGCATGCATATTTTATATCCTTTGTCTCTAATTTTGATGATTTTTTATTTGTTTATTTGAGGTAACAATGAGATCATAAGTTTGATTGAAGACCCATCTGGACCATCTCAAGTGCCAAATACTCAAACTAAAAATCAGCCTCAACTTAATGGTGATTCTCAGCCTGAAAATGCTAATGAGGTTGAGGCTGAAGCTGAGCATGGAAAAAAAAAGAAAATCAAAGACCTCAAAAGCATGGGATGAGTTTATTGTTGTGACATTAAGAGATGGAACCAAAAAGGTTGAGTGCAAGCATTGCCACTCAAGGCTTGCTTTTCAGAATGCGGGGTCTACCAGTCATTTGAATAGGCGCATGAACTCCTGCTCTATTCGGTTGGCTTCAATTTTTGGTTTCAAAAAACCCAAGCAGCAAGTATTATCTTATCCTACTTTAGAAGTTGAAGGTAAATTTGGTAACTTGAATTTCTTCAAGTATGATAAAGAAAAATTAAGGGAGCTTTTTGCTAAGATGATATGTGTGCATGAATACCCTTTTCGTATGATTGAGCATGAACTTTTCATACTATTTTTGAAAACATTGAATCCAAGATTTGATCCCATTTCTAGGATGACAGTAAGGAATGACTGCATGAAGCTTTATGCTTTAAAGAAGAAAAAAATTAAGGCTCTATTTAATGGTATTAGTAGAATAAGTTTGACATCTGATTTGTGGACTTCTAATCAAACTATTGGTTATATGTGCCTTAATGCTCATTTTTTGATTCGGATTGGAACTTGCATAAAAGGGTTATTAATTTTTGTAGCATGGAACCTCCACACACTGGTCTTATGATTTTTGATTCTATTTTGCATTGTATAACTGAGTGGGGAATTGAAAATAAAATATCAACTGTGACTCTTGATAATGCATCTGCAAATTATTCAGCTGTAAGACATCTTAGGGATAATTTTACACTAAAAGGTGGCCTTTATTTTAGTGGTAAAATATTTCATGTTAGATGTTGTGCCCACATTCTTAACTTGATGGTGCAAGATGGTTTGGGGATTATCCAAAATGTTATTCAAAACGTTCGTGAGACTGTCAAGTACTTGAAAATGTCTCCATCTCGTCTTCATAAATTTAGTGAGACTGTGAAAAATTACAATTACCATCTTCAAAAAGATTGATCTTACATGTCCGCACTAGGTGGAACTCCACATATGCCATGTTAGAGTCTGCTTTTCAATTCAAGGACGTGTTCCCATTGTACAAAGAGAGAGACCTTCATTATAACTCTTTGCCTAGTAGGGAAGATTAGGACAGGGCTGAGAGGGTTATTAAAATTTTAGAAGTGTTTAATGAAGCAAAAAATGTGTTTTCTGGCTGTGAATATCCTACTTCCAATCTGTTTTTACATGAGATTTGGAAAATTAAGGATTTATTGAACGAAACTATTGTTGATGATTGTGAATATATTAAAGAAATGGCTTACAAGATGAAAGAGAAGTTTGATAAATATTGGGGACAATGCAACTTATTGATGGCTATTACATCTATCTTAGATCTAAGATATAAGATGCAATTAGTTATATTTTGTTTTCCAAAGATGTATGTTAGTGAGTTTGAAGCAAAAAGGAACTTAACACTTATTCAAAATGCTTTGCAAGAACTTTTTGATGAATATGTGGTAGTTTACAATGCAGAACAAGTTGTTAATAGTTAGTGTGAAACTTCAAGTGCTAGAAATAGTGTTAAACCAATGGTTTCTGTTGGTGAATCTAAGAGTAAGACCAAGAGTAGAGCAGAGTTTGACAGTTGGGCTCAAAACATGGACATTGCATCCCCATGTTTAAAGTCTGATTTGGAAATTTACTTGGAAGAAGGGAGATTGGTTTGTAATGTTGATGATAATTTTGATGTTTTAAAATGGTGGAAGGAAAACACTTTAAAATTCAAGGTTTTGTCTAGGATGGCAAGAGATATGTTGTCCATACCTGTGACTATTGTGGCCTCCGAATCAACATTTAGTGCTGGGGGAAGGATTCTTGACCAGTTCAAGAGCTCTTTAAAGCCTGACACGGTTCAATCTTTGATTTGCACAGGTGATTGGTTGCAGGCTGAGTATAGGATTAAGAAAATCATGATTGTAAGTATTAATTTCTTTAATTTTTTTTACATAAATAAATATATATGCAAATAATATCATGGATTAATATTAATTGTTTGACAATGTAGGCTGATGAAGTTTCAATGCAGGAGGTGAGCTTGGAGACTGAAGTGTTGATGCAATGAAGAAAATATTTATATGATGCATTGTTGTATACATTTTAGTTTTTAAATTGAACTATTGAACTGTTTACTTTGTTTACTATTGAATTGTTGAACTTGGACTGTTGTACTTTGGTTATTTTGTTTAGAGCTTTGGATTTTCAATTAAGCATTTTGGAATTTGGTTTATGAAATGGTTCCAAACTACTAGCTTTAGTGCAAGAGTTTGTAATTTGGAGTTTAAATATTTGGCTTACAGCTTTAAGTTGATAGTGTACAACCATCAAGGAAACTAGTTTGGTGTAAAGTCTAAAAAAAGATAAGTTTCTTATCTTTTTTATTTTGACATTTTCTGTTATTTATTACAAGTTAGTTTTTTACTTATTTCTAACCCATCTTCTATATTTGCAAGATTTAAGAGTTTGTAGTTGCTAACCCATAACAGTTTTGGTGCATACCATGGACAAGAATGGAGCAATACAAGTGCTATGTTCATTTCCAACAGCTTTTGCTTTGCAAGTTCTGATCTTCGATAATAGTATGGTAAGGAGTCAATTTTTTCATTCAAAATTTGAAATTTCAAAATTGATGAAGTTTTATAATCTATGTATGAAGACATTTGTTCATGTGAAAACCATGTCTGTCAACTGCATTTTGTACATTTTGTTTCCTTGAAATGTTTTGTAGTGGCTGATTAGTCATCCTGAATTCCTTTCAATTCCATTCAATGTTGGTGGAGACTCTTACTTGGGAATTACTGTTTCAATTATCACTCAACTAATCTCAAATGGTAAGACTATGCTTGATTGTATCCAAAGAATTTGGCTACCCTATAGTTAAAGAGAGTGCTCTATAGTTATCTAACAATTGTGAAAATTCAGAAAATGAATTACGCATTGAACATTATATCGATCTCAAGGTTTATAAGTATTGTAATTTGTCTTCTGTTACAAGAAGGAATCATCACAAAAAATATTTATGGACATTTCCGTTATAATAAAATTTGCAGTTTCGAAAATTAACTTTTTTGAATATACAAAACTGTTACCTTAATTGATTCTACTTTACTGATGAGTGCTACCAATTTTAAATAAAACTTAAAAACAAAATGCTTTAATCCAAACTACTTATTTAATTGTAGTGTACATAAATGGGTATTGCAGCAAAAATTGACCAAGGAAATGAACAAATTATGCTTCATAACCATGTACTTGAAGAAGAATCATACTTGAGTAGAAAAACATGTGCAAATTTCTTAAGTAGGTTGTGCTTCTGATGTGAAATTTCAGGGTTACCTACTTGGCAATCCTAACATATCCCTACTAAGAAAAATTACCAGATCCCTTTTTCTAATGGGATGGGAATTATATCGGATGAACTTTATGAGGTTAGTTCTATTCATCAAAACTTCAGAACTGTGTATGAATTTAAATGTGATTTGCCATCAAAATAATTAGTTTACATATTTCTATAATAGTCATTGAGGAGAAGTTGTGGGCATGATTATCAAAAGTTAGATCTCAACAACGTAGAGTGTTCACACAATTTAGAGGCTTTCGATCAGGTTAGCAAGTTATGCTTAATTTCAACAAATCTATCCATGATTTACTTAATATTTGCCTAGTTGATAAATGTTTGTTCTACGTTCATCTTTTCAGTGTTGCAGTGGACTTTTTAAAAATCAAATTTTGGAGCCCAAATGTGCAAGCAACGAGTTCTCAGGTGAAAGTAGAGCTCTTAATGAGAGATTCAGAAAGCTTTATAATTGTATAGTACTGCATAGTGTTGCATAGTACTTCATAGTGCAGCATATTGCTGCATAGTAAAATCAAAAAAAAAAAAGTTTCGATCGAAGTCACCCGTGAAATTTTTCTTCCTGTTCACCCGTGAGATTTCAAATAGTGCCCAACCATTCTTCTATAAATAGGATGCTCAGTTTAGAAGTGATAATCACACCATAATCAGAGAATTCTTCTTCTTTAATATTGAGCGTATTTCTTTAGATTTCAAGGAAGCTTTTAGTGTAGAAAATAGTATAAGTTTTCTTCAAGAATATCTCCGTTATACCAGTCAGAATTACTCTCCTTTTAAGGTAAGGGGTATTATTTATTTCACATTCGCTTACGATATTATTTTTCGTATTCGTAAGGAACTTTATTTTCGTTCAATATTCGTAAGGAATATTATTTTCGTTCATTATTCGTAAGGAATATTATTTCCGTTCAATATTCGTAAGGAATATTATCTTCGTTTAATATTCGTAGGAATATTATTTTCATTCAACAGTTGTAAGGGATATTATTTTTATTCAATACTCGTAAGAAATAATATATTCTTCCATACTCTGTAGTATGTAAGTAATATTATTTCGTTTTAGATTTCGAATTTTACACTCATTTTGATAAGTATTGCTGCTATACTCCTTAAAATTAGTAGAATATCCTTGAAATTTGCGCTTCATCTAGTATCGTTTCACAATGATATTTTTCTGAACATTCTTGTTAAATTTTAAGTCTTTCATGCCGGAGTACTATTCATACATACGGCACTATTAATTCGTACGGTACTATTTATACGTACGGCACTATTCACAAAGTACTATTCAAATGGTAATATTCACGAAGTACTATTCACTCAGGTACTATTGCTGGGTAAAATCTAGTTACGCACAACACGCAAGTATACGTGGTCAACAAGTAATAAAGTGAAAGTAAAGTATCGTTCCCACGAGGAATTGTTTAATAAAAATCACCATGTACTAACCCGTAACCAACTCAATCTTATTTAAACGAATGAATTTCAATTTATAAGTAAACTAATTCTAATTACCACTAGTTAAATTAAAATTACGGAGATTTAAGATCACAACTTCACTTATTGCTTCATTTAAGTTAATACACTTCTCATCAATTATTTTCTATCTTGAATTGTTAATCAATAATACTAAAGCAAATAAAACCACCTCTCGATGCATAGTACCCATACTCACTTAAATCCGCAGATGATAGAATTAAGCAAGACAACCTAATTAACTAATCCACTATATCTCTATGTGAATTACAATTAAAAAGGATTTAAAGCACAAGTTCTCTATAAGATTACATGCGATGTTAGGTATATCTCTATCCTAGACACAAATTATGTTTTCCAACGCCATGCAGAAAACACAATCACATGCTACTATGATCAGATTTAAATCTATACTTCATCTCTCGAGTTCATAAATATTAACACGGTAATTGATAGCTAGGAAATTAAGCAATTAATTCTAAATCACAATAGACAATCTTCACAATAGAACATAATAATTGATAGCGAATCATATTAAAATAAACTACACAATAAGAATCATTGTAATCTCAAACAAAGAATTAGTTCATGATTATTGAATTAAAACTAAGAATCCACAATTGAATAAACAATAAAAGACATAGATAGAAGAAGATGAGAAGATAGAATCTATTATCTGTAGATTTGAAGCTCCCTCCTTGCTCCTACTTTGAATCTTCAATGGTCTCCAAGTTGCTTCAATCTCCAAAACTCATTAGAACTAGTGTTTTCTCCTATTCTACTATAATCTAATCTAATGGATTCCTCCTTCTAATCTAATCTCTAATCTCCCTTAATCCTTGTGATTCTCCTCCTTTTATAAGTCTCTTCATATGTCTTTAAGTCCTCTTGGAAGTCCTTGAGTCAATTGGATCGAAACAATCCTTCCCAGACTCAACTTTAACCAAAATTCGTATTTTCTGGGCATACCCACGACCCGACGGGGGTCTAAACTTGAAAAGGGCCCGCCCCGGCGGGATAGGAGCCTGTTTTGTGACTTGTATGCCAACCCCTGAGGCGGTTTTGTGAACGAAACTTTTTTGCTCCGACGTCCTTTGGGAAAACGGTCATAACGTTTGATCCGGGAAGAGTTACGATGCCTGCCACCTATCAAATCGAAGATATAAACGAGATCTACAACTTTTATTCTTTGAGATTTGAGAAAAAACGGACGGATGAAGGTCGAAACTGGGCTGGAAGTGACTGCTATGCAAATGGCCACCTAAAACAGTGACGTTCGACGTCCATTGGTACAAAGATCATAACTCTTGCATCTGAACTCCGATTGGAATGATTTAAGATGTTCCAGAAAGCTAAGAAGAAGCTCTAAAATTTAATTCAAGTTCCAAGCCAAGAACATGAAATGAACATGAAAGGCCAAACGATGTCCGGATTGCTTTTCTTTGCGATTTCATACCAATTCTTTGCAATTTCAACTCCCAAGCATATAATCTACAAATTGAACACAAAATGCAAGAAAAGTAACTAAGAAACATGAGAATAAGTAAATAAATCAAGTTATAGATACTGGATAAGTAGGTATAAAACCTACTTATCAACTATTCACCTGGGGTACTATTCGTGACAAAAATTGATTTCTTTTCTATCCAAATTATTTTTGATGCGTGAAAATTATTCTTGAATTTTACTCCACAAAATAGTTATCATGTTGACAATTTGGACATTTTTAAACTCAGAATAAATTTAAATTCTTTAATATTTATCCTTGAATTCATTTAATTGATGCTTGTATCATTGTCATCATCCTCATGCTTATATTGTTATGAAAGTCATATTTGGCACGTAGTGCATAGATGGACTGTTGTTGATATGATTATGACCAAGAATTATTTGGTATAATCATGGCGTGTAATGTTACAATTGTAAAAGTCCTCATTGGGCCATACTGCATTGATGGTTAGTTGTTGGTATGATCATGATCATGCGTTCTCTTCGGCCAAGGGTGCAAAGATGAATTGTTGTTTGGCATGATCATGACCATTGGTGATAATAACGAATATCCTTGGCCCGTAGTGCATGGATAATTCAGTGATGTGAATTATTTATTGAGCTGAGTCTCAGCGATAAAATTGATAATAAACTAGGAGATCTTTGTGTTCAAACCATTTAAAAATATCTTGTGTCATTTACTTTCTGCATTTACTTTTCTATCAAGCTATTTTAAGTGTTCTACGATTTAATCTATGACTTAGTTATAATTTGATTTGCTAAATTTAGAATTATGACATTTCTATAATCTTTAAAGGGGCTTTTATAAACTATCATTCCGTTGTGCAAAATTATTTGATTAACTTGGTTAATTATAAGTTGGTAATAACTCTTTAAAAGCAAATTTTTTAAAGGATCTATTCATCCACCTTTTATATATCTCAATGCCTTTAGGAAATAACAGTTTGTATCTGCCATGGGGGGAAAAAGAGAAAAACCATCTTCTAGTATGCGCTAGCTGTTGTGATAAAAATATGTAACTACAAGTGCACAATGTCAAATTGAAGAACTGACAAGTACATGTCGAACTCACATTACTAGATTAATTTTAATGTATCCTTAATATCTATTCCAAACAAATTAGAAATAAAGATTGAGAATCGATTAACTATAATTAAACTAACTAATAATAAGAAAGTAATCTAGGAATCCGAATCCATTAAACAATAAACATAAAAATAATTCAATCTCTTCTATTTTTATAACTTAACTATGATTTTGATCTTCCTTCCCTTTAATTTAGTAATTTTATAATTAACGTAAGCACGCATAGATTATAAAGATTCAAGTATTAACTATAACTCATCAAAACTTCTTCGAGTAAGAATGAATTATGAAAAACTCATATCTTAACAATAGTTTATCAAAACCTCTTACTCAATTTAAAATCACATAAGAACTACAAAATAAATGTATTTTAATAACAAAACATAAAGGCAAAATCAATTAAACATAAAATTATAAATAATAGAAGAGATAGAAAAAAATATCATAAATAATTATTTAATTTCATCTTCATCCTAGATTAAAGAAATTAACAAGACATGAAAATAAATAAACTAACTAAAATAAATAAGAAGAAGAAGATTAAAAATAAAATAAGAAAATTCTCTTTACTAACGATTCTTCAACGAACGCACAAATAAAAAATAATTTAATCATATTCGTACTCCTAACCTAAACTAATCTAATACCTCCATCTCTCTAAAACATGAAACTTATTTATAGACAAAATAAATTTGTCCCTTAATTTAGATTCATTGAACTTGGTATCTTTTGTTCCCTTTTATCCCTTTCTTTTCTTCTTAACTTTAATCTCCACATGGTAATTTTCCAATAGTCATTTTCTATCTTTAAAAGTTGGAACAATTATCTTTTCCTTTTTCACCAAGATAAATAAAATAAATCCTATCAAATAAAATTAAATGTATTAGTTAAATAAAATAAACATACAAAATAATAAATATGAGAATATTAAAATATATGAATTATGTGTTTGTCACTAGCCTTTCCTTTGTCCTTCCTTTTTGGCTTTATGAGTCTTCTTTTGATATCCCCGCTCACGATATTGTCCTCGTGTCACAATATAATAATTAGTGAAAAAATTTCAGTGTCTAAAAGTATAATTGTTTGAATTTAAATATAATTTAGTATAGTATAAGTAGATGAATGTGTGAATATACAAACAAATTATTATTTATATTATATGAATAGATGAATTATTATTATTAAATTTTTATTAATTAAATAATATATTTTTGAAAGATATAAATTTTTATATAAGAATTATTGTAAACAATATTAATCAATTAATAATATAGTTAATATATTAGTATAGTATAATACCAAAAATATAAATAATATAATAACTTTATAATAAAACTCGTACTGATGAGATGATAGAATTAAAAAAGAAAGTAAATAATTGTTGGAGGACATTATATAATATAAATAAATTATAAATTTAAGCAGATTATTAGTCGTTAATAAAAATAATTATTTACAACTTTATTTATAATGCATTTAACAAATAAAATTATTTGTATTAAAAATTACAAAATGAATATGTTAATCACATTAATAATTTTGTGATATATTAATTTTTTAATAAACATTTAATATACATCTATATTTGACATGTGCCTTGCACGAGTTTTAATTTACATATATTCTTATTTAAATATCATATATCTGTAATTAATTTGAAGTAAAATATGTGTACAAATAATAATTAATGATTTTTTATAAAAATATTTAATGTTATTATCGTCATTTATTAATAATATATTTTTTAGACAATATCAAAACATTTGCATGTTCAATGGGATGGAGGTAGTAATGTTCTTGACGTCGTTCATCCCTTCTAAAACCCCCTAAAAATATCATAGCATGCAATAGGGCTGAGCAAGGAATCAATTGGAACAAAAACTGCACCAAAAACTGCACAAACTGCATCGATTAAAATTGCACCAATGGTTCCGCGTATGTTACGATTTTAGATGGGTTGAATAACCAAATTTACAGTTTCGATTGGTTACTAGCTAAAAATGCACGTATAAAACTAAAACCGCACCATGTGTGTGTGTGTATGTCTGTATGAAGGATGAAATTGACAAATTGCTCAAAGAAGTTTCAAATTGCTCAAACTGTGTTTTTTCGGTTTGGTGCCATTTCAAATTGCTCAAGGAAGTTTCATTGTCACCACAAAGGATGAAAGTATACCAAGTATAAATCTGAATATAATGTTTTCTTGTCCATTCCTACTGTAGTATATCATTTTTTTCTTTGACCCTGTAAAATATCTTTTAATGTAACTTCGTTAATTCCATTTTTACCTCACTACAATCTATGTTACTTTCAAGGAATTTATTGGACGTTTCCTCTTTTCTATAGTGTAGACACTCAAAATTTTGCATTCCTATTACTGACCCTATAGGAGGGCAAAATCGTCTTCTAGAGATAACCCTAGAAGTCAAATCAACTCAATCCCGGATACAACCCCGGGATACGCAGTTTTCAATCTCGAAGACAACCCCGAGAGATCCAGTTTCAATCCTGGAGACAACCTCGGGAGACTCAGTTCCAACCTCGGAGAAAACCCTGAGGGATGCAATTCCAGTTCCAGAGATAACCCCGAAAAAGTCAGTTCCAATATAAGACCCCAACTTTTATGAATAAAGATTTGATTTTCTCTAAATATCATTTTGAGTAATAAGGTGTGGATTTGATATTAGTTGTGGGTAATATTTACAAATTTTGCAAAGTAAGCAAGTTGTCATAAAATATTCGTTTGGTCAGGGAATATTCGTTTTATCATAGAATTTTCGTATAACAGCACAATCATTGGTGGACCCCACAACGAAATTACTGTCGTAGTTAGAAAATGACAGAAATAAATTTTTATAAAAATAATGGCAAAAGTTTTATCGTTAACTATTGAAATACCCGGTGATAAAAGTACAGGAATGCGTGTGATTGAATAGTAACACACAATATTATACAGTATCTTTGATTATTGATGCTTACGTGAGAAGTCACTCAATTATACTCAATTATTACCACAGTAATTGTTGTATAGTATCTCACATTATTGATTCAATTATTGTCACAATATTTTATATTATTAAATCAATAATTGAGACGTCAAAGTTATTCATATTATTATTTACATTATTGACAATGTCTAGAAAGGGGTTTGATCACCTAATTGCGCGCCAATAAGGAGAAATCCTTATCGAAAAGCCCCCTCTTTCTTGAGAATGATCTGGTTGTTACTATTCCGAATTATAATATTAATGATGAATAAATATTGTTAAAAATGTGTTTATTGAAGCCAAGTAAGTTGAGATAAATAGAGGGGTTTATATTTTATTATTGCATAGTACTGTATAGTACTGCATAGTGCTGCATAGTGCTGTATAGTAAATCAGAACAAAAATTCAGTCGAACGAATTCGGCGCCCGTGATGGTTTTATTGTGCGTCCGTGATTTTATTTTCTAAATAGTATCCTTCCATTCTCCTATAAATAGGATGCTTAGTTTAGAAATAAAAATCACACCAGAATTAGAGAATTCTTTTTTTATAATATTAAGTGTATTTCTTTTGAGTTTAAAGAAGCTTTGAGTGTAGAAAATAGTGCAAGTTTTCTTCAATAATATCCCTGCTATACCATTCAGAAGTACTCTCCTTTTAAGATAAGGGATGTTATTTTTGTTTAATATTCGTAAGAAATAATATTTTCTTCCATACTCTATAGTATGTAAGTAATATTATTTCGTTTCAGATTCTGAATTCTACACCCATTTTATTAAGTATTGCTTCTATACTCCTTGAAATTAATAGAATATCCTTGAAATTTGCGCTTCTTCTAGTATCTTTTCACAAGAATATTTTTCTGAATATTCTTGTTAAATTTTAATCTTTTCATGCTGGGGAACTATTCACGAGATACTATTCACCATGGTACTATTTACCCTATGTACTATTCATGATAAAAATTGATTTCTTTCCAGTCTAAATTATTTTTGATACACTATTATTCTTGAATTTTACTCCACAAAGCAGTATCATGTTGAAAATTTGGACATTATTGAATTTTGGATAAATTGAATTATAAATCTTTAAAATTTATCATTGCTTTCACTTAATTGAATTCTTATATCATTGTCATCATCCTCATGCTTATATTGCGATGAAAGGAATCTTTGGCTCGTAATGCATAGATGGACTGTTGATTGGTATGATTATGACCATGAATTATGTATCGGTATAATCATGACTTGTAATTTTACAAATGATGTGGTAAAAGTTCTCATTGGCTCGTAGTGCATTGATGGACAGTTATTGGCATGATCATGACTATTGGTGATAATAACGAATATCCTTGGCTCGTAGTGCATGGATAATTAAATGATATGGATTATTGAGCTGTGTTACAACGGTAAAATATTGATGCTGAACTTTTAAATCATAAAAGATAGTAGATATCATGCTCTACTTAACTCTTCTAATGGATTATTTTTTCTGCTGCAGTTAAACTTGTTGTCTATTGTATTCTATCAGTTTAACACTGTTGAAGGCTAAAAATAATTTATTTTGTATTATCTTAGTCATAATATTCTTTACTGGGCTAGTTGAGCTCACCCTTTGCTTTCATTGTTCTCTTCAGGAAATGAGAACATAGACGGAATTAGTCGGGGAACGGAGTGATGGTCCGAGATGGTGGCTATAGTAGTCCTCACTATTTTATGAAACCGTATGATAATAAATATAATGAGGACTCCATTTGACTTTGGATATTGTCTATGAGAAAATATTCCTGTTAAAACTCTCAGCTATGTTTTGTCGTATTTTACACGACAGTTGTATAATTAAGTTTGTATTTGAATTTTGTACCATATATTTGGCGACTCAGAATGAGTTGTGTATACCTATTTTGGGGGCGTCACATCCAACCTCAGAGATAACCCCGAGGCACTCAGTTCCAACCCCGAAGATAACCCCGGGAGGTCAAGCACACCTCAGAGAAAACCCTGAGGACATTCAGTATTCACATCAGCCCAATCTCAAAGATAACCCTGAGCAACGACTGCTACATCTGCGCAAAGCCAGAGACAACCCCGGTGAGGGGGAAAATTATCATTTTGCCTCCTCGATACTACATTCATGTCATCTCAGCATCATTTCAATCAACACTACATACATAAGTGTCCCACAAGAACCATAACTCAAATCACGAGTGACTACTACACAAGACAGCACACCAGATAGAATTTGAAGACTTGAAGATATGGTCATGGACCCATTTCCCAGCTTCGTACAACCTCTAATCCCATGTCATTGTGTATCTCTCCATAACATCAATCCGAAAAGGTACATCACGCCTTTATCGGATGCCCGAATTTAAAGTTATGAAGGTTCGAGTGGACAGTGCATTGCACGAGTGCACGTACTTTGAGATGATGGGACCCGCAGATCCCTGGGCACCCTGGGCAGCCGCAGGTAGACCCGCGGCTGCCGCAGTTAGACCTGCGGTTCCCTGGGCTATAAATAAGAGCCTTGGGCAGCTCATTTTTAAAAAAGAAAAAAAAAAGAGAAAACTCTGTCCATTTCAGCATGTAAACACTTCTAGAGTGCTCTAAACTGAGTGATTCTTCTTTCTAAACACTTGTAAGGTCATGTTTTGCTATATACTAAAATTTAACAGGTGGAAACCGAGTTTTCAGGCGTTTAAAATTATCTGAAGTCTTCTTGGCAGCCAACTGTAAGATATTTCAGATTTTTAAGCTTTTTTTCAGTTATATATATATATATATATATATATATATATATATATATATATGGGTTTTAATCTGTGGCAAACGTTTGTTATGGGCACTGTTCAGCAACCAAGTTGATTACCGTTGATCTGTACAATGGAAGGTTGGGATTGGTCAATTATTCCCCCTGCCGCTACAAGCTGTAGCGGCAGTCCCTTATTCTTTTTGTCCGTTAGCTTATTACATTACTGCCCTTAACAATTTAATACATGCATACCGCTACAGGCTGTGGCGGCAGTGTGGGTCTCACCCATATGGCTATTGTTCATTTGATAAAGTATACATGATGTAAAAAATAAAAGATAATGTAAAGATGAGTTTATTTTTATGTATACATAATGTAAAAATAAAAGATAATGTAATACATAATGTAAAAATAAAAGATAATGATAAGATAAGTCTGAATAAAAGATAAATTTATTTTTATGTATACATAATGTAAAATAAGATAAGTTTGAATAAAAGATAAATTTATTTTATTATAAACGATAAAATAAATTTATTATTTTATTATAAAATGTGACGCCCCCGGAATAGGTCCACACGACCTATTCTGAGTCGCCAGATATCACACTACAGAAATCAAATACAAACTTGATTTATACAACTGTTGAACTGTCGTACATAGTACAACAACACATAAGTTATGAGTTCTAATACAAATATATGTAACTCTCATGGTGCCTCGACCACAACACCTTATAATGGTACTTTACATAAAAGTACAATCAATAATTATTTTAGAAATTAAAATCTTTAGAAAATGCTCAAGGAAACCTTCGTACATAGGAGGCCATGCATCTAAGTTATGATATATATCATATGACTCGAGAATTATCCTTGGTTGACCCAATAGACCCCAAAGAAAAATGAGAAGATTACTGTCATGTTCTTTCCAATGGTGAGTCTTCTCTTGACATATAATTATCTCCATCGTCTCCAATTGAGAATTATATTTCAACCAAACTCCAAGATTATATAGGTAGTGCTCATAGATATAATCAGCAAGTGTATGTGCACAACCCTGTCTTATGATAACACGAAGTCGTCTGTCATTAGACATCTTGTATGATAGTGGCAAAACACCCTTCCAAAGTTAGGTTCATCTCACCCTATTCGGTTCAACAAAATCAACGGTTAAAATGACGTTTAAAATACGACACACTTATCTAAAATTCTCAATAAAATTATTTCGATACTGTTTTAGGAGAAACCTCAACAGCTGTAGACCACCGTTATATTCCCCTGTTACCCCCGCTCAACCCAGCTACACTCTTATTACCTGAAAGAAATTATGAAGCAAAAGGGTGAGCACAACTAGCCCAGTAAAGAATATCATGACTAAAGATAATTAAATTATCAATAGCCTTCGTTAGTAATAAATCAGAGATTTAGAACATATGTTAGATGATAAAACTTTTCAACCATAGTGGTAGCAGAAAGAGCAATCTATTAGAAGAGTCAAATAGACCATAAAGTCTATTACCTTATCCACGTTAAAAGTCCACCAACAATGTTTTATCCCTATAACATCAATCAACAGTTCCTTTCCACAATCATGTGAATAACTCATAATCATAATTGTGATTCTAAATTCCTCTTCGCACCCAGGACGAAGATAATTTTCATCACCTTTTATTTACCTGAAACATCAAAGATCATGGTTATACCAAATCACATTTCCTGTTCATAATCATACTAATAAATTTATCTTTGCACTACGGGCCAAAGATATTCATTAACAGTTCATCTATGCACTACAGGCCAAAGACATGCAACTGTATTTTAGAAGAGTCAGGTAGAGCATGATATCTACTGTCTTCTACGATTTAAAAGTTTACCATCAATTTTATCGCTGAGACTCAGCTTAATAAATAATTCACATCAGCAAATTATCCATGCACTAAGGGCCAAGGATATTCGTATTTTCACCAATGGTCATGAACACGCCAAACAACAATTTATCTTTGCACCCTTGGCCGAAGAGAACGTATGGTCATGATCATACCAATAGCTGTCGCTGAGACTCAGCTTAATAATTAGTATCACAACCACGAATTATTCATGTCATACGGGCCAAGGATATTCATGTAATCATCAATGGTCATGATTATACCAAATAATCCGTGGTTATAATCATACCAATCAACAGTTCATCTATGTACGTAAGCCAAAGATGACTTTCATCACAATATATGCATGAAAATGATGACAATGATATAAGAATTAATCAAACGAAATCAAGGATAAATATTAAAGACTTTAAATTTATCTAGAGTTTAAAAATATCCAAATTGTCAACATGATACTTTTTTATGGAGTAAAATTCAAGAATAATATTCATGTATCAAAAATAATTTAGACAGAAAAGAAATATATTTTTTGGATGAATAGTATCTCGTGAATAGTATCATGTGAATAGTACTTCAGGAATAGTACCCCGTGAATAGTACTCATGAATAGTACTTCGTGAATAGTACTTTGTGAATAGTACCCATGAATAGTAACTCGTATTCGTAAATAGTACTGTATACGTGAATAGTACCATATACGTGAATAGTACCTATGAATAGTACTCTATGAATATTACTCATAAAAGGAAAATACAAAAGAAAATGATATTCCATGACGAGTACAAAAGAAATGATATCTCATACGAGTATAATAGAATATACGAAACTACAAATGGATTTTCACCCTCCATGCGGTAATCCACGTAGACAGATCATTTTCACAATTTAATAAAGAATGAATACGAAGGGTCATTCACCATGCATGTGGTAGTCTGCGTAGAAATGTTACTCCAACAGAATAATAAAGAATGGAATAACAGAAGAATTTCACCATACATGCGGTAGTCCGCGTAGACAGGTTATTCCAACAGAATAATAAAGAATGGAATAACAAAAAGATTTCACCATGCATGCGGTAGTCCGCGTAGACATGTTATTCCAACATAATAATAAAGAATGGAATAACAACCCTTACGAGTATTGAATGAAAAAAACTCTCTTCATGAATACGAAAGAAATAATACCCCTTACCAATACAACAAATAATATCCCTTACGAATATTGAACGAATATAATATTCCTTACGAAAACGAAAAATAATATCTCTTCTGAATATGAAATAAATAATACCCCTTACCTCATAAGAAGACTGGATACTGGAAAAGTGAAGCAACATACTTCTCTTCTTCTTTCTCTCTGTAGCTTCTCTCTCTATAATTACTCTTGTGAGTCTTAGTGAATTGGTGAGAATGAAGGAAGAATGAGCTTCTATTTATAGGAAAACATAGTTTCGATAATTGCACGTTTTAGGGCTCAAAATATTACAGTATAGTACCTTCATCTTTTCCATCATTTTTAATTTAGTCCTGTAGGTATTATCAAACTTGCACCACCTCCCCTAATAGTACATCATGCGAATCAATAGTTCTATGCATGTGAAAAAAATAATTACAGTATAGTACCTTCATCTATACCTCTATTTTTAATTTAGTCATGCAAGTATTATCAATCTTGCACCACCTCCCCTAATAGTACATGCATGTGAATCAATTGTACATACATGTGAACAAATAGTTATAAGCATGTGAATTAATAGCAATTAATTGCTCATTTATCCGATTAATTACCTGATTGGTCAATATAACTTCCAGACATCAATTATTATCGAAATAATTGTCGATATCCACCAACACTAATAATCCCAACACAATGAAAATATTTTTATCAACAATTACATTTTTGAATTTTTGAAGTTTGACTTATTTTGAAAAAGTCAACTATTGACTTTTTGACCAAAAAGTCAACCCTGGTAAATTTTATGTTTATAGTCTATTTTTATTAATTTCATCATTTCAGACTCAAATATCACGTCCGCGTCTCTAAATTTAACTCCGAACTCAAATTTGAATTTTAATAATATTCATCATTAATATTATATCTTACAATATTAACAACCAGATCATTCTCAGGAAATAGGGGGCTTTCCGATAAGGATTTCTCCTTATTGGCGCGCAATTAAATAACCTAACCCATTTTCTCAACAGAACTTTCTAGACATCATCAATTATACAAATAATAATATGAGCAACTTGTCATCTCAATTATTAATTTAATAATATAAAATATTGTGACAATAATTGAATAAAACTGAGTGACTTCCCACGTAAGCATCAATAATCAAAGATACTGTACAATACCGTGTGCCACTGTACAACCACGCTTATTACTGTACTTTTATCAATTTAATCATTTACTAAATAGAATAATAATTATAAAAATCGAATACTTTCATTTCGTAAAATTCGGGGTCTTACATAAAAGATAAAATAAATTTATCTTTTATAATAAAATAAATATATCTTTTATTCAAACTTATCTTATTTTTACATTATGTATACATAAAAATAAATTTATCTTTTATTTAGACTTATCGTATCATTATCTTTTATTTTTACATTATGTATCTTTATATTATCTTTTATTTTTACATCATGTATACTTTATCAAATGAGCCATAGCCATATGAGTGAGACCCACACTGCCACCACAGCCGGTAGCGATAGACATGTATTAAATTATTAGAGGCAGTAATGTAATAAGCTAACGGACAAAAAGAAAAAGGGACTGCCGCTACAGCTTGTAGCGGCAAGGGGAATAATTGACCAATCTCAGCCTTCCATTATCCAGATTAATGGTAATCAACTTGGTTGCTGAACAGTGTCATAGCAAACATTTTCCACGGCTTAAAACCCTATATATATATATATATATATATATATATATATATAGGATGGGGATCTAGTCCGGGAGTCAGTACTGGCTTAAGTTACGAAATTTATTAATTTTTTTTGCTTTTTTTTTAAAAACAACTAAAAAAATTAATATAGTGTTTTGAGTGTGATTTGGATACATATAAAAAATAGGTAAGTACAGACTGTACAGACCTGTTTTGTTATATGTATCCAAATCACACCCAAAATACTGTATTATATAAAAATTTCAGTTCCATAAAATATTAAACTTATTTTTTAGTTGTTTTTAAAAAATGTAAAAATAAAAAACAAAAGTTCGTAACTTAAGAAAATACGGGAGTCCGGATAGGAATCGGACCCTATATAAATATATATATATATATATATATATAAATATATATATATATATATATATATATATATATATATATATATTTATAGCTTTTATGTATATATATGACTGTTATTCAGTCTGCATGCTAGATTTGCCTAAATCTGGCAATTTTTCACTTTGACCGGTTCATGGTGACCAAAGTGGAACCGTTGAAGCTGGAATAGTTTAGATTTATTCAAATCTAGTTCTTTTTCTAGCTTTTTTAACATATTGCTTTCACATGTGAGCCTAAGAATTATGTAATCACAGATTTAGCTTCTGAATCTAGATTCGGTTCCCGTGATGGACTTTTTTAGCTACAACCAGCTTGTAAATTATTCACGGTGTCTGAATTTCCTTAGATGACTCTCATGCCCACAAGGAGTTCGACACTTTTATGTATCTTATTTTCTTGAAGATGCCTCGAGTCTCAAAAATAAAAGCAATCAAGCCGAACACTTAATAAAATGGAAGTATCAAAGGCCTCAATTACTATTGAGTACAAGGGTTTGAAAAACTTAATTTACAAAATATAACTGTTATATCTTGTTAAAATTGAACTTTTATAAAAAAAAGTCAAACCCTTTGTATATAGGTGCAAACGAGGCATTGCACTACTTCCAAATAACTGCATATAGACCTAACACACACACATATTCACAGGTAAAAGTTAATGAAAAGTGGCGATAACCGTGTTATCACGGAAGTTGGGGGGTGCCTAACACCTTCTCTCCACTTAATCAAGCCCCCGGACCCTAACGAATTTCAATTTTGCAGACCAGTTAAACAGTGTCACATCACTAGGTTTTTGTGCAAACCTTTTCTGGGTTGAGTTGGTGCAACCATTTAAAAATAACCAACTGGCGACTCTTACAGTCAAATCGTCGACATAAATATGTCGGACCTTTTCAAACAAATCTCACAACATGAGAACACCAAAAGACAAGAACAGAAAGGGACAAATAAAAATCCCGACGTTGATAGGTGGTGACTCTGCTGGGAAGACCAGTAAGAGGGCTTAAGCCGCTATTCAAACTTTTCAAAAACTTTTACCTACTTATGTGTGGATGCTGCATTTACATTTGAATGAATGTGTACTAATGCTTTATTTACTGCACTTGGTGCTTCGCACCATATCTGCTTGTGATATTAGTGCTTCGCACATGTCATCATTTTTATATGGTGAGATGCGATGTATGTGAATGTATGTTGTTTGGTCCCTCCACAAAGAGGCTATTATATCGGTGTTTGATTACTGGACTCGTCAGGACACTAATTCCACGAGGCTCAGGAAAGGCGCCACCCAGATTCGCTCTAGTTGAAAGATCGGATTAACTTCCCATCGAGTAAATTGCGATGATCTGGGAAACTGTGACGCCCCCAAATTCGGGTATCTTCTAACTCGATAGATGGTGCTACACGGTGCTACAGTTCACACAAACATTCAATTGAAATGCCTCAAAAGAACGAATATGTCTTATATATATTCAAAATAATATTAACATTCCCTAGGTTCTTTATAACCGTTACACTTGTTCTTATCATAATATCAAATATTATCATTACATACCTATAATATTACATAAGTAATCTAAGGGTTCGCCTTAGCCTTCCCTTTATCCTTGCCGGAACCGTCAGTCCATTCGATCTTAGCTGCATTCATATGATTCAAGCAAAAGTGAGCCTAACTAGCTCAACAAGTATAAAAATTCTAATATAATGGCATGCTTGAAACATAGGAATCATATGTAAGACCCCAACTTTTTAATGAATAAAATTAAATTTCCTCTATTCATTATCTTGAAATAATAAGGTGTTAATTTGATATAATACTTTGATTAATTATTCATTATTTTCAGAGAATATTCATTTGGTCGTGGAATATTCTTGTTGTCGGGGAATATTCGTACTACGGCGCAACCATTTGTGGGCCCCATAACGGAAAACGGTCAGATGAAGAAAACGAAAATTTTGAGTTTTTATGAATAACGACGTAATTGTTACCGTTATCACTGTTGGATTATCTGGTGGTTAAAATACAGTTATACGCGTGGTTGCACAGTAGCCCACGGTATTGCACAGTATTTTTGAATTATTAATTCTTATGTAAGAAGGCACTACTCAATATTTGTTACAGTAATTACTGTTTAATATTTTATTTTATTAATTCAATAATTGCGACGTTGATATTTTATATTATTGTTATTTCAGTAATTGTCACTGCACAGTATTTCCCATTATCAGGTCAATAATTCATATTATTTGAATAAAATTATTAGATAGCATTATTGGCAATGTCTAAGAAAGTTCTGTTTAGAAAGCCCTCTCTTTCCTGGGAACGACCTGGTTGTCATAATTGTGATTCTGTAATATTATTTGTGAATAATTAATTATTGATTTATATGATAAGAAAATATTTATTGTGGTTATAAATGATGGATATATTTACTTTATGTGGATATAAATGAAGGAATTAATACTGAGTTGCTTTATCAGTACTTTGTCGGAATGGATGTATTAAAAATCGTCCGTATGTGGATTTCAGACATTTTTTGTTTGGAATTTGGAAAAACTTTCTTCTACAAAGTTGTAGAGAATTTAATTTCCTATGGAATGGATATAAAATTGGTATTTTTCTAATAAAAGGGCTATTTATTATAAATTATTGAAGTTTTAGAAATAAATATTTTTATTAAAAATATGGTGGGAAATAAAATGTGTTGGAATTTATTTTCAAAAGTAGTGGGCGTGAATAGTAGCAGGTAAAGCCATCAGGTAGCAGGGTAGTCTGCTATGGCGTTCTAAGCATTTTTCTATAAATATGGTGCTTAGTTAGAATTGAAAATCACACCAGAAATAAGTTTTCTCTCTTTCTCTCTCTATATTATCGAGCATATTTTGTAAATATTTAAATACTTTGTGAGTTTCTATTCATCAGTGCACGTTTTTTTCAGCCTTATACCTAATATTTCAGCTAGAAGTACTGTTCTTTTGAGGTAAGGGATGTTATTTTTTTCATAATGATGTTATTCTTTCAATATCATTATACCAAAATATTGGTATGAATTTTATTGTGGAATTTTTACCTTTTTGTGTCGAGGTTACTATTCACGTATACGACACTATTCACGAATACAACACTATTCACCGAAAAAATAAAATTTTCTTCTTTTTGTCCAAGATGTCTATTATGGTTACTATCTTTGATTGTATCCATGCTTTGATCTTTATTTTTGAATTCTGCTTCATAATTGGTTATTATGGAGTATTATTGAACTTGGATAAACTGTAATACGAATCCCTAATATTTGTCCTTTTGTCTCACAAGATTCATTTTTTTAAAGATATTTTTCATCATTCACAGTCCTAAATGATGATATTACTGAATATCTTTGGACTGTGGTGCAATGATGAATGATTAACTGATGCATATCTTTGGCCCGTAGTGCAAAGATAAATAGGTGTTGAGATGAACATGACCAACTGGTGATACAAATGAATATCTTTGGCTTGTAGTGCAAAGATAAATATTTAATTCAATATGTATATTGATTAATGTTACAAGGATAAAATATTGATGATGGACTTTTAAATCTTAGAAGATAGTGGAATTCATTCTCTATTTGACTCTTCTAATGGATTGATGTTTCCGCTGCAGTTGTTGATCTAAAACTTGTTGTCTATTATGTTCTATCATATTTTTTCCTGTTGAAGACTAATGATAATTTGTTGTATATTATCTTAGTCATAATATTCTTTACTGGGCTAGTTGAGGTCACCCTTTTCCTTTTTGTTCCATTTTTCTTCTCAAGAGGTGAGAACAAAGCAGGAACTAGCCGGGGTATGGAGTGATGGTTCAGGATAGATGTTTTAGTAGTCCTCACTATTTTGTAAAATAGTGTATCAATAATCGTAATGAGGACTCCTTTTAAGTTTGTATACTGTCTATTAGACAATATTTGTATTCAAACTCACAATATATGTGTTGTCGTCTTTTGCACGATAATTGTATTATTGAAGTTTTATTTGTTTCTATACGATGTATTTGGAGACTTAAAATGTGTGATGTATATCTATTTTTGGGGTGTCACAGTTGGTATCAGAGCTTAGGGATATGGTCTCTGGTTGAGATCAGGGAATAAAAATAGAAGGGAAGAGACGAGTAATCCTTCACTAGTGTGTCATACCTAACCTTATTTTGTTGGTTAGTCGAAGCATATGGTTAATATGTGATATGTTAATTTCTAATTAACCCTTATTTTGTGGAAGTATTTGAGAATGGCAGCTAGAAATATTAACAATGGAGTAAATGAGACCGTTAAGACACCTTTAATCACCACCCAGGGGAACGTGCAACAGGAAGGTAATATTCCTCCTGTAAACAACACTACCGAACAAATGATGAATGATGGGATGTTTAGAAGCTTTTTACAGCTCATGCAAAATCAGACGAGGGAGACTCGTGTACAAAATACGGGTGAAAATAATAGTAATGCGTGGCTTGTCACAGCCAAGCAGTTCAAAGAGTTGGGACCACCAGAATTTACGGGAAAGTCGGATCCGATCAAGGCGAAAACGTAGGTTAAACAAATTATCAAGATATTTGATGTCTTGGGATGCACGGAGGAACAAAAAGTTCCATTCGCCACCTTTAAGTTTCGTGGTGAGGCAGATTACTGGTGGGAATCTGTGAAGCGTACCCAGTCTGCCGTACTGAACATATCTTGGGAAACATTTCAGAAACTGTTCAATGACAAGTACTTTCCTGAAAGTATTCGTCATATGAAGGAGGTAGAGTTTATAAGACTGGAATAAAATAACATGACGGTGTCCCAATACGAGGCGAAGTTCGCAGAGTTATCCAGGTTTGCACCTCATTTGGTAGAGAATGAGGAACGAATAACGCGAATGTTTCTGAGAGGTCTAAAACCTGAGATTCTGCAATATTTTATCTCTCATAAATTTTCTTTATATGCAGATATTATAAACATGACTCAATTATTAGAGCGAGATAATGAATATATTCAACCGAAGGACCACAACCAGGGTCATATCGGTGGCAGTAGTCATCGAAGCAATGATAACTAGCGGGGAGGAAAACATTCGGACAAAAGCGGTAACCACTCTGGTGGTAATCGTGGCCATGAAAATAGAAGAAGCGAGTCGGGAGGAGATTTCAAGAAGAGAAGGTAAAACAATGATAACGTGAAGACGTCAGAACCAACATCCACTATTTCTAGGGGAAGAGAACGAGCACCGGTCGTTTGTTATAAATGCAGGAAAGAGGGACACATCAGCCCAAACTGCCCATAATAATCCAAGGTGTGTTATAACTGTGGAAAGGAAGGTCATATAGCTAGAGATTATCTTGTTGCGAAACCAAGTTCAACGGGGATGGTAACTCCAAAGGTTGTCTCAGACAAGTCAAAGTTGATGGTTCCTGGAAGGGCGTTTGTCGTGACTGCCCAAAATGTGAGGAATCTGAGCGAAGTGATCACGGGTAAGCTAATCATAAACTCTTGCAAAGTTTATACCTTATTAGATACCGGTTCTACCCATTCTTTTATCTCTCCTGCTTGTGCTCAACATTTGAACCTGACTTCGGAGAAATTAGACATTGACTTATCTGTTGCGACTCCATTAGGAGAAACTTTCATTACATCTACTGTTTATAAATCTTATTTGATCCAAGTTGGAACCATCACATTACTTGTCGATCTTATTTCTTTGAAAATACTTGCATTTGATGTGATTTTAGGGATTGATTGGTTAACCACTCATCATGCTAAAATTGATTATTTTCATAAGGTTGTTAGTTTTCATATTCCTAACCAACCTGTTATGCGAATTCAAATAACCAAACCACTAAAGTCAATCACTGTTATATCAAGCCATAAAGCTATTCGATTATTGAAAAACGGATGTCAAGCTTTCTTAGCCCATGTCACGAACTTGAACAAAAACACGTCAGATTTGAATAATATTTCTATTGTTAGTAAATTTCCTGACGTATTTCCTGAAGAACTTCCTGATCTACCCCCAGAACATGAAGTTGAATTCTTTATTGACCTTGAACATGGTACAAAGCCCATTTCTAAAACCCTATATTGAATGGCACATATTGAACTTCAGGAGTTAAAGGTCCAACTACAGGAGTTGTTGGACATCGGTTTCATTCGTCTTAGTACATCTCCTTGGGGTGCGCCTGTTTTATTCGTAAAGAAGAAAGATGGGAGTATTCGACTTTATATTGACTACCAGGAATTGAATCATGTCACCATCAATAATAGGTATCTGCTACCTCGCATTGATGACTTGTTCGACCAGTTGCAAGGAGTACAATTCTTTTCAAAGATCGATCTTCGTTCTGGATATCATCAGTTGAAGATTAAAACTGAGGATATTCCAAAGACTGCCTTCAGAACTCGGTACGTGGATTATGAATTCTTAGTCATGTCTTTTGGATTGACTCGTGGATATAATGAACCTTGTGTTCAAAGAATATTTGGATCAGTTCGTTGTTGTCTTTATTGATGACATCCTCATCTATTCCAAAAGTCGTGAAGATCATGAGCGCCATTTGAAGCTGGTACTTCAAAGGCTTCGTGATAACAAGTTGTATGTCAAGCTGAAGAAATGCGAGTTCTGGGTTGAGGAAGTAGCATTCCTTGGGCACGTGGTGTCAAAACACGGAGTATCTGTCGGTCCGACGAAAATTGAAGCAATACAAAGTTGGGAGCAACCGAAGTCAGTGACCGAAGTACGTAGCTTTCTGGGCTTAGCTGGTTATTATCGGATATTCGTGGAAGGATTTTCTAGAATCGCTACTCCGTTAACTCAGCTGACTCGAAAAGATACAAAATTCGTATGGAGCGAAGAATGCGAGAAGAGTTTTCAAGAGCTCAAGAGGAGACTCATTTCGGCACCTTTTCTGACAATACCATCTAATTCGGGTGGATTTGTTATCTACAGCGATGCTTCAGGCAAAGGGTTAGGATGTGTTCTCATGCAATATGGGAATGTCATAGCCTATGCCTCGCGACAACTTAAAGAATATGAGAGGAATTATCCTAGTCATGATTTGGAGTTGACAGCAGTCATTTTCGCGTTGAAGATCTGGAGACACTACTTGTATGGGGAGAAAGTGGAGATATATACAGATCATAAAAGCCTCAAATATTTTTTCACCCAAAAGGAACTCAACATGCGACAACGACGTTGGCTCGAGTTGTTGAAAGATTACGACCATACCATCCAATACCATCCTGGAAAAGCAAATGTGGTAGCTGACGCATTGAGTAGAAGATCATATGCGGGTACGAGTGCAATGTTGTTAACACAAAGGCCCATTTTGTTAGACTTGCAAAGGATGGAGATAGAGATAAAGGCTCCAAGTACCCATGTGATGATATCAAGCATAAGAGTAGAACCGACTTTAATCGATAAAGTTAAAGCTGCTCAAGCTATGGACCTGGAGTTGATGCGTATAAAGAAGAAAGTGCAAGAAGGTGTTATTCCAGAAGCAAGAATCGATGAAGAAGGAATACGTCGAGTCAACTCCAGACTTTGTATTCCTAATGATTCTGACTTGAAGCATAGAATCACGATGGAGGCACACAACACACCGTTTGCAATCCATCCTAGGATTACCAAATTGTATCATGATCTTCGATATATATTTTGGTAGAACAATATGAAGAGAGAGATCGCGGAGTTTATCTCGAAGTGTTTAACTTGTCAACGTGTAAAGGCGGAGCATTAAGTGCCAAAGGGTCCATTGTAACCACCTGAGATTCTAAAATGAAAGTGGGAACAGATTACTAAGAATTTCGTTACGGGTCTTCCAAAGGTTTCTTAAGGCATAGATGCAATTTGAGTTATTATTGATAGATTAACCAAGTCTGCTCATTTCTTGCTTATACGGGAGACTTAGTCCCTTGAACGTCTTGTTCGTATGTACGTGAATGAGATTGTGAGATTGCATGGTATGCCAGTATCCATAGTTTCAGATCGTGGCCCAAGATTCACTTCACGAATTTTGGTTAGCTTACGAAAAGCTATGGGCACAGATTTACGATTCAATTCAGCATACCATCCTCAAATGGACAGGAAAATCAGAGAGGACTATTCAAACTCTTGAAGATCTATTAAGACTCTGTGCCTAGATTTCAAAGGGAGTTGGGATAAGTACCTATTATTGGTGAAATTCTCCTACAACAACAGTTATCTGGCAAGTATAGGTGTGACTCCATTTGAAGCATTGTATGGACGAAAGTGTCGCTCTCCAGTATGCTGGGATGAGGTGGAGAAGCAAAATTGCTGGGACCAGAATTGGTACGCATAACTACAGAAAAGATCCAAACGATTTGACAACGTATACAAACGGCACAGGATTGACAAAAGAGTTATGTGTATCTTCATCGAAAGGACGTAGAATTTAATATTGGGGATCATGTATTGTTACGTATTTCTCCATGGAAGGGAGTTACAAGATTTGGGAAGAGAGAAAAGCTCAATCCAAGATTTGTTGGTCCATTTGAGATTCTTGGCCGAATAGGAAATGTGGCCTATAGACTCGCATTACCTCCAAGCATGTTCGTGTTCATAATTTTTTTCACATATCTATGCTTCGTAAATATATTAAAGACTCGAACCACATTATTGAGTTAGAACCAGACGAGATAGCCAAAGATTTAACGTACGAGTAGATACATGTTAAGATCTTGGGTAGGAAAGAGTATGTCCTACGCACCAAGGTTATACCATAAGTTAAGGTTTTGTGGAGAAACCGTGCTATTGAAGAAATGACCTGGGAGTTGGAATCAGAAATGAAAGTGAGGCATCCTCACCTTTTCGAAACATTAGGTACGTACATCAATTTCGAGGATGAAATTTCATAAGGAGGGGAGGTTGTAAGACCTCAACTTTTTAATGAATAAAATTGAAATTCCCCTATTCATTATCTTGAAATAATAAGGTGTTAATTTGATATAATACTTTGATTATGGTGAAATTTATAAATTTTGAAAAATAAGCAAGTGGTTATAAAATATTCATTATTTTCGGGGAATATTCATTTGGTCATGGAATATTCATATTGTCGGGAAATATTCGTACGACGTCACAGCCATTTTTGGGCCCCATAACGGAAAACATTCAGATGAAGAAAATGATAAATTTGAGCTTTTATAAATAACGGCGTAATTATTACCGTTAACACTGTTGCATTATCTGGTGGTTAAAGTATAGTAATACGCGTGGTTGCAAAGTAGCACACGGTTTTGCACAGTATTTTTAAAATTTTAATTCTTACGTAAGAAAGCACTACTCAATAATTGTTATAGTAATTACTGTTCAATATTTTATTTTATTGATTTAATAATTGCTACGTTGATATTTTATATTATTGTTGTTTCAATAATTGTCACTACACAGTATTTCCCATTATCAGGTCAATAATTCATATTATTTGAATAATATTATTAGATAGCATTATTGGCAATGTATAAGGAAGTTCTGTTTAGAAAAGGGGTTTGGTCACCTAATTGCGCACCAGTAAGGAGAAATCCTTATCGGAAAGCCCTCTCTTTCTTGGGAACGGCCTGATTGTCCTAATTGTGATTCTGTAATATTATTTGTGAATAATTAATTATTGATTTATATGATAAGTAAATATTTATTGTGGATATAAATGATGGATATATTTATTTTATGTGGATATAAATGAAAGAATTAATACTGAGGTATTTTATCAGTATTTTGTCAAAATGGAGGTATTAAAAATCGTCCGTATGTGGATTTTTGGAATTTAGAAAAACTTTCTTCTACAAAGTTGTAGAGAATTTAATTTCCTATGGAATGTGCATAAAATTCATATTTTTCTGATAAAAGGGCAATTTATTACGAATTATTGAAGTTTTAAAAATAAATATTTTTATTAAAAATATGGTGGGCCCTACTTTTGGTTGGTGAGAAATAAAATGTACTAAAATTTATTTTCAAAAGTGGTGGGCGTGAATAGTAGCAGGTAAAGCCATTAGGTAGCAGGTTAGTCTGCTATGGCGTTCTAAGCATTTTTCTATAAATAGGGTGCTTAGTTAGAATTGAAAATTACACCAGAAACAAGTTTTCTCTCTTTCTCTCTCTATATTATCTAGCATATTTTGTGAGTATTTAGATACTTTGTGAGTTTCTATTCATCAGTGCAAGTTTCCTTCAGCCTTATACCTGATATTTCAGCCGGAAGTATTGTTCTTTTGAGGTAAGGGATATTATTTTCTTCATAATGATGTTATTCTTTCAATATCATTATATCAAAATATTGGTATGAATTTTATTGTGGAATTTCTATCTTTTTGTGTCGGGGTTACTATTCACGTATACGACACTATTCACGAATACGGCACTATTCACCGAAAAATAAAATTTTCTTCTTTTTGTCCAAGATGTCAATTATGCTTACTATCTTTGATTGTATTCAAGTTTTGATCTTTATTTTTGAATTCTGCTTCACAATTGGTTTTTATGGAGTATTATTGAACTTGGATAAACTGTAATACGAATCCCTAATATTTGTCCTTTTGTCTCACTGGATTCGTTTTCTTTAAGATATTTTTCATCATTCTCAGTCCTAAATGTTGATATTACTGAATATCTTTGGCCTGTAGTGCAAATATGAATGATTAACTGATAAATATCTTTGGCCCGTAGTGCAAAGATGAACAGGTGTTGAGATGAATATGACCAACTAGTGATACAAATGAATATCTTTGGCAAGTATTGCAAAAATGAATATTTGATTCAAGATGTATATTGATTAATGTTACATGGATAAAATATTGATGATGGACTTTTAAATCTTAAAAGATAGTAGAATTCATTCTCTTCTTGACTCTTCTAATGGATTATTGTTTCCGCTGCAGTTGTTGATCTAAAACTTGTTGTCTATTATGTTCTATCAGATTTTTTTCTGTTGAAGACTAATGATAATTTGTTGTATATTATCTTAGTCATAATATTCTTTACTGGGATAGTTGAGCTCACCCTTTTTCTTTTTGTTCCATTTTTCTTCTCAGGAGGTGAGAACATAGCAGGAACTAGCTGGGGTATGGACTGATGGTTCAGGATAGTTGTTTTAGTAGTCCTCACTATTTTATAAAATAGTGTATAAATAGTTGTAATGAGGACTCCTTTTGAGTTTGTGTGCTGTCTATTAGACAATATTTGTATTCAAACTCACAGTATATGTGTTGTCGTATTTTGCACGACAATTGTATTACTGAAGTTGTATTTGTTTCTATACCATGTATTTTGCGACTCAGAATAGGTGATGCATACCTATTTTGGGGGTGTCACATCATATATCCTCAATAACTGAACAATAGTTACGAAGTACTATCGATAATTCAAAATAACACTTCTTTTTCTTCAAAACGTTTTACAATGACAATATTCAGTAAAACCTCAATTTCGATCCAAGACCATGAGCATTTCATAAGCTCTTTGAAAAGGACATCCCGGCACAAAGTCCGTATGTCCAGCATAGCTTACGAGCACGTCTAGGTGATCAGCTTATAGTACTCTATGTTGATCAACACTATATTCATTAAACGTATGTACGTTTAAGTTGTGGTAACCTTACGTGCCTGTCGTTTGACTACAAAACATTTGAGCATACTCAGTCTTCATTTGAAAACCACACCAACATAGTTTGGTAAAACATTGACAATACTTTGATAGATTGTAACATATCATAAGTCTAGCTGAAAGAATTGGCTTTGACTTCATCAGACATTAGTTCATGCGTAAGAATACATGAATCACAAAGCTTGTCCAGATTGAACTGAAATAAGGGTTAGAATACTTGCCTTTAGTGTCTGCTACTGTTATAAAACGTGCACTTTAAGTCCTTAAGGTCTCTACAGTAGATAATAACATCACATAGCACATTAGGTCATGAATAACATGCATGGTTCCTAAAGAATCTTACCCTTCTTCTCAATCTAATTACGTATTAGATTTGTTATTTATTTGTTCCGACTTCCCGTTACGTCGTTCTTACGTTCACATACAAATGACTTACCTTAACCCTACGTGATCATACTTGAGGTTTAATCATGACTTAATAATGTTTCATTAAGTTCCTTAGTTCATTGTTAATTAATTACCATTCATGTTATACTTATAAACTTTCTTCATTGTCTAAACCCTAAGGCTGGAGCTGCGGCGCCAGCTCCCTTTACTTCAGCCGCGCTACGGCGCCATACTCCAGGGGCTAAAGATCCGGACTCGGCGCTGCGGCACGAGTCCCCTTCGTTACGCCCGCGCTGCGGAGCAAAACTCCAGTAGGTCACAGCTTTTCCCGGTGAGGCTCGGCGCTGCGGCGCCACCTATTTGGCCTTGGGCTGGCGTCGCGGTGCCAGCTCTGTGCACCAGAAAACTTGGACAGTTTTTCAACTTTGCGAAACTCCTGGGCTCGTAACTTCTTCATTATATGTCCGAATTGGCTCGTTCAAGAGCCTATAGTTCACAAATCACATACTCTACGTGTTCATGCAAGAATTTTATCTTTTTGACTTCGTTAACTCTAAATTCACCTATTGGTTCATTTTTAACGAAAATGATAAATGTTCGTGAACGTTCAACGCTCGTTTCTTCGTTTTAAGTCGAAATCTGATCATTTTTGAGTCCGCAACTCTATAATGCCAAATAAGACTTTTCTCCATCGAAAACCAATGTTTCTGAGTTCAAATACAAAATCCGACTTCCATTCTGAGAATTTCACGAATTCGACGATTATCGTCCAATCGTGTGAATTCCGGCAAAACTTTGTTAATTATGATTTGTTCATTGCTTCAAATGGATTCAATCCATCAACTAGACATCTCAACTTGTATATTATATCAACTTATCTTCATATTATGTTATAGCTTATTCTTAATAAGTTTATAACTTAACAAATTATAAACTACAAGATTTCATTTCCTTATGACTTATTATTGATTTAAGTCCTTTAACCAACATTCTTACATCTTATTAACATACCAACCTCATTCATGTAAATATGATACAAGTTCAAATATGACCATCATAAGTTCATAACTTATTTAGGTTCAAATTACATATTCATGACTTATACGGCTTAAGTCCATTGATTATCTAATTCTTATGTGTTCTTAACATACATGTTCATTAAGCTACACTTCTCTTATCACCCTACAATGGTAGAGGTGGAAGATATAAGATCACAAGATCATTTACCTTTTGATGACTAGCTTTCTTCTTCTTGAAAATCTAACAATATAAGTTTGACTTATAAGTGCTTATTCTCTCAAACACTTAAGTTGCTTTATGTTGGATGAAGTTAACAAATAAATAACGAAATTTGAGCTTGCTATTTATAGGCTTTCTAAAGTTAGGGCACTTTTGTCAAAAGCACAACCCACCTCCTTAGTAACCTCCTTACTATTCAATACTTAAGCTCTAAGTTTACTTGCTCTTCACCTTAATTACTTGGCCACCACAAAAAATCCTTGGTCACCAAGATCACCCATGGGTTACCCCATGGATCAAGCTTTACCCATTGGATCAATAATTGGGCTTACGTCCACTTAGATTAACTTATTCCTTTGGGCTTGCATTACTTTACTTTGGGCTTCATATTAACAAACACTTGGGCTTTAACCTTAATAAATCTTAGGTTTGTGCCTTATTTCTTATTGGACTTGTACTTCATACAAGATCTCATAATTCCATTTCATTTGACTTTAATCCTTAACGTTCTCAAATTATGTCCGCATGCGAAATATTGTATTTTCAATACTTGAATTATTATTACATAATCCATCTCACCTCAATATTCTAACGCTACGTATTTCTCGGAAGTTCAAAAATAATTCCCGAGCGGAAATCGATGAATAGTGTTTTTCGAAAAATTTCTCGAAAAGATTTTATTTTCGTCTTGGAAATTCAAACACTTTAATTCTTTCACGTAGTTAAAATACTACGACTTTCTGACGTTTCTAGGTTATAGAACGACATTCATCTTACTAACACATAATAATAACAAATAATATTATTTTATTCATTATAAAAGTATTTATAAAAGGTTCGATTTTCTGGGGCGTTACAGTAACCTAAGATAGGCCAGCCTCTGATAAACCAAACACGGAGGGAAGTCTCTTCATACATTCCCATTTTAATTACTTTTAATTTCAATTACTTGTAATTTCATTTCCATGTCAATCTCAATGTAATGGAAAATATAAAGGAATATGTGAACATGCATATCAAAACCTTTCATACTATCTTGTCATTAAAACAACTAACATCCGTTTTGCAGGATAATACTCCTAAAAAATGGACATAATACATAGCATGTAACATTTCCATGTTTCCATAGACTAAACTATATAAGTCTTTTTGTAGGGAAACGATTGGTCCCTTTACCCGTTCAAGGTCCAAAAAGGCACTAAGCCTACAACTAGACATGGCTACAAGCGGTCAACCTAATCCTACTCATGTCTCTGGCGAGGAGTTCGAAGGATTAAGCAATCAAATAACAGAGTTGGTTGTTCTGCTCAAAGAATTGCACAAATTAGCTCAGGGTCCACAAATACCCATCCACACAGAACCCTCTGCACATGGAGGAATCCAGGGTCAGGACAGAGAAGTTCCAGCACCCGAGTCTCAAATTGAAAAGACCAACAAAACCTCTGAAATCACCCATCTTAAAGAAGATCAAGACACTGGTGATATTCGGAAGAAGGTTCTACAAATGGAAGAGATCATTCGGTCCATCAAAGGGATTGGAACACGCGGAGGTGTTTCATATTCAGACCTTTGTATCTTTCCTGGGGTTCATGATCCTGAGAAGTTTAAGACTCTCAATTTTAAGAAACATGATGGATTGGGATATCCTTACACCCACTTAAAAGCGTTCATTGGAGAGCCCGGATCCTATGCCGAGAATGAAAAACTCAGAATATAGCTATTTCAGAAAAGTCTGACTAGAGAAGCCAGAGCATGGTATACTAGATTGGATAACTCCAAAATTCACAGCTGGGAGGAGTTAGCCCGTGCTTTCCTCAGTTAATACAGCTTTCAAACTCAGATGGTTCCAGACCGGTATCAAATTACCAAGGTCAATAAACAAGTTAATGAGACATTCAGAGAGTATGCCCAAAGATGGAGGCGTCTGGCTACTCAAGTTATCCCATCTGTGACAGAGTCTAAAATGGTAATGACCTTCATAGATATTTAAGAAGCTCCATTTTATGAGAGGCTCCTAGCTAGAATAGGAAAACCATACTCAGAAATGATTAAGCACGGAGAAATGGCAGAAATGGGATTGAAGTCTGGGAAGATTCAAGACCTCGCTGCGTTCAAAGTCATAGATGAGCATATCCAATCTGGAAGTTATGGGAACAAACCACGGAGGGTCCATAAGAAGAAAGAAGAGGATGTTTCCTTGATACTGCAAGGACAAAAAGGCAATCAAAACTTTCCTATTCAGAGGAAAAACTACTCCCCTTTTCAAGTTCAGTCTTCAAATCATCCCTTGCCAAAGAGTGGAGAAATTAAACGCTCAAGAGTGTTCACCCCCTTAGGGGATTTACTCAAAAACATCTTCAAACTTCTGGCAACTCAAAAGAAGATTGCTCATCTCCTTCCACCAGCTAATCCAAGTGGAAAAGGCGTCAATACAAGTAAAAAGTGTGCTTACCATTCTGGAGCTCCAGGCCACGATACTTAAGATTGTTGATGTAAGACCCCGAATTTTATGAAATGAAAGTATTCAATTTTTTTATAATTATTATTTTATTTAGTAAATGGTTAAATTGATAAAAGGTTAAAGTTAAGGGTGATATGTGAAATTTTTGTAAAGTATGTAAGTTGTCATAAAATATTTATTTGGTCGGACAATATTCTTTTTGTCGGGAAATATCCATACGACAGCACAATCATTGGTGGACCCCGCTATGAAATTACTGTCGTAGTTTAAAAAATGACATAAATAATTTTTATGAAAATAACGGTGAAAGTTTTACCGTTAACTGTTGAAATACCCGGTGGTAAAAGTACAGTAATACGCGTGGTTGCATAGTAGCACACTGTATTGTACAATATCTTTGATTATTTATGCTTACGTGATAAGTCACTCAGTTATACTCAATTATTACTACAGTAATTGCTGCATAATATCTCTCATATTATTGATTCAGTTATTGTCACAGTATCATCTGCATAATATTTTATATTATTAAATCAATAATTGAGACGACAAAGTTTTTTATATTATTATTTACAATATTGATAATGTTTAGAAAGTTCTGTCGAGGAGAGGTTTGGTCACCTAATTGCGCGCCAATAGGGAGAAATCCTTATTAGAAAGCCCCCTCTTTCCTGGGAATGATCTGGTTGTTAAATATTGTGAGTTATAATATTAATGATAAATAAGTTAGTGTTGATTAAAGATGAAATTGATATTTTCATTGTGTTGGGATTATTAGTGTTAGTAGAAATCGACATTTATTTCGATAATAATTGATTTCTAGAGGTTATATTGACCAATCGGGTAATTAATCGGATAAATGAGCAATTAATTACTATTAATTCATATGCTTATAACTATTTATTTACATGCATGTACTATTGATTCACATGCATGTACTATTAGGAGAGGTGGTGCAAGATTGATAATACTTATATGACTAAATTAAAAATAGAGGAAAAGACGAAGGTACTATACTGTAATAATTCGAGTCCTATAACGTGAAAATATTGAAACTATATTTTTCTATAAATTGAAGCTCATTCTTCTTTCATTCTCACCAATTCACTAAGACTCATAAGAGCAATTATAGAAAGAGAAGCTATAGAGAGAAAGAAGAAGAGTAGTCTACTACTTCACTATTTCAGTATCCATTATTCTTCTAAAGTAAGGAATATTATTTATTTCATATTCAGAAGATATATTATTTTTCGTATTCATATGAATATTATTTTCGTTCAATATTCGTAAGGAATATTATCTTCGTTCAATATTCGTTGGAATATTTTTTTCGTTCAACAGTAGTAAGGGATGTTATTTATTTCTTATTTGTAAGGGATATTATTTTTGTTCAGTATTCGTAAGAAATAATATTTCCTTCCATACTCTGTAGTATGTGAGTAATATTATTTCGTTTCGTATTCCTAATTTTACACTCATTCTAGTAAAGTATTGATTCTATACTCCGTAAAATTAGTAGAATATCCTTGAAATTTGTGCTTCATCTATTATCATTTCACAAGGATATTTTTTTGAACATTCTTGTTAAATTTTAAGCTTTTAATGCCGGAGTACTATTCATTTATACAACACTATTCATGCGTATGACACTATTCATGCGTACGGTACTATTCATAAATACGGTACTATTCACAAAGTATTATTCATGGGCACTATTCATAAATACGGTACTATTCACAAAGTACTATTCACGGAGTATTATTCACTCAGGTACTATTCACCCGGGGTACTATTTATGACAAAATTAATTTCTTTTGGTCCAAATTATTTTTGATAAAATATTATTTTTGAATTTTACTCCACAAAACAGTATCGTGTTGACAATTTGGATATTTTTAAACTCTGGATAAATTTAAAGTCTTTAATATTTATCCTTGATTTCATTTGATTAATACTTATATCATTGTCATCATCCTCGGGCTTATATTTTGATGAAAGTCATATTTGGCCCGTAGTGCATAGATGGACTGTTGATTGGTATGATTATGACCAGGGATCATTCGGTATAATCATGACCCGTAATGTTACAAATGATGTGGTAAAATTCATCATTAGCCCGTAGTGCATTGGTGGACAGTTATTGGTATGATCATGACCATACGTTCTCTTCGGCTAAGGGTGCAAAGATGAATTATTGTTTGGCATGTTCATGACTATTGGTGAAAACATGAATATCCTTGGCCCGTAGTGCATGGATAATTCGTGGTCGTGATACTACTAAATATCTTTGGCCTGTAGTTCATGGATAATTCAGTGATGTGGATTATTTATTAAGCTGAGTCTCAGCGATAAAATTGATGATAAACTTTTAAATCATAGAAGATAATAGATAGCATGCTCTACGTGACTCTTCTAATGGATTTCTTATTCCACTGCAGTTGTTGATCTAAAACTTGTTTTCTATTTTATTCTATCAGTTTTTATACTGTTGAAGGCTAACGATAATTCTTTCTACATTATCTTAGTCATAATATTTCTTAATGGGCTAGTTGAGCTCACCCTTTTCTTTCACTATTCTCTTCAGGAAATGAGAATATAGCTGGGACTAGTCAGGGAATAGACTGATGGTCCAAGATGATGGCTATAGTAGTCCTCACTATTTTTATAAAATAGTGTGATAATAATTGTAATGAGGACTCCATTTGAGTTTGAATACTGTCTAGAAGATAATATTCGTGTAAAAATTCAGCTATTGTGTTGTCGTATTTTGCACGATAATTGTATAATTAAGTTTGTATTTGTATTCAGTACCATGTATCTGACGACTCAAGATGGGTGATGTATACCTATTTTGGGGGCGTCACAGTTGGGCCCACAAGCATAAGATCTAGGACTTAATTAATAGTGGTGAGATCGTGGTGACCAAGCCCGAGCAAGCACACGTTCAAGACAACTATCTCCCTCAGCACAAGAAAGAGGAGGTTAACATGATCAATAGAGGCAGTGGAGAAAGCTCCAAGTACCTCAAATATGTGGGTGGTTCTTCCCAAACTAACAAGGATAATTCCGACAAATGGGATTATTCAGAGTTCCAGTTCATGATGGAACGAGAGTTAAAGTCTGTTTTGCGAACAAGTCAATCAACTGGCAGAACAGGTGATTCATCAATACCAAGTCACACGGCAGTTGTTCAGTTAGGAGCATGCGTCTCCTTTCTCTTATCACAAATACTCCACCACTTACTCAAGAAAGTGAAACATTGGAGAAAAAAATTTCAAGAAAAGCAAAAGCTAAAGCCCGTCGGGACTTTACCAATAAAAGGGATTTCACCTATTTAGGCCAACCGATGGAAGAAATATTGCAGATGTTAATCAATGAGGGAAAATCATAGCACTGCTACCTCCAGTTAACCCACGCTCAAAAAGGTTTGATGCTAATGCAGTATGTCAATACCACTCTCATTCTCGCGGTCACAGCACTGAGGAATGTTGGGCACTCCGCCATCTTATACAAAATATGATTAACAGTGGTGTCCTGCAAATGGCAGATGATGACACCATAAAACTTGAGAGTGGACATATATTTCCCACAATGTCACAAGGATGGAAGGAAATAATAGTAGTTATATCCTTTGAGGGAGATGTGGCTGCCACACCACTTACAATTCAACCAATTCAGCTCAAAGGAGTTGAAAACCCTTTGAAAGTGGTTGCACCAAAGCCAATCATATTGTCGTTCAGGCCACAGTATCCTATCATAAGCCCTAAGAAAGTCCCATGGAACTATGGAGAGGTTGAGGGATCAACATCAAACACAACTGTTGCGGTGTCCAAAAAAAATCTGATGTATCTCCCTCAACGAGTGATGAAGCCTATCATCATATCTAAGAGGAAAGGATCCAAGGAGAAGATTAAAAAATTCCTCCGCAAGATGGGACACAATGAAGCCAAGGTGGATCGAAGCTTGAAAAAAGCTCCACAACAGATCTCTATTCTGGACTTGGTTTTCTCTTCAGAAGATCACCGGAAAGTCTTACTGAAAGTATTAGAAGAAGCCCACTTGCCAAAGGCAGTGTATGTTGAAAAATTCCATCATCTGGTTGATCACATCTTCAACAGTAATGTGATATCCTTCACTGATGATGACATACCTCCTGAAAGGATTGGTCATTGTAAACCGTTGCACATAACGATGATGTCTTCCGGATATGTGGTCGGAGAAGTGCTAATAGATAGAGGATCATCCCTAAAAATTTGCCCCTATGCCACATTAGAAAAAATGAACATCAATCTCAACAGGATTCGAAGCAGCCATATAATCATCAAAGCCTTTGATGGATCTCGGCGAAATGTTGTCGGAGAGATTGAATTACCAGTGGAAATCGGTCCACATACATTTTACATTTCCTTCCAAGTGCTTAAAATCACTACAAGGTATAACTTACTGTTGGGAAGACCTTGGATTCATATGGCGGGAGCCGTCCCATCCACTCTTCATCAACAACTCAAGTATATCATCAATAGTAATCTGGTCACTGTTAATGCTGACCCAGAATATCTTGTACAAAGTGATGTAGCTCTCATCAATTTTAATGACGAAGTTGAGCCTGTTAGCTTCCAAGCCCTTGAGGTGAGCAACACTCACTACCAACCCATTGGGGCTCCAGCTATAAAACCCGGAGTTTCTATCGAAGTAATGTCGGCAACTCAAGAAATGATATCCTTAGGTTTCCAACCTCGACAGGGGTTAGGAAAGAATTAGCAAGGAATCAAATGCCCAGTTCAAGTTCCCAACCAGACAGGAAAGGCCAAATTAGGCTACTCCTCTGGGCCTTATCACAGGAACCCGTACAAGTATACACCAGTTCCTTCATCTACAAGGTTGTTGCTTAAACCTGCAGATGCTGATTCTGTATGGCCTCTACAAAAAATGCATGCCTCTGTGATAGGCATGTTGTTTCCAAAGCCGATACCGGTTAAAGGAAAAGAAGTACTGATCCAGACCCAGACATAGAGGAAAGGAATCAAAGGCGCAAACAAGACATTAAGAGGCGATTATCGAAGATGTACTTCCTGGTACAAACTGAGGGTATGAACAAGGATATCTTAGATGACGACTGCTCAGATGCCATGGTCATCATTCAAGAGAATGAGGACGATAACATCCCCTTCACCACAGTTGTCCACCGGGACTTGACCCTTGGCAATTGGAGCAGCACTCCTTGCATTTACCGAAAAGGGTAAAAAGGTCAAAAACTCCCTATACCCTGTAGATAGCAATAACTGCTTACTTTTGTTGCATAGTATTAGCAGTTGTTTTTGTCGTTTCATGCTAACACTATGTATGATTAAATAGTTTCATATATATTAAGTGAAAGCATTTTGTTTCAGGACTCTATAGTTAAATATGCCTAAACTTGCTGATGAGGTGCCTATTCATCACAAGGACTATAACTTTGATATGAAGTTGAACTCTGACTTGATGGAGATTGAACAAGAGGACTATGAGATACCTTAGGAGATCAAAGAATGGGTCAAAGATAAACCCAAGTCAAATCTTGATCAAACCACCTCTTTCAACCTTGGAATCTCAGAAAACCCCAAACAAATCCAGATTGGTACGGACCTTACTCCAGACCAAAGGAATGACATGATTACTCTATTAACCCAATTTCAGGATATGTTTGCATGGTCACATGAAGACATGATCGGTGTGTCAACTGACATCGTCATTCATCGCCTTCCCATCAAAGAAGAATTTAAGTCATTCAAACAGAAACTTAGCCGATTAAAACCTGAGTGGAGTTTGAAAGTCAAAAAAGAAATTGTGAAACAATTTGAAGTCGGCATCATCATGGTATCAACATACCCTGAGTGGCTATCTAACATAGTCCCCATGCCTAAACCCAGAGGGAAGGTGCGATTTTGCATGGATTATAGGGATTTGAACAAAGCTTGTCTCAAAGATAGTTTTCATGTGCCATTCATCCACATACTCACTGACCATACAGCTCAGTATGGCATGTGCTCCTTTGCTGACTGCTTTGTGGGGTACCATCAAATCATGGTTGCTAAAGAGGATCGTGAGAAAACTGCATTCATCCCTCCTTGGGGAACCTTTTGCTACAGACGATTGTCATTTGGCCTCATCAATGTCAGAGCTACCTATCAGCGAGCCATGATGGCTCTTTTCCAGGATCTAATGCATAAAGAGATAGAAGTCTATGTGGATGACATCATTTTCAAGTCCCAAAGGGAAGAAGACCACATAGACCATCTCAAAAAGCTCTTCAACCGGTTGTGCAAGTACAATTTGAAGTTGAACATGACCAAGTGCGCCTTTGGCATCAAATCAGGCAAGTTGTTAGGATTCCTAGTAAGCCACAAAGGCATTGAGATGGATCCTGCAAAAATTCAAGCCATCACTGAGAGGCCCATACCCCAAACAAAGCAGAAAATACAGGAATTTCCTGGAAGAATCAATTTCATCAGTCGATTCATCTCCCAACTCATAGCAACCTGTGAATCCATCTTCAAGTTGTTAAGGAAGAACTCCTCCAAGAGATGGAATGAAGAGTGTCAAAAAGCATTCCTTCTCATCGAAGAGCAACTAGTTAAAGCTCTTATTTTGGTACCTCCTAGGAATGGTGTTCCCATGTTCATGTACATGTCACTCAATGACAATACCATGGGTTGCATGCTGGGACAGAAAGATGATAGAGGCCAAGAAAGAGCTATCTATTACCTCAACAAAAGATTCAGTATTAGTGAGCACAAGTATAGCTCGATTGAAAAAACTTGTTGTGCTTTAGCATGGGCTTCCATGAGGTTACAACATTATCTCCATGGTCACATAACCCATCTCATATCCCGCATGGATCCTCTTAAATATGTGTTCAGCAAACCCATGTTAAATTATCGACTGTCTAAATGGTAGTTAATCATACAGCAATTTGACATCATCTACATGACTCAAAAGTTTATACAAGGTCAAGAAATTGTGAATCAACTGGCCTCTGCACCTTCAGAGGATTTCAAACCCTTGGAAACACATTTTCCTGATGAAGGGGTGACAATTCAGCAACACCATCGGGATAATACGCCCTAACTATGGAGGATGTATTTTGATGGAGCTGTAAACATGGAAGGTTCTGGAGCTGGAGCAGTTCTAGTATCCATTTCAGGAAAGCAGTATCCTATTGCCATCAAATTGCAGTTTGTGAACACCAATAACACAGCTAAGTATGAAGGCTGCATTATAGGGTTGAAACTAGCCCAATCCATGGACGTCAAACGGTTTACTGTCTTTGGAGATTCCGAACTGGTAATCAGACAAACCACTGGGGTCTATCACACCAAAGAATTACATTTGCTACCTTACCATCAGCAAGTTATCCAGATGGCTTCGAAGTTTGAAGAAATATCCTTCATCCACATTTCTATGAATAGGAATGACTTTGCGGATGCACTAGTAACTTTGGCCTCCTTGATCAACATACTTGACAAGGAAGACATGTCAAGTATCACATTTTCCCGGTAAAAGGCACCAGCCTACGGGAACTACATTGGAGAAGAATCAGATGAGCTGCCTCCCATCCAACACCCTTGGTATCAGGATATCAAGGAGTATCTGCGAGATGGATCTATACCCGCTGAGGCGAGTCAAACTAAAAGAAAATGGATCCATCGAATGGCTACGAAATTCTACCTGAGCGGAGACGCACTCTACAAAAGAGATGCAGAACTATGCCTTCTCAGATGCCTAAACAAAGACTAAGCTCAGAGGCTCATGGATGAAATCCATGGTGGAGTATGCAGTCCACACATGAGCGGATCTCTACTTGTCAAGAAATACCTAAGAACAGGTCATTTTTGGCTCTCTCTTAAAGCTGACTGTGATGATCACGTCAAGAGATGTTACCAATGCCAAATTCATAGGAATGTTATCTACGCCTCTCCAAGGGAGCTCCACAATATGAGTTCGCCCCGGCCCTTCTCAATGTGGGGAATGGACGTGATCGGGCCCATCGAGCACAAAGCCAGTAATGGTCATCGGTATATCTTCACCATGATCGACTACTTTACTAAGAAGGTAGAAGCAACCTCCACCCCCATGGTTACTAAAGAAGTGATCATTGGTTTCATCAGAAATAATGTCATTTGTTGATACAGACAACCAGAGGTGATTGTATCAGACAACGCCAAAAACCTCAACAACCAAATGATGGAGGAGTTATGCAGTAAATTCCACATCAAACATCTCAACTTCGTCGTCTATCGTCCAAAGATGAATGGTGTTGTTGAAGCGGCTAATAAGAATATCCAAAAATATCAAGCAAAAGATGTTCACCAATCACAAAGGATGGCCTGACATGTTGTCTCTGACTCTATTAGACTACAGAACGTCAATGCGCACTTCTACTAGGGCAACCCTCTACTCATTAACATATGGGTTGGAAGCAGTGCTCCCCATAGATGTAAGACCCCAACTTTTTAGAAATAAAATTAAATTTCCTCTAATTATTATTTTGAATAATAAGGTATTAATTTGATTTAATTCTTTGGTTATGGGTGAAATGTGAAAATTTTGCAAAATAAGCAAGTGGTTATAAAATATTCATTATTGTCGGGGAATATTCATTTGGTCGTGGAATATTCTTGCTGTCAGGGAATATTCGTACGACGGCGCAGCCATTTGTGGTCCTCATAACGAAAAACGGGCGGATGAAGAAAATGATAAGTTTGAGTTTTTACAAATAACGGCGTAGTTGTTACCGTTAACACTGTTGGAATACCCAGTGGTTAAAATACAGTAATACACGTGGTGCACAGTAGCACACAATATTGCACAGTATTTTTGAATTATTGATTTTTACGTAAGAAGACATTACTCAATAATTATTACAGTAATTATTGTTCAATATTTTATTTTATTGATTCAATAATTACTACGTCGATATTTTATATTATTGTTGTTTCAATAATTGTCACTGCACAATATTTTCCATTATCTGATCAATAATTCATATTATTTGAATAATATTATTAGATAGCATTATTGGCAATGTCTAAGGAAGTTCAGTCTAGGAAAGGAGTTTGGTCACCTAATTGAGCGCCAGTAAGGAGAAATCCTTATCGGAAAGCCACCTCTTTCCTAGGAACGACCTGGTTGTCATAATTGTGATTCTGTAATATTATTTGTGAATAATTAATTATTAATTTATATGATAAGAAAATATTTATTTTTACGTGAATATTAATGAAGAAATTAATGCAGAGGTATTTTATCAGTATTTTGTCGGAATGGAGGTGTTAAAAATCATCCGTATGTGGACTTCGGACATTTTCTGATTGGAATTTGGAAAAACTTTCTGTGACACCCTCAAAATAGGTATACATCACCCATCTTGAGTCGCCAAATACATGGTACAAAATTCAAATACAACTTAATAATACAACTGTCATGTAGAATACGACAAGACATAACTGAGAGTTTTAATACGAATATTGTCTTCTAAACAGTATTCAACTCAAATGGATTCCTCAATACATTTATTATCACACTATTTAATAGAATAGTGAGGACTACTAATGCTATCATTTGGACCGTCACTCCGTTCTCCGACTAGTCCCGGCTACGTTCTCATTTCCTGAAGAGAACAATGAAAGTAAAAGGGTGAGCTCAACTAGCCCAGTAAAAAATATTATGACTAAGATAATACAGAATAATTTATCGTTAGCCTTCAACAGTGTTAAACTGATAAAATATAACAAACATCAAGTTTAACAGCAGCGGAACAAGCAATCCATTAGAAGAGTCCATAATAATATCAACTATCTTCTATGATTTACAAGGTTTTTCATCACTTTTATCGCTAAGACTCAGCTTAATAAATAATCCACATCATCCATGCACTACGGCCAAAGATATTCATTAGTATCACGACCACAAATTATCCATGCATTACGGGTCAAGGATATTCGTGTTTTCATCAATGGTTATGATTATACCAACAACTGTCCATCAATGTACTACGGGCCAATGAGGACTTTTATCACAACATTTGTAATATTACGGTCATGATTATACCGAATAATCCCTGGTTATAATCATACCAAGTCCATCTATGCACTACAGGCCATAGATGACTTTCAACATAATATAAACATGAGGATGATGACAATGATATAAGAATTCAATAAAACAAGTTCAAGGATAAATTTTTAAAGCTTTATAATTTAATTTATCCAGAAATCAATAACGTCCAAATTTTCAACATGATACTGCTTTGTGGAGTAAAATTCAAGAATGTTCAGAAGAATATTTCCATGAAAAGATACTAGATGAAGCGCAAATATCAAGGATATTCCACTAATTTTATGGAGTATAGAAGCCAAAACTTTAACCAACTGAGTATAATAGAATATATGAAGCTGCAAATAGATTTTTGCCCGCTATGCAGTAATCTACGTAGACAGATCATTTCCAACAGAATAATAAAGAATGGAATAACAGAAGAATTCACCAGGCGTGCGTAATCTGCACAGACAGGTTATTCCAATAGAATAATAAAGAATGGAACCAGGTCATGCGTAACCCGCACAGACAGGATATTCTAACAAAATAATAAAGAATAGAATAGCAATAGAATTCACCAAGCATGCGATAGACCGCACAGACAGGTTATTCCAACAGAATAATAAAGAATTGAATAACAACAGAATTCACCAGGCATGTGATAGACAGCACAGACAGGTTATTCCAACAAAATAATAAAGAATAGAATAACAACCCGTACGAGTATTGAAAGAAAATAACTCTCTTCATGAATACGAAAGAAATAATATCCCTTACCTTAGTAGGAGATTGGATACTGCAATAGTGTAGTAACAGAATACTCTTCTTCTTTATCTCTTATTTTCTCTATACTTTCTCTCTCTATAGCTTGAATGAATTGGTGAAAAATAATGAAGAAATGAGTTTCTATTTATAGGCTTGGCAGAGTAAGGCTAAAATAGTCTTTTAGCCATAATTTATGACATCATCGCTGACATCATCGATCATGTTACATCATTGCTTACCTCATCGTCTGATGACATCATCGCTTACCTCATCGTCCGATGACATCATCGCTTGCATCATAGGAATTCAAATTCAATTTATTCTCTTCCACCTCCTTTTACTTTTATACCATGAATTTACTATAATAATGCTACCATTCAAATTATAAAAAACGTACTATTATATAATCACATCATACTACTATAATGTAATATTATAATAATATATTTGAATGAATTATTTTATCGAAAAAGAAAAAATACCAACTTTCAACAAATGTCACATACTAAAAAATTCCTCAATTTAAATTCACTTTGAATAAATATTTTCTTATCATATATATCAACAATTAATTATTCACAAATAATATTACAAAATTACAATATTGACAACTAGGTCGTTCCCAGGAAAGAGGGGGCTTCCCGATAAGGATTTCTCCCTATTAGCGCGCAATTAGGTGACCAAACCCCTTTTCTCGACAGAACTTTCTAGACATTGTCAATAATGTAAATAATAATATTATTCATATAATATGAATTATTGATTTGATAATTTGAAATGTTGTGCAATGACAATTATTGAATCAATAATATAAAATATCAACGTAGCAATTATTGAATCAATAAAATAACGTATTGAACAGTAATTATGTAAGACCCCAACTTTTATAAATAAAGACGAATTTTCTATAAATATCATTTTTGAATATTATGGAGTTAATTTGATATAATGTTATAGTTGTGGGTAATATTTATAAATTTTGCAAAGTACGCAAGTTGTTATATAATATTCGATTGGTCGGAGAATATTCGTTTTAATAGGGAATATTCGTACAACGGCACAATCATTGGTGGACCCCACAACGGAATTATTCTCGAATTGAGAAAACGACAAAAATATTTTATTAAAAATAACGGCGGAAGTTTTACCATTGATACTGTTGAACTACTCGGTAGTAAAAGTACAGTAATACGTATGGTTGCATAGTAGCACACGGTATTGATTATTAATGCTTATGTGAGAAGTCACTCAGTTTGATTCAATTATTGTCTATTAATAATATGAATTATTTAGCGATAATGAAGTTTTGTTTTATTCGTATTATGAACGTAATAAAACATAAACATCTTTTTATATAAAACAGAATACTTTATTAAAGTTATTCTATAAATAGAATATATTATATTTTATGTAAAAGATTTTTCTTTAAATATTAACCGTCAGATTAAAGTAATCAATCTGGACCGTTCATGGATTAGTTACTATGCATTCTCTTTTTTTATAAATAGCAGCTCATTCCTTCATTATTTCTTACGAATTCACTGAACTCTAGAGAGTGAAACTATAGAGAGAAACTATAGAGTGAGAGAAGAAAAAGTATTCTGCTACTTAACTATTTCCTTATTTCAGTTCTTCTTTAAAACGGTAAGGGGTGTTATTCTTTCTTATTCATGAAAAGAACTGTTGTTATTCCATTTCTTATTATTCTGTTGGAATAACCTGTATACGCGGTCTACCCTATACTTGGTGACATTCTTCTATTATTCTATTGGAACATCCTGTCTGTGTGTTTTACACCGGACCTAGTTCCGTCTTGTTATTATTCTATTGGAATATCCTGTCTGTGTATTTTACACCGGACCTAGTTCTATTATTTATTATTCTGTCGGAACATCCTGTCTGTGTGTTTTACATCAGACCTGGTTCCATTATTTATTATTCTGTTGGAATATCATGTCTGTGCATTTACGCCGGACCTGGTTCCATTATTTATTATTCTGTTGGAATAACCTGTCTGTGCGGTCTATCGCATGCCGGATGATTTCTTTTGTTATTCCATTCTTTATTATACTCAGTTGGTTAAGTATTGACTTCTATACTCTATGAAATTAGTGGAATATCCTTGATAATTACGGTTCATCCAGTATTTTTTCATGAAAATATTCTTCTAAGTATTCTTGAATTTTACTCCACAAAGCAGTATCATGTTGACAATTTTGACGTTGTTAATTCTTGGATAAATTAATTCTTGAACTTGTTTTATTGAATTCTTATATCATTGTCATCATCATCATGTTCATAAAATGTTGAAAGTCATCTGTGGCCTGTAGTGCATAGATGGACTTGGTATGATTATGACCAGGGATTACTCGGTATAATCATGACCGTAATGTTACAAATGATGTGGTAAAAGTCCTCATTGGCCCGTAGTGCATTGATGGACAGTTGTTGGCATGATCATGACCATTAATGAATACACGAATATCCTTGGCCGTAGTGCATGGGTGATTCGATGATGTGGATTATTTTATTAAGTTGAGTCCCAGCAATAACAGTGTTGAAAAACCTTTTAAATCATAAAAGATAGTAGAGTTTATTTTCTACTTGACTCTTTTAATGGATTGCTTGTTCCACTGCAGTTAAACTTGATGTCTATTATATTTTATCAGTTTAACATTGTTGAAGGCTAATGATAATTTATTCTGCATTATCTTAGTCATAATATTTCTTACTGGGCTAGTTGAGCTCACCTTTTCTTTCACTGTTCTCTTCAGAAAATGAGAACGTAGCTGGGGCAAGTCGGGAAACGGAGTGATGGTCTGAATGATAATATTAGTTAGTAGTCCTCACTATTCAATGTAATTGTGTGTTAATAAATGTAATAAGGACTCCTTTTGAGTATGGATACTCTCTAGTAGACAATATTTGTATTCAAACTCATAGTTTATGTTTTGTCATATTGTACACGACAGTTGTATTATTAAGTTATATTTGAATTTTGTACCATGTATCTAACGACCCAAGATGGGTGATGTATAAGTAATTTTGGGGGCATCACAGTTGGTATCAGAGCTTAGGAATATGATCCCTGGCTAAGATGTGATAATAGAACTAGGAGGGGAGAGACGGAAAATTCCTTCGCTAGTATGACCTACCTAAGTTTATTTGCATGGTATTTAATTGGTCGGTCAGAATATAAGGATAATATATGACATATCAATTAACTTTTATTTTGTGGCAGTATCTGAATATGGCATCCGAGAATGTTGAGAATAGCAATGGAGCACAGGCGACTGTGGATTCACCACATATCAATAATCGGGATAATGTGCATCAGGAAGGCGACAATCCTCATGCAAACAATAATACTGACCAAATGATGAATGATGGAATGTTCAGAAGCTTTATTCAGTTCATGCAACATCAGGCGAGAGAGGCTCCTGTTCAAAATATAGGTGGAAACACTGAAACTCTCGGACGGTCACGGCTAAACAGTTCAAGGAGCTAGGACCACCGGAGTTTAAGGGAGAGCCAAAACCACTTATAGCGAAAACATGAATAAAGTAGATCACCAAGATATTTGATGTCTTGGGATGCTCCAAGGAGCAAAAGGTTCCCTTTGCCGCCTTTATGTTGCGAGGAGAGGCAGATTACTGGTGGGAATCGATTAAGCGTACTCAACCTGCCGCACTGAAGATGTCTTGGGAGAAGTTCTAAGAGCTGTTCAATGACAAATACTTTTCCGAAAGTGTTCGTCACATGAAGGAGCTGGAGTTCATCAAATTGGAGTAGAATAATATGACCGTATCGCAGTATGAGGCTAAATTTGCTGAGTTGTCCCAGTTTGCGTCCCACTTGGTGGATATTGAAGAGCGAATGACGCGAATGTTTTTGCGAGGTTTGAAACCTGAGATACGTCAACATCTTATTTCTCATAAACTGTGTTTGTATTCAGATGTTGTGAGTAGGGCTCAGTTAGTGGAGCGCGATAACGAGTCAACGCAACCAAAAGAGAGCAGTCGGCAAAATAATAATACCAGTGAGAGCAGTCATCGAAGCTGTGACAACAAGCGTGGAGGGAATCATCAGGCCAGAAATGGTAACCACTTCGGTGGTAATCAGGGCCAAAATAATAAAAATGGTCATTTCAAGAAGAGGAGATTCAACAATGATGGAAAGATGTCAGCACCAGCACCCGTTGTTAAGGAAGGAGAACGACCACCTATCATATGTTTCAAATGCGGAGGGGAGGGGCACATCAGTCCAAACTGCGCGATGTCGTTTAAAGCATGTTATAATTGTGGAAGAAAAGGTCATTTAGCTCGATTTTGTCGTTTACCAAAAATAAGTTCAGCCAAGATGGAGACACCAAAGGCCGTCCCAGAAAAGTCAAAACCGGTAGTGCAAGAGAGAGCATTTGTTGTGACATCCCAGAAAGCAAGGAACCCGAATGAGGTCATCACGGGTAAGCTTATCATAAACTCTAACGAAGTCTATACTTTATTTGATATCGGTTCTATCCATTCTTTTATTTCTCCTACTTGCGCTCATTGATTAAATTTGACTCCAGAGAAATTAGACTTTGATTTATCTGTTGAAACTCCATTGGGAGAAACCTTCATTACATCCACGGTTTATAAGTCTTGTTTGGTTCAAGTTGGTACCCACACATTACCTGTCGATCTTATTTCATTAAAAATACTTGCATTTGACGTGATTCTAGGGATTGATTGGTTAACTAATCATCATGCAAAAATTGATTGTTTTCGTAAGGTTGTTAGCTTTCATATTCCTAATCGACCTATTATGCGAATTCAAGCAACCAAACCATTAAAATCAATCACTGTCATCTCAAGCCATAAAGCTATTCGTTTATTGAAAAACGGATGTCAAGCTTTCTTAGCTCATGTCACGGATCTAAACAAAAATACGTCATATAATACCCCAACTTTTATAAATAAAGATGAATTTTCTATAAATATAATTTTTGAATATTATGGAGTTAATTTGACATAATGTTATAGTTATGGGTAATATTTATAAAGTTTGCAAAGTACGCAAGTTGTTATATAATATTCGATTGGTCGGGGAATATTCGTTTTAACAGGGAATATTCGTACAACGACACAATCATTGGTGGATCCCACAACGGAATTATTGTCGGATTGAGAAAACGACAAAAATATTTTATTAAAAATAACGACGGAAGTTTTACCATTGATACTGTTGAACTACTCGGTAGTAAAAGTACAGTAATACGTTTGGTTGCATAGTAGCACACGGTATTGATTATTAATGGTAATGTGAGAAGTCACTCAGTTTGATTCAATTATTGTCAGTTAATAATATGAATTATTTAGCGATAATGACGTTTTATTTTATTCGTATTATTAACGTAATAAAACAGAAACATCTTTTTATATAAAACAGAATACTTTATTAAATTTATTCTATAAATAGAATATATTATATTTTATTTAAAAGATTTTTCTTTAAATATGGACCGTCAGATAAAAGTAATCAATCTGGACCGTTCATGGATTAGTTACTATGCATTCTATTTTTCTATAAATAGCAGCTCATTCCTTCATTATTTCTTACGAATTCACTGAACTATAGAGAGAAACTATAGAGAGAGAGAAGAAGAGTATTCTGCTACTTAACTACTTCCTTATTTCAACTCTTCTTTAAAACGGTAAGGGATATTATTTATTGTACTCGTAAGGAGTATTATTTTCTTTTATATTCATGAAGAGAACTGTTGCTATTCCATTTCTTATTATTCTGTTGGAATAACCTGTATACGCGGTCTACCCTATACTTGGTGACATTCTTCTATTATTCTGTTGGAACATCCTGTCTGTATGTTTTACACCGGACCTGGTTCCGTTTTTATTATTATTCTGTTGGAACATCCTGTCTGTGTGTTTTATACCGGACCTGGTTCCGTCTTTATTATTATTCTGTTGGAACATCTTGTCCGTGTGTTTTACACCGGACCTGGTTCCGTCTTTATTATTATTCTGTTGGAACATCCTATCTGTGTGTTTTACACCGGACCTAGTTCCGTCTTTATTATTATTCTGTTGGAATATCCTGTCTGTGCGTTTTACGCCGGTCCTGGTTCTATTATTTATTATTCTGTGGGAATAACCTGTCTGTGCGGTCTATCGCATGCATGGTGATTTCTTTTGTTATTCCATTCTTTATTATACTCAGTTGGTTAAGTTTTGACTTCTATACTCCATGAAATTTGTGGAATATCCTTGATAATTGTGTTTCATCCAGTATCTTTTCATGAAAATATTCTTCTAAGCATTCTTGAATTTTACTCCACAAAGCAGTATCATGTTGACAATTTGGACGCTGTTAATTCTTGGATAAATTAATTCTTGAACTTGTTTTATTGAATTCTTATATCATTGTCATCATCCTCATGTTTATAAAATGTTAAAAGTCATCTGTGGCCTGTAGTGCATAGATGGACTTGGTATGATTATGACCAGGGATTATTCGGTATAATCATGACCGTAATGTTACAAATGATGTGGTAAAAGTCCTCATTGGCCCGTAGTGCGTTGATGGACAGTTGTTGGCATGATCATGACCATTAATGAATACACGAATATCCTTGGCCGTAGTGCAGGGGAAATTCGATGATGTGGATTATTTTATTAAGCTGAGTCCCAGCAATTACAGTGTTGAAAAACCTTTTAAATCATAAAAGATAGTAGAGTTTATTTTCTACTTGACTCTTTTAATGGATTGCTTGTTCCGCTGCAGTTAAACTTGATGTCTATTATATTTTATCAGTTTAACATTGTTGAAGGCTAATGATAATTTATTCTTCATTATCTTAGTCATAATATTTCTTACTGGGCTAGTTGAGCTCACCCTTTCTTTCACTGTTCTCTTCAGGAAATGAGAATGTAGCTGGGGCAAGTCGGGAATGGAGTGATGGTCCGAATGATAGTATTAGTTAGTAGTCATCACTATTCTATGTAATGGTGTGTTAATAAATGTAATGAGGACTCCTTTTGAGTATGAATACTCTCTAGAAGATAATATTTGTATTCAAACTCACAGTTTATGTTTTGTCGTATTGTACACGACAGTTGTATTAGTAAGTTGTATTTGTATTCTGTACTATGTATCTGACGACCCAAGATGGGTGATGTATACCTAATTTTGGGGGCGTCACAGTTGGTATCAGAGCTTAGGGATATGATCCCTGGCTAAGATGTGATAATAGAACTAGGAGGGGAGGGACGGGAAATTCCTTCGCTAGTATGACCTACCTAAGTTTATTTGCATGGTATTTAATTGGTCGATCATAATATAAGGATAATATATGACATATCAATTAACTTTTATTTTGTGGCAGTATCTGAAAATGGCATCTGAGAATGTTGAGAATAGCAATGGAGCACAGGCGATTGTTGATTCACCACATATCAATAATCAGGATAATGTGCATCAGGAAGGTGACAATCCTCATGCAAACAACAACACTGACCAGATGATGAATGATGGAATGTTCAGAAACTTTATGCAGTTCATGCAACAGCAGGCGAGAGCGGCTCCTGTCCAAAATATAGGTGGAAACACTGAAAACTCTCGGACGGTCACCGCTAAACAGTTCAAGGAGTTGGGACCACCAGAGTTTAAGGGAGAGCCAAAACCACTTATAGCGGAAACATGGATAAAGCAGATTACCAAGATATTTGATGTCTTGGGATGCTCCGAGGAGCAAAAGGTTCCCTTTGCCGCCTTTATGTTGCGAGGAGAGGCAGATTACTGGTGGGAATCGATTAAGCGTACACAACCTGCCGCACTGAAGATGTCTTGGGAGAAGTTCTAAGAGTTGTTCAATGATAAATACTTTCTCGAAAGTGTTCGTCACATGAAGGAGGTAGAGTTCATCAAATTGGAGCAGAATAATATGACTGTGTCGCAGTATGAGGCTAAATTTGCTGAGTTGTCCCAGTTTGCGTCCCACTTGGTGGATAATGAAGAGCGAATGACGCGAATGTTTTTGCGAGGTTTGAAACCTGAGATACGTCAACATCTTATTTCTCATAAACTGTGTTTGTATTCAGATGTTGTGAATAGGGCTCAGTTAGTGGAGCGCGATAACGAGTCAACGCAACCAAAAGAGAGCAGTCGGCAAAATAATAATACCAGTGAGAGCAGTCATCGAAGCTGTGACAACAAGCGTGGAGGGAACCATCAGGCCAGAAATGGTAACCACTTCGGTGGTAATCAGGGCCAAAACAATAAAAATGGTCATTTCAAGAAGAGGAGATTCAACAATGATGGAAAGACGTCAGCACCAGCACCCGTTGTTAAGGAAGGAGAACGACCACCTATCATATGTTTCAAATGCGGAGGGGAGGGGCACATCAGTCCAAACTGCGCGATGTCGTTTAAAGCATGTTATAATTGTGGAAGAAAAGGTCATTTAGCTCGATTTTGTCATTTACCAAAAGCAAGTTCAGCCAAGATGGAGACACCAAAGGCCGTTCCAGAAAAAGTCAAAACCGGTAGTGCAAGAGAGAGCATTTGTTGTGACATCCCAGAAAGCAAGGAACCCGAATGAGGTTATCACGGGTAAGCTTATCATAAACTCTAACGAAGTCTATAATTTATTTGATACCGGTTCTATCCATTCTTTTATTTCTCCTACTTGCGCTCATTGATTAAATTTGACTCCGGAGAAATTAGACTTTGATTTATCTGTTGAAACTCCATTGGGAGAAACCTTCATTACATCCACGGTTTATAAGTCTTGTTTGGTTCTAGTTGGTACCCACACATTACCTGTCGATCTTATTTCATTAAAAATACTTGCATTTGACGTGATTCTAGGGATTGATTGGTTAACTAATCATCATGCAAAAATTGATTGTTTTCGTAAGGTTGTTAGCTTTCATATTCCTAATCGACCTATTATGCGAATTCAAGCAACCAAACCATTAAAATCAATCACTGTCATCTCAAGCCATAAAGCTATTCGTTTATTGAAAAACGGATGTCAAGCTTTCTTAGCTCATGTCACGGATCTAAACAAAAATACGTCAGTTTTGAATGATATTTCTATTGTTAATAAATTCCCTGACGTATTCCCTAAAGAACTTCCTGGCCTACCCCCAGAGCGTAAAATTGAATTTTGTATCGACCTTGAACCCGGTACAAAACCCATTTCCAAAGCCCCATATCGAATGGCTCCTATTGAACTTCAGGAGTTAAAGATCCAACTGCAGGAATTGTTACACATTGGCTTTATTCGTCCTAGTACTTCTCATTGGGGTGCTCCTGTGCTATTCGTGAAGAAGAAAGATGGAAGTATTCAACTTTATATTGATTATCGGGAGTTGAATCATGTCACCATCAAAAACAGGTACCCATTGCCACGTATTGATGACCTGTTTGACCAGTTACAAGGAGCACAATTCTTTTCAAAGATCGATCTTCGTTCTAGATATCATCAGCTAAAGGTTAGAACTGAGGATATTCCAAAGACGGCTTTTAGAACTCGGTATGGGCATTATGAATTCCTAGTCATGTCCTTTGGATTGACTAATGCTCCTTCTGCCTTCATGGATATGATGAACCGGGTATTCAAGGAATATTTGGATCACTTTGTGGTCGTCTTTATTGATGACATCCTTATTTATTCCAAAAGCCGTGAAGATCATGAGCAACACTTGAGGCTGGTACTCCAAAAGTTTCGTGAATACAAGCTTTATGCCAAGTTGAAGAAATGCGAGTTCTGACTGGAGGAGGTAGCATTCCTTGGGCACATAGTATCAAGTCGTGGAATATCGGTTGACCCGGTAAAGATTGAAGCTATTCAAAGCTGGGAGCAACCTAAATCAGTGACCGAAGTACGTAGCTTTCTTGGTTTAGCTGGTTATTATCGGAGATTCGTGGAAGGATTTTCTCGAATCGCTACTCCATTGACTCAGCTGACTCGAAAAGATACAAAGTTCGGTTGGAGCGAAGAATATGAGCAGAGATTTTAAGAACTCAAGAGGAGACTCATTTCAGCACCTGTTCTAACAATACCATCTGGCTCGGAGGGATTTGTCATCTACAGTGATGCTTCGAGCAAAGAGTTGGGATGCGTTCTCATGCAACATGGAAAAGTCATAGCCTATGCATCAAGACAACTCAAGAAATATGAGAGGAATTATCCTACTCATGATCTAGAGTTGGCAGTTGTTATCTTTGCACTTAAAATTTGGAGGCATTATTTGTATGGGGAGAAGGTGGAGATCTTTACGGATCATAAAAGCCTCAAATATTTCTTCACTCAAAAGGAACTCAACATGCGACAACGACGTTGGCTTGAACTGTTGAAAGATTATGATCATACCATTCAATACCATCCTGGAAAAGCGAACGTAGTAGCTGACGCATTGAGTAGAAGATCATATGCAAGTACGAGTGCGATATTGTCAACACAAAGGCCCATTTTGTGTGACTTGCAAAGGATGGAGATAGAGTTAAAGACTCCAGGGACCCATGTGATGATGGCGAATATACGAGTAGAACCAACTTTAATCGATAAAGTTAAAGCTGCTCAAGCTACAGACCTGGAGCTGATGCGTATGAGGAAGAAAGTGCAAGAAGGTGCTATGCCGGAAGCAAGAATCGATGAAGAAGGAATACTTCGAGTCAAATCCAGACTTTGTGTTCCTAACAACCCTGATTTAAAGTATGAAATCATGATGGAGGCGCACAACACACCGTTTGCAATCCATCCTGGAAGTACCAAAATGTATCATGATCTTCGTCATACATTTTGGTGGAGCAATATGAAGAGAGAGATAGCGCTGTTTATCTCAAGGTGTTTAACTTGTCAACGAGTCAAAGCGGAGCATCAAGTACCAAAAGGTCCATTGCAACCACTTGAAGTTCCAGAATGGAAGTGGGAGTACATTACCATGGATTTCGTTACCGGTCTTCCTAAGGTTTCTCAAGGTATAGATGCGATTTGGGTCATTGTTGATAGATTAACCAAGTCTGCTCATTTCTTACTGATACGAGAAACTTATACACTTGAACGTCTTGCTCGTATGTACATAAATGAGATTATAAGACTGCATGGTATGCCAGTATCCATAGTTTCTGATCGAGACCCAAGATTCACGTCACGATTTTGGGTTAGTTTACAAAAAGCTATGGGCACAGATTTACAATTTAGTTCGGCATATCATCCTCAGACGGACGGACAATCAGAGAGGACTATTCAAACTCTAAAAGATTTATTAAGACTCTGTGTCCTTGACTTCAAGGGAAGTTGGGACAAGTTATTACCATTGGTGGAGTTTTCTTACAACAACAGTTATCAAGCAAGTATTGGCATGGCTCCATTCGAAGCATTGTATGGAAGAAAATGTCGTTCTCCAGTATGCTGGGATGAGGTGGGTGAAGCAACGTTGTTGGGACCAGAGTTGGTACGTATGACTACAGAAAAGATTCAAACGATCCGACAACATATAAAAACCTCACAAGATTGACAAAAGTGTTATGTTGATCTTCATCGAAAGGACGTGGAATTTGATATAGGAGATCATGTGTTCTTACGTGTTGCTCCATGGAAAGGAGTTACGAGATTTGGAAAAAGAAGAAAGCTCAATCCTCGATTCATCGGTCCATTTTTAATCCTCGATCGAGTAGGAACTGTGGCTTATAGACTCGCTTTACCGCCAAGTATGTCTCGTGTTCATAACGTTTTTCACATATCCATGTTACGCAAATATGTGGAAGACCCGAACCACATTATTGAGTTAGAACCGGACGAAATAGCGGAGGATTTGACGTATGAAGAAGTTCATGTCCAAATCTTGGATAAGAAGGAACATATTCTACGCTCCAAGGTTATACCTCAAGTCAAAGTTTTGTGGAAAAACCACGATGTTGAGGAAATGACTTGGGAGTTAGAATCTGAAATGAAACCAAGGTATCCTTACCTCTTTGACATTCCAAGTACGTACCCTAATTTTGAGGGCGAAATTTCATAAGAAGGGGAGGTTGTAAGACCCCAACTTTTATAAATAAAGGTGAATTTTCTATAAATATCATTTTTGAATATTATGGAGTCAATTTGATATAATGTTATAGTTGTGGGTAATATTTATAAATTTTGCAAAGTACGCAAGTTGTTATATAATATTCGACTGGTCGAGGAATATTCGTTTTAACAGGGAATATTCGTACAACGGCACAATCATTGGTGGACCCCACAACAAAATTATTGTCGGATTGAGAAAACGACAAAAATATTTTATTAAAAATAACAGCAAAAGTTTTACCATTGATACTGTTGAACTACTCGGTAGTAAAAGTACAGTAATACGTGTGGTTGCATAGTAGCACACGGTATTGATTATTAATGCTTATGTGAGAAGTCACTCAGTTTGATTCAATTATTGTCAGTTAATAATATGAATTATTTAGCGATAATGACGTTTTGTTTTATTCGTATTATTAACGTAATAAAACAGAAACATCTTTTTATATAAAACAGAATACTTTATTAAAGTTATTCTATAAATAGAATATATTATATTTTATGTAAAAGATTTTTCTTTAAATATGGACCGTCAGATAAAAGTAATCAATCTGGACCGTTCATGGATTAGTTACTATGCATTCTATTTTTCTATAAATAGCAGCTCATTCCTTCATTATTTCTTACGAATTCACTGAACTATAGAGAGAAACTATAGAGAGAGAGAAGAAGAGTATTCTGCTACTTAACTACTTCCTTATTTCAACTCTTCTTTAAAACGGTAAGGGATATTATTTGTTGTACTCGTAAGGAGTATTATTTTCTTTTATATTCATGAAGAGAACTGTTGTTATTCCATTTCTTATTATTCTGTTGGAATAACCTGTATACGCGGTCTACCCTATACTTGGTGACATTCTTCTATTATTCTGTTGGAACATCCTGTCTGTATGTTTTACACCGGACCTGGTTCCGTTTTTATTATTATTCTGTTGGAACATCCTGTCTGTGTGTTTTACACCGGACCTGGTTCCGTCTTTATTATTATTCTGTTGGAACATCCTGTCCGTGTGTTTTACACCGGACCTGGTTCCGTCTTTATTATTATTCTGTTGGAACATCCTATCTGTGTGTTTTACACCGGACCTAGTTCCGTCTTTATTATTATTCTGTTGGAATATCCTGTCTGTGCGTTTTACGCCGGTCCTGGTTCCATTATTTATTATTCTGTGGGAATAACCTGTCTGTGCGGTCTATCGCATGCATGGTGATTTCTTTTGTTATTCCATTCTTTATTATACTCAGTTGGTTAAGTTTTGACTTCTATACTCCATGAAATTTGTGGAATATCCTTGATAATTGCGTTTCATCCAGTATCTTTTTTTTGAAAATATTCTTCTAAGCATTCTTGAATTTTACTCCACAAAGCAGTATCATGTTGACAATTTGGACGTTGTTAATTCTTGGATAAATTAATTCTTGAACTTGTTTTATTGAATTCTTATATCATTGTCATCATCCTCATGTTTATAAAATGTTAAAAGTCATCTGTGGCCTGCAGTGCATAGATGGACTTGGTATGACTATGACTAGGGATTATTCGGTATAATCATGACTATAATGTTACAAATGACGTGGTAAAATTCCTCATTGGCCCGTAGTGCGTTGATGGACAGTTGTTGGCATGATCATGACCATTAATGAATACACGAATATCCTTGGCTGTAGTGCAGGGGTGATTCGATGATGTGGATTATTTTATTAAGCTGAGTCCCAGCGATCACAGTGTTGAAAAACCTTTTAAATCATAAAAGATAGTAGAGTTTATTTTCTACTTGACTCTTTTAATGGATTGCTTGTTCCGCTGCAGTTAAACTTGATGTCTATTATATTTTATCAGTTTAACATTGTTGAAGGCTAATGATAATTTATTCTGCATTATCTTAGTCATAATATTTCTTACTAGGCTAGTTGAGCTCACCCTTTCTTTTACTGTTCTCTTCAGAAAATGAGAATGTAGCTGGGGCAAGTCGGGGAACGGAGTGATGGTCCGAATGATAGTATTAGTTAGTAGTCCTCACTATTCTATGTAATGGTGTGTTAATAAATGTAATGAGGACTCCTTTTGAGTATGAATACTCTCTAGAAGATAATATTTGTATTCAAACTCACAGTTTATGTTTTGTCGTTTTGTACACGACAGTTGTATTAGTAAGTTGTATTTGTATTCTGTACTATGTATCTGACGACCCAAGATGGGTGATGTATACCTAATTTTGGGGGCGTCACACTTCAGTTTTGAATGATATTTCTATTGTTAATAAATTTCCTGACGTATTCCCTGAAGAACTTACTGGCCTACCCCCAGAGCGTGAAATTGAATTTTGTATCGACCTTGAACCCGGTACAAAACCTATTTCCAAAGCCCCATATCAAATGGCTCCTATTAAACTTCAGGAGTTAAAGATCCAACTGTAGGAATTGTTAGACATTGGCTTTATTTATCCTAGTACTTCTCCTTGGGGTGCTCCTGTGCTATCCGTGAAGAAGAAAGATGGAAGTATGCGACTTTGTATTGATTATCGGGAGTTGAATCATGTCACCATAAAAAACAGGTACCCATTGCCACGTATTGATGACCTGTTTGACCAGTTTCAAGGAGCACAATTCTTTTCAAAGATCGATCTTCATTCTGGATATCATCAGCTGAAGGTTAGAACTGAGGATATTCCAAAGATGGCTTTCAGAACTCGGTACGGGCATTATGAATTCCTAGTCATGTCCTTTGGATTGACTAATGCTCCTGCTGCCTTCATAGATATGATGAACCGGGTATTCAAGGAATATTTAGATCACTATGTCGTCGTCTTTATTGATGACATCCTTATTTATTCCAAAAGCCGTGAAGATCACGAGCAACACTTGAGGCTGGTACTCCAAAAGCTTCGTGAATACAAGCTTTATGCCAAGTTAAAGAAATGCGAGTTCTGGCTAGAGGAGGTAGCATTCCTTGGGCACGTAGTATCAAGTCATGGAATATCGGTTGACCTGTCAAAGATTGATGCTATTCAAACCTGGGAGCAACCTAAATCAATGACCGAAGTACGTAGCTTTCTTGGTTTAGCTGGTTATTATCGGAGATTCATGGAAGGATTTTCTCGAATTGTTACTCCATTAACTCAGCTGACTCGAAAAGATACAAAGTTCGGTTGGAGCGAAGAATGTGAGAAGAGTTTTCAAGAGCTCAAGAGGAGACTCATTTCAGCACCTGTTCTAACAATACCATCTGGCTCGGAGGGATTTGTCATCTACAGTGATGCTTCGAGCAAAGGGTTGGGATGCGTTCTCATGCAATATGGAAAAGTCATAGCCTATGCATCAAGACAACTCAAGGAATATGAGAGGAATTATCCTACTCATGATCTAGAGTTGGCTGCTGTTGTCTTTGCACTTAAAATTTGGAGGCATTACTTGTATGGGGAGAAGGTGGAGATCTTTACGGATCATAAAAGCCTCAAATATTTCTTCACTCAAAAGGAACTCAACATGCGACAACGACGTTGGCTTGAACTGTTAAAAGATTATGATCATACCATTCAATACCATCTTGGAAAAGCGAACGTGGTAACTGACGCATTGAGTAGAAGATCATGTGCAAGTACGAGTGCGATATTGTCAACACAAAGGCCCATTTTGTGTGACTTGCAAAGGATGGAGATAGAGTTAAAGACTCCAGGGACCCATGTGATGATGACGAATATACGAGTAGAACCAACTTTAATCGATAAAGTTAAAGCTGCTCAAGCTACAGACCTGGAGCTGATGCGTATGAGAAAGAAAGTGCAAGAAGGTGCTATGCCGGAAGCAAGAATCGATGAAGAAGGAATACTTCGAGTCAACTCCAGATTTTGTGTTCCTAACAATCCTGATTTAAAGTATGAAATCATGATGGAGGCGCACAACACACCGTTTGCAATCCATCCTGGAAGTACCAAAATGTATCATGATCTTCATCACACATTTTGGTGGAGCAATATGAAGAGAGAGATAGCGTTGTTTATCTCAAGGTGTCTAACTTGTCAACGAGTCAAAGCGGAGCATCAAGTACCAAAAGGTCCATTGCAACCACTTGAAATTTCAGAATAGAAGTGGGAGCACATTACAATGGATTTCGTTACCGGTCTTCCTAAGGTTTCTCGAGGTATAGATGTAATTTGGGTCATTGTTGATAGATTGACCAAGTCTGCTCATTTCTTACCGATATGAGAAACTTATACACTTGAACGTCTTGCTCGTATGTACATAAACAAGATTGTAAGACTGCATGGTATGCCAGTATCCATAGTTTTTGATCGAGACCAAAGATTCACTTCACGATTTTGGGTTAGTTTACAAAAAGCTATGGGCACGAATTTACGATATAGTTTGGCATATCATCCTCAGGCGGACAGACAATCAGAGAAGACTATTCAAACTCTAGAAGATTTATTAAGACTCTGTGTCCTTGACTTCAAGGGAAGTTGGGACAAGTTCTTACCATTGGTGGAGTTTTCCTACAACAATAGTTATCAAGCAAGTATTGGCATGGCTCCATTCGAAGCATTGTATGGAAGAAAATATCGTTCTCCAGTATGCTGGGATGAGGTGGGTGAAGCAACGTTGTTGGGACCGGAGTTGGTACGTATGACTATAGAAAAGATTCAAACGATCCAACAACGTATAAAAACCTCACAAGATCGACAAAAGAGTTATGCTGATCTTCATCGAAAGGACGTAGAATTTGATATAGGAGATCATGTGTTCTTACGTGTTGCTCCATGGAAAGGAGTTACGAGATTTAGAAAGAGAGGAAAACTCAATCCTCAATTTATCGGTCCATTTTTAATCTTCGATCGAGTAGGAACTGTGGCTTATAGACTCGCTTTACCGCCAAGTATGTCTCGTTTTCATAACGTTTTTCACATATCCATGTTACGTAAATATGTGGAAGACCAGAACCACATTATTGAGTTAGAACCGGACGAAATAGCAGAATATTTGACATATGAAAAAGTTCCTGTTCAAATCTTAGATAAGAAGGAACATATTCTACGCTCAAAGGTTATAGCTCAAGTCAAAGTTTTGTGGAGAAACCACGATGTTGAGGAAATGACCTGGAAGTTAGAATCGGAAATGAAATTAAGGTATCCTTACCTCTTCGAGATACCAGGTACGTACCCTAATTTCGAGGGCGAAATTTCATAAGAAGGGGAGGTTGTAAGACCCCAACTTTTATAAATAAAGACGAATTTTCTATAAATATTATTTTTGAATATTATGGAGTTAATTTGATATAATGTTATAGTTGTGGGTAATATTTATAAATTTTGCAATGTACGCAAGTTGTTATATAATATTCAATTGGTCGGAGAATATTCGTTTTAATAGGGAATATTCGTACAACGGCACAATCATTGGTGGACCCCACAACGGAATTATTCTCGAATTGAGAAAACGACAAAAATATTTTATTAAAAATAACGGTGGAAGTTTTACCATTGATACTGTTGAACTACTCGGTAGTAAAAGTACAGTAATACGTATGGTTGCATAGTAGCACACGGTATTGATTATTAATGCTTATGTGAGAAGTCACTCAGTTTGATTCAATCATTGTCAGTTAATAATATGAATTATTTAGCGATAATAAAGTTTTGTTTTATTCGTATTATTAACGTAATAAAACATAAACATCTTTTTATATAAAACAGAATACTTTATTAAAGTTATTCTATAAATAGAATATATTATATTTTATGTAAAAGATTTTTCTTTAAATATGGACTGTCAGATTAAAGTAATCAAACTGGACCGTTCATGGATTAGTTACTATGCATTCTATTTTTCTATAAATAGCAGCTCATTCCTTCATTATTTCTTACGAATTCACTGAACTCTAAAGAGAAAAACTATAGAGAGAAACTATAGAGAGAGAGAAGAAAAAGTATTCTGCTACTTAACTACTTCCTTATTTCAACTCTTCTTTAAAACGGTAAGGGGTGTTATTCTTTCTTATTCATGAAGAGAACTGTTGTTATTCCATTTCTTATTATTCTGTTGGAATAACCTGTATACGCGGTCTACCCTATACTTGGTGACATTCTTCTATTATTCTGTTAGAACATCCTGTCTGTGTGTTTTACACCGGACCTGGTTTCGTCTTGTTATTATTCTGTTGGAATATCTTGTCTGTGTATTTTACACCGGACCTGATTTCATTATTTATTATTCTGTCGGAACATCCTGTCTGTGTGTTTTACACCGGACCTGGTTCCATTATTTATTATTCTGTTGGAATATCATGTCTGTGCATTTACGCCGGACCTGGTTCCATTATTTATTATTCTGTTGGAATAACCTGTCTGTGCGGTCTATCGCATGTCGGGTGATTTCTTTTGTTATTCCATTCTTTATTATAATCAGTTGGTTAAGTTTTGACTTCTATACTCCATGAAATTTGTGGAATATCCTTGATAATTGTGTTTCATCTAGTATCTTTTCATGAAAATATTCTTCTAAGCATTCTTGAATTTTACTCCACAAAGCAGTATCATGTTGACAATTTGGACGCTGTTAATTCTTGGATAAATTAATTCTTGAACTTGTTTTATTGAATTCTTATATCATTGTCATCATCCTCATGTTTATAAAATGTTAAAAGTCATATGTAGCCTGTAGTGCATAGATGGACTTGGTATGATTATGACCAGAGATTATTCGGTATAATCATGACTGTAATGTTACAAATGATGTGGTAAAAGTCCTCATTGGCCCGTAGTGCATTGATGGACAGTTGTTGGCATGATCTTGACCATTAATGAATACACGAATATCCTTGGCCGTAGTGCAGGGGTGATTCGATGATGTGGATTATTTTATTAAGCTGAGTCCCAGCAATAACAGTGTTGAAAAACCTTTTAAATCATAAAAGATAGTAGAGTTTATTTTCTACTTGACTCTTTTAATGGATTGCTTGTTCCACTGCAGTTAAACTTGATGTCTATTATATTTTATCAGTTTAACATTGTTGAAGGCTAATGATAATTTATTCTGCATTATCTTAGTCATAATATTTCTTACTGGGCTAGTTGAGGTCACCCTTTCTTTCACTGTTCTCTTCAGGAAATGAGAACGTAGCTGGGGCAAGTCGGGGAACGTAGTCCTCACTATTCTATGTAATAGTGTGTTAATAAATGTAATGAGGACTCCTTTTGAGTATGGATACTCTCTAGTAGACAATATTTGTATTCAAACTCACAGTTTATGTTTTGTCATATTGTATACGACAGTTGTATTATTAAGTTTTATTTGAATTTTGTACCATGTATCTGACGACCCAAGATGGGTGATGTATACCTTATTTTGGGGGCGTCACAAATTACTGTAACAATTATTGAGTAGTGACTTCTTACGTAAGCATCAATAATCCAAGATATTGTATAATAATGTGTGCTACTATGCAATCACGCATGTTACTGTACTTTTACCACCGGGTATTTCAACAGTTAACGGTAAAACTTTCGCCGTTATTTTTATAAAAAGATAATTTTATCGTTTTCTAACTCTGACAATAATTCTGTTGTGGGGTCCACCAATGATTGTGTCGTCGTACGAATATTCCCAGACAAAAAGAATATTCCCCGACCAAATGAATATTTTATATCAACTTGCTTACTTTGCAAAATTTATAAATATTATCCACAACTATAACATTATAACAAATTCACACCTTAATATTCAAAAATGATATTTATAGAAAATTTATCTTTATTCATAAAAGTTGGGGTCTTACAACCTCCCCTTCTTATGAATTTCGCCCTCGAAATTAGGGTACGTACCTGAAATGTAGAAGAGGTAAGGATACCTTGATTTTATTTCAGATTCTAACTCCGAGGTCATTTTCTCAACATCGTGGTTTCTCCACAAAACTTTGACTTGAGGTATAACCTTGAAGCGTAAAATATGCTCCTTCTTATCCAAGATTTTAACAGGAACCTCTTCATACTTTAAATCTTCCTCTATTTTGTCCGGTTCTAACTTAATAATGTGGTGCGGGTCTATCACATATTTACGTAACATAGATATGTGAAAAACGTTATGAACACGAGACATACTTGGCGGTAAAGCGAGTCTATAGGCCACAGTTCCTACTTGATCGAGGATAAAAAATGGGTCAATGAATCGAGGATTGAGCTTTTCTCTCTTTCCAAATCTCGTAACTCCTTTCCATGGAGCAACACATAACAACACATGATCTCTAATATCGAATTCTACGTCCTTTCTATGAAGATCGGCATAACTTTTTTGTCGATCTTGTGAGGTTTTTATACGTTGTCGGATCGTTTGTATCTTTTTCGTAGTCATACGTACCAACTCCGGTCCCAACAACGTTACTTCACCCACCTCACCCCAGCATACTGGAGATCGACACTTTCTTCCATACAACGCCTCGAATGGAGCCATGCCAATACTTGTTTGATAACTATTGTTGTAGGAAAACTTCATCAATGGTAAGAACTTGTTCCAACTTTCCTTGAAGTCAAGGACACAGACTCTTAATAGATCTTCAAGAGTTTGAATAGTCCTCTCCGACTGCCCATTCGTCTGAGTATGATATGACGAGCTAAATCGTAAATCCGTGCCCATAGCTTTCTACAAACTAACCCAAAATTGTGAAGTGAACCTTGGATCTCGATCAGAAACTATGGATACTGGCATACCATGCAGTCTTACAATCTCATTTATGTACATACGAGCTAGACGTTCAAGTGTATAAGTTTCTCGTATAGGTAAGAAATGAGCCGACTTGGTTAATCTATCAACAATGACCCAAATCGCATCTATGCCTTGAGAAACCTTGGGAAGACCGGTAACGAAATCTATGGTAATGTGCTCCCACTTCTATTCTAGAATTTAAAGTGGTTACAATGGACCTTTTGGTACTTGATGCTCCGCCTTGACTCATTGACAAGTTAGACACCTTGAGATAAACTCTGCTATCTCTCTCTTCATATTGCTCCACCAAAATGTATGTCGAAGATCATGATACATTTTGGTACTCCCGGGATAGATTACAAACGGTGTGTTGTGCGCCTGCATCGTGATTTTATACTTTAAATCAGGGTCGTTAGGAACACAAAGTCTGGAGTGGACTCGAAGTATTCCTTTTTTAGCGATTCTTGCTTCCGGCATAGCACCTTCTTACACTTTCCTCTTCATACGCATCAGCTCTAGGTCTGTGGCTTGAGCAGCTTTAACTTTATCGATTAAAGTCGGTTCTACTCGTATATTCGCTATCATCACATGGGTCCCTGGAGTCTTTAACTCTATCTCCATCCTTTGCAAGTCATATAAAATGGGCCTTTGCGTTGACAATATCGCACTCGTATCCACATATGATCTTCTACTCAATGCGTCAGCTACTACGTTCGCTTTACGAAGATGATATTGAATAGTATGATCATAATCTTTCAGCAGTTCAAGCCAACGTCGTTGCCGCATGTTGAGTTCCTTTTGAGTGAAGAAATATTTGAGGCTTTTATGATCCGTAAAGATCTCCACTTTATCCCTATACAGGTAATGCCTCCAGATTTTAAGTGCGAAAACGATAGCTGCCAACTCTAGATCATGAGTAGGAAAATTCCTCTCATATTCTTTGAGTTATCGTAAGGCATAGGCTATGACTTTCCCATGTTGCATGAGAACACATCCTAAACCCTTGCCTTAAGCATCATTGTAGATGACATATCCCGCTGTACAAGATGGTATTGTCAGAACAGGTGCTAAAATGAGTTTCCTCTTGAGTTCTTGAAATCTCTTCTCACATTCCACGCTCCAACCGAATTTTGTATTTTTCCGAGTCAGCTGAATTAATGGAGTAGCGATTCGAGAAAACACTTCTACGAATCTCCGATAATAACCAGCTAAGCCGAGAAAGCTACGTACTTCGTGTAAGGTTTTGTGAAAATCAAAGTAGCAATCAAATTGCAAAAAATAGCGGAAGCATAATAAAATCAGATTTTAAAATTTTTTCACAAACCAATTACCCGGATCATTCTTTATGCATATTATTAATTAAACGAAGAATAAGAAATTATGAAATCATACCCTTGTTGAAACGAGCTTCCTCAGGTACAAGTTCACCTCCTACTTCTTCGCGATCTCCTTGAATCTCCGGGTAGATTCCTTCCTTTGATCAATGTAAGCCACCCAAGTGTATGGCCTCTAGAGGTGATCCACCAAGGAAAAAGAATTTTCAAGAAGAAGTGTGTATTGGCTCAAACCCTAGATCTGTAGAAAAAGGGGCGTACTCTCTAACTATTAGAATTGCGTATATCCTGATATCTGATATAAGACTCCTTTTATAAAGATATCAGGTAACCCTATTTTAATTAAAATAAGGTATTATTTATTTAATTAAACTCTTTTAATTAAATAGGCTCCCTAATCTTATTAGGGATAATTGAGAGTACTTATATTAAATTAATTCCTAAACCCTTTTAGAAATTAAAATAATAATAATAATATTAATAAGACTCCTCTTATTAATTTATATTTAATATTTCTAAAATATTAAATAATAAATATTAAGCTATTTAATTTATTCTATCACCATAGATTAAATTAAATATACTTAACATATTATTATGATTATGCCATTAACTTCTTAAATAATTATTCTTCCTTTTATGGTGTGACCCTTTAGGTTCTCCATATTAAACCGGTTGTGAATAAATCAATTAGAACAATTCTAATTTTATTTAAATAAATAAATTAAACGATTAATTTATTTAAATAAATAATATTTATTCTACAATAGGGATAAGCCTCCCTAGCGATCAACGACTTTTCAGATAATATAGATTTCAATATTAATCATAAAAGAACCTTTGAGTTAATAGTTACCGTACAATTCAATCCTTCTACCACACAATGTCCCAATTAAATATAAGACATGGAATTACTGTCAAGTCTTATTTTATTTAATTATATGTATTTCGATTCCCAAATGCACAACTCCTAATGAATGCAAATTAGAAACTACTTTCTAATTTCATTCCACCTTGGCCAAGGATTCATGGGTTGTCATTTATCGAATCACATAGGACATTTCTCTTCTTTTACTAGAAGTGGTAGATTCTCTATTGATCATTCATTATCTTCATATATAACTTATTACACCCAAGCATAGCCTTTGATATACTCTAAGAGTCTTAAGGAATAAGTCAAAGTGCAATTCATTATATATAAGATACTATGATGATCTCAAGTCTAAGGATCATTTGTACTACTATCACTACAGGAATTCCTATTGACAGGCAAGTAAAACTCCATTAGGTATTCCTTAGCGAGTCACGTTCAGTGAACTTATTCTCTAATAAGCACCTACATACTTGCTTTAGTGTCTCCACACAAATGATCATGAGATCAATCATCCTCATCCAATGAGTAAGCAACGCACGTACCAATCTATCCGGATTCACTAATCCCCTTTTTAGTAATCCATTGATTAGGAACATTTTAGTTTTAAGCTATCTGAGAATTTAGATCTCATTAGCATGATCTCATCATGATTCTAAAAGCATTGCTTAAAACTATGAGTTTATCACATATTATTAAACAGTACCATGTAGATAATAAATGCCTTTAATAAATAATTCTTTTATTAATAAATAAATAAATAAGATTGATTACAAAGTATATGCTTTATCATCATACATGATTGGCTTGTATGCATACTACTTTCAATCTCCCACTTGCACTAAAGCCAATCGACGTGGTATCTCATACCCATCTTCTCTAAGTGACGATCAAACTGTTGTTGTGTTAACGCTTTAGTAAATGGATCTGCAATATTGTCTTGAGAGTCCACACGCTCCAGGGTGACGTCTCCTCTTTCAATGATCTCTCTGATCAAATGAAACCGCCGCAACACGTGTTTGGATTTCTGATGAGACCTGGGTTCCTTAGCCTGCGCAACAGCTCCAGTGTTGTCACAAAATAAAGGTACTGGTCCTGTAATGCTAGGAACCACACCAAGTTCGGTAATGAACTTCTTCATCCAAGCAGCTTCCTTTGCAGCTTCACTTGCAGCTATGTACTCTGCCTCTGTCACTAAATCAGCAACTGTTTGCTGTTTGGAACTTTTCCAACTCACTGCGCCACCATTCAAGGTAAACACATACCCCGAAATGGATTTACTGTCATCTTGGTCCGTTTGAAAACTTGAGTCTGTGAAGCTCTCTAGTTTTAATTCAGACCCACCGTAGACAAGAAATACATCCTTAGTTCTTCTTAAGTACTTTAGGATATTTTTCACTCCCTTCCAGTGCTCTTCTCCTGGATTCGACTGATATCTGCTTGTTACACTAAGTGTATGAGCGACATCTGGTCTAGTACATATCATACCGTACATGATAGATCCTATTACTGAAGCATAAGGAATCTTACTCATACGATCTCTCTCCTCAAGTGTCTTTGGGGCCTGTTTCTTGGAGAGATGTATTCCATGGCTCATCGGCATGAGACCTTTTTTGGAATCTTCCATGCTAAACCTTTTTAGCATCGAGTCAATGTACGTTCCTTGGGACAAGCTAAGCATCCTTTTAGATCTATCTCTATAGATCTTTATCCCCAAAATATAGGATGCTTCTCCCAAGTCCTTCATGGAGAAGTGCTTAGATAACCAGATTTTAATTGATTGTAGCATAGGAATATCATTCCCTATCAGTAATATATCATCAACATATAATACGAGGAATGAAACAGCACTCCCACTAACCTTCTTGTACACACATGGTTCATCCTCATTTTTGATAAAATCAAACTCTTTGATTGTCTCATCAAAAAGGATATTCCACCTACGAGAAGCTTGCTTCAATCCATAAATGGATCGTTGTAGCTTACAGACTTGATTTGTTCTAACCTTTGAAACAAATCCCTCTGGCTGTGTCATACACATCCTCCTCAAGTTTCCCATTGAGGAAGGCCGTTTTCACGTCCATCTGCCAGATTTCGTAGTCATGGTAAGTTGCAATCGCAAGCAAAATCCGAATAGACTTGAGCATTGCTACTGGTGAGAAGGTTTCGTCATAGTCAACTCCTTGTCTTTGTTTGAAACCTTTTGCGACCAGTCGGGCCTTATAGGTCTCTACCTTGCCATCTGCTCCAGTCTTTCTTTTAAAGACCCATTTACACCCAGTAGGCTTAATGCCTTCAGGTGGTGAAACCAAAGTCCATACTTGGTTCTCATACATGGAGTCCATCTCGAATTTCATGGCTTCTTGCCACTTCTCTGAGTCTTTACTACTTATAGCATGTTCGTAATTCAATGGATCATCATCATCTATGATGCTTACCTCATCGTCATCCTCTATGACAAGTCCATACCTTTCAGGTATCTTTGGTACTCTTCCAGATTTACGAATAGGGTGTGGTACAGAAGGAATCTCTACTTGGTTAGGTACCTCACTTTGATATGTAGTATTTTGTGGTTCTTGAACCTCTTCAAGATATATCTTACTCCCACTGATCCCTTCAAGGATAAACTCCTTTTCCAAGAAGGCAGCATGTTTCGCAACAAACACCTTTTGATCAGTTGGATGATAGAAATAATACCCCGATGTTTCTTTAGGGTATCCCACAAATCTACATTTGTCAGATCTAGTCTGTAGCTTATCGTTTTCAAACTTTTTAACATAAGCTAGACAACCCCAAGTCTTAACATGCTTAAGATTTGGTTTCCTCCCTGTCCATAACTCATATGGGGTCTTGGGGACGGATTTTGTAGGTACCTTGTTAAGTAAGTATGCAGCCGATTCTAGGGCATATACCCAGAAGGAAACTGGAAGGTCGGTAAAGCTCATCATGGATCGAACCATGTCCAACAATGTTCGATTTCTCCTTTCAGATACACCATTCATCTGTGGCGTCCCTGGTGGAGTCCATTGTGAGATTATACCATTTTCTTTGAGACAATTGAGAAACTCACTACTTAAGTATTCTCCTCCTCGATCAGATCAAAGAATCTTAATACTCTTACCAGTTTGCTTCTCTACTTCACTTCTGAACTCTTTGAACTTTACAAATGATTCAGATTTGTATTTCATTAAATACACATATCCAAATCTTGAGTGATCGTCAGTGAATGTAATAAAATAAGAATACCCTCCTCGTGCATTCGTTGTCATAGGTCCACATACATCTGTGTGTACCAACGCTAACAACTCTGTAACTCTTTCTCCTTTTCCACTAAAAGGAGATTTAGTCATTTTGCCCATGAGACAAGACTCACAAGTTGGATATGATTCATAATCCGATAGCTCTAGGAGCCCATCTTTATGCAACTTGGATAATCTTGTTTCATTAATATGACCGAGTCTACAGTGCCACATGAAGGTATAATTAACATCATCTCTTTTTCTTTTCTTAGTTTGTTCAATTTGAAGTATATTTTCATGCAAGTCAAGTATATAAAGTCTATTTCGCAAATTACCAACACCATATAAAACATTATCATTATAAATAGAACAACTATTGTTCTTTATTATAATATTAAAACCATCCATATCCAATACAGAGATAAAAATAATGTTTCTAATGATATTTGGAACAAAATAACAATTATTTAAATTAATGAACTTGCCCGTAGGCAGTGCTAAATAATAAGTCCCTACAGCTAATGCAGCAACCTTTGCTCCATTTCCCACTCGTAGGACGACCTCATCCTTGCTCAGCTTTCTACTTTTGACCAGTCCCTGCATATTATTACATATATGAGAACCACATCCGGTATCCAATACCCAAGTAGAAGATTGACTTTCAGAAAAATTAATTTCAATCATAAACAAACCTTGATTAGGATTCGAAGCTTCTCCAAGCTTCTTCTGCTTTTGTTCCGCAAGATAATCCTTGCAGTTCCTCTTCCAGTGACCCGGCTTATTGCAATGGAAGCAAATTCCTTTGCTAGCTGGATCAGGTTTCTTTTGATCCTTCACTTTCGCCTTTCCCTTAGCCTTCTTGGATTTATTCTTTTCAGAAGATACCTTGGGCCTCTTCCTTTTCTTGGAAGAATCATCCACCAGTAAGACATGGTTCTTCTTGGATGGGAAGTGACCTTCAGCAGTTTTCAACATGTTAAGTAACTCAGGCAAGCTGACGTCCAACTTATTCATGTGAAAATTCACAACAAATTGTGAGAAGGTGTCAGGGAGTGACTGCAAGATCAAATCTTGACTCAACTCCCCATCCATGACGAACCCAAGCTGTCCAAGACGTTCAATCAAATTGATCACCTTTAAGACATGAGTCTCAACGGTAGTGCCCTCGGTCATCCGAGATCGGAAGGGCTCCTTAGATATTTCATATCTAGCAGTCCTACTTTGCTCACCATACAGCTCTTGCAGGTGCAGCAGTATAGTAGGAGCATCCATGTTTTCATGCTGACGCTGAAGCTCGTTACTCATGGATGCGAGCATGATGCATTGAGCCACAGATGCATCATCTTGCCACTTTTTAAAAGTAGCAATCTCTTCCTCAGAGGCTGTCTCTGCAACTTTTGCAGGTACGGGCGAATTTAGGACATAAGAAATCTTTTCAGGAGTGAGAACAATTCTCAGATTCCTTAACTAGTCCGTGTAGTTCGGTCCGGTCAGTTTGTTAGCATCAAGTATGCTACACAGTGAAATTAGTGAATGTGACATTTTTCAAAATTCTGCATGTAAAAGGACAATATTTTAGCAAACATTCATTTAATTAATTACCAAAATAAATTAGGTCTTATTTTATATTGGTATCTCCCACTATTTTCTTCAAACTATATTACCCTCGTTTATATAGTTCGGCAAAATCTAATTAAAGTTTTTTGCTAGTGAGAATAAGAATCCCATTTCAAATATATATAGCCTTGTGGTGACGCAACAAACTATATATAAATAAATAGGTAGACAACTCCTTGTCAATTATATCATCATGTAACTCCTTATGTTTTGCCTCTTAGATTATTTTGATCAAGTGGTGGCACATCCGAATCAAAATTATTTAAGTTAAGTCCAACCTAGCACTTCCATATATTCAAAAAAGAAAAATAGTGTCCTTGTGGTGACACAACAAAACAATATTGTTCAATTTTCTTTATAAGCATCAAATGTGATAAATTAACATCTTAAATACTTAATACTTGCCTTGTGGTGACACAACAAACTCATATTAAATATTTAATACTCTATTAATTTTATCATGCTAGAAGGCGACGTTCGATATTCTAAATATCTTTGAACGCTTAAGACTTAATATATAAAAACTTTGAGGGATTTGTTATTATTTGTCTCATCTTGTTTAGCGCGCATGCAAATATATATATAAAATACGCGTCATATTATTAAACATGCGAAGCATGTTTGCATAATATATAATATATATAATACTAGCATGCACATATAGAATACTATATTCTACCCGGATTGATTATGGACTTTTATTCTAGTTTAGTTCACTAGAGCCACCAAGTGAATCAAAAGGTCAAACCCTAGGGGTGTAAGAATAAATATTTAAATATAACTATTACATTTAAACTCGAGCTCCATTACAAACGGGTCTTTTAGCGCTCCTTTCTCCTTGATCTCCGGTTCTTCAAAAATTTCTAACTAATCCTATTACATAAACTATTTAATTTAAATAGAAACCTTGATCAGCAGTCAAGGGGAAGTACATAAGAGAGAGATAGAATTTACATCAAGAAGAAAACCAGAAAATACGAGGTACGCAGACCCCATTTAATAAAACTCATTCATTCAAACATCCAACCAAAATAAATCCAATCACATTGGTTAATAGTCCATAATCAATCACATTTATTATCATACATATCATCATATGTATCAATAAATAAAATCATTCCATATATATATGAGTATCATTTAATGGGCATTTTTAAATTGCATGAAATCCAATTTCAAGATTAAAATAAACTCTTTATTTTAATTATAAAATTATTTAGAATTATATATTCTAACCGTAATTATGCTTCAGGTGATATTTTTGAAATCATGCTTCAATGAATTCACGTGCATCCATGTTAATATATATTAGTAATAACTAAAGCATTAAACACATCCTGACATCCTGTTAACCATTAACAATTACATATATCACGTATATATTATAATTCTACCACGCGAATCACCGTAAGCTATTTTTAAAACAAGTTTTGCGAATGAAAAATAAAGTCACCCACGGACTCGATAATAAAAAAAAATCCAAAAACAGTTTTCGGCAGAATTTATTATTATTATTTTTTCATAAAATAATAATTTTATACAACAAATTATGCCCAATAAATTATTCTAAATACATACCCATATATATATGGAATCAAAATAATTAATAATTCGTATAAAGTTTGGCTCTGATACCACTGTAAGGTTTTGTGAAAATCAAAGTAGCAATCAAATTGCAAAAAATAGCGGAAGCATAATAAAATCAGATTTTAAAATTTTTTCACAAACCAATTACCCGGATCATTCATTATGCATATTATTAATTAAACGAAGAATAAGAAATTATGAAATCATACCCTTGTAGAAACGAGCTTCCTCAGGTACGAGTTCACCTCCTACTTCTTCGTGATCTCCTTGAATCTCCGGGTAGATTCTTTCCTTTGATCAATGTAAGCCACCCAAGTGTATGGCCTCTAGAGGTGATCCACCAAGGAAGAAGAATTTTCAAGAAGAAGGGTGTATTGGCTCAAACCCTAGATCTGTAGAAAAAGGGGCGTACTCTCTAACTATTGGAATTGCGTATATCCTGATATCTGATATAAGACTCCTTTTATAAAGATATCAGGTAACCCTCTTTTAATTAAAATAAGGTATTATTTATTTAATTAAACTCTTTTAATTAAATAGGCTCCCTAATCTTATTAGGGATAATTAAGAGTACTTATATTAAATTAATTCCTAAACACTTTTAGAAATTAAAATAATAATAATAATAATAATAATAATAATATTAATAAGACTCCTCTTATTAATTTATATTTAATATTTCTAAAATATTAAATAATAAATATTAAGCTATTTAATTTATTCTATCACCATAGATTAAATTAAATATACTTAACATATTATTACGATTATGCCATTAACTTCTTAAATAATTATTCTTCCTTTTATGGTGTGACCCTTTAGGTTCTCCATATTAAACCGGTTGTGAATAAATCAATTAGAACAATTCTAATTTTATTTAAATAAATAAATTAAACGATTAATTTATTTAAATAAACAATATTTATTCTACAATAGGGATAAGCCTCTCTAGCGATCAACGACTTTCCAGATAATATAGATTTCAACATTAATCATAAAAGAACCTTTGAGTTAATAGTTACCGTACAATTCAATCCTTCTACCATACAATGTCCCAATTAAATATAAGACATGGAATTACTGTCAAGTCTTATTTTATTTAATTATATGTATTTTGATTCCCAAATACACAACTCCTAATGAATGCAAATTAGAAACTACTTTCTAATTTCATTCCACCTTGGCCAAGGATTCCTGGGTTGTCATTTATCGAATCACATGGGACATTTCTCTTCTTTTACTAGAAGTGGTAGATTCTCTATTGATCATTCATTATCTTCATATATAACTTATTACACCCAAGCATAGCCTTTGATATACTCTAAGAGTCTTAAGGAATAAGTCAAAGTGCAATTCATTATATATAAGATACTATGATGATCTCAAGTCTAAGGATCATTTGTACTACTATCACTACAGGAATTCCTATTGACAGGCAAGTAAAACTCCATTAGGTATTCCTTAGCAAGTCACGTTCAGTGAACTTATTCTCTAATAAGCACCTACATACTTGCTTTAGTGTCTCCACACAAATGATCATGAGATCAATTATCCTCATCCAATGAGCAAGCAACGCATGTACCAATCTATCCGGATTCACTAATCCCCTTTTTAGTAATCCATTGATTAGGAACATTTTAGTTTTAAGCTATCTGAGAATTTAGATCTCATTAGGATGATCTCATCATGATTCTAAAAGTATTACTTAAAACTATAGATTTATCACATATTATTAAACAGCACCATGTAGATAACAAATGCCTTTAATAAATAATTCTTTTATTAATAAATAAATAAGATTGATTTCAAAGTATATGCTTTATCATCATACATGATTGGCTTGTATGCATACTACTTTCACTTCGGTCACTGATTTAGGTTGCTCCCAACTTTGAATAGCTTCAATCTTTTTCGAGTCAACAGATATTCCATGACTTGATACTATGTTCCCAAGGAATGCTACTTCCTCAAGCCAGAACTTGCATTTCTTCAACTTGGCATAAAGCTTGTTTTCACGAAGCTTTTGGAGTATCAGCCTCAAGTGCTGCTCATGATCTTCACGGCTTTTGGAATATATGAGGATGTCATCAATAAAGACGACCACAAAGTGATCCAAATATTCTTTGAATACTCGATTCATCATATCCATGAAGGCAGCAGGAGCATTAGTCAATCCAAAAGACATGACTAAGAATTTATAATGCCCGTACCGAGTTCTGAAGATAGTCTTTGGAATATCCTCAATTTTAACCTTCAGCTGATGATATCCATAACAAAGATCGATCTTTGAAAAGAATTATGCTCCTTGCAACTGGTCAAACAGGTCATCAATGTGAGGTAACGGATACCTATTTTTGATGGTGACATGGTTCAATTTGTGGTAGTCAATACAAAGTCGCACACTCCCATCTTTCTTCTTCACGAATAGAACAGGAGAACCCCAAGGAGACGTACTAGGACGAATGAAACCAATGTCTAACAATTCCTGCAATTGGGTCTTTAACTCCTGAAGTTTAATAGGAGCCATTCGATATTGGGCTTTGAAAATGGATTTTGTACCGAGTTCAAGGTCGATACAAAATTCAATTTCATGCTCTGGGGGTAGGCCAGGAAGTTCTTCAGGGAATACATCAAGAAATTTATTAGCAATAGAAATATCATTCAAATTTGACGTATTTTTCTTTAAATTTGTGACATGAGCTAAGAAAGCTTGACATTCATTTTTCAATAAACGAATAGCTTTATGGCTTGAGATGACAGTGATTGATTTTAATAGCTTGGTTGCTTGAATTCGCATAATAGGTTGGTTAGGAATATAAAAGCCAACAACCTTACAAAAATAATCAATTTTTGTATGATGAGTAGTTAACCAATCAATCCCTAGAATCACGTCAAATGCAAGTATTTTCAATGAAATAAGATCGACAGGTAATGTGAGGGTACCGATTTGAACCAAACAAGACTTATAAACAGTGGATGTAATGAAAGTTTCTCCCAACGGAGTTTCCACATATAAGTCAAAGTCTAATTTCTCTGGAGTCAAATTTAAACGTTGAGCACAAGTAGGAGAAATAAAAGAATGGGTAGAACCGGTATCAAATAAGGTATAGACTTCGCTAGAGTTTATGATAAGTTTATTCGTGATGACCTCGTTTGGGTTCCTTGCTTTTTGGGAGGTCACAACAAACGCTCTCCCTTGAACTACTGGTTTTGACTTGTCTGGGACGGCATTTTGTGTCACCGTTCCAACTGGACTTGTCTTCGGTGCACGACAAAATCGGGCTAGGTGACCTTCTCTTCCACAATTATAACACGCTTTGGATGGCATCGCGCAGTTTGGACTGATGTGTCCCTCCCTTTCGCATTTGAAGCATATGATAGGTGGTCGTTCTCCTTCCTTAACAACGGGTGCTGGTTATGACGTCTTTCCATCATTGTTGAATCTCCTCTTCTTGAAATATCCACTTTTATTGTCTTGGCCATGATTACCACCGAAGTGGTTACCATTTCTGGCATCTTGATTCCCTCCACGTTTGTTATCACCGCTTCGATGACTGCTACTACTGATATTATCATTTTGCCAGCTGCTTTCTCTTGGTTGGGTTGACTCGTTATCGCGCTCCAATAATTGAGCCCTATTTACAACATCTGAATACAGACACAATTTATGAGAAATTAGATATTGACGTATCTCGGGTTTCAAACCTCTTAGAAACATCCGCATCATTATTTCCTCATTATCAACCAAGTGAGACGCAAACCGGGACAACTAGACAAACTTAGCTTCGTACTGCGACACGGTCATATTGTTTTGCTCTAACTTGATGAACTCTACCTTTTTCATGTGACGAATACTTTCGGAAAAGTACTTGTCATTGAATAGTTCTTGGAACTTCTCCCAAGACATCTTCAGTGCGGCAGATTGAGTACGCTTTATTGATTCTCACCAGTAATATGCCTCTCCTCGCAACATAAAGGTGACAAAGGGAACCTTTTGCTCCTCGGAGCATCCCAAGATATCAAATATCTTGGAGATCTGCTTTATCCAGTCTTCCGCCTTAAGTGGTTTTGGCTCTCTAATAAACTTCAGTGGTCCCAGCTCCTTGAACTGTTTAGCGGTGACCGTTTGAGAGTTTCTAGTGTTTTCACCTACATTTTGGACAAGAGCCGCACTCGCCTGATGTTGAATAAATTGCATAAAGCCTCTGGACATTTCATCATTCATCATTTGGTCAGTGTTGTTGTTTGCATGAGAATTGTTGCCTTCCTGATGCATATTATCCTAATTATTGATCTGTGGAGACTCAACGGTCTCATGTGCTTCATTACTATTCTCAACATTCTCGGATGTCATTTTCAAATACTGCCACAAAACAAGGGTTAATTGACATGCAACATATTATTCTTATAATCTGACTGACCAATTAAATACCAAATAAACTTAGGTGGATCATACTAGCAAAGGAATTTTCCGTCTCTTCCCTCCTAGTTCTTATCTCACATCTCAGCCAGGGGTCATATCCCTAAGCTCTGATACCAACTGTGACCCCCCCCCAAAAAAAATAGGTATACATCACCCATCTTAAGTCGCCAAATACATGGTACAAAATTCAAATACAACTTAATAATATAACTGTCGTGTAGAATACGACAAGACATAACTGAGAGTTTTAATACGAATATTGTCTTCTAGACAGTATTCAACTCAAATGGATTTCTCAATACATTTATTATCATACTATTTCATAGAATAGTGAGGACTACTAATGCTATCATTTGGACCGTCACTCCGTTCCCCGACTAGTCCCGACTACGTTCTCATTTCCTGAAGATAACAATGAAAGTAAAAGGATGAGCTCAACTAGCCCAATAAGAAATATTATGACTAAGATAATACGGAATAATTTATCGTTAGCCTTCAACAGTGTTAAACTGATAAAATATAACAAACATCAAGTTTAACTGCAGCGGAACAAGCAATCCATTAGAAGAGTCGAGTAGAGAATAAAATCTACTATCTTCTATGATTTAAAAGGTTTTTCATCACTTTTATCGCTGAGACTAAGCTTAATAAATAATTCACATCATCCCTGCACTACGGCTAAGGATATTTATTAGTATCACGACCACAAATTATCCATGCACTACGGGTCAAGGATATTCGTGTTTTTATCAATGGTCATGATCATACCAACAACTATCCATCAATGCAGTACGGGCCAATGAGAACTTTTACTACAACATTTGTAACATTACGGTTATGATTATACCGAATAATTCCTAGTCATAATCATACCAAGTCCATCTATGCACTACAGGCCACAGATGACTTTCAACATAATATAAACATGAGGATGATGACAATGATATAAGAATTCAATAAAAAAAGTTCAATGATAAATTTTTAAAGATTTATAATTTAATTTATCCAGAAATCAATAACGTCCAAATTGTGAACATGATACTGTTTTGTGGAGTAAAATACAAGAATGCTCAAAAGAATATTTCCATGAAAAGATACTAGATGAAGCAAAAATATCAAGGATATTCCACTAATTTCATGGAGTATAGAAGCCAAAACTTTAACCAACTGGGTATAATAGAATATATGAAGCTGCAAATGGATTTTTGCCCGCCATGCGGTAATCCACGTAGACAGATCATTTCTAACAGAATAATAAAGAATGAAATAACAGAAGAATTCACCAGGCGTGCGTAATCTGCATAGACAGGTTATTCCAACAGAATAATAATAAAGAATGGAACCATGTCATGCATAACCCGCACAGACAGGATATTTCAACAGAATAATAAAGAATAGAATAACAACAGAATTCACCAGGCATGCGATAGACCGCACAGACATGTTATTCCAACAGAATAATAAAGAATGGAATAACAACTGAATTCACCAGGCATGCGATAGACCGCACAGACAGGTTATTCTAATAGAATAATAAAGAATGGAATAACAACCCTTACGGGTACTGAAAGAAAATAACTCTGTTCATGAATACGAAAGAAATAATACCCCTTGCCTTAGTAAGAGATTGGATACTGCAATAATGTAGTAACAGAATACTCTTCTTTTTTCTCTTTTATTCTCTCTATACTTTCTCTCTCTATAGCTTGAATGAATTGGTGAAAAATAATGAAGAAATGAGCTTCTATTTATAGGCTTGGCAGAGTAAGGGTAAAATAGTCTTTTCGCCATAATTTATGACATCATCGATCATATTACATCATTACTTACCTCATCGTCCGATGACATCATTGCTTACCTCATCGTCCGATGACATCATCGCTTGCATCATAGGATTTCAAATTTAATTTGTTCTCTTCTACCTCCTTTTACTTTTATACCATGAATTTACTATAATCATGCTACCATTCAAATTATAAAAAACGTACTATTATATAATCACATCATACTACTATAATGTAATATTGTAATAATATATTTGAATGAATTATTTTATCGGAAAAGATAAAATACCAACTTTCAACAAATGTCACATGCTAAAAAATTCCTCAATTTAAATTCACTTCGAATAAATATTTTCTTATCATATATATCAACAATTAATTATTTATAAATAATATTACAAAATTACAATATTGACAACCAGGTCGTTCTCAGAAAAGAGGAGGCTTTTCGATAAGGATTTCTCCTTATTGGCGCGCAATTAGGTGACCAAACCCTTTTCCTCGACAGAACTTTCTAGACATTGTCAATAATGTAAATAATAATATTATTCAAATAATATGAATTATTGATTTGATAATTTGAAATACTGTGAAATGACAATTATTGAATCAAAAATATAAAATATCAACGTAGCAATTATTGAATCAATAAAATAAAGTATTGAACAGTAATTACTGTAACAATTATTGAGTAGTGACTTCTTACGTAAGCATCAATAATCCAAGATATTGTACAATACCGTGTGCTGCTATGCAACCACACGTATTACTGTACTTTTATCACGGAGTATTTCAACAGTTAACGGTAAAACTTTCACCGTTATTTTTATAAAAAGATAATTTTGTCATTTTATAACTCCGACAATAATTCTGTTGTGGGGTCCACCAATTATTGTGTCGTCGTACGAATATTTCCAGACAAAAAGAATATTCTCCGACCAAACGAATATTTTATATCAACTTGCTTACTTTGTAAAATTTATAAATATTATCCACAACTATAACATTATAACAAATTCACACCTTAATATTCAAAAATGATATTTATAGAAAATTGATCTTTATTCATAAAAGTTGGGGTCTTACACTTTCTTCTACAAAGTTATAGAGAATTAAATTTCCTATGGAATGGACATAAAATTTATATTTTTCTAATAAAAGAACTATTTATTATGAATTATTGAAGTTTCGGAAATAAATATTTTTATTAAAAATGGGTGAGCCCCACTCTTGTCCTTTATTGGTGAAATATGCTGAAATTGAATTTCAAAAGTGGCATGCTTGAATGGCAAAGATGAATTAGCCACCGGTAGTAGGTTAAGTCTCCTTTGGCCTTCTGGTATTTTCCTATAAATAAGGTACTTAGGTTATAATTGAAAATCACAACAGAATCAAAAAAATTCTCTCTCTATAATATCGAGCGTATTTTTATGAGTATTTAGATACTATGAGAGTTGATAAGCAGTGCAAGTTTTCTTCAGCATTATATCTGATATTTCATTTAGAAGTACTATTCTTTTGAGGTAAGGGATGTTATTTTCTTCGTAAATGATGTTATTTCTTTCAATATTATTATACCAAAATATTGGTATGAATTTTATTATGAAATTTTTATCTTTTCATGTCGAAGTTATTATTCACGTATATGATACTATTCACGTATACGACACTATTCACGAATACGGTACTACTCACGAGTACTATTTACGAAGTATGCTTTTTCTTGTGAAATTTCTACCTTTTTGTGTTGGGGTTACTATTCACATATACGGCACTATTAACGTATATGGCACTATTCACAAAAAAATAAAAAAAATTCTTTGTCCAAGATGTTTATTATGGTTACTATCTTTGATTGTATTCATGTTTTAATCTTTATTCTTGAATTTTACTCCACTGTGGTTTATTATGGAGTATTTTTGAACTTAGATTATCTAAAGTACGAATCCCTAATCTTTGTCCTTTTATCTCATTAGATTCGTTTTTTTAAAATATTTTTCATCATCCTCAGTCCTAAATAATGATATAACTGAATATCTTTGGCATGTAGTGCAAAGATGAATGATTACCTGATGAATATCGTTGGCCTGTAGTGCAAAGATGGACACGTGTTGAGATAAACATGACCAACTGGTGATACAAATGAAAATATGTGGCCCGTAGTGCAAAGATGAATATTTGATTCAAGTGTATATTGATTGGTGTTACAAGAATAAAATATTAATGATGAACTTTTAAATTCATAGATGATAGTAGATTTCATTCTCTACTTAACTCTTCTAATGAATTGTTATTTTCGCTGCGAGTATTGATCTAAAGCTGGTTGTCCATTATATTTTATCTGAGTTGTTGAAGGCTAACAATAATTTATTTTTCATTATCTTAGTCATAATATTCTTTACTGGGCTAGTTGAGCTCACCCTTTTCCTTTTTGTTCCATTTTTCTTCTCAGGAGGCGAGAATATAGCGAAAACTAGTCGGGGTATGGATTGATGGTCCCAGACACTTGTTTTAGCAGTCCTCATTATTTTATAAAATAGTATATCAATAATTATAATGAGGACTTATTTTAGTGTGGATATTGTCTAAAAGACAATATTTGTATTTACACTCACAGTATATGTGTTGTCGTATTTTGTACGACAACTGTAATAATAAAGTTGTAGTTATTTTTTATACCATGTATTTGGCGACTCAGAATGGGTTGGGTGGATTAGACCTATTTTGGGGGCTTCACAGGTTGTATCAGAGCTTAGGGATATGGTCTCTGGCGGAGAACGGGGAATAGAACTAGGAGGGGAGAGACAAGTAAATCCTTCGCTAGTATGTCCTACCTAAGGTTTTTTATATTTAATTTGTCGGTCAAAATATAGGGATAATATGTGGTATGTCAATTTCTTTAATTAACCCTTATTTTATGGCAGTATTTGAGAATGGCAGCTGAAAATATTAACAATAGAGTGAATGAGACCGTTGAGACACCTCTAATCACCAACCAGGATAATGTGATGTCAAGCGAAGAAGAAATTAGAGATATCCATGTGGTGTGTGAAGAATTAATAGTTGTACCCGAGTTAGTCGCGGAGGTAGCAGCTGAGAGTGAGGAAGAAGAGGAACCCGAGGAGGATTTATTAGGAGAACTTTATGATCAAAATGTAGAATTGCAAAATCGTATTCATGAGTTAGAAGGGCAGGTTGAAGAACGGCAGGCGGTCGTGGAGCGAAAGGATGCAACAATTCAAGCATGTGTTACCCGATATGTGATGCTTGAACAGAAGTACTCTTTGGCAGAGTATAAGATGATAAAGCAGGAATCTGAGAATTTAAATGTCAAGGATCAGCTGAAAGAAGAAACAACTGAACGAGTGAGAATGAAGGATGCATTGGTAAAAGTCGCACGACGCGATTATATAGTGGAAAGAGAAGTCCAATCAAAAAAGTCTAAAATAGATTATATGTATTTCTCTTTTTGGACAGCAATTGGGAGAACCTAACATCAAGTTTTGAATTACCCAGTACATTGTGGTCAACCCCAATTTGATATGGATCGAAAATTAATGATTTAGATCATGAAACAGGAGTACGACAAAGCAATTGAGGGTGGAATATGCCCTATAGAGAAAATCAATTCTGGCAGTAATGATAACACCAAAGGCTGTCCCAGACAATTCAAAATTGGTGGTTCAAGTGAGAGCGCTTTTTGTAATTTCCCAAAAAGCGAGGAACCGAACGAGGTAATCACGGGTAAGATAATCATAAACTCTTGTGAAGTTTATACCTTATTAAATATCGGTTCTACCCATTCTTTTATCTCTCCTACTTGTGCTCAACGTTTAAATTTGACTCCGGAGAAATTAAACTTTGACGTATCTGTTGAGTCTCCATTAGGAGAAACTTTCGTTACATCCACTGTTTATAAATCTTGCTTGATCCAGGTTGGTACCATCACATTACATATCGATCTTATTTCTTTGAAAATACTTACATTTGATGTGATTCTAGGGATTGATTGGTTAACCACTCATCATGCCAAAATTGATTATTTTTGTAAAGTTGCTAATTTTCATATTCCTAACCAACCTGTTATGCGAATTCAAGCAACCAAACCACTAAAGTCAATCACTGTCATATCAAGCCATAAAGCCATTCATTTATTGAAAAATGGATGTCAAGCTTTCTTAGCCCATGTCATAGACTTGAACAAAAATACGTTAGATTTGAATAATATTTTTGTTGTTAGTGAATTTCCTGACGTATTTCCTGAAGAACTTCTCAGTCTACCCCTAGAACGTGAAGTTGAATTCTTTATTGACCTTGAACCTGGTACAAAACTCATTTCCAAAACCCCATATAGAATGGCTCTTATTGAACTTCAGGAGTTAAAAAATCCAAATACAGGAGTTGGTACCTGAGCCTCTCGCTGGTGACTTCCTTTGTGGAATGCACCGAAGCTAGACTCTCCGTAGGGGACGCCATATTCGTGCGGTGATAAACTGATAGGTGTCATTATGACGTGTTATGACGCCCCCAAATTCAGGTGCTTGAAACCCGAATTTAGTGCTTCACGATAACATTTCTTTGAGCAAAATAATAATAATAATGTCATAAATATCAAACTTAATTTACATATCAGAGTTGTCTAAATCCAGGTGCGCGACCTTTAAAATATTTCATTGCATGGTAGATAATAAATATCATCATCTTATTTAACTCTAGCTATTACATAAGATAATACAAACTTATTCTGCTAGCTCTTCTATCCCTTTGTTCTTGCCTGAACCTTCAGATCGATCATACATAGCTGAAAACATTTAAATTATGCAAGAATGAGCATTTTAGTGCCCAGCAAGTAATATCGAACAATAAACATTAGCTGAAAGGGTTAAATATTTTCTTTGAATGACCATTCTACAACGAAGCAATAGTTGTGAAGTAAACTGAAGCAACACTAAACAACATAACAAATCTATTTCAAATTTTGAAACTACGTACTGACTATGATTGGTGAGCAGCCGACAGACTATGAACTTTGTTTTTAATTTTTGATAGGGTTTAACAGAACTCATCTGTAAACCGTCATAACTTACGGGCACGAGGGTTATCATCCCAATGTGCCCTATATTGATCAATACTACATACCAGAACGATATTCTTGTTCATCATATTCGCCTTAGGCGCACAAAAATTTTCCCATTTTCGGGATGTTCATACTTAGTCGAGAATCTAAACCAAACAATTCGGTTGGATATCAGTAAGGTTCTATCATATTCAAAAACTATTTTAAATCTGTGTCTAGCCGAGATAAATAGCTTAGATGACTTTCAATTAAGATATACATATTGGAAATCAATAAGTATGTATCAACATGTTCAATAATTATCCAAGTGGAGACACCCGTATAACAAATCTTAGAAATTCATGAACCGAATAGTTATATCTGAATCTACTAGTAATATTATACTGATAAACAATATACGAAAAAAGTTTGAGAACTTGCATGAATACGAATATTTGAGTACATAATCAAATAGCAATAGAGTTAATAATCTAACACAATGATAATATAATTCTAAAACTTTCTTACTCACGTCCACTGCATAAAGTAAATGCAAGGGGTAAAGATACTTGCACAACGTAAAGGATAGTTTAGATACTTACTCAAATAAAAGAGTAAGAATTAAGAAACTTGCTTACGATATCCGTTGAATAAAGTAAAACAAGAGTTTAGGATACTTTCCTGGTCTGCTGCTTACACAACTTAGTTCTATCTTTAATTCAACGACCTATCGTTTATAAGATCGTTTTAATGATTAGAATAACATATCATAACACAGAGTACTGTTATTTATAGTCAAAACATAACCTAATCACATTATCACATAGTTATATCAGTCATTAAGACACAAACAAATACTTATACAATCAAACTATAAGTATTATCGAGTTTTATCGAGTAATGTATCGAGTTTAAAAACTCTATCACGAAGTTCAATATTATCCTAGATATTTTAAATACCAGTCGTATTATTTTTAAATGACTAATACTGATTTTTAAATATTTATTATAATTTATCATAATTTTTCAAACTCTAGAATCATTATTAAATGATTTAAATATAAGATAATTCTATTATCATTAATATTTAAATAATATTAAAATAATAATGCGACCATTGCCAAAATATCAAAGTTATTTATAATAACTCAAAATATTTTTAAAGTATTAATATTATCCTTAAATGATTTTTAAAACATTTAAAATTATTTTTAAACAGTTACCATTAATATTAAAATATTAAGGTATTATTCACTAAAATATTAAAAGTCATTTATAATTACTTAAAATATTTTTAAACCATTTATATCATTTTTAAATGATTTTTAAATCAATAAAATTATTTTTATTCTATTTATTTAATATACTTATTAAATAAATCTAATATCATTAATATTAAATAATTAATAAAATTTACTTTGAAATATTGAGAGTTACATTTTATAACTTAAAATATTATTAAATACCTTATTATCATTTAAAATAATTTTTAATATAATAAAATTATTTTTAGTTAATTTATTTAATGCATTTATTAAATAAATTAAATATTAATAATTTTCAAATAATTACTAATATTTATGAAAAATATGCCAAATTATTAAACGTTAATTTTTATGACTTAAAATAATTTTTAAAACTGATTTTATAATTTTCGAAATTTATTTACTATTTTTAAATGATTTTTAGAAATTTAATTAATTAAAATTAATAAACCTGTCGCTATAGCCTTTAGCGACAAAATCTGTCGCCTTAGGTGTTCTTGAGCTCAAGAACACTAACAAGGCAGTGTTCAAGTGGCTCCCTTTGATCGTCTTTAATTCACTGTCTAAACCTGATCCGAGCTAACTAAGACACTGACATTGTAGTATCGTTGTAACACTACTAGATCCAACTATTATCTAAGTCATAACACATCACAATAAGTAGATCTAGCCCATCAAACTCACTGTCAGAGCTTCCTGGGTTTTCTGGGTTACCCAGAAACCCAGTCAGCTTCGAGTAGGCAGTTTGAGGCTTAATTATCTTCGGGTTTTGTTAATTGTTAAAGTGTTCGAATGGGTCAGGGTTGTAGTCCACATGACAGAGTACATTTATAAGTCATCATGTTAGTCAAAAGATATCAAAATCATAAGATAGAATTCGGTCAAACCTTGTCAGAGACAACGTTCATCAGTTTTTTGGGTTACCCAGAAAACTGAGTTCGTGCTCGTCCAAGCTAGTTTGACCATTGATTAGTTTCATTCTGTTGGTTAACTAAGTTATATAGGAGAATGAATATGTAGTACACATACAAGAGTATAATCTAAATACAATAACACAAGCAAAACATCAAACACTTGCAAGATCTAGGACCACGAACTTCTTGTCAGACGCTAAAAAATAACTTCTGGGTTACCCAGAAAATAAAAGATAATGTCGAGAGAGCTACTTTGACCATCCACTACTTACAATATGTTGATTGTTTGAGTACTATAAATGCATGGATCTAGAGTCTATCTAATAGGCTACAAACTAGATATAACAACAGTTCCAAATATCCTAACACCTGACAGATATGGGCCTTCGAAAAAACTTGTCAGAGACTGATTTTGAGTTTCTGGGTTGCCCAGAAACTCTTTGTCATACTCGGTCAACTGAGTTTGACCAAGAATAACTTTCATTCTGGACATGATCTAAGCATAATTTCAAGCCCAGATCAAAGTCCTTCTAGCATACTACATGTTCAACACATAAAACACTCAAAATCATAAACATAGAGAGATCTACAGCCCCTGACATTCGTTGTCAGACCACAGTTTTAAACTTTTTCCAGATTTTGTAAATCTTTAATTTCGAGCATATAAATTTTATGGATCCACTATTTAGCAACCCAGATCACTGATTCACACCTTATATAACATATTTAAACATTCATACATTAAATCCAACATATCATACAAGATCAAAATTTTGGTTTAGGGTTCTACCTTTCTATGAACCAATTCTTGATTCTGACCTCTTATATGCTAGAAGTCATAGTGGGGCTTGATTAGGGACTGGTCCATCAAGATATTTTCAGAGGTTTTGAGTTGAGAGAGTCTTGGTTGAGTGTTGGTGTATAAATGAGCAAGTAATGATTTTTCTCTCTCTTGATCATATATATAGAACTAGAATCTAATGTAATTGTGATGCAAGATGGCTGAGATTTGTGGTCTATAGGCACATGGCTAGGTTGGGTTGGTCACCAACTAAAGTTATGGTAACCTGTACAAGTTATCTATTAAAATAATACAAAAGGGCATTTAGGTCATTTGGTTTTTACTTTTAGTGGCAAAGTGGAAAATCTATTTTAACCCTTAGGGTTTAACCCTAAGGTTCCATAAGTTAATTATCTAGGATTATGCAATTAGGGCTAAAATAGAAATCTTAGTTTCTAAAAATATGAATTAGGGTTCCCCAATTAAATTAGGTTTACTAATCACCTAGGACTTGTAAATTAGGTTTCATACTTTACTAATTACCATTAACCTTGCTAAGTTAATAATTAAGTTTTACAACTTAGCAATTAGGGTTTCTAAATATTAATTAGGGTTTACCTAATTAACATAAATATAATAATTGGCATTAACTACATAACACACAACTTAACAATTCCTACAGACGTAATTGACTTATGTACTATAGTTTAACAGTAATGCTAGGGTTTTGCACTGTTTTACTATAACTGTTCTACACATTTACATTACACACATATCAAGCATGTTTATATTACTGAAATATAAATAATATTATATTAATATTCTCATTCCTTATTCAAAATCTAAAATTAGGGTTTTGAATCCATATCTGACATAACATTCATATAAACCATTATTAATTAAGTTAAAATAATTAACTCAAATAATATAATAAAATACATATCATAATAATCCTTATAATCATTTATATATATATATATATATATATATATATATATATATATATATATAATCATATTTTCATGGAAAATAAATAATAAATATTTTTATTACAAAATTAATTTATAATAAGAATATAATCTATAATGATAAATAATTCGTAAAAAGAATTTATTTACAATTATTCATGTAATAATAAGTTTTATTTATCACATAAATACATATACTTCTCCTTGCACATAATCCTACCTTTATATAAAAAAAACTAAATGAAAAATTTATTATTTAATTATATTAAAAATATTGGGTTATTACATATGCTATCCAAGATTAGGATATGAGTCACAATTGAGAGAAACCTAAGTCAGTAATCCAAATACGTAGCTTTTTAGGCTTAGCTGGTTATTATCGGAGATTCGTGGAAGGATTTTCTCGAATCGTTACTCCATTAACTCAGTTTACTCGAAAAAGATACAAAATTCGAATGGAGCGAGAAATATGAGAAAGGCTTCGAAGAACTTAAGAGGAGACTCATTTTGGCACCGGTTCTGACAATACCATCTGGCTCGGATGGATTTGTTATCTACAGCGATGCTTCAGGCAAAGGGTTAGGATGTGTTCTCATGCAACATGAGAAAATCATAGCATATGCCTCGCGATAACTCAAAGAATATGAGAGGAAGTATCCTACTAAAGATCTGGAGTTGGAAGCAGTCGTTTTCGTGTTGAAAATCTAGAGACACTACCTGTATGGGGAGAAAGTGGAGATTATACGGATCATAAAAGCCTCAAATATTTCTTCACCCAAAAATAAACTCAACATGCAGCAACGACGTTGGCTTGAGCTATTGAAAGATTACGATCATACCATCTAATACCATCCTAGAAAAGCGAACATAGTAGCTGACGCATTGAGTAGAAGATCATATGCGGGTACAAGCGCGATATTGTCAACGCAAAGGCCCATTTTGTATGACTTACAAAGAATGGAGATAGAGTTAAAGGCTCCAAGTACCCACGTAATGATATCAAATATGTAAGGTTTTGTAATATTCATGAACGCAATTAAATTGCATAAAATAAGCGAAAACGTGGAAAAATCAGAGTTTTAAAATTTTACAAACCATATACCCAGATCTTCCTTTATGCATAATTATTAATTAAACGAAAAGATAAAGAACAAGAATCATACCCTTGAAGATTCGAGCTTCCTCAGGTACAAGTTTACCTCCAAATCCTTTTCGCGTTCACCTTGAATACACCGGGTTTAGTTCCTTCCTTTGATCAACGTTAGCCACCCAAGTGTTTGGCCTCTAGATGTGATCCACCAAGGAAGAAGAAAGATTCAAGAAAATGGGTATTTGGCAAAACCCTAGTTTTTCTATCTCTCATAGAAAAGGGTGTACTCTCTGTAATGACCGTGAATTTTAAACTCCTTATTAATTAAATATGTGATTTAATTTTAATAAGTTGGTTTTGTGAGTCTATTTAAACCTTATGTGATTATGTGAAATTATGAAATGATTAAAGGGAGTCACTAATAGTTATTTAAATTGGTGGACTAACCCTACAAGTTTGGTATCAAAGAATTGATAGGATTCTTAATGTTTAAATATTCAACCCATTTGAATATAGTTATAGATTTTGAACATATTTATTCATTTCAAATATGGGTATATCACCATTATGTAAGTTAAATTATCTCACATAAACTTGTGTGGTGATAGAAATTAGAAATGGCTTGAAGCTAAACCATCTTGGCACTGCCAGGGATCGGCGCAGCTGCGCCCTCCCAGCAGTACAAAATGGCGCAGTTGCGTCAGTGTTCAGTCTGAGACAGTTAGTTTCTTTTGTGGAAATAAAATGGAACACTTTGTTGTATGTATGACATTAATAAATCATATGGATAAAGTTACATTAGGTTGATATAAAATATCAAGTAGTACAAGAAATCCCATGTAATCCTCAATACAGAAATAATTAAAATAGCTGTGTAATTTAGAAATTGGGAAAGGGATTAGATGTTTAAATAAACATTAATATTAAATAATGTTATCATGTGTTTATGAGAGTAGTAAAAATAATTATGGAGTTACCCGATTAATAATACCTAACTCTGTTATTTTAATTGTGTATATTTAATGTACATGGATTATATGGTGTGAGTACCTAAATAATCCCTAGATTTCCTAATATGGTAATTATTATACATTAAAATTTTATTTTGGGAATTATAGTATACAACTCAAGCTTGTTGTTGAGTTTTTCTCTTGTCCTAAATTTAGTGTCACAAAGGTACATGAACAGTTACCTAAAACTAACTTACGTATTTTTTAATTGGCTAAATATAGGTAATGATTTCTAGACCAATGGCTATAGAAATGGCTGGTATTGGGTTGTTGAACCACTCCTTAGCAACCATTGTGTCCTCCTAATACCTCATGGAGTTAACCTTAGTGCAATGTGATTGTCCAGTCCAAGTCCCTTTATAAATAGAAGCTTTAGTTTCAGATTTTGTTATTTGTTAAGTCTGATATTGAAAGTTCTAAGTTGCTGAGGAGTTTTGGGAGCATACTCAGTGTGTAAGGAGTCTAATTCAAGCTAAAGAGGTATAAACTTTAATTATATCTTTAGTTGAATTTTTGTCAAATTCTTGAAATTACCTGAAATTCTTTGTTAATCAAAGTGAATTAGCATGCTATAATGTGTTTAGAAGGTATGTTTACATGTTTGAACTCGTAAGTGATGGATTGAAACATGTTTGAATCAAGTAAAATCAAAGTTGGTTAGTACTCTGCAGAACAGAGTAGCTACTGCTTCTGGTCCCGACATGGAGCAGCTGCGCCCTATTTATACTAGGGTGAAGCGCAGCTGTGCCAGACCTGCACCAGACCTAATGTTTCTGTTTCATTTCTGTTCGTGCTAACTTATTAGTACATTGTTAGAGTAAGCTTGTAAACTGTTTTAACACACACATGTAAGCACATGCATGTAGTATGAACAAGTATAACAATGATTGACACAACACTTATGGTTTTGAAATGAAATTATAGTTTCAAAAGTGGACTTTGTCACAAACACATCATGTGAGCATTCTGACTTTATGAACATGATGATATGGTTTATATTGACATGAAATGCAAGACTAAAGTGATTAAACACACTAGCATATATTATTAAAAGTTAAGACTATTTCAAAGATAAGAAAATCTAAGACCTTTATCTTGAAAGTTCTGACCATTTGTGCATGTATATTAGGACTCATTATGCCTATAGATATCTTGGCATTAGCATCGTTTGGTCAATGTATAGTTTTCATTCATTCACACATAGTCATAAAAACCAAATTTCTAAAATATGAACTATGTGAGTAAAGTATACATGGGTTGTCTTTACACAAGCATGACTACTGAGTATTGTTTAACCAAGTTACGAAGCATGATAACCACATGACTTTTCTTTTCCTAAGCACCATGTAATTTATAAGCTAAAAACTTACAAAGGTAAATTCATGTATGTACATGTGTCATGTGAGACCTCTAGCATGTATGTATGTTAATGTGTATGTATAGGGGTATGTTAGAGTTGGGCTGCAGTCAGGAGAGAAAAGCTCAAACCTGGTCTGGCCAGGGGACAGCGCAATTGCGCCGTCCCTAAGCCTAGACCAGGCGCAGCTGTGTCATCCTGCAGTCATGAGTAGATTCTATTTTTGTTTCTGAAATTCAAGGCATGCTTATATGATTTTCTTTACCTTGGAATATATGACCATTATGCCATATAATGTGTTGAGAAGCATGTTATGTGATGACTCAGTTCTTGTAAGTGTAGACTTATATTAGCTTACACATACTAATTGAAATGACCGACTTGTTAACGTTAGGTCGTTTCAATGCAAGTTAATTAAAGCTAGATTTAATTGTAGCTGAGCAAACAGGCAAGTTCCTTAATTCTTACTATTTTACTTTAGCAAGTTTCCTAACTTACACAACTTTGGATTTTGTGCAAGTTCTTGAATTTCGTGTAATTCGTATGCTGAATGCAAGTTTTCCTAACCTTACTCAAATTTATATTGAGCAAGTTTTCTTGAACTTCACTCTTTGATTTTGCAAGTTCCTTGAACCATACTTTTATAGTGCAAAGTATCCTAACCTTTGCATTTACTTTATGCAATGGACATGAGTAAATTTATTCATTTAAGCTTGAACTTTATTCCCAAGCATGCTATTAAGTGGGTTAATTACCTTACAATTATTCCACATCGATATTATTGATATTCTCACTTAGTGCACTTAAGTTCGTACATGTACATCGTTTAAAGTTCTATAATTCTTGAACTATGTCAGATAGAGTCTGAACCTTTGTTCGATCAGACAAGTGTATGAAGTTTTATAAAAGTTATCCAAACCAATTGATGGTAAGGATTCTTAGACTGAAAGAACACCCCTTTTATGATAGGGGAGTACCCCAGGTATCTAATATAAGATACAAAGAGCATATTTAAATGTTATGCATATACATGGTGTACGCGAGGCTGATCCCCTCAAGTACTTATTCTGTAGCCAGTAACCAAAGGGTCAACTAGCGATTGATTCCATTGGAGTGTTATAGTTCAAAGTCTACTTGACTAGCAGTTATTCTAAAAGCAATCATTATCTTTTCTTCTAATATTCATATTGTTGAATCCTTCAGATATTCATATTGTTGAATTCATTATCAAAAATTTTCCATTCATCATGATATATCTTTATTGTTGTATTTAAAATTGTTGAGCAAACTTGTTACTCATCCTTGCTATATCATGAATTATATTGTAGCTAAGCCCGAGACCTCAGGAAAGGACAAGGGTAAAGGAAAGATGTAGGATAGTTGCAAGGAGCAGAATTTATCTTATGTTTAATTTAAATTATTGTTATGTAATATGAACCCTAATTACTATTATAGAGTATGTTTGTAAGACGATATTAAGGTTATCGTATCTTGGGACTAGTAATACCTTTTGAATGAACGACGTATGTTTATTATATTCCGCATTTTAGCTACCGTATGTTGTTTAAAGGTGGATGTTTGTATTTTATCGTGATGACGGAACCGGGGTCAGAGGACCCGGATTCGGGGGCGTCACAGGATGGTTTCAAAGCCTAGGTTATAAACGTTAAGAATGTGAAACCTATGTTATAACCTTAGTAAAAAACTCAAGAAGTGTATGTAAGTGATGGGATGAGGAAATCCATCGAGTTTTATTATGATATTGAAGTGGTTTATTTAAATCAAAAGTGATTGATAGATGTCTTAAACTTCTTAATGCTAACATGGATAGCATATCGCTTAAAGCCTAATTATTTCTTCCTTTCCTCAGATCATGCCGCCTAGGAGACTACAGCGGAATCAGAGGGAGGAAGGATCCTTTAACAATGGTGGAGGGGAAAATGTTGATCCAATGAAGAACTTCGTTAACCTATTAACTGAGGCAATGCAAAACAGACCCTCTCCAGCAGCAGGGCAGCCAGGACAACATTTGGCTAGCTTTAAGGACTTTAAATTGGTAGGACCACCGGAGTTCCGGGGAACCTTGGACCCAATTGAATCCCACACATGGATAGAAGAGATGGAGAAGGTGTTTGAGGTCGCACGAGTGGCCGAAGCACAGAAGACAAGTTTTGCCACATTCATGATGAAGGGCGAAGCTAATTATTGGTGGAAAGCCAATAAGGGACGAGCAGACGAAGGAGTTATTCCTTGGGACAGATTTAAGGAACTATTCCTTAAGAATTATTTCTCAGAGAATATACAACAGGATATGGAAGTTAAGTTTCTGGAACTGAAGTAAGGTAGTATGTCTGTCGCAGAGTACGCGGCAAAATTTAACGAGTTGGCCCGATTCATGTCACATCAATTTGACACGGAGGCCAGGAAGGTAAGGAGGTTCGAATTGGGACTAAAACCATGGGTGCAGAAAGCAGTGGCCGTATTGAAGATTAAGACTTACTCTGATATTTTGGAAAGGGCTATCATTGCTGAAGGAGGTAATAAAGCCATCACGCGATTCAAACAAGAAAAGAAGACCGGTCAGGACGGACAGAAAGGGGGAAGCAGCGGAGGCAGCAACCCCAACAAGAGTAAATGGACAAAGAGCCATTCCTCTCGAGGTAATAAGTCCGGGGGGGAGGCCAAGAAAAGTATGAAGTGCAACAACTATGGGAGGAACCACTCGGGGGAGTGCATAAAGGGAAAGAGCGTTTGTTATCGTTGCGGACAACCGGGGCACATGGCTCCTCAATGTCCGAGTAAGCAGAAGGAAGGATGTTTCTCGTGTGGAGCCACAGACCATCAAATCAAGGGCTGCCCGAAGAAAAAGGGCGATGCAACTAGCGATAACCGCAACAATAACATTAGGTTAAACATTGGAGGGTCAGCCAGTCAAGCCAACAGACCAACGGCATGAACGTTCAACATGACCGTACAAGATGCGGTGGAGTCTAAGGACGTGGTGTCAGGTATCATTCTGATCAATGATATAGATGTATACGTGTTATTTGATTCGGGTGCTACCTGCTCTTTCGTTTTCAAAGAATTTGCTAAACAGTTAGACTTACCCCGTGAGAGATTAGAACACCCTATGAATGTAGAAGTAGCGAACAAGAAAATTATTCCCGTAGAATACATTCATAGGAATTATTATGCCGAATTACGAGGATTTAAGCTCAAAGTGGATTTGATACCGATTCATTTGGGGGAGTTCGATGTAATCCTTGGAATGGATTGGTTATTGGTTCATGGAGCAGTTATAGACTGTAAGAAGAAGTGTGTACACCTTAAGACTCTAAATAAGTCGAAGGTGGTATTTTATGGTAGTAAATCGCAGAGACAATCTCATTGTCTGATGATGGTGCAAGCACAGAGATTGCTTAGGAAGGGTTGCATAGGTTATTTAGCTCACGTGGTTGATACTCAACGAGTTGAGGGTGAACTGAGTCAGATACCTATTGTAAGGGATTTCGTTGATGTCTTCCCAGACGAGATTCTAGGATTGCCACCGGATAGAGAGATTGAGTTTGTTATTGATTTGGCACAGGGGACATCACCGGTATACAAAGTGTCGTATCGTATGGCACCGGTAGAGATGAAAGAACTGATGACTCAATTACAAGAGTTTTTAGATAAGGGATATATTCGACCGAGCGTATCACCGTGGGAAGCACCAGTCTTATTCGTAAAGAAGAAAGATGGGTCGCTAAGACTTTGTATCGACTACCGAGAGTTGAACAAGGTCACCACTAAGAATAAGTACCCATTGCCCAGGATAGACTATTTGTTTGATCAGTTGAAGGGGGAAAAGTACTTTTCAAAAATCGACTTGAGAATCGGTTATCACCAACTAAAAGTGAGGCCGGAAGACATTCCAAAGACGGCATTCAGAACTCGGTATGGACACTTTGAGTTTCTGGTAATGTCATTTGGATTGACGAACGCATCAGCAGCATTTATGGATTTAATGAACAGAGTATTCAAACAGTATTTAAATAATTTTGTTGTTGTATTCATCGATGACATCCTAGTGTATTCAGAGACGGAGGAAGAACACGCCGAGCATCTTCGGATAGTGTTGGAAACATTAAGGAGGGAGAAGTTGTATGCAAAATTCTCTAAGTGTGAGTTTTGGTTACAAAGAGTGCAGTTTTTAGGGCACGTTATCGACAAGAATGGTGTTTCGGTGGATCCAGCGAAGGTAGAAGTGATTATCAATTGGGAGCAGCCGAAGACGCCGACAGAAATCTGGAGTTTCTAAGGATTGGTGGGATACTATCGAAGATTTATTCAGGATTTTTCGAATTTAGCATCGCCGTTGACCAATCTTACCAGGAAGACAGTTAAGTTCATTTGGACGGAAAAGTGTGAAGAAAGTTTCCTAGAATTGAAGAAGAGGCTTAGTCAAGCACCTGTGTTGGCTTTATCGAAAAACACGGGAGGGTTTATAGTGTATAGTAATGCGTCACACAAGGGTCTTAGTTGTGTACTGATGCAACATGCCAGGGTCATTGCATACGCTTCACGTCAGTTGAAAGATTATGAGAAGGGATATCTGACTCATGACTTGGAGTTAGCAGCAGTAGTTTCGCTTTGAAGATTTGGAGGCATTATTTGTATGGCGAGAAGTGTGAGATATATACGGATCACAAGAGTCTGAAGTATATCTTCACGCAGAGAGAGTTAAACATGAGGCAGTGCCAATGGTTAGAATTGATCAAAGATTATGATTGTGAGATTCTGCACCATCCAGGCAAAGCAAATGTAGGCAGATGCCTTGAGCAGAAAAGGCAGAGAGAGGTTATTGAAGTTGACCATTCAAGAGAAATTGGTGAAAGATTTTGAACGACTAGACTTGGAGATTAAGTATTCGATGGAGACCGACGAACAATTATTTACGGTGATAGCATGCCTGACTTTATTGGATAAGGTTAAAGAGGCACAAGAAAAGGACGAAGATTGCAATAACATCAAGAAGCAATTGACTGAAGGTGATGAATTGAAATTTAAGGTTGATAGCAGTGGACTGCAAAGATTTGAGGGAAGAATTTGGGTACTGTAACAACCTGGAGAATCCGAATTGTCCAAAATTTAAGTTTAAAGAATTAGTTATTAATAAAAGAAATTTTTAGTAATAATATTATGTGCTATGTGTTTATTAATCATTCTAGAACATAGGATGATTATAAGTCGGGAGGATTCTGGCTACGAGCTAGATTGATCGAGTAAGAATTTTTAAGACGGAAATAAAAAATTTCCGGGAACAAAAATATTTCCGGGAAAAAAGGCAAAATAAGCATTATTCATCCGTTTCGGTTCGGAGATTGAGTTTGAATTTCTGAGAAACGTGTAATGATAGAATTCTAAGACGTAGTGAAATATTTAATAATATTTTCATTTATGCCAAAAATGAAGTTTTTGCCTGCGGACTTAAAACTTAAAGCTTAGGAAAGTGAGTTCCAAGAATTTAATGATTTCGTATAATAATTAGGGTTATTATGCGTAAGAAATACGAGTGTAATACTAGTTATTATACGAGTATAGTACGAAGATTATTACGACGTATAATACGAATATCGTACGAACTATATACGAAGAGAATACGAGAATGAGATGCGTAGAATACGATTAGTCTTAATAGCTAAGTAAAATGTTTATGCTTAAGGGCTAAGTAAACTTAAAGGTTAAGTAAACTTAAAGGCTAGTAAACTTAAGGGCTAAGTAAACTTAGTGCTTAAGTAATGAATAGTAAGGAGTTTTGGGTGGGCGAAATGACTATTTTGCCCAAGCTTTGGATTTTCTATAAATAGGAAGTTAACTTTCATTTAAATGGGATTTTCGAAAATCCTATAACATGAGAGAGAGAGAGAGAGAGAGAGAGAGAGCTTGGAGAAGATGGAGAAGGAAGAGAATGAGTATGAATGATCAGATCTATGGTGATCGTGAAATAGAAAAGCTTGCGAATCGCCGGCTTTGTCTAGTGGAAGAAAAATAAATAAGAGAGGTAACTTAAAACCTAGTCGAATTTAATTTCTCTTTAAATCCTATATGTTCAGAACATAACTTAATGAGAATAAGAAGTAAATAATGTTAGGAATGATTTCATATGGTTGAAATCATGAGAAAAGAAGAAATAAGAAAGTAGAAAGTTAGTTTATAAATTTCTTAAAGAAGTATAAGATTCATAATGAATTAAAACGATATGAGTGGATTATATGAATAAATAGGTGAAATAAGTAAGGAATGATGTTCTATAACATCAAATTCCAATAAACAATGAAATCGTAATCCAAAATATCGATTAAAATGAAGAACGAACGAAGAACACGAAGAATGTTGTTGATGGACAAATTTAAAACCATCGTAGGATAACTGTTGTTGATGGACAAGTTTAAAACCATCGCGTATAAGTTAGTTGCTTATTGCTTGGTTAGGAACAGTAGGAACGTTCATGAAGAACGGATTAAAACTTAGTTATAACGAAGTTATGACAAATATTTAGTAAAAGACAAACGAGAATTAGAAAGTTAGTAAATGAACCCGAACGTGTAGGTTTTCATAAGAAATTAAGAGAACATAGAAAACGTGAGTCGTGGACTCAAGAACGAATGACTTCCAAGTTCGGATGATCGAATTACGGACGAACGAGCGAATAACGTTAAAAATATAAAAATGAACAAAGGGTGAAGATCAAGCCAATTGAATGGCACGTTAACGGATTCAGAACGAAGTTCTATCTAGGGGGTATTAAAGTGCATAAGATAAGGAAAAGAATGGCTTTGGAACGACCTCGTTTCGAGTTATAACGAATAAGTTATGGAAGCGAGAAGTAAGCGTCTTGGAACGATCAATCACTTGGACAAAATTTTCAAGAACTAGGGCTTGGCGCTGTGGCGCCAACCAAGCCTTATAGAGTGGTGCAGCAGCGCCAGACCGGGGAGCAGGGTACTACTAACTCGCACCGTGGCGTGAGAGGAAAGGAAGAGAGTTGCACCGCAACGCCAGTATAGGGAAAAAGCCAGATAGAGCTTTTAATTGCTCAAAGATTTGGGGAAACATAAGGGAAGATAAAGAACATAATGTTCAACTAACGTAACACTTAATCAAGTGTTTTAAACCTTTAGTGCTGGTTAAACAAAATGGTCGAAAGAGATTAACAGACCAAAAAGGTAATAAACGTAAACGCAACGCTGTTGCTATGAACGATCGGTCTTAGCATACAATGATCAGTATGGCTTCGACACTAAGAGCGAGTAATGAACATAGGGTTCATGTAATGAATTAACGGTAATAAGATTAATGAAAGTCGAATATGAGTTGATAAAGAATGAATCATGAGGTATGGCATTTAGTTGCCAGAAAGTCGTAAGGAATAAGAAATTGATTTAACGAACATTAAGTTTAATGGTTCGGATAAGTTAAGATAAGTTTAGGTTGTGGTACAATCGTAACCTTTGATGGTTGAAATATGGGAGTTGGGCTAAACAATTCCTTCAGAGAGTGAAGGTATATACGAAACTGGCAACCGATCTAACTCACTGTGATGGCAGTGTAGATGAGACGGGAACTTGTTTGTTGGTTGTTTGTGGAAAACCACTCAGAGTACCATATGGACTACTAGCAGAGACGCGATGTGTGCTAAGTCCTAGAGAAGTTATAAGAAGAAGATAAGAATATAAATCATCCAAGCTGATGAACGTATGAGTAAGACATCTCCGTATGTCATAAAGTCATAAACTGGTAAAGGAAGTTAGTCTCGTAAACTTATATTGCAAAGAACGCAAACCCTAAGAAGTAAAGTTAAGTAAACCAATGCATAAATTCAATATATGACTAATTGGTGTTTATGTTTTCTCCTTATGTGTTATATAGGAATTGAAATAAGCGGTTTAGCGTAAGTTGTAGTTGTGCATAAGGCAAGTGTAACGCCTCAAAATTCGGTCTATTCTCACACCCGAATTCCGTGCGTCATGGTCCCACTTCTTACCAAACATACCTCATTATATAGCTAAATATAATGACATACATTCTCAAATCCTAGGTTCTCAACACCTTATAACCTCTTTCATTACAAATAATGATAATTACATTATTCTTTTCATCTTACACGAGTGAATTTCATCCGCCACCAAGGATACATAACTGTTCAATAAACTAATCTATAGTTTATTTTTATCATTCTATATTACAAGTCTTTACTTGCTCTTCACGCACATTCATATACTGAATAACACTTCATCTGGATACCGCTCAGCTTGATCTTTACGGGATCCTTAAGTTTTTTTCTAACATCGTAAGCTGAAAATGTTTTTCATTTAAAGCAAGTGTGAGCATTCAATGGCCCAGCAAGTCATAACAGTTTGAACAAACAAGTTCAAGAGTTTAAACATTCTTCAGAACTTTGATAACCGTTATGAAGCAGCTTCAATAATAGGAATAGTCTCGATTCCTATCATCTTAAAACCATATTCACTTTCACTTTAAAATACTTTCATTCCTCTATCTTTTTCATACACATCCTATTTGGCTAAAATCATTAGCACAGACTTAACAATAACGGTTTATGTATAAACCGAACATACTCACATTGAACAGTTTGATCACAGAACAGTTCATCTCATAGAAACACCGAAGTGCTCACACTGTGGCATACGGCCTCATACATTCTACCACCTTGTACAAATATCACACATTCTCATATAGACAGAACTTCTCAAGTTCAACATCTGAGAAGTTTAAGAAACTAACATTCATGTAGTATGAATGAAGTTAGGAAACTTACCTTACGCACAGCTACAGCTTATAGTTTACGTTGAACTACTTATTCCAAATCCTATATAACATATAAGGAAATAACACATACACCAATTAGTCATATACTTGACTCTACGCATTGGTTTACTTAACTTTATTTCTTAGAGTTCGCGTTCTTATAAACTAAGTTTACGCGACTAACTTCCTTTACTACCGGTTTACGGCTTCATGACATACAGAGATGTCTTACTCAAAACATTCATCATCTTTGATGATTTATATTCTTATCTTCTTCTTATAACTTCTATAGGACTCAACGTACATCGCTTCTCTGCTAGTAGTCCATATAGTACTCTGAGTGGTTTTCCACAAATAACCAACAAACAAGTTCCCGTCTCATCTACACTGCCCACACAGTGAGTTAGATCAGTTGCCAGTTTTGTATATACCTTCGCTCTCTGAAGGAATTGTTTACCCCAGCTCCCATATGTCAACCATCAAAGGTTACGATTGTACCACAACCTAACTTCTCTTAACTTATACGAATATTAAACTATAATGTTCGTTAAGTCAATTTCTTATTCCTTACGACATTTTGGAAACTAAATGCCATTTCTCATGATTCATTCGTTATCATCTAAGTCATACAATCTTTTGTATACTCAGAACGATCATTCAATATCAATACTATGAGGTCATAGTGTTAAACATTTTATATTAACTTACTCATACCTTACAACGTCCGGTTCATTCAACTCGGAACGTTGTCAAATTTATACTTATTAACTCGGCTTCTTAACGTTATACGTTATTGTCCTCAATTTAGTTTTTCACTTTTCACGATTAAATCTTAGTCTTCATTACTTTACGGTCAAACCATACATGGAGTGTAGGTTCTGCCCATTTAATATTCGCGTACACTCAACCTTTACGTTGGTTAAAGTGTTTAACGCTTACAATCATTCTAACATTCTCTATCCGACTCATACTCAAACTTTCATTATTCTTATTACAGTCCATTACGTCTTTCCTTGATAATCATATCTTACTTACCACCTTCGTTAATGTCTAAGTCATACAACCATTGTACACTTAGAACGTTCGTCCAACGTGAATACGATTTACGAGAATCGTTTACGTATTCAACGTTTACGTTGCTCATCTCTTCATCTCTTATCCAACCCATGAACCCCATGTTCATTATTCTTTCTTAATGTCGAAGCCATACCGTTCATTGTATGCTAAGACCGACCGTTCATCGCAACAACGTTGCGTTCACAGCGTCTAAATGCCTTATACTTATCTCTCACTACCACAACATAACATCGAAATGTTATTCATTACATTCGTCACTCAACGTTTAAGGAATCATAATCATAGCAATCCCTCAAGTTTGTTTATTGCGACTACGGTCCCCGGAAATTGGTTACGTAATTTGCACCTACAATCTTTGTCTTTTAATCTCGTTTAATCTTTTCGTTCCACCTTTACTAAAAATATAAAACACTTGATTAAGTGTTACATTAGGTGAACTATATGTTCATATTTCTTTCGTGCACATCCCCCAGTAACTTAGAAATAAAAATCTCATTTTTGGGCATTGCCCAGCACCGGCGCTGCGGCGCCGTGCCCCTTCCTCTCTCTTGCGCTTCGGTGCGTCCTACATCACCCTCTTCCTTTGGTCTGGCATTGCGGTGCCAAACTCTTTGTTATCTCTCGCGCTATGGGGCCAATTAACAGTACCAGAAGCCTGAGCTTTCGCTGCGGTGCCACTTCTCAAAGCTCATTCGGCACTGCGGCGCCGAGCCTAAACCCTAGAAAATTTTCCTAAGTCTTGCATTAAGTTTGAGATACGTACTTCCCGATCTCATAACTTCTTCATTATAACTCAGAACGAGGTCATTCCAAAGCCATACTCTTACTTATCTTACGTACTTCAATACTCCTCAGACAGAACTTCGTTCTAAATCCATTAATGTGACATTCAATTGGCTTAATCTTCACCCTTCGTTCATTTTTATGCTTTTAGCGTTCTTCGTTCGCTCGTCCGTAATTCGGTCATCCAAACTCAAAACTCGTTCATTCTTGAGTCCATGACTCACATTTTCTACATTCTCTTACTTTCTTATGAAACCCTACACGTTCAGGTTCTTTTACTAACTTTTTAATTCTCGTTCGTCCTTTACGAAATTTTCGCCAGAACTTCGTTATAGCTAAGTTTAATCCGTTCTTCATGAATGTTTCTACTGTTCATAACCAAGCAATAAGCAACTAACTTATACACGATAGTTTTAAACTTGTCCATCAAAAACAATTATCCTACGATGGTTTTAAATTTATCCATCAACAACGTTCTTCGTGTTCTTCGTGTGTTCTTCATTTTAATCGATATTTTAGATTACGATTCTACTTGTTATTGGAATTTGATGTTATAGAACATTATTCCTTACTTATTTCACCTACTCGTTTATAAGATTCATTCAGATCGCTCAAAATCCTTACGAATCTTATACTTCCTTAAGAAATTTATAAACTAAATTCCTAATTCTTATTTCTTTATTTTCTCATGATTTCAACCATATGAAATCATTCTTAACATCATCTACTCCTTATCTTCATTAAGTTATGTTTTAAACAGATTAAACTTAAAGAAAATTTAGAAGAGACTAGGGTTCGGATTACCGTTCTTCTTTAATCTCCTTCCGTCGAACAAAGCATGCACTCGGGCAAGCTTTTCCTCTTCCTCTTCCTCTTCTCCCATCCGAACTATCTCTCTCTATCTCTCAAAGTGTAGGATTTTCAATAACTCAAAATAATGAACTTAAGCTTTCTATTTATAGAAAACTAAGGCTTAGGGCAAATTAGTCATTTCGCCCCCTTAACCTCCTTACTATTCCTATGCTTAGCCACCAAGTTTACTTGGACACCGCCCTTACTTGGTGGCCAAGTGGCCGTCCCACATGCCCATGGGTTGCCCCATTGGTTCTTACCCATCCGTCTACCCATCGGTTCGATCCGCGGTTTATTTTCTTGGTTTGGGCCTTAACCATAATTCTTATTGGGCCTATATTGGCCTTGATTTCACAAAGTGTTGGGCTTGACATAATCCATGTCCACTTGGATTCTACAAAGTCCATGAACTCAAAGTCCATTTAAACTAATTGTATTCTATGCATTCCATTCTCGTATTCTCTTAGTATATCGTTCGTAAGATATTCGTATTATACGTCGTACTAATCTTCGTACTATACTCGTATAATAACTAGTATTATACTCCTATTTCTCATACATAATAACTCTAATTATTATACGAAATCATAAAATTCTCGAAACTCACTTTTCCTAACCCTTAGGTTTTAAGTCCGCAGGCGAAACTTTATTTTTGCCATAACTGAAATATTATTGAATATCTCATCACGTCTCAAAATTATACGTAATCATTAAATTCTCAGAATTTCAAAATAAATCTCCAAGCAGAAACGGATGAATAGTGCCTATTTCGTCTTTTTCCCTGAAAAATATTTTGTTCCCGAAAAACTTTCATTTTCGTCTTGAAATTTCTTACTCGGTCAATCTAGCTCGTAGCCAGAATCCTCCCGACTTATAATCATCCTAGGTTATAGAACGATTAATAAACACATAGCACATAATAGTATTAATAAAACTTCATTTTATTAATAACTAATTCTTTAAACCTAAATTCTGGATAATCCAAAATTCCGGGTTGTTATAGCAAGTTTCCTAACTTCATTCATATTCTAAATGAATGCTAGTTTCTTAAACTTCTCAGATGTTGAACTTGAGAAGTTCTGTCTATGTGCGAATGTGCGATATTTGTACAAGGTGGTAGAACGTATGAGGCCTTGAGCCACAATGTGAACACTTCGGTGTTTCTGTGATATGAATTGTTCTGTGATTGAGTTGTTCAATACAAGTATGTTCTATTTATACATGAACCGTTATTATTAAGTCTGTGCTAATGATTCTAGCCAGACAAGATGTGTATGAAAAAGGTAGAGGAATGAAAGTATTTCAAAGTGAAAGTGACTGATGTTTTAAGATGATAGGAATCGAGACTATTCCTATTATTCAAGCTGCTTCATAACCTCTGTTCGGTTATCTAAGTTCTAAAGGAACGTTTAAACTCTTGAATTTATGTGTTCAACTGTTATGACTTGCTGGGCAATTGAATGCTCACACTTGCTTTAAATGAAAAACATTTTTCAGCGAACAAGGTTAGAAGAACTTAAGGATCCCGTAAAGATCAAGTTGATGGTATCCAGATGAAGTGTCATTCAGAATGTGAATGAGCGAGCAGATCAAGTGAAGACTTGTAATATAGAAAGATGAAATTGAACTATAGACTAGTTTAAGGAACTGTTATGTATCCTTGGTAGTAAATAAAAGTCACTCGTGTAAGATGAAATGAATAATGTATTTATCATTATTTGTAATGAAAAAGGTTATAAGGTTTTTAGAACCTGGGATTTGAGAGTGTATGTTGTTATATTTCAGTATATAATGATGTATGTTGGATGAATGATGTACTCGTGACGTACGGAATCCGGGTGTGAAGATATACCAGATTTCGGGGCATTACAGGTACCGTTAGTACCGAAATTGAGGGAAGAGATTTTGCAAGAAGCGCACAGTATGATATATTCGATACACCCAGGAAGCATGAAGATGTACCAAGATTTAAGTCACCACTTCTGGTGGCCAAACATGAAGAGAGATGTTGCGGAATGTGTAAGTAGATGTCTAACTTGTCAGAGAGTCAAGGCAGAGCACCAATGACCAAGCGGGTTATTACAACCATTAGAGATTCCAGAATGGAAATGGGAGCACATCACAATGGCCTTCGTGGTGGGACTTCCGACAATGCAAAAAGGGCACGACGCCATATAGGTGATTGTAGATCGTCTTACTATGTCAGTTCACTTTTTGACGATTAAGATTAAGTATAGTTTGGACAAGTTAGCCAAATTATATGTCAAGGAAATTATCTCGAGGCATAGGGTGCCGGTATCTATTGTATCAGATAGAGATCCGCGATTCACATCAAACTTCTGGAAGAGTCTTCAAGAAAGAATGGGAACACAACTACGAATGAGTACCACGTATCATCAGCAGACCGATGGACAAAGCGAGAGGACAATTCAAACACTTGAAGACATGCTCCGAGCTTGTGTGATGGACTTCAAGGGTAGTTGGGAGCATCACCTTCCACTAGTAGAGTTCGCATATAACATTAGTTATCACGCCAGTATTGGAATGCCGTCGTACGAAGCACTGTATGGAAGAAAATGTAGAACGCCCTTATATTGGGATGAAGTTAGAGAACGTCGACTGTTGGGACCAGAGTTAGTACAAAAGATGGTGGAGATCATCAAGGTGATAAGAGCTCGACTAGTAGCAGCTCAAGATCGCCAAAAGAAGTATGCGAGAAATATTTTGAATTAGGAAGCTATGAATTTTTGAAAGTATCTCCCTAGAAAAGGAAGATTTATTTTGGGAAGAAGGGCAAGTTGAGCCCTAGGTTCATAGGACCGTTCGAGATTTTGTGGCTAGTCGCTGAAGTGGCGTACGAGGTAGCGTTACCTCCTGAACTTGAGCACATTCACAACGTGTTTCATGTGTCAGTATTACTGCAGTATAAACTGGACTACAAGCACGTTATCTCCTATGAACCAATGCAAGTCGAGAAATACTTATCATACGAGGAAGTTCCTGTCCAGATACTAGATAGGAAGGAACAGAAGCTGAGGAATAAAATCATCCATTCCGTTAAGATTCTCTAGAGGAATCACGCAGTCGAAGAAGCTACGTGGGAGCTAGAAGGGAAGATGAGAGCGAATTATCCATTTTTATTTGAGTAACCTTATTTTTACAATTCCGAGGACGGAATTTTTATAAGGGGGAAGGAATGTAATGACCGTGAATTTTAAACTCCTTATTAATTAAATATGTGATTTAATTTTAATAAGTTGGTTTGGTGAGTCTATTTAAACCTTATGTGGTTATGTGAAATTATGAAATGATTAAAGGGAGTCACTAATAGTTATTTAAATTGGTGGACTAACCCTATGAGTTTGGTATCAAAGAATTGATAGGATTCTTAATGTTTAAATATTCAACCCATTTGAATATAGTTATAGATTTTGAACATATTTATTCATTTCAAATATGGGTATATCACCATTATGTAAGTTAAATTATCTCACATAAACTTGTGTGGTGATAGAAATTAGAAATGGCTTGAAGCTAAACCATCTTGGCACTGCCAGGGATCAATGCAGTTGCGCCCTCCCAGTAGTACAAAATGGCGCAGCTGCGTCAGTGTTCAGTCTGAGACAATTAGTTTCTTCTGTGAAAATGAAATGGAATACTTTGTTGTATGTGTGACATTAATAAATCATATGGATAAAGGTACATTAGGTTGATATAAAATATCAAGTAGTATAAGAAATCCCATGTTATCCTTAATACAGAAATAATTAAAATAGTTGTGTAATTTAGAAACTGGGAAAGGGATTAGATATTTAAATAAACATTGATATTAAATAATGTTTTCATGTGTTTATGAGAGTAGTAAAAATAATTATAGAGTTACCCGATTAATAATACCTAACTGTGTTGTATTAATTATGTGTATTTAATGTACATGGATTATATGGTGTGAGTACCTAAATAATCCCTAGATTTCCTAATATGGTAATAATTATACATTAAAATTTTATTTTGGGAATTATAGTATACAACCCAAGCTTGTTGTTGAGTTTTGCTCTTGACCCAAATTTAGTGTCACAAAGGTACATGAACAATTACCTAAAACTAACTTACGTATTTTTCAATTGGCTAAACATAGGTAATGATTTCTAGACCAATGGCTATAGAAATGGCTGGTATTAGGTTGTTGAACCACTCTTTAGCAACCATTATGTCCTCCTAATACCTCATGGAGTTAACTTTAGTGCAATATGATTGTCCAGTCCAAGTCCCTTTATAAATAGAAGCTTTAGTTTCATATTTTGTTGTTTGTTAAGTCTAATATTGAAAGTTCTAAGTTGCTGAGGAATTTTGGGAGCATATTCAGTGTGTAAGGAGTCTAATTCAAGCTCAAGAGGAATAAATTTTAATTATAGTCTTAGTTGGGTTTTTGTCAAATTCTTGAAATTACCTGAAATTCTTTGTTAATCAAAGTGAATTAGCATGCTATAATGTGTTTAGAAGGTATGTTTACATGTTTGAACTCGTAAGTGATGGATTGAAACATGTTTGAATCAAGTAAAATTGAAGTTGTTTAGTACTCTGTAGAACAGAGTAGCTACTGCTTCTAGTCCCGACATGGCGCAGCTACGTGCAACGCAGCTGCGCTAGACCTGCACCAGACTTGATGTTTCTGTTTCATTTCTGTTCGTGCTAACTTGTTAGTACATTGTTAGAGTAAGCTTGTAAACTGTTTTAACACACACATGTAAGCACATGCATGTAGTATGAACAAGTATAACAATGATTGACACAACACTTATGGTTTTGAAATGAAATTATAGTTTCAAAAGTGGACTTTGTCACAAACACATCATGTGAGCATTCTAACTTTATGAACATGATGATATGGTTTATATTGACATGAAATGCAAGACTAAAGTGATTAAACACACTAGAATACATTATTAAAAGTTAAGACTATTTCAAAGATAAGAAAATCTGAGACCTTTATCTTGAAAGTTCTGACCATTTGAGCATGTATATTAGGACTCATTATGCCTATAGATATCTTGGCATGAGCATGGTCAATGTATGGTTTTCACTCATTCACACATAGTCATAAAAATGAAATTTCTAAAATATGAACTATGTGAATGAAGTATACAAGGGTTGTTTTTAAACAAGCATGACTACTAAGTATTGTTTAACCAAGTTACGAAGCATGATAACAACATGACTTTTATATTCCTAAGCACCATGTAATTTATAAGCTAAAAACTTACAAAGGTAAATTCATGTACGTACATGTGTCATGTGAGACCTCTAGTATGTATGTATGTATGATAATATGTATGCATATGGGTGTGCTAGAGTTGGGCTGCAGTCAAGAGAGAAAAGCTCAAACCTGGTCTGGCCAGGGGACAGTGCAGTTGCGACGTCCCTAAGCCTAGACCAGGCGCAGCTGCGTCGTCCTGTAGTCATGAGTAAATTCTGTTTTTCTTTCTGAAATTCAAGGCATGCTTATATGATTTCTTTACCTTATAATATATGACCATTATGCCATATAATGTGTTGAGAAGCATGCTATGTGATGACTCGATTCTTGTAAGTGTAGACTCATATTAGCTTACACATACTAATTGAAATGACCGACTTGTTAACGTTAGATCGTTTCTACGCAAGTTAATTAAAGCTAGATTTAATTGTAGCTAAGCAAACATGCAAGTTCCTTAATTCTTACTCTTTTACTTTAGCAAGTTTCCTAACTTACACAGCTTTGGATTTTGTGCAAGTTCTTGAATTTCGTGTAATTCGTATGCTGAATGCAAGTTTCCCTAACCTTACTCAAATTTATATTGAGCAAGTTTCCTTGAACTTCACTCTTTGATTGTGCAAGTTCCTTGAACCATACTTTTATGGTGCACAGTATCCTAACCTTTGTATTTACTTTATGCAATGGACATGAGTAAGAAAGTTATTCATTTAAGCTTGAACTTTATTCCCAAGCATGCTATTAAGTGGGTTAATTACCTTACAATTATTCCACATCGATATTATTGATATTCGCGCTTAGTGCACTTGAGTTCGTACAGTCTTGGACTTGTACATCGTTTAAAGTTCTATAATTCTTGAACTATATCAGATAGAGTCTGAACCTTTGTTAGGTCAGACAAATGTATGAAGTTTTATAAAAGCTATCCAAACCAATTGATGCTAAGGATTCTTAGACCGAAAGAACACCCCTTTTATGATAGGGGAGTACCCCAGGTATCTAATATAAGATACAAAGAGCAGATTTAAATGTTATGCATATACATGGTGTACGCGAGGCTGATCCCCTCAAGTACTTATTCTGTAGCCAGTAACCAATGGGTCAATTAGCGATTGATTCCATTGGAGTGTTATAGTTCAAAGTCTACTTGACTAGCAGTTATTCTAAAAGCAATCATTATCTTTGCTTCTAATATTCATATTGTTGAATCCTTCAGATATTCATATTGTTGAATTCATTGTCAGATATTTTTCATTCATCATGATATATCCTTTTTGTTGTATTTAAACTTATTGAGCAAACTTGTTGCTCATCCTTGCTATATCATGAATTATATTGCAGCTAAGCCCGAGACCTAAGGAAAGGACAAGAGTAAAGGAAAGATGTAGGATAGTTGCAAGGAGCAGAATTTATCTTATGCTTAATTTAAATTACTGTTATGTAATATGAACCCTAATTACTATTATAGGGTATGTTTGTAAGACGGTATTAATGTTATCGTATCTTGGGACTAGTAATACCTTTTGAATGAACGACGTACGTTTATTATATTCTGCATTTTAGTTATCGTATGTTTTTTAAAGGTGGATGTTTGTATTTTATCGTGATGACCGAACCGGGGTCAGAGGACCCGGATTCGGGGGCGTCACACTCACCTAACTATTGAAATTATGTATTCACGTGTTTTGTGAAAGTGTCAACCCCACCCATAATAAGACTCCTCTTATTTATAGATGTAGGCAACCCTCATTAACAATTAATGAATTAGGATTTATTTTAATTAATTAAACTCCTTTAATTAATTAGGCTCCTAATCTTATTAGGAATAATTAATTAAACTTTTTTAATTAATTAGTCTCCTAATACTAATAGGAATATATGAGAGTACTTTTATTAATTAATTCTCAAACTCCTTTAGGAATTAAATAATAATAATAATAATAAGACTCCTCTTATTAATTTATATTTAATATTTTTAAAATATTAAATAATAAATATTAAGCTATTTAATTTATTCTATCACCATAAATTAAATTAAATATACTTAACTTATTATTACGATTATGTCATTAACTTCTTAAATAATTATTCTTCCTTTTATGGTGTGACCCTTTAGGTTATCCATATTAAACCGATTGTGAATAAATCAATTAGAACTATTAAACTATTAATAAATAAATTAAACTATTAATGTATTTAAATAAATAATATTTATTCTACAATAGGGATAAGCCTCCCTAGCGATTAACGACTTTCTAGATAATATAAATTTTAACATTAATCATAAAAGAACCTTTGAGTAAATAGTTACCGATACAATGTCTCAATTAAATATAAGACATGAAATTATTGTCAAGTCTTATTTTATTTAATTATATGTATTTCGATTCTCAAATGCACAACTCCAAATAATGTAAATTAGAAACTCCTTTCTAATTTCATTCTGCCTTGGCCAAAGACTACTAGGTTGTCATTTATCGAATCACATAGGACATTTCTCTTCTTTTACTAGAAGCGGTAGATTCTTTATTGATCATACATTATCTCTATGTACAACTTATTATACTCAAGCGTACCCTTTGATATACCCTAAGGGTCTTAAAGAATAAGTCAAAGTATAACTCATCACACACAAGATACTATGATGATCTCAAGTCCAAGGATTACTTGTACTACTATCACTGCAGGAATTCTTATTGACAGGCAAGTAAAACTCCATTAGGTATTCCTTAGCGAGCCACATTCAGTGAACTTATTCTCTAATAAGCACCTACATACTTGCTTTAGTTTCTCCACACAAATGATCATGAGATCAGTCATCTTCATCCAATGAGCAAGCAAAGTATGTACCAATCTATCCGGATTAACTAATCCCCAATTTAGTAATCCAACGATTGGGAACTATTTTAGTTTTAAGCTTTCTAAGAATTCAGATCTCATTAGAATTATCATCATCATTATTCTAAAAGCATTGCTTAAAACTATGAGTTTATCACATATTATAAAGCAGCATCATGTAGATAATTAAAAGCCTTTAATAAATTAATATTGTTTATTAATAAATGAATAAGATTGTTACAAAGTATATGCTTTATCATCAAACATGATTGGCTTGTGTGCATACTACTTTCAATCTCCTACTTGCACTAAAGCCAATCATCATGGTATCTCATACCCTTCTTCTCTAAGTGACAATTATCCTACTGTTGGATAAGCTTTAGTTAATGGATATGTAATGTTCTTCTTGAGAGTCCACTATCTCTATAGTGACTTCTCCTCTTTCAATGATTATTTAATCAAATAAAAGTGTTTCAACACATGTTTAGATCCAAGATGAGACTTAGGAACTATTCCTAGTTCTGTAATGAACTTTTCATCCAAACAATCAACTTGCAACTTCATTTATAGCTATATACTTTGTCTTTATCACTAAACCAGCAACTCTTTGCTGTTTGAAACCTATCCAATTCACTGCACCACCAATCAAGGTAACGTTTTACCTTAAAGTGGATTTTCTGTCGTCTTGGTTTGTCTGGAAAAAAAACTTGAGTCTGTTAAGCCCTCTAGTTTTAATTCAGACCCACCATGAATATGATCACATCCTTAGTGTCGGTTAAGTACTTTAAGATGTTTTTCACTGACTCACAGTGAACTTCTCCAGAATATGACTGATCAACATCAGGTCTCGTACATTTCATTGCATATATAATTGTTACTCATGCGATCTCTCTTTTATGAGTCTATGGGGACTATTAAGAGAGATACACTCCCGGGCTCATCAATATGAGACATCCCATGGAGTTTGCCATGCTAAACAACTTTAGAATTAAATGGATATACGTTGTTTGGGTTAAGATGAGAATCCTTTTAAATCTATCTATATAGATTTGTATCCCCAATTACGATACTCTTCCCAAATCATTCATGGAGGAATAATTAGACAACTTTATCTTTACTGATTGTAGCATTAGTATGTCATTCCTTATCCATAGTATATCAACATATAATACTAGGAATGTCACGACTCTCCCACTGACCCTTTTGTACACACTAGGTTCATTCTTGTTTTTGATAAAATTAAACTCTTTTGATTGTTTCATCAAAACGAATGTTCTATTTTTGAGAATCTTGCTTCAATCCATTTCTCTGAGTGCCTACAACTCTTACCTCATCGTATGTAACTGGATCATCATCTTTTATGATGCGTACCTCATCATTATCATCTATGATGAATCCATACCTCCCAGGTATCTTCGGTACTATTCCATATTTATAATTCGGTTGGGGTACAATAGGTATATCTACAAGTTCCTCTTATTTGACTTATAGTGTTTTGTGGTTCTTGAACTCTTCAAGATTCTATTATCCTCCCACTATCCCCTTCAATGATAAGCACCTTTATCTTAGAAGGAAGCGTGTTTCACAATAAACACCTTTTGCGAAGTAGGATTATAGAACATATACCCTAAACTTACTTTAAGATGTCCCACAAATCTGCACTTGTCAAATCTTGTCCCAAGCTTATCCTTTGAAACCTTTTTGTGACGCCCTCAAATCCTGGTACTTCATTTCCTCAAGATTTGGTGTTCACTTAATCAAAACATTCATTTCTAACTACCCAGTCATAATAAAATTGAATAATAAAAACCTGCCCATACAGGATTAAACTTAAATACAAAAAGATCTCCCAGATTATCTAACCTTTAGTTACAAACATTCAAATGCGAAAATTAAATAAACTTCATTACAATCTTTAAACCAAAGTCTGATAATAAAACTATCAAAACTATTACAAGTCTTCAGTATTTGTTCATCTTTCCTTTTCCCTTACTGGTGCTAGGTTCGTCACCCTTTTCAGCTTTAGCTATAAGAAATTTTACAGGTAAGAGTGAGCAAACAAGGCCCACTTGGAATAACAACAAGTAAATCTTTAAACTTTTACATCAATTGCAAATACTAGGCTCAATAGAACTGAACAATGTGTTCTATTAACTTTCTGAAAATTATAACATTCATTGAGGGTCTAATGACCATAAATCATGTCCACAGTTATAAGTAATCTTTCAATTTTAACTTTAACAGTCATAAGACTATAAGGACTCCACGTACTTAGGGGGATCAACCCTTCGTACAATGTACTGTGCACAACCATTTTAACGCTAAGCGTAAACCTCTAATAAAAGAGTTGTTCATATCAGTATTTAGAATACAAGTCCGCACCAAAGTAGGTTGGTTTGGATACATTACAGGGAAATTTAGAATTCAACGGTCATCAACTAAGGATTAGTTGAATACAAAAGAACTAACTGTATGCTATGGAATGATCATAACTGAATCGATATTTGTAAATTAATATCATGCTTTAGGAATAATCTAATAGCATAAACATTAAATAATCGTAACATAATTTGCTTGAACATTATTAAATTAAGGTTATTGAGAATTGGATACTAAGCATGCATATTGAATAGTAATTTGAACGATAAGGTTGTTCAACACTAGGATATTAAAATATAGCGACTTGCATGCTAAGTCACAAGCTACATATTAAAGAAACTTGCTCAATATAAAAATATAAGATTTAGAATAATTGCATCCTCATGAACAATAGATACAAGAACTTTCTCAATAATAGACAATCTAGCTCTACGAAAGTGTAGAGTTAGCAACTTGCGTAATTATAATTTAATTAAAAATAATAAAGTACTCAACGAAATTAAACTTGCATAATGAAGTTTTTGGATTAGAGAACTTGCCTTGAGCACAAGCTAAACCTTATCACTTGAATCTCAATACCATATATATATGTCATCATGACATAGTTAATCACTATCAACATTTTATATATATGTCAACCAGTATATACATCATGTAGGTTTAATTACCAATTCACATAATCGATTTACGTTAAAACTAGTTAAACCTTGATAACATGCTCATTCTTAGTTTAGTACTACTGAAATCATCATTTAACAGTCCTATTATTAACACATAACATTTATTTTCAAAATTTGTGTAAATAAATAAAACTGTCAGACCATTCTGCTAACTCGCGCTGCGGCGCCACAATTTACACTGTGGGTTGGCGCTGCGGCGCTGAGCTGGCGCTGTGGCGCTGAGCTGGCGCTGTGGCGCGAGACTCAGGCTAGAAGTTGGCGCTGTGGCGTGATACCGGCTCTGCGGCGCGAGAATAATACTGTTGGGCTGCGCTGCGGCACCAAACTCCAGAATTCGGCGCCCAGCCTCGGCAATAACATGAACAAAAAGCCAAATTGGCCTACAAGATCTAATCTAACAAGCTAATTAACATGTAATTCATACAGAGAATTCATGTAAACATATTGTAAAGACTCCTAACATGATTCTACACATAAAATACCATAAACATCAAATTTACAACACACAATTTCATTGTTTTTTATAAAACCTCCATTTTTGACATTTTTAATGAAAATCATCATTGTAACTTTGTTTTTCAATCAAAATAGTTAGTTTAAAACATCATGTTTATGTTTATTCATCCTCTTACAAATTCAATAGTCAAATTACAATTTAAACAACCAATAATTCCTTAATTTTACTTTAAACTAAGCCATATATATATATATATATATATATATATATATATATATATATATATATTCAAAACACATACATACATGAATTAATTTATCTATACTCGTATATAACTTATGAAAACAACCTTTTACAAACAATTATCATACAAAACTATATATATATCAACAATTCATCTTTTACAATTATTTTATAGAGAACTTTTTGGAAGAAGTAAAACACAACAAAATTTTAAAGGAAAAAGGTTTGGATGAAACCTTGTATGCTAGATGAGCCGAGAACATTAACAATGGAGTATATGAGACTGTGGAGCAACCTTTAGTCACAAACGAGGAGAACGTGCAATAGGAAGGCAATATTCCTCCTGTAAACAACGTTACCGAGCAAACGATGAATGATGGAATGCTTAGGAGCTTTTTGCAGTTCATGCAAAATCAGACGAGGGAGACTCGTGTGCAAAATACGGGTGAAAATGATAACAATGCGCGGTTTGTCACGCCAAGCAATTCAAATAGTTGGGACCACCAAAATTCTGGGGAAAGCCAGATCTGATTAAGGCGGAAACGTGGGTCAAGCAAATGACCAAGATATTCGATGTCTTGGGATGCACGGAGGAACAGAAGGTTCCATTCGCCACCTTTATGTTTCGCGGTGAGGCAGACTACTGGTGGGAGTCTGTGAAGCGTACCCAGCCTGATGCACTCAACATGTCCTGGGAAACGTTTCAGAAACTGTTTAATATCAAGTACTTTCCTGAAAGTATTCGTCGTATGAAGGAGGTAGAGTTTATTAGACTGGAACAAAATAACATGACAGTGTCCCAATACGAGGCGAAGTTTGCAGAGTTATCCAGGTTTACACCTCATTTGGTAGAGAATGAGGAATGAATTACAAGGATGTTTCTGAGAGGTTTAAAACCCGAGATTCGGTAATAACTTATCTCTCATAAATTTTCTTTATATCCAGATGTTGTAAACAGGGCTCAATTATTAGAGCGGGATAATGAGTATATTCAACCGAGGGAACACAACCAAGGTAATACCGGTGGCAACAGTCATCAGACCAATGAAAACCAGCAGGGAGGAAAATATTCGGACAAACGCGATAACCACTCTGGTGGAAATCGTGGCCGTGATAATAGAAGGAGCGAGTCAGGAGGAGATTTCAAGAAGAGAATGTACAACAATGATAACGTGAAAACGTTAGCACAGACATCAACTGTTTCTAGGGGAGGAGAACGAGCACCGGTCGTTTGTTACAAATGCGGGAAAGAGGGACATATCAGCCCAAACTGCCCACAACAATCCAAGGTATGTTATAACTGTGGAAAGGAGGGTCATATAGCTCGAGAGTGCTCTATAGCAAAACCAAGTTCAGCGGGGATGGTGACTCCAAAAGTTATCCCGGATAAGTCGAAATCAGCGGTTCCTGGAAGAGCGTTTGTCGTGACTGGCCAAAATGCGAGAAACCCGAACGAGGTGATCACGGGTAAGCTAATCTTGAATTCTTGCGAAGTTTATACTTTACTAGATACCGATTCTATCCATTCTTTTATTTCTCCTGCTTGTGCTCAACGTTTAAACTTGACTCCGGAGAAATTAGACTTTGACCTATCTGTGGAGACTCCGTTAGGAGAAACTTTCATTACATCTACAATTTATAAATTTTGCTTAATCCAAGTTGGCATAATCACATTACCTGTTGACCTTATCTCTTTAAAGATACTTGCTTTTGATGTGATTTTAGGAATTTATTGGTTAACTACTCATCATACTAAAATTGATTGTTTTCGTAAGGTTGTTAGTTTTCATATTCCTAACCAACCTGTTATGCAAATTTAAGCAACCAAACCACTAAAATCAATCGCTGTCATATCAAGCCATAAAGCCATTCGTCTATTGAAAAATGGATGTCAAGCTTTTTTAGCCCATGTTATGGACTTAAACAAAAATACGTCAGATTTGAATAATATTTCTATTGTTAATGAATTTCCTGACATATTTCCCGAAGAACTTCCCGGTCTACCTCCAGAACGTGAAGTTGAATTCTTTATTGACCTTGAACCTGATACAAAGCCCATTTCTAAAACCCCATATCGAATGGCTCCTATTGAATTTCAGGAGTTAAAGGTCCAACTACAGGAGATGTTGGACATCGGTTTTATTCGTCCTAGTACATCTCCTCGGGGTGCTCCTATTTTATTTGTAAAGAAGAAAGACAGGAGTATGCGACTTTGTATTGACTATCGAGAATTGAACCATGTCACCATCAAGAATAGATATCCGCTACCTCGTATTGATGACTTGTTCGACCAGTTATAAGGAGCACAATTCTTTTCAAAGATCGATCTCCGTTCTGGATATCATCAGCTGAAGATTAAAACTGAGGATATTCCAAAGACTACCTTCAGAACTCGGTACGGGCATTATGAATTCTTAGTCATGTCTTTTGGATTGACTAATGCTCCTGCTACTTTCATGGATATGATGAACCGTGTATTCAAAAAATATTTAGATCAGTTCGTTGTTGTCTTTATTGATGACATCCTCATCTATTCTAAAAGCCGTGAAGGTTATGGGCACCATTTGAAGCTGGTACTGTAAAGGCTTCGTGAAAACAAGTTATATGCCAAACTAAAGAAATGCGAGTTCTGGCTTGATGAAGTAGCATTCCTTGGGCACGTGGTGTCATAACATGGAGTATCTGTCGACCCGACGAAGATTGAAGTCATACAAAGTTGGGAGCAACCGAAGTCGGTGACCAAATTACATAGCTTTCTGGGCTTAGCTGGTTATTATCGGAGATTCGTGGAAGAATTTTCTAGAATCGCTACTCCGTTAACTCAGCTGACTCGGAAGGATACAAAATTCTGTTGGAGCGAGGATTGTGAGAAGAGTTTCCAAGAGCTTAAGAGGAGACTCATTTCAGCACCTGTTCTGACAATACCATCTGGTTCAGATGGATTTGTTATCTACAGTGATGCTTCAGGCAAAGGGTTAGGATGTGTTCTCATGCGACATAGGAAAGTCATAGCCTATGCCTCGCGACAACTCAAAGAATATGAGAGGAATTATCCTACTCATGATTTGGAGTTGGCAGCAGTCGTTTTCGCGTTGAAGATTTGGAGACACTACCTGTATGGGGAGAAAGTGGAGATCTATACGGATCATAAAAGCCTCAAATATTTCTTCACCCAAAAGGAACTCAACATGCGGCAACGACGTTGGCTTGAGCTGTTAAAAGATTACGATCATACCATCCCATATCATCCTAGAAAAGCGAACGTAGTAGCTGACGCATTGAGTAGAAGATCATATGCGGGTACGAGTACAATGTTGTTAACACAAAGGCCCATTTTGTATGATTTGCAAAGGATGGAGATAGAGATGAAGGCTCCAAGTACCCACATGATGATATCAAATATACGAGTAGAATCGACTTTAATTGATAAAGTTAAAGCTGCTCAAGTTACGGACATAGAGCTGATGCGAATGAAGAAGAAAGTGCAAGAAGGTGCTATTCTAGAAGCAAGAATCGATGAATAAGGAATACTTCGAGTCAACTCCAAACTTTGTGTTCCTAACGATTTTAACTTGAAGTATAGAATCATGATGGAGGCACACAACACACCGTTTGCAATCCATCCTGGGAGTACCAAAATGTATTACGATCTTCGACATATATTTTGGTGGAGCAATATGAAAAGAGAGATCGTGGAGTTTATGTCGAGGTGTTTAACTTGTCACCGTGTAAAAGCGGATCATCAAGTACCAAAGGGTCCATTGCAACCACTTGAGATTCTAAAATGGAAGTGGAAACACATTACTATGGATTTTGGTATAGTTCTTCCTCAAGTTTCTCAAGGCATAGATGCGATTTGGGTAATTATTGATAGATTAACCAAGTCTGCTCATTTCTTACCTATACGTGAGACTTATTCCCTTGAACGTCTTGCTAGTATGTACGTGAATGAGATTGTGAGATTGCATGGCATGCTAGTATCCATAGTTTTGGATCGTGACCCAAGATTCACTTCACGATTTTGGATTAGCTTACAGAAAGTTATGGGCACGGATTTACGAATCAGTTCAGCATACCATCCTCAAGCGGACGGGCAATCAGAGAGGACTATTCAAACCCTTGAAGATCTATTAAGACTATATGTTCTAGATTTCAAAGGAAGTTGGGATAAGTACTTGCCACTGGTAGAATTCTCATACAACAACAGTTATCAGACAAGTATAAGTATGGCTCCATTTGAAGCCTTGTATGGACGAAAGTGTCGTTCTCCAGTATACTAGGACGAGGTGGGCGAAACAATGTTGTTGGGACCAGAATTGGTACACATTACTATAGAGAAGATTCAAAAGATTCGACAACGTATACAAACGGCACAGGGTCGACAAAAGAGTAATGCGGATCTTCATCGAAAGGATGTAGAATTTAGTATTGGGGATCATGTATTGTTACGTGTTGCACCATGGAAAGGAGTTATAAGATTTGGAAAAAGAGGAAAGCTCAATCCACGATTTGTTGGTCCATTTGAAATTCTTGACCGAATAGGAAATGTGGCATATCGACTCGCATTACCTACAAGCATATCTCGTGTTCATAATGTTTTTCACGTATCTGTGCTTCGTAAATATGTTAAAGACCCGAACCACATAATTAAGTTAGAACCAGATGAGATAGCCAAAAATTTAACGTACAAGGAGGTACATGTTAAGATCTTGGATAGGAAAGAGCATGTCCTACGCACCAATGTTATACCACAAGTTAAGGTTTTGTGGAGAAACCATGCTATTGAAGAAATGACCTGGGAGTTAGAATCAGAAATGAAAGCGAGGTATCCTCACTTTTTTGAAACACCAGGTACGTACATCAATTTCGAGGACGAAATTTCATAAGGAGGGGAGGTTGAAAGACCCCAACTTATTATTAAATAAAATTAAATTTTCTCTATTTAATATTTTGAAATAGTAAGAGTTGATTTGATTAATATGGTTAGTTATGGGTAAAATGCACAAATATTTTAAATAAGCAAGTGTTTATAAAATATTCATTTTTGTCGATGAATATTCATTTGGTCGTGAAATATTCTTGCTGTCTGGGAATATTCGTACGACGACGCAGCCCTGTGTGGGCCCCATAATGGAAAACAATTGGATGAAGAAAAGGACAAAAATTGAGCTTTTATAAATAACGGCGTAGTTGTTACCGTTAACACTATTAGAATACCCGGTGGTTAAAATACAGTAGCACACGGTATTGCACCAATTATTGATCCTTAAGTAAGAAGGCACTACTCAATAATTGTTACAGTAGTTACTGTTCAATATTATTGATTCAATAATTGCTGCATTAATATTTTATATTATTGTTGTTTCAATAATTATTGTTGCACAATATTTTCTATTATCAGATCAATAATTCATATTATTTGAATAATATTATTAGATAACATTATTGGCAATGTCTAGAAAGTTCTTTCTAAGGAGAGGTTTTGTCATCTAATTGCGCGCCAGTAAGGAGAAATTCTTATTGGAAAGCCCCCTCTTTCCTGAGAACGGCCTGGTTATCATAATTATGATTCTGTAATATTATTTGTGAATAATTAATTATTGATTTATATGATAAGGAAACATTTATTTTATGTGGATATAATTGATGGATATATTTATTTTATGTGAAGGAATTAATGTTGAGGTGTTTTTGTCGAAACGGAGGTATTAAAAATTAAATCACAATTCTTGAGATATATTGCGTGAGTTATAATTTTTAATCTGACCGTTGGATCGTTGTGATTTTTGGATATGTTATACATATATAAGTTGAGTATATGTCCATAAATTTTGAACCGTTAACAATGAACGTATAATTTGTTATGAATATTAAGAGGTGACTAATTCGAAAATTAGGTTTATAAATAATTTTGGTAGAAAATTCTAGAATTGAGTGGGCCCCAGTACTTGTGGTTAGTGAATAAATGTGCTAAATTTTATTTCAAATGTAGTGGGTGACAATAGTAGCAGGTAAAGCCATCAGGTAGCAGGTCAAGTCTGATTCGGCGTGCTAACATTTTTCTATAAATAGAGGGCTAAGTTAGAATTCAAAATCACACCAGAAACATAAGTTTTCTCTCTTTCTCTCTCTATATTATCGAGCATATTTTGTGAGTATTTAGATACTTTGTGAGTTTTTATTTATTAGTGCAAGTTTTCTTTAGCCTTATACCGATATTCTGAACAAATGTACTGTTATCTTGAGGTAAGGGATGTTATTTTCTTCTTAAATGATATTATTTTCTTCAATATCATTATGCTGAAATATTGATATGAACTTTTTATCAAATTTGAAACTTTTTGTGTCGGAGTTACTATTCACATATATGGCACTATTCACGAATACGGCACTATTCACCGAAAATGAAAATTTTTTTTTTGTCCAAGATTTCTATTATGGTTATTATCTTTGATTGTATCCATGTTTTGATCTTTATTTTTGAATTCTCCTTCACAATTGGTTATTATGGAGTATTATTGCACTTGGGTAAATTATAATACGAATCCCTAATATTTGTCCTTCTGTCTCTCTAGGTTCGTTTTCTTTGAAATATTTTTCATCATCCTCAGTCCTAAATGATGATATTACTGAATATCTTTGGCCTGTAGTGCAAAGATGAATGATTAACTGATGAATATCTTTGGCCCGTAGTGCAAAGATGAACAGGTGTTGAGATGAACATGACCGACTTGTGATACAAATGAATATCTTTGGCCTGTACTGCAAAGATAAATATTTGATTAAAGATGGTTATTGATTGTTGTTACAGGGATAAAATATTGATGATGGACTTTTAAATCTTAGAAGATAGTAGAACTTATTCTCAACTTGACTCTTCTAATGGTTTGCTATTTTCGCTGCAGTTGTTGATCTAAAACTTGTTGTCTATTATATTTTATCAGATTTTTCCCTGTTGAAGACTAATGATAAGTTGTTGTATATTATCTTAGTCATAATATTCTTTACTGGGCTAGTTGAGCTCACCCTTTTCCTTATTGTTCCCTTTTTCTCAGGAGGCGAGAATATAGCGGGAACTAGTCGGGGTGTGGAGTGATGTTTCTAGTCAGTGGTGTTAGCAGTCCTCACTATTTTATAAACTAGTATTTCAATAATTGTAATGAGGACTTATTTGAGTGTGAATATTGCCTAGAAGATAATATTTGTATTTAAACTCACAGTATTGTGTTGTCGTATTTTGCGCGACAAATATTTTAATGAAGTTGTATTTATTTCTGTACCATGTATTTGGCGACTCAGAATGGGTGATGTATACCTATTTTGGGGGCGTCACATTAAGGCTTTAATCTGAGACTTGAATCAACCTCATAGCATGTTTAGATTACAAGATATGATCGGTCAAAGACCGTTGACCAAGCACAAAACTTATAATCTGGGCAACCCAGATTTTCCAGAAATGGTCTGACAAGGTAATTGAGGCTTCTGAGTTTACTAATCGTTGATGTTTAGGCCATGTTGTTGTAATAAACCTGTAGACTCACATATTGTGTAAGACCCCAAATTTTATGAATAAAGATGAATTTTCTATAAATATCATTTTTGAATATTAAGGTGTGAATTTGTTATAATATTATAGTTGTGGGTAATATTTATAAATTTTGCAAAGTAAGAAAGTTGATATAAAATATTCGTTTGGTCGGGGAATATTCTTTTTGTCTGGGAATATTCGTACGATGACACCGTCATTAGTGGATCCCACAACAGAATTATTGTCGGAGTTAGAAAACGACAAAATTATCTTTTTATAAAAATAACGGCGAAAGTTTTACCGTTAACTGTTGAAATACCTGATGGTAAAAGTACAGTAATATGTGTGGTTGCATAGTAGCACACTGTATTGTTCAGTATCTTGGATGATCGATGCTTACGTAAGAAGTCATTACTCAATAATTGTTACAGTAATTACTCTTCAATACTTTATTTTATTGATTCAATAATTGCTACGTTGATATTTTATATTATTGATTCAATAATTGTCATTGCACAATATTTCAAATTATCAAATCAATAATTCATATTATTTGAATAATATTATTATTTACATTATTGACAATGTCTAAAAAGTTCTGTCGAGGAAAGGGGTTTGGTCACCTAATTGCGCGCCAATAGGGAGAAATCATTATCGAAAAGCCCCCTTTTTCCTGGGAATGATGGTTGTCAATATTATAATTTTATAATATTATTTGTGAATAATTAATTGATGATATATATGATAAGAAAATATTTATTCGAAGTGGACTTAAACTGAGGAATTTTTAGCATGTGACATTTGTTGAAAGTTGGTATTTTATCTTTTCCGATAAAATAATTCATTCAAATATATTATTATAATATTACATTATAGTAGTATGATGTGATTATATAATAGTACGTTTTTTATAATTTGAATGGTAGCATTATTATAGTAAATTCATGGTATAAAAGTAAAAGGAGGTGGAAGAGAACAAATTGAATTTGAATTCCTATGATGCAAGCGATGATGTCATTGGACGATGAGGTAAGCGATGATGTCATCAGACGATGAGGTAAGCGATGATGTAATATGATTGATGATGTCAACGATGATGTCATAAATTATGGCAAAAAGACTAGTTTACCCTAACTCTGCCAAGCCTATAAATAGAAGCTCATTTCTTCATTATTTTTCACCAATTCATTCAAGCTATAGAGAGAAAGTATAGAGAGAATAAGAGAGAAAGAAGAAGAGTATTCTGTTACTATACTATTGTAGTATCCAATCTCCTACTAAGGTAAGGGGTATTATTTCTTTCGTATTCATGAAGAGAGTTATTTTCTTTCAATAATCATAAAGGTTGTTATTCCATTCTTTATTATTCTGTTGGAGTAACCTGTCTATGCGGTCTATCACATTCCTGGTGAATTCTGTTGTTATTCCATTCTTTATTATTCTGTTAGAATATCCTGTCTGTGCGGATTATGCATGACTTGGTTTTATTCTTTATTATTCTGTTGGAATATCCTGTCTGTGCGGGTTACGCATGATCTGGTTCCATTCTTTATTATTCTGTTGGAATAACCTGTCTGTGCGGATTATGCACGCCTAGTGAATTCTTCTGTTATTCCATTCTTTATTATTCTGTTGGAATAACCTATCTATGTGGATTACGGCATGCATGAAGAATGATCCTTCGTATTCATTCCTTATTAAATCGTGGAAATGATCTGTCTACGTGGATTACCGCATAGCGGGCAAAAATCCATTTGCGACTTCATATATTCTATTATACTCAGTTGGTTAAAGTTTTGGCTTCTATACTCCATAAAATTAGTGGAATATCCATGATATTTTCTCTTCATCTAGTATCTTTTCATGAAAATATTCTTCTGAGTATTCTTGAATTTTACTCCACAAAACAATATCATGTTGACAATTTGGACATTATTGATTTTTTGATAAATTAAATTATAAATCTTTAAAAATTTATCCATGAACTTGTTTTATTGAATTCTTATATCATTGTCATCATCCTCGTATTTATATTATGTTGAAAGTCATATGTGGCCTGTAGTGCATAGATGGACTTGGTATGATTATGACCAGAGATTATTCAGTATAATCATTACCGTAATATTACAAATATTGTGGTAAAAGTCTTTATTGGCCAGTAGTGCATTGATGGACAGTTTTTGGTATGATCATTACCATTGATGAAAACACGAATATCCTTGGCCCGTAGTGCATGGATAATTTGTGGTCGTGATACTAATAAATATCATTGGCCGTAGTGCAGGGATGATGTGAATTATTTATTAAGCTGAGTATCGGCGATAAAAGTGATGAAAAACTTTTTAAATCAAATAAGATAGTAGATTTTATTCTCTACTTGACTCTTCTAATGGATTGCTTGTTCCGCTGCAGTTAAACTTGATGTTTGTTATATTTTATCAGTTTAACACTGTTGAAGGCTAACGATAAATTATTCTGCATTATCTTAGTCATAATATTTCTTACTGGGCTAGTTGAGCTCACCCTTTTACTTTCATTGTTCTCTTCAGGAAATGAGAACGTAGCCGGGACTAGTCGGGAAACGGAATGAAGGTCCAGATGATATCATTAGTAGTCCTCACTATTCTATGAAATAGTGTGATAATAAATGTATTGAGGACTCCATTTGAGTTGAATACTGTCTAGAAGACAATATTCGTATTAAAACTCTCAGTTATGTCTTGTCGTATTCTACACGACAGTTGTATTATTAAGTTGTATTTGAATTTTGTACCATGTATTTGGTAACTCAAGATGGGTGATGTATACCTATTTTGGGGGCGTCACAGTTGGTATCGGAGCTTAGGGATATAATCCCTGGCTGAGATGTGAGACAAGAACTAGGAGGGGAGAGACGGGAAATTCCTTCGTTAGTATGATCTACCTATGTTTATTTGATATTTAATTGGTCGGTCAGAGTATAGGGATAATATGTTGCATGTTAATCAACCCTTGTTTTGTGGCAGCATTTAAAAATGACATCCGATAATGTTGAGAATAGCAATAGAATACAGGAGACCGTTGAGTCTCCACAGATCAATAATTAGGATAATGTGCAACAGGAAGGTGACAATCCTCATGCAAACAACAACACTGACCAAATGATGAACGATGGAATGTTCAAAAGCTTTATGCAATTCATACAACATCAGGCGAGAGCGGCTCATGTCCAAAATATAAGTGGAAACACTGGAAACTCTCGGACGGTCACCGCTAAACAGTTTAAGGAGCTAGGACCACCGGAGTTTATTGGAGAGCCAAAACCACTTAAGGCGGAAGCGTGGATAAAGTAGATCACCAAGATATTTGATGTCTTGGGATGCTCCGAGGAGCAAAAGGTTCCCTTTGCCACCTTTATGTTGCGAGGAGAGGCAGATTACTGGTGGGAATCGGTAAAGCGTACTCAACCTGCTGCACTAAAGATGTCTTGGGAGAAGTTCCAATAACTATTCAATGACAAGTACTTTCCCGAAAGTATTCGTCACATGAAAGAGGTAGAGTTCATCAAGTTGGAGTAGAAAGTGTCGCAGTACGAAGCTAAGTTTGCCGAGTTGTCCCAGTTTGTGTCTCACTTGGTTGATAATGAGGAAAGAATGACGGGGATGTTTTTAAGAGGTTTGAAACTCGAGATACATCAATATCTAATTTCTCATAAACTGTGTATGTATTCAGATGTTATAAATAGAGCTCAGTTATTGGAGCGCGATAACGAATCAACCCAACCAAGAGAAAGCAGCTGACAAAATGATAATACCTGTGGTAGCAGTCATCGAAGCGGTGACAACAAACGTGGAGGGAATCAACATGCCAGAAATGGTAACCATTTCGGTGGTAATCATGTCATTCTCAAATACTGCCATAAAACAAGGGTTAATTAAATAAATTAACACATCAAATAATATCCCTATATTATGACCAACCAACAAATAAGCTTAGGTAGGACACACTAACGAAGGATTTACTCGTCTCTCCCCTCCTAGTTCTATTCCCCGATCTCCGCCAGAGACCATATCCCTAAGCTCTGATACCAATTGTGACTCCCCCAAAATAGGTATACATCACCCATTCTGAGTCGGCAAATACATGGTACAGAAACAAATACAACTTCATTAAAACACTTGTCGCGCAAAATACGACAACACAATACTGTGAGTTTAAATACAAATATTGTCTTCTAGACAATATCCACACTCAAATAAGTCCTCATTACAATTATTGAAACACTAGTTTATAAAATAGTGAGGACTGCTAACACCACTAACTAGAAATATCACTCCACACCCCGACTAGTTCCCGCTATATTCTCACCTCCTGAGAAAAATAGAACAAAAAGGAAAAGGGTGAGCTCAACTAGCCCAGTAAAGAATATTATTCTAACTTAGCCCTCTATTTATAGGAAAATGTTAGCATGTCGAAGCAGACTTGACCTGCTACCTGATGGCTTTACCTGCTACTATTGTCACCCCCCACATTTGGAATAAAATTCAACACATTTCTTCACCAACCACAAGTGGGGCCCACTCAATTCTAGAATTTTCTACCAAAATTATTTATAAACCTAATTTTTGAATCAGTCACCTCTTAAAATTCATAACAAATTATACGTTAATTTTTAACGGTTCAAAATTTGTGGACATATACTCAACTTATATATGTATAACATATCCAAAAATCACAACGATCCAACGGTCAGATTAAAAATTATAACTCACGCAATATATCTCAATAATAGTGATTTAATTTTTAATACCTCCATTTCGACAAAAACACCTCAACATTAATTCATTCACATAAAATAAATATATCCATCAATTATATCCACATAAAATAAATATTTCCTTATCATATAAATCAATAATTAATTATTCACAAATAATATTACAGAATCACAATTATGACAACCAGGTCGTTCCCAGGAAAGAGGGGGCTTTCCAATAAGAATTTCTCCTTACTGGCGCGCAATTAGATGACCAAACCTCTCCTTAGACATAACTATCTAGACATTGTCAATAATACTATCTAATAATATTATTCAGATAATATGAATTATTGATCTGATAATGGAAAATACTGTGCAGCAACAATTATTGAAACAATAATAATATAAAATATCAACGCAGCAATTATTGAATCAATAATATTGAACAATAACTACTGTAACAATTATTGAGTAGTGTTTTCTTACGTAAGGATCAATAATTGATGTAATACCGTGTGCTACTGTGTTTTAACCACCGGGTATTCTAACAGTGGTAACAGTAACAACTACGTCGTTATTTATAAAAACTCAATTTTTATCATTTTCTTCATTCAATTGTTTTCTATTATGGGACCCACACAAGGCTGCGCCGTAGTACGAATATTCCCCGACAGCAAGAATATTCCACGACCAAATGAATATTCATCGACAAAAATAAATATTTTATAACCACTTATTTATTTGAAATATTTATGCATTTTACCCATAACTAACCATTTTAATCAAATCAACCCTTATTATTTCAAAATAATAAATAGAGGAAATTTAATTTTATTTAATAATAAGTTGGGGTCTTACACCTAACATCAAAGAACATATCTATAACATAAAATACACCAAATATCAAACACACACATATCTAAGGCCTCTGGCATATGACTGTCAGGCCACTCTTTGAATTTTTTCCATATTTTTCAAAACATTAAAATCGTGCATCTAGATGTTACAGATCCTTTATCTAACAACCTAGATCACTTATTAACACCCTAATACATAAATTTAACCAACAACTTACAACATCTAAGATCAAATACAAAGATTTCAAGATTTAGGGTTCTTATACCTTTTAGGCTTTGATTCATGAATCTGATCCTTTGCTGCTGATCTTAGAGAGTTAGGGTTTGATATTTTTTCATCTCCTCACTCCATATCACACTTAATCCCGAATTTTAGAGAGAGACAAGAGGTTGGCTAATATGAGTGATAAAGTGAACTTTCATCTCTCTTTTAATCTTATATAATGTATGATAGAATGTATGTTGTCTAGCAAATTGGTTGAGATATAATAGATATAAGTCATATGCCTAGGGTTTAGGGTTGGTCACCAACCCAAACTAGAACATAACTTACAAGTAACCTAATAAATAATGAAAGAAGGCTAGTTTAGTCATTTAGCATTTAATTTTAATGGCATAAAGGTCAATTGATACTACACTTAGGGTTTAAGGTTTAACCCTTAAGATTTAGGGTTTAACCCTTAGGGTTTAGTAATTTGGTTTCTAAAATTTCCAATTTATGTTTTAAAAATAGAAAATTTAATATTTTCTAAATTGTGATTAAGATTCTATGATTATAATAAGAGAAGATTTTCCTTCCTTTGATCAACAATACTTCTTTCCTCCAATTCCTTTATCAAAACCTGTTAGGATTCTCTCAATTCTCTCTCAAGTTTTCTTCTTCTCTTCCTTTTTTCTTCTTCTGAGTTCTTCTTCTCCTAACTCTATCTTTCGTACTAACATATAACGTATAGTAGTAATAATATATATTAATTGTATAATATAAATATAGATATAACTTATATCAGTTATGTAAGTTTTGAAAATCAAAAGCCATAAGGCTTGTTTGGCTAACATAATAAAAATAACTCATTAACTCATATACCTTGTTTGGTAAAGCTAATTAAAATAAATCAATTAATCCATATACCTTGTTTGATAAAACACTATTAGGTTAAAGACTTAATATGCATTAAGACTTGTTTGGCCAAAACTAAATTAAACTTCTTTAATTTATTTTAATAACTCCTTTATAGCAAGGTTCTTTGTCACACTTCTATTTAATTAAATAATCAATTCAAATATTAATCTATTAAATTACTTTAACACATAAATCATTACCACATAATTATAATTTCCTTTATAATTATAATTTTATTTAACCCACTAACACCTTATTTTAATTACAAATTCCAATTAAAATATTATAATTCATTTAATTATTTTAAGCTCTCTAGCTTAACTATTAAATTAAATTAGTATATTATCTCATAACAATTAATTTTCTTAACTCCTTAATTATTTACTTAACAAATAATTAACTAAATCAAATCACATCAAATTGAACAATTATTTATTCAACAATAAACATATCCATTAAATACTTATATAACTCAATAAATATTTAATATTATAATTTAAAAATTCTGGAATGTTGCGTCATTCCCTCCTTACAAGGATTCTGTCCTCAGAATCACAACTCAAACAAATCGTTCGTTACATTCTTCCCTACTTACAAAGATTCTGTTCCCAAAATCGAAGACATAGATTAAACAAATAACTCAGGGTAATCTTTCATCATTTTATCCTCGAGTTCCCACGTGGCTTCTTCAGCGTTGTGGTTTCTCCATATCACCTTCACAGAAGGTATAACCTTATTCCTGAGCACCTGTTCTTTCCTGTCAACTATCTGGATAGGAATTTCTTCATAGGACAAATCTTTATCAAACTGTAATGGTTCGTACTCGATCACATATTTGTAATCGGGTTTATACGGTCGTAACACCGAAATGTGAAAAACATTATGAATGTTTTCTAACTCTGGAGGTAAAGCTACCTCGTAAGCCACTTCTCCCACTCTTCGCAGCACTTCAAAGGGTCCAATAAACCTCGGGCTTACCTTTCCCTTTTTATCGAAACGAATTTTCCCCTTCCAAGGAGAAACTTTTAGGAATACAAAAGTTCCTATGTCGAATGCATGATCTTATCTGTGTTAATTAGTTGTAGTTCACCGACTTCATCCCAGCATAGTGGAGTTCTGCACTTTTTGCCGTACAATGCCTCGTAAGGTGGCATGCCGATGCTCGCGTGGTAACTGTTGTTGTAGGAAAATTTTACCAACGGTAAATGTTCATCCCAGCTTCCTTTGAAATCCATGATGCATGTTCTCAGCATATCTTCCAATGTCTGGATTGTTCGTTCGCTTTGGTCATTTGTTTGTGGATGATAAGCTGTACTCATTCGTAACTATGTCCCCATGCATTCTTGTAGTCTCTTCCAGAAATTAGACGTGAATCGCGGATCTCTATCGGACACAATTGATACTGGCACCCCATGCCTCGAAACGATCTCTTTAACGTACAATCTTGCCAACTGATCAAGATTGAATCGAATCTTTATTGGTAAAAAGTGCGCTGATTTCATCAGTCTGTCCACTATCACCCAAATCGCATCACATCCTCTCTGAGTAGTTGGAAGACCCACCACAAAATCCATCGTGATGTGTTCCCACTTTTATTTCGGTATTTCCAACGGTTGAAGTAATTCGCTGGGTCTTTGGTGTTCGGCTTTTACTCTTTAACATGTCAATCATTTTGCTATGCATTCTGCAACGTCCCTTTTCATATTCGGCCACCAAAAATGTCGGCGTAAATCTTGATACATTTTCATACTTCTTGGGTGAATTGAATATTTTGTGTTGTGTGCTTCAGTTAAGATTTTGTCTTTAAGCTCTGGCACTGCTGGAACCCAAATTCTTCCCTCGAATTGTAGTAATCCTTCGGTATTGATCTTGTATTTTACATTACTACCCTCAACTAGATTATCTTTTATTTTCCCACACTCTTGATCTTGTAGTTGAGCATCCTTCACTTTGTCCACTAAAGTTGGACCAGCTTCTATCTGGAATAATTGTTCATCGGATTCTTTTGGAAATTTGATTTCCAACTCCAGTTTAGTCATTGCTAAAATGAGTTCCTCCTGAGTTGTTATCAACATCAACTTTTTTTGACCTTTCTTGCTTAAAGCATCTGCAACCACATTCGCTTTACCTGGATGATAAAAGATCTCACAATCATAATCTTTTATCAATTCCATCCACCTTCTTTAACGCATGTTCAAATCTTTTTGAGTGAAAATATACTTCAGACTCTTATGATATGTGTAGATTTCACATTTCTCTCCATAGAGATAGTGTCTCCAAATCTTGAGAGCAAATACTACTGCAGCCAATTTCAAATCATGAGTCGGATACCCTTTCTCATAATCCCTCAGTTGTCTTAATGCATATGCAATAACTTTATCGTTTTGCATAAGAACACAACCCAATCCTTTATATGAGGCATCACTATACACCACAAAATTTCCTGTATTATCTGGTAATGCCAACACAGGTGCCATACTTAACTTTTTCTTCAAATCTTGAAAACTTTCTTTACACTTTTCTGTCCAAACAAATTTTACAGCCTTCTTTGTCAAATTTGTTAGCAGAGTGGCTATCTTAGAAAAATCCTGAATAAATCTTCTATAATAACCGGCCAGTCCTAAGAAACTCCTCACTTCTGATGGTGTTCTTGGTTGTTTCCAATTGATTACAGCTTCCACTTTTGATGGATCCACTGAAATCCCATCTTTGTCAATCACATGACCCAAAAATTGTACGCGATCGAACCAAAATTCACACTTAGAAAATTTCGCGTACAACTTTTCCTTTCTTAGTGTTTCCAATATCAAACATAAGTGTTCCACGTGTTCTTCTTGAGTTTTGGAATACACCAGAATGTCATCGATAAATACCACTATAAATTGTCTAAGAATGGTTTAAATACCCTGTTCATTAAATCCATGAATGCAGCAAGGGCATTGGTTAAACCAAAAGACGTCACCAGAAACTCGTAATGTCCATATCGAGTTCTGAATGTCATTCGTGGTATATCCTCCTTCCTCACTTTCAATTGGTGATACCCACTTCTCAAATCTATTTTCAAAAAGTATTTAGTACCCTTCAACTGATCAAACAAGTCATCTATTCTTGGCAACGGGTATCTATTTTTAATAGTGACTTTGTTCAATTCTCTATAATCAATGCAAAGACGCATCGACCCATCCTTCTTCTTTACGAATAAAATCGGCGATACGCTTGGTTGAATATACTTCTTGTCTAGCAACTCTTGTAAGTGTACCATCAGTTCCTTCATTTCTACCAGAGCCATTCTGTACGTGGCCTTCAATATTGGTGCTGTTCCCGGTGCCAAGTCGATCATGAACTCAATTTCTCTATCAGGCGGAAGTCCTGGAAAATCCTCTGGAAACACGTCCTCAAATTCCCTCACCACTGGTATTTCTTCCAGTTTTATATTCTTCTTTTGAGTATCATCTATGTAAGCTAAATAGCCCATACAGCCTTGACTCAACAATTTCTTGGCCTGCATAGTCGTCAGACATTTCATTTGTCTAGGCGACTTGCTACCATAAAATACTACCTTTGACGGAGTCATAAGGTTTACACACTTCTTTTGGCAATCAATTACCGCTCCATATTTGAACAGCCAATCCATTCCTAAAATAACATCAAACTCTCCAAGTCTAATCGTAATCAAATCTACCAACAAGATATTTTCCTTAATGTTCACCCTACAGTTCTTGTATACGAATCTAACAGGGATTACTTCCTTAATCGCAATTTCTATGTTCAAAGGAAAATTCAGTTCTTCTCTAGGCAATTCTAACCTCTTAGCAAATTCATCAGATATAAACGAACAAGTAGCACCCGAATCAAATAAAACATAAGTATTTATATCATTAATTGGGATAATACCTGACACCACATCTTTTGATTGCATAGCATCTTGCACAGTCATGTTGAAGGTTATGGCTGTGGGTTTGTTTGATGCTGCAGGTCCTGCAATGGCCCATGTACCTCTATTGTTACCTACATTGCTTCTGGATGTCACCCCATCCTTCTTCTTAGGGCATTCACGAGCAAAGTGATCCTTGGATCTGCACGTGAAGCATACATTCTTCTTCGGTTGAGTGCAATTTGGGCCGATGTGACCCTCCTGGCCACAATTGAAGCATACTTGTTTCCCCATCAAGCACGCACCCTTGTGAAATTTCCCGCATGTAGTACATGCTTCAAACTTCTTATTTTGCTGGTTACCCTACTGGTTTGCAGCGCCCATGTTTCCATTCCACTTCCTCTTCAAGTTGTTGTTGTTGTTGTTGTTGTCGTTTCCACTACTACCATTTCCATTCTTAATTTTCACCTCATTCTTTTTCTTCTTCTATTCCTGATTGAACTTTGTCACTACCTCGCCTCCACCATCAGCGAGTATTTCTTTCTCCATCACTGCCACAAACGTCTTCAACTGAAACAGGGAAACCTTACTATACAGCCAGGGCTTCAGTCCCTGTTCAAATCTCTTCGCTTTGCGTTCGTCCGTACTGACTTGGTATGGCGCAAACCTCGCCAACTCGTTAAATTTAGCGGCATACTTAAATACCGTCATCGTTCCCTGCTTTAGTTCCAAAAATTGCACTTCTAGCTGACTCTTCGAACTCTCTGAAAAATAAGTCTCGAAGAACAACTCCTTAAACCTATCCCAGGTCATCACCTCTGGCCCTTCACGAGTTTTATTGGCCTGCCATCAATAACTAGCTTCTGCTTTCAGCATGAAGGTTGCGAAAGTAGTCTTATGATCATCCCCTACCCTAGCAACATCGAACACCTTTTCTATTTCCATAATCCAGGTCTGTGCTTCGACTGGATTTATGGACCCACGGAATTCAGGTGGTCCAACCGCCTAGAAATCCTTAAACGTTGTTCCTTGGTTCTGCGGTTGATTCTGTAATGCTCCTGTCAGTAGCGTCACTAGTTGTTAAATGGGGTTACCATCAACATTGTCATTATTGGTTCCTTTAGTGGTTCTTTGTCGTGTTGGTTGACGTCTGGGAGGCATTTTCTGTTAAAACAATTACATTCATTAGATTATTATTCAACCCCTTTAAGAAATTTCTACTTAACTTGCCTCCAAAAGGAAATAACCACTTAACTCATAACACTTTGAATAAAGTAAAAACTTTTATTTATTCATAACTTTTTTGAAAACATAAAACAATAGCATCACTGCTATTTACATTACTTCCCTAAACTACAAAAGTTTCAGGATAACATCATCATCATATCCCATAGGTTGCTTAACACTTGGGATTTATAATTTATTTAACATTTTATTCATCGTGCGACAACTACGATGTTCTACTAAGATACTGCTTGGCCCTACTACGTTCTTCCTCCATGACCCGAAACATTGTTCTGCGATTTAATACGTATGATGGCAGCGTCTCAAACTGAATAGGATATCCCATGACCCGATCTTGAGTTTGATTAATTGTGGTGTTAAATACTTTATCCATCTCTTCCATCTTCATTCTCTTTGCTTGCGTGTCTCTTGCTGCTAATCTGGTTCGTTAAAAAGCTTCCTCGCAGGCATCTTCAGCTCTTTCCCTCTTAGTAGCTTCTTCTATCAGCTTGTTCTTCAGTTCAGCGACCACTTCGATCAATTGTTCTTTTTCTCCTTCAGTCTGTACTAGTTTCTCCTTGGCATTTGTCAGTCGTTCCTCACGATCCTGGATCTTGCCGTCTTTTTGTGTCATTGCAGTCTGTTGTTCAGCTACTATCTCCTGCAACTCCTCAACTGTATCCTGAAGTTCCACATTACGGTCGTAGACTTCATCGTACATACGAGCAGCCATCGAGGTTAATGGAGTCTCCTCCTCCTCGTCCTCGTCATCCTCCTCCTCCTGTGGCAACTCAACGGGATCCTCCTCGTCCGTCTCCACATCATCATCCTCATCTTCAACTACTGTGACCAACGGGTCCGACTCCCGTGGCAGTAGTTGTTCCCAAACTACATGAATGTCGCAAGGCTCCTCCTCTATAGGCAACTGAGGTCTATCCTGCCAATAAAATTTTAAGCTTTAATTATTAATCATTACTACTCGACACTCACGAGCACATAATTTATAAACACATAAGCACATAAGTGTTTTATTACTTCTTCCTTAAAACTCGATAAGAGTTAATCACCACTATCTTTTCAAAGGTTACTTCCTAAGGCTTTTCCTCACCTAAGGTTCATAACCTAAAGCTTTGATACCAACTTGTGACGCCCCCAAATCCTGGTACTTCATTTCCTCAAGATTTGGTGTTCACTTAATCAAAACATTCATTTCTAACTATCCAATCATAATAAAATTGAATAATGAAAACCTGCCCATACAGGATTAAACTTAAATACAAAAAGATCTCCCAGATTATCTAACCTTTAGTTACAAACATTCAAATGCGGAAATTAAATAAACTTCATTACAATCTTTAAACCAAATTCTGATAATAAAAATATCAAAACTATTACAAGTCTTCAGTATTTGTTCATCTTTCCTTTTCCCTTACTGGTGCTAGGTACGTCACCCTTTTCAGCTTTAGCTATAAGAAATTTTACAGGCAAGAGTGAGCAAACAAGGCCCACTTGGAATAACAACAAGTAAATCTTTAAACTTTTACATCAATTTCCATTACTAGGCTCAATAGAACTGAACAATGTGTTCTATTAACTTTCTGAAAATTATAACATTCACTGAGGGTCTAATGACCATGAATCATGTCCACGGTTATAAGTAATCTTTCAACTTTAACTTTAACAGTCATAAGACTATAAGGACTCCACGTACTTAGGGGGATCAACCCTTCGTACAATGTATTGTGCACAACCATTTTAACGCAAAGCGTAAACCTCTAATAAAAGAGTTTTTCTCAATATTTAGAATACAAGTCCGGACCAAAGTAGGTTTGGTTTGGATACATTACAAGGAAATTTAGAATTCAACGGTCATCAACTATGTAGCATCCCCAAATTCGGATACCTTTTTACCACGAATCTGGTATACTAAATCCATAATTATTGCGGAAGATATAAACATAAATTATTTATACATTAAACTTTTACAACATAAATCCCAAGGTCTACAACCTTAACTTAATACATACCTTCAATATCTTAAAGGTTTACAATATCATTTGTATCAGAAAATTTAATAGTACTAATTGCATCAAAAATTAATCTTGCACTTTGTCTTTGCTTCTATCTTTACTCGAGCTTTCATCTTAATCTGAAAATTTTTATCATGATATAGCAAGGGTGAGCATCAAATTTGCCCAGCAAGTTAAATTTATTTGAGGATATATCATGATTGAAAGAATATGAATAAAAGGCTAGCTACGTCCAACAATATAATTGTGAACTAGCGGGAATCAAATTTCATAATTGAATGATCAGGACGACATGAATAAATGTCAATAATGAATATGAATAATTCAACTGGAGTAGATGGTAATGAAGGTGATCAACCTTTCATACCTGATGAACATATATAACATGCACTAAGTGCGAATCAATAATCAGTATAGATGTGAATAATCCACGATAATTATTCACTAATATGCTTTGAAATATAACTCGAGTTTGAGTTAAGGAAACTTGCCTGCATAGTCGATTACCGCTACACAATTTAATTCATTCTCTTTTTTGAAAAAACCTATCAGGTATAAGATTGATCTTTCAATTAGCATATCATACTTTATTTCATAATATTATCTAACACTTAATCACATAGTCAAATATTAGATAATCTTAACACCCTATTCATTTACTTACTTATAATCTCATCACCTTATATTAATTTGTCTAATCTTTACTCACAAAGTTAAGTATTAGACATCACACCTTAGTCTTAGTAGTATCATTATACTTTGATAATCTTACAACTTATACTTTATAAGTTTTCCCCTTTAGATGTTATCTTAGTAAGCGAGATAACCTTTCAGTAAATTGAAATATCATTTCAGTAAAATGAATTACATTTCAGCATCCTGAAATCACTATTTCAGCAATCCAAAATCAAATTAGCAGACTAAATTCAATTTCAGCAACCTGAATTCAAAATCTTCAATTTCAGCAACCTGAATTCACTATTCTTTTGCACGAAAATAACAAATCAACTTATTATTTTTCTATCTTTTGGCCAATCATATACACATGTATTCCATACACAAAAAATATTTTTCCGTAATTTTTCAACTCCCTTAAGTATTTTTCAAAAATCAATTTCTAGTTAATTCCTTAAGAAATTAGCTACCTCGTGCTTAACTCCAGAAATTTCCATCTCTTGACATAATGTTATACATGTTAACGTGACCCTCTAGTTTAAATTTTGTGACCATCGGAGTTATAGAACTCCGGTTATAGCGATTTTCGTCAGAAAATCACAGAAATTGAAATGGTCATAACTTGCTCAATTTAAGTCAGAATGAGCTCATTTTTGGACACAACCTACTTTATCCCATATATTTTCATCCTCCAAAAGGCCGGATTTTATCTCGATAAATAAGTTGCCGAAACAGCCCTTTTAAAGTTTTGGGCAGAAGCTAAATTGCCATTTTGCAGTTTTTCGTCCTTTGCTAAAAATAGTTCATACGGAAATCTACAACTCCTTTTTCAGTGATTCCACTTGGAGATGTTAGATAACATATAGATCTAACTCTAGGACTTAACCACACTCAAAAATTCGAAATATAATATGAGATATGGTCATTTGAATTTCATGTTCCGTTTTCACAAAAATCTGATTTTTAACTCTTGGTGAGTTCTAAGAAAACTTTCATGTTTTCACATAATATCAACATAACTCATCATAATACTTAATAATACCTCATACACCCATGGATCTATCATGATGAATGATCTATTCCATCAAACAATCATCAAACACAAAATAAAATACAATCAAGGTAAGGAAAATTAGGGTTTTCTACCTTTCTAGAAACCTAGTTTCATTTCTCCCCTTTTGATCCACCTTTAAATACTTTAACAAGTTAGATTCATACATGAATCTACATAAAACACATAAATAAAAGGGTCCTAACTTTCAAATCACAAAACCCTTTTCTCCATCAAATCCATAAAAATACATAAACTAAGTATTTAGGGTTTATACCTTTGAAGTCTTTCTTCTTATTCTTCCTTCACAAAGTAACTTCATGATTCTTGGAGACATGAAAATCTCCTCCCTTCTACTTAACAAAGTCAGCAGCCCCTTGGGCTCTCTTTTTCTATTTTCTCTCTCCTTTAGCTCTTAAGTTATTTAGAAAATGATGAAAGAGAAAAAAAAGTAAACTTGTGGCAAAAAAATAAATATGATATGTGTATGCATATAACTTGAATATCTAATTAAAATCTCCCAACATATATAGCTCTTCTCTCTCCACTCAATTACCAAGTGGTTGCTTGGAAGAAACAACAAAGTGTTGTCTCATTAAAAATATGCCACCTATTAAAGTAATCTACCAACTAAAGTTACATGATCATTAAATACCTCACATGCATTACCAAGTTTGCTAGCAAAATTAAAGTGATTAGATTACCTAACATATCCATCCATATCTTGCTTTTCTCTCTCTCATTATTCAAGATGTAACTTGCAAGCAACATCTAAAGTGTTGTCCAAATAAAAAGTTGACAACTCATGAAGTTGTTCACCTACTAAAGTTATCTCATCATTACATACCACTCCTTTTCCCACTCCACCAATTTTGGCCACATGTCCTCTTCATTCACCCATTTTATTTTTATTAGCTAGCTTAATTAATGACCATAATGCCCCTCCTTAAGTGGACTTTAATTGGGCCAAGCTTGGGCTCTCTTTTTATTTCTTTTTGGGCTTGTACTTTCTTATTCTTTTGTCTACTAATTAAAATGAGCTTGAGCTCCTCCACCAAATAAATTGGGTCATCACTAAACTTGCCCTTTATATTAAATATTGGGCTAGCTCAATAATTTAATTGTTCTTAAATTAATTAACTACAAATCTCATGCTTAAATAAACACTTGGGCTACAAATTAATTCTTTGAGCCTAAAAATCAACTTAGTTCTATACTTATTAACTTTTTATCCATTCCCCATTATTTAATTAGGGTTCCCTTACACACATTAGTAAGTTAATTTCTTACTCATACACACTTATTTCCTTAACCCGATTAGACTTGCTTTAATTAGGTTATAAAATTAATTAATTGAGATGTATAAAATAAATCTTTTAATGTTAGTATATATATTTATATACTAATATTCTCTCATATTATAACCTCTTAGGTTATTTAATTATCACACCTAATACATATATATTAGTTCACATAACTTAATTCTTAATTCACTTACTCCCATATTCATACAAAATAAATTATTAAATTGAGACATGGTCCACAATTCCTAGATTAGGTCACTAGTATATAATTAAAATACTAGAACCACATACATATAATCTTATGACTCATACACTAAACATATACATCATTATCAGACTATCACTTATAGTCTACCAAATCATTCAAGTTCTTATCCAAAAATTTTGAAATCCTTAAAATTCCTTTACTGAAACGTCAAATCCATACACTCATTTTCTGTCTAGGTCTATTATTTAACCTTTATTCAATCTTTTAAGATTTTATAGAATTGTCCAAATTTTCGAGTTGTCACATTCACCCCTTCTTCTAAGAATTTCGTCCCCGAAATTTACCTTACACCTTATACCATGCACCATACATCATTCATACACAGCATCACATGCTACCCAATACACCACTCACGAGAGTAAAAGTTTTCAAATTGTGCTGAGGGGTCATATAGACCATGAACGATTGAGGTTTATAGGTATTACTACCTGCTACCTATTTCAATTAAGAAAAAGGTACTCTACCCCTTACAAAGGTTAACAGTATGTTTACAATCACGAAGAAGGTAAACTACCATTGCTAGCACTTTAGGTGATTAGCCTATCGTACTTTTACGTCATGCATAACGTATCAATCATGTCTAGCGAATATTTACGCTATTAGATTGGATTATTTTATCCAAACAACATAGTTCACCTCAGTCTTATCATAGGATTCCGCACCAAAACAATTTGGTTCAGGAAAATTTTCAAAGAACGCTAAGAATTTTCATAAACGTTGGTCTAGCCGAATCAAATAGCTTAGACCCATATCAATAATTAATTTCAAATGATATACGAATGTGTATAGCCAAACGTCGTTGGCAAATTTAAAATTTTGAAAATTAGTTTAAAAAAATGACGTCATGATGCCGTACTGTATTAATAGCCCGTTTGAGGATGCCGTCATCGAGTGACTTTGTCATAACACATCATATAATAGTGGGACAACGATAATCAGATCGAATTCAACACTAAGTATTCCTGTATTTACAATTCCATCAATTTTTTATCATATCTGCACCAGGTTACATGGTACATAAGTGATAAATAAAAATATATTTTGATATTTCAAATCATTATCATCTAGTCGAAACAAGTAGCATAGACTATTCTTTAAACCGTTCAAAAATCATTACAAATCTGTTTTATCATCTCAACAGGTAACGAGGTGTCGGTGGCCTAAAGTCCATGCATACACAAGGGTCACCAGGAGTTGAGAATAAAAATTCATTTTCAAAAAGGCACATAGTGCGTTATTAGCTTGATGTCAAAAACTTTGAAGTCTAGCATAGCTAGAAGATTTGAAATACCTATACTTCCACCATCAACTTAACTTTCTCTAATGATCCATTTCTTAATAAATCTATCTATTTCTATCATCCTCAATGTTCCATTCACCATATAACTATACCCAGTTCGTCAAACTTACCACACATTATGAGTTCAGGAACTTTCCACAATCATATGAGTTTAAGAACTTGTCCTAGTCAGACCTTTGGCGTCCATTCGTTGAGGGGTTCATAAACATTTTATATAATTATGAGTCACGAACGTACCATAAGTATGAGTTTTAAGAACTCGTACTTAACCTTATATTCTCTAAATATACCCTACCTATCTGTTGTACACCTGAGAAAAGAATCACCTTCTCAACAGATATATAGCAAATAGCGAGACACAAACATTTCAATAATTATCAGTACCAGAAACTAAGTGGTTTTCAAACCAAACTCGGCCACTAATCAATATAGGAAGCTAAGCGAACAATTCCCCGCCCATACAAAGAATTGGTCAACCTAACCACTATATCGACCAGGAAGCTAAGTGATTCTAAAACCAAGTACAAATTCCCCGCCCATACAAGGAATCATACAACTCAGCTGCTGACCTGAGTCCTCAGTTGAAATCCCACATAATTCTAACTTTCACTTTTCTTAATACGAATTTTCTTTAATCCGTATCTTAAAATTTACCACTCTTTTCTGAGTTTACATAGTACCATTTTATAGTACCTTCTCTTTATAGCATCAAGCTATATCATTCCAATATTTTAACATATCATATGTTATTAATTTGATCACGTCGTGATCTTATTTTGTAATCATTTCTCCTTATACTCATGATCGTTTTATTTTACGATCTTCTTATTCTTCTCTTTAATCATATTATATTATGATTTTATTAACACTTTTCATCTTATAGACACAGTCTATTTATTATCACTTTTCAATTTTATTATTGGAGTTAGGTAACTCCGGATTCTTATCCTTATAGCATTTCAAGATTCTTCTTTGAATCTTATTTATCTTCATCTTTACTTTAATGATGAATTTCCCAAATTCATCTCTTATCACTTAAACTCGATCTGAGTTTATTCTTTATCATCTCCGCGGTTATAGCCTAAGGTACACTAACCTAAGGTTTCTAACATACGGCTTTGATACCAACTGTAGCATCCCCAAATTCGGGTACCTTTTTACCACGAATCTGGTATACTAAATCCATAATTATTGCAGAAGATATAAACATAAATTGTTTATACATTAAACTTTTACAACATAAATCCCAAGGTCTACAACCTTAACTTAATGCATACCTTCAATATCTTAAAGGTTTACAATATCATTTGTATCAGAAAATTTAATAGTTCTAACTGCATCAAAAATTAATCTTGCACTTTGTCTTTGCTTCTATCTTTACTCGAGCTTTCATCTTAATCTGAAAATTTTTATCATGATATAGCAAGGGTGAGCATCAAATTTGCCCAGCAAGTTAAATTTATTTGAGGATATATCATGATTGAAAGAATATGAATAAAAGGCTAGTTACGTCCAACAATATAATTGTGAACTAGCAGGAATCAAATTTCATAATTGAATGATCAGGACGACATGAATAAATGTCAATAATGAATATGAATAATTCAACTGGAGCAGATGGTAATGAAGGTGATCAACCTTTCATACCTGATGAACATATGTAACATGCACTAAGTGCGAATCAATAATCAGTATAGATGTAAATAATCCACGATAATTATTCACTAATATGCTTTGAAATATAACTCGAGTTTGAGTTAAGGAAACTTGCCTGCATAGTCGATTACCGCTACGCAATTTAATTTATTCTCTTGTTTGAAAAAACCTATCAGGTATAAGATTGATCTTTCAATTAGCATATCATACTTTATTTCATAATACTATCTAACACTTAATCACATAGTCAAATATTAGATAATCTTAACACCCTATTCATTTACTTACTTATAATCTCATCACCTTATATTAACTTGTCTAATCTTTACTCACAAAGTTAAGTATTAGACATCACACCTTAGTCTTAGTAGTATCATTATACTTTGATAATCTTACAACTTATACTTTATAAGTTTTCCCCTTTAGATGTTATCTTAGTAAGCGAGATAACCTTTCAGTAAACTGAAATATCATTTCAGTAAAATGAATTACATTTCAGCATCCTGAAATCACTATTTCAGCAAACCAAAATCAGATTAGCAGACTAAATTCAAAATCTTCAATTTCAACAACCTGAATTCACTATTCTTTTGTACGAAAATAACAAATCAACTTATTATTTTTTTATCTTTTGGCCAATCATATACACATGTATTCCATACACAAAAAGTATTTTTCCGTAATTTTTCAACTCCCTTAAGTATTTTTCAAAAATCAATTTCTAGTTAATTCCTTAAGAAATTAGCTACCTCGTGCTTAACTCCAGAAATTACCATCTCTTGACATAATGTTATACATGTTAACGTGACCATCCAGTTTAAATTTCGTGACCATCGGAGTTATAGAACTCTGGTTATAGCGATTTTTGTCGAAAAATCACAGAAATTGAAATGGTCATAACTTACTCAATTAAAGTCAGAATGAGCTCATTTTTGGGCACAACGTACTTTATCCCATATATTTTTATCCCCCAAAAGGCCGGATTTTATCTCGATAAATAAGTTGCCGAAACAGCCCTTTTAAAGTTTTGGGTAGAAGCTAAATTGCCATTTTGCAGTTTTTCGTCTTTTGCTAAAAATAGTCCATACGGAAATCTACAACTCCTTTTTCAGTGATTCCACTTGGAGATGTTAGATAACATATAGATCTAACTCTAGGACTTAACCACACTCAAAAATTCGAAATATAATAGGAGATATGGTCATTTGAATTTCATATTCCGTTTTCACAAAAATCTGATTTTTAACTCTTGGTGAGTTCTAAGAAAACTTTCATGTTTTCACATAATATAAACATAACTCATCATAAGACTTAATAATACCTCATACACCCATGGATCTATCATGATGAATGATCTACTCCACCAATCAATCATCAAACACAAAATAAAATACAATCAAGGTAAGGAAAATTAGGGTTTTCTACATTTCTAGAAACCTAGTTTCATTTCTCCCCTTTTGATCCACCTTTAAATACTTTAACAAGTTAGATTCATACATGAATCTACATAAAACACATAAATAAAAGGGTCCTAACTTTCAAATCACAAAACCCTTTTCTCCATCAAATCCATAAAAATACATAAACTAAGTATTTAGGGTTTATACCTTTGAAGTCTTTCTTCTTATTCTTCCTTCACAAAGTAACTTCATGATTCTTGGAGACATGAAAATCTCCTCCCTTCTACTTCACAAAGTCGGCAGCCCCTTGGGCTCTCTTTTTCTATTTTCTCTCTCCTTTAGCTCTTAAGTTATTTAGAAAATGATGAAAGAGAAAAAAAAGTAAACTTGTGGCAGAAAAATAAATATGATATGTGTATGCATATAACTTGAATATCTAATTAAAATCTCACAACATATCTAGCTCTTCTCTCTCCACTCAATTACCAAGTGGTTGCTTGGAAGAAACAACAAAGTGTTGTCTCATTAAAAATATGCCACCTATTAAAGTAATCTACCAACTAAAGTTACATGATCATTAAATACCTCACATGCATTACCAAGTTTGCTAGCAAAATTAAAGTGATTAGATTACCTAACATATCCATCCATATCTTGCTTTTCTCTCTCTCATTATTCAAGATGTAACTTGCAAGCAACATCTAAAGTGTTGTCCAAATAAAAAGTTGACAACTCATGAAGTTGTTCACTACTAAAGTTATCTCATCATTACATACCACTCCTTTTCCCACTCCACCAATTTTGGCCACATGTCCTCTTCATTCACCCATTTTATTTTTATTAGCTAGCTTAATTAATGACCATAATGCCCCTCCTTAAGTGGACTTTAATTGGGCTAAGCTTGGGCTCCCTTTTTATTTCTTTTTGGGCTTGCACTTTCTTATTCCTTTGTCTACTAATTAAAATGAGCTTGAGCTCCTCCACCAAATAAATTGGGTCATCACTAAACTTGTCCTTTATATTAAATATTGGGCTAGCTCAATAATTTAATTGTTCTTAAATTAATTAACTACAAATCTCATGCTTAAATAAACACTTGGGCTACAAATTAATTCTTTGAGCCTAAAAATCAACTTAGTTCTATACTTATTAACTTTTTATCCATTCCCCATTATTTAATTAGGGTTCCCTTACACACATTAGTAAGTTAATTTCTTACTCATACACACTTATTTCCTTAACCCGGTTAGACTTGCTTTAATTAGGTTATAAAATTAATTAATTGAGATGTATAAAATAAATCTTTTAATGTTAGTATATATATTTATATACTAATATTCTCTCATATTATAACCTCTTAGGTTATTTAATTATCACACCTAATACATATATATTAGTTCACATAACTTAATTCTTAATTCACTTACTCCCATATTCATACAAAATAAATTATTAAATTGAGACATGGTCCACAATTCCTAAATTAGGTCACTAGTATATAATTAAAATACTAGAACCACATACATATAATATTATGACTCATACACTAAACATATACATCATTATCAGACTATCACTTATAGTCTACCAAATCATTCAAGTTCTTATCCAAAAATTTTGAAATCCTTAAAATTCCTTTACTGAAACGTCAAATCCATACACTCATTTTCTGTCTAGGTCTATTATTTAACCTTTATTCAATCTTTTAAGATTTTATAGAATTGTCCAAATTTTCGGGTTGTCACAAACTAAGGATTAGTTGAATACAAAAGAACTAACTATATGCTATGGAATGATCATAATTGAATCGATATTTGTAAATTAATATCATGCTTTAGGAATAATCTAATAGCATAAACATTGAATAATCGTAACATAATTTGCTTGAACATTATTAAATCAAGGTTATTGAGAATTGGATACTAAGCATGCATATTAAATAGTAATTTGAACTATAAGGTTGTTCAACACTAGGATATTAAAATATAGCGACTTGCATGCTAAATCACAAGTTACATATTAAAGAAACTTTCTCAATATAAATATATAAGATTTAGAATAGTTGCATCCTCATGAACAATAGATACAAGAACTTTCTCAATAATAGACAATCTAGCTCTACGAAAGTGTAGAGTTAGCAACTTGCGTAATTATAATTTAATTAAAAACAATAAAGTACTCAACGAAATTAAACTTGCATAATGAAGTTTTTGGATTAGAGAACTTGCCTTGAGCATAAGCTAAACCTTACCACTTGAATCTCAATACACTATATATATGTCATCATGACATAATTAGTCACTACCAACATTTTATATATATCAACCAGTATATACATCATGTAGGTTTAATTACCAATTCACACAATCGAATTACGTTAATACTAGTTAACCCTTGATAACATTCTCATTCTTAGTTTAGTACTACTGAAATCATCATTTAACAGCCCTATTATTAACACATAACATTTATTTTCAAAATTTGTGTAAATAAATAAAACTGTCAGACCATTCTGCTAACTCGCGCTGCAGCGCCACAGTTTACACTGTGGGTTGGCGTTGCGGCGTGATACCAGCGCTGCGGCGTGAGAATAATACTGTTGGGTCGCGCTGCGGCGCCAAACTCCAGAATTCGGCGCCCAGCCTCGGCAACAACGTGAACAAAAAGCCAGATTGGTTTACAAGCTCCAATCTAACAAGCTAATTAACATGTAATTCATACAGAGACTTCATATAAACATATTGTAAAGACTCCTAACATGATTCTACCCATAAAATAACATAAACATCAAATTTACGACACCCAATTTCACTGTTTTTGATAAAAAAAACTCCATTTTTGACATTTTTAATGAAAATCATCACTGTAACTTTGTTTTTCATTCAAAACAGTTAATTCAAAATATCATGTTTATGTTTATTCATCCTCTTACAAATTCAATAGTCAAATTACAATTTAAACAACCAATAATTCCTTAATTTTACTTTAAACTAAGCCATATTCATATATATATATATATATATATATATATATATATATATATATATATATATATATATATATCATATTAACTCACTGTATATATTTTCTTTCACAAAACACATACATACATGAATTAATTTATCTATACTCGTATATAACTTATGAAAACAACCTTTTACAAACAATTATCATACAAAGCTATATATATATATATATATATATATATATATATATATATATATATATATCAACAATTCATCTTTTACAATTATTTTACAGAGAACTTTTTGGAAGAAGACAACAAAATTTTAAAGGAAAAAGGTTTGGATGAAACCTTGTATACTAGATGATGAAGATTTTCCTTCCTTTGATCAACAATACTTCTTTCCTCCAATTCCTTTATCAAAACCTGTTAGGATTCTCTCAATTCTCTCTTAATTTTTCTTCTTCTCTTCCTTTCTTCTTCTTCTAAGTTCTTCTTCTCCTAACTCTATCTTACGTACTAACATATAACGTATAGTAGTAATAATATATATTAATTATATAATATAAATATAGATATAACTTATATCAGTTCTGTAAGTTTTAAAAATCAAAAGCCATAAGGCTTGTTTGGCTATCATAATAAAAATAACCCATTAACTTATATACCTTGTTTGGTAAAGCTAATTAAAATAAATCAATTAATCCATATACCTTGTTTGATAAAATACTATTAGATTAAAGTTTTAATATGCATTAAGACTTGTTTGGCCAAAACAAAATTAAACTCCTTTAATTTATTTTAATAACTCCTTTATAGCAAGGTTCTTTGTCATACTTCTATTTAATTAAATAATCAATTCAAATATTAATCTACTAAATTACTTTAACACATAAATCATTACTGTAGACACTCGAAATTTTCTGTAAACATGTCACTAACATTGCAGGAGGACAGATTCGTCTTTTAAGAGAGAACCCTGAAAGACAATCCATATCCATACCGGATACTACCGGAAGTTCAGCATCAACCCCGGAGCACACTCTGGGAGTAACAAATCCAACCTCGGATATAACCCCGAGGCGTGCAGACACAATACCGAAACACACACCGGAGAAAACTGATTAATCTCGAAGATAACCCCGAGGTATCCAGTCTCAGTCCCAACCATGGGAATAGCCACCAACCTTGGTGATAACCCCAAGGAATGCAGTTTCGGCGATAACCTCAGAAATACTTGTTTCAAATGCGACCAGTTTCAATCTCGGCGCTCACAACGAGATACACTGTACCAAACCGACGATAACATCGGAAAGACAGGCACACCTCAAAGATGACAATGAGGACCTTCAACAAATTACAGCAGTCCAATCTCAGCGAAGCCTAAGCAACGTCTGCTTTATCAGCCCAATCCGGCGATAACACCGGTGAGGGGCAACATCGTCATCTCACCAACACAATGCCACGCCACCTCGTCTCTACATCTCTATGCAATGATGTCCCACAAAGACTAACCAATCCTGAGTGACTATTGTGCGGGGTAACGGATGAAAGTTGAATCTTGAAGACCGAAGGGCATCGTCCCATCTTCAATGACTTCATACAAACTCTAATCCCGTGCCATCGTACAACTCTCGACAACGGCGGTCCGCAATAGGTCCTGTATACCTCAAACGGATGCCCGAATTGCATTTTTTAAAGTTCGAGTGGACATTACAGTGCCCGAGTGCACGTACTATGAGACGACCGAACACGAAAAACCTGGGCCCACCCGAGTTGCCTCTGGTACACCTACGGCTCAGCCGTAGGTACACCTGTGGCTAAATCGTCTATAAATAGAGGGCTTGGGCTGCCCATTTTGCAAGAAAAAAGGGCGAGGAAGCCCTGTCCAATTTGCTCCGCACTTACCCCATACAGTGTACTTTCTCATTTTAAACACCTGTGAGCTCATTTATAGCTTCTTCTGTACCTACAAAAGCCAGTGTTTACCCACTTTAAAGATATAGAAGTCTTCTTTGGCATCCCACTGTAAGCCTTCTCACACACTTTAAAGCATTTCTCTTCATCTTTGCACACTAGGACTGAGCAAAAAATGGATATAACCGAATTACCGAACCGAACCGAAATAATTTAACCGAAATGTTCTGATAATTCGGTTATTTTCAATTGTTCGGTTATATCCGAATTTTTATACGGTTTTCGGTTAGGTTATACGGGTTTTACTTTTGGTTATTCGGTTTAACCGAATAACCGAACAACACTTTACTAAATTGACAACTCACAAGTCACAGATAAGTTACGTAAGTAGATCACAGACTCACTCACAGCTCAACTCTCAAGTCAAGACTCTCAACCTCAAGCCCTCACTCCGTCTCAGTCTCGAACTCTCAGAGACTCAGACGGTCAGACCTCACTCCGTCTCGGTCTCTACTCTCTCAGATCAGATCTCTCTCAGTCTCAGATTAGATCTCTGATCTCTCTCATCTCAAGTCTCGACTGACGACTGTCTCGACTTGTCTTCACTTTTCTCGAACTCTCGAGTCTCAGATCTGTGATCTCTCAAGCCTCAAGTCTCGAACCCTCGTCTTCTCGGCGCCGGCGACCCTTCATCGCGAACTCTCGAACTCTCAGATCTCGGCGCCGACGGGCGACGGCAGCTTTCCATTTGTTAAGGTAATTTTGTTATTTACCTTAACTCAGTTTAGTGCATCTTGTATTCTTGTTAGCTTATTCTGCTATATGAGAGTGTGGTTTATTTATTTTTTATTTTTTTAGTTAACTCAGTTTATATGAAAATGATTTGATAATGGTACATTATTTGTTATATATTGCCATTATAGGAATTTTAATTGTTGGTATTTTAGGGTTTGATTGGTACAATTAATTGCTATTTTATATCTTTTTCTTGAATTTATTGAGTTATCAATGTATGTTACGGGCATTTTAATGCTCCTGAACTTGATAATGCTTCCTGTTACACAAATATTTAGCTGCCTACATGCATTAGATGCATTAGTAAATAAACAACAATTTCCATCCAGAAATACTCTTGTTCTTGTGTTTGAGAAAAATTACAACATTGCAATTTCTACTGCTTGGAGTTATTTGAAGATTGTTGAATTTGAAGAGAAGAATTCATCAATCAATCAAAACTATATAAACTCTACAAGAGTCCAGAACTGGGTACATTAGTCAGAATATATTAGTCAGAACTGGGTCTTATTTGGATTAATATGGTAGAGGGTCTTGACTTCAGAGCTCTACATTAGTCAGAATATATTACTGTCGTTAATATACTCTTTAAAGTGCTCATTGGCAAAAATATCTTCCTGGAGAAATCAATGGATTATTTGCATTGGCCAGCAGAATATGGTTATGTTGGCATGAATAAATGGGGTTAGCAATAATAATACTTGTTAACTGCTTTATGAGTCCTGAGCCTGCCATATTTTCTTAATTTGTGCTTTAAGATCGAATGCTATTTTCAAATCAAGATGTCATGTGTAGTGTAAATTAAACTTTAGAATGTAGAATTGCACTATTCTTAGAATGTAGAAATGGACTATCCTTGGAATGTAGAAGTGTATTACAGCTGTCTATTTGTGGAATTCATGTCCTAAATAGTATGTTCAAATAATTTGTCTAGAAACATAATGAAGGGGAATGTTGTCGTCATTTCACTATTGGGAAAAACTCATGTTGGAATGGAAGAGTTATTCTTTATAATGAATGATGTCTATGATTGGTTCAGTTTTGGCAACAAGCTTTTCATGAATGTTTGCATTTTTAATACTTCAAGAACAATAGCTTATTTCATGATAATGATAGCTTCAAATCATTAGCACAACTGCTAGCCATTTACATTTTTGTTCGTCTGTGTTAACTGTTAAAGAGCAAACATCATTCTTCACTACCTAACTGCAGTTACTGAGATATCTCTTGCTTTGCAGTTACTGAGATATCTCTTGCTTTGCTGTTCCTGTGTTGGGTTCTTGTTGTTGCTGCCTGTTGCTTGTTGGCTTGTTGCTGGGAAAGTGGGAATCCCATGTAGTCATGCTGTTGAGTTCTTGTTGTTGCTTCCTGTTGCTTGTTGGCTTGTTGCTGGGAAAGTAGGAATCCCATGGAGTCATGCTGCCTGTTTAATTTGTTGGCTTGTTGCTGACTTACTGCTGTATTTTTAAACTTTATGCTGGACAGTTAATTTGCTGCTGTATAACTGTATTTGTTGGCTTGTTGCTGACTTGCTAAGTACTTAAGTTACTTTGTAGTCTGTTGCTTTATTCTTATTTTTAATTTAAAGCACAGGTTCGGTTATTAACCGAATATCCGAATTTACAATTCGGTTATTCGGTTTTCGGTAATTCGGTTAGTTTCATATTTCGGGTAGCATTTCGGATAGTGGAATTAGCTATAATTCAGTTTTCGGTTATAACCGAATAGCCATTTCGGTTCGGTTATAACCGAATGCTCACTCCTATTGCACACACCCTTCTTCACGTTGAGAGTCGTGTTGCTTGCTTTTGCCCGGACTTTTGTCCGGGGTTTCATTTTAATCTGTATATATATATATATATATATATATATATATATATATATATATATATATATATAATATAAGCAAATAAACGCTCCAGACCGAAGTCTAGGCTCAATATAATATATATATATATATATATATATATATATATATATATATATATATATATATATATATATATATATATTAACTGTGTGTCGGACTTTGTTCGATGAGCCTAAACTTCGGTTTGGTGCGTTTATTCGCTTTCATATATATATACTTATATATATGAACTGCTATCGAACTCTGTTCGGTGAGCCTGGATTTTACATCCGATGCGTTTATTACTTTAATATATATATATATATATATATATATATATATATATATATATATATACATTTATATATATTAACTGTTATCGAACTCTGTTCGGTGTGCCTGAATTTTATATCCAGTGCGTTTACTCGCTTTTATATATATATACTTATATTTATGAACTGTTGTCAAACTCTGTTCGATGAGCCTGGATTTTACATCTGGTGCGTTTATCTCTTTTATATATATATATATATATATATATATATATATATATATATATATATATATATATATATATATATATATATATATATATCGTCCCACTTGGAGTTTCCTCCGTGGTGATTGATCGCTTTTACAGCTTTCTTTACATTTTGTCTTGCCTGGAGTTTCCTCCGTGGCGGTTGACTGTATTTACAGTTTTATCTACGTTTCTTCCTTCCTGGAGCTCACTTTGTGGCAGTTGATTATTTTGTACAGCTTTATTTACGTTTTTGTCCTGCCTGGAGTTTTCTCCGTGGCGGTTGATAGCTTTTACAACTTTATTTACGTTTTTGATCCCCCATGGAGGTGCTTTGTGATTGGTAATCATGTCTGTATGACAAATTTGAGTTTTTACAAATAACGGCGTAGTTATTACCGTTAACACTGTTGGAATACCCGATGGTTAAAATACAGTAATACGCGTTATTGCACAGTAGCACACTGTATTGCACAGTATTTTTGAAATTATTTATTCTTACGTGAGAATGCACTACTCAATAATTGTTACAGTAATTACTGTTTAATATTTTATTTTATTGATTCAATAATTGCTGCGTTGATATTTTATATTATTGTTGTTTCAATAATTATTGCTGCACATCATCTCCATTATCAGATCAATAATTCATATTATTTGAATAATATTATTAGATAACATTATTGGTAATGTCTAGAAAGTTCTGTCTAAGGAGAGGTTTGGTCACCTAATTGCGCGTCAGTAAGGAAAAATTCTTATCGGAAAGCCCCCTCTTTCCTGAGAACGGCCTGGTTGTCATAAATGTGATTCTGTAATATTATTTGTGAATAATTAATTATTGATATATATGATAAGGAAATATTTATTTGATGTGGATATAAATGAGGGATATATTTTTGTGGTTAAAAATGAGGGAGTTAATGTTGAGGTGTTTTATCTGTACTTTTGTCGGAACGGAGGTATTGAAAATCAAATTAGGGTTTTTGAGATATTTTGCGAGGGTTATAATTTTTAATCCGACCGTTGGATCGTGATAATATTTGGATATGTTATACATATATAAGTTGAGTATATGTCCACAAATTTTGAACTGTTAAAAATGAACGTATAATTTGTTATGAATTTTACGAGATGACTGGTTCAGAAATTGTTGAATTTTCAGAGTTAATCATTTTGGTGGAAAATTCTAGAATTGGTGGGCCCCACTCTTGGTTGGTGAAGAAATGTGCTGAGATTTTTATTCAAATGTGATAGGTGGGAATAGTAGCAGGTAAAGCCATCAGGTTGCAGGTTAAGTCTGCTTCGGCATGCTAACATTTTCCTATAAATATAGGGCTAAGTTAGAATTGAAAATCACACCAGAAACATAAGCTTTCTCTCTTTCTCTCTCTATATTATGAAGCATATTTTGTGAGTATTTAGATACTTTGAGAGTTGCTATTCAGTGCAAGTTTCCTTCGGCTTTGCATTCTAGTCAGAAATACTGCACTTTTGAGGTAAGGGATAGTAAGGGATTTTAAGGGCTGTTATGTTTTTTAGTTTCGTAATTTTTCTGACCTTCAAAAATTCTGGAAAAATTTAAAATGATATTTTGATGAGTTTTATTGATTGTGTCCAAAAATAGTGATTTTTGGATGTATAGATTAAGAGTTATGAATTTTACGGGGAAAGACTATTTTAAAAGTAACCGCTTATAATTCCTTATGGTTAACTCCAAAATTGATGAAATTTTTATTGGGAGTAAATGTATATGATAGGAGTATACTCTATAAATTTCAGAATTTTTAGATAAAAGTATAATTTTTGATAAATGTCTAAATATTCGGCTGTTTTGGCCATATGAAAAATAGTAAATGACTTTTAAAAATTCTGAGAAAAATATATGTTCAATATGGGATTATATTCTGCTAAATCCAAGAGAAGAAATATTTTTGAAACTGATTTGGTATTTTTCATGAAAATGGACTAGTTATGAGTAAATGAATTAAATATGTTATGGAAGTAAGAAAATTGGAAAATAGGATTTTATGGTTTGAGAATCCTATATGAGGTATATGCAGATTTTTGATGAGAGTTTTTGGTTATTGGTAATGAAATCTTATGAGTTTGGCATTTTAGGATGATTAAATGCATTATTTAGTAAAGTATAACAATTAAAATAAATTGTTTATAAGCTTAAGAAATATTATTCTTTCAATATCATTATACCGAAATATTGGTATGTATTTTATTGTGGAATTTTTACCTTTTTGTGTCGAGTTTACTATTCATGAGTTACTATTTATGAGTTACTATTCACGAGTTACTATTCACGAGTTACTATTCACGATAAAATTGGTTTCTTTTTCTGACCAAATTATAGTTGATTTATGAATATTACTCTTGAGATTAAATCTATATGTTGATTATATTGATTTTATTATCATATATAATATTTTTATAACCCTAATGATGATATTTCACTTTGACTTGAGTGTAAAGATGGGTAGATTTCTGGTATGATCATGACTATGGGTTCTATTTGGCCAGTAGTGCAAAGTTGAATTGTTGACTGGTATGATCATGACCATTGAATTTATAAGTGAGTATCTTTAGCTTGAGTGCAAAGGTGAATTGATTAACATGGTTATAATTATTGTTTATATAAATTCTGAAATGATTATATATTTCTTTGAGATATTAATATATTTTGCCTGTAGTGCAAATATGAACTATTGATGAATATATTTGACCGTAGTGCAAATATGAACTGTTGAGGAATATCTTTGACCTGTAGTGCAAAGATGAATTGTTGATGAATATCTTTGGCCCGTAGTGCAAAGATGACATGTTGTTGAATATCTTTGGCCAGCAGTACAAAGATGAACAGATGTTGAGATGAACATGACCAACTGGTGATACAAATGAATATCTTTGGCCGTAGTGCAAAGATGAAGTTATTAGTATGATTATGAACATGAAATGTGATTTGGTGTAACCATGATCTTTGATATTTCAGGTAAAGATAGGTGATGAAAATTATCTTCGTCTTGGATGAGAAGAGGAATTTAGAACTATAGTTATGATTATGAGTTATTCATATGATTGTGGACCAGAATTATTGATTGATGTTACAGGGATAAAATATTGTTGGTGGATTTTTAACATGGAGAAGATAATAGACTTTATAGTCTATTTGACTCTTCTAATGGATTGCTCGTTCCGCTGCAACTATGGTTGAAAATTTTTATCATCTACCATATGTTCTAAATCTCTGATTTATTACTGTTGAAGGCTATTGATAATTTATTTATCTTTAGTCACGATATTCTTTACTGAGCTAGTTGTGCTCACCCTTCTATTTCACAATTCCTTTCAGGTAATAAGAGTGTAGCTGGGTCGAGCGGGGGTAACAGGGGAATAGAACGGTGGTCATCATTGAGTGGTTATATTTGATGAATCCAATAGGGTGAGGCGAACCTAACATTGGAAGGGTGTTTTGCCACTATCATACAAGATGTCTAATGTCATACAACCTCGTGTCATTATAAAATAGTGTTGTGCACATCCACTTGCTGAGTATATTTACGAGCACTACCTAGATAATCTTGGTGTTTGTTTGAAGTATAATTCACGATTAAAGACAGTGAAGATAATGATATGTCAAGAGAAGACTCACCAATTGGGAAGAATATGATAGTAATCTTCTCGTTTTTCTTTGGGGTCTATTGGGTCAACCAAGGATAATTCTGTGGCCATATGATATCTATCATAACCTAGAAGCATGGCCTCCCATGTACGAGGGTTTCCTTGAGCACTTCCCAAATATTCTAATTTCTAAAATAATTTTTTACTATACCTTTTATGTAAGGTGTCATTGTGACGTGCTATCCAAGGTTGGGACATGAGTCACAGTTGGTATATATTTGTATCCAAACTCACAGCATATGTGTTGTTGTATTTTGCACGACAATTGTTGTAATAAAGTTGTAGTTATTTTCTGTACCATGTATTTGGCGACTCAGAATAGGTTGGATGGAATGGACCTATTTTGGGGTTGTCACAGTTGGTATCAGAGCTATAAGTAAAGAGCCCCGAGCCTCTCACTGGTGACTTCCTGTTGATGGGGGATGCACCGAAGCCAGACTCTCCGTAGGGGACGCCGTTCTGCGGTGGCAAACTGATAGGTACCACTGTGAGGTGCTGTCCACTGATGGGACATTTGTCACAGTTGGTATCAGAGCTTAGGGATATGGTCTCTGGCAGAGATCGAAGAATATAACTAGGAAGGGAGAGATGAATAAATCCTTCGCTGGTTTGTCCTACCTAAGCTTATTTGTTGGTCAGTCATAATATCGGGATATTATGTGATATGTTAATTTGTTAAATTAACCCTTGTTTTGAAGCTGTATTCTAGAATGATATTTGAAATACAGGAGATGAGCAATGGAGAAATTATGATGACATGGAAGATGGAATCTGAAATGAAAGGAAGGTATTCACAACTCTTTGAAATACCAGGTACGTAAATTTCGGGGACGAAATTTCATAAGGAGGGGAGATTGTAAGACCCCGAATTTTATGAAATAAAAGTATTCAATTTTTCTTATAATTACAATTCAGTAAATGGTTAAATTGATAAAAAATTAAAGTTATGGGTGAAATGTGAAAAATTTTCAAAATAAACAAGTGGTTATAAAATATTCATTGTTGTCGGGGAATATTCGTTTGGTTGTAGAATATTCTTTCTGTCGGAGAATATTCGTACAACGGCGCAGACATTTATGGGCCCCATAACAGAATAACTGTCGGATGAAGAAAACGACAAATTTAAGTTTTTACAAATAACGGCGTAGTTGTTACCGTTAACACTGTTGGAATACCCGGTGGTTAAAATACAGTAATACGCGTTATTGCACAGTAGCACACTGTATTGCAAAGTATTTTTGAAATTATTTATTCTTACGTGAGAATGCACTACTCAATAATTGTTACAGTAATTACTGTTCAATATTTTATTTTATTGATTCAATAATTGCTGCGTTGATATTTTATATTATTGTTATTTCAATAATTGTTGCTGCACATCATCTCCATTATCAGATCAATAATTCATATTATTTGAATAATATTATTAGATAACATTATTGGCAATGTCTAGAAAGTTCTGTCTAAGGAGAGGTTTGGTCACCTAATTGCGCGCCAGTAAGGAGAAATTCTTATCGGAAAGCCCCCTCTTTCCTGGGAACGGCCTGGTTGTCATAAATGTGATTCTGTAATATTATTTGTGAATAATTAATTATTGATCTATATGATAAAGAAATATTTATTTGATGTGGATATAAATGAGGGATATATTTTTGTGGTTAAAAATGAGGGAGTTAATGTTGAGGTGTTTTATCTGTATTTTTGTCGGAACGGAGGTATTGAAAATCAAATTAGGGTTTTTGAGATATTTTGTGAGGGTTATAATTTTTAATCCGACCGTTGGATCGTGGTAATATTTGGATATGTTATACATATATAAGTTGAGTATATGTCCATAAATTTTGAATCGTTAAAAATGAACGTATGATTTGTTATGAATTTTACGAGATAACTGGTTCAGAAATTGTTGAATTTTCGGAGTTAATCATTTTGGTGGAAAATTCTAGAATTGGTGGGCCCCACTCTTGGTTGGTAAAGAAATGTGCTGAGATTTTTATTCAAATGTGGTAGGTGAGAATAGTAGCAGGTAAAGCCATCAGGTTGCAGGTTAAGTCTGCTTCGGCGTGCTAACATTTTCCTATAAATAAAGGGCTAAGTTATAATTGAAAATCACACCAGAAACATAAGATTTCTCTCTTTCTCTCTCTATATTATGAAGCATATTTTGTGAGTATTTAGATACTTTGAGAGTTGCTATTCAGTGCAAGTTTCCTTCGGCTTTGCATTCCAGTCAGAAATACTGCACTTTTGAGGTAAGGGATAGTAAGGGATTTTAAGGGTTGTTATGTTTTTCAGTTTCGTAATTTTTCTGACCTTCAAAAATTCTGGAAAAAATTAAAATGATATTTTGATGAGTTTTATTGATTGTGTCCAAAAATGGTGATTTTTGAATGTATAGATTAAGAGTTATGAATTTTACGGGGAAAGACTATTTTAAAAGTAACCGCTTATAATTCCTTATGGTTAACTCCAAAATTGATGAAATTTTTATTGGGAGTAAATGTATATGATAGGAGTATACTCTGTAAATTTCAGAATTTTTAGATAAAAGTATAATTTTTGATAAATGTCTAAATATTCGGCTGTTTTGGCCATATGAAAAATAGTAAATGACTTTTAAAAATTCTGAGAAAAATATATGTTCAATATGGGACTATATTCTGCTAAATCCCAGAAAAGAAATATTTTTGGAACTGATTTGGTATTTTTCATAAAAATAGACTAGTTATGAGTAAATGAATTAAATATGTTATGTGAAGTAAGAAAATTGGAAAATAGGATTTTATGGTTTGAGAATCCTATATGAGGTATATGCAGATTTTTGATGAGAGTTTTTGGTTATTGGTGATGAAATCTTATGAGTTTGGCATTTTAGGATGATTAAATGTATTATTTAGTAAAGTATAAACAATTAAAATAAATTGTTTATAAGCTTAAGAAATAATATTCTTTCAATATCATTATACCGAAATATTGGTATGTATTTTATTGTAGAATTTCTACATTTTTGTTTCGAGTTTACTATTCATGAGTTACTATTCATGAGTTACAATTCACGAGTTACTATTCACGACAAAATTGGTTTCTTTTTCTGACCAAATTATAGTTGGTTTATGAATATTACTCTTGAGATTAAATCTATATGTTAATTATATTGATTTTATTATCATATATAACATTTTTATAACCCTAATGATGATATTTCTCTTTGACTTGAGTGTAAAGATGGGTAGATTTCTGGTATGATCATGACTATGGGTTCTCTTTGGCCAGTAGTGCAAAGTTGAATTGTTGACTGGTATGATCATGACCATTGAATTTATAAGTGAATATCTTTAGCTTAAGTGCAAAGGTGAATTGATTAACATGGTTATAATTATTGTTTATATAAATTCTGAAATGATTATATATTTCTTTGATATATTAATATATTTTGCATGTAGTGCAAATATGAACTGTTGATGAATATATTTTACCGTAGTGCAAATATGAACTGTTGAGGAATATCTTTGGCCTGTAGTGCAAAGATGAATTGTTGATGAATATCTTTGGCCCGTAGTGCAAAGATGACATGTTGTTGAATATCTTTGGCTAGTAGTACAAAGATGAACAGATGTTGAGATGAATATGACCAACTGGTGATACAAATGAATATCTTTGGCCGTAGTGCAAAGATGAAGTTATTAGTATGATTATGAACAGGAAATGTGATTTTGTGTAACCATGATCTTTGATGTTTCAGGTAAAGATAGGTGATGAAAATTATCTTCGTCCTAGATGAGAAGAGGAATTTAGAACTACAGTTATGATTATGAGTTATTCATATGATTGTGGACCAGAATTGTTGATTGATGTTACAGGGATAAAATATTATTGGTGGATTTTTAACATGGAGAAGATAATAGACTTTATAGTCTATTTGACTCTTCTAATGGATTGCTCGTTCCGCTGCAACTATGGTTGAAAATTTTTATCATCTACCATATGTTCTAAATCTCTGATTTATTACTGTTGAAGGCTATTGATAATTTATTTATCTTTAGTCATGATATTCTTTACTGAGCTAGTTGTGCTCACCCTTCTGTTTCACAATTCCTTTCAGGTAATAAGAGTGTAGCTGGGTCGAGCGGGGGTAACAGGGGAATAGAACGGTGGTCATCATTGAGTGGTTATATTTGATGAATCCAATAGGGTGAGGCGAACCCAACATTGGAAGGGTATTTTGCCACTATCATACAAGATGTCTAATGTCATACAACCTCGTGTCATTATAAAATAGGGTTGTGCGCATCCACTTGCTGAGTATATTTACGAGCACTACCTATATAATCTTGGTGTTTGTTTGAAGTATAATTCACGATTAAAGACAGTGAAGACAATGATATGTCAAGAGAAGACTCACCAATTGGGAAGAATATGAGAGTAATCTTCTCGTTTTTCTTTGGGGTCTATTGGGTCAACCAAGGATAATTCTGTGGCCATATGATATCTATCATAACCTAGAAGCATGGTCTCCCATGTACGAGGGTTTCCTTGAGCACTTCCCAAAGATTCTAATTACTAAAATAATTTTTTACTATACCTTTTATGTAAGGTGTCATTGTGACGTGCTATCCAAGGTTGGGACATGAGTCACAGTTGGTATATATTTGTATCCAAACTCACAGCATATGTGTTGTTGTATTTTGCACGATAATTGTTGTAATAAAGTTGTAGTTATTTTCTGTACCATGTATTTGGCGACTCAGAATAGGTTGGATGGAATGGACCTATTTTGAGGTTGTCACAGTTGGTATCAGAGCTATAAGTAAAGAGCCCCGAGCCTCTCACTGGTGACTTCCTGTTGATGGGGGATGCACCGAAGCCAAACTCTCCGTAGGGGACGCCGTTCTGCGGTGGCAAACTGATAGGTACCACTGTGAGGTGCTGTCCACTGATGGGACATTTGTCACAGTTGGTATCACACCTTAGGGATATGGTCTCTGGCGGAGATCGGAGAATATAACTAGGAAGGGAGAGATGAGTAAATCCTTCGCTAGTGTGTCCTACCTAAGCTTATTTGTTGGTCAGTCATAATATCGGGATATTATGTGATATGTTAATTTGTTAAATTAACCCTTGTTTTGAAGCTGTATTCTAGAATGATATTTGAAATACAGGAGATGAGCAATGGAAAAATTATGATGACAGGGAAGATGGAATCTGAAATGAAAGGAAGGTATTCACAACTCTTTGAAATACCAGGTACGTAAATTTCGGGGACAAAATTTCATAAGGAGGGGAGATTGTAAGACCCCGAATTTTATGAAATAAAAGTATTCAATTTTTCTTATAATTACAATTCGGTAAATGGTTAAATTGATAAAAAATTAAAGTTATGGGTGAAATGTGAAAATTTTTCAAAATAAATAAGTGGTTATAAAATATTCATTGTTGTCGGGGAATATTCGTTTGGCCGTAGAATATTCTTTCTGTCGGGGAATATTCGTACGACGGCGCAAACATTTATGGGCCCCATAACAGAATAACTGTCGGATGAAGAAAACGACAAATTTGAGTTTTTACAAATAACGGCGTAGTTGTTACCGTTAACACTGTTGGAATACCCGGTGGTTAAAATACAGTAATACGTGTTATTGCACAGTAGCACACTGTATTGCACAGTATTTTTGAAATTATTGATTCTTACGTGAGAATGCACTACTCAATAATTGTTACAGTAATTACTGTTCAATATTTTATTTTATTGATTCAATAATTGCTGCGTTGATATTTTATATTATTGTTGTTTCAATAATTGTTGCTGCACATCATCTCCATTATCAGATCAATAATTCATATTATTTGAATAATATTATTAGATAACATTATTGGCAATGTCTAAAAAGTTCTGTCTAAGGAGAGGTTTGGTCACCTAATTGTGCGCCAGTAAGGAGAAATTCTTATCGGAAAGCCCCCTCTTTCCTGGGAACGGCCTGGTTGTCATAAATGTGATTCTGTAATATTATTTGTGAATAATTAATTATTGATCTATATGATAAGAAAATATTTATTTGATGTGGATATAAATGAGGGATATATTTTTGTGGTTAAAAATGAGGGAGTTAATGTTGAGGTGTTTTATCTGTATTTTTGTCGGAACGGAGGTATTGAAAATCAAATTAGGGTTTTTGAGATATTTTGCGAGGGTTATAATTTTTAATCCGACCGTTGGATCGTGGTAATATTTGGATATGTTATACATATATAAGTTGAGTATATGTCCACAAATTTTGAACCGTTAAAAATGAACGTATGATTTGTTATGAATTTTACGAGATGACTGGTTCAGAAATTGTTGAATTTTCGGAGTTAATCATTTTGGTGGAAAATTCTAGAATTGGTGGGCCCCACTCTTGGTTGGTGAAGAAATGTGCTGAGATTTTTATTCAAATGTGGTAGGTGGGAATAGTAGCAGGTAAAGCCATCAGGTTGTAGGTTAAGTCTGCTTCGGCGTGCTAACATTTTCCTATAAATAGAGGGCTAAGTTAGAATTGAAAATCACACCAGAAACATAAGATTTCTCTCTTTTTCTCTCTATATTATGAAGAAAATTTTGTGAGTATTTAGATACTTTGAGAGTTTCTATTCAGTGCAAGTTTCCTTCGGCTTTGCAATCCAGTCAGAAAATACTGCACTTTTGAGGTAAGGGATAGTAAGGGATTTTAAGGGTTGTTATGTTTTTCAGTTTCGTAATTTTTCTGACCTTCAAAAATTCTGGAAAAATATAAAATGATATTTTGATGAGTTTTATTGATTGTGTCCAAAAATGGTGATTTTTGGATGTATAGATTAAGAGTTATGAATTTTACGGGGAAAGACTATTTTAAAAGTAACCGCTTATAATTCCTTATGGTTAACTCCAAAATTGATGAAATTTTTATTGGGAGTAAATGTATATGATAGGAGTATACTCTGTAAATTTCAGAATTTTTAGATAAAAGTACAATTTTTGATAAATGTTTAAATATTCGGCTGTTTTGGCCATATGAAAAATAGTAAATGACTTTTAAAAATTCTGAAAAAAATATATGTTCAATATGGGACTATATTCTGCTAAATCCCAGAAAAGAAATATTTTTGGAACTGATTTGGTATTTTTCATGACAATAGACTAGTTATTAGTAAATGAATTAAATATGTTATGTGAAGTAAGAAAATTGGAAAATAGGATTTTATGGTTTGAGAATCCTATATGAGGTATATGCAGATTTTTGATGAGAGTTTTTGGTTATTGGTGATGAAATCTTATGAGTTTGGCATTTTAGGATGATTAAATGCATTATTTAGTAAAGTATAAACAATTAAAATAAATTGTTTATAAGCTTAAGAAATATTATTCTTTCAATATCATTATACCGAAATATTGGTATGTATTTTATTGTGGAATTTCTACCTTTTTGTGTTGAGTTTACTATTCATGAGTTACTATTCACGAGTTACTATTCACGAGTTACTATTCACGACAAAATTGGTTTCTTTTTCTGACCAAATTATAGTTGGTTTATGAATATTACTCTTGAGATTAAATCTATATGTTGATTATATTGATTTTATTATCATATATAATATTTTTATAACCCTAATGATGATATTTCTCTTTGACTTGAGTGTAAAGATGGGTAGATTTCTGGTATGATCATGACTATGGGTTCTCTTTGGCCAGTAGTGCAAAGTTGAATTGTTGACTGGTATGATCATGACCATTGAATTTATAAGTGAATATCTTTAGCTTAAGTGCAAAGGTGAATTGATTAACATGGTTATAATTATTGTTTATATAAATTCTGAAATGATTATATATTTCTTTGAGATATTAATATATTTTGCCTGTAGTGCAAATATGAACTGTTGATGAATATATTTGACCGTAGTGCAAATATGAACTGTTGAGAAATATCTTTGGCCTGTAGTGCAAAGATGAATTGTTTATGAATATCTTTGGCTCGTAGTGCAAAGATGACATGTTGTTGAATATCTTTGGCCAGCAGTACAAAGATGAACAGATGTTGAGATGAACATGACCAACTGGTGATACAAATGAATATCTTTGGCCGTAGTGCAAAGATGAAGTTATTAGTATGATTATGAACAGAAAATGTGATTTGGTGTAACCATGATCTTTGATGTTTCAGGTAAAGATAGGTGATGAAAATTATCTTCGTCCTGGATGAGAAGAGGAATTTAGAACTACAGTTATGATTATGAGTTATTCATATGATTGTGGACCAGAATTATTGATTGATGTTACAGGGATAAAATATTGTTGGTGGATTTTTAACATGGAGAAGATAATAGACTTTATAGTCTATTTGACTCTTCTAATGGATTGCTCGTTCCGCTGCAACTATGGTTGAAAATTTTTATCATCTACCATATGTTCTAAATCTCTGATTTATTACTGTTGAAGGCTATTGATAATTTATTTATCTTTAGTCATGATATTCTTTACTGAGCTAGTTGTGCTCGCCCTTCTGTTTCACAATTCCTTTCAGGTAATAAGAGTGTAGCTGGGTCGAGCGGGGGTAACAGGGGAATAGAACGGTGGTCATCATTGAGTGGTTATATTTGATGAGTCCAATAGGGTGAGGCGAACCCAACATTGGAAGGGTGTTTTGCCACTATCATACAAGATGTCTAATGTCATACAACCTCGTGTCATTATAAAATAGGGTTGTGCACATCCACTTGCTGAGTATATTTACGAGCACTACCTATATAATCTTGGTGTTTGTTTGAAGTATAATTCACGATTAAAGACAGTGAAGATAATGATATGTCAAGAGAAGACTCACCAATTGGGAAGAATATGATAGTAATCTTCTCGTTTTTCTTTGGGGTCTATTGGGTCAACCAAGGATAATTCTGTGGCCATATGATATCTATCATAACCTAGAAGCATGGCCTCCCATGTACGAGGGTTTCCTTGAGCACTTCCCAAAGATTCTAATTTCTAAAATAATTTTTTACTATACCTTTATGTAAGGTGTCATTGTGACGTGCTATCCAAGGTTGGGACATGAGTCACAGTTGGTATATATTTGTATCCAAACTCACAGCATATGTGTTGTTGTATTTTGCACGACAATTGTTGTAATAAAGTTGTAGTTATTTTCTGTACCATGTATTTGGCGACTCAGAATAGGTTGGATGGAATTGACCTATTTTGGGGTTGTCACAATTACTATTGAGCATCAGGGTTTGAAAAACCTCTTTTATGAAACATCACTGTCATATCTTGCTTAAAACTGAATTTTTACATAAATTCAAACCCTGTGTATATAGGTACGAACGAGGCCTCGCACTACTTCCAAATAACAGCACGTTGACCCACACACACACACACACATTCAGATGATAGTTTCTTGAAAAGAGGCGGTCACCGTGGTAACACGGATGTCGGGGGGTGCCTAACACCTTCCCTCGGCATAACCAAGTCCCCGGACCCTAATGAATCTTGGTTTCACCGACCTTTTTAGCAGTGTCACATCACTGGGTCAATGTGCAAACCTTTTCTCGGTTGTGTTGGTACAACCATTTAAAAAACCAACTGGCGACTCTTAACAGTCCATCGTCGACATTATACATGTCAGACCTTTTTCACTATTTTTTCAAACAAATCCCACCTAACATGAGAACACCAAAGAACATGTAATGGAAAGGGACATCTAAAAATCCCGACGTCGATAGGTGGCGACTCCGCTGGGGACTCCAGTAAGAGGACTTAAGCCGCTATTACAATCTTTTCAAAACTGTTATCTGCTTGTGTGTGGATGTTGCATTTACATTTGATGAATGTGTACGAATGCATTTCCTGATTGCACTTAGTGCTTCGCACCATATCTGCTTGTGATATTAGTGCTTCGCACCATATCTGCTTGTGATATTAGTGCTTCGCACATGTCATCATTTTCATACGGTGAGACGCGATGTATGTGAATGTATGTTGTGTGGTCCCTCCACCAGGAGCCTATCCGATCGGTGTTTGATTACTGGACTCGTGAGAAGACTGATTCTCCGAGGCTCAGGAAAGGCACCACCCAAATTCGCTCTAGTTGAAAGACCGGATTAACTTCCCGTCAAGTAGATTGCGATGATTTGGGAACCTTCATGCCAAAAAGCTGTGAGAGTAACCTAAGATAGGTCAGCCTCTGATAAACCCAAAACGGAGGAAAGTTTCTTCATGCTCTCATTTCAAATTACTTGTAAACACAATTACTTGTAATTTCATTCCATATATATCTCCATGTAATGAGAAATATGAAGAAATGTGTACACATACATGCTACAAACAGCTGACATCCGTTTTGCAGGATAAAATTCCTAAAATGGATACATCACATAGCATGTTATTATACATTCCCTAAAGACTAAACTATGCAAGTCTTTCGCAGGGAACCAATCGGACCTACTACTCGGTCAAAGTCTAAAAAGGCAACAGGCCTACAGTCAATCATGTCGTCATCCGACCAGACTGAACTTAATCCAATTTCTCGTAAAGAATTCGACAGATTAGGCCAACAAATTACAGATTTGACTGTTCTACTCAAAGAACTACACCAGTCTACTCAGGGTCAAAAAATACCCGTACATGCTGAATCCTCCACATAAGGGGGAACCCAGGTCATTACAATACCTGAACTGCAGTTGGATACGACCAACAAAACTCATGATGCTGCCCATACCAGTGGAGACCCGGACACTGGTGTCATCAAAAAGAAAGTCCTCTAAATGGAAGAGACCCTTCGTACTATCAAAGGAATTGGAACACACGGGAGTGTTTCATATGCTGATCCGTGTATTTTCCCTGGTGTGCATTATCCAGAAAAGTTTAAAACTCCTGACTTTGAAAAATATGACGGGTTAGGAGATCCTTACACACATTTAAAGGTGTTTATTGGAGAACTTGGATCTTATGCAGAGGACGAAAAACTCAGAATGCAATTGTTTAAAAAAAGTCTAACTGGAGAAGCCCGTTCGTGGTACACAAGATTTGACAATTCAAAGATTCATAGTTGGGAAGAGCTAGTACACGTTTTCCTCACTCAATATAACTTTCAATCTCAAATGACTCCTAATCGGTATCAAATTACCAAGATCAAGAAACAGTCTAACGAGCCTTTCAGAGAGTATGCTCAGAGGTGGAGATGCATGGCTGCCCAAGTTAGTCCTTCCATGACAGAATCAGAGATGGTCATGACTTTCATAGACATACAAGAAGCGCCTTTCTATGAAAGAGTTTTAGCCAGCATCGGCAAACCATTTTCTGAAATGGTCAAACATGGGGAGATGGCTAAGATGAGATTGAAGTCCGGAAAGATTCAAGACCTAGCTGCACCCAAAGTTGTTGCTGATCACATCCAATCCAGAAATTATGGGAACAACCCCCAGAGGGTCCATAAAAAGAAAGAGGAAGATGTTTCCCTGATACTACAGGGTCATAAAGGCAATCAAAACATGCCTATTCAAAGGAGAAACTACACTCTCTTTCAAGCACAGTCTTCAAGCCCTCCAATATCAAAAGGTGGAGAAGTCAAACGCCCTCGAGTGTTTACACCCTTAGGGGATATCCTCGAGAACATTCTCAATCTTCTTACAACACAGAAGAAAATTACGCATCTTCTTCCACCAGCCAGCCCTAATGGACGGGGTTTAATGCTGCTCGAAAATGTGCTTATCATGCCAGGGCACCTGGACATGATACTCAGGATTGTTGGGCCTTGAAACACAAGATCCAGGACCTGATAGACAACGGGGAGATCATGGTCACCAAACCAGATCAGCCTCATGTTCAAGACAACCCTCTTCCTCAACACAAAGAAGAAGAGGTCAACATGATAAATTGGAGTAATGGATAGAATTCTAATTTCAGCTGTGAATCCTCCCAAACCCTCAAAGACGGTGATGATAAATGGGATTATGCCAAGTTCCAGTTCACAATAGAACGAAAAATGAAAGCTCTATGCAAGCAAATTGAGCAATTGGCGGAACTGGTAACTTATCAACATCAAGTGACATGTCAGTTAATCAGCCAGGAGCATGCCAGTCTCCTACCTATTGTCATGAATATTCCCTCGTCACTTTCAGAAAATGAAATGCTGGAAGACAAAGTGACAAAGAGAGAAAATGCCAAGGCCCGTCGAGATTTCGCCAAAAAAAGGGAATTCACCTATTTGGGCCAACCTATGGAGGAGATTCTTTATATGTTAATCAATGAAGGAAGGATCAGTTCCCTTCTACCTCCAATCAGCCCCCGTTCAGAACGGTACAACTCTGATGGAGTATGTCAATATCACTCCCAGTCTCGCGATCACAACACATAAGAATGATGGGCACTCCGCCACCTTATCCAAAATCTAATTGACAGCGGTGTCCTGCACTTAGCATACGACGATATTGTGTTACGTGCAAGTGAGAATTCAGGCCCTACTAAGTGGAAGAGTGTGGTAGCTGTCATATCCACTGAAACTGATGGAGCTAACACATTACTCACAAGGCCAACAATTCAACTTAAGGGAAGCAACAATCCTTTGAAAGTGGCCGCTCCCGAGCCAATCAACTTGTCGTGCAGAGCACAATATCCTATTGTTAGCTTGCATAAAGTTTCGTGAAATTATGGAGAAGGTGAGGGATCCACCTCACATACAACTGCTACAGTGTCAAAGGAAAATCCACTGTATCTTCTCCAACGGGTGATGAAGTCTACCATCAAATCAAAGGGGAAAATTCCCATGGATAAGATTGAGAAATTCCTCCGCACTATGGGTCATCACGAAGCTAAGGTGGTTTTAAGCTTAAAAGAAGCTCCACAACATATATCAATTCTGGACTTGTTCCTAACTTCTGAGAATCACCAGAAGGTCTTGCTAAAGGTTTTAGAAGAAGCCTATCTACCAACATCAGTTAATACGGAAAAATTTTAACATCTGGTTGATCACATTTTCAACAACAATGTGATATCCTTCACTGATGATGACAAACCGCCCGAAGGGACCGGTCATTGCAAGTCGTTGCACATTACGGTTTTGTCCTCTGGATACATGCTAGCTGGAGTCTTGATAGATGGAGGTTCATTTCTAAATATCTGTCCATACGCCACTTTGGTGACGATGAATATCAGTCTCAACCGAATTCGGAGTAGCCATACTATCATCAAAGCTTTTGATGGAGCCCGACGGAATTCGGTCGGAGTAATTGAGCTGCCAATCGAAATTGGTCCTCACACATTCTGCGTATCTTTCCATGTGCTCAAGATAGATTCGGGATACAACCTGCTATCGGGACGTATGGATTCACATGGCTGGAGCAGTCCCCTCCACCTTTCATCAACAGTTAAAATACATTATCAACGTTAGCCTGGTCACGGTCAACGCTGAACTAGAGTGTCCTCAACACGGGGCCATGCCGTTCATCAATGACAATGCAGATGTTGAACCCGTCAGTTTTCATGCTTTGGAAATAAGCAATACCCAATACCATGCTATTGGAACGCCATTGCCCGAACCCAAGATTTCTGCCGAGGTAATGTCGGCTACTCAAGAAATGATGTCGCTGGGTCATAAACCTGGACAAGGGTTGGGTAAAGATTGCCAGGGTATCAAATACCTAATTCGATTAACCAAGCAAACTGGAACAGCTGGGCTAGGCTATTCTGCCAGTTCTAGTCACAGGAATCCTCATAAGCATCAGCAAATTCCTTCAGCTTCAACCATGCAGCGTTTATCTTTGCCTTCAAGCTCTGAGTCCGCACAACCTCTTGTAAAGGTGCCAGCCAATGTAATGGCTATGTTATTTCCTAAGCCGGTACCAGTGAAGGATAAAGAAGTCTTTGTTCCAGATCCCACAGTGGAAGAAGAGGAACGAAGAATCAAGCAAGACGTCATACGAATGATGTTCGGCATACGCATCATCGTTCATGATAAACATGCCTATAGATACACCCCAGACGATTATTGCCCAGATGTAATGGCCATCATTCGGGACAGGGAGGATGATGACAATCCCTCCATCACTGCGGTCCACCCAGACTTTGTCCTTGCCAATTGGAGCAGCACTCCTTGCATTGGTCGACAAGGGTAAAACGGGCAGAAACTCTTTCTGCCATGTAGATATAATAACTGCTTACTTTTCTATACAGTACTAGCAGTTAATTTTGCCAGTATATGCTAACACTATGTATGATCAACACATTTTATATATACTAAGTGAAAGCATATTTTGTTTCAGGACTCTGAATTTAGGTGTGCATGTACTTGCTGATACGGTGCCTCTTCTCCATAAGGATTGTACCTTTGATGTAGAGATGAATTCAGTCTTGATGGATATACAGGATGACATTGAGGTGCCTCCAGAAATTCAAGAATGGGTCAAAGATAAACCTAAACCCAACCTTGATCAAACCACTTCTTTCAATCTTGGAACCTTAGAAAGCCCTAAGTTAATCCAGATTGGTTCAGACCTTACCCCAAACCAACAGAATGACATGGTTACACTATTAACCCAGTTCCAGGATGTGTTTGCATGGTCTCATGAAGATATGGTGGATTTGTCCACTGACATTGTCCTTCATCGCCTTCCCATTAAAGAGGGATTTAAGCCAGTCAAGCAAAAGCTCAGGCGATTGAAACCTGAATAGAGTTTAAAGGTGAAAGAAGAAATTATGAAACAATTTCAAGTTCGCATCATCATGGTGTCTACATATCCTGAGTGGATATCCAACATCGTGCCCGAACCTAAACCTGGAGGGAAGGTGCGAGTTTGCGTGAATTACCGGGACTTGAACAAAGCTTGCTTAAAAGATAGCTTTCCCGTGCCATTTATCCACATCCTTATTGACAATACTGCATAATACGACATGTACTCCTTTGCTAATTACTTTGTGGGGTACCATCAGATCATGGTTACTGAGGAAGATCACGAGAAAACTGCTTTCATCACGCCTTGGGGAACCTTTTGCTATAGACGGTTGTCATTCGGCCTCATTAATGTCGGAGCCACCTATTAACGAGCTATAATGGCTCTTTTCCACGACTTAATGCATAAAGAGATCGAGATCTATGTGGATGACATCATTGTCAAGTCCCAGAAGGAGGATGACCATCTAGACCATCTCAGAAAGTTGTTCAACAGGTTGCGTAAGTACAACTTGAAGTTGAATTCAGCTAAATGCGCCTTTGGTGTTAAATTAGGTAAGTTGCTAGGATTTCTAGTCAGCCACAAGGGGATTGAGCTGGATCCTGCCAAAATCCAAGCCATCACGAAAATGCCCATTCCTCAGACAGAGAAGGAAATACGGGGATTTTTAGGAAGAATCAACTTCATTAGCAGGTTTATCTCCCAACTCACAGCAACCTGTGAGCCAATCTTCAAGCTATTAAGGAAGAACTCCTCCATGAAATGGAATGATGAGTGCCAGAATGCCTTCCTCATAATCAAAAAACAGCTAGTCAAAGCTCCCGTGTTAGTACTGTCGACGTCGAGATTTTTAGATGTCCCTTTCCGTTACTTGTTCTTTGGTGTTCTCATTTTAGGAGAGATTTATTTGAAAAAACAAGTGAAAATGTCCGACATGTATAATGTCGACGATGGACTGTTAAGAGTCGCCAGTTGGTTTTTTAAATGGTTGTACCAACACAACCGAGAAAAAGTTTGCACATTGACCCAGTGATGTGACACTGCTATACGGGTCGGTGAAACCGAGATTCATTTAGGGTCCGGGGACTTGGTTATGCGGGGGTAAGGTGTTAGGCACCCCCCGACATCCGTGTTACCATGGTGATCGCCTCTTTTCAAGAAACTATTATCTAAATGTGTGTGTGTGTGTGTGAGTCAATGTGCTGTTATTTGAAAGTGGTACGAGGCTTCGTTCGCACCTATATACCCAAGGTTTGAATTTATGTAAAAATTCAATTTTAGCAAGATATGGCAGTGATGTTTTATAAAAGAGGTTTTTCAAACCTTGACGCTCAATAGTAATTGAGGCCTTTTGCACTTCCATTTTATTAAATGCGCGGCTTGGTTGATTTTATTTGACGGCTGCGAAGCATCCGTACGAAAATAATGTACAAAATAATGCCGACTTCCTCTTGGGTATGGAAACCATCTGAGGAAATTTAGACATCGCAGAATAATTTACAAGCTGCTTACAGCTGAAAATGTCGATCACGGGAACCGAATCTAGATCCATGGGATGAATCTGTGATCACATGATTCCTAGGCTCACATGATACCGCAATTTGTATGAAAGCAGTAAGCAGGTATATATATAAAAGCCGTAAATATATATATACAGACATGATCACCAACCACGAAGAACCTCCATGGGGGATCAGAAATGTAAATAAAGCTGTTAAAAGCTATCAACCGCCACGGAGGAAACTCTAGGCGGGACAAAACGTAGATAAAGCTGTAAAAACGGTCAACCACCACGAAGTAAACTCCAGGTGGGATGAAATATAAATATAAATATATATATATATATATATATATATATATATATAAAAGCGAGTAAACGCACCGGATATAAAATCCAGGCTCATCGAACGGAGTTCGAGCACAGTTCATATATATATATATATATATATATATAAGCAATTAAACGCACCAAACCGAAGTTTAGGCTCATCGAACAAAGTCCGACACACAGTTAATATATATAAGTATATATATATTAAAGCAATAAACGCACCAAACCGAAGTTTAGGCTCAATCGAACAAAGTTCGATACACAGTTCATATATATATATATATATATATATATATAAGCAAATAAACGCTCCAGACCGAAGTCTAGGCTCAACCGAGGCATAACTCGGTAATGTTAGTCAATATATATATAAATATATATATATATATATATATATATATATATATATAGACTGAAATGAAACCACGGACCGAAGTCCGGGCAAAAGCAAGCAACACGACTCTCAACGTGTAGAAGGGTGTGTGCAAAAATAAAGAGAAAGACTCTAAAATGTGTGAGAAGGCTTACAGTGGGCTGCCAAAGAAGACTTCTATATCTTTAGAGTGAGTAAAAACTGGCTTTTGTAGGTACAAAAGAGGTCTGTATATGAGCTCACAGGTGTTTAAAGTGGGAAAATACACTGTATGGCAAGTGTAGAGCGAATTCTGCAGGGTTTCCCCGTCTTTTTTCTCTTAAAAATCAGCACCCCAAGCCTCTTATTTATAGGTAAAGGGTGCCGCAGGTGTACCAGAGGCTGGTCGGGTCGGCCCGATTTGGTCGGGTCGGGTCGTCTCGAATTACGTACACGCGGGCACTATAATGTCCACTCAGTTTTTCTGAAGTGCAATTCGGGCATCCATTTGAGGTATACAGGACCTATTTCGGACCGCCGTGTCGAGTGTTTGTACGATGGCATGGGATTAGAGTTTGTACGAAGTCTTTGAAGATGGGACGGTGCCCTCCGGTCTTCAAGCTTCAACTTTCATCCGTTACCCCGCACAATAGCAACTCGGGATTGGTTAGCCTTGTGGGCCGTTGTTGCGTAGATGTGTTGAGACGACTTGGTGTGGCATCATGTTGGTCAGATGACGATGTTTCCCCTTACCGGTGTTATTGCCGGGTTGGGTCGATAAAGCAGACGTTGCTCAGCTTCGCTGGGATTGGACTGCTGCAATTGGTTGAAAGTCCTCATTGTCATCTTTGAGGTGTGTCTGTCTTCTCGATGTCATCGCCGGGCTGATACAGTGTATCTCGTTGTGAGCGCCGAGATTGAAGCTGGTTGCACTTGTAACAAGTATTTCCGGGGTTAATGCCGAAATTGCTTTCCTTGGGGCTATCACCAAGGTTGGAGGCTATTCCCATGTTTAGGGCTGAGACTGGATACCTCGGGGTTATCTCTGAGATTAATCGGTCCTTTCCGGTGTGTGTTCCGGTATTGATCTGCATACCTCGGGGTTCTCCATGATTGGAACAATTACTCCCAGATTGCGATCTGGGGTTGATGCTGAATCTCCGGTAGTATCCGGTATGGTTGTGGATTGTCTTTCAGGGTTCTCTCATAAAAGACGAATCTGCCTTCCTGCAATGTTAGTGTCAGTAGTACAAAAATTTTGAGTGTCTACAAATGCCCCTCTTTATCATACTCATGCATGACGATGTATAGGTAGGATAAAGAATCCTTGACACTTGAAATGTAATAAGACAAACATGGTACTATGGATAGCAACATGATGTAGATGTATGATGCATGTGTACGGGGTTGTAGCCCAACATGCTGAGGATAATTGCTGGCTCCCTGTTGCTTTAACCGGGATTGGCAATGATGACCAGATTTGATGTATGATCTGAGTCTGTCAGGATGTTGATGTTGGAGTTATCATCAAATTCCTGGATAAGGACTGGATCCTACAGAGGTACCTCTTGTGTGTAAGAGATCTGTGGGGATAAAGCTTGATCTGTTTGAGGATGTGTATAATATATTCCATCATCCATCCTCCTTGATGACAATCTCCTGGTTTGTATCGTCAGGACATGTCAGGGTTCTGTTGGAGTTACTGCCAACAGTAAATGCTGTCAGGGATGCCTGACCTTCGTTGACGTATGTTTCACCGATATGTGAATCAACGGCTAAAAAATCATGTGGGATATACTGTCAACGTTACTTGACCTCCGCTATCATGTAGATCAACAGAACATTGCATTGTGACCCCCCGCCTGGGAATATGGGTAATCGGGTGGTAAGACCTCGAATGGCTCCAGAGCTCTGATAGGTTTAACCCTCTATCGGCTGGAATGATGTCAAGGCTACTTGACCTTCGTTGATGTGTGTGTCAACGGCTTGAATGTACGTGGTAATCCCCTGCCGTGAATTCACGTTGCAAACCCCTCGGGAGATCTACTGGGGACGTATGCATTGATCGAACAACTGTGTATGCTCTGATGGGTTTACTTGCCATCGACTGAGATAATGTCAAGGCTGCTTAACCTTCGTTGATTTGTGTGTCAACGGATGAACACGCGTTGTAACCCCCGCCGGGGATCTATGTTGTAACCCCCGTCGGGGACTCACGTTGACAAGGATGATGATCCTGAATAAGCGGCATTGGACCTGCGTATAGTATTGCCGAGCTTGACTGATATCATTTGAGATCACTGGTATAGTGTACCCTGTGTGTGGGCGAATACCAATGCGTGATGTACCGATTCAAAGTCTCATCGGAGAAGACCAGGATTGTATGCAGTTTTGCTCAATCGCGTGGCGTTTTTATTCTCGATTTGACCTTTTTAATTCGTAAGACCTCCTTTGCAACTCGAACTGGACCGAGCCGGAGGAATGGGACCCACATGGGGGTGCTGCAGGTGTACCTATTGTAGCCGTAGATAGGCCTGCGGCCAGGTGTGGAACATATATATATCAGCCAACAGCATTCACAAGTCACTTTCAACTTGTTTCGCTTAGAGAAAACCGCGAGCCATCTTCAAATCTGCTGAGTTCGGGCTACTTTTTGCAAATTCTGTCATCGTGCAAGTGTTCCACACTATCCTGGTAATGTATGCCTGTATTTTCTCTAGTTTCTGTCCGTTAGATTGTGAGTTATCGCACGAAATGCATCTAAACACATAGTAGTGTTTATGTATGCACAAATGACTTGATAAAAAATATTCAACATAGTAAATGTTAGTATTAAACCATGCTGAACATAATGATGTGAAAAAATTTGACTTTTGAGACAGTCAAATTGGCACATTTTTCTGCTATTTTTGTCCTATTTGAGGTCCAATGAGCAAAAGGTAGAACGGCAAAGTACTCCTAGCATTGAGGTTGGCCTTATGCATGATGCTTTTGATTTTTAATGCATATATTGTGTATATAACTTTGGGGCAGGTGTGCTACTGAATGGCCACCTAAACATGCCTGAGTGCATGTGGATAGTCCTATTTTCAAAGGGGACTATGGCAAAATTTTTCCAAAGGTAGGCATTGGGTAGTCATGCATTTTAACTCTATTGTTTGTTAAGGTAAATGCATGCATGCATATAATCATAAATGCATTAGAGAAAGCTCCAGGTAAGGAAATACCACACCCTTTCTGAGGTGATTTGGAGACTTGTTGTCCAGATATTATGGATCTGGATCAGCCGAGCAGTTCCTATAGAACCGCTTCTGGCGTACGGCGGAGGGCTTCTGAAGTGCCTCGTCCCTGTTCTGTCAGACAGCCTCGTCGGTTGGTGGAGGCTGTGATCCGTCCTGTCCAGGCAGATGTTCCGGACGTTGAGGACGAGGAGGTGGATATTGAGGACCCCGCTCCTGCTGCACCTGTCCCTCGTAGGGAGCTTTCGAGCATTCAGGTGGCGAACCCAGAGTTGCTGGGTGATTTGGGCAAACATCCATCGAGTATTTACATTCTAACGAGGTATGGCGTTAGACTTTGCTTTTCCTTCTTTCCTATTGATGAGGATTAAAGGGTTCTGACGTAGATTTGCATTTCATGCAGGTTCCAGGTTTTACACAGCCTCGAGGGAACTGGTTTAGCATCCACTCCATGTACCAGGCGCTTCATCTTGATTATAGAGTAGTAGTGCATGAGTGGGGATTTGGGGCATTTTTCTCCATCCTTCCCCGTCGTTGTCCCTGGGGTTACCTCAGGGCATTGTCTGAGCAGTGGTTTCACCAGACTCAGTCACTCCACCTACTGGATTGCGAGGTGATGATGACGCCGATGGATTGGCGATTTATCACCGACGTGGAGTTTGGAGGGGAGCCAGTGCCTTGCATGGCGAATATTACCTCTACTGTCGTCAGATCCTTGTTAGGAGTTCCGGCGGCGGTGCTCAAAGCCAAGACCGTCCGTTCAGGTCCTTTGAGTGTGGATGCTGTGAGCGGGCTATTGAGTGAGCCCATGCCTGATGATGGCAGGATCAGGGATCGCGTTCTACGGCGATTGTTCCTGATGATCATTCGAGGCTGCTTCATAGCAGATAACTCTTCCACGGTATCTTTTGCTTTGGTCAGCGCTACGCGTGGCGTGGACCGTATTGGAGAGTACGATTGGGGCTCCTATACCTTTGCCTATTTCCTCCGGGGCATGCGTATACGTTCACAGGGTTTGACCGAGGCTTGGCTAGGATTTTACCCGTTTCTGCTGGTGACTATTTCTCTTGTCTTTTCCCATTTATAGGTTAAGAGTGTTTACTGATAAGAGATGTCTTGCCATTGTGTTGGCAGTTTTGGGCCTATGAGAAGCTTCCCTGTTTGCGTCCCGTGAGTGTGTTAGGTTTAGATACCTATCCATGAGGACAAAGATGACATCATTCGATTCTGCCCGAGGTCCCTGTAGCGGAGGGATTCACTCATTGCCGTATGCAGCTGGAGTTGCTGACAGCCGACACCATCACCTGGCTTCCCTATTCTGGGGAACACTTGACAGTAGGTTTTGAGGATGGATACCCGACTGGGGTCGAGTATTTAATTTCCACCAGGAGAGTTCCACTCTTCACAGATGGCGGTTGGGAGCTCTATCTAGGAGAGCGTGCTATCAGGAGCACCACAGGGGAGATTCGTATACCGATCTTACCTCCTGTCAGGCATCACTGGCCTATATTGCAGTCACCCGCCATTGATATCCCGTTGTTGGGTGTTGAAGGATTTGCATTATCAGAGCATGTACTCAGGAGATATTCCAGCGTTGGTGGCTTCCTCGTACTATTGGAGCCCAGTCTCGCGCCACACAGTTTATGGGGGACATGGTTCTTGGATCCTTGATGATGATGGATTGGATAGCTTGTGTCTGAGATCCGACTCATGTGACACAGATTGATAGCTTAACCCGTCAGTTGGACCAGACACATATATTTATTCGGCACTTGGGCAGAGATCCAGCAGAGGCGGAGTCATTTGTTCCTTCCAGCTCAGGCGCTGGCCCCTCGGACGACCCATTTGGTTTTTCTAGTGTAGATCCTCCTCTTTATGGGCCTGACATCCCTGTTGATAGAGATCCAGTGACTCAGGAGGAGTTACATCAGGTGGAAAGGATTGATGATATGGATATCGACACCATTGTCTTCTTCTGATGTATTCTCGTTATATTTTTTGATAGGCCTCTGTTAGATATTGGGTGGCTGTTCCCCATTTTCGCTATATCTTTTGATAGGCATCTGTTAGTAGTAGGGCGTCTGTGCCCCATTTCCTTGTATTTGTAGCTGTACAGAGCTGATGTATTAGATGATGATATACTTAGGAATGTATGCACAGTCTTTTCCATTCCCTATATCATATTGTCATCCATTATCTGTTATGCATGTATCATGTTATGCATATGTATGTCCAGAGATATTCGGTATTGACCCCTGGATGGTCTTATGACAAGGCCCTCACAGATGTCTTCTTCGATAGTTAGCCATATAGATCATACCCCACCGTCAGTGGTGGCATCGGGTATGCGATCGTGGTATGATAGTATGTCACCACCAGATAGGGTGAGCGTAGATATATTACTGCAGCATACCATGACTCTTTTGGCATTTCAGGTTCCTACAGGATTCGTAGATGGGATGCTAGAGCATTGGCGACCTGACAGGCAGGTATTCCGCTTTGGTACCCATGAGTTGACTCCTACTCTGGAGGAGTATGCACGTTTGACGATGCTGACCTTGGACAGACCTTGCATGCATATGGCTCTGGGAGACATGAGTAGACGATTCATGACTCTCACAGGATTGAGGCGCAGAGTAGTGCAGGATGAGCTGACATCTGGCCATATGATCTCTCAGCATTTTTTGTACAACAGATTTGGCTCAGAGGACAGTTACTCACGACATTCCGGGGATTTCACTGCACCGGAGGATCATTGGTGTCTAGCCAGAGTTGACGTACTGATGTTACGTGTACTAGCATATGTGTACATACCGCGGTATATGGATGAGATAGATATAGGCGTTATCATGGCCGTGAGAGCTCTCAGGGAGGGTCATACCATTGTGCCTACGATCTTGGCAGAGACTTTGTGGTCAGCATCCTACTGCAGTACTTATCCATCAGGAGTGTTTACTGGGAGCTCAGTCCTTCTGTATGTGTGGTTCATGTCACACTTGAGACCGATTGGTACCCTTAGACGGCATGGATATTGGTTTACCCATGATGTGTCCATGTCATACTCCTTTCAGCCATTGAAGTGTATAGATGCTCAGTCCTGGTCCGTATTTTTGGCAGACATCAGAGACCCATTTAGCATATTGTTGTGCTGGGGGCTTAACTCACCATACAGCTTCATTACTCATGCTTCAGGCATGGATTTCCTCCCTCTGGCCGACTTGAGGGGTGTGACTACTTATCACCCATTAGCCGTGATGTCGCAGTTCGACCAGTTTCAGGATTTTCATCCTTTCATAGGGGCTACAGGTCAGCGTTTAGCTGCCCGATACCTCTCAGCCGAGGACCGATCTCGTGTATATGCTTGTTGGGACCATTGTGAGGTAGCTGCTTTTTCAGTGAGCAGTCCAGGTTATTTCGCAGAGTATTCTGCCTGGATGGAGACGGAGGTTTTATCGGCTGTAGCAATATCTGCAGTACCGGATAGCGACGCAGAGGGTGTGGAGCCTGTGGATGACATTGATACCCATTTCGAGGAGGAGCCCACTGCTGGGTTGCCAGCATTTCTTCTGGATTCTTCTAGTACCAGCACTGTTGCGATTCAGTACTCGGCACAGTACTTAGAGCAGAGTCTTCAGCTGATGACCTTTGAGAGAGATCAGGTTCGATCTATGATGTCGACTGCTCTGGATGTGAGGGACGCCGCTCTGTTGGAGAGCGATGATGCCTTAGCTCGCAGGGATGCCGCTATTGTTGAGCGGGATGAGGCCATATTAGCCAGAGATGCAGTGATAGTTGAGCGGAATAGTGCCATATCTGCCCGGGATGTAGCCGTCACAGACAGTACTGTATCGAGGTCCCTTATCACTGACATAATCGCAGAGATGAGTGCATATATTGATGAGCATATGGTCATCATGCAGACGACTTCTGATCTATTGGGTCGTGTGGATACTCTCATACAGGAGACCCCAGCTTTACCTCCTTCTTCTGAGAGGGATGATATGTTGGGCTTGCTAGCTCGCGTGTATCCTGACTCATAGATTAGCTTGTACTTACCTGCACAGACTAGCTTAGCCATTTTATCATGTACAGTTTACATCATGTATATCAAACAGCATTATATATAACATGGAAATATATTTTTGGATCACTTCCCTTTTAGATACACCTTGCTATCTGTTTGATATTTTACCTGCTGCTTCAGGGCTTGTGATCTTGATGTATTCTGAATTCCTCCTGGGTGGATGGACATTGAGTTATCTCAGGATAGTTCAGAATGGATCATCGATCTGTGTATCCCTACCATCTTTTGGTGTCTTGGGACTGATTTCTGTATGGAAATGTGGAGAGGAGTGTGGCTTTCCTCTCTGAGATTGACCGCACCGCAGATGGTCGCCAGTACTTCTGTTCAGGAGAAGCCTAGTTAATTCTATCTTTTATGGATTGGCGTTACTCTTCAAGGTATGACCGCAGCTTAGATGGTCGCCGAATCTCCTATTTGGGAGGAGAGGTTGGGTAATTCCATGTAAGACCCCAACTTTTATAAATAAAGATGAATTTTTCTATAAATATTATTATTGAATATTTTGGAGTAAATTTGATATAATGTTATAGTTGTAGGTAATATTTATAAATTTTGCAAAGTATGCAAGTTGTTATATAATATTCGATTGGTCGGGGAATATTCGTTTTAATAGGAAATATTCGTACAACGGCACAATCATTGGTGGACCCCACAACGAAATTATTGTCGGATTGAGAAAACGACAAAAATATTTTATTAAAAATAACGGCAGAAGTTTTACCATTGATACTGTTAAACTACTCGGTAGTAAAAGTACAGTAATACGTGTGGTTGCATAGTAACACACGGTATTGATTATTAATACTTATGTGAGAAGTCACTCAGTTTGATTCAATTATTGTCAGTTAATAATATGAATTATTTAGCGATAATGAAGTTTTGTTTTATTCGTATTATTAACGTAATAAAACAGAAACATCTTTTTATATAAAACAGAATACTTTATTAAAGTTATTCTATAAATAGAATATATTATATTTTATGTAAAAGATTTTTCTTTAAATATGGACCGTCAGATTAAAGTAATCAATCTGGACCGTTCATGGATTACTTACTATGCATTCTATTTTTCTATAAATAGCAGCTCATTCCTTCATTATTTCTTACGAATTCCTGAACTCAAGAGAGAGAAACTATAGAGAGAAACTATAGAGAGATAGAAGAAAAAGTATTCTTTAAAACGGTAAGGGGTGTTATTCTTTCTTATTCATGAAGAGAACTGTTATTATTCCATTTATTATTATTCTGTTGGAATAACCTGTATACGCGATCTACCTTATACTTGGTGACATTCTTCTATTATTCTGTTGGAACATCATGTCTGTGTGTTTTACACCTGACCTGGTTTCGTTTTTATTATTATTATGTTGGAACATCCTGTCTGTGTGTTTTACACCGGACCTGGTTCCGTTTTTATTATTATTCTATTGGAACATCCTGTCTGTGTATTTTACACCGGACCTGGTTCCATTATTTATTATTCTGTCGGAATATCTTGTCTGTGCGTTTACGCTGGACCTGGTTCCATTATTTATTATTCTGTCGGAATATCTTGTCCGTGCGTTTATGCCGGACCTGGTTCCATTATTTATTATTCTGTTGGAATAACCTGTCTGTGCGGTCTATTGCATGCCGGGTGATTTCTGTTGTTATTCCATTCTTTATTATACTCAGTTGGTTAAGTTTTTACTTCTATACTCCATGAAATTAGTGGAATATCCTTGATAATTGCGGTTCATCCAGTATCTTTTCATGAAAATATTCTTCTAAGCATTCTTGAATTTTACTCCACAAAGCAGTATCATGTTGATAATTTGGACGTTGTTAATTCTTGGATAAATTAATTCTTGAACTTGTTTTATTGAATTCTTATATCATTGTCATCATCCTCATGTTTATAAAATGTTGAAAGTCATCTGTGGCCTGTAGTGCATAGATGGACTTGGTATGATTATGACCAGGGATTATTCGGTATAATCATGACCGTAATGTTACAAATGATGTGGTAAAAGTCCTCATTGGCCCGTAGTGCATTGATGGACAGTTGTTGGCATGATCATGACCATTAATGAATACACGAATATCCTTGGCCGTAGTGCAGGGGTGATTCGATGATGTGGATTATTTTATTAAGCTGAGTCCCAGCGATAACAGTGTTGAAAAACTTTTTAAATCATAAAAGATAGTAGATTTTATTTTCTACTTGACTCTTTTAATGGATTGCTTGTTCCGCTACAGTTAAACTTGATGTCTATTATATTTTATCAGTTTAACATTGTTGAAGGCTAATGATAATTTATTCTGCATTATCTTAGTCATAATATTTCTTACTGGGCTAGTTGAGCTCACCCTTTCTTTCACTGTTCTCTTCAGGAAATGAGAACGTAGCTGGGGCAAGTCGGGGAACGGAGTGATGGTCCGAATGATAGTATTAATTAGTAGTCCTCACTATTCTATGTAATAGTGTGTTAATAAATGTAATGAGGACTCCTTTTGAGTATGAATACTCTCTAGAAGATAATATTTGTATTCAAACTCACAGTTTATGTTTTGTCGTATTGTACACGACAGTTGTATTAGTAAGTTGTATTTGTATTCTGTACTATATATCTGACGACCCAAGATGGGTGATGTATACCTAATTTTGGGGGCGTCACAGTTGGTATCAGAGCTTAGGGATATGATCCCTGGCTAAGATGTGAGAATAGAACTAGGAGGGGAGAGACGGGGAATTCCTTCGCTAGTATGACCTACCTAAGTTTATTTGCATGGTATTTAATTGGTCGGTCAGAATATAAGGATAATATATAACATATCAATTAACTTTTGTTTTGTGGCAGTATCTGAAAATGGCATCTGAGAATGTTGAGAATAGCAATGGAGCACAGGCGACTGTTGATTCACCACATATCAATAATCAGGATAACGTGCATCAGGAAGGTGACAATCCTCATACAAACAACAACACTGACCAGATGATGAATGATGGAATGTTCAGAAGCTTTATGCAGTTCATGCAACAGCAGGAGAGAGCGGCTCCTGTCCAAAATGTAGGTGAAAACACTGAAAACTCTCGGACGGTCATCGCTAAACAGTTCAAGGAGCTAGGACCACCGGAGTTTAAGGGAGAGCCAAAACCACTTATAGCGAAAACATGGATAAAGCAGATCACCAAGATATTTGATGTCTTGGGATGCTCCGAGGAGCAAAAGGTTCTATTTGCCGCCTTTATGTTGCGAGGAGAAGCAGATTACTGGTGGGAATCGATTAAGCGTACTCAACCTGCCGCACTGAAGATGTCTTGGAAGAAGTTCCAAGAGCTGTTCAATGACAAATACTTTCCCGAAAGTGTTCGTCACATGAAGGAGGTGGAGTTCATCAAATTGGAGCAGAATAATATGACCGTGTCGCAGTATGAGGCTAAATTTGCTGAATTGTCCCGGTTTGCGTCCCACTTGGTGGATAATGAAGAGCGAATGACGCGAATGTTTTTGCGAGGTTTGAAACCTGAGATACGTCAACATCTTATTTCTCATAAACTGTGTTTGTATTCAGATGTTGTGAATAGGGCTCAGTTAGTGGAGCGCGATAACGAGTCAATGCAACCAAAAGAGAGCAGTCGGCAAAACGATAATACCAGTGAGAGCAGTCATCGAAGCGGTGACAACAAGCGTGGAGGGAATCAACAGGCCAGAAATGGTAACCACTTCGGTGGTAATCAGGGCCAAAACAATAAGAATGGATATTTCAAGAAGAGGAGATTCAACAATGATGGAAAGACGTCAGTACCAACACCCGTTGTTAAGGACGGAGAACGACCACCTACCATATGCTTCAAATGCGGAGGGGAGGGACACATCAGTCCAAACTGTGCGATGCCGTCTAAAGCATGCTATAATTGTGGAAGAGAAGGTCATTTAGCTCGATTTTGTCGTTTACCGAAAACAAGTTCAGCTAGGATGGAGGCACCAAAGGCCGTCCCAGAAAAGTTAAAACCGGTAGTGCAAGGGAGAGCGTTTGTTGTGACCTCCCAGAAAGTAATGAACCCGAATGAGGTCATCACGGGTAAGCTTATCATAAACTCTAATGAAGTCTATACTTTATTTGATACCGGTTCTACCCATTCTTTTATTTTTGCTACTTGCTCTCATCGATTAAATTTAACTCCGGAGAAATTAGACTTTGACTTATCTATTGAAACTCCATTGGGAGAAACCTTCATTACATCCACGGTTTATAAGTCTTGTTTGGTTCAAGTTGGTAGCCACACATTACCTGTCGATCTGATTTCATTAAAAATACTTGCATTTGACGTGATTCTAGGGATTGATTAGTTAACTACTCATCATGCAAAAATTGATTGTTTTCGTAAGGTTGTTAGCTTTCATATTCCTAATCGACCTATTATGCGAATTCAAGCAACCAAACCATTAAAATCAATCGCTGTCATCTCAAGCCATAAAGCTATTCGTTTATTGAAAAACGGATGTCAAGCTTTCTTAGCTCATGTCATGGATCTAAACAAAAATACGTCGGTTTTGAATGATATTTCTATTGTTAATAAATTCCCTGACGTATTTCCTGAAGAACTTCCTGGCCTACCCCCAGAGAGTAAAATTGAATTTTGTATCGACCTTGAACCCGGTACAAAACTCATTTCCAAAGCCCCATATCAAATGGCTCCTATTGAACTTCAGGAGTTAAAGATCCAACTGCAAGAATTGTTAGACATTGGCTTTATTCATCCTAGTACTTCTCCTTGGGGTGCTCCTGTTCTATTCGTGAAGAAGAAAGATGGAAGTATGCGACTTTGTATTGATTATCGGGAGTTGAATCATGTCACCATCAAAAATAGGTACCCATTACCACGTATTGATGACCTGTTTGACCAGTTACAAGGAGCACAATTCTTTTCAAAGATCGATCTTCGTTCTGGATATCATCAGCTGAAGGTTAGAACTGAGGATATTCCAAAGACGGCTTTCAGAACTTGGTACGGGTATTATGAATTCCTAGTCATGTCCTTTGGATTGACTAATGCTCCTGCTGCCTTCATGGATATGATGAACCAGGTATTCAAGAAATATTTGGATCACTTTGTGGTCGTCTTTTTTGATGGCATCCTTATTTATTCCAAAAGTCGTGAAGATCATGAGCAACACTTGAGGCTGGTACTCCAAAAGCTTCGTGAATACAAGCTTTATGCCAAGTTAAAGAAATACAAGTTCTGGCTTGAGGAAGTAGCATTCCTTGGGCATGTGGTATTAAGATATGGAATATCTGTTGACCCGGCAAAGATTGAAGCTATTCAAAGCTGGGAGCAACCTAAATCAGTGACCGAAGTACGTAGCTTTCTTGGTTTAGCTGGTTATTATCGGAGATTCGTGGAAGGATTTTCTCGAATCGCTACTCCATTAACTCAGCTGACTCGGAAAGATACAAAGTTCGGTTGGAGCGAATAATGTGAGAAGAGTTTTTAAGAACTCAAGAGGAGACTCATTTCAGCACCTGTTCTAACAATACCATCTGGCTCGGAGGGATTTGTCATCTACAGTGATGCTTCGAGCAAAGGGTTGGGATGCGTTCTCATGCAACATGGAAAAGTCATAGCCTATGCATCAAGACAACTCAAGGAATATGAGAGGAATTATCCTACTCATGATCTAGAGTTGGCAGCTGTTGTCTTTGTACTTAAAATTTGGAGGCATTACTTGTATGGGGAGAAGGTGGAGATCTTTACGGATCATAAAAGCCTCAAATATTTCTTCACTCAAGAGGAACTCAACATGTGACAACAACGTTGGCTTGAACTGTTGAAATATTATGATCATACCATTCAATACCATCCTGGAAAAGCGAACGTGGTAGCTGACGAATTGAGTAGAAGATCATATGCAAGTACGAGTGCGATATTGTCAACACAAAGGCCCATTTTGTGTGACTTGCAAAGGATGGAGATAGAGTTAAAGACTCTAAGGACCCATGTGATGATGGCGAATATACTAGTAGAACCAACTTTAATCGATAAAGTTAAAGCTGCTCAAGTTACAGGCCTGGAGCTGATGCGTATGAGGAAGAAAGTGCAAGAAGGTGCTATGTCGGAAGCAAGAATCGATGAAGAAGGAATACTTCGAGTCAACTCCAGACTTTGTGTTCCTAACAACCCTGATTTAAAGTATGAAATTATGATGGAGGCGCACAACACACCATTTGCAATCCATCCTAGAAGTACCAAAATGTATCATGATCTTCGTCATACATTTTGGTGGAGCAATATGAAGAGAGAGATAGCGCTGTTTATCTCAAGGTGTCTAACTTGTCAACGAGTCAAAGCAAAGCATCAAGTACCAAAAGGTCCATTGCAACCACTTAAAATTCCAGAATGGAAGTGGGAGCACATTACCATAGATTTCGTTACCGGTCTTCCTAGGGTTTCTCAAGGTATTGATGCGATTTGGGTCATTGTTGATAGATTGACCAAGTCTGCTCATTTCTTACCAATACGAGAAACTTATACACTTGAACGTCTTGCTCGTATGTACATAAACGAGATTGTAAGACTGCATGGTATGCCAGTATCCATAGTTTCTGACCGAGACCCAAGATTCACTTCACGATTTTGGGTTAGTTTACAAAAAGCTATGGGCACGGATTTACGATTTAGTTCAGCATATCATCCTCAGACGGATGGACAATCAGAGAGGACTATTCAAACTCTTGAAGATCTATTAAGACTATGTGTCCTTGATTTTAAGGGATGTTGGGACAAGTTCTTACCATTGGTGGAGTTTTCCTACAACAACAGTTATCAAACAAGTATTGGCATGGCTCCATTTGAGGCGTTGTATGGAAGAAAGTGTCGTTCTCCAGTATGCTGGGATGAGGTGGGTGAAGCAACGTTGTTGGGACCGGAGTTGGTACGTATGACTACAAAAAAGATTCAAACGATCCGACAACGTATAAAAACCTCACAAGATCGACAAAAGAGTTATGCTGATCTTCATCGAAAGGACGTGGAATTTGATGTAGGAGATCATGTGTTCTTACGTGTTGCTCCATGGAAAGGAGTTACGAGATTTGGAAAGAGAGGAAAGCTCAATCCTCGATTCATCGGTCCATTTTTAATCCTCGATCGAGTAGGAACTGTGGCTTATAGACTCACTTTACCGCCAAGTATGTCTCGTGTTCAAAACATTTTTCACATATCCATGTTACGCAAATATGTGGAAGACCCGAACCACATTATTGAGTTAGAACCGGACGAAATAGCAGAGGATTTGACGTATGAAGAAGTTCATGTTCAAATCTTGGATAAGAAGGAACATATTCTACGTTCCAAGGTTGTACCTCAAGTCAAAGTTTTGTGGAGAAATCACGATGTTGAGAAAATGACTTGGGAGTTAGAATCTGAAATAAAATCAAGGTATCCTTACCTCTTCGACATACCAGGTACGTACCCTAATTTCGAGGGCGAAATTTCATAAGAAGGGGAGGTTGTAAGACCCCAACTTTTATAAATAAAGATGAATTTTTCTATAAATATCATTTTTGAATATTATGGAGTTAATTTGATATAATGTTATAGTTGTGGGTAATATTTATAAATTTTACAAAGTACGCAAGTTGTTATATAATATTCGATTGGTCGGGGAATATTCATTTTAACAGAGAATATTCGTACAACGGCACAATCATTGGTGGACCCCACAACGGAATTATTGTCGGATTGAGAAAACGACAAAAATATTTTATTAAAAATAACGGCGAAAGTTTTACCATTGATACTGTTGAACTACTCGGTAGTAAAAGTACAGTAATACGTGTGGTTGCATAGTAGCACACGGTATTGATTATTAATGCTTATGTGAGAAGTCACTCAGTTTGATTCAATTATTGTCAGTTAATAATATGAATTATTTAGCGATAATGAAGTTTTGTTTTATTCGTATTATTAACGTAATAAAACAGAAACATCTTTTTATATAAAACAGAATACTTTATTAAAGTTATTCTATAAATAGAATATATTTTATTTAAAAGATTTTTCTTTAAATATGGACCGTCAGATTAAAGTAATCAATCTGGACCGTTCATGGATTAGTTACTATGCATTCTATTTTTTTATAAATAGCAGCTCATTCCTTCATTATTTCTTACGAATTCACTGAACTCTAGAGAGAGAAACTATAGAGAGAAACTATAGAGAGAGAGAAGAAAAAGTATTCTGCTACTTAACTACTTCCTTATTTCAGTTCTTCTTTAAAACGGTAAGGGGTGTTATTCTTTCTTATTCATGAAGAGAACTGTTGTTATTCCATTTATTATTATTCTGTTGGAATAACCTGTATACGCGGTCTACCTTATACTTGGTGACATTCTTCTATTATTCTGTTGGAACATCATGTCTGTGTGTTTTACACCGGACCTGGTTCGTTTTTATTATTATTCTGTTGGAACATCCTGTCTGTGTGTTTTACACCGGACCTGGTTCCGTTTTTATTATTATTCTGTTGGAACATCCTGTCTGTGTGTTTTACACCGGACCTGGTTCCATTATTTATTATTCTGTCGGAATATCTTGTCTGTGCGTTTACGCTGGACCTGGTTCTATTATTTATTATTCTGTCGGAATATCCTGTCTGTGCGTTTACGCCGGACCTGGTTCCATTATTTATTATTCTGTTGGAATAACCTGTCTGTGCGGTCTATCGCATGCCGGGTGATTTCTTTTGTTATTCCATTCTTTATTATACTCAGTTGGTTAAGTTTTGACTTCTATACTCCATGAAATTAGTGGAATATCCTTGATAATTGCGGTTCATCCAGTATCTTTTCATGAAAATATTCTTCTAAGCATTCTTGAATTTTACTCCACAAAGCAGTATCATGTTGACAATTTGGACGTTGTTAATTCTTGGATAAATTAATTCTTGAACTTGTTTTATTGAATTCTTATATCATTGTCATCATCCTCATGTTTATAAAATGTTGAAAGTCATCTGTGGCCTGTAGTGCATAGATGGACTTGGTATGATTATGACCAGGGATTATTCGGTATAATCATGACCGTAATGTTACAAATGATGTGGTAAAAGTCCTCATTGGCCCGTAGTGCATTGATGGACAGTTGTTGGCATGATCATGACCATTAATGAATACACGAATATCCTTGGCCGTAGTGCAGGGGTGATTCGATGATGTGGATTATTTTATTAAGCTGAGTCTCAGCGATAACAGTGTTGAAAAACCTTTTAAATCATAAAAGATAGTAGATTTTATTTTCTACTTGACTCTTTTAATGGATTGCTTGTTCCGCTGCAGTTAAACTTGATGTCTATTATATTTTATCAGTTTAACATTGTTGAAGGCTAATGATAATTTATTCTGCATTATCTTAGTCATAATATTTCTTACTGGGCTAGTTGAGCTCACCCTTTCTTTCACTGTTCTCTTCAGGAAATGAGAACGTAGCTGGGGCAAGTCGGGGAACGGAGTGATGGTCCGAATGATAGTATTAGTTAGTAGTCCTCACTATTCTATGTAATAGTGTGTTAATAAATGTAATGAGGACTCCTTTTGAGTATGAATACTCTCTAGAAGATAATATTTGTATTCAAACTCACAGTTTATGTTTTGTCGTATTGTACACGACAGTTGTATTAGTAAGTTGTATTTGTATTCTGTACTATGTATCTGACGACCCAAGATGGGTGATGTATACCTAATTTTGGGGGCGTCACAGTTGGTATCAGAGCTTAGGGATATGATCCCTGGCTAAGATGTGAGAATAGAACTAGGAGGGGAGAGACGGGGAATTCCTTCGCTAGTATGACCTACCTAAGTTTATTTGCATGGTATTTAATTGGTCGGTCAGAATATAAGGATAATATATAACATATCAATTAACTTTTGTTTTGTGGCAGTATCTGAAAATGGCATCTGAGAATGTTGAGAATAGCAATGGAGCACAGGCGACTGTTGATTCACCACATATCAATAATCAGGATAATGTGCATCAGGAAGGTGACAATCCTCATGCAAACAACAACACTGACCAGATGATGAATGATGGAATGTTCAGAAGCTTTATGCAGTTCATGCAACAGCAGGAGAGAGCGGCTCCTGTCCAAAATGTAGGTGAAAACACTGAAAACTCTCGGACGGTCACCGCTAAACAGTTCAAGGAGCTGGGACCACCGGAGTTTAAGGGAGAGCCAAAACCACTTATAGCGAAAACATGGATAAAGCAGATCACCAAGATATTTGATGTCTTGGGATGCTCCGAGGAGCAAAAGGTTCCCTTTGCCGCCTTTATGTTGCGAGGAGAGGCAGATTACTGGTGGGAATCGATTAAGCGTACTCAACCTGCCGCACTGAAGATGTCTTGGAAGAAGTTCCAAGAGCTGTTCAATGACAAATACTTTCCCGAAAGTGTTCGTCACATGAAGGAGGTGGAGTTCATCAAATTGGAGCAGAATAATATGACCGTGTCGCAGTATGAGGCTAAATTTGCTGAATTGTCCCGGTTTGCGTCCCACTTGGTGGATAATGAAGAGCGAATGACGCGAATGTTTTTGCGAGGTTTGAAACCTGAGATACGTCAACATCTTATTTCTCATAAACTGTGTTTGTATTCAGATGTTGTGAATAGGGCTCAGTTAGTGGAGCGCGATAACGAGTCAATGCAACCAAAAGAGAGCAGTCGGCAAAATGATAATACCAGTGAGAGCAGTCATCGAAGCGGTGACAACAAGCGTGGAGGAAATCAACAGGCCAGAAATGGTAACCACTTCGGTGGTAATCAGGGCCAAAACAATAAGAATGGATATTTCAAGAAGAGGAGATTCAACAATGATGGAAAGACGTCAGCACCAACACCCGTTGTTAAGGAAGGAGAACGACCACCTACCATATGCTTCAAATGCGGAGGGGAGGGACACATCAGTCCAAACTGTGCGATGCCGTCTAAAGCATGCTATAATTGTGGAAGAGAAGGTCATTTAGCTCGATTTTGTCGTTTACCGAAAACAAGTTCAGCTAGGATGGAGGCACCAAAGGCCGTCCCAGAAAAGTCAAAACCGGTAGTGCAAGGGAGAGCGTTTGTTGTGACCTCCCAGAAAGTAATGAACCCGAATGAGGTCATCACGGGTAAGCTTATCATAAACTCTAATGAAGTCTATACTTTATTTGATACCGGTTCTACCCATTCTTTTATTTTCCTACTTGCTCTCATCGATTAAATTTAACTCCGGAGAAATTAGACTTTGACTTATCTATTGAAACTCCATTGGGAGAAACCTTCATTACATCCACGGTTTATAAGTCTTGTTTGGTTCAAGTTGGTAGCCACACATTACCTGTCGATCTGATTTCATTAAAAATACTTGCATTTGACGTGATTCTAGGGATTGATTAGTTAACTACTCATCATGCAAAAATTGATTGTTTTCGTAAGGTTGTTAGCTTTCATATTCCTAATCGACCTATTATGCGAATTCAAGCAACCAAACCATTAAAATCAATCGCTGTCATCTCAAGCCATAAAGCTATTCGTTTATTGAAAAACGGATGTCAAGCTTTCTTAGCTCATGTCATGGATCTAAACAAAAATACGTCGGTTTTGAATGATATTTCTATTGTTGATAAATTCCCTGACGTATTTCCTGAAGAACTTCCTGGCCTACCCCCAGAAAGTAAAATTGAATTTTGTATCGACCTTGAACCCGGTACAAAACTCATTTCCAAAGCCCCATATCAAATGGCTCCTATTGAACTTCAGGAGTTAAAGATCCAACTGCAAGAATTGTTAGACATTGGCTTTATTCATCCTAGTACTTCTCCTTGGGGTGCTCCTGTTCTATTCGTGAAGAAGAAAGATGGAAGTATGCGACTTTGTATTGATTATCGGGAGTTGAATCATGTCACCATCAAAAATAGGTACCCATTGCCACGTATTGATGACCTGTTTGACCAGTTACAAGGAGCACAATTCTTTTCAAAGATCGATCTTCGTTCTGGATATCATCAGCTGAAGGTTAGAACTGAGGATATTCCAAAGACGGCTTTCAGAACTCGGTACGGGTATTATGAATTCCTAGTCATGTCCTTTGGATTGACTAATGCTCCTGCTGCCTTCATGGATATGATGAACCGGGTATTCAAGAAATATTTGGATCACTTTGTGGTCGTCTTTTTTGATGACATCCTTATTTATTCCAAAAGTCGTGAAGATCATGAGCAACACTTGAGGCTGGTACTCCAAAAGCTTCGTGAATACAAGCTTTATGCCAAGTTAAAGAAATACAAGTTCTGGCTTGAGGAAGTAGCATTCCTTGGGCATGTGGTATTAAGATATGGAATATCTGTTGACCCGGCAAAGATTGAAGCTATTCAAAGCTGGGAGCAACCTAAATCAGTGACCGAAGTACGTAGCTTTCTTGGTTTAGCTGGTTATTATCGGATATTCGTGGAAGGATTTTCTCGAATCGCTACTCCATTAACTCAGCTGACTCGGAAAGATACAAAGTTCGGTTGGAGCGAATAATGTGAGAAGAGTTTTTAAGAACTCAAGAGGAGACTCATTTCAGCACCTGTTCTAATAATACCATCTGGCTCGGAGGGATTTGTCATCTACAGTGATGCTTCGAGCAAAGGGTTGGGATGCGTTCTCATGCAACATGGAAAAGTCATAGCCTATGCATCAAGACAACTCAAGGAATATGAGAGGAATTATCCTACTCATGATCTAGAGTTGGCAGCTGTTGTCTTTGTACTTAAAATTTGGAGGCATTACTTGTATGGGGAGAAGGTGGAGATCTTTACGGATCATAAAAGCCTCAAATATTTCTTCACTCAAGAGGAACTCAACATGTGACAACAACGTTGGCTTGAACTGTTGAAATATTATGATCATACCATTCAATACCATCCCGGAAAAGCGAACGTGGTAGCTGACGAATTGAGTAGAAGATCATATGCAAGTACGAGTGCGATATTGTCAACACAAAGGCCCATTTTGTGTGACTTGCAAAGGATGGAGATAGAGTTAAAGACTCTAAAGACCCATGTGATGATGGCGAATATACTAGTAGAACCAACTTTAATCGATAAAGTTAAAGCTGCTCAAGTTACAGACCTGGAGCTGATGCGTATGAGGAAGAAAGTGCAAGAAGGTGCTATGTCGGAAGCAAGAATCGATGAAGAAGGAATACTTCGAGTCAACTCCAGACTTTGTGTTCCTAACAACCCTGATTTAAAGTATGAAATTATGATGGAGGCGCACAACACACCATTTGCAATCCATCCTAGAAGTACCAAAATGTATCATGATCTTCGTCATACATTTTGGTGGAGCAATATGAAGAGAGAGATAGCGCTGTTTATCTCAAGGTGTCTAACTTATCAACGAGTCAAAGCAAAGCATCAAGTACCAAAAGGTCCATTGCAACCACTTAAAATTCCAGAATGGAAGTGGGAGCACATTACCATAGATTTCGTTACCGGTCTTCCTAGGGTTTCTCAAGGTATTGATGCGATTTGGGTCATTGTTGATAGATTGACCAAGTCTGCTCATTTCTTACCAATACGAGAAACTTATACACTTGAACGTCTTGCTCGTATGTACATAAACGAGATTGTAAGACTGCATGGTATGCCAGTATCCATAGTTTCTGACCGAGACCCAAGATTCACTTCACGATTTTGGGTTAGTTTACAAAAAGCTATGGGCACGGATTTACGATTTAGTTCAGCATATCATCCTCAGACGGACGGACAATCAGAGAGGACTATTCAAACTCTTGAAGATCTATTAAGACTATGTGTCCTTGATTTCAAGGGATGTTGGGACAAGTTCTTACCATTGGTGGAGTTTTCCTACAACAACAGTTATCAAACAAGTATTGGCATGGCTCCATTTGAAGCATTGTATGGAAGAAAGTGTCGTTCTCCAGTATGCTGGGATGAGGTGGGTGAAGCAACGTTGTTGGGACCGGAGTTGGTACGTATGACTACAAAAAAGATTCAAACGATCCGACAACGTATAAAAACCTCACAAGATCGACAAAAGAGTTATGCTGATCTTCATCGAAAGGACGTGGAATTTGATGTAGGAGATCATGTGTTCTTACGTGTTGCTCCATGGAAAGGAGTTACGAGATTTGGAAAGAGAGGAAAGCTCAATCCTCGATTCATCGGTCCATTTTTAATCCTCGATCGAGTAGGAACTGTGGCTTATAGACTCACTTTACCGCCAAGTATGTCTCGTGTTCATAACGTTTTTCACATATCCATGTTACGCAAATATGTGGAAGACCCGAACCACATTATTGAGTTAGAACCGGACGAAATAGCAGAGGATTTGACGTATGAAGAAGTTCATGTTCAAATCTTGGATAAGAAGGAACATATTCTACGTTCCAAGGTTATACCTCAAGTCAAAGTTTTGTGGAGAAATCACGATGTTGAGAAAATGACTTGGGAGTTAGAATCTGAAATAAAATCAAGGTATCCTTACCTCTTCGACATACCAGGTACGTACCCTAATTTCGAGGGCGAAATTTCATAAGAAGGGGAGGTTGTAAGACCCCAACTTTTATAAATAAAGATGAATTTTTCTATAAATATTATTTTTGAATATTATGGAGTAAATTTGATATAATGTTATAGTTGTAGGTAATATTTATAAATTTTGCAAAGTACGCAAGTTGTTATATAATATTCGATTGGTCGGGGAATATTCATTTTAACAGAGAATATTCGTACAACGGCACAATCATTGGTAGACCCCACAACGGAATTATTGTCGGATTGAGAAAACGACAAAAATATTTTATTAAAAATAACGGCGAAAGTTTTACCATTGATACTATTAAACTACTCGGTAGTAAAAGTACAGTAATACGTGTGGTTGCATAGTAACACACGGTATTGATTATTAATGCTTATGTAAGAAGTCACTCAGTTTGATTCAATTATTGTCAGTTAATAATATGAATTATTTAGCGATAATGAAGTTTTGTTTTATTCGTATTATTAACGTAATAAAACAGAAACATCTTTTTATATAAAACAGAATACTTTATTAAAGTTATTCTATAAATAGAATATATTATATTTTATGTAAAAGATTTTTCTTTAAATATGGACCGTCAGATTAAAGTAATCAATCTGGACCGTTCATGGATTAGTTACTATGCATTCTATTTTTTTATAAATAGCAGCTCATTCCTTCATTATTTCTTACGAATTCACTGAACTCTAGAGAGAGAAACTATAGAGAGAAACTATAGAGAGAGAGAAGAAAAAGTATTCTGTTACTTAACTACTTCCTTATTTCAGTTCTTCTTTAAAACGGTAAGGGGTGTTATTCTTTCTTATTCATGAAGAGAACTGTTATTATTCCATTTATTATTATTCTGTTGGAATAACCTGTATACGCGATCTACCTTATACTTGGTGACATTCTTCTATTATTCTGTTGGAACATCATGTCTGTGTGTTTTACACCTGACCTGGTTTCGTTTTTATTATTATTCTGTTGGAACATCCTGTCTGTGTGTTTTACACCGGACCTGGTTCCGTTTTTATTATTATTCTATTGGAACATCCTGTCTGTGTATTTTACACCGGACCTGGTTCCATTATTTATTATTCTGTCGGAATATCTTGTCTGTGCGTTTACGCTGGACCTGGTTCTATTATTTATTATTCTGTCGGAATATCTTGTCCGTGCGTTTATGCCGGACCTGGTTCCATTATTTATTATTCTGTTGGAATAACCTGTCTGTGCGGTCTATTGCATGCCGGGTGATTTCTGTTGTTATTCCATTCTTTATTATACTCAGTTGGTTAAGTTTTGACTTCTATACTCCATGAAATTAGTGGAATATCCTTGATAATTGCGGTTCATCCAGTATCTTTTCATAAAAATATTCTTCTAAGCATTCTTGAATTTTACTCCACAAAGCAGTATCATGTTGACAATTTGGACGTTGTTAATTCTTGGATAAATTAATTCTTGAACTTGTTTTATTGAATTCTTATATCATTGTCATCATCCTCATGTTTATAAAATGTTGAAAGTCATCTGTGGCCTGTAGTGCATAGATGGACTTGGTATGATTATGACCAGGGATTATTCGGTATAATCATGACCGTAATGTTACAAATGATGTGGTAAAAGTCCTCATTGGCCCGTAGTGCATTGATGGACAGTTGTTGGCATGATCATGACCATTAATGAATACACGAATATCCTTGGCCGTAGTGCAGGGGTGATTCGATGATGTGGATTATTTTATTAAGCTGAGTCGCAGCGGTAACAATGTTGAAAAACCTTTTAAATCATAAAAGATAGTAGATTTTATTTTCTACTTGACTCTTTTAATGGATTGCTTGTTCCGCTACAGTTAAACTTGATGTCTATTATATTTTATCAGTTTAACATTGTTGAAGGCTAATGATAATTTATTCTGCATTATCTTAGTCATAATATTTCTTACTGGGCTAGTTGAGCTCACCCTTTCTTTCACTGTTCTCTTCAGGAAATGAGAACGTAGCTGGGGCAAGTCGGGGAACGGAGTGATGGTCCGAATGATAGTATTAGTTAGTAGTCCTCACTATTCTATGTAATATAGTGTTAATAAATGTAATGAGGACTCCTTTTGAGTATGAATACTCTCTAGAAGATAATATTTGTATTCAAACTCACAGTTTATATTTTGTCGTATTGTACACGACAGTTGTATTAGTAAGTTGTATTTGTATTCTGTACTATGTATCTGACTACCCAAGATGGGTGATGTATACCTAATTTTGGGGGCGTCACATTCCATCCCTTTGGTCTGAAGCCGAATGAAACGTAGTGGATTGATGTTTGATCCCAGTACCAACTGACAAGGGTTTGTGTTTTGGTAGGGGGTGAGACCGCACCATGAATAGCTACCTACGTACTCCTATTGAAGAGGAGATCAGGTCTGCGTAGTTCGAACCTAGTGTAAGAGGTTCAACGTTGTATGTGGAAGAAATGGTGTAGGAATATTTTTTGTTGTTTTTTGTGAGGAGAAAAGGGTAGAAATGTTTTTGTTATTTTTGTTTTCTTGCGACCGGGCCATATGAAATGGTTGCCTACATACTCCTATTGAAGAGGAGATCAGGTCGACGTAGTTCACCCCTCAGGGCGAGAAGAGAAAGCGTAATCCCATGTGCAGGTCAGAGTGCGGGGATGAGAAAGTTTAATCCTAAGTTGAGGATAAACTGCAGAGGAAAAGTTTGATCCCAGGTATGGGTAGCCAAACTGTAAACGTAAGAGGTTCGATCCACGGTGGGATGACCTAAGTTGTATGAGCGCAAAGGAAAGCCAGGCTGCTGGCTTGAAAAGTATGTTTCCCTGAGGGGTAAAGTGCAGAAAAGTTGTATGTGGTAAAGGGTTAAAAACTGGAATGACTGGTGATATGATGGTTTGACACCAGGGTGTTTGCGAGTTACTCTAGACATAGTACCGTTTCATGGCGTCTGAGTTGATGAGTTGTGGAAATTCATCACCGTCCATTTCTTTCAATCTGAGAGCGCCTCCCGTCAATACTTCTTTGACAATAAACGGGTCTTCCCAATTAGGAGTGAATTTTCCCTTAGATTGATCTTGGTTGTCCAGGATTTTCTTCAAAACCAAGTCATATTGTTTAAATTGCCGTAACCGGACTTTTTTGTTGTAGGATCGGGCGATCCTTTGCTGATATAACTGACCATGGAAGATAGCCGCGGTTCGCCTTTCGTCTATTAGAGACAATTGGTGATATCTGTCTTGTACCCATTGATCTTCATCCAGCTGAGCGTCTATCAACACTCTGAGAGATTCCATCTCAACTTCTATGGGGAGCACTGCTTCCATCCCATAGGTTAGTGCGTAGGGGGTTGCCCCAGTTGAAGTATGAATGGATGTTCTGTAGGCTAACAGAGTCAGAGGCAATACATCAGGCCAATCTTTGTGGTTGGCAGACATCTTTTGCATAATCTTCTTGATGTTTTTGTTAGCTGCTTCAACAGCACCATTCATCTTTGGATGATAGATGACAGAGTTGAGATGTTTGATGTAGAATTTACTGCACAATTCCTTCATCATTTTATTGTTGAGGTTTTTGGCATTGTCTGACACAATCACCTCTAGTTGTCCATACCGACAAATAACATTGTTTCTGATGAAAGCAATGATGACTTCTTTAGTGACCCTGGGGAAGGAGGCTGCCTCTACCCACTTGGTGAAGTAGTCGATCATGGTGAATATAAACCGATGTCCATTACTGGCTTTAGGTTCAATGGGCCCGATAACGTCCATTCCCCACATTGAGAAGGGCCAAGGTGAACTCATATTGTGGAGTTCCCGTGGAGGGGCGTGTATAGCATTCCATGTATCTGGCACTGATAGCATCTTTTGACGTGGTCATGGCAATCAGCTTTGATAGATAGCCAATAATGTCCCGTTCTGAAGATTTTCTTGACAAGGAGGGGGCCACTCATGTGGGGGCCACAGACTCCGCCACGGATTTCATCCACGAGCCTTTGGGCTTGATCTTTGTCTAAACACCGGAGGAGGCCTAATCCTACATCTCTTTTGTAGAGCGCATCTCCACTCAGGTAGAATTTCATTGCAAGTCGATGGATCCGCCTTTTCTTGGTCGGGCTCGCCTCAGCGGGTGTAGATCCATCTCGCAGATATTCCTTGATATGCTGATACCAACGATATTGGATGGAGGTAGCTCATCCGATACTTCTCCAACGTAATTCCCGTAGGCTAGGGCCTTATGCAGGGAAATTGTGACGCTTGGCAATTGCTCCTTATCTGATATATGAATCAAGGAGGCCAAAGTTGCTAATGCGTCCGCAAAGTCATTCCTATTACGAGGAACATATAGGAAGGAAATTTCTTCGAACTCCAAAGCCATCTTTAAAACCTGCCGATGGTAAGGCAGCAAATGTAGTTCCTTGGTTTGATAGATTCTGGTGGATTGTCGGATTACCAACTCTGAATCTCCAAGGACAGTTAACCGTCTGATGCCCATTGAACGGGCAAGTTTTAGCCCCATGAGACAGCCTTCATACTCAGCCGTATTATTGGTGTTGTCAGACTGTAATTGGACGGTGACGGGATACTGCTCCCCCGTATCAAATACTAGAACTACTCTAGCTCCAGAACCTTCCATATTAACAGCTCCATCAAAATACATCTTCCATGATTGGCGCGTATCGTACTGATGGTGTTGCTGTACTGTCATTACTCCTTCATCGGGGAAATATGTTTCTAAGGGTTTGAAATCCCCTGAAGGTGCGGCGGCCAGTTGATCCGCGATTCCTTGACCTTTGATGGACTTTTGAGTCACATATACAATGTCAAATTGTTGTAGGATCAACTGCCATTTGGACAACCGGCAATTTAACATGGGTTTGTTGAACACGTACTTGAGAGGATCCACGCGGGATATAAGATGGGTTGTGTGACCATGGAGGTAATGTTGTAACCTCATGGAAGCTCATGCTAAAGCACAACACGTCTTTTCGATCAGAGTGTACTTGTGTTCACTGCTACTGAACCTTTTACTGACGTAATAGATAGCTCGTTCTTGGCCTCTATCGTCCTTCTGCCCCAGCATGCAGCCCATAGCATTGTCACTTACGGACAGGTACATAAATAGGGGAACATCATCCTTGGGTGGTACCAACACAGGAGCTTTGACTAGCTGTTTCTTGATTGTAAGGAAGGCATTCTGACACTCATCATTCCACTTCATGGAGGAGTTCTTCCTTAATAGTTTGAAGATTGGTTCACAGGTTGCTATGAGTTGGGAGATGAACCTGCTAAGGAAGTTGATTCTTCCCAAAAATCCCCGTATTTCCTTTTCTATCTGAGGAATGGGCATTTCCGTGATGGCTTAGATTTTGGCAGGATCCAGCTCAATCCCTTTGTGGCTGACTAGAAATCCTAGCAACTTGCCTGATTTAACGCCAAAGGCGCATTTGGCTAGATTCAACTTCAAGTTATACTTACGCAACCTGTTGAATAGCTTTCGGAGATGGTCTATATGGTGATCCTCCTTCCGGAACTTGACAATGATGTCATCCACATAGATCTCAATCTCTTTGTGCATCATGTCGTGGAAAAGAGCCATCATAGCTCGTTGATAGGTAGCTCCGGCATTGATGAGGCCGAATGACAACTGTCTATAACAAAAAGTTCCCCAAGGAGTGATGAAGGCAGTCTTCTCACGATCTTCCTCGGCAACCATGATTTGATGATACCCCGCAAAGCAATCAACAAAGGAGTACATGTCGTATTGCGCAGTATTGTCAATAAGAATGTGGATAAATGGCACGGGAAAGTTATCTTTTAAGCAAGCCTTGTTCAAGTCCTGGTAATCCACACAAACTCGCACCTTCCCGCCAGGTTTAGGTACGGGCACAATATTGGATATCCACTCAGGATATGTAGACACCATGATGATGCCAGCCTGAAATTGTTCCACAATTTCCTCTTTCACCTTTAAAGTCCACTCAGGTTTCAATCGCCTGAGTTTCTGTTTGACTGGCTTAAATCCCTCTTTAATGGGAAGGCGATGAAGGAAAATATCAGTGGACAAACCCACCATGTCTTCATGAGACCATGCAAACACATCCTGAAATTGGGTTAATAGTGTAACCATGTCATTCCGTTGGTTTGGGGTAAGGTCTGAACCAATCTGGATTAACTTAGGGCTTTCTAAGGTTCCGAGATTGAAAGAAGTGGTTTGATCAAGGTTGGGTTTAGGTGTATCTTTGACCCATTCTTGAATTTCTGGAGGCACCTCAATGTCATCCTGTGTATCCATCAAGGCTGAATTCATCTCTACATCAAAGGTACAATCCCTGTGTAGGAGAGGCATCGTATCAGCAAGTACAGGCACATCTAAATTCAGAGTCCTGAAACAAAATATGCTTTCACTTAGTATATATGAAACGTGTTTGATCATACACAGTGTTAGCATATACTGGCAAAATAAACTATTAATACTGTATAGAAAAGTAAGCAGCTATTATATCTACATAGCAGAAAGAACTTCTGCCCGCTTTACCCTTGACGACCAATGCAAGGAATGTTGTTCCAATTGGCAAGAGCAAAGTTCGGGTGAACAGCAGTGATGGAGGGACTGTCATCATCCTCCCTGTCCCGAATGATGGCCATTATGTCTGGGCAATCATCGTCTGGGGTGTATCGGTTGGTATGTTCATCATGGATGATGATACGCATGCCCGACATTATTCGGACAACGTTCTCCTTGATTCTCCGCTCCTCTTCTTCGATTGCGGGATCTGGAATAACGATTTTGTTTTCCTCCACCGGTTTTGGCTTAGGAAATAACATAGCCATGACATTGGATGGCACCTTTACAGGAGGTTGTGCGGACTCAGCACTTGAAGGCGAAGATAAACGCCACATAGTTGAAGCTGAAGGAACCTGTGGATGTTTATGAGGGTTCCTATGACTAGAGCTGGCCGAATAGCCTAGTCCAGCTATTCCAATGTGCTTGGTTAAACGAATAGGGTGCTTGATACCCTGACAATCTTTACCCAACCCTTGTCCTGGTTTATGACCCAACGACATCATTTCTTGAGTGCCTGACATCACTTCGGCAGAAATCTGGGGTTCGGGCAGTGGTGCTCCAATAACATGGTATTGGGTATTTGTAGCATCCCCAGATCCCGGTCCTAATCACCAAGGATCTGGTATACTATTTCTATAACTATTGCGGAAGATATAAACATAAATTGTTTATACATTAAACTTTTACACATCATTCTCAAGGTCTACAACCTTAACTTAATACATACCTTCAATATCTTAGAAGATTTACATTAATATTTGCATTAGCAAATTTAATAGTTCTAACTGCATAATAGCTTAATCTTGGACTTTGCCTTTGCCTTTGTCTTTACTCGAGCTTTCATCTTAATCTGAAAATTTTTATCATGATATAGCAAGGGTGAGCATCAAATTTGCCCAGCAAGTTTAAATTCAATAAAGATATATCGTGATTGAAAGAATTGAACAATAAGCTAGCTAACTTTCAACAATATAAACATTGTGAAAGAGCATGAACAAATTTTCTTAGCTGAACGACCAAGTCAATAAAAATGAATGGTCAAGTATAAACATGAACAGATTAACTAAACCAAATGGTAATGAAGGTGATCAGCCTTTCATACCTGATGAACATTTACAATATGCACAACGTGCGAATCAATAATCAATATAGACGTGAATAAGCAACAACAATTATTCATTAACATGCTTTGAACATACAACTCAAGTTTGAGTTAAGGAAAAACTTGCCTGATTCGTTGACTACTGCTACGCAATTTAAGTTAACTTCTTTTGATAAGACCTATCATTAATAATAAGATTAGTCTTTCAATCAGCATATTCTACTTTGTATCATAATACAATTACTTTGTCAATAGATTATCTAACACTTAATCAAATATTAGATAACATCCTAACACATCGGTATTATTATCATTCTTGGATAATTCTTCAATCACTGTATCATATTCATTATGATTAAACACTTAATCTTATACATTATAAGTTCTTCTTTATACTCTAATAAGTCAAATACTAATCCAACAACTTGGATTCTAAAAAATTTAACAACCAAATTTCCAATCCAGCAGACTAGATACAGAATCCAGCAACCTGGATTCAACAAATTTCCAATCCAGCAAGTCAAGCTGTAATCCAGCAAACTGGATTACAAATCCAGTAACTAGATTGCAATCCAGCAAGCTGGATTAACATATTTTCAATTCAGTAAACTTCTTTTCAATCCAGCAAGCTGGATTCATCAGATTTTCTAATCCAGCAAGCTGGATTCCATATCCGTTCACGAAAATACCAAATCAACTTATTATTTTTCTATCCTTTGTCCAAACATGTATACATATATTTCATACAAAAAAAGTATTTTTCCAAAATTTTCCAACTTCCTTTGGTATTTTTTAAAAATCATTCTTAGTTAATTCCTTAAGAAATTAGCTACCTCGTGCTTAATTCCAGAAATTCCCATCTCTTGGCACAATCTTATACGTGTTAACGTGACACTCCAGTTTAAATTTCGTGGCCATCGGAGTTATAGAACTCCGGTTATAACCATTTTTATCAGAAAATCACAAAAATTGAAATGGTCATAACTTGCTCATTTTAACTCGGAATGAGCTCATTTTTGGACAGTAGGTACTTTATACCATATATTTTCATGTCCCAAAAGGCCAGAATTTTTCTCACAAATTAAGTTGCCGAAACAGCCCTTTTAAACTTTTGGGCAGAAGCTAAAATAGCATTTTGCAGTTTTTCGTGCTTTATTAAATATTTTCCATACGGAAATCTACAACTCCTTTTTCAGTGATTCCACTTGGAGATGTTAGATAACTTATCGTAGTATACTCCCAAATTTTTCCAGAATTTTTACATGTCCGAAAAATGACTAAACTACCCCTACTCTTTGACTGTCCAAAACAGTCCATTTTTCCTTAAAAACACAAAACTATTTTTGCTAAAACAGTCATTAAAACTTGTGTACTCAACATTTTTGAGTGCTACCACTTGGGTTTAGTAGTTAACTTACACATCTAGGATATCCCTTTGACGGATCGTAAAAAGAAGGTTTAGATCAAAAACGGTGGAAATCTAAAGTACTTAGAAATTTTTAGGCTCATAAACTAGAAAATCACTTTTTTTTTACTTTTGATTTCCAACTAAAATAACACCCAATATGGTTAAATCTAAACATGAAATACTCATAAACACATAGATCTAAGGTTTTTGAGTTTAGAAACATAGATTCAAAGTTTGATTTGGAATAATCAAAAATTATATAACAAATGGGGTTTATACATTTGATTTTCATCTTCTTCTTCTTCTTCTTCTTCTTTCTTCTTCTTCTTCTTCTTCTTCTTCTTCTTCTTCTTCTTCCATGGATGGACTTTCTCTTCCCCTTCTATCTTCTTCCTTCCATGGATGCCGAAGCCTTTCTTCTCTCTAAGTGTCGTTCCTCTCTTCTCTCTTTCTCTCTCTCTTTACTTTTCTTTTTGGTAAGAAATAAGAGATGAAAGAGAAAATGAGTTTATTTGATAAAACAAAATCTATAGATATATTTTGTATATCTAATCTATATCTTCCAATATCTCTTCTCTTCTCTCACTTAATTATCAAGTAATTGCTTGCAAGTTTTGTAAAAGTGTTGGAGAAATAACCAATTGACACATGGGATGAATTAGTGGGAGTTGTTGAACAACTAAAGTAAACAAATCATTACATTCATTCCCCCTTTTCTTCCTTCTCCCATATCCGGCCACTTGGCCTCTCTTTCTCCCACATTTTGATTTCCTTGTGGCCATTCCTCTACCACTCATTAGATAGCCATGTGGCCTACTTATTCTCCCACCATTTGATTTAATTTCTTTGTCTTTCCTTGTCCAAAAATGTCCCCCATACTTGGATCAAATTTTGGGCTTTTTAATTTATTGATTGGGCCAACACTTGGGCCACCATAATTAATCTCTTTGGACTTCTAGATTAATTTCTTGGGCCATGAAAATAAATTAGGTCCAATACTTTTAATATTCTCATTCCCTAATTATTTAATTAGGGTATCCATTCCAAACATTTAGAATTTAAGTTATTACCCTTGCACACTAAATTTTATAACCAAATTAAACTTACTTTAATTAAGCCATAAAATTAATAAACTTGAGATAATAAAAGTATATCTCTTGACTTAATATAATATTAATATTATTATTCTCCCACATGTTCCTTAACAATTGGCTCGCTTGAGCTTAAAACTTAATTCCTTTGGCTTTTTCAAATAAAATATTTGGACTTCCTAGCTAAAATGTTTGGGCCATAAAAATTAATATGGTCCATTACATTTAATTTCATCTTACCTTACTCATTTCATTAGGGTTTCTATGTACTCAATTTAAATATAAATTCTTACCCAAGTATATTTAATTTCCTTAACCCAATTAGACTTACATTAATTAGGTTATAAAATTAATTAACCGAGATGTATAAAATAAATCTCTTAAAATTAGTATATATTTTATATACCATAATTCTCTCATCCCATAACCCTTAAGTTATTTAATTCTTCATTCCTAATATATAATTAGGATCATACTAATTTCTTTTATTTGTCATCACATAATATTCGTATTCACTTACTCACATAATCATTAAATAAATTATGTCATGCTCCACAATTCTCTTAGATTAGGTCACTAGTATATATTTAATACTAGAACCACCAAATAACAATAACCATTTAGGTTATTAAATTCTCATACATAATTTAAATAACTTATTCAAGTTATACAATTCATATTGTATACTTAAATTTAATTTCCTCCTCTTCTCCATAAATTGTTTTCAAACAATTTATTTATATACTAAATATATAATTTAATATATTCAATCATTTATTCAAATATGAATTTAATTTACTAACTGCTTGATATCAATATACATATTTGCATATTGAATCTCCTCTCATATTTTTACTTCTCACACTAATTTTTGACTTTTCTCTATAAAAGGTCAATTGTTGACTTAGACCAAAAGTCAACCTTTACACATTTTGTGTTTACTGTCCATTCCGACTAATCTTGACGTTCCGGACGCAACCGAGCAGTCCATGCTTCAAAATTCTATCTCTAACTCAAATTTTGAGTTTTAAATTACTCCTTTCATATTGCTAATCGTATAAATTAACGACTTTATATTTATTCAAATTCTTATTTGCCAGTCAAGGCCAACGTTCAAGCTATGTTAATTACTAACATAGTTTTATCTTGGTCCTTATATCATTAACTTAATTCAACATTCCTCTTGCTAAAATATTTATAGCAGCTTACTAAGTATATATATTTCTATACATATACTCATCTTCGCTTAACCTTATAACATCTCTTCATGTGAATTCTTATCTCCTTAATAAAATTTCCATATGTACTTATATAACATTTCTTAGACTATTCAGTTCATATTGAATTTACAGGTATCGTAATACCTTATTCTCGATATTCCTTCAAGTACATATTAATTCATTTCTAGGGTTTTGAAATTTTGTAACCCATATTTCTTTATTCTCATTCAATTAAGAAACCATATAGGTTCTTCTTAAAAATTTTGAAATCTTTGAAATTCCTTCACAGAAATGTCAATTCCATACACTTATTTTCTGTCTAGGTTAATCTTATAACCTTTAATCCATCATTTTAGGATTTTAATAATTATCTAAATTCTCGGGTTGTCACAGTATTGCTTATTTCCAAAGCATGAAAATTGACTGGTTCAACGTCCGCATTAGCATTAATGACCGGTAAATCCCCGTGTTGAGGACACTCTGGTTCAGCGTTGACCATGACCAGGCTGTTGTTGACAATATATTTTAATTGTTGATGAAGGGTGGAGGGGACTGCCCCAGCCATGTGAATCCATGGTCGTCCCAAGAGCAGGTTGTATCCCGACTCTATCTTGAGCACATGGAAGGATACGCAGAATGTATGAGGACCAATCTCAATTGGCAGCTCAATTACTCCAACCGAATTCCGGCAGGCTCCATCAAAAGCTTTGATGATAGTATGGCTACTCCGAATTCGATTAGGATTGATATTCATCTTCACCAAGGTAGCATATGGGCAGATATTTAGGGATAAGCCTCCATCTATTAGGACTCTAGCCACCATATATCCGGAGGACAAGACTACGATGTGCAACGGTTTACAATGACCGGTCCCTTCAGGCGGAATGTCACCATCAGTGAAGGATATCACATTGTCGTTGAAAATGTGATCAACTAGATGTTGAAATTTTTCCTCATCCACGGATGTCGGGAGATAGGCTTCTTCTAAAACCTTTAACAAGATCTTCTGGTGATTCTCGGAAGTGAGGGCTAAGACCAAAATTGATATCTGTTGTGGAGCTTTTTTCAAGCTTAAAACCACCGTAGCTTCGTTATGACCCATAGTGCGGAGGAATTCTTCAATCTTCTCCGTGGGTATTTTTCCCTTTGATTTGACAGCAGATTTCATCACCCGTTGGGGAAGGTACAGTGGATTTTCTTTCGACACTGCAGCAGTGGTATGTGAGGTACATCCTTCACCTTCTCCATAATTCCACGGAACTTTATGCAAGCTAACAATAGGATATTGTGCTCTGCACGGCAAGTTAATTGGCTCGGGAGCGGCCACTTTCAAAGGATTGTTGCTTCCTTTGAGTTGAATTATTGGCATGACGAGTGATTGATCAGCTTCAGTAGATATGACGGCTACTACACTCTTCCATTTAGTGGGACCTGCATTCTCACTGGCGCGTAGTACAGTGTCGTCATCTGCCAGGCGCAGTACGACACTGTCGATTAGGTTCTGAATAAGGTGGCGGAGTGCCCAGCATTCTTCTGTGCTGTGACCATGAGATTGGGAATGATATTGACATACTCCCTCAGAATTGTACCGTCCCAAACGGGGATTGATTGGAGGTAGAAGGGAACTGATTCTTCCTTCCTTGATTAACATGTGAAGTATCTCCTTCATAGGTTGACCCAAATAGGTGAATTCTCTTTTGTTGGCGAAATCCCGACGGGCCTTGGCATTTGCTCTCTTCGTCACTTTGTCTTCCAGTATTTCATTCTCTGAAAGTGAAGAGGGAATATTCATGACAATGGGCAGGAGACTGGCATGCTCCTGGATGATTAGCTGACGAGTCACTTGATGCTGATAAGTCACCAGTTCCGCCAATTGCTCAATTTGTTTACAAAGAGCTTTCATTTTTTGTTCCATTGTGAACTGGAACTTGGCATAATCCCATTTGTCCTCACCGTCTTTGATGGTTTGGGAAGAATCACAGCTGAAGTTGGAACTCTGTCCACTGCTCCAACTAATCATGTTGACCTCTTCTTCTTTGTGTTGAGGAAGAGGATTGTCTTGAACGTTAGGTTGATCTGGTTTAGTGACCATGATCTCACTGTTGTCTATCAGGTCTTGGATCTTGTGTTTCAAGGCCCAACAATCCTGAGTATCATGTCCAGGTGCCCCTGTATGATAAGCACATTTTCGAGTAGCATTAAAACCCCTTCCATTTGGGTTGGCTGGTGGAAGTAGATGTGTAATCTTCTTTTGTGTTGTTAGAAGATTAAGGATATTCTCGAGGGTATCCCCTAAGGGTGTGAACAATCGAGGGCGTTTGGCTTCTCCACCTTTTGGTATTGGAGGGTTTACAGACTGTGCTGGAAAGGGAGTATAGTTTCTCCTCTGAACAGGCATATTTTGACTGCCTTTTTGACCCTGTAGTATCAGGGAAACATCTTCCTCTTTCTTTTTATGGACCCTCCTGGGGTTGTTCCCATAATTTCCAAACTAGATGTGATCAGCAACAGCTTTGAGTGCAGCTAGGTCTTGAATCTTTCCGGATTTCAATCCCATCTCAGCCATCTCCCCATGTTTGACCATTTCAGAAAACAGTTTGTCGATGCCGGCTAAAACTCTATCATAGAAGGGAGCTTCTTGTATGTTTATGAACGTCATGACCATTTCTGATTCGGTCATGGAAGGATTCACTTGGGCAGCCAGGCGTCTCCACCTCTGGGCATACTCTCTAAAAGACTCGTTAGACTGTTTTTTGATCTTGGTAATTTGGTACCGATTAGGACCCATTTGAGTTTGAAAGTTGTATTGAGTAAGGAAGGCATGTGCTAGCTCTTCCCAGCTGTGGATTTTGGAGTTGTCTAATCTGGTGTACCATGAACGGGCTTCTCCAGTTAGACTCTTTTGGAATAATTGCATTCTGAGCTTTTCATCCTCTGCATAAGATCTAAGTTCTCCAATAAATACCTTTAAGTGTGTATAAGGATCTCCTAACCCATCATATTTTTCAAAGTCAGAAGTTTTAAACTTTTCTGGGTAATGAAACCAGGAAAAATACATAGATCAGCATATGAAACACTCCCGTGTGTTCCAATTCCTTTGATAGTGCGAAGGGTCTCTTCCATTTGGAGGACTTTCTTTTTGATGTCACCAGTGTCTAGGTCTCCAGTGGGATGGGTACCATCATGAGTTTTGTTGGTAATATCCAACTGTAGTTCAGGTATGGTAACGACCTGGGCTACTCCTTGTGTGGAGGATTCAGCATGTACGGGTATTTTCTGACCCTATGTAGACTGGTGTAATTCTTTGAACAGAACAGCCAAATCTGCAATTTGTTTGCTTAATCCGTCGAATTCTTTGCGAGAAACTGGATTAAGTTCAGTCTGGTCGGATGACGACATAATTGACTGTAGGCCTGTTGCCTTTTTGGACTTTGAACGGGTAGTAGGCCCAATTGACTCCCTGCAAAAGACTTGCATAGTTTAGTCCTTAGGGAAGGTGAATATTAATATGCAATGTGATGAGTCCATTTTAGGAATTTTATCCTGCAAAAACGGATGTCAGCTGTTTGTAGCATGTATGTATATGTGTACACATTCCTTCATATTTCTCATTACATAGAGATAGATATGTCATGAAATTGTGTAATTTAAAATGAGAGCATGAAGAGACTTTCCTCCGTTTTGGGTTTATCAGAGGCTGACCTATCTTAGGTTACTCTCGTGGCTTTATGGCATGAAGGTTCCCAAATCATCGCATTTTACTTGACGGGAAGTTAATTCGGTCTTTCAACTGGAGCGAATTTGGGTGGTGCTTTTCCTGAGCCTCGGAGAAACAGGCTTCTCACGAGTCTAATAATCAAACACCGACGGGATAGCCTCCTGGTGGAGGGACCACACAACATACATTCACATACATCGCGTCTCACCGTATGAAATGATGACATGTGCGAAGCACTAATATCATGAGCAGTTTATAGTGCGAGGCACTAACATCACAGGCAGTTTATCGTGCGAGGCACTAAATAAACAAGACATGCATTCGTACACATTCATCCAATGTAAATGCAACATCCACACACAAGCAGATAACAATTTTGAAAAGATTATAATAGCGGCTTAAGTCCTCTTACTGGAGTCCCCAGCAGAGTCGCCACCTGTCGACGTCGGGAGTTTTAGATGTCCCTTTCCGTTACTTGTTCTTTGGTGTTCTCATTTTAGGTGAGATTTGTTTGAAAAAACAAGTGAAAAAGGTCCGACATGTATAATGTCGACGATGGACTGTTAAGAGTCGCCAGTTGGTTTTTTAAATGGTTGTACCAACACAACCGAGAAAAGGTTTGCACATTGACCCAGTGATGTGACACTGCTATACGGGTCGGTGAAACCGAGATTCATTTAGGGTCCGGGGACTTAGTTATGCGGGGGGAAGGTGTTAGGCACCCCCCGACATCTGTGTTACCACGGTGACCCCCTCTTTTCAAGAAACTATTATCTGAATGTGTGTGTGTGTGTGAGTGAGTCAATGTGCTGTTATTTGAAAGTGGTACGAGGCCTCGTTCGCACCTATATACGCAGGGTTTGAATTTATGTAAAAATTCAATTTTAGCAAGATATGGCAGTGATGTTTTATAAAAGAGGTTTTTCAAACCCTGACGCTCAATAGTAATTGAGGCCTTTTGCACTTCCATTTTATTAAATGCGCGGCTTGGTTGATTTTATTTGACGGCTGCGAGGCATCCGTACGAAAATAATGTACAAAATAATGTCGACTTCCTCGTGGGTATGGAAACCATCTGAGAAAATTCAGACACCGCAGAATAATTTACAAGCTGCTTACAGCTGAAAATGTCCATCACGGGAACCGAATCTAGATCCAATGAGATGAATCTGTGATCACATGATTCCTAGGCTCACATGATACCGCAATTTGTATGAAAGTAGTAAGCAGGTATATATATAAAAGTCGTAAATATATATATACAGACATGATCACCAACCACGAAGAACCTCCATGGGAGATCAGAAATGTAAATAAAGCTGTTAAAAGCTATCAACCGCCACGGAGGAAACTCCAGGCGGGACAAAACGTAGATAAAGCTGTAAAAACGGTCAACCACCACGAAGTAAACTCCAGGTGGGACGAAATGTAAATATATATATATATATATATATATAAAAGCATGTAAACGCACCGGATATAAAATCCAGGCTCACCGAACAGAGTTCGATAGCAGTTAATATATATAAGTATATATATATAAAAGCGAGTAAATGCACCGGATATAAAATCCAGGCTTATCGAACGGAGTTCGACCACAGTTCATATATATAAGTATATATATATATGTATAAAAAAGCAATTAAACGCACCAAACCGAAGTTTAGGCTCATCGAACAAAGTTCGACACACAGTTAATATATATAAGTATATATATATATATTAAAGCAATAAACGCACCAAACCGAAGTTTAGGCTCAATCGAACAAAGTCCGATACACAGATCATATATATATAAATATATATATATATAGAAAAGCAAATAAACACTCCAGACCGAAGTCTAGGCTTAACCGAGGCATAACTCGGTAATGTTAGTCAATATATATATAAATATATATATATATAATATATATATATATAGACTGAAATGAAACCACGGACCGAAGTCCGGGCAAAAGCAAGCAACACGACTCTCAACGTGTAGAAGGGTGTGTGCAAAAATGAAGAGAAGGACTCTACAGTGTGTGAGAAGGCTTACAGTGGGCTACCAAAGAAGACTTCTATATCTTTAGAGTGAGTAAACACTGGCTTTTGTAGGTACAAAAAAGGGCTGTATATGAGCTCACAGGTGTTTAAAGTGGGAAAATACACTGTATGGCAAGTGTAGAGCGAATTCTGCAGCGTGTCCCCGTCTTTTTTCTCTTAAAAATCAGCACCCCAAGCCTCTTATTTATAGGCAAAGGGTGCCGCAGGTGTACCTGCGGCTCAGCCGCAGGTGTACCAGAGGCGGGTCGGGTCGGCCCGGTTTGGTCGGGTAGGGTCATCTCGAAGTACGTGCACGCGAGCACTATAATGTCCACTCAGTTTTTTTGAAGTGCAATCCGGGCATCCGTTTGAGGTATACAGGACCTATTTCGGACCGCCGTTGTCGGGAGTTTGTACGATGGCATGGGATTAGAGTTTGTACGAAGTCTTTGAAGATGGGACGGTGCCCTCCGGTCTTCAAGCTTCAACTTTCATCCGTTACCCCGCACAATAGCAACTCGGGATTGGTTAGCCTTGTGGGCCGTTGTTGCGTAGATGTGTTGAGACGACTTGGCGTGGCATCGTGTTGGTCAGATGACAATGTTGCCCCTTATCGGTGTTATTGCTGGGTTGGGTCGATAAAGCAGACGTTGCTCAGCTTCGCTGGGATTGGACTGCTGCAATTAGTTGAAAGTCTTCATTGTCATCTTTGAGGTGTGTCTATCTTCCCGATGTCATCGCCGGGCTGATACAGTGTATCTCGTTGTGAGCGCCGAGATTGAAGCTGGTTGCACTTGTAACAAGTATTTCTGGGGTTAATGCCGAAATTGCTTTCCTTGGGGCTATCACCAAGGTTGGAGGCTATTCCCATGTTTAGGGCTGAGACTGGATACCTCGGGGTTATCTCCGAGATTAATCGGTCCTCTCCGGTGTGTGTTCCGGTATTGATCTGCATGCCTCGGGGTTCTCCATGATTGGAACAATTACTCCCATATTGCGATCTGGGGTTGATGTTGAACCTCCGGTAGTATCCGGTATGGTTATGGATTGTCTTTCAGGGTTCTCTCATAAAAGACGAATCTGCCTTCCTGCAATGTTAGTGTCAGTAGTACAGAAAATTTCGAGTGTCTACAAGTACCACCCAGGGATGATGTTCTCCTGTTCATGTACATGTCCATAAGTGACAATGCCATGGGCTGTATGCTGGGACAGAAGGACGATAGAGGCCAAGAACGAGCTATCTATTACCTCAGCAAAAGGTTCAGCAGCAGTGAACACAAGTATACTCTGATCGAGAAGACGTGTTGTGCTTTAGCTTGGGCTTCCATGAGTTTACAACATTGCCTCTATGGTCACACAAACCATCTTATATCCCGCGTGGATCCTCTCAAGTATGTGTTCAACAAACCCATGTTAAAATGTCGGCTGTCCATATGGCAGTTGATCCTACAACAAATTGACATCGTATATGTGACTCAAAAGTCCATCAAAGGTCAAGGAATTACGGATCAACTGGCCGCCTAACCATCAGGGGATTTCAAACCCTTGGAAACATAGTTTCCCGATGAAGGAGTAATGACAGTTCAGCAACACCATCAGTACGATACACGCCAAACATGGAAGATGTATTTTGATGGAGCTGTTAATATAGAAGGTTCTAGAGCTGGAGCAGTTCTAGTATCTGGTACGGGGGAGCAGTATCCCGTTGCCGTCAAATTATAGTTTGTCAGCACCAACAATACGGCTGAGTATGAAGGCTGTCTCATGGGGCTAAGACTTGCCCGTTCAATGGGCATCAGACGATTAACTGTCTTTGGAGATTCAGAGTTGGTAATCCGACAATCCATCGGAATCTATCAAACCAAGGAACTACATTTGCTGCCTTACCATCGGCATGTTTTGAAGATGGTTGTGGAGTTCGAAGAAATCTCCTTTCTACACATCCCTCGTAGTAGGAATAACTTTTCGAACGCATTAGAAACTTTGGCCTCCTTGATTAGCATATCAGATAAGGAACACTTGCCAAGCGTCATAATTTCCCTGCACAAGGCCCCAGCCTATGGGAATTACGTTAGAGAAGTATCGGATAAGCTACCTCCCATTCAACGTCCTTGGTATCAGCATATCAAGGAATATCTACGAGATGGATCTACACCCGCGGAAGCGAGCCCGACTGAGAAAAGGCGGATCCATCGACTTGCTATGAAATTCTACCTGAGTGGAGATGCGCTCTACAAAAGAGATGCAGGACTAGGTCTCCTCAGATGTTTAGATAAAGATCAAGCCCAAAGGCTTATGGATGAAATCCATGGCGGAGTCTGTGGCCCCCATATGAGTGGCCCCCTCCTTGTTAAGAAAGTCCTCAGGACGGGACATTATTGGCTATCTCTCAAAGCTGATTGCCATGACCACATCAAGAGATGCTATCAGTGCCAGATTCATGGGAATGCTATACACGCCCCTCCGAGGGAACTCCGCAATATGAGTTCACCTTGGCCCTTCTCAATGTGGGGAATGGACGTTATCGGGTCCACTGAACCTAAAGCCAGTAATGGACATCGATTTATCTTCACCATGATCGACTACTTCACCAAGTAAGTAGAAGCAGCCTCCTTCCCCAGGGTTACTAAAGAAGTCATCATTGCTTTCATCAGAAACAATGTCGTTTGTCGATATGGACAACCAAAGGTGATTGTGTCAGACAATGCCAAGAACCTCAACAACAAAATGATGGAGGAATTATGTAGTAAATTCCACATCAAACATCTTAACTCTATCATCTATCGTCCGAAGATGAACTGTGCTATTGAAGCGGTTAACAAAAACATCAAGAAGATTATGCAAAAGATGTCCGCCAACCACAAAGATTGGCCTGACCTATTGCCTCGTACTCTGTTAGCCTACAGAACCTCAATGCGCACTTCCACTGAGGTAACCCCCTACGCTTTAACCTATGGGATGGAAGCAGTGCTACCCATAGAAGTTGAAATGGAATCCCTCCGAGTGTTGATAGACGCTCAACTGGATGAAGACCAATGGGTACAAGACAGGTATCACCAATTGTCTCTGATAGACAAAAGGCGAACCGCGGCTATCTTCCATGGTCAGTTATATCAGCAAAGGATCGCCCGATCCTACAATAAAAAAGTTCGGCTACGGCAGTTTAAACAACATGACTTGGTTTTGAAGAAAATCCTGGACAACCAAGAACAGGCTAAGGGAAAATTCGCTTCTAACTGGGAAGGTCCGTTTATTGTCAAGGAAGTATTGACAGGAGGCGCTCTTAGGTTGCAAGAAATGGACGGCGATGAATTTCCACAACTCATCAACTCAGACACCGTGAAACGGTACTATGTCTGAAGTAACTCGCAAAGACCCTGGTGTAGAGCCATCAGATCACCAGTCATTCCGGTTCTTTAACCCTTACCACATACAACTTTTTTACACTTTGCCCCTCAGGGAAACATACTTTTCAAAGCCAGCAGCATGGCTTTCTCCTTTGCGTTCCTACAACTTAGGTCATCCCACCGCGGATTGAACCTCTTGTGTTTGCAGTTTGGCTACCCATACCTGGGATCAAACTTCTCATACCTACAGTTTATCCTCAACCTAGGATTAAACTTTCTCTTCCCCGCACTCTGACCTGCACATGGGATTACGCTTTTCATCTCGCCCTGAGGGGCGAACTACGTCGACCTGATCTCCTCTTCAATAGGAGTACGTAGGCAACCATTTCATATGGCCCGGCCGCAATAAAACAAAAACATTTCTACCCTCTTCTCCTCACAAAAACAACAAAAATATTCCTATACCATTTCTACCACATACAGCGTTGAACCTCTTACACCAGGTTCGAACTACACAGACCTGATCTCCTCTTCAATAGGAGTCCGTAGGCAGCCATTTATGGTTCGGTCTCACCCCCTACCAAAACACAAACCCTTGTCAATTGGTACTGGGATCAAACTTCAATCCACTACGTTTCATTCGGCTTCAGACCAAAGGGATGGAATTACCTAAACTCCTCCCAAATAGGAGATTCGACGACCATCTAAGCTGCGGTTGTACCTCGAAGAGCAACACCAATCCATAAGAGATGGAATTAACTAGGCTTCTCCTGAATAGAAGTACTGGCGACCATCTGTGGTGCGGTCAATCTCAGAGAGGAAAGCCACACTCCTCTCCACATTTCCATACAGAAACTATTCCCAAGACACCAAAGATGGTAGAGATACATATAGATCGATGATCCATTCTGAACTATCCAGAGACAACTCAATGTCCATCCACCCAGAAGGAATTCAGAATACATCAAGATTACAAGCCCTGAAGCAGCAGGCAAAATATCAAGCAAGTAGCAAAGCATATCTAAAAGGGAAGTGATCCAAAAATATATTTCTCTGTCCTATATATAATGTTGTTTGATATACACAATGTAAACTGTATATGACAAATTGGCTAAGCTAGTCTGTGCAAGAAAATACAAGATCATCTACAAGTCAGGGTATATGCGAGCTAACAAGCCCAACATGGCGTCCCTCTCAGAAGAAGGAGGTGAAGCTGTGGTTTCTTGTATAAGAATATCCAGACGACCCAACAGATCTGCAACCATCTGCATGGTGACCATATGCTCATCAATGTAAGCGCTCATCTCTGCGATCATGCCAGTGGTAAGGTACCTCACTGTAGTACTATCTGTGACGGCTACATCCCGGGCAGATATAGAATTATCCCGCTCAACTGTCACTGCATCTCTGGCTGATATGGCCTCATCACGCTCAACAACAGCGACATCTCTGCAATCTAATGCCTCGTCTCTCTCCAATAGAGCTGCGTCTCTCCCCTCAAGGGCAGTCAACATCATAGATCGAGCATGATCTCTCTCAAAGGTCATCAGATGAAGACTTTGCTCAAAGTACTGTGTTGAATACTGAATCACAACAGTACTGGTACTGGGAGAATTTGGAGGAAATGCTGGCAACCCAGCAGCGGGCTACTCCTCGAGATGGGTATCGATGTCCTCCATAGGCTCTACATCATTTGACTCGCTATTCGATATTGTAGATATTGTTGCAACCGATAAAATCTCTGTCTCCATCCATGCAGAATACTCTGCAGAACAACCCGGATGGCTCACAGAAAAAGCAGCTATCTCACGCTGATCCCAACAAGCATACACACGGGATCGGTCCTCTACTGAAAGAAAGCGAGAAGCTAAACGCTAACCTATCGCCCCCTCAAAAGGATGAAAATCCTAAAACTGGTCAAACTGCACACGGCCAACGGATGATAAGTAGTCACGCCCCTCAAACCAGCCAGAGGGAGGTAGTCTATGCCTGGAGCATGAGTAATGAAGCTGTATGGTGAGCTAAGCCTCGAACACGGCAATATGCTAAATGGATCTCTGATATCTGCCAAAAATGTGGACCAAGACAGAGCATCTATATACTCCGATGGCTGAAAGGAGTATAACATAGCTACATCATGGGTGAAGCAATACCCGTGCCATTTAAGAGTGCCAATCGGTCTCAAGTGTGACATAAACCACACATATAGCATGACCGAGCTACCTGCGAACACTCCTGTCGGATAAGTGCAGCAGTAGGATGCTGACCGCAAGGTCTCTGCTACAATCATAGGTACAATGGTACGACCCTCTCTAAGAGCTCTCATAGCCATGATGACACCGATGTTTATCTCGTCCATGTATCGTGGCATATAGACATACGACAGTACGCATAACAGCAGTACATCAACCCTGGCCAAACGTCAGTGATCCTCCGGTGCGGTGAAATCCCCGGAATGTCGTGAATAGCTATCCTCCAAGTCAAATCTGTCATACAGAAAATGCTGGGATATCACGTGGCTAGATGTCAGCTCATCCTATACTACTCTACGCCGCAATCCAGTGAGAGTCATGAATCGTCTACTCATGTCTCCCAAAGCCAGATGCACGCAAGGTATGTCTAAAGGCAGCATCGTCAATCGTGCATACTCCTCTAGAGTAGGAGTCAACTCATGGGTCCCGAATTGGAAAACCTACCTATCCGGTATCCAATGCTCTAGCATCCCGTCCACAAACCCTACGGGAACCTGAAACATCAATAAAGTCATGGTATGTTGCAGCAAATAATCTACAGTAACCCTGTCTAGTGGTGACATGCTATCATACCACGATTGCATACCCAATGCCACTAATGATGGTGGGGTATGATCTATACGGCTAACTGTCGAAGAAGACATCTGTACGGACCGTGTCATAAGACCATCCAGGGGTCAATGCCAAATAACTCTAGACATACATACATATGCATAACATGATACATGCATAGCAGATAATAGATGGCAATATGATATAGGGAATGGAAAAATTGTGCATACATTCCTAAGTATATCATCATCTAATACATCATCTCTATACAGCTACAAATACAGGGAAATGGGGCACAGACGCCCTACTACTAACAGAGGCCTATCAAAAGATATAGCGAGAATGGGGCACAGCCACCCAATATCTAACAGAGGTCTATCAAAAGATATAACGAGAATACACATTAGAAGAAGACAATGGTGTCAATGTCCACATCATCAATCCTGTCCAGCTGATGTAACTCCTCCTGAGTCACTGGATCTCTATCAACAGGGATGCCAGGCCTATATAAAGGAGGATCTGCACTGACAAAACCGAATGGGTCATCTGAGGGGCCAGCGCCTGAGCTGGAAGGGTCAAATGAAGCCGCCTCTGTCGGATCTCTGCCCAAATGCCGAATAAATATATGTGCCTGGTCCAACTGTCGGGTCAAACTATCAATCTGTGTCATATGAGTCGGATCTCGGACACAAGCTATCCAATCCGTCATCATCATGGATCCTGGAACCATATCCCCCATAAACTGTGTAGCGCGGGACTGGGCTCCGATAGTGCGAGGGGACCACCACCGCTGGAACGTCTCCTGAGTACATGGACCCTCTGACAATGCAAAACTGTCAACCCCCAACAATGGGATATCAGTGACGGGTGACTGCGATACAGGCCAATGATGCCTGGCAGGAGGCAGATCGGTATACGAATCTCCCCTATAGTGCTCCTAATAGCACGCTCTCCTAAATAGAGCTCCCAGCCTCCATCTGTGAAGAGAGGAACTCTCCTGGTGGAAATCATGTACTCAACTCTAGTCGGGTATCCATCCTCAAAACCGATGGTCAAGTGCTCCCCTGAATAGGGAATCTATGTGATGGTATCAGTCGTCAACAACTCCAGCTGCATACGGCAATGAGTGAAGCCCTCAACTACAGGGACCTCAGGAAAAATAGAATGATGCCATCGTCATCCTCGTGGATAGGTATCTAAACCTAACACACTCACAGGACGTAAACATGGGAGCCTCTCATAGGCCCAAAACTGCCAACACAATGGCAAAACATCTGCTATCAGTAAACACTCTTAACCTATAAATGGGAAAAGACAAGAAGAATACTCACCAGTAGAAATGGGTAAAACCCTAGCCAAGCCTCGGTTAAACCCTGTAAGCGTATACGCATGCCCCAGAGGAAATAGGCAAAGGTGTAGGAGCCCGAATCATACTCTCCAATAAGGTCCACATCACGCGTGGCGCTGGTCAAAGCGAAAGATACCGTAGAAGAGTTATCTGCTATGAAGCAGCCTCTAATGATCATCAGGAACAATCACCGCAGAATGCGATCCCTGATTCTGACATCATCAGGCATAGGCTCACTCAAAAGCCCGCTCATAGCATCTAAGCTCAAAGAACCTGAACGGACAGTCCTGCCTTTGAGCGCCTCCGCCGGAACTCCTAACAAGGATCTGATGGCAGTAGGCGTAATATTTGCCATGCAAGGCACTGGCTCCCCTCCAAACTCCATACCTGTGATAAATTGCCAATCCATCGACGTCATCATCACCTCGCAATCCAGCAAATGGAGTGACTGAGTCTGATGAAACCATCGCTTAGACAATGCCCTGAGGTAACCCCAGGGACAACGACGGGGAAGGATGGAGAAGAATGCCCTGAATCCCCAGTCATGCACTACAGCTCTATAATCAGGATGAAGAGCCTGATACAAGGAGTGTTTACTAAACCAATTCCCTCGAGGCTGTGTGAAGTCGGGAACATGCATGAAATACAGATCAGCATCAGAACCCTTTAATCCTCATCAATAAGAAAGAAGGAAGATCAAAGTCTAACGCCATACCTCGTTAGCATGCAAATACATCGAGGGATGTCTGCTCAAATCACCCAGCAGCTCTGGGTTTGCCACCTGAATACTAGGTAGCTCTCTACGAGGAACATGTACAGCAGGAGCGGGATCCTCAATCAGAATATCTGCCTCCTCATCCTCAACGTCTGGCACATCTACCCGGACAGGACGAATCACAGCCTCCACCAACCAACGAGGCTGTTTGACAGAACGGGGACGAGGCACTTCAGAAGCCCTCCGCCGTATACCAAAAGTAGTCCTATGGGAACTGCTCGGCTGATCCGGATCCATAATATCTGGACAACAAGTCTCCAAATCACCTCAGAAAGGGTGTGATATTTCCTTACCTGGAGCTTTCTAAAATGCATTTATGACTATATGCATGCATGCATTTACTTTAACATATAGAAGAGTTAAAATGCATAACTACCCAATGCCTATATTTAGAAAAATTTTGCCATAGTCCCCTTTGAAAGTAGGACTATCCACATGCACATAGGCATGTCTAGGTGGCCATTCAATAGCACACCTGCCCCAAAGTCATATACATAATATATGCATTAAAAATCAAAATCATACATGCATAAGGTTAACCTCAATATCAGGAGTACTTTGCCTTTCTACCTTTTCTCATTGGACCTCAAATAGGAAAAAAATAGCAGAAAAAGGTGCCAATTTGACTGTCTTAAAAGTCAAATTTTTTTACATCATTATGTTCAGCATGGTTTAATAGTAACATTTACTATGTTGAATAGTTTTTATCAAGTCATTTGTGCATACATAATCACTACTATGTGTTTAGATGCATTTCATGCTATAACTCACAATCCAACGGATAAAAACTGGAAAAAATACATGCATATGTTACCAGGATAGTGTAGAACACTTGTATGTTGACAGAATTTATAGAAAACAGTCCGAACTCAGCAGATCTGAAAGAGGCTCAAGGATTTTCCTTCGCGCGACAAGCTAAAAATGACTTGTGAGACCAACCTGCTGGAATTTATCCTCTGCGATTGGAAGCAAGCCCACCTGTGGCTGCAGCAGGTGCACCTGCGGCACCCTTATATGGGTCCCACCCCTCCGGCTTGGTCCAGTTCGAGTTGCAAAGGAGTTCTTACAGACTAGAAAAGTCAGATCGGGAATAAAAACGTCACGCGATTGAGCAAAACAGCATTCAATCCTGGTCTTCTCAGATGAAACTTTGAGTCTGTACATCGCTCATTGGAAGTCACCCAGACACGAGGTATGCTCTGCCAATGATCTCAGTTGTTAGAAATCACGCCCGGTAATACCTTGTACAGGTCCGATGCCGCCAACTCCGGGTCGTTACCCCACGTATGTCCCCGACGGGGGTTACCACATATGTCCCCAACGGGGGTTACCACGTATGTCCCCGACAGGGGTTACCACGTATATCCCCGACGGGGGTTACCACGTATGTCCCCGGTGAGAGTTACAATGCATGTTCATCCGTTGACACACAAATCAACGAAGGTCAAGCAGCCTTGACATCATGATAACCGTTGGAAGCAAATCCAACAGAGCATCGGAAGCCATCCGATAACCAGCCGCTGCTACACACATCAGCGATGATCTCAACCTCAATCCCCGATGGGGGTTACAACGTAGAAGTCCCAGCATGGGATTACAATGTGAATTCAAGCTGTTGGCACACATATCAACGAAGGTCAAGCATCCTTGACAATATCTCAGCCGATAGCGGTTAAACCTATCATAGCTCTAGAGCTATTCAAGGATTTCGTGCTCGAGTACTCATATTTACCCAGCGGATCCCCGGCGAGGGTCACAACGCAATGCTCCGTTGATCTACACAACAGCGAAGGTCAAGCAACCTTGATAATCTACCCATAGAGTATCAGCCGTTGATTCACACATCAGCGAAGGTCAAGCAGCCTTGACCGTATATCCCACAGGATTTTTTAGCCGTTGATTCACATGTTAGTGAAATACACGTCAACGAAGGTCAGACATCCCTGACAGCATTTGTTGTTGACAGTAAATCCAACAGAACCCTGACATGTCCTGACGATACAAACTAGGAGATTGTCATCAAGGAGGATTGATGATGGAATATGTTATACACATCCTCAAATAGATCAGGCTTTATCCCTATATATCTCTTACACATAAGAGGTACATCTTCAGGATCAAGTCATTATCCAGGAAGTTGGTGATAACTCCAACATCAACATCCTAACAGATTCGGGTTACATATCAAATCTGGTCATCATTGCCAATCCCCAGTTGAAGCAATAGGGAGCCAGCAATCATCCCCAGCATGTTGGGTCACAACCTCGTACACATGCATCATACATTTGCATCATGTTGCTTCACATAATATCATATTTATCTTGTTACGTTTCAAGTGTCTAGGATTCTTTGTCCTACCCATGCATCGCCATGCATGAGTATGACAATGAGGGGCATCTGTAGACACTCGAAATTTTCTGTACACCTGTCACTAACATTGCAGGAGGACAGATTCGTCTTTTAAGAGAGAACCCTGAAAGACAATCCATATCCATACCGGATACTACCGAAAGTTCAGCATCAACCCCGGAGCACACTCTGGGAGTAACAAATCCAACCTCGAATATAACCCCGAGGCGTGCAAATACAATACCGGAACACACACCAGAGAAGACCGATTAATCTCAGAGATAACCCTGAGGTATCCAGTCTCAGTCCCAACTATGGGAATAGCCACCAACCTTGGTGATAACCCCAAGGAATGCAGTTTCGGCGATAACCCCGAAAATGCTTGTTTCAAATGCGACCGGCTTCAATCTCGGCGCTCACAATGAGATACACTGTACCAACCCGGCGATAACATTGGGAAGACAGGCACACCTCAAAGATGACAATAAGGACCTTCAACAAATTACAGCAGTCCAATCTCAGCGAAGCCTGAGCAACGTTTGCTTTATCATCCCAATTCGGCGATAACACCGGTGAGGGGCAACATCGTCATCTCACCAACACGATGCCACGCCACGTCATCTCTACATCTCTACGCAACGATGTCCCACAAAGACTAACCAATCCTGAGTGACTATTGTGCGAGGTAACGGATGAAAGTTGAAACTTGAAGACCGGAGGGCATCGTCCCATCTTCAATGACTTCGTACAAACTCTAATCCCATGTCATCGTACAACTCTCGACAACGGCGGTCCGAAATAGGTCCTATATACCTCAAACGGATGCCCGGATTGTATTTCTTAAAGTTCGAGTGGACATTACAGTGCCCGAGTGCACGTACTACGAGACGACCCGACCCGAAAAACCTGGGCCCACCCGGGTTACCTCTGGTACACCTGCGGCTAAATCGTCTAAAAATAGAGGGCTTGGGCTGCCCATTTTGTAAGAAAAAATGACGAGGAAGCCCTGCCCAATTTGCTCCGCACTCACCCTATACAGTGTATTTTCTCATTTTAAACACCTGTGAGCTTATATATAGCTTCTTTTGTACCTACAAAAGCCAGTATTTACCCACTTTAAAGATATAGAAGTCTTCTTTGGCAGCCCACTGTAAGCCTTCTCACACACTTTAAAGCCTTTCTCTTCATCTTTGCACACACCCTTCTTCACGTTGAGAGTCGTGTTGCTTGTTTTTGCCCGGACTTTTGTCCGAGATTTCATTTCAGTCTGTATATACATATTATATATATATTGACTAACATTATCGAGTTATACCTCGATTGAGCCTAGACTTCGGTCTAGAGCGTTTATTTGCTTTTCTATATATATATACTTATATATATATGAACTGTGTGTCGAACTTTGTTCGATGAGCCTAGATTTCTGTCTGGAGCGTTTACTGCTTTAATATATATATATATTAACTGTGTGTCGGACTTTGTTCGATGAGCCTAAACTTTGGTTTGGTGCGTTTATTCGCTTTTATATATATATACTTATATATATGAACAGTTATTAAACTCTATTCGGTGAGCCTGGATTTTACATCCGGTGCGTTTACTGCTTTAATATATATATATATATATATATATATATATATATGTACATTTATATATATTAACTGTTATCGAACTCTGTTCGGTGTGCCTGAATTTTATATATATAAATGTACATATATATATATATATATATATATATATATATATATATATATATATATATAGCGATAAACGCACCGGATGTAAAATTCAGGCTCATCGAATTTAACTCTGTTCGATGAGCCTGAATTTTACATCCGGTGCGTTTATCGCTATATATATATATATATATATATATATATATATATATATATATATATATATATATATATATAGTTTCCTCCGTGGTGGTTGATCATTTTTAAAGCTTTCTTTATATTTTGTCCCGCCTGGAGTTTCCTCCGTGGCGATTGACCGTATTTACAGCTTTATCTACGTTTCGTCCTCCCTGGAGCTCACTTTGTGGCAGTTGATTTCTTTGTACAGCTTTATTTACGTTTTCGTCCCGCCTGGAGTTTCCTCCGTGGCGGTTGATAGCTTTTACAACTTTATTTACGTTTCTGATCCCCCATGGAGGTGCTTTGTGGTTGGTGATCATGTCTGTATATATATATTTATAGCTTTTATGTATATACCTGCTTACTGCTTTCATACAAATTGCGGTATTTTGTGCACCTAGGAATCATGTGATCACAGATTCATCCCATTGAATCTAGATTCGGTTCTCGTGATGGACATTTTTAGCTATAAGCAGCTTGTAAATTATTCTGCAGTGTCTGAATTTCCTCAAATGGTTTCCATACCCACGAGGAAGTCGGCATTATTTTGTCTATTATTTTCGTACAGATGCTTCGCATCTGTCAAATAAAATCAATCAAGCCGAACACTTAATAAAATGGGAGTGTAAAAGGTCTCAATTACTACTGAGCTTCAAGATTTGAAAAACCTCTTTTATGAAACATCACTGCTATATCTTGCTTAAACTGAATTTTTACATAAATTCAAACCCTGTGTATATAGGTGCGAACGAGGCCTCGCACTACTTCCAAATAACAGCACATTGACCCACACACACACACACATTCAGATGATAGTTTCTTGAAAAGAAGCGATCACCGTGGTAACACAGATGTCGGGGGGTGCCTAATACCTTCCCTCCGCATAACCAAGTCCCCGGACCCTAATGAATCTCGGTTTCACCGGCCCGTTTAACAGTGTCACATAACTGGGTCAATGTGCAAACCTTTTCTCGGTTGTGTTGGTACAACCATTTAAAAACCCAATTGGCGACTCTTAACAGTCCATCGTCGACATTATACATGTCGGACCTTTTTCACTTGTTTTTTCAAACAAATCTCACCTAACATGAGAACACCAAAGAACAAGTAACGGAAAGGGATATCTAAAAATCCCGACGTCGACAATTACCACGTAATTATAATTTTCTTTATAATTATAATTTTATTTAACCCACTAACACCTTATTTTAATTACAAATTCCAATTAAAATATTATAATTCATTTAATCATTATAAGCTCTCTAGCTTAACTATTAAATTAAATTAGTATATTATCTCATAACAATTAATTTTCTTAACTCCTTAATTATTTACTTAACAAATAATTAACTAAATCAAATCACATCAAATTGAACAATTATTTATTCAACAATAAACATATTCATTAAATACTTATATAACTCAATAAATATTTAATATTATAATTTAAAAATTCTGGAATGTTACACTTTTCACATAAGCTGGACAACCCCTTATCTTAACATACTTAAAATTAGAAATCCTTCTTGTCCATAACTTTTATAGAGTCTTGTGGCCGGATTTTGAGGTTACCTTTTCGTAGATATGTAGCCATTTCTAGGACATTACCCCAGAAAGATACTGGAATGTCGGTAAAATCATTATGGACCGCACCATGTCCAACAAGGTACGATTTTTCCTTTCAGATACATCAATCAATTATTGCGTATCAAGAGCCGTCCATTGTGAGAAAACCATTTGAGATGATCTAGAAACTTATTGCACAAGTATTTATTCCTTGATCTGATCAAAGAATCTAAATACTCTGCCAATTTGTTTCACTTCTGAATTTTTTGAACCTTTCAAATAATCCACACTTATATTTTAGCAAATACACACATTCAACTCTTTGAATGATCATCTACTTTTCTTATACTAATTTGTTCAATATGCAAAATTATTTTCACGTAAGTCAAGTATACAAAATCCATTAAGTAATATTCCAGTTCTATACAAAATATTATTATTATAAATAGAACAACAATTGTTCTTAAATATAATACCAAAGATTTCATTGTCCAACAACAAAATGGAAATAATATTTCTAACAAGTACTGGAATACAATAACAACTTATTGATTTAATAGATTTTCCCGTAGGCATTGCTAAACTATAAGTTTTTATGGCTAATGTAGCAACCTTTACTTCATTTCCACACATAGGATTACTTGTCTCTTGTTTAGCTTTTTACATCTACTTGGTCCGTTCATAAATCTATATTATGATAACCAAAGCCGGTATCCAATACCTAAGTAGAACTTTGACTTATAGAAAAATTTATTTCAATCATGAACAAAAACTATATTTGTAACCGAAGCTTCACTAAGCTTCTTCTGGTTAGCCTCTGCAAGATGCTTCTCGCAGTTTCTTTTTTAGTGTCCACCTGGCTTATTGCAGTGGAAACAAACTCATTTGCTATCTTTATCAGTTTTGTTCTTATTATTCTTTGTTTTTACCTTTCTATTTACCTTCTTAGAATCGTTCTTCTTTTCAGAAGATCCTTTGGCCCCTACCAGTAAGACTTGGTCTTTTGTTGGTCGTTTTACCGATCAATATATGCGTGCAAGTATACACGGTCAACAAGTAATAAAGAGTAAGTAAAGTATCGTTCCCACGGAGAATTAACTAATAAAGTTCACCAAGCACTAGCCCATAATCATTTCAGTCTTATTTAAACGAATGATTTGATATTTTATATTTAAACTATGAAATTAAATAAACTTAACTATTCCTAGAGTGAGACTAGATAATGAAGACCTGAGATCACAATTTCATCTATTGACTCATTCAAATCCACACACTTCATGTTAAGCCAAACAAATTGTACTAGATTGTTAGTCAAGAACACGAAAGTAAAGTATAGCCATCTCTCAATGTACCATACACAAATCACATGTAATCCACAGTTGATAGAATACACATGAATACCCACATTACCTAAACCACTTATGTCTATGTGATTTACAAATAATTAGGGTTTAAGCCCAAGTTCGTAATTAACTACAAATGGTGTTTCGGTATATGTCTATCCTAAGCACAAATCATACATCCTATCACAATGTAGAACATACAATCATACGCTAATAAGATCAGATCTAAACCCATACTTCTTCTCTCAAGTCTATATGGATTGTCACAGTAATTGATGGTGAATCAACTATGCAAATAGCATGAATCTAATTACACAAGCCCATAGCAATCAATAAGGCTAACAATGAAATATATCAAAAATAACTAATCCATTGCAATCTCATAATAGAGTTTAACTTATAGTTGAATTAGAATTCATGCTCCACAATTGAATATACATTGAAAGATACAAATAGAAGTAAAGAGAGTTAGGGATTTAGAATCGCAAATCTGAGTTTCTCCTCTTGTTTCACTTCTGAACTTTCAAGGATCTTCAATTGCTTCAATTCCCAAATCTTAGCTAATCTAGGGTTCTAATCTCCTCTAATCTAATAAGGAAATTAAAAAAAAAGAAAAGAGCATATGTTAGCTACGTGATCCCCCAAGGGGTGGAATCCCATACATAATGATAATACGTCCCTTTATAAGCCCTAAATGAAGCCCCCCTCTAAGTTACGCTTCAATTGCATTGTTTAGTAAAAAAGTCAGCTCTGGTCAACGTTAGAAGTGGCGCGGCCGCGCTGGAAATGGCATGGAGTTGGGTGCGCCCGCACTAAGTAGCAGATGACATTTTTTCGCTCCAGGGAATGGCGCGGCCGCACAGGAAATACACTACAAATTCGCGCGCCCGCGCTGTTGGTTTTCTGCTGCAGTGTCCTCTTGTAAAACGGCCATAACTTTTGATCCATGAAGAGTTAAGGGGCCTTACACCTATCAAATCGAAGCTCTCGACGAGCTCTATAACATTCATTCTTTGACAATTGAGAAATAATGAACGGATTAAAGCTAATATTGGGTTGGAAGTGACAGATATGCAAATGGCCACCCAAAACATTGAAGTTCGACGTCCGTTGGTACAAAGGTCATAACTCAAGCATCCGAACTCCGATTGGAATGATTCAAGATGTTCCGGAAAGCTAAGAAGATGATCTACAACATAGTCCAAGTTCCAAGCCAAGAACATAAAATGAACATGAAAGCCCAAACGATGTCTAGATTTCTTTTTCTTGCGTTTTCATACCAAAAGTCACTCACACAGCTCCCAAGCATAAAATCTACAAAATGAACACAAAATGCATAAAAAGTAACTAAGAAACATGGGTATAAGCAACTAATTCAAGTAACAGATACCGAATAAGTAGGTATAAAACCTACTTATCAAATATCCCCAAACATAAACCGTTGTTTGTCCCCAAGCAACACAACATAATGCAATCTACATGCTATGCAAGCTACGCTACTATGACAATGAATCCCCAAATTTCCAGCCATGCTGAGAGTTCCAATAAGATATGCCTCAGAGAAATATCAAGATCCAGGAAAAAAGCATCAATCTAAGCTAAAGGCATAATGACATACAATCAGACAATCTCAACCTGCTATAGAGATGATGTGTGTGTGTGTTGTGTTCACAGATAAGCTTGACAAAGGTGAAGATTTCATATGTTATACTACTTAAGAAAGAAAACTGAGGTTCAAATCAAGAACTATGCATATAAATGAAACAACAACTACTCCAACACATCAGTACAAGCTAAGGTTCAGCAAAAGGTTTATTCTGCTTTATTTTTACTCACAAGGGCAATTTTCGCACTTTTTCGCTGTGTTTATTGATTTTTTTTATTTCACATGACTATGCAATGCCTCATTCTATTAGGCTAACAGTGATACCCCTTAGCAAGCTTTCAACCAACGATTCCCAGACCATAAAAGACCTTAGGGTGCTAGGTGTAAATACAATCCCCTTGGGCGTACTTGCTCAAGTAACAAAGGCCCCGAAACAAGACTAGCCACGGTAATTTTTCATATTTTTCTCTTTTTCTTTTCTTTTCTTTTTTTTTGTTAATATAGCAAGCATACCCATGTGTTCCCAAAGTTTGAATTTCAGTGTTTTCATAGTCAATGCTCACTTCCCACACAATCCTATCTTTAAAAATAGTGTTTTCATCTCAGTAGGCAAACAAGTTAATCTTTAATCAACAAGCAAATATGAACACTTACGTGCTAACCGATAGCATCTAAACAACAAACATAGATCACATCATGTATAAAATTATAACTAAGCTTAAGTTATCAACCACGTTCAAAAATCTATCAAATTTCTATATCATCAATGGCCATATTGGAATTCAACTGACTAAAAACATGGGAATATGCTATGCAATGCAACTAAACACATAAACTAAAGAGATAATAAGCAACAAAAAGAAAACATTTTACTGCAACATTAAATAATAACAACTAGCATGCAATTACTATATGAAACATGGATAAATGATGCAATTTACACTACATGCTCTAAACTACTGATTAGACCCAATACCCCAAAACTTAAAACGAACAATGCCCTCATTGTAATAAAAAGTGAAAGAATACTCCCTAAGTAGCAATGTCATCTCCGTTCGCCTCCTCATAATCCGATGGTATATCAGGCGATGGATAAGTTTGAGATATTCTATAGTTTGGAAACTGAGTGTGGACTTCTAATTGTCCGAATGCTTGAGTCAAAAATTCTAAAAATTTAGCAGTGTTTATTTTCTATGACTGAGATATGGCGCGGCCGCGCTATGTTTGGCTTGTAGTTGGGCGCGGTCGCGCTACCCTGTACCTTGGCAGCTTCAGTTTTTAACTTCTGTTTGACCCTGAATGCTTATAGCAATTGGATTGAACCTGAGAAGAGACACAATCAAACTATTATTAAGACTTATAACTAGCAAACATCTACTAAATATGGAAAGCATGAAGAATTAAACATAGAAAAAGTAAATGGAAATGTAAATAAGAATTAAACAAGGAGGGAAAAAGATTGGATGGGGTGCCTCCCATCTAGCGCTCAGTTTATAGTCTGTTAGCTGGACTCTGTTCTTGACACTGCTATCCAATTCCTCTACGAAAAGCTAGGAACCCTTCATCCATTAGAACTGCAATGTGCATAGGTAGGTTCCCCATCTTGCGAGTCTGTGAATTGAAAAAACCTAGCATATTTTCTGTACATGATGCCCTCAGTTCTATTGCATAGCTAGGTGCTTCGTCCGTTGTATTGTGAATAAAATTTTGCATTGAGGCATGACAGATACAACGGGCTTTTCTTCTTCTATTATCTCTTCCTCAGCCCACCATGGTTTGTAAGAGGCCTCATAATCGCAGAAATTCTTACTTTGGATGTGACTACCAAGGGGACATGGGTGTGCAAAGTTCACTAAATTTTTTAACTCTAACTGAGAAGGCACATGGGGTATTATACAAGTTAGCTCATGTTCTTCATTTTCCATACTCCCAGATGTCTCCTCAATGACAACTTCTTTGAGTTCATTCAATGGCATGTACACTTCTATCTCTCCATCAGTTTCATCGTCTATGTCATAGCACCAATTATTTGGAGGGCGATTGTTCAAGGCTTCGAACATTTGATCCATCTTATTCTGAAGATTTCGAATTGACTTCTCTTGCTCAATCGTCTTCTCCTCAGTTGATGCTATAAATTTGAACCACAAATCCTCCAATCTTGAATTATCTTGTTTAGTTTCGAAATCCATGTATTGAGGACCATTCATGGAGGAGTTAATGAGTTGTTCCATCTGTCTATTAAGATTTTGGGTTGATAATTCCCGACTCTCATTATCATCTCTTCTTTTTCTACTATAATTCTTAACATGAATTCCTTTAACTCTGAAATTTCTTTTTGTTGCATTGGAGGCGAATTTGAGAAATCTGATGGATATGTTGGACTTGGGATGCAGTATTGGTCTTGATAGTTATAACTCCATTCATAATCTGGGTGATACCCCCAACCTTGATGATAACTGGGATAAACATAGTTGTTGAGGTAATCACCCCCAAACTGTACTTGTCCAACATTGATGTTGCACTGATAACTCGGATGCTCGCCAGTACAATATTCACATGTAACTGCTATCTCTCGAGTATGTTGGGCTGCAAGAACATCCAACCTTTTCGAAAGTGTTGCAATTTGTGCTGACAATCTAGAGAATATATTGAGTCCTTCAGTTCTTGTGTCCCTTGGTGGAGTCATATTTGCATAAGGCCATTGATAAGCAAAGTCATCAATGGTACCTGAAAAGAGAGAAATATAAGAAGATAATTAAAAAAAATAAAAATATTTAAATTAAGACCAATTTGATTGAAATTAATGTTGGAAAAAAATTATTAAGCTAACTCCCCGGCAACGGCGCCAAAAACTTGTTGGTCGTTTTACCGATCAATATATGCGTACAAGTATACATGATCAACAAGTAATAAAGAGTAAGTAAAGTATCGTTTCCACGGAGAATTAACTAATAAAGTTCACCAAGCACTAGCCCATAACCATTTCAGTCTTATTTAAATGAATGATTTGATATTTTATATTTAAACTATGAAACTAAATAAACCTAACTATTCCTAGAGTGAGACTAGATAATGAAGACCTGAGATCACAATTTTATCTATTGACTCATTCAAATCCACACACTTCATGTTAAGTCAAACTAATTGAACTGGATTGTTAGTCAAGAACACGAAAGTAAAGTATAGCCATCTCTCAATGTACCATACACAAATCACATGTAATCCACAGTTGATAAAATACACATGAACACCCACATTACCTAAACCACTATATGTCTATGTGATTTACAAATAATTAGGGTTTATGCCCAAGTTCTCAATTAACTACGAATGGTACTTTGGAATATGTCTATCCTAAGCATAAATCATACATCCTATCACAATGTAGAACATACAATCACACGATAACAAGATCATATCTAAACCCATACTTCTTCTCTCAAGTCCAAATGGATTATCACAATAATTGATGGCCAATCAACTAAGCAAATAGCATGAATCTAATTAGACAAGCCCATAGCAATCAATAAGGCTAACAATGAAATATATCAGAAATAACTAATCCATAGAATCCATTGCAATCTCATAATAGAGTTTAACTCATAGTTGAATTAGAATCCATGTTCCACAATTGAATATACATTGAAAGATATAAATAGAAGTAAAGAGAGTTAGGGATTAAGAATCGCAAATCTGAGTTTCTCCTCTTGTTTCACTTCTGAACTTTCAAGGATCTTCAATTGCTTCAATCCCCAAATCTTAGCTAATCTAAGGTTCTAATCTCCTCTAATCTAATAAGGAAATTAAAGAAAAGAAAAGAGCATATGTTAGCTACATGATGCCCCAAGGGGTACAATTCCATACATAATGATAATGCGTCCCTTTATAAGCCCTAAATGAACCCCCCTCTAAGTTACGCTTCAATTGCACTGTTTAGTGAAAAAGTCAGCTTTGGTCAACATTAGAAATGGCGCGGCCACGCTGGAAATGGCCTGGAGTTGGGCGTGCCCGCGCTATAGTAGCAGATGATATTTTTTTGCTCCAGGGAATGTCGCGGCCACGCAGAAAATACACTACAAATTAGTGCGCATGCGCTATTGATTTTCTGCTGCAGTGTCCTCTGGTAAAACGGCCATAACTTTTGATCCATGAAGAGTTACGGGGCATACTATCTATCAAATCAAAGCTCTCGACGAGCTCTACAAAATTTATTCTTTGACAATTGAGAAATAAGGGACAGATGAATGCTGCAATTGGGTTGGAAGTGACAACTATGCAAATGGCCACCCAAAACATTGAAGTTCGACGTCCGTTGGTACAAAAGTCATAACTCAAGCATCCGAATTCCGATTGGAATGATTAAAGATGTTCTGGAAAGCTAAGAAGACGCTATACAACATAGTCCAAGTTCCAAGCCAAGAACATGAAATGAACATGAAAGCCCAAACGATGTCCGGATTGCTTTTTCTTGCGTTTTCATACCAAAAGTCGCTCACACAGCTCCCAAGCATAAAATCTACAAAATGAACACAAAATACATAAAAAGTAACTAAAAAACATGGGTATAAGCAACTAATTCAAGTAAAAGATACCGAATAAGTAGGTAAAAAATCTACTTATCATCTTTCTTAGTTGAAAAGTGACTCAACATTTTTTCAACATGTTAAGCAAGTTAGCGAGGCTGATATCTAGCTTGTTCATATGAAGAATTCACAACAATTATGAGAAGGAGTCCGGGAGTAACTGCAAGATCAAATCTCTACTCAACTTTCCATCCATGACAAAATATGTTGTCTTATTTGTTCAATCAAATTGATCATGTTTAGGACATGTATCTATACTGTAGTGTCATCGGTCATTCTAGATCGGAAGAGCTCCTTAGATATCTGATATCTATTAGTCTTACTTTCCTCACCATCAACTACTTGACGTGCAGGATTATAGTAGGAGCATCCATAGTTTCATTCTGACGCTGAAGCTCGTTACTCATGGATGCGAGAATGATGCATTGAGTCATATGTGCATCATCTTGTCACTTTCTAAAAGTAGCAATCTCTTCCTCAGAGGTATTGTCTGCAACCATTGCAGGAATAGGCGTATTAAGGACATAAAATAACTTTTCAACCATGAGAACTATTCTAAAATTCCTTAAACAATCCATTTAATTCGGTCCGGTTAAATAACATCTAATATGCTTCACAATGATAGAAATTTAGACATTGTAAAATTCTGTAAATGAATTTATAATTAACAATATTTTAGCATACATTCTTTTATTAATTACCAAAATAATTTAGGTCTTGTTTTTAAATTGGTAGCTCCCACTATTTTCATCAAACTATACTACCCTCACTTATATAGTTTGGCAAAATCTAATTAAAGATTTGTTAGTGAGAATAAGGATCTCATTTCAAATATATATAGTCTTATGGTGACTCAACAAACTATATATAAATAAATAGATAGACAGCTCTTGTCAATTACTTCATCATGTAACTCCTTTTATTTTACCTCTTCGATTATTTTAATCAAGTGGTGGCACATCCGAATCAAAATTATCTAAGTTAATTCCAACCTAGCACTTCCATATATTCAGAAAAAAAAAATATTGTCCTTGTGGTGACACAACGAAACAACATTGTTCAATTTTCTTTATAAGCATCAAATGTGATAAAATTAACATCTCAAAGAATTAAGATAAGCCTTGTGGTGACACAACAAACTTATAATAATTAATTGATACTCTATTATTTTTATCATGCTAGAAGGCGACGTTCAATATTCCAAATTTCTTTGAACGCGTAGGACTTAATATAAAATATTTGAGGGATATGTTATTAATTTGTCTCATCTTGTTTAACGCGCACACACACACACACACACACATACACACACACACACACACACACACACACACACACACACACACACATATATATATATATATATATATATATATATATTATAAGCATGCATATATAGAATACTATATTCTACCCGGATTGATTATGGACTTTATTCTAGTTTGGTTCACTAGAGCCACCAAGTGAACCAAAAGGTCAAACCTAGGGTGCAAGAATTAAATTTAAATATAACAATTACATTTAAGTCCCAGACTCCATTATAAACGGGTCTTCAAGCGCTCCTTGCTCCTTAATCTCCAATTCTTCAAAATTATTTCTAAATATTCCTATTACAAAACTATTAAAAATAAATAGAAACCTTGATCAGCAGTCAAGGGGAAGTACATAGGAGGGAGATAGAATTTACATTAAGAAAAATTAGATAAGACGAGGTACACAGACCCCATTTAATAAAACTCATACATTTATGCATCCAACTAAAATAAAATCCAATCACATTGGTCAATAGTCCATAATCAATCTCATTTATTATCATACACATCACCATATGCATCAATATATAACATTCATCTCATAAATAATAAACATTCAATATATATATTGATATCATTTAATGGTAAAATTTAGTTAGCATAAAATCTAATTTTGAATTAAAATAAACTCCTTTATTTTAATCCAAATTTAAATCAGAATAAACCCTTTTATTTTAATTTATCCAATTTTGAGTAAAATAAACTATTTTATTTTAATCAAATTCTTTAATCAAAATAAACTCATTTATTTTAATTAATTATGGAATCCAATTCTACGTAAAAAAATTCATTTATTAAAGAAAACATATACTCTCTTTCCTATTCACAAATAAACTCCTTTATTTTGAATAATATGAAATCTTATTTCATATCTAAATAAACTCTTTTATTTAAGGAAATACAAATTCTCTTTCTTATTCACAAATAAACTCCTTTATTTTGAATAATATGAAATCTTATTTCATATCTAAATAAACTCATTTATTTATGGAAATATGGAATCTTTTTTCAACTCTAATTTGTTATCATGGAATCTAATTCCAACTCTAATTAGTTAGCATAAAATCTAATTTTAAAATTAAAATAAACCTTTTATTTTAAGATTAAAATAAACTATTAAGAATATATATATATATATATATATATATATATATATATATATGTGTGTGTGTGTGTGTGTGTGTGTGTGTGTGTGTGTGTGTGTGTGTGTCACCAAGTTAACATAATTCATATGATTCACCAGGTTATTCATATATTATAAGTAATCATATTATCTGAAGATTCACCTGTTAACTTTTGAATAACCAAGCTACTCGTTATGTCACGGAAATCACAAAATCGCGGAAACAAGTTTGGTAAATTTTTTCATAAAATAATAGTTTTATACAATAAATTATGCCCAATTAAATTGTTCTAAACACATATCAACATACGTATCAAATCTTAACAATTAATAATTCGCATAAAAGTTTGGCTCTAATACCACTGTAAGGTTTTGTAATATTCATGAACGCAATCAAATTGCATAAAATAAGCGGAAACACGAAAAAATTAGAGTTTTAAAATTTTACAAACCATATACCCGGATTTTCCTTTATGCACAATTATTAATTAAACGAAAAGATAAATAACAAGAATCATACCCCTGAAAATTCGAGCTTCCTCATGTACAAGTTCACCTCCAAATCATTTTCGCGTTCAACTTGAATCCACCGGGTTTGGTTCCTTCCTTTGATTAACGTTAGCCACCCAAGTGTTTGGCCTCTAGAGGTGATCCACCAAGGAAGAAGAAAGATTCAAGAAAATGGGTATTTAACAAAACCCTAGTTTTTCTATCTCTCATAGAAAAGTGTGTACTCTCCTAACTATTAGAATTATGTATTCACGTGTTTTGTGAAAGTGTCAACCCCACCCATAATAAGACTCCTCTTATTTATAGATGTAGGTAACCCTCCTTAAAAATTAAGGAATTGGGCTTTATTTTAATTAATTAAACTCATTTAATTAATTAGGCTCCTAATCTTATTAGGAATAATTAATTAAATTCTTTTAATTAATAAGTCTCCTAATACTATTAGGAATATATGAGAGTACTTTTATTAATTAATTCTCAAACTCCTTTAGGAATTAAATAATAATAATAATAGTAATAATAATAGGACTCCTCTTATTAATTTATATTTAATATTTTTAAAATATTAAATAATAAATATGAAGTTATTTAATTTATTCTATCACCATAGATTAAATTAAATATACTTAACTTATTATTACGATTATGCCATTAACTTCTTAAATAATTATTCTTCATTTTATGGTGTGACCCTTTAGGTTCTCCATATTAAACCGGTTGTGAATAAATCAATTAGAATAATTCTAATCTTATTTAAATAAATAAATTAAACTATTAATTTATTTAAATAAATAATATTTATTCTACAATAGGGATAAGCCTCCCTAGCGATTAACGACTTTCTAGATAATATAGAATTCAACATTAATCATAAAAGAACCTTTGAGTAAATAGTTACCGTACAATTCAATCCTTCCACCATACAATGTCCCAATTAAATATAAGACATGGAATTTCTGTCAAGTCTTATTTTATTTAATTATATGTATTTCGATTCTCAAATGCACAACTCCAAATAATGTAAATTAGAAATTCCTTTCTAATTTCATTATGCCTTGGTCAAGGACTACTAGGTTGTCATTTATCGAATCAAATAGGACATTTCTCTTCTTTTACTAGAAGCGGCAGATTCTTTATTGATAATACATTATCTTCATGTACAACTTATTATACCCAAGCATACCCTTTGATATACCCTAAGGGTCTTAAGGAATAAGTCAAAGTATAACTCATCATACACAAGATAATATGATGATCTCAAGTCCAAGGATCACTTGTACTACTATCACTATAGGAATTCCTATTGATAGGCAAGTAAAACTCCATTGGGTATTCCTTAGCGAGCCACGTTCAGTGAACTTATTCTCTAATAAGCACATACATACTTGCTTTAGTATCTCTACACAAATGATCATGAGATCAATCATCCTCATCCAATGAGCAAGCAACGTAGGTACCAATCTATCTGATTCACTAATCCCCAATTTAGTAATCTAACGATTGGGAACTATTTTAGTTTTAAGCTTTCTAAGAATTTAGATCTCATTAGAATGATCAACATCATTATTCTAAAAGCATTGCTTAAAACTATGGGTTTATCACATATTATAAAGAAGCATCATGTAGATAATTAAAAGCCTTTAATAAATTAATACTTTTTATTAATAAATGAATAAGATTGTTATAAAGTATATGCTTTATCATCAAACATGATTGGCTTGTGTGCATACTACTTTCAAAATATACGAGTAGAACCGACTTTAATCGATAAAGTTAAAGGTGCTCAAGCTACGGACCTAGAGCTTATGCGTATGAAGAAAAAAGTGCAAGAAGGTGTTATTCCAGAAGTAAGAATCGATGAAGAAGGAATACTTCGAGTCAACTCCAGACTTTGTGTTCCTAATAATTCTGCCTTGAAGCATAGAACCATGATGGAGGCACACAACACACCATTTGTAATCTATCATGGGAGTTCCAAAATTTATCATGATCTTTGACATACATTTTGGTGGAGCAATATGAAGAGAGAGATCGCAGAGTTTATCTCGAGGTGTTTAACTTGTCAACGTATAAAGGCGGAGCATCAATTGTCAAAGGGTCCCTTACAACCACTTGAGATTCTGAAATGAAAGTGGGAACACATTACCATGGATTTCGTTACGGGTCTTACCAAGGTTTCTCAAGGCATAGATGCGATTTGGGTTATTGCAGATAGATTAACCAAGTCTGCTCATTTCTTGCCGATACAGGAGACTTATTCCCTTGAACGTCTTGTTCGTATGTACGTGAATGAGATTGTAAAATTGCATGGCATGCCAGTATCCATAGTTTCGGATCGTGGCCCAAGATTCACTTCACGATTTTGGATTAGCTTGCAGAAAGCTATGGGCACGGATTTACGATTCAGTTCGGCATATCATCCTCAAACGAACGGGCAATTAGAAATGACTATTCAAACTCTTGAAGATCTATTAAGACTCTGTGTCCTAGATTTCAAAGGGAGTTGGGATAATTACCTACCATTAGTGGAATTCTCCTATAACAACAGTTATCAGGCAAGTATAGGTGTGCCTCCATTCGAAGCATTGTATGGACGAAAGTGTCGCTCTCCAGTATATTGGGATGAGGTGAGATAAGTAATGTTGTTGGGACCAGTGTTGGTACGCATGACTACGGAAAATATCCAAATGATCCGATAACGTATACAAATGGCACAGGATCGATAAAAGAGTTATGCAGATCTTCATAGAAAGGACGTAGAATTTAATATTGGAGATCATGTCTTGTTGCGTGTTGCTCCATGGAAGAGAATTACAAGATTCGGAAAGAGAGGAAAGCTCAATCCACGATTTGTTGGTCCATTTGAGATTCTTGACCGAATAGGAAATTTGGTCTATAGACTTGCATTACCTCCAAGCATGACTCGTGTTCATAACGTTTTTCACATATTTATGCTTCGTAAATATGTGAAAGACCCAAACCACATTATTGATTTAGAACCAGACGAGATAACCGAAGATTTAACGTACGAGGATGTACCTGTCAAGATCTTGGATATGAAGGAGCATGTCTTACGCACAAAGGTTATACCACAAGTTAAAGTTTTGTGGAGGAACCATGCTATTGAGGAAATGACCTGGGAGTTGCAATCAAAAATGAAAGCGAGGTACCCTCACCTTTTCGAAACACCTGGTACGTACGTTAATTTCGAGGACAAAATTTTATAAGGAGAAGAGGTTGTAAGACCCCAACTTTTTATAAATAAAATTGAATTTCCTCTCATTATTATTTTGAATAATAAGGTGTTAATTTGATTTAATGCTTTGGTTATGGGTGAAAAGTGCAAATTTTACAAAATAAGCAAGTGGTTATAAAATATTCATTGTTGTTGGGGAATATTCGTTTAGTCGTGGAATATTCTTGCTGTTGGGAAATATTTGTATGACGGCACAGCCATTTGTGGGCCCCATAATGGAAAACGGTCGAATAAAGAAAATGATAAGTTTGAGTTTTTACAAATAACAGCGTAGTTGTTACCAGTAACACTGTTGAAATATCCGGTGGTTAAAATACAGTAATACGCGTGGTTGCACAGTAGCACACGGTATTGCACAGTATTTTTAAATTATTGATTCTTACGTAAGAAGGCACTACTCAATAATTTTTACAGTAATTAGTGTTCAATATTTTATTTTATTGATTCAAAAATTGCTACGTCGATATTTTATATTATTATTGTTTCAATAATTGTCACTGCACAGTATTTCCCGTTATTAGATCAATAATTCATATTATTTGAATGATATTATTAGATAGCATTATTGGCAATATCTAAGGAAGTTCTGTCTAGGAAAGGGGTTTGGTCACCTAATTGGGCGCCAGTAAAGAGAAATCCTTATCAGAAAGCCCCCTCTTTCCTAGGAACGACCTGGTTGTCATAATTATAATTCTGTAATATTATTTATAAATAATTAATTATTAATTTATATGATAAGGAAATATTTATTTGGACCGAAAAGAAATATATTTTTCGGGTGAATAGTACCCCGTGAATAGTACTCCGTGAATAGTATCTCGACACGAAAAGTGTCCCAAATACCCGAGTGAATAATACTAGAGTAAATAGTAACCGGGTGAATAGCTACCCGTGAATAGTAACTCGTGATAGTACTCCGGCATAAAAAGTGCTCCGAATACCCTAGTGAATAATACTAGATTGAATAGTAACCGTGTATTTTATGACAACTTGTTTACTTTAAAAAAATTCACATATCACCCTTAACTTTAACCTTTTATCAATTTAACCATTTACTAAATAGAATAATTATAAGGAAATTGAATGCTTTCATTTCATAAAATTCGGGGTCTCACAATCTCCACTCCTTATGAAATTTCGCCCTCGAAATTTATGTACCTGGTAGTTCGAAGAGATGAGAATACCTTGCTTTCTTTTTGGATTGTACCTTCCCGATTATTTCCTCTCTATCATAATTGCTCATCTCCTGTATTTCAGATATCATTCTAGAATATATCTTCAAAATAAAGGTTAATTGACATATCACAATTTGTCAACTTAAGTAAGAAAATTAAGCTTAGTTAGGACACACACTAGCGAATGATATTACTCGTCTCTCCCCTCCTAGTTCTAATCCCAGATCTCTACCAGAGACCATATCCCTAAGCTCTGATACCAAATGTGACGCCCCCAAAATAGGCATACGTCACCCATCTTGGGTCGCCAGAAAATATACTACTGACAATTCCATTTATACAACTGTTGTGCAGAATATGACCACAGTTAAACTGTGAGTTTTAATACAAATGTATATAACTCTCGTGGTGCCTTGACCACAACCTTACAATGGTACCTTACATATAGGTACAGTCAATAACTGTTTTAAAAATTAAAATCATTGGAAAATACTCAAGGAAACCTTCGTACATAGGAGGCCATGCGTCTAGGTTATGATAGATATCATATGCCCATAGAATTATCCTTGGTTGACCCAATAGTCCCCAAAGAAAAATAAGAAGATTACTATCATCTTCTTTCCAATGGTGAGTCTTCTCTTGACATATAACTATCTCCACTGTCTACAATTGAAAATTATATTTCAACCAAACTACAAGATCATATAGGTAGCGCTCGTAGATATACTCAGCAAGTGGATGTGCACAACCCTGTCTTATGATAACGCGAGGTTGTATGTCATTAGACATCTTGTATGATAGTGACAAAACACCCTTCCAAAGTTAGGTTCACCTTACCCTATTCGGTTCACCAAAATTAAATATCAAATGATGTATACAATACGACACACTTATCTAAAGTTCTCAATAAAATCATTTCCATACTCTTTAGGGAGAACCTCAATAATTATAGACCACCGTTCAATTCCCCTGTTATCCCCACTCGACCCAGCTACACTTTTATTACCTGAAAGGAATTGTGAAGCAAAAGGGTGAGCACAACTAGCCCAGTAAAGAATATCATGACTAAAGATAATTAAATTATCAATAGCTTTCGTCAATAAATCAGAGATTTAGAACATATGGTAGATAATAAAAGTTTTCAACTATAATAGCAGCGGAATCAACAATCCATTAGAAGAGTCAAGTAGAACATAATGTCTACTATCTCCTCTAGATTAAAAGTCCATCGTTAATATTTCATTCCTGTAATAATCATCAACAGTTCTTTGTTATACCCAAGACAAAGAGAACTCTCATCACCTGTCTTCACCTGAACCACAACAGATTATAATTAAATCACAATTCATATTTATAATCAAGTAAATCAACAGTCCAACCTTGCACTACATGCCAAAGATATACAACTGTAAAACCAATAACCAACAGTTCATCTTTGCACTACAGGCCAAAGATATACAACTGTAAAACCAATAACCAACAGTCTATCTTTGCACTACAGGCCAAAGATATACAACTGTAAAACCAATAATGCTGAGACTCAGCTTAATAGTGTCACGACCACGAATTATCCATACACTACGGGCCAAGGATATTCGTATTTTCAATTACGGTCATGATTATACCGAATAATCCCTAGTCATAATCATACCAAGTCCATCTATGCACTACAGGCCAAAGATGACTTTTACAATATTATTTATAACATTATGGTCATGATTATACCGAATAATCCCTGGTCATAATCATACCAAGTCCATATATGCACTACAGGCCACAGATGACTTTTAACATAATATAAGCATGAGGATGATGACAATTCAATAAAACAAGTTCAAGAATAAATTTTAAAGATTTATAAGTTAATTTATCCTGAACTCAATAACGTCCAAATTGTCAACAAGATACTGCTTTGTGGAGTAAAATTCAAGAATGCTCAGAAGAATATATGTCAATTAAAAGATATTAGATGAAGTGCAAATATCAAGGATATTCCACTAATTTCATAGAGTATAGAAGCCCAAACTTTAACCAACTGAGTATAATAGAATATATAAAATTGCAAATAGATTTTTGCCCGCCACGGTAATCCACGTAGACAGATCATTTTCACAAGTTACTAAGGAATGAATACAAAGGATCATTCACCATTGATAAGTGGGTTTCACACCTACTTACAGGATAACAATTCACACGAATTGTGCCCTTCTCAAGTACATTTTAATGTGTTTTTAGTTGCATTTCATGTTATTTTGTATTGCATTTACTTAAAACTCCTTTGGTGTAAAAGTGCAGGATATGGCACGATTTGGTGATGTAGATGGCATGAGGCTATAGACGCATGGTGTGAGGATCAAGTGGAGCAGGAGACTAAGCATGGATGGAGAAAAGAATGAATAGCAGAACAGATCAGTGCAGCAGCAGAACCAGAAATCACAGTTGCAGAAGTCACGCGACAGAATACGCTTGAGGACGCGCACCCGCGTGAGACCCCAGCTGGACAGACATTGCACATTGCAAGTTGCGCGCCCGCGCGAGGATTGCATAGGAGAGGCGCGCGGTCGCGCGCGATGCCTGGTTAATGCTGAGCTGTTTATTTTAATTTCCAATTTTAAGGGTTGTAATTGATTTAAAACGATTTCTGATGGGTGTCAGACGTATCATTAGTCAATTTTTACGTATTTTCATTTTCGTAACTAGGGTTTACACTCTGAGAAAGATTCCAACGTGGAAGGAAGCCTAAACTCTACTTTTCTAATTCCTCTTGGGATTTTCTATCATTGTGGATATTTATTAGTATTTTGCTGGATTTATATGAGGATTTGAACGTTACTAGTGGTTTATAATCAGCAATTGGGTTTTATCGTTTCTATCCTTCATCTTTCAATTATTTACTTATTAGCCATGTTTAGTTTTGATCCCATAATGGCTTTTGGTTCAGTCGTGAACTAAACTCCATTATGGGATTCTAACGGATTTTAATATGTAGTTTGGTTGCATGCTTGAACGCTGGACTGTTTTACATATCATATAGGATTTCTATCATGATTATTTTGCATGTATGAATGCTTGATCACCATTTATTTTTAGTACTTTTATGGAATTGACAATGAACATGCAAGTATGGATTGTAATCATGATAGCATACGTATATGGGGCTGTTTTGTATGGATTGTGTATTTCGTGAATCAGATAGACATATATTGTTTCATCGTATGAGTTAGAATAAGGGCTTGTGCTTAAATTCAATATGATTGCAATTTCACATAGACATATAGTGATTTTGGTTATATTGATGATTACATAGAGTCTATCGCTTGTGGATGCTGTGTAAGTAGGTCATAGTGCATTAAAAATGGCTATGACTGTTTTAGTGCTCTTGGCTACTTTCCTATGATATGTGAACAAGTCTTGCATGATAGTGATGATTAGATGAAATATTAAATGAAGTTAGGATCCCATTACTTTCAGATTTAATTTATTACATCTTTATTAGTGTTTTAATCGTTATTTGCGATTAGCGTAATTCACCAACCATATTCATTAGTTTGAGCATATAAATATAGTGATTTAATTAATGCATAGTGATTTAAATTAGATAACTTTCTCTGTGGGATCGATACTTTACTTAATTTGTATTACTTATTGACACATGTATGCTTGCATGAGTTAGAGCTCTTTTGTTAGAACTAAAAAAGAGGCAACAAGTTTTTGGCGCCGTTGCCGGGGAAAGGCGTTTAAATTTAAATTATTATCATTAGTCTTAAGATATATTGTATGACTTAGACAAATCTACTCTTATCTCATTTCAGTTTTTATTTTTGTTTCAGGAACTTGTATAAATTTTTATGCGCACGCGGTCATCCAACCCCGACTTAACCCCTATTCAAGACAACATAAACGGGAGAGGTTGGAAAGCTAGTGTTCGTAGAAATTTACAAGCACAGTTAGAAAGTACCACATCTAATATGGCAGCCGAGGCACAAGGAGAAGATAAAATAGAGGAGCATAGGGCTCTGAAAGAATATTCCATGCCCAATATTAATGGATTATAGTCTAGCATCGTCAGACTAGTGATAGCAGCCAATACATTTGAGATAAAAATGGGCACTATTCAGATGGTACAAAATTCGGTACAGTTTGGGGGTGCCGCTACAGATGATCCGAATGAACACCTGTTGAGTTTCATCAAAATTTGTGATACATTCAGATACAACAGTGTGACAGAGGATGCTATCAGACTTAGACTATTCCCATTCTTATTGAGGGATAAAGCAAGAAGTTGGCTTCATTCTTTGCCAGCAGGATCTATAACTACATGGGAGGACTTAGCACAGAAGTTCTTAGCCAAGTTTTTCCCAATGGCTAAGACTGCAAAGATGAGGACAGCTATCTCTCAGTTTGAGCACCAACAGGGCGAGTCCTTATATGAAGCATGGGAAAGATATAAAGAGATGCTGAGGAAGTGTCCACACCACGAAATGCCAGATTGGATGGTGATCAAAATGTTCTATAATGGATTGGGATGGCAGTCGAGACCTATTGTAGATGCAGCTGTAGGAGGGGCATTATGGGCAAAAAGCTATGAGGAAGCCTATAACCTTATCGAGACAATGGCATCGAACGATTTTCAAAATCTTACATCTCGAATGCCACAGCCAAAAGTTGCAGGTTTGTTGGAGGTGGATGCTATCACGCAATTATCAGCACAGATGGCAGCCATGGCAAAGAAAATAGATACATTGGCGAAAAGTAAAGTGAAAACAGTTGCCTTCGTATGTGAGATATATGCAGGGTCACACTCAACAGAGCAATGTGCTATCAGGTCAGAGTCGGTACAGTATGTGAGCAATTACATAAAAGACCAAGGTCAGTTTCAGAACACATACAACCCCAACAACCGTAATCATCCAAACTTTAGTTGGTCAAATAACCAAGGGAATCAGCAGAATCAGTTTCAACCAAATAATCAGCTTCAGTTATAACCAGCGCAGCCACAGTTTACTCTAGACCACCTTTTCCGCTGGGATTTTCTCAACAACAATAACATCACACTCCAGCTGCATCTCAACAAGAAAAGAAATCAGAAATGGAGGAGATAATGATGAAATACCTGGCAAATATAGAGGTTATGATCAAAAGCCAGGTAGTGGCTATTAAGAATCTGGAAACTCAGATGGGGTAGATGGCGAACATGCTTACCAACAGGCCCCAGGGTTCTTTGCCAAGTAATACAAAGACAAATCCAAGAAGAGACGGGAAAGAACAGTGTCAAACTATCACATTGAGGTCTAGAAAAAATATTGCAAACACTGCAAGTCGCGCGGCCGCGCCTTATTGTACTGAGGAGGCTGCGCGGCCGCGCAAGATAGAGCAGTCAGCTGCTAAAGAAGAAAGTCTGGAAAATTCTGAGGTTCAGCAGGAAGAAAAAGAGAAAGCAAGTTCAGAGGAGAAACTTAAGAGTTCAGTACCACCAATTCACCCTCAAGTTCCGTATCCGCAAAGATTAAATAAGCAAAGGGAAGATAAGCAATTCAGCAAGTTTCTGGAGGTATTTAAAAAGCTACAAATCAATATACCTTTCGCCGAGGCATTGGAATAAATGCCAAGATATGCAAAGTTCATGAAGGGTATACTGTCAAGGAAGAGGAGATTAGACGAATTTGAGACAGTAGCATTGACAGAAGAATACAGTACAGTGCTTCAGCAGAAGTTACCTCTGAAGCTGAAGGATTCGGGCAATTTCACAATTCCGTGCACAATCGAGAAGATGAATTTTGAAAAATGTTTGTGTGATCTTGGGGCAAGAATCAATCTGATGCCCTTGTCATTATTCAACCAATTGGGATTACCGGATCCAAGGCTAACAAACATTCCTTTGCAGCTAGCTGACAGATCCATCATGTATCCATGAGGAATTATTGAAGATGTATTAGTGAAGGTGGATAAATTTATCTTTTCGGCTGACTTCATCATTTTGTATTACGAGGAAGATAAAAATATACCAATCATACTGGGGAGACCATTCTTAGCCACAGGCAGGACTTCGATAGATGTGCAAAAAGGGGAACTCACGATGCGTGTACATAATCAGGAGGTGACCTTTAACGTCTTTAAGGAAATGAAGTTCCCAACAGATGAAGAAGAATGTTTTCGGGTTGATTTGGTGGATCGGGTCTTAAATGATGAGGAACAGAATCTGGTGAACTACGAATCGTTGAGGTGTGTAACTGGTCAGAATTCAGATTTGGAGGTCAAGCCATTGTCAAAAGTAAGAGATATTAAAGCAATGGGTGAGGTGGACAGACAGGAAAGCACCACAACTCTCTCTTCGACATGAGAATCTGAGACAGTCAAGCTAATTGACTATAACTTAGTTCTTGATGGGAGATAACCCATTATTTCTATCTCTATTTTTTTATTTATTTATTCAGTTTAGATTGTTTTAGTGGTTCAGCTTTATCTCATTATTGATAGTTGGTAGGAGTTGCATAATTGAGTGTGTAGCAAGATTTGCATTGAGAATGATTTAAACAGGTTAGAGTTTATTTGGTTAGAATTCATGTTTTAATAGAGTGCATTCATGCTTATGTAGGTATATGCAACTGCAGTCGTCACCGATAAATAGTTTGGAAAGTAAACTCAGTAGTGCAGGAAGCAGGGTGGCGCGGCCGCGTAATGAATACAACACAAGATTGCGCACCCACGCGCTACACATATCAGACCTGAAATTCCACTCGCGCGCTCGCGCCTGAAAGCTACTGAAAAAGAGTGCGGTCGCGCGCGACACCGGACTGAGACAGTTTGAAACATTTTAAAAATGAGTTGGGGACCATTTGGACTCTCATTTGAAATCATAACAGAAGCACGATCCTCTCAGTCTCCATAACGCACGTCTCTCTTCCTCTCTATCAGTTACAATATCAAAGCCATCAATCTTTCCACCACGTAATCATCCACGATTTCTTCCACGTTCCACTTCTACTCAACTTCTCCAATAGCAGTATAAAACTAGGGCTTCTGATTTGGTTGGGCAGAACGAACTTGGGGGTAATATCATCATTGTTTCTTCTTCATTCTCAGTCAGATTATCTGTGCTATCCTTATCAACTGCAAATGGGGCCTAAGTGAGCACGTTCGATTTCATCTTCTTCTTCATATTCCTCGGGCAGTCAAGGGGAGGATTGTAAGACCCCAACTTATTATTAAATAAAATTAAATTTCCTCTATTTATTATTTTGAAATAGTAAGGGTTGATTTGATTAATGTGGTTAGTTATGGGTAAAATGCATAAATATTTCAAATAAGCAAGTGGTTATAAAATATTCATTTTTGTCGATGAATATTTATTTGGTCATGGAATATTCTTGCTGTCGGAGAATATTCGTACGACGGCGCAGCCTTGTGTGGGCCCCATAATGGAAAGCAATTGGATGAAGAAAACGATAAAAATTGAGTTTTTATAAATAACGGCGTAGTTGTTACCGTTAATATTGTTGGAATACCTGGTGGTTAAAATACAATAGCACACGGTATTGCACCAATTATTGATCCTTACGTAAAAAGGCACTACTCAATAATTGTTACAGTAGTTACTGTTCAATATTTTATTTTATTGATTCAATAATCGCTGCGTTGATATTTTATATTATTGTTTCAATAATTGTTACTGCACAGTATTTTCCATTATCAGATCAATAATTCATATTATTTGAATAATATTATTAGATAGCATTATTGGTAATGTCTAGAAAGTTCTGTCTAAGGAGAGGTTTGGTCATCTAATTGTGCCCCAGTAAGGAGAAATTCTTATTGGAAAGCCCCCTCTTTCCTGGGAACGGCCTGGTTGTCATAATTGTGATTCTGTAATATTATTTGTGAATAATTAATTATTGATTTATATGATAAAAAAATATTTATTTTATGTGGATATAATTGATGGATATATTTATTTTATGTGAAGGAATTAATGTTGAGGTGTTTTTGTCGGAATGGAGATATTAAAAATTAAATCACTGTTCTTGAGATATATTGCGTGAGTTATAATTTTTAATCTGACCGTTGGATCGTTGTGATTTTTGGATATGTTATACATATATAAGTTGAGTATATGTCCACAAATTTTGAACAGTTAAAAATGAACGTATAATTTGTTATGAATTTTAAGAGGTGAATGATTCGAAAATTAGGTTTATAAATGATTTTGGTAGAAAATTCTAGAATTTAGTGGGCCCCACTTTTGGTTAGTGAGAAATGTACTGAAATTTTTATTCAAATGCGGTGGGTGAGAATAGTAGCAGGTAAAGCCATCAGGTTGCAGGTCAAGTCTGCTTCGGCGTGCTAACATTTTCCTATAAATAGAGGGCTAAGTTAGAATTGAAAATTACACCAGAATTCATAAGTTTTCTCTCTTTCTCTCTCTATATTATCGAGCATATTTTGTGAGTATTTAGATACTTTGTGAGTTTTTATTCATCAGTGCAAGTTTTCTTCAGCCTTATACCGATATTCCGAACAGAAGTACTGTTATCTTGAGGTAAGGGATGTTATTTTCTTCTTAAATGATATTATTTTCTTCAATATCATTATGCTGAAATATTGATATGAGCTTTTTATCAAATTTGGAACTTTTTGTGTCGGGGTTACTATTCACGTATACGGCACTATTCATGAATTGGGCACTATTCACCGAAAAATAAAAAAAAATATTTTGTCCAAGATTTCTATTATGGTTATTATCTTTGCTTGTATCCATGTTTTGATCTTTATTTTTGAATTCTCCTTCACAATTAGTTATTATGGAGTATTATTGCACTTGGATAAACTATAATATAAATCCCTAATATTTGTCCTTCTGTCTCTCTGGGCTCGTTTTCTTTGAAATATTTTTCATCATCCTCAGTCCTAAATTATGATATTATTGAATATCTTTGACCTGTAGTGCAAAGATGAATGATTAACTGATGAATATATTTGGCCCATAGTGCAAAGATGAACATGTGTTGAGATGAACATGACCGACTGGTGATACAAATGAATATCTTTGGCCTGTAGTTCAAAGATGAATATTTGATTAAAGATGGTTATTAATTGTTGTTACATGGATAAAATATTGATGATGGACTTTTAAATCTTAGAAGATAGTAGAACTCATTCTCTACTTGACTCTTCTAATGGTTTGCTGTTTCCGCTGCAGTTGTTGATCTAAAACTTGTTGTCTATTATATTTTATCAGATTTTTTCCTGTTGAAGACTAATGATAAATTGTTGTATATTATCTTAGTCATAATATTCTTTACTGGGCTAGTTGAGCTCACCCTTTTCCTTTTTGTTCCATTTTTCTCAGGAGGCGAGAATATAGCAGGAACTAGTCGGGGTGTGGAGTGATGTTTCTAGTCAGTGGTGTTAGCAGTCCTCACTATTTTATTAAATAGTGTTTTAATAATTGTAATGAGGACTTATTTGAGTGTGAATATTGTCTAGAAGACAATATTTGTATTTAAACTCACAGTATTGTGTTGTCGTATTTTGCGCGACAAGTGTTTTAATGAAGTTGTATTTGTTTCTGTACCATATATTTGGCGACTCAGAATGGGTGATGTATACCTATTTTGGGGGCGTCACAGTTGGTATCAGAGCTTAGGGATATGGTCTCTGGCGGAGATCGGGGAATAGAACTAGGAGGGGAGAGACGAGTAAATCCTTCGCTAGTGTGTCCTACCTAAGCTTATTTGTTGGTTGGTCATAATATAGGGATATTATATGATATGTTAATTTATTTAATTAACCCTTGTTTTATGACAGTATTTGAGAATGGCAGCTGAGAACATTAACAATGGAGTATATGAGACTGTGGAACAACCTTTAGTCACAAACCAGGAGAATGTGCAATAGGAAGGCAATATTCCTCTTGTAAACAACGTTACCGAGCAAACGATGAATGATGGAATGTTTAGGAGCTTTTTGCAGTTCATGCAAAATCAGACGAGGGAGACTCGTGTGCAGAATACGGGTGGAAATAATAACAACGTGCGGTTTGTCATGGCCAAGCAGTTCAAAGAGTTGGGACCACTAAAATTCTGGAGAAAGCCGGATCCGATTAAGGCGGAAACGTGGGTCAAGCAAATTACCAAGATATTCGATGTCTTGGGATGCACGGAGGAACAGAAGGTTCCATTCGCCACCTTTATGTTCCGCGGTGAGGTAGACTACTGGTGGGAGTCTGTGAAGCGTACCCAGCCTGACGCACTAAACATGTCCTGGGAAATGTTTCAGAAACTGTTTAATGACAAGTACTTTTCTAAAAGTATTCGTCATATGAAGGAGGTAGAGTTTATTAGACTGAAACAAAATAATATGACGGTGTCCCAGTACGAGGCGAAGTTTGCAGAGTTATCCAGGTTTGCACCTCATTTGGTCGAGAATTAGGAACGAATGACAAGGATGTTTCTAAGAGGTTTAAAACCTGAGATTCAGCAATATCTTATCTCTCATAAATTTTCTTTATATTCAGATGTTATAAATATGGCTCAATTATTAGAGCGAGATAATGAGTATATTCAACCGAGGGAACACAACCAAGATAATACCGGTGGCAACGGTCATCGGACCAATGAAAATCAGCATGGAGGAAAACATTCGGACAAAAGCGGTAACCACTCTGGTGGAAATCGTGGCCGTGATAATAGAAGGAGCGAGTCGGGAGGAGATTTCAAGAAGAGAAGGTACAACAATGATAACGTGAAAACGTTAGCACAAACATCAACTGTTTCTAGGGGAGGAGAACGAGCATCGGTCGTTTGTTACAAATGCGGGAAAGAGGGACATATCAGCCCAAACTGCCCACAACAATCCAAGGTATGTTATAACTGTGGAAAGGAGGGTCATATAGCTCGAGATTGTTCTATAGCAAAACCAAGTTCAGCGGGAATGGTGACTCCAAAAGCTATCCCGGATAAGTCAAAATCAACGGTTCCTGGAAGAGCGTTTGTCGTGACTGGCCAAAACGCGAGAAACCCGAACGAGGTGATCACGGGTAAGCTAATATTGAATTCTTGCGAAGTTTATACTTTACTAGATACCGGTTCTACCCATTCTTTTATCTCTCCTGCTTGTGCTCAACGTTTAAACATGACTCCGGAGAAATTAGACTTTGACCTATCTATGGAGACTCCGTTAGGAGAAACTTTCATTACATCTACAGTTTATAAATCTTGCTTAATCCAAGTTGGCACAATCACATTACCTATTGACCTTATCTCTTTAAAGATACTTGCTTTTGATGTGATTTTAGGAATTGATTGGTTAACTACTCATCATACCAAAATTGATTATTTTCGTAAGGTTGTTAGTTTTCATATTCCTAACCAACCTGTTATGCGAATTCAAGCAACCAAACCACTAAAATCAATCGCTGTCATATCAAGCCATAGAGCCATTCGTTTATTGAAAAATGGATGTCAAGCTTTCTTAGCCCATGTTATGGACTTAAACAAAAACACGTCAGATTTGAATAATATTTCTATTGTTAGTGAATTTCCTGACGTATTTCCCGAAGAACTTCCCGGTCTACCTCCAGAACGTGAAGTTGAATTCTTTATTGACCATGAACCTGGTATAAAGCCCATTTCTAAAACCCCATATCGAATGGCTCCTATTGAACTTCAAGAGTTAAAGATCCAACTACAGGAGTTGTTGGACATCGGTTTTATTCGTCCTAGTACATCTCCTTGGGGTGCTCCTGTTTTATTTGTAAAGAAGAAAGATGAGAGTATGTGACTTTGTATTGACTATCGAGAATTGAACCATGTCACTATCAAGAATAGGTATCCGCTACCTCGTATTGATGACTTGTTCGACCAGTTGCAAGGAGTCCAATTCTTTTCAAAGATCGATCTTTGTTCTGGATATCATCAGCTGAAGATTAAAACTGAGGATATTCCAAAGACTGCCTTCAGAACTCGGTACGGGCATTATGAATTCTTAGTCATGTCTTTTGGATTGACTAATACTCCTTTTGCTTCCATGGATATGATGAACCGTGTATTCAAAGATTATTTAGATCAGTTCGTTGTTGTCTTTATTGATGACATCCTCATCTATTCCAAAAGCCGTGAAGATCATGAGCACCATTTGAAGCTAGTACTGCAAAGGCTTCGTGAAAATAAGCTATATGCCAAACTAAAGAAATGCGAGTTCTGACTTGAGGAAGTAGCATTCCTTGGGCACGTGGTGTCAAAACATGAAGTATCTGTCGACCTGACAAAGATTGAAGCCATACAAAGTTGGGAGCAACCGAAGTCGGTGACCGAAGTACGTAGCTTTCTGGGCTTAGCTGGTTATTATCGGAGATTTGTGGAAGGATTTTCTCGAATCGCTACTCCGTTAACTCAGCTGACTCGGAAGGATACAAAATTCGGTTGGAGCGAGGATTGTGAGAAGAGTTTCCAAGAGCTTAAGAGGAGACTAATTTCGGCACCTGTTCTGACAATACCATCTGGTTCGGATGGATTTGTTATCTACAGCGATGCTTCAGGAAAAGGGTTAGGATGTGTTCTCATGCAACATGGAAAAGTCATAGCCTATGCCTCGCGACAACTCAAAGAATATGAGAGGAATTATCCTACTCATGATTTGGAGTTGGCAGCAGTCGTTTTCGCGTTGAAGATTTGGAGACACTTCCTGTATGGGGAGAAAGTGGAGATCTATACGGATCATAAAAGCCTCAAATATTTCTTCACCCAAAAGGAACTCAACATGCGACAACGACGTTGGCTTGAGCTGTTGAAAGATTACGATCATACCATCCAATATCATCTTGGAAAAGCGAACGTAGTAGCTGACGCATTGAGTAGAAGATCATATGCGGGTACGAGTGCAATGTTGTTAACACAAAGGCCCATTTTGTATGATTTGCAAAGGATGGAGATAGAGATGAAGGCTCCAAGTATCCACAAGATGATATCAAATATACGAGTAGAACCGACTTTAATCGATAAAGTTAAAGCTGCTCAAGCTACGGACATGGAACTGATGCGTATGAAGAAGAAAGTGCAAGAAGGTGCTATTCTAGAAGCAAGAATCGATGAAGAAGGAATACTTCGAGTCAACTCCAGACTGTGTTCCTAACGATTTTAACTTGAAGCATAGAATCATTATGGAGGCACACAACACACCGTTTACAATCCATCCTGGGAGTACCAAAATGTATCATGATCTTCGACATACATTTTGGTGGAGCAATATGAAAAAAGAGATCGCGGAGTTTATCTCGAGGTGTTTAACTTGTCAACGTGTAAAAGCGGAGCATTAAGTACCAAAGGGTCCATTGCAACCACTTGAGATTCTAAAATGGAAGTGGGAACACATTACTATGGATTTTGTTACGGGTCTTCCCAAGGTTTCTCAAGGCATAGATGTGATTTGGGTCATTGTTGATAGATTAACCAAGTTTGCTCATTTCTTACCTATACGTGAGACTTATTCCCTTGAACGTCTTGCTAGTATGTACGTGAATGAAATTGTGGGATTGCATGGCATGCCAGTATCCATAGTTTTGGATCGTGACCCAAGATTCACTTCACAATTTTAGGTTAGCTTGCAGAAAGCTATGGGCACGGATTTACGATTCAGTTCAGCATACCATCCTCAAACGGATGGGCAATCAGAGAGGACTATTCAAACCCTTGAAGATCTATTAAGACTCTGTGTTCTAGATTTCAAAGGATGTTGGGATAAGTACTTGCCACTGGTGGAATTCTCCTAAAACAGCAGTTATCAGGCAAGTATAGGTATGGCTCCATTTGAAGCCTTGTATGGACGAAAGTGTCGTTCTCCAGTATGCTGGGACGAGGTGGGTGAAGAAACGTTGTTGGGACCAGAATTGGTGCACATAACTATAGAGAAGATCCAAACGATTCGACAACGTATACAAACAGCACAGGATCGACAAAAGAGTTATGCGGATCTTCATCGAAAGGATGTCGAATTTAGTATTGGGGATCATGTATTGTTACGTGTTGCACCATGGAAAGGAGTTACAAGATTTGGGAAGAGAGGAAAGCTCAATCCACGATTTGTTGGTCTATTTGAAATTCTTGACCGAATAGGAAATGTGGCATATCTACTCGCATTACCTCCAAGCATGTCTCGTGTTCATAATATTTTTCACGTATCTGTGCTTCGTAAATATGTGAAAGACCCGAACCACATAATTGAGTTAGAACCAAACGAGATAGCCGAAGATTTAACGTACGAGGAGGTACCTGTTAAGATCTTGGATAGGAAAGAGCATGTTCTACGCACGAAGGTTATACCACAAGTTAAGGTTTTGTGGAGAAACCATGCTATTGAAGAAATGACCTGGGAGTTAGAATCAGAAATGAAAGCGAGGTATCCTCACCTTTTCGAAACACTAGGTACGTACGTCAATTTCGAGGACAAAATTTCATAAGGAGGGGAGGTTGTAAGACCCCAACTTATTGTTAAATAAAATTAAATTTTCTCTATTTATTATTTTGAAATAGTAAGGGTTGATTTGATTAATTTGGTTAGTTATGGGTAAAATACACAAATATTTCAAATAAGCAAGTGGTTATAAAATATTCATTTTTGTCGATAAATATTCATTTGGTAGTGGAATATTCTTGCTGTCGGAGAATATTCGTACGACGTCGCAGCCTTGTGTGGGCCCCATAATGGAAAGTAATTGGATGAAAAAAATGACAAAAATTGAGTTTTTATAAATAACGACGTAGTTGTTACCGTTAATACTGTTGGAATACCCTGTAGTTAAAATACAGTAGCACACGGTATTGTACCAATTATTGATCCTTACGTAAAAAGGCACTACTCAATAATTGTCACAGTAGTTACTGTTCAATATTTTATTTTATTGATTCAATAATCGCTGCGTTGATATTTTATATTATTATTGTTTCAATAATTGTTACTGCACAGTATTTTCCATTATCAGATCAATAATTCATATTATTTGAATAATATTATTAGATAGTATTATTGGTAATGTCTATAAAGTTCTGTCTAAGGAGAGGTTTGGTCATCTAATTGTGCCCCAGTAAGGAGAAATTCTTATTGGAAAGCCCCATCTTTCCTGGGAACGGCCTGGTTGTCATAATTGTGATTCTGTAATATTATTTGTGAATAATTAATTATTGATTTATATGATAAAAAAATATTTATTTTATGTGGATATAATTGATGGATATATTTATTTTATGTGAAGGAATTAATGTTGAGATGTTTTTGTCGGAATGGAGGTATTAAAAATTAAATCATTGTTCTTGAGATATATTGCGTGACTTATAATTTTTAATCTGACCGTTGGATCGTTGTGATTTTTAGATATGTTATACATATATAAATTGAGTATATGTCCACAAATTTTGAACCGTTAAAAATGAACGTATAATTTGTTATGAATTTTAAGAGGTGAATGATTCGAAAATTAGGTTTATAAATGATTTTGGTGAAAAATTTTAGAATTGAGTGGGCCCCACTTTTGGTTGGTGAGAAATGTGCTGGAATTTTTATTCAAATGTGGTGGGTGGGAATAGTAATAGGTAAAGCCATCAGGTTGCAAGTCAAATCTGCTTCGGCGTGCTAACATTTTCCTATAAATAGAGGGCTAAGTTAAAATTAAAAATCACACCAGAATTCATAAATTTTCTCTCTTTCTCTCTCTATATTATCAAGCGTATTTTGTGAGTATTTAGATACTTTGTGAGTTTTTATTTATCAGTGCAAGTTTCCTTCAGCCTTATACCGATATTCCGAACAAAAGTACTATTATCTTGAGGTAAGGGATGTTATTTTCTTCTTAAATGATATTATTTTTTTCAATATCATTATGCTGAAATATTGATATGAATTTTTTATCAAATTTAAAACTTTTTGTGTCGGAGTTACTATTCACGTATACGGCACTATTCACGTATACAGTACTATTCACGAATACGACACTATTCACCGAAAAATGAAAATTTTTCTTTTTTTACCAAGATTTCTATTATGGTTATTATCTTTGATTGTATCCATGTTTTGATCTTTATTTTTGAATTCTCATTCACAATTGATTATTATGGAGTATTATTACACTTGGATAAACTATAATATGAATCCCTAATATTTGTCCTTCTCTCTCTCTGGGCTCGTTTTCTTTGAAATATTTTTCATCATCCTCAGTCCTAAATGATGATATTACTGAATATCTTTGGCCTGTAGTGCAAAGATGAATGATTAACTGATGAATATCTTTGGCCCGTAGTGCAATGATGAACAGGTGTTGAGATGAACATGACCGACTGGTGATACAAATGAATATCTTTGGCCTGTAGTGCAAAGATGAATATTTGATTAAAGATGGTTATTGATTGTTGTTACAGGGATAAAATATTGATGATGGACTTTTAAATCTTAGAAGATAGTAGAACTCATTCTCTACTTGACTCTTCTAATGGTTTGTTGTTTCCGCTGCAGTTGTTGATCTAAAACTTGTTGTCTATTATATTTTATCAGATGTTTCCCTGTTGAAGACTAATTATAAGTTGTTGTATATTATCTTAGTCATAATATTCTTTACTGGGCTAGTTGAGCTCACCCTTTTCCTTTTTGTTCCATTTTTCTCAGGAGGTGAGAATATAGTGGGAACTAGTCGGGGTGTGGAGTGATGTTTCTAGTCAGTGGTGTTAGCAGTCCTCACTATTTTATTAAATAGTGTTTTAATAATTGTAATGAGGACTTATTTAAGTGTGGATATTGTCTAGAAGATAATATTTGTATTTAAACTCACAGTATTGTGTTGTCGTATTTTGCACAACAAGTGTTTTAATGAAGTTGTATTTATTTTTGTACCATGTATTTGGCGACTCAGATTGGGTGATGTATACATATTTTGGGGGCGCCACGAGGATATTGTGGATCACACCAAGTTTCTAAACTTGGAAGCTCAGCAGGAGTATTACAGAATTGTGGCGAAGACGTTTGTCAAGGAGCGCAGTTTCAAACCAGAGGGGCAAGATGGGCAGTTATGTGCCATGATTAATGAGAGAGGCTGGGGTGGACTGACTGGCACTCCTACGCCCATTCCGATGAGCATAGTCCGAGAGTTTTATGCCAATGCCAAGGTCACCATGAGCGGTATATCTATGGTTCGAGGTGTCGAGATAGATTACAGACCCCGTGCCATCCGAGCCATTTTTAGACTTACTGATACACTGCCAACGGGGGCTGCTAATTGGGTCACCGGTGCACATTTGGAGATAGACATGGAGTTGGTTATTGCTGAATTGTGCGTGCCTGGCACGAAATAGACCTATAAAGTCGGCACGAATCAACCTCGCATATTTCCAGCCGCCGCCCTGAATCGATATGCAAAGGCGTGGAATCTGTTCATATGTTCCAAGCTCGTGCCGTCCTCTCATCAGTACGAGATCACAGCGGAGAGGGCAATTATTCTGTGGGGCATAATCATCGGGAAATATATTGACATTGGTCATCTCATCCATCAGAATATGTTGCGATATCTGCGGGGAGGCACCATTGGGAGCATTCCACACGCATCAGTGGTTGTTATGTTGTGTGCTAATCAGGGATGCAACTGGGGCAACGAACAAATACAATACCCAAGCCAGGACATAACTCATGCCACCATTACAAAATTTGAGGATTGGGCAGGAGGTGTACCACACCTACGCGAACGAGGATTTATCATTCAGCCTACTTTCCCAGAGCCACCACAGCAGCCCCCTCAGACAAATGAGGCAGGCCCGTCCACGCAAGCACCTGCTGCCATGTGGATCGACAGCTCCGAAGGTTAGAGCGAAAAGTCGATGCCATGTACGATAATTTCGGCACGTTTACGATGGGACTCACGAGGGCCTTGGCCGAGGCTTTTGCGTAGCAAGGAACGACGCTAGAGTGGCCTCAGTTCGGGACAGCAGTGACATATTCACCACCCGAGGAGGGTGGTACCACTGATCATTAGGGGAGTTTTTCGTTACCCTTTACCTTCATTCAATGGGGCATTTAATATTATAAGTTTGGGGGTATTGGGGTAGTAGTATAGTTGCATGTAGTTTTTGCATGTTTAGTTTAATGTTTTGCATCATATAGTTTATTTGTGCATATAGTTGCATGTTTATTTGCATGTTCATGTTTAATTTGCATGTCTCACAGTTCTTGCTATATGGAAATTTTTGTCTAGCCGATGATGAGAGTGAATTTTTTTTTGAAGATTTTTGAGTATTTTGGGATAACATGAGCTGAGATATAATGTTTTACACAATACAATTCATAATGCTATTTAAATGCTAATTGAGTAAGTATGCCCGAGGGAATTGTCTCTACACCTAACGCCCCAAGGTCTTTCATGGTCTGGGAGTCGTTGGTTGAAAGCTCGCTAAGGGGTAGGAGTGTTGCCTAATGGAGTAAGACATTGCACAGTCATATGAAAAAAAAAGAAAAAAATAGCAATAAACACCGCGGGAAAGTACGAAAATCGCCCTCGTGAGCAAAAATAAAGCAGTTAAGCCCATTGTTGAACCTCAGTTTGTTTTGATATGTTTGAATAGTCTTCGTTGCATATGTATACATGAGTCTTGATTTAAACTATAATTTTCTATTTTGAGCAATATAGCTTGAGTATTCTTTGCTTAAATCAAGTTCTGGTGAACACAACACACACACAGCATCTCTATAGCATGTATGAATTATCTGAGTGTATGACATTATGCCTACAGTTTGGTTTGAATCTGTATTCTTGAATCTGGAAAAATTCGCTGAGGCATTTTGGACTGAATTTCTGTGATAGCTGGAACAATGTGAGACTAGTTGCATTATAAGTTAGTTGCATAGTAATATAGCTGCATTTTCATTGTTCATTAGCATGCATTGCTTAAGGGAAAGCAATAGTTCAAGTTTGGGGGTATTTGATAAGTGGGTTTTACACCTACTTATTGGATAGCAATTCACGCGAACTGTGCCCTTCTCAAGTACATTTTAATGTGTTTTTAGTTGCATTTCATGTTATTTTGCATTGCATTTACTTAAAACTCCTTTGGTGTAAAAGTGCAGGATATGGCACGATTTGGTGATGTAGATGGCATGAGGCTATGGACGCATGGTGTGAGGATCAAGTGGAGCAGGAGACTAAGCATGGATGGACAAAAGAATGAACAGCAGAACAGATCAGTGCAGCAGCAAAACCAGAAATCACAGTTGTAGAAGCCGCACGGCAGAATACGCTTGAGGACGCGCGCCCACACGAGACCCCGACTGGACAGATATTGCACACTGCAAGTTGCGCACTCGCGCGAGGATTGCATAGGAGGGGCGCGCGATGCCTGGTTAATGCTGAGCTGTTTATTTTAATTTCTAATTTTAAGGGTTGTAATTGATTTAAAACGATTTCTGACGGGTGTCAGGCGTATCATTAGTCAATTTGTACGTATTTTCATTTTCGTAACTAGGGTTTACACTCTGAGAGAGATTCCAACGTGGACGGAAGCCTAAACTCTACTTTTTTAATTTCTCTTGGGATTTTCTATCATTGTGAATATTTATTTGTATTTTGCTGGATTTATATGAGGATTTGAACGTTACTAGTGGTTTATAATCAGCAATTGGGTTTGATCATTTCTATCCTTCATCTTTCAATTGTTTGCTTATTAGCCATGTTTAGCTTTGATCCAATAATGGCTTTTGGTTCAGTCATGAACTAAACTCCATTATGGGATTCTAACGGATTTTAATATGTAGTTTGGTTGCATGCTTGAATGCTGGACTGTTTTACATATCATAGGGGATTTCTATCATAATTGTTTTGCATATATGAATGCTTGATCACCATTTATTTTCAGTACTTGTATGGAATTGACAATGAACATGCAAGTATGGATTGTAATCATGATAGCATACGTATATGGGGTTGTTTTGTATGGATTGTGTATTTCGTGAATCAAATAGACATATATTGTTTCACCGTATGAGTTAGAATAAGGGCTTGTGCTTAAATTCAATATGATTGCAATTTCACATAGACATATAGTGATTTTGGTTATATTGATGATTACATAGAGTCTATCGCTAGTCATAGTGCATTGAAAAATGGCTATGACTCTTTTAGTGCTCTTGGCTACTTTCCTATGATATGTGAACAAGTCTTGCATAATAGTGGTGATTAGATGAAATATTAAATGAAGTTAGGATCCCATTACTTTCAGATTTGATTTATTACATCTTTATTAGTGTTTTAATCGTTATTTGCGATTAGCGTAATTCACCAATCATATTCATTAGTTTGAGCATATAAATATAGTGATTTAATTAATGCATAGTGATTTAAATTAGACAACTTTCTCTGTGGGATCGATATTTTACTTGCTATGTATTACTTGTTGAAACATGTATGCTTGCATGAGTTAGAGCTCTTTTGTTAGAACTAAAAAAGAGGCAACAACCATGCATGCGGTAATCCACATAAACAGGTTATTCCAACAGAGTAATAAAGAATGGAACCAGGTCATACGTAATCCGCACAGACAGGATATTCCAACAGAATAATAAAAAATGGAACCAGGTCATGCGTAATCCGCACAGACAGGATGTTCCAACAGAATAATAAAGAATGGAATAACAACAGAATTCACCAGGCATGCGATAGACCGCACAGACAGGTTATTCCAACAGAATAATAAAGAATAGAATAACAACAGAATTCACCAGGCATGCGATTGATCGCATAGACAGGTTATTCCAACAGAATAATAAAGAATAGATTAACAGAAGAATTTCACCATGTATGCGGTACTTCGCATAAACAGGTTATTCCAACATAATAATAAAGAATGGAATAACAACCCTTACGAGTATTGAAAGAAAATAACTCTCTTCATGAATACGAAAGAATAATACCCCTTACCTTAGAAGAAACTGGATATTGAAAAAGTGAGGTAGCAGACTTCTCCTCCTCTTTCTCTCTATAATTTCTCTCTATAGTTTCTCTCTCAAGAGTTTCAGTGAATTCGTAAGAAATAATGAAGGAATGAGCTTCTATTTATAGGAGAATGGACTGAATAGTAACTAATTCATGAACGGTCCAGATTGATTTACTTTTAAACGGACGGTCCATATTGATTTACTATTAAAACTTAAAGCAACGGTCCATATTGATTTACTATTAAAACTTTAAACCAGCAATCCATATTGATTTACTATTAAAACCTTAAACCAGCGATCCATATTGATTTACTATTATAATTTCAACCAACGGTCTGAAAAATTAGCACATCTATTCATGGAATAATATTGTACTCAAATAATTTGGACGAAAAGAAATATATTTTTCAGGTGAATAGTACCCCGTGAATAGTACTTTGGAAATAGTACCCTGTGAATAGTACCCCGACACGAAAAGTGTCCCAAATACCCGAGTGAATAATACTAAAGTGAATAGTAACCGGATGAATGGTAACCCGTGAATAGTAACTCGTGAATAGTATTCTGGCAAAAAAAGTGCCCCGAATACCCAAGTAAATAATACTAGAGTGAATAGTAACTGGGTATTTTATGACAACTTGTTTACTTTGAAATTTTTTCACATATCACCCTTAACTTTAACCTTTTATCAATTTAAACATTTACTAAATAGAATAATTATAAGAAAATTGAATACTTTTATTTCATAAAATTTGGGGCCTCACAGTTCTGACATTTTCCTATAAATAGGGTACTTAGGTTAGAATTGAAAATCACACCAGAATCAGAAATTTTCTCTCTTTATAATATCGAACGTATTTTTGTGAGTATTTAGATACTTTGAGAGTTGATAAGTAGTGTAAGTTTTCTTCAGCATTATATCCGATATTTCATTCAGAATATTCTTTTGAGGTAAGGGATGTTATTTTCTTTGTAAATTATGTTATTTCTTTCAATATCATTATACCGAAATATTGGTATGAATTTTATTATGAAATTTTTACCTTTTCATGTCAAAGTTATTATTTACGTATACGACACTATTCACGTATACGACACTATTCACGAATACGGTACTACTCACGAGTACTATTTAAGAAGTATGATTTTTCTTGTGAAATTTATACCTTTTTGTGTCGGAGTTACTATTCACGTATACGGCACTATTCACAGAAAAATAAAAATTTTCTTCTTTGTCCAAGATGTCTATTATGGTTACTATCTTTGATTGTATCCATGTTTTGATCTTTATTCTTGAATTATACTCCACTTTGGTTTATTATGGAGTATTTTTGAACTTAGATTATCTAAAGTACGAATCCCTAATCTTTGTCCTTTTATCTCATTGGATTCATTTCTTTAAAATATTTTTCATCATCCTCAGTCCTAAATGATGATATAACTGAATATCTTTGGCATGTAGTGCAAAAATGAATGATTATCTGATGAATATCTTTGGCCTGTAGTGCAAAGATGGACATGTGTTGAGATGAACATGACCAACTGGTGATACAAATGAATATCTTTGGCCCGTAGTGCAAAGATAAATATTTGAATCAAGATGTATATTGATTGGTGTTACAAGGATAAAATATTAATGATGGACTTTTAAATTCATAGATGATAGTAGATTTCATTCTCTACTTAACTCTTCTAATGAATTGTTATTTCCACTGTGAGTATTGATCTAAAACTGGTTGTCCATTATATTTTATCTGATTTGTTGAAGGCTAACAATAATTTGTTGTTCATTATCTTAGTCATAATATTCTTTACTGGGCTAGTTGAGCTCACCCTTTTCCTTTTTGTTCCATTTTTCTTCTCAGGATGCGAGAATATAGCGGGAACTAGTCGGGGTATGGATTGATGGTCCTAGACAGTTGTTTTAGCAGTCCTCACTATTTTGTAAAATAGTGTATAAATAATTGTAATGAAGACTTATTTTAGTGTGGATATTATCTAGAAGACAATATTTGTATTTACATTCATAGGATATGTGTTGTCGTATTTTGCACGACAATTGTAATAATGAAGTTGTAGTTGTTTTCTGTACCATGTATTTGGCGACTCAAAGTGGGTTGGGTGGATTAGACCTATTTTGGGGGTGTCACAATAGAGGTGGAAATGGAATCCCTCATAATGTTGATAGACGCTCAGCTGGATGAAGACCAATGGTTACAAGATCGGTATCACCAATTGTCTCTAATAGATGAAAGGCGGGCTGCAGCCATCTTCTATGGTCAGTTATACCAACAGAGGATCGCTCGATCCTTCAACAAGAAAGTCTGGCTATGGCAGTTCAAAGAACATGACTTGGTCTTGAAGAAGGTTCTTGACAACCAAGATCAATCTAAAGGAAAATTTTCCCCAAACTGGGAAGGCCCGTTTGTTGTCAAGGAGGTATTAACAGGAGGAGCCCTCAGATTACAAGAGATGGATGGCGAGGAATTTCCCCAACTCATCAACTTGGACACCGTGAAATGGTATTATGTTTGAAGTTTCCTACAAACCAGCATCCTGGTTCTGGATTATCAGATCCATCAGTCAATTCAGGTTTTCAAAACCTTTCTCACTATATACAATCCTCACCACTTCAGTTTGTCCCACTAGGGGTAAACCTTTCACAACTTCAGTTTGTCCAACTAGGGATAAACATTTCACAACTTCAGTTTGTCCCAGTAGGGATAAACATTTCACAACTTCAGTTTGTCCCGCTAGGGATAAAACATTTCATAACTTCAGTTTGTCCCATCAGGGGCAAACTACGCAGGCCTGATCTCCCCAATACACGGGAGTACGTATGCAACCATTTTTATGGTCCGATCTAACTACAGAAAAAATAAAAATATATATCTACACCCTCTTTACCACCAACAACTTTCAACCTTTTCACACTAGGTTGGAACTACGCAGACCTGATCTCCCCTCATTAATAGGAGTACGTAGGCAGCCATTCATGGTGCGGTCTCACCCCTACCAAAAACACAAAATCTTGTTAATGGTACTGAGATCATCCTTCCATTTTTAAACCACACCTCATCAGCTTAGACAAAAGGGATATAATTACTTGGTCTCCCCACACAAATGGGAAAATCGACGACCATCTAAGCTGCGGTTGAGTCCTCAACAAGAAACATCAATCCATAAGAGATGGAACTACCTGGGTTCCCCAATACAAGGAAGTACCAATGACCATTTGTGGGGTGGTCAACCTCAGAGAGGATCCTCTCCATAACCACATACAAAAAACCCAGTCCCAAGATACCAAAAGGTAGGGGAATACAAAGATCAACGATCCATTCTGAAAGATCCTAAGACATCTCAATGTCCATCCATCAAGGAGGAGTTCAGAATACATCAAGATTACAAGCCCTGAAGAAATATACAACTATCAAGCAATTAACAAGGCATAACTAAAAGGGAAGTGAACCAAAACAAATTTCCTTTCCATATAACACTGTTTGATATATACAATGTGTCATGTACATGACAAAAATGGCTAACCTAGTCAATGTAGGAAAATCAAAGCTAATCTACAAACCAGTGGATAAGCGAGCCATCAAGTCTAACATGGCATCCCTCTCAGAAGATGAGGGTAACTCTATGAGCTCCTGTCGAAGGGTATCTACACGAGCCAAGAGATATTCGGCCATCTGCATGGTGACACTATGCTCATCAATGAATGTGCTCATCTCTGCAATAATGTCAGCAGTATGAGACCTCAATGCAGTACTATCTGTAATGGAAACATCTCTGGTAGCTAGAGCACCATCCCGCTCAATAACAGTTGCATCCCTAGATGATCGAGCCTCATCCTGCTCAACAACAGAGGTATCCTTGTAAGCTAGAGCATCATCTCTCTCAATCAGAGTGGCATCTCTATCAGAAAGAGCTGTCAACATCAAGGCTCTAGCCTGATCCCTCTCAAATGTCATCAAATGCAGACTCTACTCTAAATACTCTGCAAAACGTGGAGTCACAGCAGTAGGAACACTGGAAGAATCAGGGTCCTCCATAGGCTCCCTTTTATCAAAATTAGTACCCGACTCTGAGGATACAACCCTAGCCGATGCAATCTCTGCCTCCAACCATGCAGAATACTCTGTAGAACGACCTGGATGGCTAGTAGAAAAATTATCCCTCTCACGCTGGGTCCAACAGGTATAAATCCTGGACAAGCCCTCTACTGATAGAAGTCGAGATGACAAACGCTGACCCAAAGCCCCGTCAAAGGGATGAAAATCCTGAAATTGGTCAAACTGTGCCATCACAACCAGTGGATGATAAGTGGTCACACCCCTCAAACCAGCCAGAGGAAGATATCCATGCTAGCTGCATAAGTGATAAAGCTACAGGGAGAGCTAAGAACTAAACACGACAGAATATCAAACAGATCCTCAATCACTGATAAGAAAACCGACCAAGAAGATGCATTTTTACATTTCGCCGGCTGGAAGGAGTAAGACATGGCTATTGTAACGATCGAGAAATTCGGATCTGATTGTAAAATGATTTTATTAATTTAAATAATAATAAAATCTTATCCTATGTGTTATCAAGATGGTTGTCGTTATATAACCTAGTGACGTTGGAATGTCGTAGTATTTGAGCTACGTGGATGAATTAAAGTGTTTGAATTTTCAAGACGAAAATAAAAGTTTTTCGAGAAATTTTCCGAAAAATACTATTCATCGGTATGTGCTCAGGATATAATTTTGAGATTTCGAGAAATACGTAATGATGGAATATCAAGGTAAGATGGATTATGTAATAATAATCTAGTTATGGGAAAAACGATATTTCGCTTGTGGAATTAATTTGTGAATATTAAGTAAAGCGAAATGTTAAGGAATGAGTAATGGTGTATGATACTTTGCGTATTGTACAAAGTAATGTAAATGAGTATAATACGAGGTCTTATACGAGTTAGTATGAAGGATGAAATACAGTATATAAATTCTATAAGAATTGAAATACGAAAATAATACATGAACTATATGTGTATGTATTATGAGATAATTAATGGACTTGGATGATTGCTTGAATTAATATAAGTCCAAGTAGATTAAAGAGAGAGGCTCAATAATTGATTAATGAACAAGCTAGTGTTTATTAATACAAAGCCCGAAGGATTAATTAATCCAAGCCTAAGCTAGAATCCATGAGTTAAATGACCCATAGGGCAAAACCATATTAATATGGTTAATGCGTGGTGACCAAGTGATGTAATGACCAAGATAAGTGGGGATCAAGAATGTGTGGTGGTCAAGTATGTGTGATGAGCAAGTATGTGTATTGACCAAGAATTAGAAGTAATAGCCAAGTAATGAATAGTAAGGAGGTGGCTTAAAGGAGGTGGGATGTTTTATTGACAAAACTACCCTAACTTTGCTAAGTCTATAAATATAGAAGGCTTGTAAGCCATTTGTTGGTTGATTCAAATAAACTAACAACTCCCAAAGTGCTTAAGTGTTAGAGAGAATAAGCTAGCAATAAGTCATTTCATAAGTAAGAAGAAGAAGTAAGCTACCTTACCAAGACAACAAAAGTAAGATTTCTTCTCCAATTATCTTCTATCTCTAACATGATAGGATGATAAGAAAAGTGGAATTAAGAAACATGTATGATTAAGTAATGAACTTAAGCCACATAAGTTGGTCATAAATCATTTGAACTTATATAAGTTATAAACTTATGATGAGTTAACATGGAATATTAAGTATGAATATAAGAAATTGTAATAAGGTTAGTAAAATGAAAGTAAAGAACTTGTATGAATATGTATTACGTATACATAAATGAAGCTATATGTTGAAAACATATAAGTATGATGATTAAAAGACTCTAATTATCATAAGTTATGAACAATTGAGTTATAAGTAGTCATAAACTCATGAAGAATAAGTCCAAAAATCCAACAATGATAATAAGTTGTTGTATCAAGTATGTCAAGATGTTCACATAATGAATGAAGTTCATTTGTAATGTTGAACAAATTGTAAGAATGAAGAATTGCCAGAATTTGTGCGATTTGACGACAATCGTCGAATTCGTAAAAAAAATCTCGGAATGAAAGTCAAATTTTAGGTTGGATTACGAAACCGTTGTTTTCCAATGGAGACAAGTCTTATTTGGCATTTAAGAGTTGTGGACTCAAAAATGACCGGATTCCGACTTAGAACGAAGAAACGAGCGTTGAACGTTCACGAACGTTTATCGTTTACGTTAAAAATGAACAAATAGGTGAATTTTTAGCAAATGAATTTAAATAGATAAAATTCTTGAATGATCATGTAGATTATGTAATTTGTGAACCGTAGGCTTTTGAACGAGCCAATTCAGAGCTATAACGAAGAAGTTATGCGTCCAAGAAGTTCACAAAGTTCACAAACTGAATTTGGTATCTGGTGCACAGAGTTGGCGCCGCGGCGCCAACCCAAGGCATTTAACCCGCGTCGCAGCGCCGTACAGTGTCATAAGCTACTGGAGAGTGGCGCCGCAACGCGGCACATTACACATGGACTCGCGCCGCAGCGCCAAGTCCGGGTCAGAGAGGCATAAGGCTCGCTCCGCAGCGCGATAGGAAGGCATAAAGATGGCGCCGCAGCGCCAGTCTCAGAACAAAGACAGCAATGAATGTTTTAAAGTACAAAGGAGAGAAGTTAATTGAGTTAACATTAAACATAACTTAAGGAAGGTAATGTAACATTGTTAAACTTTGTTAAAACCTTAAGGAATGTAATGTAAAGGTTAATATAACCTAGTCAAACGTAAACGCAATGATAACGATAAACCGGAATGAATAGTAACTGAATCTAATACACAATTAGATTAAGAAGAAAGGTAAGATATAGTCGTATACATACTTGATCATATGTGACCTAATGTAAGGCATTATGTGATCATGTACTGTAGGGGCTTGAAAGACTTAAACATAAAGTTAATATACGATAGCAGACGCTAAAGGCAAGTATTCTAACTCTTGTTTCAGTTCAATCTGAACAATTTTAAGATTCATGTATTCTTTCGCATGGATTGAAGTATGTTGAGGTTAAAGCCAATCTTTTTGGCTAAACTTGATAATCTACTCTTGTATTATCAAATGTTGCTGTCTTTTGTCAACTACTTGATATGGTTTTCAAAAGAAGACTGAAATGTTAAACAAATGTTTTGTCGGTAAAACGACAGGCACGTGAGGTTGCCAAATGATTAAACATACATACGTTTAATGGATGTAGTGTTGATCAACATAGAGTATAATAGGTTGATCACCTAGAAGTGCTCGTAAGTAATATCGGGCTTACGGAATTCGTTCCGGGTTGTCCTTTTTCAATAAAGAATGAATACTCAAGGTCTTTGATCAGAGTGGATGTTTTACTAAATATTGTTGTTCTTGTAAAACAGTTTTGAAAGAAAAGATGAAGTGCTATTTTGAATTATCAATAGTACTTCATAACTATTGTTCAGTTATTGAAGATATACGATTCGTATGTGTCAAGCATGTTGTTATTGAATTGTTATACTTGTTGAGCTAGCCATGCTCACTCTTGCTTGAACCATATGAATGCAGCTAAGGCTGAACGTCCCGAAGGATCAAAAAGGGATAAAGGAAAAGCTAAGGCAGATTGTTAAGCTGTCTTGTAATAGTATAGGTCTATTGTTGTAATGTAATTGATATTATAACAAAGAACCTTTGTAAGGGGTATAGAACCTGGGAAATTGTAAATATTACTTTAATATATAGAAGTTATATTCGTTCTTTGAGACTATTCAATTGGATGAATGTATAAATGTTGTACAGTATAGCACCATCTGTCGGGTTGGAAGATACCCGGATTTGGGGGCGCTACAAGTTCGTATCAGAGCCTAGGTTATAAAACTTAAGGGGGAAAATAGAACCTTAAGTCATAACCTTAAGAAAGAATAAAGAAGTAAAAGATGGAAAGTAACTCTATAAAAATGTATTATATTATGTTATGTGTTTCTATTATTTCACTAACGTGTACTAATCAAACTATATTGTTTTATTGTAGATGTCAGGAGAAAATGATATGTATAGAGATATACATGTAGTGAGCGAGGATTCGGTTAATCGGGTAGAGATACTACCAAATCCTGTAGCCGTAGAACCAGAAGTGGTGATAATTGAGTCTGGAGACTCAGACAATTTAGAATATATGTCTATATTTGATGGCATGATAGAGGAGGAGGTGGACGTGATGTCCTTTGATCAGGTTCCACCTACAAAGGAATTGTCTACGAGAGAATCAATGAAGGCATTGTTTATATCAGTATTGGATAGAAATATCCATTACTGCCAAGAGGTTAAGGAGTTGAAAGAGGAACTCCAAGCTGTCCGAGAGGACAAGGCTAGTATGGAAGGAATGTGGGAAGAGGAGCACGATGATAGAGTCCTAGCTATGGACAAGGTCCGAGATTTGAAAGAAGAAGTCTTTGAGCTCAAACAGGAGCTAAAGACTAAACAGCAGAAGTTAGAGAGGATATCCTATATACATAGGAGTTCTCATATAGATTTTCAGCAGCAGTTAGCTGGATATCAGATAGAAGCAGGACAGACCCATCATACCATCAGTAGAGATGTTGTTGCCGGTTTGGCCAGAGCAGACTTTGAGAATGCCTTACGGCAGATGTAATCTAGCAATAGCTAGAGTAGCTTAGATATGTAAATATTACATATCTAGTAGTGACGTAAAATCCTCTTTTGTATAAACAAAGGGTAGTCTTGTGTAAAATCCCAATTTTTAGAAAGTAATTGCGGGATGGTAATGTAATCAGCAAGGCTGAGTAATGTAAAATAATGTAGTGTTATACTACAAGTTATGAATCAATATAAGTCTTTTTATGGAATATATTGAGTAATGAGTATGATTTATTGTTTTATTATAAATAATAACAAACCAACAAGAATAAAGTAATAATGATGTGTTGTTTTTTTAACAGCAAAATGCCACCAAGAAGGAGACAACGAAATCAAGACGCTAATGTTAACCAACCGGAGGGTGGTCCGATTAATCCAATGCAGGAGTTCGTTAATCTTTTAACGGCTGCATTTAATAGAATGGGGGCTAATATACCTGTGATTCCTGGAGTATTACGAGCTACTACTTTTAAGGATTTTAAAAGTGTAGGTCCGCCGAAGTTCAAAGGAACTACGGACCCTATAGAAGCCCAGACTTGGGTAAAAGAAATCGAGAAAGCATTTGTAATAGCAAATGTTGAGGAGGGTCAAAAGGTTGCCTTTGCAACCTATTTGATGAATGGAGAGGCCAACTTCTGGTGGGAGGCAAACCAGGCTAGGGCTGATATAGGAAATCTAACGTGGGAGAGGTTTAAGGAGATTTTCTTCGAGAACTATTTTCCCACGAGTATGCAAGGAAGGATGGAAATGAGGTTTCTTGAATTGAAACAAGGGGATATGACAGTTCCCCAGTATGCTGCCAAGTTTAATGAACTGGCATGATTTGCTCCACATCAGGTGGACACTGAAGTGAGAAATGCTAGAAGATTTGAGCAGGGCTTAAAACCCTGGCTCTATAGCCGAATCTCAGTGTTCCAAAGTACTTCTTTTGGAACCATACTAGAAAAGGCAATCATTGCTGAAGGTGGGAATGAGGCTCTTAGCCAATACCACAAAGATAAGAAAAACAAGGGCAAGGGTGATGGAGGATCCAAAACCGAGGGAGCCAGTGGAAGTGGCAACAGTCAAAAGAGGAAGGGCTTTAACTCTGGGAATACCGGAGTAAAACAAGGGGATTCTAAGAGAAGGATGGAGGCCTGTAAAACCTGCGGGAAGACTCACTTAGGAGTCTGTCTCAAAGGAAAGGCAGTATGTTATAATTGTGGACATGAAGGGCACATTTTGCCTAACTGCCCAAATCCAAAGAAAAATCATGGATGTTTTGTATGTGGATCAACTGATCACATAGCAAAGAATTGCCTGAAGAAGGGGACGGAAGGAAGTAAGGGAACTAATAGTGGTAAGTTAGCTATTAGTGGTCCAGCTCAGCCGGGAAAATCAATGGCTCGCACTTTTAACATGACGGTCCAAGATGCTGTGGCGTCAGGGGATGTAGTTGCAGGTATTATTCCGATCAATAACATAAATGCATACGTTCTTTTTGATTCGGGTGCTACTTATTCGTTTATAGCATGTGATTTTGCTAGACGACTAGAATTATTTCCCGAAAAATTACATATACCTTTGAACATTAAGGTAGCAAATGAGGAGATAATTCCTGTTGAAAATATTCATAGGAGTTGTTGCATAGAGGTACGGGGTTGTAAGTTATCAGTAGATTTAATACCGATAAAATTAGGAGAATTCGACGTAATTCTCGGATTGGATTGGTTAATTAATCATAGAGCAATTATAGATTGCAAAAAGAAATGTGTGAAAATCAAGTCGTTGAGGCAACCTCCTGTAGTATTTTACGGTAGTAAGTTGCCGGGACGTCCATGTTACCTTACGATGACACAAACTAGAAAATTATTAAGAAAGGGTTGTATAGGTTACCTATGCCATGTTGTGGATACCCAAAGAGTGGGAGCAACCATGGAACAAATACCTATAGTAAATGAGTTCATGGATGTATTTCCAAGTGAGTTATCGGGATTACCGTCGGATAGAGAGATCGAATTTGTGATAGACGTTGTGCCAGGAGCGGCACCAGTCTCAAGGGCACCGTATCGTATGGCGCTTGTGGAAATGAAAGAACTAATGGTTCAGTTACAAGAACTATTGGATAGAAAGTACATTCAACCAAGTGTTTCTCCGTGGGGGGCACCAGTGTTGTTTGTCAAGAAGAAAAATGGATCGTTAAGGCTTTGTATTGACTATCGGGAGTTGAACAAGTTAACGATAAAGAATAAATTCCCATTGCCCAGGATCGATGATCTCTTTGATCAATTAAAAGGGGCAAAGTATTTTTCTAAAATAGATTTGAGGACGGGGTATCATCAGTTGAAAGTTAGGAAGGAAGATGTACCAAAGACGGCATTTAGGACTCGTTATGGTCATTACGAGTTTCTGGTGATGTCATTTGGGTTGACGAATGCACCAGCTGCATTTATGGATATGATGAACAGAGTGTTCAAACCATATTTGGACAAGTTCGTCGTAGTGTTTATCGATGATATTCTGGTCTATTCTAAGACGCTAGAAGATCATGCTGAACACTTAAGATTAGTGTTGGAAACACTGAGGTAGGAGAAGCTATATGCGAAATTCACCAAATGTGAATTTTGGCTGGAAAAGGTGCAGTTTTTAGGTCATGTCATTGACCAAGAGGGGATTTCAGTAGATCCAGTGAAGGTGGAAGCAGTGATGAATTGGGAACAGTCGAAAACGCCGACTGAGGTGCGGAGTTTCCTAGGGTTAGCAGGGTACTATCGAAGATTTATTCAAGATTTTTCGAAGATAGCTACCCCGTTGACTAATTTGACAAGGAAGACGGTGAAATATGTATGGACGGATAAATGTGAAGGCAGTTTTCAAGAACTGAAGAAAAGATTAAGTGAAGCGCCTGTTTTGTCGTTGCCTGATAACACAGGAAATTTCGTAGTATACAGTGATGCTTCGCATAGAGGACTTGGTTGTGTGCTTATGCAACATGGCAAAGTCATTGCGTATGCGTCACGGCAGTTGAAGGATTATGAGAAAGTTTATCCTACTCATGATCTGGAACTGGCAGCAGTAGTATTTGCCCTAAAGATATGGAGACATTATCTTTATGGGGAAAAATGTGATATATATACGGACCATAAAAGTCTAAAATATATCTTCACTTAGAAGGAGTTGAATATGAGACAGAGGAGATGGCTAGAGTTGATAAAGGATTGTGATTGTGAAATCATGTATCACCCTGGAAAAGCCAATGTAATTGCCGACGCCTTAAGTAGAAAGGGTCGGAAAAAGTTGTCTATGTTAACAGCTCAAAATGAGTTAATAACAGAGATAACTATGATGGAATTAGAGGTAAAGTTGCCAATTGAGGCGGATCAGAGACTATTTGCGACGGAGATGCAGTCTACCATCATAGAAAGAGTCAAGGAAGTACAACTCACAACAGACAAGTGTAATCAAATGAAAAAGCGGATATCCGAGAATGAAGATGCTAAGTATAGTCTTGATAATGAAGGATTATTAAGATTTGAGGGAAGAATTTGGGTTCCGAATGAGACGGAATTAAAGGAGTAAGTGTTACAAGAAGCCCATAATTCGAGGTACTCGATACATCCTGGTAGCACTAAGATGTAGCAAGACCTTCGACAAAGTTTTTGGTGGCCGAACATGAAGAGAGAAATAGCAGAGTATGTGAGTAGGTGCTTGACTTGTCAAAAAGTTAAGGCCGAACATCAACGACCCAGTGGCTTATTACAGTCATTGGAGATTCCAGAATGGAAGTGGGAGCATATCACGATGGACTTCGTGGTGGGACTTCCGATAACGCAAAAAGGGTACGATTCGATCTGGGTAATAGTGGACTGGTTGACGAAATCGGCTCACTTTTTGCCAATAAGGGTCAAGTATAACTTAGACCAATTAGCTAAACTTTATGTTAAGGAAATCATTTCCAGACATGGAGTACCGGTATCGATTGTGTCAGATCGTGATCCACGATTCACATCGAACTTTTGGAGGAGTTTGCAAGAGCAGTTGGGAACACAGCTGAAGTTAAGCACGGCTTATCATCCTCAGATTGATGGGCAGAGCGAGAGAACAATTCAGACGTTAGAAGACATGTTGAGGTCTTGCGTCATGGATTTCAAGGGTAGTTGGGATGATCACCTACCACTAGTAGAGTTTGCGTATAACAATAGTTATCATGCAAGCATAGGTATGCCGCCTTATGAAGCTCTGTATGGGAGAAAATGCAGAACACCTTTGTGTTGGGATGAGGTGGGAGAACGCCGTATGCTAGGACCAGAATTGGTGCAGCAAACAGCGGAGGTAGTAAAGTTAATTCGGATGCGTTTTGTCACGGCTCAGGATAGACAGAAAAAGTATGCAGACTCACATAAACAAAGTCGAGAGTTTGAGGTGGGTTCGTATGTATTTCTAAAGGTATCTCCCTGGAAAGGAAAGATACGCTTTGGAAAGAAAGGAAAGTTAAGTCCAAGGTTTATAGGACCTTTTGAGGTGTTGAAACGGGTGGGAGAGGTAGCTTATATGATAGCATTACCTCCAGCCCTAGAGCGGATACATAACGTGTTTCACGTATCTGTATTACGTCCATATAAGCCGGACTATAAGCATGTAATCGAGTATGAGCCAATTCATATCGAGAAAGACTTAACTTATGAAGAGTTACCGATGCAAATCATTGATAGAAAGGAACAAGTTTTTAGAAACAAGGTAATACCATCAGTGAAGATATTATGGAGGAACCACGATGCTGAAGAAGCAACGTGGGAACTAGAAGAAAAGATGAAAAAAAAAATTCACATCTATTTGATTAAAGTAAGACGAGATTCTGGGGACAGAATCTTTATAAGGGGGGAAGAATGTAACGATCGAGAAATTCGGATCTGATTGTAAAATGATTTTATTAATTTAAATAATAATAAAATTTTATCCTATGTGTTATCAAGATGGTTGTCGTTATATAACCTAGTGACGTTGGAATGTCGTAGTATTTGAGCTACGTGGATGAATTAAAGTGTTTGAATTTTCAAGACAAAAATAAAAGTTTTCCGAGAAATTTTTCGAAAAATACTATTCATCGGTATGTGCTCGGGATATAATTTTGAGATTTCGAGAAATACGTAATGATGGAATATCAAGGTAAGATGGATTATGTAATAATAATCTAGTTATGGGAAAAACGATATTTCGCTTGTGGACTTAATTTGTGAATATTAAGTAAAGCGAAATGTTAAGGAATGAGTAATGGTGTATGATACTTTGTGTATTGTACAAAGTAATGTAAATGAGTATAATATGAGGTCTTATACGAGTTAGTATGAAGGATGAAATACGGTATATAAATTCTATAAGAATTGAAATACGAAAATAATACATGAACTATATGTGTATGTATTATGAGATAATTAATGGACTTGGATGATTGCTTGAATTAATATAAGTCCAAGTAGATTAAAGAGAGAGGCCCAATAATTGATTAATGAACAAGCTAGTGTTTATTAATACAAAGCCCAAAAGATTAATTAATCCAAGCCCAAGCTAGAATCCATGAGTTAAATGACCCATGGGGCAAAATCATATTAATATGGTTAATGTGTGGTGACCAAGTGATGTGATGACCAAGATAAGTGGGGATCAAGAATGTGTGGTGGTCAAGTATGTGTGATGAGCAAGTATGTGTATTGACCAAGAATTAGAAGTAATAGCCCAGTAATGAATAGTAAGGAGGTGGCTTAAAGGAAGTGGGATGTTTTATTGACAAAACTACCCTAACTTTGCTAAGTCTATAAATATAGAAGGCTTGTAAGCCATTTGTTGGTTGATTCAAATAAACTAACAACTCCCAAAGTGCTCAAGTGTTAGAGAGAATAAGCTAGCAATAAGTTATTCCATAAGTAAGAAGAAGAAGCAAGCTACCATACCAAGACAACAAAAGTAAGATTTCTTCTCCAATTATCTTCTATCTCTAACATGATAGGATGATAAGAAAAGTGGGATTAAGAAACATGTATGATTAAGTAATGAACTTAAGCCACATAAGTTGGTCATAAATCATTTAAACTTATATAAGTTATAAACTTATGATGAGTTAACATGGAATATTAAGTATGAATATAAGAAATTGTAATAAGGTTAGTAAAATGAAAGTAAAGAACTTGTATGAATATGTATTACGTATACATAAATGAAGCTATATGTTGAAAACATATAAGTATGATGATTAAAAGACTCTAATTATCATAAGTTATGAACAATTGAGTTATAAGTAGTCATAAACTCATGAAGAATAAGTCCAAAAATCCAACAATGATAATAAGTTATTGTATCAAGTATGTCAAGATGTTCACATAATGAATGAAGTTCATTTGTAATGCTGAACAAATCGTAAGAATGAAGAATTACCGGAATTTGTGCGATTTGACGATAATCGTCGAATTCGTAAAAAACTCTCGGAATGGAAGTCAAATTTTAGGTTGGATTACGAAACTATTGTTTTCTAATGGAGATAAGTCTTATTTGACATTTAAGAGTTGTGGACTCAAAAATGACCGGATTCCGACTTAGAACGAAGAAACGAGCGTTGAACGTTCACGAACGTTTATCGTTTACGTTAAAAATGAATAAATAGGTGAATTTTTAGCAAATGAATTTAAATAGATAAAATTCTTGAATAATCATGTAGATTATGTAATTTGTGAACCGTAGGCTTTTGAACGAGCCAATTCGGAGCTATAACGAAGAAGTTATGCGTCTGGGAAGTTCACAAAGTTCACAAACTGAATTTGGTATCTGGTGCACAGAGTTGGCGCCGCGGTGCCAACCCAAGGCATTTAACCCGCGTCGCAGCGCCAGGTACAGTGTCATAAGCTACTGGAGAGTGGCTCCGCAGCGCGGCACATTATACACAGACTCGCGCCGCAGCGCCAAGTCCGGGTCAGAGAGGCATAAGGCTCGCACCGCAGCGCGATAGGAAGGCATAAAGATGGCGCCGCAGCGCCAGTCTCAGAACAAAGACAGCAATGAATGTTTTAAAGTACAAAGGAGAGAAGTTAATTGAGTTAACATTAAACATAACTTAAGGAAGGTAATGTAACATTGTTAAACTTTGTTAAAACCTTAAGGAATGTAATGTAAAGGTTAATATAACCTAGTCAAACGTAAACGCAATGATAACGATAAACCGGAATGAATAGTAACTGAATCTAATACACAATTAGATTAAGAAGAAAGGTAAGATATAGTCATTGTATACATACTTGATTATATGTGACCTAATGTAAGGCATTATGTGATCATGTACTGTAGGGACTTGAAAGACTTAAACATAAAGTTAATATACGGTAGCAGACGCTAAAGGCAAGTTTTCTAACTCTTGTTTCAGTTCAATCTGAACAAGTTTAAGATTCATGTATTCTTTCGCATGGATTGAAGTATGTTGAGGTTAAAGCCAATCTTTTTGGCTAAACTTGATAATCTACTCTTGTATTATCAAATGTTGCTGTCTTTTGTCAACTACTTGATATGGTTTTCAAAAGAAGACTGAAATGTTAAACAAATGTTTTGTCGGTAAAACGACAGGCACGTGAGGTTGCCAACTGATTAAACGTACATACGTTTAATGGATGTAGTGTTGATCAATATAGAGTACAATAGGCTGATCACCTAGAAGTGCTCGTAAGTAATATCGGGCTTACGGAATTCGTTCCGGGTTGTCCTTTTTCAATAAAGAATGAATACTCAAGGTCTTTGACCAGAGTGGATATTTTACTAAATATTGTTGTTCTTGTAAAACATTTTTGAAAGAAAAGATGAAGTGCTATTTTGAATTATCAATAGTACTTCATAACTATTGTTCAGTTATTGAAGATATACGACTCGTATGTGTCAAGCATGTTGTTATTGAATTGTTATACTTGCTGAGCTAGTCATGCTCACTCTTGCTTGAACCATATGAATGTAGCTAAGGCTGAACGTCCCGAAGGATCAAAAAGGGATAAAGGAAAAGCTAAGGCAGATTGTTAAGCTGTCTTGTAATAGTATAGGTCTATTGTTGTAATGTAATTGATATTATAACAAAGAACCTTTGTAAGGGGTATAGAACCTGGGAAATTGTAAATATTACTTTAATATATAGAAGTTATATTCGTTCTTTGAGACTATTCAATTGGATGAATGTATAAATGTTGTACAGTATAGCACCATCTGTCGGGTTGGAAGATACCCGGATTTGGGGGCGCTACAGCTATCTCATGGGAAAAACAATACACATGGCGTCGGAAAGTGCCAATCGATCTCAAGTGTGTCATAAACCACACGTACAACAAGACCGAACTGCCAGTAAATAAGCAGGATGGGTGTCACAATACGTGGCCGACCTCAAGGTCTCTGCCACAATCGTCGATAAGATGGTATATCCGTCCTGGGTCTCAAACCGGAACACCTGCCTATCTGGTACCCAATGCTCCAATATACCTTTTACAAAGCCTAATGGAACTTGGAATGTTAGAAGGGCCATTGAGTGATGCATCGGCTGATTAATTGTCACCCGATCTTGGGATGATAGAAGGTCATACCACAATCTCAATGAAGATACCATCAATAATGGTGGGGTATGATCAATGCGGCTAACTGTCGATGAAGACATCTGTAGGGCCGTATCATAAGACCATCAAGGGGTCAATGCTAAACTCATCTCTGGAAATGCATGTCCATAAACATAATGCATACATAATAAACAATAGATGATAATATGATGTAGGAAATGGAAAACAATATACATACATTCCTAAGTACATCATCATCTAAATACATCATCTCTGTGTACAGCTGAAAAATACAGGGAAATGAGGCACAGCCGCCCAACAACTAACAGAGGCCTATCAAAAGATATAACGAGAATGGGGAACAGCCGCCCAATATCTAACAGAGGCCTATCAAAAGGTATAACAAGAAATACATCAGAAGAAGTCAATAGTGTTGATGTCTACATCATCTAACCTATCCATCTGATGTAACTCTTCCTGAGTCACTGAATCTCTGCCAGTAGGGATATCAGGCCGATACAACAGAGGATCTGCACTGGAAAAACCATCTGAATATGGGACACTTGGAGGGCCAGCCCCAGAGCTGGAAGGATCAAAAGAATCTGCCTCGAAAGGATCTCTGCCCAAATGCCGGATGAAAAAATGTTTCCAGTCCAACTGCTGGGTCAAACTATCAATCTGCGTCAGATGAGTAGGCTCTCAAACATAGGCAATCTAATCCGCCATCATGAGGGAGTCAAAAACCATATCCCCCATAAACTATGTGGCGCAGGTCTGAGCTCCAATGGTGCGAGGGAACCACCAGCGATAGAATGCCTCTTGAGTGAACGGTCCCTCTGACAAAGTGAGCCATCAACTCCCATCAATGGGATATCAGTGATCGGTGGTTGCGACACAGGCTAATAACTCATAGTAGGAGGACAGATCAGTATACGAATCTCCCATGTGGTGCTCTTGATAGCACGCTCTCCTAAATAAAGCTCCTAACCGCCATCTGTGAAGAGAGGAATCCTACGGGTGGACATCACATACTCGACACCAGTCGGGAAACCACCCTCAAAGCCAACTGTCAAATGGTCCTCAGAGTAGGGAACCCATGTAATGACATCGGCTGTCAACAACTCCAATTGTAGGCGAGAATGGGTGAAAGCCTCAGCTACAGGAACCTCCACCAACGTGGAATGATGCCACCGCAGACATGGGAGCCTCTCATAGGCCCAAAACTACCAATACAAGATCAAATATATGCATTCAATCAACATTCTTAACCCGAACAAGGGAAATCAAAATAGAAAGACTCACCACCAGGAATGGGTAAAATCCTAGCCAAGCCTCTGTCAAGCTTTGCGAGTGCAGACGCATTCCCCAGAAGAAGTAGGAAAAGGTATAGGAGCCCCAATCAAACTCTCGAATATGGTCCATATTTCGTGTGGTGCTGACTAAAGCGAATGACATCATGGAAGAGTTATCCGCCAGGAAACAACCCTAGAGGATGACCAGGAACAATCGCCGAAGAATGTGATCCCTAACTCTCCTGTCATCGGGCAATGATTCACTCAACGCCCCACTCATGGTGTCTACACTCAAAGGACCAATACGGACTATCCTACATTTGAGCATCGTAACCGGGACTCCTAGCAAGGATCTGACGGCAGTAGGAGAAATGTCAGCCACACAAGGCACTAGCGCCCCAGAAAACTCCATACCAGTGATAAACCGCCAATCCATTGGCATCATTACCACCTCGCAATCCAACAAATAGAGAGACTGAGTCCGGTGAAACCAGCGCTCAGGCAACGCCCTGAGGTAACCCCAGGGACAACGACGGGGGAGGATGGAAAAGAACACCTCGAAACCCCAAGCATGCACAATTTCTCAGTACTCTGGGTGAAGATTCTAGTACAGAGAGTGTCTATTGAACCAGTTCCCTCGAGTCTGCGCAAAGTCGGGAACTTGCATCACAATGAAAATCAATATCAGAACCTTGCTCCTCATCAATAGGAAAAAGGAAGATCAAACACAGTTTTTACCTCGTTTGCATGCAAATAGATCGAGGGGTGACAACTCAAATCATCCAGAAGCTCTCGAATCGTCACATTAATGGCTGGAAGATCCCTGCGGCGAATAGAAGCAGAAGGAGCAAGATTCACAACCGGTACATCCCCCTCCTCCTCGTCCTCAACATCAGGTACCTCAACCCGAATATGACGAATCACTGACTCCGTCAATCGACAAGGCTGTCAGGTTGGGCGAGGCCGAGGCACATCAGAAGCTCTCCTCCTCACACCTAAAGAGGTCCTACAGGAGCTGCTTGGCTGGTTTAGATCCATATATCTGGACATAAGTCTCCAAATTACCTTAGAAAGGGTGTGGTAAATTCTAACTTGGAGCTTATTAAATGCAATTTATGTCTATATGCATGCATGTATGTATTACTTTAACATACGCCTACAGTAGAGTTAAAATACGTTCAGCATTGTTAAATACTAACATTTACTGTGTTGAATAATTTTTATAAATTCATATGAGCGTGCATAATCACTACTATGTGTCTAGAAGCATTTCATGTGATAACTCACTTTTTAACGGACAAAATTGGAAAAGAAGACATGCATATGTTACTAGGACAGTGCATAACACTTGTACGGTGATAGATTTTGCAGAAAACGGCCCGAACTCAGTAGATCTGAAGAAGAACTCTCGGACTCTCAGTATGGCTTCACTTGAAAATGACTTGTGAAAGGGAAAGCCACCTGATATACAACCCACGGATGGCCACGGGTGTACCTGCAGCTATCCTGGGTGGTCCCCTCCCTCTCCGAATGGATCAAATTTGAGTTTCAAAGGAGGTCCCACAAGCTAAAAAGTCAAATCAGGAAAAAAGACGCTACGCGCTTAAGCGAAAAAGCCTGAAATCCTGATTTTCAGAGACCAAAGTGTAGGTCTACATACCAATCATTATTATTCGCCCAAACATAGGGTTCACAAAGCCGATGATCACATCTGTTGCTAGCTACCTTTGGCAATACCTCATAAAGGTCCAATACCATCAAACTGGATTGTAAGTCCAATCACTAGGATCATAATTACGATCAAAACCATACATTTCATCAAAAGTCTCTCCCTAGCGGAGATTTCATACAACCTTAGCCGTTGGAGCACATTTCAGCGAAGGTCAGGCAGCCTTGACGTTATCAATTAAATCCAGCGAAGCATTGGAGGTGGTCCGATGATGTTTACCGTTGAAGAAAATTTCAACGAAGGTTAGGCAGCCTTGACGTTACTAGCCGTTGGCAATTAAATCCAGCGAAGCATCAGAGGTGGTCCGATGATGTTCACCGTTGAAGAACATTTCAATGAAGGTTAAACAACCTTGACGTTATCAGTCGTTGGTAATTAAATTCAGCGAAGCATCGGAGGTGGTCTAATGATCTCAATCGTTCAAGGACATTTCAATGAAGGCCAAACATTCCTAACATCACCAGCCGTTGGCAGTAACTCCAATGAAGCGTCAGAAATACCTGACGATACAAGCTGTGGAAAGCCATCTTCATTGGGGAGGACCGATGATGGAATCTGTTATACAGATCCTCAGGAATTAAAGCATATTTCCTCAGGAGTCTCTCGCATATGAGAAGAACATCTGCAGTGGAAAGTCTGCGATGAGGGTTAATAACTTTGGTGATAACCCCAAATGTCAACATCCTCTGGTCTCATTTATAGAGCAACCTCCATTCCATGCATTCTTCATACATTTGCATCATACTACATTACATGCCATCATGTTTATCTTGCCACATTTCAAGTGTCTAGTGATCTTTATCTTATCCATGCAATTACATTGCATGAATATGATAAAGAGGGTCATCTGTAGACACTCAAAATTTTACATTCTTGTTACTAACCCTGCAAGAGGGCAAAATCGTCTTCTAGAGATAACCCTGGAAGTCAAATCAGCTCAATCCCGGAGACAACCCCGGGATACGCAGTTTTTAATCTCGAAGACAACCCCAGGAGATCCAGTTTCAACCCCTGAGACAACATCAGGAGACTCGGTTCCAACCTCAGAGACAACCTCGAGGGATGCAATTCTAGAGATAACCCCGAAAAAGTCAGTTCTAACCTCGGAGACAACCCCGAGGCACTCAGTTTCAACCCTAGAGATAACCCCGGGAGGTCAAGCATACCTTAGAGACAACCCTGAGGACATTCAACATTCACAGCAGCCCAATCGTAGAGATAACCCTGAGCAACGACTGCTACATCTACGCAAAGCCGGAGATAACCCCGGTGAGGGGCAAAATCGTTATTTTGCCACCTCGATACTACATTCACGTCGTCTCAGCATCATTTCAATTAACACTGCATACAGAAGTGTCCCACAAGAACCATAGCTCAAATCCCGAGTGACTACTACACAAGACATCACACTGGATAGAATTTAAAGACTTGAAGATCTGGTCATAGACCCATCTTCCTGGCTTTGTAAAACCTCTTATCCCATGTCATTGTGTAGCTCTCGACAACAGCATTTCGAAAAGGTCCAACACGCCTTTATCGGATGCCTGGATTGAAAGTTATGAAGGTTTGAGCAGATAGCGCGTTGCACGAGTGCACGTACTTTGAGATGATGGGACCCGTAGAGCCCGAGGCACCCCGGGCAGTCGCAGGTAGACCTGCGATTGCCGCGATTAGACCCGCAGCTCCCTGGTCTATAAATAAGAGCCTTGGGCTGTAAAACTCCGAATTTTATGAAATAAAAGTATTCAATTTTTCTTATAATTACTATTCAGTAAATGGTTAAATTGATAAATGTTAAAGTTAAGGGTGATATATGAATTTTTTTCAAAATACGCAAGTGGTTATAAAATATTCATTGTTGTCGGGGAATATTCGTTTAGTCGTGGAATATTCTTTCTGTCGGGGAATATTCGTACGACGGCGCAGTCATTTGTGGGCCCCATAACAGAATAACTGTCGGATGAAGAAAACGATAAAATTGAGTTTTTTTAAATAACGGCGTAGTTATTACCGTTAACACTGTTGGAATACCCGGTGGTTAAAATACAGTAATACGCATTATTGCACAGTAGCACACGGTATTGCACAGTATTTTTAAAATTATTAATTCTTACGTAAGAAGGCACTACTAAATAATTGTCACAGTAATTACTGTTCAATATTTTATTTTATTGATTCAATAATTACTGCGTTGATATTTTATATTATTGTTGTTTCAATAATTGTTGATGCACAGTATTTTCCATTATCAGATCAATAATTCATATTATTTGAATAATATTATTAGATAACATTATTGGTAATGTCTAGAAAGTTCTGTCTAAGGAGAGGTTTGGTCACCTAATTGCGCGCCAGTAAGGAGAAATTCTTATTAGAAAGCCCCCTCTTTCCTGGGAACGGTCTGGTTGTCATAAATGTGATTCTGTAATATTATTTGTGAATAATTAATTATTGATTCATATGATAAGGAAATATTTATTTTATGTGGATATAAATGAGGGATATATTTTTATGGTTAAAAATGAAGGAATTAATGTTGAGGTATTTATCAGTATTTTTGTCGGAATGGAGGTATTAAAAATTAGGGTTTTTGAGATATTTTACGGGGGTTATAATTTTTAATCCGACCGTTGGATCATGGTAATATTTGGATATGTTATACATATATAAGTTGAGTATATGTCCACAAATTTTGAACCGTTAAAAATGAACGTATAATTTGTTATGAATTTTACGAAATGACTGGTTCAGAAATTGTTGAATTTTCGGAGTTAATCATTTTGGTGGAAAATTCTAGAATTGGTGGACCCCACTTGTGGTTGGTGAAGAAATGTGTTGAATTTTATTTCAAACGTGGTGGGTGGGAATAGTAGCAGGTAAAGCCATCAGGTTGCAGGTCAAGTCTGCTAAAATTTTCCTATAAATAGAGAGCTAAGTTAGAATTAAAAATCACACCAGAAACATAAGCTTTCTCTCTTTCTCTCTCTATATTATGAAGCATATTTTGTGAGTATTTAGATACTTTGAGAGTTGCTATTCAGTGCAAGTTTCCTTCGACTTTGCATTTCAGTCAGAAATACTGCACTTTTGAGGTAAGGGATAGTAAGGGATTTTAAGGGTTGTTATATTTTTCAGTTTCGTAATTTTTCTGACCTTCAAAAATTCTGGAAAAATTTAAAATGATATTTTGATGAGTTTTCTTGGTTGTGTTCAAAAATGGTGATTTTTGGATGTATAGATTAAGAGTTATGAATATTACGGAAAAAGACTATTTTAAAAGTAACCGCTTATAATTCCTTGCGGTAACTCCAAAATTGATAAAATTTTTATTGGGAGTACATGTATATGATAGAAGTATACTCTGTAAATTTCAGAATTTTTGGACAAAAGTACAATTTTTGATAAATGTCTAAATATTCGGTTGTTTTGGCCATATGAAAAATAGTAAATGACTTTTAAAAATTCTAAGAAAAATATATGTTCACTATGGGACTATATTATGCTAAATCCCAGAAAAAAAATATTTTTGGAACTGATTTGGTATTTTTTATGAAAATGGTCTAGTTATGAGTAAATGAATTAAATATGTTTTGTGAAGTAAGAAAATTAGAAAATAGGATTTTATGGCTTGAGAATCCTATATGAGGTATATGCAGATTTTTTATGAGAGTTTTTGGTTATTGGTGATGAAATCTTATGAATTTGGCATTTTAGGATGATTAAATGTATTATTTAGTAAAGTATAAACAATTAAAATAAATTGTTTATAAGCTTAAGAAATATTATTCTTTCAATATCATTATACCGAAATATTGGTATGTATTTTATTGTGGAATTTTTACCTTTTTGTGTCGAATTTACTATTCACGAGTTACTATTCACGAGTTACTATTCACGACAACATTGGTTTCTTTTTCTGACCAAATTATAGTTGGTTTATGAATATTACTCTTGAGATTAAATCTATATGTTGATTATATTGATTGTATTATCATATATAACATTTTTATAACCCTAATGATGATATTTCTCTTTGACTTGAGTGTAAAGATGGGTAGATTTCTGGTATGATCATGACTATGGGTTCTCTTTGGCCAGTAGTGCAAAGATGAATTGTTGACTGGTATGATCATGACCATTGAATTTATAATTGAATATCTTTAGCTTAAGTGCAAAGGTGAATTGATCAACATAGTTATAATTATTGTTTATATAATTCAGAATTGATTATATATTTCTTTGAGATATTAATATATTTGGCCTGTTGTGCAAATATGAACTGTTGAGGAATATCTTAATTTGGCCTGTAGTGCAAAGATGAATTGTTGATGAATATCTTTGGCCCGTAGTGCAAAGATGACCTGTTGATGAATATCTTTGGCCTGTAGTGCAAAGATGGTCTATTGACGAATATTTTTTGCCCGTAGTACAAAGATGAATTTATCAGTATGATTATGAACAGGAAATGTGATTTGGTATAACCATGATCTTTGATGTTTCAGGTAAAGACAGGTGATGAAAATATTCTTCGTCCTGGGTGCGAAGAAAAATTTAGAATCACAATTATGATTATGAGTTATTCATATGATTGTGGAAAGGAACTGTTGAGTGATGTTACAGGGATAAAACATTGTTGGTGGATTTTTAACATGGAGAAGATAATAGACTTTATGGTCTATTTGACTCTTCTAATGGATTGCATGTTCCGCTGCAACTATAGTTGAAATTTTTTATCATCTATCATATGTTCTAAATCTCTGATTTATTATTGATGAAGACTATTGATAATTTATTTATCTTTAGTCATGATATTCTTTACTGGGCTAGTTGTGTTCACCCTTCTGTTCACAATTCCTTTCAGGTAATAAAAGTGTAACTGGGTCGAGCGGGGGTAACAAGAGAATAGAAAGGTGGTCATCAGTTAGTAGTTATATTTGGTAGGGCGAGGCGAACCCAACGTTGGAAGGGTGTTTTGCCACTATCATACAAGATGTCTAATGACATACAATCTCGTGTCATCATAAGACAGGATTGTGCTCATCCACTTGCTGAGTATATATACGAGCACTACCTATATAATCTTGGTGTTTGTTTGAAGTATAATTCTCAATTAGAGACAGTAGAGATAATGATATGTCAAGAGAAGACTCACCATTGGAAAGAATATGATAGTAATCTTCTCGTTTTTCTTTGGAGTATATTGGGTCAACCAAGGATAATTATGTGGCCATATGATATCTATCACAACCTAGAAGCATGGCCTCCCATGTACGAAGATTTCCTTGAGCACTTCCCAAAGATTCTAATTTCTAAAATAGTTTTTGACTATACCTTTATGTAAGGTGTCATTGTGAGGTGATGTCCACGGTTGGAACATGAGTCACATTTGGTATATATTTGTATCCAAACTCACAGCATATGTGTTGTTGTATTTTGCACGACAATTGTTGTAATAAAGTTGTAGTTGTTTTCTGTACCATGTATTTGGCGACTCAGAATAGGTTGAATGGAATGGACCTATTTTGAGGTTGTCACAGTTGGTATCAGAGCTTAGGGATATGATCTCTGGCAGAGATCGGAGAATACAACTAGGAGGGGAGAGACGAGTAAATCCTTCGCTAGTGTGTCCTACCTAAGCTTATTTGTTGGTCAGTCATAATATCGGGATATTATGTGATATGTTAATTTGTTAAATTAACCCTTGTTTTGAAGCTGTATTCTAGAATGATATTTGAAATACAGGAGATGAGCAATGAAGAAATTATGATGACAGGGAAGATGGAATCTGAAATGAAAGGAAGGTATTCTCAATTCTTTGAAATACCAGGTATGTAAATTTCGGGGACGAAATTTCATAAGGAGGGGAGATTGTAAAACCCCGAATTTTGTGAAATAAAATTATTCAATTTTTCTTATAATTACTATTCAGTAAATGGTTAAATTGATAAATGTTAAAGTTAAGGGTGATATATGATTTTTTTTTCAAAATACGCAAGTGGTTATAAAATATTCATTGTTGTCGGGGAATATTCGTTTAGTCGTGGAATATTCGTACGACGGCGCAGTCATTTGTGGGCCCCATAACAGAATAACTGTCGGATGAAGAAAACGACAAAATTGAGTTTTTTTAAATAACGGCGTAGTTGTTACCGTTAACACTGTTGGAATACCCGGTGGTTAAAATACAGTAATACGCGTTATTGCACAGTAGCACACGGTATTGCACAGTATTTTTAAAATTATCAATTCTTACGTAAGAAGGCACTACTGAATAATTGTCACAGTAATTACTGTTCAATATTTTATTTTATTGATTCAATAATTGCTGCGTTGATATTTTATATTATTGTTGTTTCAATAATTGTTGTTGCACAGTATTTTCTATTATCAGATCAATAATTCATATTATTTGAATAATATTATTAGATAACATTATTGGCAATGTCTAGAAAGTTCTGTCTAAGGAGAGGTTTGGTCACCTAATTGCGCGCCAGTAAGGAGAAATTCTTATTGGAAAGTCCCCTCTTTCTTGGGAACGGTCTGGTTGTCATAAATGTGATTCTGTAATATTATTTGTGAATAATTAATTATTGATTCATATGATAAGGAAATATTTATTTTATGTGGATATAAATGAGGGATATATTTTTGTGGTTAAAAATGAAGGAATTAATGTTGAGATATTTATCAGTATTTTTGTCGGAATGGAGGTATTAAAAATTAGGGTTTTTGAGATATTTTACGGGGGTTATAATTTTTAATCCGACCGTTGGATCGTGGTAATATTTGGATATGTTATACATATATAAGTTGAGTATATGTCCACAAATTTTGAACCGTTAAAAATGAACGTATAATTTGTTATGAATTTTACGAGATGACTGGTTCAGAAATTGTTGAATTTTCGGAGTTAATCATTTTGGTGGAAAATTCTAGAATTGGTGGGCCCCACTTGTGGTTGGTGAAGAAATGTGCTTAATTTTATTTCAAACGTGGTGGGTGGGAATAGTAGCAGGTAAAGCCATCAGGTTGCAGGTCAAGTCTGCTAAAATTTTCCTATAAATAGAGGGCTAAGTTAGAATTAAAAATCACACCAGAAACATAAGCTTTCTCTCTTTCTCTCTCTATATTATGAAGCATATTTTGTGAGTATTTAGATACTTTGAGAGTTGCTATTCAGTGCAAGTTTCCTTCGACTTTGCATTCCAGTCAGAAATACTGCACTTTTGAGGTAAGGGATAGTAAGGGATTTTAAGGGTTGTTATGTTTTTCAGTTTCGTAATTTTTCCGACCTTCAAAAATTCTGGAAAAATTTAAAATGATATTTTGATGAGTTTTCTTGGTTGTGTTCAAAAATGGTGATTTTTGGATATATAGATTAAGAGTTATGAATTTTACGGAAAAAGACTATTTTAAAAGTAACCGCTTATAATTCCTTGCGGTTAACTCCAAAATTGATAAAATTTTTATTGGGAGTACATGTATATGATAGAAGTATACTCTGTAAATTTCAGAATTTTTGGACAAAAGTACAATTTTTGATAAATGTCTAAATATTCGGTTGTTTTGGCCATATGAAAAATAGTAAATGACTTTTAAAAATTCTAAGAAAAATATATGTTCACTATGGGACTATATTATGCTAAATCCCAAAAAAAAATATTTTTGGAACTGATTTGGTATTTTTCATGAAAATGGTCTAGTTATGAGTAAATGAATTAAATATGTTTTGTGAAGTAAAAAAATTAGAAAATAGGATTTTATGGCTTGAGAATCCTATATGAGGTATATGCAGATTTTTTATGAGAATTTTTGGTTATTGGTGATGAAATCTTATGAATTTGGCATTTTAGGATGATTAAATGTATTATTTAGTAAAGTATAAACAATTAAAATAAATTGTTTATAAGCTTAAGAAATATTATTCTTTCAATATCATTATACCGAAATATTGGTATGTATTTTATTGTGGAATTTTTACCTTTTTGTGTCGAGTTTACTATTCACGAGTTACTATTCACGAGTTACTATTCACGACAACATTGATTTCTTTTTCTGACCAAATTATAGTTGGTTTATGAATATTACTCTTGAGATTAAATCTATATGTTGATTATATTGATTGTATTATCATATATAACATTTTTATAACCCTAATGATGATATTTCTCTTTGACTTGAGTGTAAAGATGGGTAGATTTCTGGTATGATCATGACTATGGGTTCTCTTTGGCCAGTAATGCAAAGATGAATTGTTGACTGGTATGATCATGACCATTGAATTTATAATTGAATATCTTTAGCTTAAGTGCAAAGGTGAATTGATCAACATAATTATAATTATTGTTTATATAATTCTGAATTGATTATATATTTCTTTGAGATATTAATATATTTGGCCTGTTGTGCAAATATGAACTGTTGAGGAATATCTTAATTTGGCCTGTCGTGCAAAGATGAATTGTTGATGAATATCTTTGGCCCGTAGTGCAAAGATGACCTGTTGATGAATATCTTTGGCCTGTAGTGCAAAGATGGTCTATTGACGAATATTTTTTGCCCGTAGTACAAAGATGAATTTATCAGTATGATTATGAACAGGAAATGTGATTTGGTATAACCATGATCTTTGATGTTTCAGGTAAAGACAGGTGATGAAAATATTCTTCGTCCTGGGTGCGAAGAAAAATTTAGAATCACAATTATGATTATGAGTTATTCATATGATTGTGGAAAGGAACTGTTGAGTGATGTTACAGGGATAAAACATTGTTGGTGGATTTTTAACATGGAAAAGATAATAGACTTTATGGTCTATTTGACTCTTCTAATGGATTGCATGTTCCGCTGCAACTATAGTTAAAATTTTTTATCATCTACCATATGTTCTAAATCTCTGATTTATTATTGATGAAGACTATTGATAATTTATTTATCTTTAGTCATGATATTCTTTACTGGGCTAGTTGTGCTCACCCTTCTGTTCACAATTCCTTTCAGGTAATAAAAGTGTAACTGGGTCGAGCGGGGGTAACAAGAGAATAGAAAGGTGGTCATCAGTTAGTAGTTATATTTGGTAGGGCGAGGTGAACCCAACGTTGGAAGGGTGTTTTGCCACTATCATACAAGATGTCTAATGACATACAATCTCGTGTCATCATAAGACAGGATTGTGCTCATCCACTTGCTGAGTATATATACGAGCACTACCTATATAATCTTGGTGTTTGTTTGAAGTATAATTCTCAATTAGAGACAGTAGAGATAATGATATGTCAAGAGAAGACTCACCATTGGAAAGAATATGATAGTAATCTTCTCGTTTTTCTTTGGGGTATATTGGGTCAACCAAGGATAATTATGTGGCCATATGATATCTATCACAACCTAGAAGCATGGCCTCCCATGTACGAAGATTTCCTTGAGCACTTCCCAAAGATTCTAATTTCTAAAATAGTTTTTGACTATACCTTTATGTAAGGTGTCATTGTGAGGTGATGTCCACGGTTGGAACATGAGTCACATTTGGTATATATTTGTATCCAAACTCACAGCATATGTGTTGTTGTATTTTGCACGACAATTGTTGTAATAAAGTTGTAGTTGTTTTCTGTACCATGTATTTGGCGACTCAGAATAGGTTAAATGGAATAGACCTATTTTGGGGTTGTCACATGGGCAGCTCATTTTAAAAAAAATGAAAAATGAGAGAAAACTCTGTCCATTTCAGCCTGTAAACACTTCTAGAAGTGCTCTAAACTGAGTAATTCTTCTTTTTAAACACTTGTAAGCTCATATTTTGCTACATATTGAAATTTAACTGGTGGAAACCTAGTTTTTAGGCGTTTAAAGTTATCTGAAGTCTTCTTGGCAACCCATTGTAAGATATTTTATGTTTTTAAGCTTTTTATCATTTATATATATATATATATATATATATATATATATATATATATATATATCTACTAACGTTGAGAGTCGAGTTGTGTGGGTATGCCCGGATTGTCGATCCGTGGCTTTTATTGCTTATATATATAAATATATATATATATATATACCTTTTTGTCTGACCTGGAGTTCACTTCGTGACCTTTTATTGTTTTTATATATATATACATACACATATTTACATTTCAAGTCTTACCCGGAGTTTACTTCGTGACAGTTGATCGTTCATATATATATATATATATATATATATATATATATATATATATATATATATATATTTACAACTTCTATATATATATAACTGTTATTCACCCTACAGGCTAGATTTGCCTAAATCTGACTATTTCTCATTTTGACCGGTTCATGGTGACTAAACTGGAACCGTTGAAGTTGGAATAGTTTAGATTTATTCAAATCTAGTTCTTTTCTAGTTTTTTGTACATATTGCTTTCACATGTGAGCCTAGGAATCATGTGATCACATATTCAGCTTCTGAATCTAGATTCGGTTCCCGTGATGGACTTTTTCAACTACAACCAGCTTGTAAATTATTCACGGTGTCTGAATTTCCTTAGATGGCTCTCATTCCCACAAGGAGTTTGACACTATTATGTATCTTATTTTCTCGAAGATGCCTCGAAACTCAAAAATAAAAGCACTCAAGCCGAACACTTAATACACTTAATAAAATTGAAGTATCAAATGCCTCAATTACTATTGAGTACAAAGGTTTGAAAAACTTTTTTTACAAAACATCACTGCTATATCTGGTTAAAATTGAACTTTTATACAAAAGTCAAACCCTTAGTATATAGGTGCAAACGAGGTATAACACTACTTTCAAACAACTGCAAATAGACCTAGCACACACACACACATTCACAGGTAAAAGTTAATGAAAAGTGGCGGTAACCGTGTTATCACGAAAGTCGGGGGGTGCCTAGCACCTTCCCTCCGCTTAATCAAAGCCCCCAGACCCTAACAAATTTCGATTTTGCAGATCAGTTAAACATTGCCACATCACTAGGTCTTTGTGCAAACCTTTTCTCTGTTGAGTTGGTGCAACTATTAAAAATTAACCAACTGGCGACTCTTACAGTCAAATCGTCGACATAAATATGTCAGACCTTTTCAAACTTACTTTTTCAAACAAATCTCACCTAACATGAGAAAACCAAAAGACAATAACAGAAAGAGACAAATATAAATTCCGACGTCGACATATAATTGGCAAAAAAAATAATTTGAATTCTTATATTTAATACAGCAGTTTCTTTATAAATATCAACATGCTTGATGAATATGTAATTTAACAATAGTATTCTTTACATTTTTTATTTTATTGTTACTCTTTTTGGGGGTAGGGGTTATGAGTAGGACAAGTTTTGTATGATTTGATGGACCACATTTGGGGTGGAGGTCTTCTGGTTTTAATATTTCATTCTTGCACTAGTAAGTTATTATTGTATGAGTAAAATACAGTGACACCCCCTCTAGATAATCATAATAACACTCACCTCCCCTCTAGTTTCTTAAGTAACAGTTAGTATCCCTGCAAGTTTTGAGAGTTGACTAAATAGATAAAGTTACATATTTACCTTTGTATTTTATCAAATTTTAATTACTAAATAATATATATATATATATATATATATATATATGTGTGTGTGTGTGTGTGTGTGTGTGTGTGTGTGTGTGTGTGTGTGTGTGTGTGTGTGTGTTTAATATATCCTTTTTTTTAATACAATACATTTTAATTATAGTTTTATTTGTAATTAAAACTATCTCATTTAAATTGTTGGTAACTTATAAAAAACTAATTTAGTTTAATTAACACATATTTTTGGATAAGTGATACAAATATTAAAAAAATTTAAATTAAATTATTAATGAAGCTATTCTAATTAGAGTGATTGAGTATATTGATAGTTTAGTTTTTGGTGCTTAACAACAAAAAATATTATTTGAATTTTTAGTTTCATATTATAATTTTTATATGTTAACTTTAATTGAGTATATATAAAAAATTGGGATGCTTATGATTTTGATTACATTTTTTTAGTATACGGTTGACATTGTTTTTATGCTATGTTAAATAAAAAAATATAATTATATTTATTACTACCTCTATCTTGTAAATTTTTTTTTTTTTATATATATTTTTTTGAGTAACAACATTTGTCATTTTTACTGTAAATAATTATGTTTAAGTATGACTTATGTTTAGTTTAATATATGAGAAAAATAATTAATATAATTTTTAATACTTTTGTTATATGAATAATAAGATTCGTTTAAATTGTAAAAATAAGTTTGTTTTACGTAAATTTTAATATTTGAAAAAAATTATTATTATTTTATTGCGTTAATTTGTAATTTTTATGGGTATTAACATTATACTTTTTAACTACAAAAAAATATATTTGAATATATATCACGTAAATTTTAATATTTGAGAAATATAATTAGTAAAATTTGTATGACTTTATTTTTCTGATAAAATGAGTATTTATTATTTTTTGACTTTTATGTTATTTATCGCACAATTTCATAATTTAATTAATTAAATCAAGTAAAGTAAAAATTATGATATACAAATTTATATTTAGTGGAGAAATTAAACATTATAACTTGAAGGGTGTATTAGATATTGCATTAAAAATATTTTTAAATATTAGTTGGTCAACCACACTAGGGGAAGTAAATGTTACATATTGTAGACTTAGAGGAGTACTGACTGTTACTTGAAAAACTAGAAGGATGGTGAGTGTTATTATGATTATCTACGGGGAGTGTCGTTGTATTTTACTCTTATTGTATTTATGTAATTGTTGTGTGCAATAATTAAAATATTTTGTTACCTACTTTTGCTACCTATTAGACTTGTTGGGATGTGACGAAGAATTTGTGCATCTGAATAATAGTAAAACCCACCGGAGGAGCAGCTTTAATATCATTGTAAACACCATCATCTATATAGCTTTATTATGTATTAAGGTGTGGAGTTCTTTATTAAATTTTATTGAATGCCTAAACCTTTTTGTTATTGCAATTCGTTTTACAATCAAAACTGCACCGAATAAAATTATATTTTAAAAGTACACCGTATCAATCACAATCAAACCGTACCTTAAAGCGGTTTCGGATGCCGTGTAGGTTTTAAACCGCGCCATACTCCCACCTAGCCTGCAAGCTGTTCTTCTCCAGCACTCGTCAGCAGAGAGCCAGAAATCAATACTATCAAAACCCATAAAACACATACAAACGCTACAAAACCACAAAAATGGCTTTCTCTATCTCCACCTCAACTACTACTACTTCAAATCTCTCCTTTTTACTAAATCCCCAATTCAAAAATTCACTCCCTTTGTTTTCACTCTCACTTTCTAATCCAAACCCTAGAACTAGAACACATAGATTCTTCTGTCGTGCGGCCAATCAACAGAGTAAGCCGATAAACAAGAAGAGGAAAAAGAAGAGTAATCATACTAATATTAATGATGTTTCTAAGGGTTTCGGTGTAAATGTTGATGAAATTGTTGAAGAAGGAGAAAATTCACAGGTTTACCAGCCACTGCCACTGCCAAAACCGCCAGCTGGGTTTGTGGTGGATGATCAAGGAAGAGTCCTTATGGTTTCTAATAAAAGGATCGTCACAATTGTAAGAATATTGTACATATGTGTTTTACATATGCATGCGAATTTTATTATATTGTTACTGCTCATCATAGTTGATGAAAAATACTTGAATAAATAAAGTATTGTTAGTTTGAGTCATTATTTTTTATTTTTCTTACTCCTAATTTCTAGTTAGAATTCAACCCGTATTTGGAAGTAATGAACGTTTTTGTTGAAGATAGCTATCTGAATGTTTTACATGTTAATTTGGGATGAGCATTGCTATTTTCACATGGAAATATGTTAATTTTGGTATGTGCTACTATATATGTATTTACAATGGATTTATTTTGTGCAGTTAGCTACTGTAGAGCATAACCTTTTAGGTATATATTTTTTCTTGCTTAGTTGTTACTATCTTTGTTCCAAAAGAGAGTATAACTATGGAAAACAAAGAACGATTTCGATACAATCAGTAGTCAATATCAAAATTAAATTGTATATCATCGGATTTGGTTATCACAATGTAAATTAGATCCACCGAAAGGGAAAGATTTACTTTTACTTGGTGTTGGAGGGAGTAATTTGATAAATACATGTACTCAACATAGGCAAGAAAAAGGTGAAGTTGTGAGAAAGTTAAGCAAGGTACGCTGACTTTTTTATTTTTTTAGTGAGATTACCTTTGTTCCTAATTTTGTTATTTTCTACTTTTTAGGCATAGTTGAACCAAGATCAGAAAAGTAGGATAGTCAGTTAAACATAGTTTGTGTGTTTTAGATGGTAATACGTTGATTTGTGAAGTTGTGGGGTACGTTATGGAGTCATGGAGTTGCAGAGATAAGAAAAAGTATAGTTTGCTGTTAAAGGTCATTCTGAAAACAAATTGTGTATCTGTTAGTTACGTTTTACGCCATCTGCTAATGGGATAAATTGTTGCTAAGAAGGATTTCACAATGCTGTAATCAGTACTACTGAGTGAATCTTATGTTTCCTTCAGCCAAATAGTTCTAACAGTACAGTCGATTCTTTTGTTTTCTTGGTAACTATTAGTAATGCATTGATGTTTAATTGTACATTTGCCTGATATGAAGTAACGATAATGTAGACCATTGAGATGGGTGGAAGTGGATCCACTTGACAAGTGTTACCAATAAAGATGGGTCAAGGTGGTACTGCCGGTTCAAATGTGTAGGTGAGGCGTTTACATAAGAGAAGAGAAAAGGGGGTGTGTTGTTGACTGGTCATAATAATATTGAACTATGTAAGAATTGGCACACCATGAACTTATTCATTTCTTTTTAAGAAATGTTTAGCATTGTAGACGGAATATTGTAATTCTTGTTTATCCGCATATATTTAGATTGAAAAAGCGAAAAGCGATCCATAATAAGATCAAGATATAATATTTATAGAAAAATCACTTCATTTGAATTAAAGCAACTGCCTTGAAGCCACAAATCACACCTCTCTCTCTCAATGTATCTACATGTACATATATTGACGTATACTACTATACTTTACCACTTTGTACATGTATGTATCACACCACGCACATTCACATAAAAAACATTAACTTATGATGACACAAGGTTAATACAGAGAAACCTTAAACTTTTTGACCAACTTCAGAATATCTCTCCCCTAATCAGCCTCATAATTTTTCTTGATTTAAATAGTTCCTTTGATTTGAATTTGGATATAATGCATGTGATCAAATTGGGGGTCCAAGATGACTCCAAATTGAGGTAATCGTAGCGGTGTGAGGAAACTTTGGATGGTCATTTTTTTATAGAGTGGTTCTGGTAATTGGTGGTCATATGATCGGGAGGTTTTAGGTGGGTGGTGGTCAATGGTGGGTGTGGTGTGGAATGGCTGTGGTTGTGATGGGTCTCTATCATGGTCTTTTATGGTCGCATAAGTTTTGATGGTGATGAAGTTTTTTTGGTGGTTAATGGAGGTCTTAGTGGGTTGATGATGATTAAGGGAGTGGTTCTGGTGTGATGTGAGCTTTGATGGTGGTCCATGGTGCTGAAAAGTGGCATGAGGTGAGTATGCTTGGCTTGAGATTGAGAGTGAATCAAGTGAATCAAGGTGGTAAGTGTTGGTGGGTCTTAGAAGAAGAAGGAAAGCTAATGGAAAAAAGGTAAAGAGACTAATATGTTGATGATGACTTTATTGATATATGGAAATTCATTTAGATGGAAATCAGTCCACATCATATGTTTAGTGCTTATGAAAACTTTGTTAAACAGATGGGGAGGTTATGGTCACTTTTATAGCCTATGAAGCAAACATTCTCTCCTAAATCAGTAATGTAGTTAAAATTGGAACTCTTGAGAACTATTAGAAGCCGTCCTCTAAACACGGGTATGACCATAATAGTATATAATTTATGTTGGACTGTTATTTTTAATTATGTATAACAAATATAAATAGTGATATATGATGATATGATTCATTTATGTACTAATTACAAAATAAATTATGTATCTTTTATGAAATTAATGTCTATAAATTTATAGCAGTATTATGTTTTTCAGCGATTCTTATATACTCCCTCTGTCCTCCGAAGGATGTCCAAATACATTTTACACACAAAATAAGAAAAGTAAAGTAGACGAAAGAGAGTAGAAAAAGTTTCAAGTTTATCCTTAGTGGCCCCACAGAATTACATAAAGTGACGAGTGAGTCTTCTATTTTTATATACTAGTGGATCCACTGAATGACATATTTGCCCTTTACTTTATGTACTTATTGTGATTCTTTTGAGGACAAAAGAAATTGTACCTTAGGCCATCTTTTATTGGACGGAGGGAGTATTAATTATTTGGAAAGTGACATTTTCGCATTTCTATATTGTTTTGTGCCCGTTTCCCGTTACCATCTTTGTGTTACTTAGTTTATACCTCAAGGGTGTCATGTACAATGTGCTCAAACCTCTGGGTATTATGCATCCAAACCTAATTCTCAGCTCTCACTACCTTGCCCCCATACCCCTCCTTAAATTAGAGTTTGCCTTGCATGCAAATTTATTATCAAGATGGTTCTTCTTCTTGAAATTGAATATCACTAAAACAAGTTTGGAAGCTTTAATTAGCTTATTAGGTATTAGAATTTATCAGAAATAATTAGGTTGCTAAACATGAAATTGGACATATGGTCTATTCAATTTTCTTTCCCCCCCTCTTTTTATGGAAGAAAAGGGTTTTGATCAATAATCTTGATAAACTAGAAGTCTATTATATTTGGCCCTTGCTTTGGATCAATTATAATTTCTGACTAAAGCCATGGACAGGTTGATTCCACCAATAATTTCCCATTGGAGTGCATTATCAGGAGAGTTTTTAGAAGTTCCAGAGGGGATGAGTGTATGCTTCTTTGCCCTGTTGATACGTAAGTGAGGTTGCATTGTATTAACTTACTAATATGTATAGACAAATTTTAATACATTTTTCATGTTTTTTTGAAGTATATCTAATGAAATATTTTCTCCTACAGGCCTGTTCAAATATTGAAGAGCACAAATTTTGATGGATGGTCAGCTGTATGTCTTGGTTACAACTTTACATTTCATGTGATTTATTGAAATAAAAAATGTGAAACCTATTCTTCAGGTCTCTTCAGGGGATTCTTTTGCACACATTATAGATGATGCACTTTTGAGTTGTTCGTAAATGATGTCTCATGCGTGACAGAATTATTCTTTTGCTTATAACATTGGACCATCTTTTCATTCGCAGAAGCTGTGTTACATGGACTCTTTTAAATGCTACTTTACCCGTGCTGAACACCTGACCAAACATGGGTGTGGGGTATGGTATTTGTGTCAAACACGCCACATCAACAATAGAGAAGAATAATTTAGGAAAAAAAGATAAGAAAAAGAACTACATTTCGCTGCAAAAGAGAAGATCTTTTTAAAAAGACTTTGTTTGGATGTCTTCATGTTCATGTAGATATTTTTTTGTAATGAGTTTTGCTCAAGGAAGACTAGGTAGTTGCATGAATCGTCAAACTTTTTATCTAAACATCGTGTCTATGCATTCATATCCAACTATTAAACACTTTGCAACCGACTCCTTGTGGCTGCATTGATTTACCGAATCCACAACCTAGACACATACTCGTACCCGACAATTGCACCCGATTACATGCAACATACCTCAGAAGTCGATCATTAAAGGGTTGTTAAGTTAAATATCGGCTCAGTATATATTGTGCCAATTTCCAATGCCAGCTCAAGGTTGGTATGATAACCTCTATATTTTCTTCTAATTTCTGTATTTATTAATCAAGATAGACTTGTACACTCCTGATATTATGTCTTGGTTTAGGCATCACTCTTCATCTGATCTTAATACCGTTATGCTAGTATCCTATTTAATATCAATTGCACGTATCTGTTGTTACACCAGCAGAAGGAAAAAAAAATACAGTTGTAGGAACTTGATATTATGTTGTTACACTTCCCTAGATTTGGTTAGTTAATTAAGTTTTGAACAATTGTTTTGGAAATTCAAAATTCAGGCCATGGTCTGGGCCTTTTTATGCTCTTTGCTTTGCTACTCATTAAACTTAATACTGATCACCCCGGTCAATATTAATCTATTCTCCTGTAGAATCTTCCTCTGATTTTCCTTTTCTCATTTGTCTCATTCTGTTGTGTTGTGTCTTTAATATCTAAAATGAAAAACAGATAAATTCTCTATGATTTTAAATTGTTTTACGCCTTTTCTCCGTTTCACACTGTTTGTCTAATAACGTATTAATTAAACGGACAATAGATTAATAACATAATAGGATCTTAAATGATGGCTTATGTTGTGCAAACATTTGATTTTTATCTTTGATTCTTCCTTTTCTGTCATCTCTTTCCTCCGCAGATTATGGTTCATTTTCGCAGAATATTTCACTTGAAGATTCAAAATGTGGAATGTTTCCTATCATTTATCAGCAGCATCATAAAAGCAAAAATATAAATAAAATGTAATCGACTATTCATCAGATCTCTCTGAAATTTATAAAGATGAAACTTGTCTATTTTAACCCTTTCAGTTTAATTTAAAAAATCACCAGAGTAACATAGAAGCTGAAACTAAAAAAATTTCTATAATTAGCAGTGTAATTACAGTTCAGGTAGGAACTTGTGTTGATAAACAATCCAAACACACACATACATACACATATAGATGCATGTAAATTGCTATCTCAGTCAAATTAAGGGAGTAGCTATTGAAAGTGGAAATTGGTGCTTGAAATATGAACATTTATTGGGTAGTTGAAGGCTGATACGTGTTTTGCGGCAGTGTCAATGTGTGTAACTGGCAATGAGTTAAAATGAGTTCCTGAAGAATTATGTTGCCTGAAAAATTATGGCTACGAAGAAATGAAGACGGGTGGTGCTACTTAGAAAGAGGAGGAAGTTGGAGAAACTTGGTACTGAAAGAGGAGGAAGTTGGAGCAACTTTGCAAGAGCAAATGTCTGCTTTCTATCAGAAGTTATTATTATTTTATATTGTTCATTAAATTCGAACTGCATATTCCCTTCTTTTGCTTTCTTCCTCCATTGGGTGTTAACTCTTGTCTGAATATATTTCTTCCTCCATTGAATATATTAATAGATGGTTTGCTATTTATTGTGAGATGTGCCCCTTCGTTCACGCTTTAATAAATATCTTTGTCTAAAGCTCGAGTTCACATTGTTTGATCTGCAACTCTGCATGCATCCGCATTTTAGGTTAGCGATGAAGAAGTCGAATCTATCCTTCCCACTGCAGCTTATGCACTTGCTAAGATACACATGCATCTGGTGTATAGCGGGTACGATTTTCAAGTGTTTTGTGATTCTATCATGGTTGTTTGTTTTCTGTTCTTTTGTAGTTGTCTTATATCTAATATCTTTTGGATTCTTGTTTTCGTATTCCTATCAGATTCTGCTATACAGCTCGAGGAGGGTTTTGCTATACAGAGGATGACATATTTGAATTTCGAACAGGCATTACACTTCTCTCGACCATTTTAAACTTGTTATAGATTAAAGCTCTCTTGGTTTCTAAGTGCTTTAAAATTTATTAAAAACAACTCATGAATAATCAAGTGTAGCTAAAGTGTGGATAATTAGAGTGCATTTTCGGGGAGTAGACAAATTTTAGATGTGGCTTTAGTTGCTAACGAGGTGGTGGAAGATGTGAAAGAGAGAGAGCATATGGAATTTTTGTTGAAGTTATTTTAAGAAGACCTATGACATGGTTAATTGGGACTTTTTAGATGAAGAGTTTGTTAGGAATGGCGTTGGGCCTTGATGGAAATTGTGGATAAAGGTGGTGTTTATATTCTTCTCATCTTCTGTTATACTAGGGGGGAGCCCAAGTGATGTAGGACAAATCATGGAAAGGGTTCTATTGGGGATAAAATAAGGAGAAATAAGAGAAGGGGAGGAACTCCTGAAGGCCACAATGGCACAAAAGCCTTTTAACTCCAATTCAATTTATTAATGATGCAGTTTGGAAGAAGAAAATCAAGAAATTTATTAATTTTGTATTTTTATTTTGAAATAAATATTGGATTATTAATGTGATTATTTATTACTTATATTAAGTAGGATATTCTAGAAGATTTAAGTATATCTGGAGATATTAATTAGGAGAGTTTTAATTATAGTAGTAGATTTTAATTATGAGAGTTTTAATTATGAGAGTTTTAATTATAGTAGGAGATTTTAATCAGAAGATTGTTTCCTTTTTAAATTAAGGTTTTACTTAATCTCCAAGTATTAGGTTTTCTATTTAGGTATTGTAATCCTTCATTATATTTCAAACTATTCAATATGAATTGATTTGAGAAGTGTGTTTTGTGGCTTGTGAGCCTTTTCTATCCCGTAATTCCTTCACCCCTCCATTGGCTTGCATCATAATGATATTAGGGCATAAATTCTTGATAACTTCTGATTTCACCCAAATTTTTTCCTAAAATTATCTTTGCCTCCATTTTTTCCTCGTAATTCACTACAGAATCAACAAACAATTTTTTAAGACGAAAGCGTGATTTGCAAGAGGAAGTGTCGTTGTAGTCTCCATCAATCCCACTAAGGGAAAAAAATCCCAACAAGAGATTACGATCGAGTTTGTGTTTTTATTTAGTGTCAAAGTATTAGGTTTTCTATATAAATGTTATAATCCTTCATTATACCTTAAATTATTGAATATAAATTGATTTGAGAATTTGTGTGTTTTGTGGCTTCTTGATGGGGACTCCAAGTCAAGAATAAAGAAGAGATTTTTTATATTTATTATTTGGAGTTTTTATTATGTTTAATATAAAAGTAGTTGATGTGATTTATGTATTTTATTTATTAGTAGGGATTTAAGACATTAATTAGTTTTTAAGAATTATCAATAAGGGTATTTTAGTCGTTTAGTACTTTTATTATTTCCAAGTAATATTAGAGTTTTAAGTCGCATTAAATAGGGATGTAATCCCCACCAGTCATTTAGATTACATGCTATTGATATTGAAGTTGATTATTTTATTTATACCGTAGAGTTATCCTACTGTAGAGATATTTTATCCATTTTGGTGATGATACGTGGATTTGATACACTTGAGAGATCCTAGTGGTTTAAACGTGGAGTTTAAATCCTATTTTATTTTTTATTAATTCTTCATCCTAAATCTGCCCTGCATCATTTTTGGTATCAAAGCTTAAGGTTTCAACATTAATTTTCAGTTTTTGGGAGATCTTTGGTTTTCAAAAAAAAAAAAGTTAAATCGCCGGAGTTACTGTTCACCAACGGAGTTACTGTTCATTGTGAATCTATTGTTCACAATCTGTTGTACCTCGTCATTGTTCATCACAGAAAACAACTCTTGTAACACTTCAAAAAGCAGCGAGGAAAAAAAAGAAAAAAAAGAAAGGTAGAAGAGAGAAATTATTGCTGTGTTTTGCTGTCGTTATTGTCGGGCCAGCCTCCTCCTTGCTACCATTGTCTTCATCTATTTTTGCTCCCTTTGGCCCTCCTCTTTTCTTTTCTCTTGGTTGCTGATATGATTGAGTGGTAATCCTAATCTTATAAATATTTTGTCAAAATTGCAGTTTACATCCCATGGTTTTCTTACCTTTTAAATTTTAGTCCCTTAGTTTATAGATTTTTCACTTATACCCTTTCATCCTTTCTAAATCAGCCCATACACTTTTTGAATTCATACTTTAGGCCCTGTTTTCTATTTTCATTTCGGTTAGGTCCTTAATTTACCAAAAAAAAAACACAAGTTTATTATTATTATTATTATTATTTATTTATTTATAACTCATTGTCTCGAACACCCAATGTCTCAAACCACTAAAAAATTGATTGCCGAAGTAAAAGATTATATTTGGTTTCTTGACGATGAAAGTGACCGAATTTACTACCTTATTAATATATGTGATCATTGATATTTGAAACACAAGCAGGAAGAGCTTAGATGAGAAATGGTTGATGCACAAGATTACTTTAGAAAATTGAAACGTCGATATCAAGATGAACAAAGAATAGCTGAAGCAAGGAAACGCCAATAAGTTAAAGCAAAAGAGCTTCGAAAGGCTACACATGATATGGTTTCTATATGTTCTTCTATAAAAGATAACATCTCTTTATTAAAAGATGACATCTTCTATAAAAGGTATTATTGACTTGCGGACACATCTTCAAGTAGAGCAAGAGAAAGAAAAAGAGGATATTCCAAATTTTGGGGCTACATACAGTTGTGACGTGTCCATGGAAATTTTTGAAATTCCAAAAGTTGAACCAGAGAATGTGTATGAGCAACAAATTGAAAACTCTAAAGTTGTTTTTGAGTTGTTCGTTACCAAAGAAAGGACGATTCGAGAAGTTGATCAAATCCAAGTTGACATTGTTGACTTCGTTGTTCTAGAAAGCTTATTTTCATCACCTTTGAATACAAAAGTGATGCTCTCATCAATTCTCTTTCCAAAAAATTTTGAGCCTTATCGCGTGATGATGTTGTCAAAGGTGTTCCAAAATGTTCTTCCGTTGCAGAGGAGTTTGTGGCTTATTCTATCATATTATAAAACTTAAGGTCGAGTTTTCTCCAACAAGAGAAGAATGATGGGAACTCCAAGTCAAGAACAAATGAGATTTTTTATATTTATTATTTGGAGTTTTTATTATGTTTAATATAAAAGTAGATGTTAGTTATGTATTTTATTTATTGAGTACCAAAACCTTGAGCCTCGAATATTGAGTACCCAAGAGACAAGACCATAGACATCGAGACATTGGGTATGGTGAACGTAGAAACTATGGCTACCGTGAACCTAGAGATTAGATATTATGTATACCGTGAGCCTAGAGATTATGGATACTGTGGACCTCTCCCTTAGAAGACTTTATCCCATATCCCGGGAGTCTTGCATCTCGCCAGCTCTTCGTTGGTTGGGTCTGGCCTTCTGCGCTTGTCAGCCCACTTCTTCATCCGTTGAGACGCCTTCTCCAGATAGGCTCGAGCAACTTCAGCGTTCTTCTGCCACTCCTTTGCAAACTGGTAAGCTCTTGGACTCTGTCCTTTGTATCCGGCCACAACATGAATCGCATTAGTGCGATTTGGCTAGCTGAATCGCCCCTCTTCTTTTGACTTTTGAGCGAAACATTTGGTAGTGGGTCAAAGAACTAGGAAATTGTTTGATTTCTTCTTTGGGGACTTCTTAAAGGAAGGTGTCAACCTGGCTGGCCAGATATAAGCTAAGGTACCTCGCTCATTAGTAAATCTATCTTCCCCTGCATGGTCAACCTTTGGTGGGTCAATGTCTGGAAATGAATTATATAATAATTTTTACACGTAGCGAGACGAGCGGCAGCAAGGGGAAGGTGCTCTCTTTCAGCCAACCCCGCCCGTAGACCCTGGTCGGGGAGCAACCGGGGCCATCTTACTCGGAGCAAAATAACTCTGCCGGCGACTTCGACTTCAACTCTGAGGAGTTGAGATCCCTGGCCCTTCACTGTTTGGAATCCTCGCCTGAACCTGGCGAGGAAGCAAATTCTCTTACTCCGCAGGGGGCTCCGGAGGCGCTGCCGCAGGCGCCAGCACCGACTGAAGACCCGGATCTCATAACCAGAGAAATTCTTAAAAAAAATAAGGGAATTTGACGCAAGCGCGAGAGAAGCAAGCAAAGTAGAAGCTTGGCTGGAAGCAAGACGAGGAAGCGGGGCACTATTCCCACAGCAGCAGGTTGGATTCTCCAACTTTTGCAAATGAACCCCGTTCAAGTTCCATGCTCTCGCATTTGCGATAACTACTGATGGGTGAGGCTGCTTTTCACCAAAGCTGCAGTCATTTCTTGCCTCCCGCATGCTCCAGCTGTTCAATATACGTCAAAGCCAGGTGCATGGAGCCCAGTTTACCGTCTCCGTACGTACCAGTCGTAGAAGTCGAAGTCTATTGTTTGTTTCCAGTTCTAGAGTAAGGCCTGTGAACGAGTCATTCATTCATAGCAGAAAAAGCGCTCACTCGCTCGTATCTGAAAAGGCGGGCGGGAGATCGAGCCCGTCATCGGATCAGCCGTGTTCCGTGCCTCTGAGGTACAGCTTCATAGGAAGCTGATCGAATGCACGTTACGAATAAACAGGGTGTCAATTAGAATATACTCACTTAGATATATACTTAGATCTATATTAATGAAAATTCGAATGTCAGAAATATTAATTAATAATAATTACAATTCTTAATTATAATTATTATAAGATATCTTTATAAATAAAAATAACAGGTACAAATAGTAAATCGAGGTATTTATTCTATGACAACTTTCGACTTTCCCTCTGTGTTGGTGCCTTTTGTATTCTCGGTCCTTTTTTTACAGTTCCTGGCAGGTGCTTTTGTGGCTCTTCACTCCAGCCCTGAAGTATTCGCATTTCTTTGGGTTGGTAGTAATGGAATGCTTTCATTATCTAAAATGAAGAACATTTCCCACCAAAAGATCAGTCCGCTATTCTAGCACGCCACCCGTGCATTAAGATGATTTCACGGGCTTTCTCAAGATGAGACAGTTGGGATGGAACTTGAACGGGGTTCATTTGCAAAAGTTGGAGAATCCAACCTGCTGCTGTGGGAATAGTGCCTCACGTCGACTTTTTGCCGTTGAATCCCGAAGAAAGAATAAAAAAATGCCTTTTAAGGAAAGAATCAATAGGAGAAGATAGCCACACCGACACACAGAGAATAGAGGGCTGCATTGGAGAGTACAAGGAAGGGCCGACTATGTATAGCCTAAAAACACCAACCCCGATTGCTTGCTTGATGGGAGAAATGGGTTGGGATCTCTGTCGCATGCAAATCTTTCTATCGGGAAAGCCTCGCGTCTCAGATACTGCTGGTGGTGGAGAAGCTTCTGTTGCTTTTGACCCTGCCTCTCCCGCTGCTCCAACTGCTGCATCTACAGAAACTACTGATAGTGTTTCAACTTGAATACGATATCACTCAGTGCTTGTCCTTCGAAATCTGTATGACAGTCGACTGCTCCCTGAGATGACTCTCTGTCGAGGCAACATTGGAACCTTCAGGCCGGGGCACAGGTACAAGTGTTGGAGCATAGCGATAGAGGGCTTCAAATGGGGTCATTTTCATTGTGGGGGAGGCAATACTAGTTCTCAGGTCAGAGAGAGGCCTGGCCCGTAAGCTGGCCCCCTTAAAAAGCCATTACTTAATAAGGATTTGTTACGCGCGATATGCCTTCGATGCTAACTCTGAACTCATGCTTCCACCTCCAGCTTAAGCACTTCTATCGATTAATTCTGGTTCACCTTCGCATTCAAGAAAAGATTTTCAACTTACAGCCGAACCGTTTTCATGTAAGAATCAAAGCCAGCCCACATAAGTCTACAGATGTTGACAAAAAAGATATTGCGCGTGCCGATGGCTGAATAACTACGATAGGATTCACCAGATGAACCGGATGATCCAGCACAAAAGGCTTTGTTTGACCTTGAAATAGAAGTGGTGGGAACCTGGGTCTGTAGATACCTGAACTCGCAAAACTACTCAAATGTGGCTTCTCATCGATAGAAAGAGGTGTTCCTAGAACGGAAATTCTTTGGTACGCGCATTGTTTCTTCAGTTGGTGGGGCTAGGTTAATAGCTGATCGAGCTCTTTGGTACGCGGCTCACCTTTTCAATTGAGCTGTTCTTGCTACTCCATAAACTTCGGAGGTTTAATTAGCTTTGACTTTTTCTTTCCTTTATTAAGCTCGGAGAAAACAAACCTAGGGTTTATTATCCAGAAGCCCGCCCCCATGGGATTGGAGATTTTCCTTCATTGGTCCTTCCTCTCCTTACTTGTATTAGTAGGGCGTTCTTCATCTAAAGGCTCTTTATATCATGAACTTGCCCAAGTCAAACTCTTCTTGTTGCGAGAGAAGGTTCTGGTAAGCTCGTCAGGTGCTGGCGAGTGACGATTGCCACTCCTACCGTTGCTAAAGCTTTCTCTTTAAGGCTTTTCGATTGGGATCGAGTGGTTGACCTTGAATCATGGTAGAGGCACTCGCAGTTAGGAATGTCGACCTTTATAACCGAGGTTATGATGATTAAGACTGTAAACGAGCCAACACAGTTCGAGCTCGATTCGGATTCAACTCGAAAAAATACGAGCGAGACTCGGATTCGTTAATAATATGATCCAAATCTGAGCATTAAAAATAGTTAGAATAAAAATATGAGTAGAGTATGAGCAAGGTTATACTCGACTCGTTTAAGATTTAAACTACTCGAATTCTTGATTGTGATTCGATACATACTCGATTAATACATATTCGATTAGAGATGTTCGATACATTCTCTTATAATATATACAAATTTAAATCAAATTAGGATAATTAGTTATTATTTTGTTTTGTTTTTAATTTTAATTGTGATTTTATATTTTTAAAGTGTAATAATAAATATATTTTCTCATTTTAAGTAAAATAACAAATTTAATTTATAATTATATTTTTTATAAAACTAGTTATTATGTGGAGATTCGAATTCGAGCTTGAATTTGAAGCTCGCGAGTAGTTTGAATAAATATTCGAGTCGAGTCGGATCGAATTCGAGTAATAAATATTCGAGTCGAGTCGAATCTGAGTAGTATTTTTCAAATATAATTCAAATTCGAGCCGAATTCGAGTATGAATTTATCATTTCGAGTCGAATTCGAGTATCTCTCTGTTCGCTCCGGTTCGACTCGTTTACATCCTTAATGATGATGACACTAAAAAAATTAAGGTTGATGCACCCGAGTTTGACGATAGGTTTGATCCTAATATCTTCCTTGATTGGTTGTCCAGTATGGATAAATTTTTCGTATAGGATGTCCGATGAGCGTAGAGTTCGCTATGCCAAGATAAAATTGGTCAAGCAATCGAATTTATACCAGGCTAGTGTTGAGAGAGACATTGAGCGTTTTAGGGATCCACCTATTAGGCACTGGGCATAAATGAAAGCGTGTCTCTGAAAATATTATCTACCCACTGGTCACAAGGATAGGATATTTGAACAGTTGACAAATCTGAAGCAAGACAATTTGTCGGTCTCTGATTACGTCAATAGGTATCGGGAGTTGAGCGTTGTGAGCTCGTTGAGGAGACGAGGTTGATCATCATTTGGTTTAGGGTTTAGGGAGGGGTTGAGAGATGGTATTAAATTTCAGATTTTTCCCAGTTCAATATTTCAAGTTTTTATTATGTTAAATATAAAAGTAGTTGATGTGATTTATATATTTTATTTATTAGTAGGGATTTAGGGCATTAATTAGTGATTAGGAATTATTAATAAGTGTATTTTAGTCGTTTAATACTTTTATTATTCCCCAAGTAATATTAGGGTTTTAAGTCTCTTTAAACAAGGATGTAATCTCCACAAGTCATTTAGACTACATACTATTGATATTGAAGTTTTATTCATACCGTAGAGGTATACTACCGTAGAGGTATTTTATCCATCTTGGTGTTGATAGTGTAGTTGATACACTTGAGAGATCTTAATGGTTTAATCGTGATCCTAGTTTATTTTTCATTAATTCTTCATCCTAAATCTATTTTGCATCACTTGTAGCCTTGTTTATCCGTTAATTCTGCTACCACTCCCTTGTCCTACACCAATTAAACTCGGATAAATAAAGGAGATGACATCAACATTTTTACTTTTAGTCCTACATGATACATGATGATTGAGTCCCTACAAGTTTTTCATATATTGAATTAGCGATTGATATTAAATTAAGTCTTGTCTTTTGAGGGTATTTAGCCTAATTATCTCATTTGAATCTCCTTTATTCCTTCTTCCATCCTTGTCCTCCATCAACTCCTAACACTAACTTAAAGTAACATGCTATAATTAAGATATATAGATTAATTACAATGGACTTATCCCTGAATAATAATATGAAATCGCTAAGCAATAATCTCTTATTCTTCACATCTTTTTCCGTATTATTCTCCTTGGCATTGAGATAAACTCGTCCTTGATTTTTGTAACATTTGAGAAGGAATGATATGAGAGATATCTTCCAGCGAAACCTAAGAATTCCACTTTTCCATTCCATGAGCACAATTTTTGGAAACAACGGTAAACTTGATATCCAAGTTTATTTTGTCCCCACGTCTTAGGTGTTCTAGAATGCGTACCAGTTAACTAGAATGGAGTTTAAGGCAATGTTTTGGCCCAAATGGTCAAGGGACCAAACCTCCCTACCCTTGAATGTAATATGTTCTTTAAGGTTAAGGAAAAAAAGGGAAAAAAAAGAAAGGAAAAAGGTAAAACAAAAGAGTGGAGTTATTTGAGAAGAATAGTGTGCTTTTGCCTTTTGTGTCGTGGCCTGGTTCCTTGCGAGGGTGAAAAAACTTTCTCCACCCCCTCACTTACCTGCTAGCTCTTATTATGCATCACCCTCTCCCCTCAAAATCATCCCGAATCCAAAGCTTTTATAGCATACAAAAGGATGAGAGGAGTAAGACCTAGGAGATGAACTTCCAAGGTCTAGAGTGAGTAATGGAGGGAGGACTTAGATTGGTATCAGACATATCACTCGGTCGTTGACTTAATTTTAGGTACCTTGTACCCAATAGAATCAGGTTTTATGGGGAAACACTGGAACCATATATTGATAAAAAAAGGTTCTCAGAACTAAAGTTCCTTAAACCCAAACACTCTCCTCTGTGTTGGTTTGCACACTAAACCTCCTTCCCCTCTTCACTCTAGCCCTTGCATATAGTAAACGTGTCATGATCTTCTCAATAAAATTAGTACCCCCACTAAATAATAGAGCTACAAAAGTAGAGTGTGATGTTGAGAGACAAGTTTGAATAACAGTCATCCTTTCCCCCAACTAGATACAAGCATTATTTCACCTGTTTTGCATCTTAATTACCCTCGTGTCACCAAGTTTCGAAAAAACCTAAACTCAAGATCATTCCCAAAAGGCACCCCTGCAGGAATGTGCTCGGAAAAACATGAGTAACCAAACCTACTCACGAAGCATATACAGCTTTCTGTCTTCTTTCTCTTTTCCTTTCTTCCTGTTCTTCTGTTGTACTTCCTTATTAAGATCTTGTGCTATCAAATAACAAAAGAATTGTAAGACAAAGTGCTGACTAATATTCCTAGGAATACATGTCCAAGCACTTTCACATGAAAATTTTAACAGGTATATATATCCAGATTCCAGAGGCTTGAACTATATTTCTGTTTATTACCGTCTTTGAGACTGTAGTATCACAATAACGGTTGCTTTTGTAAAATCTAGGCATAGTTGTCAAATCGTGAATCGCATCATGTATCAAAAATACCTATATCATGTTTTATGTATCGTCTTGTGAATCGTATCTAACTATACGGAAACAAAATGAAAAATGCGGTAATATATACTTAAACATATAAGAGACAATTTATTGGACAATCAAGCATATTAGCTTGACTATATATAAAAGTAGTCAAGTAAATATTATTGTAGACTAAAAATAAATTTTAAAGTTAAATAGTAACCAAAATACTCTAAATTGATTTATTAGATATTATTTTAGTAATCTTTATAAAGTAACGAGAGAAAACAAAAATTTAGATTCACCTTTATACTATAAAGCAAAAGAGAATAAATTAAATTAACAGATTTATGTATGTGCTTATGGAAAGTAACGTGAGAAAAATAGAATAACATGAAGAAGATATAATACTCTAGAAAGTTATTAAAGAATATGTTTGTGTTAAAAAACTTCTTCATTTGAAATGTAGAAGCCTTACAAGTTTTATTTTTACTCTTTTGGATCTACATAATTTTTTTTCAAGTTTGCTAATTTTGAAAAGTTTCGTGCATTGTATCATTTTGTAAGAATCGTATCAAATCGTAACTGAATCATATGATACGGTGTCATTTTCGATTCAACCTACGATACGTATAGAATTGTCTTTCGTGTGCCGTACAATTCTGATAACTATTGATCTAGGTAATCATTTACATATTTGCTGTTGGAGTAAATGACACATCACATTCCCCTTGTTTTTCCTCATCTTGAACTTTGCATCTCAAATTTCAAAATTTTACACTTTGCATCCGACATAATCGGCGTCGTGACAATAACGGCTGCATTTGTAAGATCTAAGTAATCATTTACATATATACAGTTGGAGTAAATGACACTTTGCATCCCCTTTTTTCCTCATTTTGCGGCTTGCATCTCAAAATTTAAAAATTTTACACTTTGCATCTTACACACAATCAGTCCCGTGACAATTCGCACACTCAAAACAAAAATTCATTAAATAAGCTAACGGAGTTGCACATTTGCATCACCCATGTTATTTTTAAGGGGTAAAAATGTCCACAAACCCTATTTTAGAATTTTATTTGTTATCTAAAAATAGAAATATGTTAACAAAATAAACACATTTTATTTATTCCATTCAACCACATTTAATGAACTAAATTTACCAGTAAAATACATTTCTAATTTTAAAGCATCGATTTAGACTATTTATTCTATTTACCATTTTTAATACATTAAAACTAAACACTTTTTTAATTAAAAAATGACCATCTAAATAAATATTTAATTTGTTTAACCATTTTTTGTGAACTAAATTTATGAACATCGACACATTTTTATATTAATGATTTTGTTGTTTACTCTATTAATTATTTCTTAGATTAATTTTTGAGTTAATTTATTTTATATGGATTAGTTTCTAATACTATAATTTATTGGTTAGTGGATTAATTGTTAAGTAGTACTATTTATTGAATTTTGATGTACGCAACTCTGTTAGCTTATTTAACGATCTTTTATTCGGATTATGTGATTTGTCACGACCCCTAAAGTATGGGATGCAAAGTGCATATATTTTTAGTGTTGGGGGCAAAATAGGACGATTTAAAGAGTCATTTAATCCTTTATTTTCTGTAGAATGTGCCTTCATAAAGAAGTTAGTAATCTTCTATTTAGTTGACCTAGGTGCCCCAGGAGGCTTCTTTTGAAAAATAATGGTTTTATTCATTATTCATTTAATATTTAATGCCAGTGTCCCTAGACAGTAATGCTAATGTTTCAAACTCCAAGGTAAACTTATTGCAGTGCCAAAATACGGTATTAATGGGTACATCGTCTACAAGAGTTTTTGGATCTACAATTAAAGTCATGTCAAAATATGATATTAATGGGTTTTGATATGTATTGAACAAACTAAAATTTTCTTTGGGATAAGACGTGAGTTAATTTCAAGTTTTCAACAAGATGTATTGGTATTCTGCAGATTCTGGTGAAGATGTAGATGGTTTGCCAACCGAAGGCGTAGAAATCACATGCTTTCATCTGGTAAGGCGTTACAGATCTATTATACGGATTGTCAAAGACGCAAACAATAACTCTATAAACTTGAGAGGTACATTATGTTGCAACATTTATTCTTTTGCAATCATGGCTGTCGGCTGACCCTGTGAAGTGTATCTCATAAATCTTATTCTTCTTCTATGTGGGAAAAAGTAAATAAATTATGACTTAGGTTTCATTACTTATTATGAACTTTCTTGTATTGGATTCTTTGGTTATGTTCTACTGGATCTATTCTATATGAATATGTTTTCAATTCAATGACGAGTTGGCTCATTTATACACGTGACATTTAGATGTCATGCATAAAAAGGGATCACAGAAGCAACAAAAAAGTAAGTATGGTCCAAGAAGAACCATAATGTAGGGGACAACCCATCCGGGAAGAGCCTACAAACTCAGTATTTCAGACCACACCAAAAACCTAGTGCAGTTATGCACCTAGCTCAAACCCCATTAGAAACAAAAAAAACCAACTACACTAGAAAATAAATATATCAAGTCTTATTTAGGATAAGGTGTTGTGTTAGAGGGGTTCATGCTTTGTCAAGTTAATAATAATATTAAATAACTGAATACTAACACGACTAGTGAGGACGGAAACTATAAAATTATTACCATTGTTATATTATGAAGATCATCTGTAATTTATTTTTAGAAGGTAATATTAAGCATTAATTAGGAGTTTATTTCCTCAAATTTATTTCCTTGATTAGAGTTTTACTTGGACCCCAGTTTACTTGGTCTCCGGGTCTTCTGTTTTTATATAAGTATTAAAGTCCCTTCAAGTTTATTCAATAATTGATATTATTGATTTCAAGCTTTGTGGCTTTTAGCCTTATTATTTTCCATATTATTCCTCTTTATTCCTTCCTCCATTCTCGTTCTGCGTCGACGACCCATTTACCTAATTATGTGAAAGCTCTCAACCCTAACCCTAACATCTTTATTAATCGCCTGTTTAATATGCAGATTATGTAAGAATTAAAATGATTCAACTCATTTTGAATGTTTATACAACCCATTTATAAAAGGATCAACATCTACTCGTCTGTTCCCCAAAAGGATGACTAAACAACATAATTTTGTATTGCAAAGATATTATTACCCTCAAAGTGCATAATATGGGGCCCATTGTTTTATATTTAAGCCTAAGATTAAAACTGGAATATACACTATACTCTCTCCTCAAACCAAGTTTTCGTATAAATATGTATGCCATTCTATGGTGAACGTTGCCATCCTATAGTGGACAGTGATAGCATTTAAGTAGATGACTAAGAAGCTATATCTTGTTTATCTAAATTCTAAGGTCATATATAATGTCATATAAATATTTGAGTTGTTTGAATTTTCCTAATTAAGGCTCCGTTTGTTTCAAGTAAAACGTTTTCCATCTTGATTTTTCAATGTATGGCAGGCCATAAAACAATTCACAGTCAAAGGAAACCTCTTCCTTTATCTTAGGAAAATGACTTACGGATTTGAGATCCATCAGTCATTTTTTTTAAAAAGTTGTCCACCTCCATCTTCCAAGAACAAGCTTTATTTTTTATTCTCTTAATTTTTTTCATCGTTCTTTAACAAATTAATTCAATTATTTTCTTCATATATATCTCTTATTCATCTTTAAACTCTCAAAGTTGGTAATATTTCTCTCCTTCTACTTCGTCAATTTTTTTTTTCTCTTTAGAAGAAATTATAATGTGGTAATATTTATTTGTTATTACGTGGCGTATGTTGAAAAAAAAGAAAGAAGACAAAGTACACTAAAATAAATTATTTAATTAATTCAAGTAGAGAAGATGATGATTTTTTCATCTCATTTTTAGTTTAGCAACCAAACAAGGGGAAACAATATATTTTCATTGAAAACAATTTCATATGAAAATATTTTCGAAAATCATATCTTGACAAAGGTTTTCTGTAAACAAACAGAGCCTAAACATGTCTATTGTGTGATATGTATACAAGTTAGCTTAGCGTTTGAGGATGACACTCACCTCACCTCCACCACTGGATCTCGAAAACGAATCTTTCACCGACTCTCCAAAACACCACTAATTAAGCTAGCTTCAAAGAAGGCATAAAAGGGGTATTTCATTGCTTTATAAAAAAAGTGACTTATCGATATGGTTCTTGGCTATAGAAAAAGACTATTAGAATCAAGTGCAACAAATCTTGTTGGGTTTTGGTAGAGGGAACAATGTATGAGGATAATTTTTTCAAGGACGAGTGAAAGTTGTTAGCACTTAATATTTAAAGCCTAAAGTAGGAACTCACGCCCTTAGTGAAGTGAGACTCTTAGTTTCAGCCATTTTCACCAATACTTGAGCCAACGTGTGAACCGAGACCTACATATATACATATTTATGTCCCACAAGTATTTCTAAAGACTTTTATGTCGATCCAATTCTTTGTTTTCCATCATCTCTTGTGCTCAAGAAACGGGCAATATAACCTTTTGATTTAAATAATTATAATTAAATTATTATTATTATAAATATTATTTATTAAATGAGTTGATATTTCCACAAGTAAATATGTTAATTCCACAAGATCCTCTCTCGCATGAGGGTGGACCAACTTACTATACTATTCATGTGAGTAAGACCTTGTAGAACTGACCTTTTTGCTCGTGAAAATCAATTATGTTATTTTATCATCTTCATTGTTATATTTGTTCATATTATCATCTTCAAATTTTTGGTATGTAAATCATTTGTAATGTACTTTTTGGTTTGTGTCAGTTGCTGCTATGAGTATTTGTCTTATCGACAATATGTTTGAACAATACTTTATAGTTTTAATTTATTTTATAAATATTATATTGCCATGAGGGCTCTGTGTGAAAAACAAGAAGTAAGGCGAACAAACACACTTGGATTCTTATGCTGATAACTAATCGTGATCTTATTGTTTCCTCTTTAATATTATAATTTTGAAATCTTCTTTATGCAGGATGGTTCTCATTACATGATTTATACACCGTCTGATCCACTTCTCTTTGTTGCCACAAAGGTAAACAATTTACTTAATTATGTATATCTTCTAAAAAACATAAATAAGAGTGCTGCTATATCAGACAAGCTGCAGAGTCTTCTATTAATACATATACCATTATGTTTGGTATTCTTACAACCCTTTTACTACTCATCTACTCCATTTGTTCCAACTAAAGAGTCTTTTTTAGATGTTGAGAAATAAGAGCCCTATGGAACATTTATCTACCATATGCTACTATGTTCCAAATTTACCATTTAAATTAACCTCAACCTGCACATATGGTGTTTTCTATACTTCAAAAATGAGTCTAAATCTTGAAATATAGTTTTAGGGTCCATGGGACATACCCTAGTGGGACTCCAAGTTACATACCCTAGTTTCACAAATTGACTTTACCCGGACTTTCTAACAAAATCCAACCATAAGGATTAAAAGAATATGCAAAAATATGAGCATGTGTAAAATCTTATTTGATTTAAGGGTGGAGTACCAATATTATAAACTTGCAATATAAGTACGTTTTTCGACGGCTAAGATATGTTTTTCATTACTATAAAGTTGTTGATACAAACCCCTAATCGTATAAAATTTTAAATGCTATAATTTTTTTTTATGCATGTTCGTTGCATTTTTATAGTTGAATTTATCTAAAAACCCTTGAAAGGGTCATTTCAATCCTATAGGGTACCTAAGTTACAATAGGTATCTCCCTTTTTTATATATGTTATTATTAAATGTGACTTAGACACTAGGTTTACTATTTTTGGGACAGAGGGAATATGTAATTGATATTTGCTTATTGCTCGTCTATTTAGACGGAAGCTACCCTTAATATTGTTAATTTTTGTTTGTTCATTTTTTCTCACTTCAGGATCACAATGGCCAATTGCAAATTGCTGATGATGTAAGAAACCGCATTTCCTTTTGTCATGAACTATTATCCGTTGTCACTATGCTACTCAACGCTAAATGATAGTAATTGCTGCTTAAATTGTGCTACTTTTTTTCTTAAATTTTATACGATTTTATAATTCAGTGCTTGTGATAGAGTAAGATTTACAATTCTTCTCTTCTCAAGAGTTGCTTTGGCTCTGTTTTTACCATGTAGAGGTAAATGATAGAGTATCATCAGACTTTTATTTGAGAAGATTTTCCCTTACCTTTTTATTTTAATGTGAACTCACTACTGGGTTACCTCTAAATTGCCCAGCTAACAATTTTCCAAGTTCCTGGTAACTACTTCTTCACGCCCTTTTATATTTGTGTACTTGAGCATTTTTGTAAGAGACATGAATGCTACAATATTTCTTGACAGAAACCGTTTTGTTATGCCTTCTCTATTGTTTTTTGATCATGGTTCAAGGTCGTGGTAGTGGCTTAGGTTTCAGTTTGCTATCAGGCGATACTGTTAGAATGAATAACCTAACCACAAGAACTCTGAAATTGGAGGAATGTTTTCTTATTGAATTCAACAGAAACTGGTGGCTTTATAAGCCTTGCAAAGAAAAGATACAATAAAAATGCACCCCACGTTTTCCTCTAACTAATACGTGGATCATGGACTAAACTAAATCAAACCTAAAGCACTTCCCTTAATAATAGGGTTTATTAACAACATGAACAGAGAACAGAACCTAACAAAGTTGACAGCAAAGCAACAAGTTTTCAACAATTCCTCCCTTAAACTACTTGCACTTGTGCAATCAGTTTATGTCAGGCATAGGACACATTCCCAGTAACTCTCGCAGCTTCACATGCACCTCCAGTTTCAACGGCTTTGTCATAATGTCTGCGATTTGATTCTGAGAATTGCAGTAAGCCAGCTCCAAAATTCCATCTCTACTCAGTTCACTAAGGAAGTGAAAGCGAACATCAATATGTTTGCTCCTGCCATGAAGCACTGGATTTCTCGAAAGCTTTATGGTTGAACTATTATCACAGTATACAGTGGTTCTTCCAAGTTGAGTATGACCAAGTGTCTCAAGAATCCTTCGCATCCAGACTCCTTGACATGCACAGTGGGCAGCTGCAATGAATTCCGCTTCGGTTGTAGACAATGAAACCACGGGTTGCTTTTTAGAGGACCATGAAGTTGCACCTGTGCTTAACATGGAAACATATCCCGACGTACTTCTCCGATCATCCAGGTCACCTGCATAATCGCTGTCCGTGTATGCCTCAAGTTTCTCATTTCCCTTCCTCTTATACAGAATGCCCAAATCAGTGGTATCATTGAGATATCTAAGCACCCTTTTGACTGCCTGCATATGCAACTCAGTTGGGCTACTCATGAATCTGCTAATTAAGCTCAACACATACATAAGATCAGGCCGAGTTGCTGCCAAGTACATTTTTTAAGTAGTTGATTTATTCATCTATATCTTATATCTGCTTTCTCTCAAACAGCCAACGACCTGCTTATACGTTGTAGCATCCACCTTGGCTCCATCTTCATCTTTCATCAGCTTACACCCGGGAACAATAAGATTCTTTGAAGAATTACAGTCCCTCATGCCAAACCTCTCTTCTCTTGCATATTTTCTTTGGCAAATATAAATCCCCTCTTCTCTTTGAATTACTTCAACCCCAAGAAAATAATGCATTTTACCAAGGGCTGTCATATCAAACTCTTTTTCCATAAGCTTCTTAAACTCTTTGAACATCTTTTCATCACTACCAGTAAAAATTAAATCATCAACGTAAAGTCTAACAATGAGAATATTACCTCCTTCACTCTGCTTCACAAACAAGTGTGTTTATAAGTACATCTCTTGATGAAATAAGCTTCGATGCGGCTATACCAAGCTCGAGAGGCTTGCTTGAGACCGTACAAGGCTTTCTTCAATCTATACATCTTTGTCTCTTCGCCTTTTATCACATAGCCTTGAGGTTGCTCAACAAAAACCGCTTCACTCAGTTCTCCATGTAAGAACACACTTTTACATCTAACTGATATACTTTCCATCCTTTTTGAGCAGCAAAAAGTAATTACTGCATGATAGTATCCCATCTAGCTACTGGTGCAAAAACTTCAGTGTAGTCAACTCTCTTCTTTTGAGAATACCCCTTCGCTACAAGTCTAGCCTTATACTTCTCCACTTCTCCTTTTTCGTTCAACTTTGTTTTAAAGATCCATTTAACCCCAATGGTCCTTGCTTCTGCTGGTAAGTCTGTCAGTTCCCATGTGCTATTCTTTTCGATTGCTGCTATCTCATTTTCCATTGCAGTCCTCCATTTGACATTGTGGATGGCTTCTTCAAATGTGGTTGGATCAGATGGTGAAGTAAACAACACTAAATTTTGAAATTCTTCTTCTTCCGACAATCCTTCTCCGCTGTCATAATCATTCATTGACACAGGTGGCCTGTGGATCCTCCCTTCTTCTCGAGCTTCCTCTATGGATTGAGCTGAATCCGAGCCATTACCTTGGCTTGAAGTTGAGCCATTTTCTATATCCCCTTCTGTATTGTCATTTGAATCACCTTCGTCTTCACTTTGAGTGAGTCCATTTCCTTCTTCACTTTATCCCCAATCTAACACATCTTGTTTAATCTCTTCTGAGTTTCTGCCTCAATCCCAGGCATTCCCAGCACTCATCTTCTTCGAAAATCACATCTTTGCTGATCACAATACACTTGGTTGCTGGATCATAGAGCTGGTATGCTTTGGATTCATCACTCATTCCTATCATCACTCACCGAAAGCTTTTATCATCTAGTTTCTTCCTCTTAGCTTCCGATATGTGAACATGAGCAACACAGCCAAAGACTTTGAAGTAATGAACTGATGGTTTGATGGCGCTCCATGCTTCCTCAGGCGTCGATTCCTTCACTGCCAAGGTAGGGCTTCAGTTGAGAATGTGAATGATCCATTTTACTGTTTCAGGCCAGAAGTACTTTGGAACATGTTTCTTAGACATCATACATCAAACCATATTCATAATGGTCTGATTCTTCCTCTCAGCCACCCCGTTTTGTTAAGGGGTAAAGGCTGCAGTCAATTGCCTCCTTATTCCATGTGAAACACAGAATGAATTAAATTTTTGAGAGGTGAACTCTTCTCCCCTTCTGTACGAAGACATTGAATGACTGAAGTGGAGACCCTATTTCTTTCTCAACCATACTTTTAAACATTTTAAATGCATTAAAAGCTTGAGACTTCTCAGATAAGAATGACACCCAAATCTTTTGACTATAATCATCTATAAAAGTAATCAGATACCTTTTTTCATTGCTAGATGAGGGTGTGATCGGTCCACAAATGTCAGAGTGAACCAATTGAAGCCCTCCACAAACTTTCCCTGTGCTGCTTGCCTATGATGCAATCCTTGCACAGCTTGCTTGGTGTCTTCATTTCAGGCAGTCCTCTTACCATCTTCTTATAATGAAGGGTTCGCAGTCCCTTAAAGTTGAGGTGGCCGTAATGACAATGCCAAAGGTGAATTTCATCTTCTGAGGCAGTCTTGAAACAAGTTGGGACTTTTGGCTTCATGGTTGCAAGAAATACGAACATCCTATTTGCTGACATCTTTGATTGCAAGATCAGGCCCTTCCTTGGGTGATAGCATCGACATTGTTTTGAATCAACACAACAACTCCTTTCTTTGACAGCTGTCCGATACTAATCAAGTTGTTCTTTAACTCGGGAACATAGTACACATTAGTAATCACTTGTGTAATTTCATTAACATGTAGTCGAACATTACCTCTCCCGACTATCGTCATTTTGAAGTTGTTCCCAAGTTTCACAGATTGTCTGTCCTGCTCATCCATATTTGTGAACCACTGTTTGTTGCTTGTCATATGGTTGCTAGTTGCTACATCCTGAGTTAAGGAACCAAACCTCCTCCCTTTTGGTGTCATTGAGTTCAACATAAGACATCAAAAGCATCTCCTTTGTCTCGTCTAATCAACATAATGTGCATTTTTCTCCCAATCAGGGTACACATATTGGAAGTGCCCTAAGTTATGGCACCTGTAGCACTCCATCAGTGCTCTGTTGAGCTGACCTCTTCCTCGACCCCTTCGTCTGCCTCTAAAACCTCCTCTTCCTTAACCTCTGGCCGCCGTAGCTATTATCACCACTTCCTCCAGTTTTCTCAACAAATGCTACCTTCAAAACATGCTCTTCTCCTCCAGTATGAGCTTGCATTCACTGCTCATGAACAAGCAGACTGCTCTGAAGTTCATTGATAGTCATTGTGTTGATGTCATTGGATTCCTCTATGGCAGCCACAACATAATCGAATTTCCCAGTCATGGACCTTAGTATTTTCTCCACAATCACCAACTGTTCCATCCATTCCCCATGCGCCTTCATTTTCTTGGCAATAGCTAAGGTCCGAGAGAAGTAAGTATCTACCATCTCTCCATCTTTCATCCCAAGCACCTCGAACTCCCTCCTGAAAGCTTGAAGTTGAGCTCTCTTCAAAGACCCTTGGTATTTCTGCAGAATGGATTTCCAGATATCCTTGGCTGTGTTTCAATTGAGAATTGTCTCCATAATGCCTCTGTCAATAGCCTAAAAAAGATAATTTTTCACTTTGAGGTCCTTCAACTTTGCCTCCTCGATAGCCCTGCGCTGCACTTCTGTTGGTTGAACTCCTTCAGCAATGGTTGGAATTCCATCATCCACCAATCCCCAATAGATCTCAAATGATTCTCCATCAACATAGACCAATTGTCATAATGACCATCAAATCTAGGTATAGCAGGTTGAACAAAGTTGTTCTCGGCTGCCATTGTTGGCTCTCTCAAACTCGAAGTGTTTCGCTCACACTTGCCCCTTCTGTGTTTCACTCCTATTTAGACTTGAACTCTCCCCAAGAAAGCTGCAACTCACACCCCTCAAAGCTCACACTCAAAAAATTGTTAGACTGAATAACCTAAACACAAGAACTCTAAAATTGGAGGACTGTTTTCTTATTGAATTCAACAGCAACCGGTGGCTTTATAAGCCTTACAAAGAAAAGATAACAATAAAAATGCACCTCACGTTTTCCTCAAACTAATATGTGGATCATGGACTAGACTAAATCAAACCTAAAGCACTTCCCTTAATAATAGGGATTATTAACAACATGAACAAAGAACATAACCTAACAAACTTGACAACAAGTTTCCAACTGATACGCACCGTTACGATTGTTTGGTGCTTCAAACATTTTTAAAAAAATTATGAAAAAGTTTAAAAAACAAGTACAAGATTGATCGATTAGATGAACACAAAAATATCATCTAGTATAAATAGCATTGATGATAATGCAAACATCTTGCTGACATTCTAATACTATATTGCATAAGAGCATTCACAACAGTTTCCTTATATTTATCCCTACTCTGCAGTGCTATTAGATCATTCTGCAAAATAGGGATTCAATTTTTTCACTATGTACCTAACATGTTCCTTATATTAATTCCTAAAATAATGAAATTTGAAATTTAAAAATTAAAAGTTTCAACAGTCAAAACATCAAATTAATAATAATCTTATAATTTATAAAAGAGAGTATAATTTATTAATTATATTCCACTGTAAAATAATTTTAATTTTATTTTAAATTTTAAGTAATTTAAATTTAATATGATTCATTTAAATTTTGAAAATAATAAAATTTATAACTAATAGTACTTTTATAATATTTATAATTATATTGACATAAATTAAATAAATTTATATCAATTTTAAATTTGAATACGTTTAAAATTAATTTTAAAAAAATAAGTCAATATTAAGTTTATAATTTGAAAATAAAGTAGTAAAAAAAATGTCAAGATGTGTATGATTGATGAGTTGTTCACTTAAATGAGTGTGTGAAGTGTCATTTTGTATATATAGAGAATGATCTTTTGACTCCCTCATACTGAGGAGTAAAATTCTATATAGGGATTAAAATAGAGAGTCAAATAAGAATAAGGAAACTGTTGGATAATGATTTATTGATGTATTCTTCAAAATTGAGGATATAAAGTTAATTAGGGAAACTGTTGTTAATGTTCTAATGAACATTAAATTTTTATGACTCTCTAAAGAGTACATAAACACATTAAAAAGCTAAAAGTTAAAAATTAATCCTCCTACTCCTTTACATCATCATCCTCAATAATGGTTATTGTTATTTTTTTGACATGTTATTATGTACGTATACATATTTATTATTATTATTATTATTATTATTATTATTATTATTATTACTATTACTTCCTCTGTCCCACAAAAAGAGTCCACTGTTGATATTATTATTATTAGTAGTACTTTTTCCATTACACCGTTATTTCTCCTTTATTTGTTCTCTATGTTATTTCTCCTCGCTACACTGATAAATTTCGCCTATACACAACTTTTACATTGATAATGCTTGAAATTACGATTCGTGGGAGCGGTGACTAAAGAAACCATACTGCAGTCGCCGATATTTTGTCAACGTGGCTGCTACTTTGTACCATGGCATAAATGAACAGAATCCTGTATTTCTTTGTCATTATCTATTATCTCGAGGAAATTCTGAAGAAAACTAAACTTTTGTGGGATATTTTAAACCTTGATTCTTTAGATTTTTTCCTTCGGGTGTCTGTATGAGCTTAATTTTCTTACTTATATTATTCTGTTTTGTTTTGTCCCCAGTAAATTTCATCTCCTTTAATTGGTCCAGTGTCTCATTCTTTCATTATAATCACATCTGTGTCAAGTGGTATAAGTGCGACCATGACAACTATGCTTGTGGTTGGAGTTAGGGCCATGGCTTTAGTTTTGTTCCCGTATAATCCCTCCCTCCCTCCCTCCCAATTTATTTAAAATTCAGATGAACACAGTTGTAGGAGAGAAAGGTTGAACAAATGTATACCACTATTGTCCTTCTCTTTAATGTATGATGAAGTCCACCTGCTTTCTTTATTGGTAATATGGATTAATCCTATCAAAAAGTACTACATCCATCCCTCAAAGATAGGATACAATGGAATACCGACTTATAGGGTGTGTTGGGATTTCCTAAATAGGATGTTGGAGCTAAAAGGGTTTTGATGACCGTCTTAGATTTGTGTTATTGGTTTTTTCTTTATGTTTTGTCTTTGTTAGTGGTAAGACTAAATTATGGTCTCGAGCATCCCGGGGCTGGTGCCAGGGTGATCTTCCTTTCATTTCACTCTTCTAGTTTATGTGTTGTGTAGAACGATTAGAGAGTGGGGTGTGAGGAGGTAGGACTAGTGACGGTGTGCGGTATGGGTAGGGGGTGTTTTCTCATCTCCAGTATCCTAATGATATGATCTTGTTCTTGTCTAAAGGGGTTCGATGTCATAAGATTGTTGTCTATATTGTAGATTTTGTTGTCTATGCTATGGGCCTCTTAACTCAACTTGGCTCTGTAGTTTAGCTAGAATTAATATGGAGAGGCACTCGCTAGATGTGTGCTTTTGCTTGTTTTGTCTTGAAGTGCTGCACTTCCAATTACGTATCTTGGGTTCCTTTAGTGAGAAATCCTAGGTCATCTGCCTTTTGGTATCCGGTTTTTGAGCTGTCTAAGAGGTTAGATTGTTGGAAGGCTTCTTTATTCTCTTCTCGGTGTGGTGTTTTTTCTCCGGCCAAGTTTTTCAGGGTAGGATTTCCTTGGTTCAAGCATGTTTCTTCAGCTTTCTGCTTTATTTTCTCTCCTTTTGACCTTCTAGTGAGAGTTGCAAACTCCCTGCAGCATATTGTGTGTTCATCTCTTCTTCAAGCTTCAATAATGTTCCATCAACTATCAGACAAAGATTATTAGATTTTTTCTTCTTACTGGTTTCCATTATATAGAAGCTCTGAAATCTTCCTGTTATTCTCTGAGAGTAATCTGTTAGACTGAAGGACAGAGCTCATTTTTCTTTTGGTACAACGGTCGTGTACTGCAGTTTACTGAAGTTTCCCTTGGGATTTGATATTCAAATATTCGTTGCCTTTTATTAGCTCTAGCCTTCTTGTTTATTGTAGGACCGGGAAATGTAAACTACAACTTAAACAATTAAGTGAACAAGATTAACTAATAAAGGATGTTTCATTAATCACGATCATTACAAATATTGAATATAAACTTAAAGTATAATACAACAATGTCCTATGCTATTACACTTCCCTTGCGGTTGGGTTCGTTAGTTGATCGAGTGAGGTGAGAATTCCACGAAAACATGTGGGATTGAGCGGGGTGATGGATGAGGGGAGAGATCATAGGCAAACTCCTTAAGACAATATGGCAGAACCCCTATTGTTAGGGCCGTGTGTGTATGTGTATGCTTAGATGTGCTTGGGGACTTAGCTCTGAGACTAAGTCAGTGAACTTGAGGCTCGTGGAGACCAAGTACAGAACTTAGTCTATCAGGCCAACAAGGTTGGTCTTCTTGGTGGTAACAAGTTGGTGACTATGTGTTCTAGAGAGAGAAAGTTGGCTTCTAGAGAGAGAATCTCTCAACTATTCCAAGTTTTCAAAAAGTTTCAATCTCCTCTCAAATGAGGAGGGGGTATTTATAGGCATCATGGGGGTTCCCCTATGTGCCGTGCACATGAACTATTTTTCACTTATAAATTGTGCAAGTACTATATTTTCGGAGTTCGTTTTTCCCTACGTCTCTAACCGCAAGTCTAAAACCCTCACCGAATTTCACTCCAGACGACCTCTCTAACCCTCTCCCAAAGGCTAGAGAGATAATCTATCTGGCTGGGATTCTTCATTTCGGCTCCATTGGGAACAAATTGGGAAGAATAGTCTTGTTACATCATCACGATGGCTCATGACATCACTAAGAACATCATTCTTGAAGCTCTACTATGCTCCTTGTGCTCATGGTGCCAATTGGTGGCTTGAAGGCTTGACTTGTTGCTTGACTTCCTCACTTTGGGCCTACTTGTGTACTTGGAGCCTACTTTTGTACTTGGAGCCTACCTCTTGGAGGTGACTTTTCCTTCTATTATCCTTCTTTGCTCTCATGTAATGCTTTGCTCTTTCTTGAAATCTCTTTAGTTGTCAAACATCTTGAAATTTTGACCAACTGTTATCATCATTAGATGAGTGCAAGGGCCTCCATGGGGGAGAAGCCCACCTTGGGGCAGACCCTAGGGTGGCCTTCCTCTTGCCCTTCCATGCTTTGATCTCCTTCCTCATAGCTTCCTTCAATTTGAATTTGGCCAAGTGTTGGAGATGATATGTGATGATAGAGTATGTGGGGAGCCTCACCATGGGGGGAGACCAAATTGGGGTCGACACCAGGCCTTGGGGTTGACCCTAGGGTTGGCTCGCCACCCCATGGTGATGTCTTTCTTGGTTCCTTCTTGCTTTGAGGCTTTCTTGTGCAGCTTTCTTGGATTTTGACCAAGTGTTGGACATAAGGATGATGCGAAACCCTTAGGGCAGCGCTCCACCACGTTGGGGCTGACCCTATGGGGTGCCCTCAACCTTTGGTGGTCTTCTTCTCAATTCCTTCCCATTTTTGGCTCTTTCTTGCATTCCTTCTTGAATTTTTCCTTAAATTTGACCAAGTGTTGAGATCATGGTATGATGAGAGAGTGCTTGGACCACCTTGTGTTTGGAAGACACTCCTTGGGGCCGACTCTAGGGGTTGGGGGCAGACCCTAGGGATTGTCCCCTAACCCTCGAGGATCCTTTACTTGGTTGTTCTTCATTTTGGTTTCTTTGCATGATTTTCTTGGACTTTTGACCAAGTATTGAACATGAGGGCACTAGAAACATTCCCACCATGGGGGCTTGGGCCCGACCTTAATGGTTGGGACCGACCCTAGGGTGTGCCCTCACCCCATGGTGGTGTCTTCCGTAGCCTTTCTCTCATCTTGATCCTTCTTTGCATGCTTTCTTGAATTCGACTAAGTGTTTGAAGTGACATGTTGAATAAAGGCTTGGGCAACCCCACCATGAGGGGGAGAACCACCTTGGGGCCGACCCTAGGGGTTGGGGTCGATCCTAGGGTGGCCTCCCACCTCATGGTGGTTGCTCTCTTGCACAGTTTTGTTCGTTTGGTTGCTTGGTTGTCCAACTTCATACTTTACTTGTTTTGATCCTCCTCTTCTTCTTCTTCATTTTTTCTCGTTTGCTTGTGGGAGAGTGAGGTATGCACCATGGAGTGGCATTGGGCATTCCCTCATAGTAGCTCTCCTAGTGAAGTTCTCCATACTTGGCCAATTTCTTGTCGGTTTCCCATATTTAGCCAATTTTGCTCTTTTAGCTAGGAATAATCAATGCTTTGTCTTGGCTCCTTCTTGGGCACTCATGATGGATGGTGAGGGATGTCAAGAGGCATATTAAGTTTCCGAACTTGACGTAGCAATACGGGTGCCCTGGTAGCCTCCCGGGCAGGGCCCGCCGGGAGCCATTTTTTGACGGAGATTATTTTTCTTGATAGGGACAAATCTGGGGGTTAACTATCACTACTTATGATTTAATTAAGGTCATTAGCCCCCTAATTTATACCCAAAATACAATTATCAAGGCATAAAGTTGACTTCGAATCATCTTTGATTGACACTTGACTGGGTCTTGACTCTGCTTATCAAGTTTCCTTACTGGAGAAACACTTTGTTGATTTACTCTGCCTGTCTTAGTATGCTGAAATTTATGGTCTTCAGGATATGCTGTTGCTATTGACTTGACTTTAAACTCTGCTGCAACATAAACATAAGTAAATGAAATTACATATGGAAGTTACTACTGCTTATTATAATTACTGCTATTACTATTAATATCTTTATTGATGTTATTTTCGTTATTGTTTGTATTATTATTTGTTGTTATTATTACTGTTATCTATTTTAGCTAATTTAACAGCATGGTGGAATAGATTTTTCTTTGTAAGTTTTATGTTTAATAAAGTAATTTGAGTTGGCTATTACTCAAATAGACGAGTCGCAGACTTTGTTTCCAGAATTATTCTTGAACAAAGGAAATAAGTAGCCTTTGTATGGACAAATTGAAAGGATGAAAAATTGTTCTACTTTGTGGGATCTGATGTCCAGAATCTAGGTTCTTCTGTGACTTTTGAAAACTGTTAAAGCTTATCAAGTCAAATAAATTAAAGTTTAAGAACTTCCGGCTAATAATCCGTGCCAGCCAAGGAGCCATACTTCCATTATAGACCTTGTCCAGCTTGGCATTGCTCTTTCAGATATACTGGTGCCAGGCCATTATTAGACCTTGTCCAGCTTGGTATTGTTGCCAATTGCTGGCCATCTAGAAGTTTAGTGGCCACCTCAAAAGCTTTGTATGGCCTAGACTGGTATACAGTGGATATCATTGTGCTGGACATATATACATTTGTATGCTGCTTTGCATAATTACCTGCGCTTATGCTAACCACCTGTTATTCCTGCAATCATGGACTTGGGTAGAAACATGTGCAGGGGAAGGTGTATTGCATAAAAAACTAATTCAACACTTGCTGTAATTGGGACTTGAGTGGAAACATGTACAGGGGAATGTCTATTGCAGAAAAAACTAATTTAACACTTCCTGTAACTGTACTTGGTTACTATGCTTCGAGGATGATTTCTTACTTGTTTTGGTTGAATTTGGAAATAGGAGCTCTTGGAGGATCCCGCAACAATAAGTGCTATAGATGAGGAGACTGAATTTAATGCCTTGGTAGTAAGTAATTTTTCCCTGACCAGGATTCATTCTGATTAAGCATCAACTAGTTAAAATAAATATTTTAGATTTTTGTTGATATTTTTGCAGGAAGAAGAGGCAGCTCTTCTAGAGTCATTGTTGGGCGAAAGATAATAGATTTGTTGTACTATTATGAGCCAGTTTGCATAATTATTTACAAGCTGCCAACATGTCTCAACTATGAAGATATTTCACTCTTACTTTTGGTAGGAGTTTGTTGTGTTAGGAACATGCTATACTTTTTAAAATTTTAATTTATTTTTAAACTTTTTGTATTTATAAATAATAGTGATCGACTACTCTTTGTAGACGCCCAAAACTTACACTGCAATTAAAAATAATGAAAATACCCAAAAATAGAGAAAATTAAGAAAAATAACATTTTAGTGTTTAAACAGGAAAACATAAGGGCCTAGAAGAGGGAAAAGACCTGAAGATACCCCATGTGCATAGCCTAGGGATCCGTGTCTCAAGACGCATCGAGATGGCGGTTTAGCTTAAAGCCGCGCTATCAGGATGGCGGCTAACCCCCGGGTGAAATTTTCAGTTATTTATTTGCTCTTTCTTTTGAATGTGTCAAGAGAGTTACTTGCAAAGAAAGAAAAAAAACAAATATTGGGAAAGAAGCTTAATTTCTTGAAGAATTGGAGTTGATTCTTTGAAGGAATTGGGTTCTTTTTTCAATGATACACTTTGAATTTCAATTGTAAAATTCCTTGTTTGGGGGCTTGGAAGTGGTCATTAGTTATTGTAAATCATTTATGAGCCTGAAAAATCATTCCGCTGGTTTTTATTATTTTGGTGACGGACTCAATGGGATGATTTTCATGTCCTTTGTTGAATTCTAGCCCATTTGCTTGTTTTAGGTAAGAAAAAATAATTTTAAAAACTAAAGGCTTTCTAAAATAAAACAAATTCAAAGGATAAAAAGCAAATGTGTCGATGCCGAAAAGATTTTTCTCCTTTTTCCTATGTATTTTTTACCCTTTATATTTTTTAAGTGAATTTGTTTGATCTGAAGGGTGAATTTTTAGGGAAAAAACTGACATTATGTCGGCGATTTGAAAAGATTTGATTTTATTGAGTCCGAATTAGACAGTCGTCAATTGGTATAAGTTAAATGGTTGTACCAACTCAATCGAGTTTTGGAAGGTTTTGCAATATGACTCAATTATTGGACTCTGTTTAATTGGTTTTGAAAATCGAGATTCACAGAGTTTGGGGGCTTAATTAAGTGGGAAAAAGTGTTAGGCACCCCCGACTTCCGTGAAACACGATTACCGTGCTTTTTGTTTCCTAATTTGTGTGTATGTGTGTGCATTGCAGTTAATTTGGCCTAAGTGATTTTATTTGGAAGTAGTGGTAAGCTTCTTTTGAACCTATATACAAAGGGTTTGACTATTCTCGAGATGCGAAACATCTTCGACGAAATAATATATATATATATATATATATATATATATATATATATATATATATATATATATAGGGTCAGGATCAGGTAAGGGATCCTTTACTTTATTAAAATAAGGGACTTTTTTTTTTTGCTTTTTTTTTTTTAAAACAACTAAAAAAAAAAGTTTAATATTTTATGGAATTGAAATTTTTTCATAATACAGTGTTTTGAGTGTGATTTGGGTACGTATAACAAAACATGTATGTACAGTCTGGGCAGATTGTACCACCACTTTTTGGTATAAATATTTAAAACACGCCCAAAACATTGTATTATGGAAAAATTTCAGTTCCATAAAATATTAAACTTTTTTTTTAGTTGTTTTAAAAAAAAAGCAAAAAAAAAAGCAAAAAAAAAAAGTCCCTTATTTTAAGAAAGTAAGGGATCCCTTACTTGATCATTTCTATATATATATATATATATATATATATATATATATATATATATATATATATATATATATATATATAAGTGTCGAGCTCCTTATGGGCATGAAAGCCATCAAAGTATGCCCGACCACCACAAATAAGATTTTCACTATTACGGGGACCTTAAATTTGGATAACCTTTTTAAGGTCTTATATTTACAATTATAAATTTTGCAGGCTAGCTGTACAATTGAAAAGGGTTCATCATGGGAGTCAGATCTAGATCCGTCAGTTGTATCTTATATTACGTGGCTCCTAGACTCGCATAATACCACATAAATAGCATGCATAACAAATATACTGAAATAAAATTGATATATTTACACTAAACGTTGCAAAACAATGGATCCATAAGTCAAATCCTTGTAAGCGCATAGCCAAAACTTCCAGTCCTCTATATACAAATCTAGATACATAATAATTGAGGCCTTTAATACTTTTATTTTACTCTGTATTTGGCTTATTTTGATTTTATTATCGAGATGCGAAACATCTCCGACAAATATATATATATATATATATATATATATATATATATATATATATATATATATATATATATAAGTGTCGAGCTCCTTATGGGCATGAAAGCCATCAAAGTATGCTCGACCACCACAAATAAGATTTTCACTATTACGGGGACCTTAAATCTGGATAACCATTTTAAGGTCCTATATTTACAATTACAAAATTTGCAGGCTAGCTGTACAATTGAAAATGGTCCATCATGGGAACCAGATCTAGATCCGTTAGCTGTATCTTAGATCACGTGGCTCCTAGACTCGCATAATATCACATAAATAGCATGCATAGTAAATATACTGAAATAAAACATATATATTTACACTAAACATCGTAAAACAAAAGATCCATAAGTCAAATCCTTGTAAGCGCGTAGCCAAAACTTCCAATCCTCTAGATACAGTTATAGGGCTGCGTGGTTGCTAAATATTTACAAAAACTACAAAAAAAACTATATCTGTACATATCTTAGCCATTCTAGCTTCCAAGTTGAAATTTACAACTTTTGAACCGATCAAAAGCTAGATCTGGCTAGATCTAGTACAGATATAGTTAATACAACTCAAATATTTAATATGTACAAGAAATAAACGGTTAAAACTTTTGATCTAACTAATATTAACCGTTAGGTGGCACCAACATTGATAGGTGGCACCAACATTGATAGGGCCGAAAGACAAACTACTATAACATAATGTTCCCCATGGGGTGATAAAGGCTATTTTTCCCTATCTTCTTCGGTAATCATGATTTGGTGGTATCCAGCGAAACAGTCGACAAAAGAGTAAATGCCATACTGCGCCGTGTTGTTTATTAGTATGTGGATGAAAGGTACTGAAAAGATGTCTTTGAGATAAGCTTTGTTCAAATCCCAGTAGTCCACGAATACTTGTACCTTCCCATGATACCATGATAATTCCTGCTTTAAATTTCTTGATAACTTCTTCTTTGACCTTTAAACTCCATTCAGGTTTCAGTCTCCTGAGTTTTTGTTTGACAGGCTTGAATCCCTCTTTAATGGGCAGTCGATGGATGACAATGTCAGTAAGCAAGTCGACCATGTCTTCATGTGACCATGCAAATACATCTTGGAACTGAGTTAGGAGTTCAATCAGGTCAATTCTTTGGTTTGGGGTAAGGTCGTTGTCTATCTAGATTTCTTTAGGATTTTCTGAGGTTCCGATATTGACTGCGGTGGTTTGATCAAGGTTTGGTTTGGGTTTGTCTTCCACCCATTCTCTGATCTCCTCAGGCACCTCATAGTCATTTATCTCCTTTTGATCAATCCCCATCAAGTCAGAGTCCAGTTCTACATTAAAGTTGTAGTCACTTTTGAGACTTGGCATTTCATCAGCAAGGTTAAACAAATCTAGGTTTGGAGTCCTAAAAACAAAATGCTTTCACTTATTATATGAAACTGCTTAATAATACAAAACATTAATGAAAGCATCACCAAAGTAACTGCTAGTACTATGCAACAAAAGTAAGCATTATATAATATCTACACTTCAGGGCAGATGGGATCTCTCCCCTTTTACCCTTTTTGACAAATGCAAGGAGTGATGCTCCAGTTGTCCAGGATCAGGTCTTTGTTGACAGCTGTGATGAAGGGATGGTTGATATCCTCTTCCTCTTTGATGATGATCATGACTGAATTCATATCAGGGTCAGTACTTTTCTTTGGACAATTCTCTTTAGCCCTATTTATGTGAGGGATCAGGATTTGATCTTTTGAATAGTCATCATCTTCAACAAAATAATATATATATATATATATATATATATATATATATATATATATATATATATATATATATAAGTGTCGAGCTCTTTATGGGCATGAAAGCCATCAAATTATGCCCGACCACCACAAATAAGATTTTCACTATTACGGGGACCTTAAATCTGGATAACCGTTTTAAGGTCCTATATTTACAATTACAAAATTTGAAGGCTAGCTGTACAATTAAAAATGGTATCCGTCAGCTGTATCTTAGATCACGTGACTCCTAGACTCGCATAATATCACATAAATAGCATGCATAGTAAATATACTGAAATAAAACATATATATTTACACTAAACATCATAAAACGAAGGATCCATAAGTCAAATCCTTGTAAGTGCGTAGCCAAAACTTCCAATCCTCTAGATACAGATCTAGGGCCGCGTGATTGCTAAATATTTACAAAAACTAAAAAAAAACTATATCTGTACATATCTTAGTCATTCTAGCTTTCAAGTTGAAGTTTTATAACTTTTGAACCGATCAAAAGCTAGATCTGGCTATATCTAGTACAAATATAGTCAATACAGCTCAAATATTGAATATGTACAAGAAATGAACGGTTAAAACTTTAGATTTAACGAATATTAATCGTTAAAAAGCTATATAGAATACTTATATACGTATTAGAGCAAGCGAAGAAGCCAGATCTGACAAAATCTTACAGTTATGCACGAGAATGGTTATTAAACAACTTTAAACACCTCAGCACTTGATTTCCACCAGTTAAAACTTAATATGTTGTAATATATAAGTATAAGAGTGTTTACAAAAAAGTTTTACAAGAATCAGAGCACGATTCGAGCTCCGTTTGGCTATTCTGGCCTCTATTTCTCTCGCCTGGGCCCTCTTCTTTCCTATTCTTCTCTCTCCTGGGTTATTGCGGTTCTATTTGCTGTTGCAGCGGGTCTACCTGCGACTGGGCCTAGTGAGCCCCATTGTCTCGAAGTAAGTGCACTCCGACCAACGCGCAGTCTGCTTGAACCTTCATAACTTTCAATTCGGGAATCCGATGGAGGCGTGCTATACCTTCCGGAAAGCACTTTCCGAGAGCTACACAATGACATGTGATTTGACCTTTTCTGAATTCGGGAAGATGGGTCCATGACCAGGTCTTTGATGTGTTGTAGCTGTCTTTCCTTAGGGTTATCTCCGGGGTTTGACGTCTGTTGACTCTTGTCTGTCTTCAGGGTCATCTTTGAAGTTGATTTGATGATTTCTTGTGGCTGTCTTCGGGGTTTGGTTTGATGATTTCCCGGTGTTGTCTCCGGGGGTCTGGTTTGATGATTTTCCAGGGTTGTCTCCAGGGTCTAGTTTGATGATTTTAACTTCCAGGGTTGTCTCTGGAAGATGAAAGATGATTCTACCCTCCTGTATAGTTAGTAATAAGAATGCAAAATTTCGAGTGTCTACAGATGCTCATCTTTATCATGTTTATGCAATGTAATGGAATGAACAGTATAAAGATTGCTAGACATTGGAAATACGATAAATGCAAATGTAATGCAATGCATGGCATGATATGCTACGAATGCCATATGCCTATGTGGGATTAGCTGCCACAGGTTGTATCAACGACCATTCCCTATTCTCTGCTGAGGATGATCTATATGGCTCATACCACAAGACTTTTCTAAATTCAACGTTGGGGTTGTCACCAACGTTCTTTGCCTTCAGATACGTTTCCTAACTTTACCTTCGTTGGGGATATTTCTTTCTTTCAGAGTGACCTCATTAGGGATTCCCGATGCTCATCCTGATGATAGCTTGCACCGGTTCACATCATCGGATCCTTACTGATGATACGCTGGGGCTGTCTCCAGCGGTTTGTATTTCTATTTAGTTGATGTCGATGTTGTTGTCGGGGATAAATCTTACAATCATAACATCCTCTCAACACCCACTCTAACGGTAGTTTCCAAATGTTACCCATCACCGAATATTCTCGATACCTACTCGAACGGTAGTTTACAAAGGTTACCCATCACCGAACCTTCTCGGTGCCTACTCGAACGGTAATTTGCAAGGTTGAACATCACCGATCCTTCTCGGTGCCTACTCAAACAGTAGTTTACAAAGTTGAACATCACCGATCCTTCACGGTGCCTACTCGAACGGTAGTTTGCAAAGTTGAACATCACCGATCCTTCCCGGTGCCTCAGCTGAAGATTTATTTTATAACAGATTCTATCATCGATCCTTCCTGATGTTACGTTGGAGTTGTCGCCAACGACTTATAATATCAGATACTCTGATCTCCGCTGAAGTAGTTTTCATCGGCTTTCATCACCGAACTTTCTCGATGCTACGCTGGGGTTGTCGCCAACGGTTTGCAACATCAGAAACTCAAACCTTCATGGAAGAAGTCAATGGCTTTCATCACCGGATCCTTCCCCGATGTTACGATGGAGATATCACCAAATGGTTTAAATCATCAGGCCTTTCTCTGATGCTAAACTGGAGCTGTCGCCAATGGTCTGAATCACTGAATCCTTTTTCGATGCTACACTAGAACTGTCACCAACGGTTTACAGAAGATTTTTAGACTTCTGAAGTTTGACGTCCCGTTTCAAGATTTCAGGCCCTTTCCGCTCAATCGCGTAGTACCTTTTTTTTATTGATTTTACTTTTCAGCTTTTGGGACCTTCGCGATAACTCAAATTTGATCAAGCCAGAGGAGGTGGAGTCCACCCTAGGTTGCCGCATATAGAGTTGCGGAAGACCGCGAGTGGATTTATACTCCCCCTGGCCTTTCAAAAGTTATTTTCAACTTCAACCCTCTGAAAAATCCGAACCTTCTAGCTCAGATCCACCCAGTTTGGGCTGCTTTTTGCGAAATCCATCACCGTACAAACGTTCTGCACAGTTCTGGTAATGTTATATCCTTTCTTTTCAAGTTTTGACCTCTAGAACGTTTGATTCCATGTAGTATGAGTTTACACAATGTATCAAATATGTATGCACATATGACTTGATAAAAATGAATGGGCGTAGTAAATGTTTGTATTTTACCATGTTGGACATTCTGATATGAAAAAAACTGATTTCTGAGACAGTCATTTTACACCCTTTTTGGCTACTTTATTTATCCTGTTTGAAGACAAATGAGCATAGATTTTCAAGTAAAATGCACATGGTAATTTGGATGCCATGGTGAGTTTAATCTTAATGCTTTTCATACATATGAAATGTTCATAATTTTGGGTTGGTGTGCTACTAAATGGCCACCTAGTCATGCCTATGTGTATGCGGATAGTCTATTTTACAAAGGAGATTGGAGAAATTTTTTCAAGAGTCTGGGCATGCAATTTTAACTCTACTAGGGAAGTATGTTAAACTAATGCATGTTTTCACATAAACTATGCACGATGCAATGATTGGAATTTAATTGCTTTGATTTTGAAGAGAAGCTCACCCTTTCTGAGGTGATTTGGAGATTTTGCTCAGGTTACAAACTCAGATCAACCAAGTAGTTCTCATCGGGTTTCCTCAGGCGTGAGGAGGTGAGCTTCTGATGTCCCTGTGCCTCATCCGGCCCGACATCCTCATCGGTTGACCGAGTCAGTGATTCGTCCCATTCAGGTGGATAGGACGGAGGCTATAGACGAGGAGGATGATGTTCTTATGGAGGACCCATTCCTTATACTTTCATTCCCCGTCGGGAGCTTCTAGCTATTAACGTGACTGTTAGTTCTCAGAGGCACAATAGTTATCTAGAAGGGGGGGTTGAATAGATATTTTAAAATTTCTTTTTCAAAATACTTTGTCAGATTTGTTAATTAATTACAACGGAATATATGATTTATTTGTTCCCCTTTAAGATAAACTGAGTTAATAGTTAATAGGCAGTTATAACAAATATAGAAGTTAAATCAAGAATATAAAAGACTCAAAAACTTTAAGTGGTTCAGAGCACTCAAGGCTTCTAGTCCACTCTTCTACTTCTCGAGTAGGAAATCCACTAAGGATGTCGTTACAATATTTGAATCTCACAGATTCCTTCAAGACCAACAGTCTTGGAACTTCTTAGTTCACTTAGAACTCTTCAATTCCAGAAGACTTGGAATACACTTGACGAGAGTTAAATTCTTTGGGTTGTGCTACTCAGTTGATGCTAAGCATGTGTTCTAAAGAACTGAGTAGCTGAGCAAGATTTCTTTCTAGATCGTAGAGTTGAGCGTCGAGTGTTCTTTAGCTTTTCGTTCTGTACTTGCTTGCTTTCTTGCATCTGATTTGTATATAAGGTGCCTTTGAAATATGTTCGTTTGAAGGCATCTGTTGAAGCATTAATTGTATTTGACCTTTCTGAGCACTGATGGTGACTTCCTGGAAATCTTCCGTCCACCTGTCTGGTCCACTGACACAGCAGACTGCTATTTCACCTAACACCTGAAAAGGTGTTTTCAGCTGACATGTAGTACTTTCCTTAACTTCTTCAATACGTTTCTTTGTTATATACTAAGGATGAGTGTTGGGTCATTGGGATTTTTGAGAGTCTCAACGTCTATAATCCATTCCACATTTATTATAATTTATTCTTCAACAAATGGACAAAGCTCGATGCTTCTGATGCAGACAGATGATGCACTACGATCATGATCGTGGTGTCTTGCCACATTTGTGCTTGATCTGAACTGATAGAGGAGAACACTACGATTTCTCTTAAGCACTAGTAGACTACGATATTTGCTTGCTTGATTTGAAGACACTACGATTCTGAGAACAGACTACGATTATTAATTTTGCTCGGCAGACGTTTGGACCACTCTACGATACTGGGATAGGCCCTCCAAAGTAGACAGACTACGATTCTCGATACTCTATGATTCTGCCTTGGCTTTTGCAATCTCTTGGCTGGCTCGACGGACTACGATTCTGTTGATGCCTATCTATTACATCTCAAAATAGATCATCCTAGCAGCCTTGATCTTTTCTTCTATACATTCATTTACAGGATGATTAACATAAAGCACATATCAACCTAACAATTTTGATCTATCATCTAAGTCCTTGTACATATGTTCTTTGAAGGACTTTACATATAAGTATGATTATTTACTTTCAACATCAAATTTAAATATGCAATACCCAACAATCTCCCCCTATTTGATGTTAACATAACCAAGGAGATTTGTATCATAATCATCAATTTTTAGATGCAGTTGCTTGAAAGTAAATATGACTTAGTGTTTCAGTGAGCAGCTGAAATCTCTAGAGAATAAGCATGAATTTATTGATGTTTGAAAAGACAGATATTACAGTAAAGCATAGTTACATCAATAAGAAATAAATTTCAACTTATCTCTATTTCTTCTACCTTTTGCTACTTGGAGGATTGGCATGCTCTTGAACTCTCCTTCTTCTGCTAGCTTCATCTCTCCATGCAATGTCTTCCATCTCGCTTTGACTTAGCCATTCTCCATGATCATGTCTGTTCATAAATACAGGATCTCCAACTGGCATGTTTAGGCCAGTAGTGGTTACTCCTTGTGAGCTAAGAGATGGCCCTCGACTCCTTAGCGATTGTGCCATTAGTATTGGTTGGCGCTGCTGCTGTTCGGATCGTGGAGTTTGATGACGAGGCTGTCTTGTGGGAGGACTCCTTGAGGATTGCTTTAATTTGTTTTCCTCTTCCTTTGCCTTTCTCTCCTTACCCTTTATTCTCCCCTTTTATGTCAGCATCAAGGGTTCAAATGTCGTCAGATAAATGATTCATGCCTTGGACAAGTTCGTGGAGCTGATTCCTGAATTGAGCAATATCTTCACAATTTTCTTGAACCAGAGAATCAGTTCGAGACTTGTTCTTTTGTAGAATAGCCAAGACAATGTCTGTTTGTTGCATCTGACTCATTGAATAATCTTAGAATTCTTTCATTGAGGTTCGTAGACTTGAGAGGGTTTCCATCACAAGTTTATTTTGAGTTTCCTGAGTTTTCTGCAGAAGGAGAACTGCTTCCTTGTGCTTCCGGGCAGACTGAAAGTGAATTTGATCACTTTCATTAATGTTGTGGATCATATCCTTGATGATCTCCCGAAGCTTATTTGTGAGCTCAGTACTCAGATTGTTGGGAAGGGTGTTAGCAGAATCTATCAAGTGATTCATCCTTGTATGCACGAGTAGAGAGTGAGTTTCAAGATCATCTTGAATATCTTTGGTTACTTTCTGTGATGCATTGGTCAGCTCAGATTTGGTAGGAAAATCTGAGAGACGCTCAAGAATTTACTGAGTGTCTTGAGGAGAGGCTCTTTTATTTTGATTTTGCATATTGTAGAGAGCAAGATCAAGATCAAAATAATTATTGGTTGATGAGGAAGGAATATCTGAAGGAGGTGAATGTATGTAAGTTTGAGTTATGGTAGGAGGTGCTGGTTAAATGGGTGACTATGATTTAAGTAAGATCGATATTCGTAGAGTGAGAGATGGTATCAATATATAGTTAGGTGTACTTGGTTCATCAGTTACAGAATGTTGGGATTTTGTAGCTGGAAATTGGTTTATTGGATGAAGTATCACTTCTAACCATCTTGGCAATTCGTAGAATTGGTTGAAGTTTGATGGAGGACAGTGACTAACTCTGAAGGAGAAAGGAATTGATTGTACCTCACGCCCAGTTTCTGAAGAAGGATGGTTAGTGATTAGCTTTTGAGCAAACGTGAGGTTGCCTGGGAATCCATGAGCAAGCACTGAGATTGCTGGATAAGCTTTGAAAGTCCAGAACATGTGATCCCAGGAGTTGAGAATTTGGGCTCTGTGATAGGGCATCATAGGTAAGTAAGAGAACAACTGATTGTAGTTGGCTCTCCTATATCCATCCCAGCACACTGCTATCTTCTTCTCTATCTTCGTTTTCTTTATTTGAAATTTCCACCACTTTAAACATCTCCTCATACCTTGTCTGATCTTCACCCTTTTCTACCTCCATAGCTTTTACACCTTCGATTTCCATATCCTCTTGTATCTCCCCCTTCGCTGTAGCTTTTTCTGGCACAGGAACTTCGAGAGGCGCCCCCTCAATCTGATCATGCATTTGTACTTCAGGAAGCTCCCCCTCATCTGGAGCATTTTCTAGTGCAACAATTTCAGGAAGCTCCTTTTCTACAGCTATTTTTCTTTCTTCTTCCTTCAAGGCTTTCTCATTTTCAAGAACATATTTCTTGACAAGCTTTCTCCTTGTTTTTCTGGGCTGAGCTTCAGCCTCGGTGCTCTCTTCAGCTTCAACCCTGATAATTGGTTCAGGCTGAGATACTGCTGCAGCATCCACTTCTGGAGTGATTGTAAGTCTGGACTCTACGATCGGTAATGACTCTACGATCTAGGAGAGTGAAGACTTCGTTGTCTTGTGGTTGCATTTTCCCTTTTTAAGCAGCTGAGAGATGGTGGCTCTGTCTTCTTCCTATTCAAAATGCAGTTCCTTCCTCTTCATTTCCTTTAGAATTTTAGAGCCCAAACTTTCTTGGGGCGCATCAGTGGTTGAGCCTTGAGGCTCTTCTGTTGCTTGAATTTTCATTTTCCTCTTACCCTTGCTTTTTCTGATTAAAGCAATAGGTTCTTCTTGATTAATTTCTTCTTCTTCATCAACTTCCTTCACAACCGACATGTTTCCTGGCAGTTCAGACACCTTTGCTTCACTGGTTCTTCCACTGGATTCAGACATCATTTTTACATTTTCTGCAGGGTTTCTTTTTCAGTTTTAAAATAGCTGTTGTGTCATTCTTTTGTTGGGATTGATGGATTCACCTTCCTTGTCCCCAATTTTGTCACCCAGAGCCGATTGCAGAATTATGCTTATGTACCTCCCATAGAGCATTTTTCCAGAGCTCTTTGTCTTCTTGGAGCTGAGCATCCACTTCTCGATCCAATCTATGAGCAGAGCCCATAGTTGAGTTAAATTTTGAAGCAGATTGATGTCATGAGCTTTAGTTGAATTTCATTCACAGAGTCATGGCTAGAGCTTTTACAACATATGCACTTCCCAACAATGTCAGCTATAAATTCATACTTCTGGGGAAACTCTTTCTTCTTGTACCCCTTGACGTTCTAAACTTCATGTGGTGCATCTTCTTCAGACCTTCATGGAAGTCGATGACATCCATAGATACGAGTTTCTTTGATTTGAAACCTAGGGCTAAGTTTATATCTTCTGCTTTGAGTTTAATTTGTTCCCCCTTGACCCTTGCAGTGATAATGTCGTCCTCAAAGACTCCATTGATGTAGAACTATTTAACAACTTCGGGTAGATCCATGTGCTGGTGCTAAGAACTTCTTCGAGACCAGCTTTCTTTAGAAGAGATAGAATCTTGTGGAACTGTGGGTCAGTTGTCTTGAATTCGTCGAAGCAGAGTTGGTAACCAGATATAACATTGGAAGCAACCATTGATTTTCTAGAACAGAAGTTGGTTGATCTTTCTGAAAGCTCGGTTTTCTTTTGTGAGAAAGAGAGAGAGAAATGAGCTTTTGAAATTTTGAGGTGAATTTTCAAAAACATTTTCAATCTGTATTTGTAACTTCCCTCTTCACGATCTGCATAGTGGGGCACATGTCGAGTTCTGCCGGGATCCACGATTTTAAATAATGTGGAAAATACTGATTTGCCCTTAGCTCCCCCTTAGCTAGTGTATCCTTAAGGAAGACTACGATCATCGAGGCTTCTCTATGATCACTACTGATTAAACTCCACGATCATTGTCTGTCCTGGTCCTTGTGATGAGTTTTGACTTAGCATTCCGTCTGGGTTAAGGTAGCTCAGGAAGGGCCAACCTCTTAGACTGAACTAAGGGTCAGGTTTGTCCCTGAGGCGCTTATCAGAAGGGTTGCTTGGATTTGATAGGAATATTATCATCACAGGATGCTTCTCTGTCATGTTGAGACTGCTCTACGATCGTGGTTTCTCTTTAGTAATCTCTATGATTTTAACATAGCCTTTTTATCTGCATGGTTAACACATACTAGAGCATATAGTTTATGGTTGTAGATTTAGCATACCTAACTCACTTATCAAATTATTAAATTTGGATTCATCTAAAGGTTTTGTAAAGACATCAATTAGTTGATTTTCAGTAGGGATGTATTGTAAAGATATAGTTCAATTTTGGACGTGATCCCTAATAAAATGATATCATATTTCTATATGCTTAGTCCTATAATGCATGACATAATTATGTGTTATTGCTATGGCACTTGTGTTATCACAATGAACATGTATAGATTTGAAATCAAACCCATAGTTTGCTAGCTGATTTTTATCCATAAGATTTGAGCACAGCAGCTGCCAGCAGCAATGTATTTAGCTTCTGCTGTTTAGGTAGATACTTCGTTTTACTTCTTACTAAACTAGGACACAAGCCTGTTTCCTAGCAACTGACAAGTGCCACTGGTACTTTTTCTATCGATCTTGCAGCCAGCAAAATCAGCATTTATATATCCTTGGGATACCAAAGTCCCAAGTGAGGTGTGGCTTTGAGATACCTGAAAATTCTCTGTACAACAGTTAAGTGTGATTCCGTAGGATTTGCTTGAAATCTAGCACATATACATGTTGCAAACATTACGTCTGGTCTACTAGCAGTTAGATACAGAAGAGAGCCTATCATACCTCTGTATTGAGTAATGTCAATACTTTTACCATTTTCATCTTTGTCAAGCTTAGTTGCTGGAGCAATTGGTGTTTTCATGAGAGAGGCTGATTCCATGCCATACTTTTTAAGTAAATCTTTAATGTACTTGGCTTGGTTAATGAAGATACCTTCATCAGTCTACTTTACTTGTAATCCAAGGAAGAAATTCAGCTCACCCATTATACTCATTTCGAACTTGCTCTGCATAAGCTTGACAAATCTTTTGCACAATTTTTCATCAGTAGAGCCAAAGATAATGTCATCTACATGTATTTGAACTAATAAGACTTTATTTTTGTGTTTTCTAATAAATAATGTAGTATCTACTCTACCTCTAGTGAAGCCATTTTCAATAAAAAAGTTAGTTAGTGTTTCATACCATGCTCTAGGTGCTTGTTTAAGTCCATATAAGGCCTTGTCTAATCTATAGACATAATTAGAGAGAGTTGGATTGATGAAACCTGGAGGTTGCTCCACATATACTTCTTCTTGAAGTTCATCATTTAGAAATGCACTTTTGACATCCATTTAAAAGATTTTGAACTTCATGTGGGCAACGAAAGCAAGGAATATCCTGATGACTTCTAATCTGGCAACAGGTACAAAGGTCTCGTTGTAGTCGATGCCTTCTTCTTGGGAATAACCTTTGGCTACTAGTCTTGCCTTGTTTCTTGTTATTACCCCATCTTCATCCATCTTGTTTCTGAAGACCCACTTGATTTCTTGGTCTTGGAACCAATCTCCATACTCCGCTTCTTTCAAACTGATTTAGTTCGTCTTGCATGGCGTCTATCCAACTTGAGTCTTCCATAGCATCTTCTATCTTTTTCGGTTCCATTTGTGATAGAAAGCTTAGATAGAAACACTCATTCTGGGTAGCGGATCTTGTCTTGACTCTTGCATTTGGATCTCTAATGATTAAGTCTTGAGTGTGATCTCTTGCCCATCTGTTTCCTGTTGGAACATCTGTCGTGATGCCTTCTTGTCTGAATTCTTCAAGATCAACCTCTGCTTCTTGATGTGGAGGTTCGTTGTCTGGCGTAACTCTCTCTACGATTTCTTCTACAGGCTCGATGATTTCATCTTCTGGGACTACGATCGTGGTGTTGAGCTCGACTACCTCGTTCGTAGAGTCTGAGTCATCGATAGTAGTGTCTCGAGGCATAGATTTGTCTAAGTCTGTTTCATCGAAGAAGATGTGAATTGAGACTTCAACACTTAATGTCTTTTTGTTGAATACTCTATAAGCCTTACTGTCTGTGGCATATTCGAGAAAGATTCCTTTGTCTGACTTAGGTTGAAACTTAGTCAGATACTATTTTCCATTGTTGAGAATATAGCATGCACAACCAAACACATGAAAGTAGCTGACATTTGGCTTTCTTCCTCTCCACAGCTCGTAGGGAGTCTTCTTTAATGTAGATTGCTCAAGAGACCTGTTTTGAGTGTAGCATGCAATGTTGACAACTTTTGCCCAGAAGTATTCAGGCAGACGAGCTACTGCTAGTAGAGTTCTTCCAGCTTCAATCAACATTCTGTTCTTTCTTTCAGCTACTCCGTTTTGCTGTGGAGTTCGTGGAGCTGAGAAGTTATGACTGATGCCATTGTCTGTGCAGAACTAATCCATCTTAGAGAAGTCAAATTCTCTACCATGATCACTCTTTATAGCCTTGATTTTCTCCACTTTCTCGTTCATCACCAGCTTGAACATCTTGATGTGTTGGGAACTTGTTTCATCTTTTGAGTTTAGAAAGAACACCCATATAAATCTGGTGTAGTCATCCACTACGACCAATGCGTATATTTTCCCTCCAAGGCTTGTTGTTGGAATTAACCCAAATAAATCCATGTGAAGTAACGACAGGGGTTTATCAATTGAGTTATTCGTTTTGCTTTTGAATGAGCTTGTAGTTTATTTTCCAAGTTGACAGGCGTTGCATGGCCTTTTTTTGACAAAACTGAGCTTGGGTAAGCCTGCTACTAGATCCTTGGAGACCAGTTTTGACATGCTTTAGAAGTTAAGATGAGACAACCTTCTATTCCATAGCCAGCTCATTTCTTCAGAGGCTTTAGCCAGAAATCATATTATCTCGTCAGAACTTAGTTGACTAAGATTAACAGTGTAGACGTTTCCTTCTCTTGTTTTGGTCAACTTTATGGAAGAGGTCTTCAGGTCTCTGACTTGACATTGATTGTTGAGAAAGGTAACTTGACGGCCCTTGTCATAGAGCTGGCTTATACTCAGAAGATTAAGCTTTAGTCCTTCCACATAAGGCTACTTTGCTAAAGGACACTGCATCATTCCCAGCTGAGCCATAACCTCTTGTTTTGCCAGAGTCATTCTCCAAAGATGACTGTTGGACCCTCTTTCTCTATGAAGTTGGATAGAAGGGCTTTGTTCCCAGTCATGTGTCGTGAGCACCCACTGTCCAGGTACCAAATTGTAATCGTGGAGCTTTGTTCCTGCAGTGAGATTTAAGCTCTCATTTTGGTACCCATACTTGTATGGGTCCTATCTTGTTAGTACCCTTGGAGACCCAAATCTGCTTGACTTTGGGTTTAATATGCATAGGATTATTATAATATACTGCAGCCTTATGACCAATTTTATCACATACAAAACATCTAGCATGATGTATGCTTGTGTGTGTGTGTGGATTCTTTCTCTATTTGGAATTATGTGGATTTCTGGCAGTCCATTTATATTGATTCTTCTTTTTCAATGTGTCCTTGTGATTCATGATTTGTGAAGAGTGTAACTTAACTCTACTATTTCCACCTGGATGGTCCGTGGAGTTGATTTTGCTCGACTCTACGATCCTTCGAGGTTGGAGAGTAGTGACTAAGTTACTCTTCTCTTTTCTAAACTCTAGGCCAACATGGGATCCGTTATGCCTTGTAGCATAGATTGGATCAGAAGAGTAGGGATGGACTAGTTCTTCCTTCTGTGAGGATTTCACAAATGCAATGCTTTTGTTGAGGTTTGAAGCACTGCTGATGTTAGTTTCTTTTGACTTTTTCACATGTTGTTCTGAGGTGGATTCCCCAAAACCTAAACCTGTTCTGTCCGATGTACTTCTCTGACTGGAGATTAGGGAGTCCATGGATAAAGAGGATCTATTCCACGTTAAGATTGTCTTTTCTAGTTCCTCAATCTTAGATGTTAGTTTTGACTCTCTTTGTGCATTAAGTTCATTGGTCTGTTTTAAGAGTTTATTCTCAGCTTCAAATTTAGAGAGAGAGTTAGCACTTAGAAGAGCTGTTCCAGTTCTTCTTGAACTTTCTCTTTCTCTTTTTGAAGAAGAGAATAATCTTTAGACAGAACTCTGAACCATTTCATGTATTGATGCAGATTAGATGTTATGCCATGTAGTGCATTTCTTAAATCATCAATATCTACATCAGGAGAATTAAAGTCAAATACCTCATCGATACTTACTTTATGATTGTCCGTGCTTTTCTTATCCTTTGCATTTTTGTCCATTAGACACAAATTTGCTACTTGAGGATCTTCATCATCTCCAGACTCAGGAGTTGTGTCGTTGTCTGAGTCACTCCATGATCCTCCGGCCACAAGAGCTTTGTCTTTTTTCTGCAACCTCTTATTGCCTTTGAACTCTTTCTTTGGATTTGTTTTCATCTTTAGTTCTTCTCTAAGAGGTTTGTTGCAGTTTGCAATGAAATGACCAGGCTTCTTGAAGTTGTAGCATAAGTCATTTATCTGCTCCTGACTATTGTTGTTGTTGTTGTTGAATCTCTTAGGTTTGCTGCTTCTGCCTTTACGCATGAACCTCTTGAGTCTTCTTACTAGGATTGCAATATCCTCGTCGTCATCTTCCTTTGAGTCAAAGACATTTTCAGTATAAGCTTTTGAGATGGTATCTGTTGCTTTGAGAGCAACTCCTTTGTCCTTCTTTCTTCCTTCAAATAGAGTCTCTGCTCGTTGAGTCAGCTCTAGTTCATAGGTGAGAAGATTGACATAGAGTTATTGAACAGTTATTTCATGGAGATTCTTTGATTCTTTGATGGCAATGGTTTTGACATCCCACTTGCTTGGTAAAGCTCTCATGAACTTTATGATCTGATCTTTGTTTGGATAAATCTTTCCAAAAGCTCGAAGAGAGTTGAGCAGAACATTGAATCTTTCATAAGTGGAAGTGACATTTTCCTCTAGAACATGGGCAAACATTTCGTATTGTTGGGTCAGAAGAGATTGTTTGTTTTCTCTGACTTCTTCAGTTCCTTCGTGCATAATGAGCAATGCTTCCCATACTTCCTTGATAGTTTTGCTATTGACCACATTCTCGAACAGATCATCTTCTAAAGATTGGAACAAGATGTTCTTGGCCTTTTTGTCTAGTTGGACAACTTTCTTTTCGTTGTCAGTCCACTTAGCTTTAACCTTGATTTGAACTCTGTTTGGATCTTTTGGAGTTGGTGCGAGCTTTATTAGAATATAGGGCCCATTTATGATAGTTTCAAATAGCTCTTCATCTATTGAGTCCATGTATGCTTGCATACGAACTTTTCAGTTGGCAAATTTATCTTTGTTGCACATTGGTGGCTTGCTACCTCCTCCAGTTTTTGATTCGCTTATCAGATGTGCCATTGGATCTACTCAAGCTTTGTAGGCTGATTGAGAGAACCTGCTTTGATACCAATTGTTAGTTCCCAGAGGCACAATAGTTATCTAGAAGGGGGGGTTAAATAGATATTTTAAAATTTCTTTTTCTAAATACTTTGTCAGATTTGTTAATCAATTACAGCGAAATATATGATTTGTTTGTCCCCCTTTAAGATAAACTGAGTTAATAGTTAATAGGAAGTTATAACAAATATAGCAGTTAAATCAAGAATATAAAAGACACAGAGAATTTAAGTGGTTCAGAGCACTCAAGGCTCCTAGTCCACTCTTCTACTCCTCGAGTAGGAAATCCACTAAGGATGTCTTTACAATCTTTGAATCTCACAGATTCCTTCAAGACCAGCAGTCTTGGAACTTCTTAGTTCACTTAGAACTCTTCAAGTTCAGAAGACTTGGAATACACTTGATGAGAGTTGAATTCTTTGGGTTGTGCTACTCAGTTGATGCTAAGCATGTGTTCTAAAGAACTGAGTAGCTAAGCAAGCTTTCTTTCTAGATCGTAGAATTGAGCGTTGAGTGTTCTTTAGCTTTTCGTTGTGTACTTGCTTACTTTCTTGCATCTGATTTGTATATAAGGTGCCTTTGAAATATGTCCGTTTGAAGGCATTCGTTGAAGCATTAATTGTATTTGACATTTGTTAGCATTGATGGTGAATTCCTGAAAATCTTCGGTCCAGTCGTTTGGTTCATTGACACAGCAGACTGCTATCTCACCTAACACCTGAAAAGGTATTTTCAGCTGACATGTAGTACTTTTCGTAGCTTCTTGAATACGTTTCTTTGTTATATACTAAGTATGAGTGTTGAGTCATTGGGATTTCTGAGAGTCTCAACGTCTATAATCCATTCCACATTTGTTGTAATTTATTCTTCAACAAATGGACAAAGCTCGATGCTTCTGATGCAGACAGATGATGCACTATGATCATGATCGTGGTGTCTTGCCGCATTCGTGCTTGATCCGGACTGATAGAGGAGAACACTACGATTTCTCTTAAGCACTGGTAGACTACGATCTTTGCTTGCTTGATTTGAATACTCTATGATTCTGAGAACACACTACGATTCTTAATTTTTCTCGACAGGCGTTTGGACCACTCTACAATACTGAGATAGGCCCTCCAAAGCAGACAGACTACAATTCTCGATACTCTAAGATTCTGCTTTGGCTTCTGCAATCTCTTGGCTGGCTCGACATACTACGATTCTGTTGATGCCTATATATTACATCTCAAAATAGATCATCCTAACAACCTTGATCTTTTCTTCTACACATTCATTTATAGAATGATAAACATAAAGCACAGATCAACCTAACAATTTTGATCTATCATCTAAGTCCTTGTACATATGTTCTTTGAAGGACTTTACATATAAGCATGATTATTTACTTTCAACATCAAATTTAAATATGCAATACCCAACAGTGACGACTCCTGATCTTCTGGATGATTTGAGCTGTGACAACCCGAGAATTTATAAGATTAATAAAATCTTGAATGATTAAATAAATATGAAATAATAAGACCTAGACTTGAAATAGAATATGGATTTAAGAATTTTGTGAGGGATTTGTAAGGTTTATAAGCTGAAAGTGATTATGTGTATGTGTAGTATGTTGTGACAACCCAAATTTTCATAAGTTATTAAAATAAGAATTTAATAATTAAAATTCTTATTTTGAGGTGTATATATTTTGAATTATGTGATTTAGTGTGAAGAGAATTATATATTCATATGTTGGAGAATGTGAGATTTAATAGTTAATTAAACTATTAAAGAAATTAAATAATACTCCCCCCGTCCCAAATTAATTGCTCAGTTTTGACTTTTTAAGTCAAATTGACTATTTTTAAAATTAATAATTAAGCATATATAAATATATTTCTAAAATTATAAAAATTGGGATTAGTAATAAATGGTATATATATTTTTTTGGTTATAATCTCTTCACCTATACTTTAGCAAAAATAGTAAAAAGATTAGTTTTAAAAATGGTCAATTTGACTTTAAAAAGTCAAAACTAAGCAATTAATTTGGGACGAAGGGAGTATTAGTTAATTGAATTAAGTTAAAATTATGTTATGAGATAATAAAATTTTAATTGTTATGCCTTGTGGGCAATAGAAATTATTATGAGTTAAGTTTCATAAATAGTGTGAATAATTCACTTAATTAAAATACTGAATTAATACAATATAATTGATTCAATAAAGTGAGAATGTAATATATTGCATGAAAATGTAAATATTACTATAATGCGAGTAAAATATTTATTAAGTACATTAAATATTTTAGTTAGAAATTTTATGGAATAAATGAATATTTATGGTATTAAATAAATATTTGATGAAAATTGTTATGAGATAGTTTGTTTAAGTGTGATAAAATAGATGAGATTTATACGTATTTTATTACGCGAGTATAATGGTGATATTCTAATTTAATTAAATAATTAAATTAGAGGAGTGATATTTTGTTAAATAATGTTATGATCATTACGGTTGAATAGAAATTATAATTTTTTCTGATAAGGTTAATTTTATTTCTTAAGGAATTAAAGGTACATAATCTAGTTTATATTTCTAGTTTATTTGTTCTTGAGTTTCTTTTAAAATTGTGGTTTTGGTTAATGAATTGGTGGGTTACGATGTTATATATGTTATTAGATATTTATAATTTGATAATGGTCATCTAGAAACAATTTTTCAGAAGTCAAATTCATGTATTTATACTAAAGAAGAGGAATTTGGATTTTGATTGTAATGTGTGTTTTGGTTTGGGACTAAAGTTGGTGATGAATTCGTGATGGAAACTTTAAATTGATAGATGATTGTTGTTCTCCTCTATAAAACGAAAACAACACAACTTGAACGGATCGAATTGGTTAAGAAATGAATTCGTGATGAATGAATACACTCAACATGTTGAAAATATGAAAAATTAGTATAAACCAATTAGAATTAGTATAAACCAAGTCCCACATCGACTAAATTGAGAACTTTAACCCTTTGCTAAACCTATAAATAGAAGGGCTTGACCCTTTGTTTCATTCACCAACAATAAGGTCTTCAATTTTGAGAAAGACTTTGTTGTAAGATGACTTTTTATAAAGATCTCCTTAGTTAAATTTTGGCGTGAAAATGCGTAGTCAGTTTTTGAAACTCGTATTTTCAGGTATGTTTCTTATTTAATTTTTGGTAATGTTATTATTTTAAATATTGTATTTAGTTTGTTAGTTAAAGTTTGAATTTTGAAAGTTTAGTTAGTTTTGTTAGTAAAACTAGTTAGTTTACTATGTTTATTTTGGCTTGGAATTGATTATGTAAATGAGTTCTAATGATGGTAATTAGAGATATGAAGTCGAGACCATAGACGAGTCTAATTATGTTAAATAAAATTTATTTGTAAAGAAAGTTGGGTTGGAACGAGTCGAGGCGAGTTTTGGATCTCAAAACGAGAAGTCCGAAAAACTAGTGGACTGCTGATCCAAAAACAAAAATTCAGGGTTAGCTAGATTGTTTAGAAAATTCTGGGCATTTGGTATGCTATAGGACATTGAATAAGCTTTCCATAAACTTTAGAACGGACTAGTTCCGACTTCGTAGCAAAGAGTTATGACATTTCAAAGTAGTCGCGACAAAATTGTCTAACCAACTCAGGGCAGTCACCTTGAACTAATTTTATGGAATTCTGTGTTTAGAATTTGGAAAAGGTCAAAGAATAAAAGTTGTAGTCCCGGAAGTTAGCTTTTCGTGGGCTGAAGAGTCCCTTAAAAATGTTTTGAAACAGAAAAGTTATTACTGTTTTAGCGAGAGAGGGTAAAGCTGGGAAAGAATGAAAAATAATTTTGAACGCCCCTTTTTGAACACTGTTTTGGTATGTCTATCTTATCCTAAATGGGTGTCCAATTAATTTTAAAAATAGGTTAATATGATGTTTCCAGCATATCCAAAGTTGGATGTCATCGGACGTATGAGATATAGAGTAAAGTTTACATTACAACTACTATGCGTTGCTATGTGACTAATAGTTGATGTGTATGATTATATAATTATGTAGGGCACATGAAGTGCAGATAACTGTAAGCTGTTAAACTGTTATTGGTAAACAACGTTCAAGGCAAGTCTTTCAGTTCCTATTTGCTATGTGAATTTGATGATGAACTGTTTGAAATCTTTATTGCAAATAGCATGGTGAGTTATATTAATGTTGAAAGTATGAAATGTTAAAGTCAATTTATGACTACGTTGATTGAGTAATGAATGTTAATTTAGTAAGGAACTCAATCTTTATACTTGTTATATGAACTACAACATATATGTTATGTTAGTCCAATGTTTATGAGATGTATATCGAGCATGTTATTATGTGATATGTGATGCATGAAAACTATTAGATTTTGCTGGGCTATCGAGCTCAACCTTGCAATTAACCACTTTTGCAGGTTAAAGATTTAAGGTAAAGTTATGTGCTACTTGAAATATATGAATCAGATGTGATACTTGAAGATTTATATATTTTGGTTGAGTTATTAATATTTGAACCATGTTTAAGGTTCCGAATAATGTATTAATGTTGAATTGTAATAACGTTTTGCGATATAAACCCTTGTAGTATTAAAATAATTCTGAGATAGTTAGATGTAAAGATTGAAAGTTTTGGGAACGAGAATAGTTTGTAATAGAAAATTTTAATTATTCCGCAAATTTAATTGGTAGTATTATCGTTTAATGATGTAAAATTAGATGTTGAATGTATTGTTAACGACCGAAGTTAAGAATTAAATTGTATGAAAATTGGGATCGTTACAGTTGGTATCAAAGCTGATAGGTTAGAAACCTTAGGTAAGAGTACCTTAGGCTATAACCTTAGAGAAGAGAGGTGAAGATAATGAACGAATAAGCTCAAATAGAGTTTGAACAATAAGAAGTAATTTAAGAAATTTATAAAGAAGGGATTAAAACATGTGTAAGAGAATTCAAAGAAGAATCTCGCAGAGTTATAAGGAATTTCAATGTGGGGTTACCCAACTCCAATAATAAGGATGTAAGGTGATAATAAATATACAATGTCTATAAGAAGAGAATGATAAAGAAGTTAAGAATAAAAAGTTATATTTAAATATGGTACAATTGTACTCTTTAATAGTTGATGTATGGTATCTGGGCTAAACGATTCCTTCATAGAACGGAGGTATATACGAACTAGCAACTCGGAACCTAGTTTTTTGGTTGTTTGTGGGAAACCACTCAGCGTACCATATTGAAACTGTTAGAGACTTGATGTGTACCAAGTATAGAAGATGAATACATATGATGAAAATGTGGAATTCGAATGAAATATTGAGCAATGTAAATAAAGTTAGAAATTCTTAAAGGAAGAATTGTTATATAAACAAGAAAATTCAAAAAAGAATCTTGAAGAGATATAAAGATAAGAAATGGGAGTTACCTAACTCCAATAGCCAAGATAACAAATAATGATGAATAGATAAAGCCTGTAAGATTAAAAGCATAAATGAAATCGTAAATGATGAAAAAGGAAAGAAAGAGGATCGTAAAACAAAACGATTACGAGTTAAGAAACGAATTTTAAGGGAGATGATTATAGAATAAGATCACGACGTGATCTGTTTAAGTTATAAAAGAAAGATGGTTTGTAATGTTTGAATAATTATAGCTTGATGCTATGAAGATAATGTACTATGATATAGTACAAGATAAACTCACGAGGAGTTATAGATAATGTGATACGAGGAATTCGTATTGAGCAAGTTAAGAGCAAGTTATGAGTAAGGTAATGTTAGGTGGGATTTCAATTGAGGACTCATATGGTGACTAAGTTGTACAAACCTTTGTATGGGCAAAGATTTTGTGTATGTACTTGTTTTATCACATTGATAATCATTGGAATGTCGGTGTCGCGCTATAAATGTATATGTGGTGAAAAATGTGATTCTTTTGTCATGTGTATATTTGATAGTTAGAAACTATTAAGATTAGTTAGATATTATTAGGATTAGGTGCGATTCTTAAAACTAATGCATATGGTAAGTTTGTGACTCATAATAATATGGTATATTTTGAACCCCTCAGCGAATGGATGCCTATGGTCTGACTAGGATAAGTTCTTAAACTCATATTATTGTGGCAAGTTGCTGAACTTCCAAGGTGCGGTAAGTTTGATGAACTATACTGGGGGTATAGGAGGATGGTAAGTTGAAACACAAGAATATTTAGTATAAAGATTGAAATTTATGGAGAAAATTAGATATTCTCAATCTACTAGCTATGCTAGACTTTCGAGATTTATTGAATTCGTGCCGATGGTTGTAATTTTGATTTTTGAAAAATGTTGGATCACACTAGTGAACCAAAGAATTTTTAAAACAGTGCTATTATTCGCGTATCTAAGATGTTTGTTTCGCCTAGATAAAAAAATGTTTTTTAAAATTTCAAAATATTTTTTAACTATATGTATCGGGTGATATGATAAACGATGGAGTCATCAATGCAATGGAACCTGGTGTTGGATGTGATCATATGATCGTCAGCCCACTATGGTGAGATGTAGTATGACAACGTCATAATCATGACGCCATAACTTTTTTTTTGAGATTTCTTTAATATATATATATATATATATATATATTCGATTGATGTCCGAGTTGTTGTAGAAGTCTATGCTATTTGATTCAGCTAGACGAATATCGAAAGTTGTTCATGAAATTCAAGCGTTTTTTTAAGTTATGTCAAACCAAATTGTTTTGGTGCGGATTCAAATGTTGAAAAGCTGAGATGAACAACCCTATTATAGGGGAGTTATTTTACGCAATGCGTTTAGATGTTTGTTCACAATACATGGTACGAAGGGCTGATCACCCTAAGTACGGGGAGTCCCTACAGTATTACTGTTAAGGTTAAAGTTGAAGATTACTTGTAACCGTGGACATATTTCGTGGTCTTGTGACCCTCAATTACATCTCTAAAAACTGAGAAGAACAACCCTATTATGGGGGAATTATTTTTACGTGATGCGTATAGATGTTTGTGCACAATACATCGTACGAAGGGCTTAACACCCTAAGTACGGCAGTCTCTATAGTCTAATGACTGTTAAGGTTTAAGTTGAAAGAGTACTTATAACCGTGGACGTAGTTCAAGGTCTTATGACCCATCAACATGATTTGGAATCTTTTAAATTCCTGAGTTATTCATACTGCTTCCCAATTATTGAGCAATTGTGGAAGATTATTGTTATTCTAAATGGCGAATGTGGTAATAATGATATTCCTTAGAAAGAAGTAAGTCGTAGAATACGACACTGAATGATGAATATATTGAATAAGTGAGAAAAGAAATTTTTAAATGAGAAGGAGATGAGTTATCATCAAAGAATAATGTAAAACTTTTAATAGAAAAGTTAATAATTGTAGAAAGATCTTTGTGGAAAGAAAGTGGTTATAGAACCCAATGAATTAATAAAGTATTAACGTAAAACATATTTTGATAGATTGAATGAATAAGGATTAATAGATAAAATTTTGAGGACGAAATTCTTAGAAGAAATGGTGAATGTAATATCTCGAGTGTTTATGATAACGATCCTTAGAAAAGGAAATGAATGGGTTAAAGAATATATAATACTCAAAATATAATTGAGTTCAAGTGAAAGTTATGTAATAAAACCTAGAATTTGTTGAAGTAATGAATGTAGTAGGAAATATAAAACCTATATTAAGGTAATGTGTGTGACACCCCCAAATTCAGGCACTTTATTCTCACAGGATTTGGCGTTCACTTGATCACACATTCATTTCTAACTACCCAATCATAATAAAATTGATTAATAAAAACCTTCCCCATTAAAGGGTTACATAATAAAAATCTCCCAGATTATCTAACTTTTAACAACAATCATTAAAATGCGGAAATTTAAATAAACTCCATTACAATCTTTAAACCAAAGTCTAAAAGTAAACTATCAAAACTATTACAAGTCTTCAGTATTTATTCATCTTTCCTTTTCCCTTACTGGTGCTAGGTATGTCACTCGTTTTAACTTTAGCTGTAAGAAATTTTACAGGCAAGAGTGAGCAAACAGGGCCCACTTGAAATAACAATAAATAAATCTTTAAACTTTTACATCAATTGCCAATATTAGGCTCAATAGAACTGAACAATATATTCTATTAACTTTCCGAAAATTTTAATATTCACTACGGGTCTAATGACCACGAATCATGTCCACAGTTATAAGTAATCTTTCAACTTTAACTTTAACAGTCATAAGACTATAAGGACTCCACGTACTTAGGGGGATCAACCCTTCGTACAATGTATTGAGCAAAACCATTTCAACGCTAAGCGTAAACCTCTATTAAAAGAGTTGTTCATCTCAGTATTTAGAATACAAGTCCGCACCAAAGTAAGTTTGGTTTGGATAAGCTTTCAAGGAAATTTGGAATTCAACGAACATCAACTAAGGAGTAGTTGAATAAAACCAATAACACTATACTATAGAATAATCGTGATTGAATCAATCATAGTAAACTAAAGTTATGCTTTAGGAATAATCTAATAGCATACAATTTGAATAACTATAGCATACCTTACTTGAACAATACTAAGCCAAGGTTAATTAGAATTGAAAACTTATCATGCATATCAATTTGAACGATAGAAATGATCGACATTAGTATATATAGTTGTGAATGCTAAACAACAAGTTAAATACAAGAATAACTTGCTCCAGAATAACTTACATCATTATATTGTAATCGAATTGAAAACAGTAATTGAATTAACAAGATAATAGATTAGAAAACTTGCCTTGCTCGTTGGCTAAATTGAATCAATACGAATCACAATATCCTATAAACATATGTCATCATGACATAGTTAGCCATTACAACTTTACAAACATAACTACGTACGTTCATCATTTAAAATTGAATTTTTAATCACATAATCAAGTTATAACACAAGTTAATCTTTAATAACATAATTATTCATAGTATAGAAATACTAAAATCCACATTTTACAGTCCTACTATCGTCACATAATTTTTCTTAAAATTTCGTGTGCAAAAAGTACACTGTTAGACCATTCTGCTAACTCGCGCCGCGGCGCCACAGTTTACACTGTGGGTCGCGCTGCGGCGTGAGGATGGCGCTGCGGCGCGGTGAATAAACTACGAAGCCACGCAGCGACATGGCGATGGCGCTGCGGCGCCACGAACGTACTGCTGGGCCGCGGCGCGGCGCGAAACTGCAGTTTCGACTGACAGCTTCGGCAACAATACAAGAAAAAGCCAATTTGGGCTACAAGCTCGTTTCTAACAGACAAATTCACATGCAATTCATACAAAAACTTCATGTAAACATAATTCAAGAATTCCTAACATGTTTCTACCCATACAACAACATAAACAACAAATTTAAAACATCCAATTTCACTGTTTTTGATAAAAACTCACTTTTTGATATTTCAATGAAGATCAACACTGTAAATTTTGTTTTTCAACCAAAACAATTAATTCAAAGTATCTTTATCAATAATCATGCATACACTATCAAATTAGATGGTCAATTTATCAATTAAACAACTAATTAGCTCTCAATTTCTACTTCAAGCTTCACAATATATATTCACAAATACTCTCTGTAAAAATAGTTTTTTCTTCACAACCATATACATAATATAAATTCATGGACTATTCTCAATTATAGCTTAAGAAAATAGTTTAACAACACTGGATTATCATATAAACCACATACATAACAAAATTCCACTTCTTCAAAGTTTTCATGGAGAAAATTGGGAGAGAGAATACAACTATAACTTTGAAAAAAATCAACAATAATAGAGTTTAGATGGTACCTTGTTTGAAGAAGATGATGGCCAACCCTTTATGATTCTCAAGCTTCTTCTTCTCTCCAATTCTCTCTCACTTTTCTTCTTCTCTTCTTCTTTTTCTTTGAGTTTTTACTTTTCTCCCTAACTCTAACTATGTACTAGATATCTAACGTATATAAGATATAATATATATTAAATATATAATATAATGCTAACTTAACTGACATCGGTTATAATTTTTTTTGAAATCAAAAGTCATAAGGCTTGTTTGGTTAACTAACTAAAAATAACCTATTAATCCTTATGCCTTGTTTGGTAAAACACAATTAGATAAAAGATTTAATAGGCATTAGACCTTGTTTAGCAAAACTGAATTAAACTCCCTTAATTTATTTTAGTAACTCCTTTATAGCAAGGTTATTTGTCACACTTCTAATTAATTAAATAATCAATTAAAATATTAATCTATTAAATTACTTTAACACATAAATCATTATCACAAAACTATAATTTCTTTATAATTATAATTTTATTTAATCCAACTAACACCTTATTTTAAATTACAAATTTCAATTAAAATACTATAATTCATTTAATCATTATTAGCTCTCTAACTTAATTATTAAATTAAATTAGTATATAATCTAATAGCAATTAATTTTCTTAGCTCCTTAATTATTTATTCAACAAATAATTAACTAAACCACATCAACTCAAATTGCCATTAAATACATATATAAATAAATAAATATTTAATATTACACTTTAAAATTCTGGAATGTTACATCATTCCCTCCTTACAAGAATTATGTCCTCAGAATCACAACTCAAACAAATCATTCGTTACATTCTTCCCTACTTACAAAGATTTTGTCCCCAGAATCGAAGACACAGATTAAACAAATAACTCAGGGTACTCTTTCAACATTTTCTCTTCGAGTTCCCACATAGCTTCTTCAGCGTTGTGGTTCCTCCATATCACCTTCATAGAATGTATTACTTTATTCCTGAGCACTTGTTCTTTTCTGTCGACTATCTGGATAGGAACCTCTTCATAAGACAAATCTTTCTCGAACTGCAACGGTTCGTACTCGATCACATGTTTGTAGTCGGGTTTATATGGTCGTAACACCGAAATGTGAAAAAATTATGAATGTTTTCTAACTGTGGAGGTAGAGCTATCTCGTAAGCCACTTCTCCCACTCTTCGCAGCACTTCAAAGGGTCCAATAAGCCTCGAGCTTAGCTTTCCCTTTTTACCGAAATGAATTTTCCCCTTCCAAAGAGAAACTTTTAGAAATACAAAAGTTCCTACGTCGAATGCACGATCTTGTCTGTGTTGATCAGCATACTTTTTCTGTCTGTCTTGGGCTGCTACTAATCTTGTCCTGATGAGTTTGACAACGTCAGCAGTTTGTTATACCAGTTCTGGTCCTAACAGTTGGCGTTCACCGACTTCATCCTAGCACAGTGGAGTTCTGTACTTTCTGCCGTACAATACCTCGTAAGGTGGCATGCCAATGCTCGCGAGATAACTGTTATTGTAAGCAAATTCCACCAATGATAATTGTTCTTCCCAGCTTCCTTTAAAGTCCATGACACATGCTCTTAGCATATCTTCTAATGTTTGAATTGTTCGTTCACTTTGGCCATCTGTTTGTGGATGATAAGCCGTACTCATTCGCAACTGTGTCCCCATGTATTCTTGTAGTCTCTTCCAGAAATTTGACGTAAATCGCGGATCTTTATCGGACACAATTGATATTGGCACTCCATGCCTCGAAACGATCTCTTTAATGTACAACCTTGCCAACTGATCAAGATTGAATTTAACCTTTATTGGTAAAAAGTGCGCTGACTTCGTCAGTCTGTCCACTATCACCCAAATCGCATCATATCCTCTCTGAGTAGTGGGAAGACCCACCACAAAATCTATCGTGATGTGTTCCCACTTCCATTCCGGTATTTCAAACGGTTGAAGTAATCCGCTGGGGCTTTGATGTTCGGCTTTTACTCTTTGACATGTCAAGTATTTCGCTACGCATTCTGCAACGTCCCTTTTCATATTTGGCCACCAAAATTGTCGGCACAAATCTTGATATATTTTCGTGCTTCCTGGATGAATTGAATATTTTGAGCTATGAGCTTCGGTCAAAATTTCTTTTTTCAGCTCTGGTGTCGCTGGAACCCAGATTCTTCCCTCAAACTGTAGTAGTCCTTCGGTGGCGATCTTATATTTTACATCACTACTCTCAATCAAATTTTCTTTGATTTTCCCACACTCTTCTTCTTGTAGTTGAGCATTCTTCAATTTATCCATTAAAGTTGGACCAGCTTCTATCTGGAATAGTTGTTTGTCAGATTCTTTTAGAAATTTGATTTCCAACTCCAATTTTGTCATTGCTGAAATGAGCTCCTCCTGAGTTGTTATCAGCATCAACTTCACTCGACCTTTCCTGCTTAAAGCATCTGCCACCACATTCGCTTTGGCCGAATGATAAAAGATCTCACAATCGTAATCTTTTATCAGTTCCATCCACCTTCTTTGACGCATGTTCAAATCCTTCTGAGTGAAAATATACTTCAGACTTTTGTGGTCTGTATAGATCTCATATTTCTCTCCATAAAGATAGTGCCTCCATATCTTCAGAGCAAATACAACTGCAGCCAATTCCAAATCATGAGTCAGATACCCTTTCTCATAATCCTTCAGTTGTCTTGATGCATACGCAATAACTTTGCCGTTCTGCATAAGAACATAACCCAACCCTTTGTGTGAGGCATCACTATACACCACAAAATTTCCTGTATTATTTGAAAATGTCAACACAGGTGCCACACTTAACTTCTTCTTCAAATCTTAGAAACTCTCTTCACATTTCTCCGTCCAAACGAATTTTATAGCTTTCCTTATCAAATTTGTTAGCGGAGTGGCTATCCTAGAAAAATCTTGAATAAATCTTCTATAATAACCTGCCAGTCCCAAGAAACTCCTCACTTCTGATGGTGTTCTTGGTTGTTCCCAATTGATCACAGCTTTCACTTTTGACGGATCCACTGAAATCCCATCTTTGTCAATCACATGCCCCAAAAATTGTACACGGTCAAGCCAAAATTCACACTTAGAGAATTTTGCATATAGCTTTTCCTTCCTTAGTGTTTCCAATGTCAAACGTAAGTGTTTCACGTGTTCACATGTAAGCTAAATAGCCCACACAGCCTTGACTCAACAATTTCTTGGCCTGCATAGTCGTCAGACATTTCATTTGTCTAGGCGACTTGCTACCATAAAATACTACCTTTGACGGAGTCATAAGGTTTACACACTTCTTTTGGCAGTCAATTACCGCTCCGTATTTGAACAGCCAATCCATTCCCAAAATTACATCAAACTCCCCGAGTCTAATCGGAATTAAATCTACCAACAAGATATTATCCTTAATGTTCACCCTACAATTCTTGTATACAAATCTAACAGGAATTACTTCCTTATTCGCAATGTCAATGTTCAAAGGAAAATGCAGTTCTTCTCTAGGCAATTCTAACCTCGTAGCAAATTCATCAGATATAAATGAACAAGTAGCACCCGAATCAAATAATACATAAGCATTTATATCATTGATTGGGTTAATACCTGACACTACATCTTTTGATTACACAGCATCTTGCACAGTCATGTTGAAGGTTCTGGCTGTAGGTTTATTTGATGCTGCAGGTCCTGCAATGGCCCATGTACCTCCATTGTTACCTCCATTACTTCTGGTTGTCACTCCGTCCTTCTTCTTAGGGCATTCACGAGCAAAGTGATCCTTGGATCCGCACGAGAAGCACACATTCTTCTTTGGTTGAGTGCAATTTGGGGCGATGTGACCCTCCTGGCCACAATTGAAGCATACCCGCTTCCCCATCAAACACGCACCCTTGTGAAATTTCCCGCATGTCGCACATGCTTCAAACTTTTTGTTTTGCTGGTTACCCTGATGGTTTCCAGCACCCATGCTCCCATTCCACTTCCTCTTCAAGTTGTTTTTGCTGTTGTTGTTATTGTTGTTGTTGTTGTTGTTGTTGTTGTTGTTGTTGTTGTTGTTGTTATTGTTGTTGTTGTTGTTGTTTCCACTGCTACCACCTCCATTCTTAATCTCATTCTCATTCTTCTTCTTCTTTTGTTCCTGATTGAACTTTGTCACTGCCTCGCCTCCACCTTTAGCGAGTACTACTTTCTCCATCACCGCTGCAAATGTCTTCAATTGGAACAGGGAAACCCTACTGTACAACCAGGGCTTCAATCCCTGTTCAAACCTTTTCACCTTGCGCTCGTCTGTGCTAACTTGATACGACACAAACCTCACCAATTCATTGAATTTCGCAGTATACTCAGATACCGTCATCGTTCCCTGCTTTAATTCCAGAAACTGCACTTCTAACTGACTCTTCGAACTCTCCGGGAAATAGGTCTCGAAGAACAACTCCTTGAACCTATCCCAGGTCATCACTCCTGGTCCTTCACGAGTTTTATAGGCCTACCACCAATAACTAGCTTATGCTTTCAACATGAATGTTGCTAAAGCAGTCTTCTGATCATCCCCTACCCTAGCGACATCGAACACCTTTTCTATCTCCATAATCCAGGTCTGTGCTTCGACTGGATTCATAGACCCACAGAATTCAGGTAGTCCAACCGCCTTGAAATCCTTAAACGTTGTACCATGATTTTGTGGTTGATTATGCAATGCTCCTATCAATAGCGTCACTAGTTGTTGAACGGGGTTACCGTCAACATTGTTGTTATTGTTAGTTCTCTCATTGTTTCTCTGTCGGGGTGGTTCACGTCTGGGAGGCATTTTCTGTTAAAACAAAACATCTATTAGACTATTACTCAACTTCTTTAAGTATTTTCTAATTAACTTGCCTCCATAACAGAAATAACCACATAACACATAACACTTTGAATAAAGTAACAACTTTTATTTATTCAAAACCTTTTTGAAAACATAAAACAATAGCATCTCTACTATCTACATTACTTTCTTAAACTACAAAAGTTTCAGGACAACATCATAGTCATATCCCATAGGTTGCATAACACTTGGGATTTACAATTTATTTAACCTTTCACTCATCATACAACAGCTACGATGTTCTATTAAGATACTTCTTAGCCCTATCACGTTCTTCCTCCATGACTCGAAATATTGTTCTACGATCTAACACGAATGATGGCAGCGTCTCGAACTGAATAGGATATCCCATGACCCGATCTTGAGCTCGATTAATTGCGGTGTTAAATACTTTATCCATATCTTCCATCTTCATCCTCTTTGCTTGCGTGTCTCTTGTTGCTAATCTGGTTCGTTGAAAAGCTTCCTCGTAAGCATCTTCAGCTCTTGCCCTTTTAGCAGCTTCTTCTCTAAGCTTGTTCTTCAGTTCAGCGACCACTTCGATCAGTTGTTCTTTCTCTCCTTCAGTCTGTACTAGTTTCTCCTCGACATTTGTCAGTCGTTCTTCATGATCCTAGATCTCACAGTCTTTTTGTGTCATTACAGTCTGTTGTTCAGCTAATATCTCTTGGAACTCCTCAACTGTATCCTGAAGTTCCACGTTATGGTCATGCACCTCATCGTATATACGGCCAGCTATCGAGTTAAGTGGAATCCTCTCCTCCTCGTCCTCGTCATCCTCATCCTCCTGTGGTAACTCAACGAGATCCTCCTCGTCTGTCTCCACATCATCATCCTTATCCTCAACTACTGTGACCAACGGGGCTGACTCCCGTGGCAGTAGTTGTTCCCAAACTACCTGAATGTCGCGAGGCCCCTCCTCTATAGGCATTCAAAGTTTTAAAGTTATAATTATTAATCATTACTACTCGACACTCACGAGTACATAAATTATAATCACATAAGTACATAAGTGTTTTATTACTTCTTTCTTAAAACTCGATAAGAGTTATCTCCACTATCTTTTCAAAGGTTACTTCCTAAGGCTTTTCCCCCGACCTAAGGTTCATAACCTAAAGCTTTGATACTAACTTGTGACACTCCCAAATCCAGGCACTTTATTCCCACAGGATTTGGCGTTCACTTGATCACACATTCATTTCTAACTACCCAATCATAATAAAATTGAATAATAAAAACCTTCCCCATTAAAGGGTTACATAATAAAAATCTCCCAGGTTATCTAACCTTTAACAACAATCATTCAAATGCGGAAATTTAAATAAACTCCATTACAATCTTTAAACCAAAGTCTGAAAGTAAACTATCAAAACTATTACAAGTCTTCAGTATTTATTCATCTTTCCTTTTCCCTTACTGGTGCTAGGTATATCACCCGTTTCAACTTTAGCTGTAAGAAATTTTACAGGCAAGAGTGAGCAAACAAGGCCCACTTGAAATAACAATAAATAAATCTTTAAACTTTTACATCAATTGCCAATATTAGGCTCAATAGAACTGAACAATATATTCTATTAACTTTCTAAAAATTTTAACATTCACTGAGGGTCTAATGACCATGAATCATGTCCACAGTTATAAGTAATCTTTCAACTATAACTTTAACAGTCATAAGACTATAAGGACTCCACGTACTTAGGGGGATCAACCCTTCGTACAATGTATTGTGCACAACCATTTCAACGCTAAGCGTAAACCTCTATTAAAAGAGTTGTTCATCTCAGTATTTAGAATACAAGTCCGCACCAAAGTAAGTTTGGTTTGGATAAGCTTTCAAGGAAATTTGGAATTCAACGAACATCAACTAAGGAGTAGTTGAATAAAACCAATAACACTATACTATAGAATAATCGTGATTGAATCAATCATAGTAAACTAAAGTCATGCTTTAGGAATAATCTAATAGCATACAATTTGAATAACTATAGCATACCTTGCTTGAACAATACTAAGCCAAGGTTAATTAGAATTAAAAACTAAGCATGCATAACAATTTGAACGATAGAAATGATCGACATTAGTATATATAGTTGTGCATGCTAAACAATAAGTTAAATACAAGAATAACTTGCTCCAGAATAACTTACATCATTATATTGTAATCGAATTGAAAACAGTAATTGAATTAACAAGATAATAGATTAGAAAACTTGCCTTGCTCGTAGGCTAAACCGAATCAATACGAATCATAATATCCTATAAACATATGTCATCATGACATAGTTAGCCATTACCACTTTACAAACATAACTACGTACGTTCATCATTTAAAATTGGATTTTTAATCACATAATCAAGTTATAACACAAGTTAATCTTTAATAACATAATTATTCATAGTATAAAAATACTAAAATCCACATTTTACAGTCCTACTATTGTCACATAATTTTTCTTAAAATTTCGTGTGCAAAAAGTACACTGTCAGACCATTCTGCTAACTCGCGCCGCGGCGCCACAGTTTACACTGTGGGTCGCGCTGCGGCGTAGTGAATAAACTACGAAGCCGCGCTGCAATATGACGATGGCGCTGCGGCGCCACGAACATACTGCTGGGCCGCGCCGCGGTGCGAAACTACAGTTTCGACTGACAGCTTCGGCAACAGTACAAGAAAAAGCCAATTTGGGCTATAAGCTCGTTTCTAACAGACAAATTCACATGCAATTCATACAAAAACTTCATGTAAACATAATTCAAGAATTCCTAACATGTTTCTACCCATACAACAACATAAATAACAAATTTAAAACATCCAATTTCACTGTTTTTGATAAAAACTCACTTTTTGATATTTCAATGAAGATCAACACTGTAAATTTTGTTTTTCAACCAAAATAATTAATTCAAAGTATCTTTATCAATAATCATACATATTCTATCAAATTAGATGGTCAATTTATCAATTAAACAACTAATTAACTCTCAATTTCTACTTCAAGCTTCACAATATATATTCACAAAAACTCTCTGTAAAAATAGTTTTTTCTTCACAACCATATACATAATATAAATTCATGGACTATTCTCAATTATAGCTTAAGAAAATAGTTTAACAACACTGGATTATCATATAAACCACATACATAACAAAATTCCACTTCTACAAAGCTTTCATGGAGAAAATTGGGAGAGAGAATACAACTATAACTTTGAAAAGAACAACAATAATAGAGTTTAGATGGTACCTTGTTTGAAGAAGATGATGGCCAACCTTTTTTGATTCTCAAGCTTCTTCTTCTCTCCAATTCTCTCTCACTTTTCTTCTTCTCTTCTTCTTTTTCTTTGAGTTTTTGCTTTTCTCCCTAACTCTAACTACGTACTAGATATCTAACGTATATAAGATATAAATATATTAAATATATAATATAAAGCTAACTTAAGTGACATCAGTTATAAATTTTTTTTTTGAAATCAAAAGCCATAAGGCTTGTTTGGTTAACTAACTAAAAATAACCCATTAATCCTTATGCCTTGTTTGGTAAAACACAATTAGATAAAAGACTTAATAGGCATTAGACCTTGTTTGGCAAAACTGAAATAAACTCCTTTAATTTATTTTAGTAACTCCTTTATAGCAAGGTTATTTGTCACACTTTTAATTAATTAAATAATCAATTAAAATATTAATCTATTAAATTACTTTAACACATAAATCATTATCACAAAACTATAATTTCTTTATAATTATAATTTTATTTAATCCAACTAACACCTTATTTTAAATCACAAATTCCAATTAAAATACTATAATTCATTTAATCATTATTAGCTCTCTAACTTAATTATTAAATTAAATTAGTATATAATCTCATAGCAATTAATTTTCTTAGCTCCTTAATTATTTATTCAACAAATAATTAACTAAACCACATCAACTCAAATTGTCATTAAATACTTATATAAATCAATAAATATTTAATATTACATTTTAAAATTCTAGAATGTTACAATGTGTTGATGATATTCAACGATAAATTTTAAAAAGAGATTTGGTGAAATCCGAGTAAGGGAGATTTCTTTGATTCCGAGGATGCAATCCTTATAAGGAGAGAAGGATGTGACAACCTGAATTTTCATAAGTTATTAAAATAAGAATTTAATAATTAAAATTCTTATTATGAGGTGTATATATTTTGAATTATGTGATTTGGTGTGAAGAGAATTATATATTCATATGTTGGAGAATGTGAGATTTAATAGTTAATTAAACTATTAAAGAAATTAAATAATATTAGTTAATTAAATTAAGTTGAAATTATGTTATGAGATAATATAATTTTAATTGTTATGCCTTGTGGGCAATATAAATTATTATGAGTTAAGTTTCATAAATAGTGTGAATAATTCACTTAATTAAAATAGTAAATTAATACAAGTATAATTGATTTAATAAAGTGAGAAGGTAATATATTGCATGAAAATGTAAATATTAGTATAATGCGAGTAAAATATTTATTAAGTACATTAAATATTTTAGTTAGAAGCTTTATGGAATAAAATAAATATTTATGGTATTAAATAAATATTTGATGAAAATTATTATGAGATAGTTTATTTAAGTGTGATAAAATAGATGAGATTTATACGTATTTTATTACGCGAGTATAATGGTGATATTCTAATTTAATTAAATAATTAAATTAGAGGAGTGAGATTTTGTTAAATAATGTTATGATCATTACGGTTGAATAGAAATTATAATTTTACTGATAAGGTTAATTTTATTTCTTAAGGAATTAAAGGTACATAATCTAGTTTATATTTCTAGTTTATGTGTTCTTGAGTTTCTTTTAAAATTGTGGTTTTGGTTAATGAATTGGTGGGTTACGATGTTATATATGTTATTAGATATTTATAATTTGATAATGGTCATCTAGAATTTTTTTTTTCAAAAATCAAATTCATGTATTTATACTAAAGAAGAGGAATTTGGGTTTTGATTGTAATGTGTGTTTTGGTGTACTTTGGGACTAAAGTTGATGATGAATTCGTGATGGAAGCTTTAAATTGATAGATGATTGTTGTTCTCCTCTATAAAACGAAAACAACACAACTTGAACGGATCGAATTGGTTAAGAAACGAATTCGTGATGAATGAATACACTCAACATGTTGAAAATATGAAAAATTAGTATAAACCAATTAGAATTAGTATAAATCAAGTCCCACATCGACTAAATTGAGAACTTTAACCATTTCCTAAACCTATAAATAGAAGGGCTTGACCCTTTGTTTCATTCACCAATAATAAAGCCTCCAACTTTGAGAAAGGCTTTGTTGTGGGAGGACTTTTTATAAAGACCTCCTTAGTTAAATTTTGGCATGAAAGTGCGTAGTCAGTTTGTGGAACTCGTATTTTTGGGTATGTTTCTTATTTAATCTTTGGTAATGTTATTATTTTAAATACTGTATTTAGTTTGTTAGTTAAAGTTTGAATTTTGAATGTTTAGTTAGTTTTGTTAGTAAAACTAGTTAGTTTAGTATGTTTATTTTGGCTTGGAATTGATTATGTAAATGAGTTCTAATGATGGAAATTAGAGATATGAAGTCGAGACCTTAGACGAGTCTAATTGTGTTAAATAAAACTTATTTGTAAAGAAAGTTGGATTGGAACGAGTCGAGACGAGTTTTGGGTGTCAAAACGAGAAGTCCGAAAAAATTAGTGGACTGCTGGTCCAAAAACAAAATTCGGGGTTAGCTAGATTGTTTAGAAAATTTTGGGCTTTTGGTATGTTATAGTACACTGAATAAGCTTTCCATAAACTTTAGAACCGACTAATTCCGACTTCGTAGGAAAGAGTTATGACCATTCAAAGTGGTCGCGTCAAAACTGTCTAACCAACTCGGGACAGTCACCTTGAACTAATTTTATGGAATTCTGTGTTTAGAATTTGGAAAAGGTCAAAGAATAAAAGTTGTAGTCCCGAAAGTTAGCTTCGTGTGGGCTCAAGAATCCCTCAAAAAATTTTTGAAACGGAAAAGTTATGACTGTTATAGCGAGAGAGGGTAAAGCTGGTATAAAAATGAAAAACAGTTTTGAACACCCCTTTTTGAACACTGTTTTGGACTGTCTACCTTATTCGAAATGGGTGTCCAATAACTTTTAAAAATTGGTTAATATGATGTTTCCAGCATATCCAAAGTTGGATGTCATCGGACGTATGAGATATAGAGTAAAGTTTACATTACAACTACTATGCGTTGCTATGTGACAAATAGTTGATGTGCATGATTATATAATTGTGTACGACACGTGAAGTGTAGATAACTGTAAGCTGTTAAACTGTTATTGGTAAACAACGATCAAGGCAAGTCTTTCAGTTTCTATTTGCTATGTGAATTTGATGATGAACTGTTTGAAATCTTTATTGCAAATAGCATGTTGTGTTATATTAATGTTGAAAGTATGAAATGTTAAAGTCAATTTATGACTACATTGATTGAGTAATGAATGTTGATTTAGTAAGGAACTCAATCTTTATACTTGTTATATGAACTATAACCTGTATGTTATGTTAGTCCAATATTTATGAGATGTATATCGAGCATGTTATTATGTGATATGTGATGCATGAAAACTGTTAGATTTTGCTGGGCTATCGAGCTCAACCTTGCAAATAACCATTTTTGCAAGTTAAAGATTTAAGGTAAAGTTATGTGCTACTTGAAAGATATGAATCAGATGTGATACTTGAAGATTTATATACTTTGGCTGAGTTATTAATATTTGAATCATGTTTAAGGTTCCGAATAATGTATTAATGTTGAATTGTAATAACGTTTTGCGATGTAAACCCTTGTATTATTAAAATGATTCTGAGATAGTTAGATGTAAAGGTTGAAAGTTTTGGGAACGAGAATAGTTTGTTATAGAAAATTTTAATTATTCCTCAAATTTCAATGGTAGTATTATCGTTTAATGATGTAAAATTAGAGGTTGAATGTATTGTTAACGACCAAAGTCGAGAATTAAATTGTATAAAAATTGGGGTCGTTACATATGTGGTTAAGGGTTAAGTAAGAATCAGATAAAGTATAGCATGGCTAAACCCTAATGTTATGTTAAGAACCCTAATGTTCACTTTAATAACCCTAACGATCAGTTATAAACCCTAATTCTGATTTTTAGAAGCCCTAAACACTAATTGGGAATTTTAAACCCTAATTTAGGAACCCTAATGTTAAGTATCAAACCCTAAGGGTCAAGAGTTATGTGATATATGTGAAATGACCAAATTTTCCTTCAAATTATTAGGGAAATTACCAAAATACCCTTAGTGGGTGCAAAATTACCAAAATGCCCTTTTACTTAACTTTATTGCCAAATCTTGGTGACTCATCTTCCAAGATCTTCCAGGTGTTTAATTCAACACCACTCAGCCATTTTGGCCACCTAGCAACATTCTTTTCCATGGAAATCAAAGATTAAAAACTTAAAGTAAGAAAATATCTTTACTTTAGTTTCTCATAAGCCAAGACTCCCTCTCACTCTAACCCACAAAATTTGGGAGTGAAATTAAGTCCAAAGTTAAGCCAAGATCATCCCATAAACTATCCAAAATTAGATCAAAGTGCAGAGATCAAAAAGTGGATCAAGAAAGGTATAAATCCTAATTCATGCTAGATCTTTAAGATCTCAGTAGATTATGTGTTTTGATGTTTAAATATGTGTTATGTGATGTTATTTAGTGATCTATGATGATATATCATGGATCCTTAACATCTAAGTGCATGGAAATAAGGATTTTAGAAACTGACATGAACCCTAAAAATGAGGTCTGGCAATCAAATGTCAGAGCCTCTAGATCTAAATCTGTTAATTGTTTGAGGTTGTAAGTGTATCATTGATATAGTATGCCATGAGGAGAGTACACTAGAAGGGGAATCAAGTCCATACCATGTATAGATTCAAAGTTATTAATGGTTAAACATGGTTGACCAATCACAGAAACTGGAATCTGAAAACCCAGATATCCCAGAAACTGTCTGACAAGGTTTTAGGGGCTTAGATCTTGCATATGTTAACTTGTTAGCTTGTCTAAGTGTATCATTGATTTACTATGACATACAGACTATAGAACCATGACACTAGAACATCTAAATCATCAACACGATCAAAGTTATTAATGGTCAAAACTGGGTTGACCAACTGGCATGGAGAACTTTCTGGAAATTCCAGATTCTTCAAGAACATGTTCTGGCAGGTACTTTGACCAAGCCAGATCTTGCTTCTGTGATGTTTTTAAGCTACCTAAGTGTAACAACCCGATATTTTCTATATAAATAAATAAGAAATTTTGCGTATAATTTTTTTTTTTATATTTTAAGGATGAGGATTTGTACAAGATATTGTGTATATGTATTTATGTGGTAAATAAAAATATATTTATTACATAAATGTTTACAAATAAATTTATTTTAGAAATATTGATTATTATAAAGTATATTCTTATAATGGTAGCAGAAATGTTTTATCAATTATTTTTCATGAAAATATAATCATATATTATAATATATGGAGTGATTTTTTTGAATAATTATAATAATTAGTTTATTATATGAATTTAGTACATATTATTATGTTAATTATTTTACCTTAATTATTAAGGTTAAATATGAGGAATAAATCAGATATGAAATCTAAACCCTAATTTTGGATTTTTATCAAGGAATGAGAATAATAATATAATATTAATTATATTTTAATTTTTCAGTGCTATAAATATGTATTGTATGTACGTATTGATATGGTTATTCAATTATGGTGTTTAATTTCAAAACCCTTTTATTAATTGATTAAATCCTAATTTTACTTGGGGAAACCCTAATTGGAAAATCAACTATGAGTTTAAGACTGTTATATAACTGTGTTATATATTTTATGTTGTGTATTAAGTGATTAATTAGGCAAACCCTAATTAAAATTCTAGAAACCCTAAATAATTTTTAGAAAACCCTAATTATTTAAAAACCCTAAATTTTAATTAGTAAGTTCTAATTAAAATTTTATTGAACTTTAAACTTAAATTTTAAAACCCTAGAAATTATTTGGAAAACCTTAAGGTTTAAGATCTATTGATTTTAACCTAGATTCAAGTACCATGGACAAGAATACCCTTAAAATGTTTTGTTAGTTTACTAAAGTACCCTTTTGTATTTATTTTAATAGTTTCTTGCAAATCTTCCCATATCTTGCAAAGTCATCACCCTAGATTATAGCACATGCTCTATATATCATCCAAGCTTATCTCTTTTGACACCTTGCAAGTTAGATACATTGAATCTAAGAATTATAAATAGGTTAAGAGAGAGAAAAGTGCACATATTTGCTCATTTGTGCTCTTACACTTCACCAAGACCATCTCTCTCTAAACCCACGAATTTCCAGTGCTAGACCAGTCCCCAAATCAAGCCCCACGAAATCCACTAACAAAATCAGAGGCCAGAATCAGAAATTGGATCATAGAAGGTATAAAACCCTATTTCAAATATGACCATTAATGATATGTTAGATGTTAGTTTTTTTGTGTTAAATATGTTGTATGTAGTGTATAAAGATGATCTGGGTTGCTAGATGTTAGATCCATAACATCTAGAGGCTCGGATTTGAAGATTTACAAAATCTGAAAAAATAAAATTTTGTTGTCTGACAACGAATGTCAGGCCTTGTAGATCTTCTTCTGTGTTTAGTTTTTGTGTTTTTAAGCTTTGATCTTGTAGTATGCCATGAGATCTTTGATCTGAAACAGGAATCAGAGTCAGATCATAAGCTGATTGAAAGTTATTAGTGGTCAAACCACGTTGACTGGCATTGACCGAACGTTTTTGGGTAACCCAGAACGTGCCCAAAAAGTCTGACAACATGTTCATGCGTTTAGATCTTGCTTATTTTTACGTGTTAGACTCTGTTATTGTGGTAATGTTGTTGTCTGAAGTGTAGGCTACATGACCATGCCTCTAGAATCTTTATATCCTTCTCTGAATCAAAGTATTCAGTGGTCAAAGTGGTGTGGATGACACTGCCGGATGAAGTTTCTGGGTAACCCAGAAACCTTCATAAGCAATTTCTGACCACTACTTTGATCGGTCCAAATTGGGTTGATGTGTTGTTGTTATGTTGATGTTTTGTGATAGATCTATAGTAGTACATGTAGTCTAGAACCTGAAAGCCTTAAATCACTTAAACATCAACATGATATCAAGTTGTGGAAGCCCAAAGATGCATACTCGAACTGTTCTTCATTTCTGGGCAACCCAGAAATGAAGAACAGCCTCTGACAGCTACTTTAGGCTCTTATATCTTCTATGTTATGCATGTTATGACTTTGGTTGTTGTTGGATCGAATAGTGTTGCACGTGTACTACAACCTCCAGTCAGTAGATTGCCTAGAAATGATAAGATCAGTGTTTAATAGTTGGTCAAAGTAGGTCACCTGAAACTGCCTTATGAATGCTCAAGAACATGAAGAACACCTATAGCGACAGTTCTGTCACTATAGGTGGTTTTTAGCGACAGATTATTTATAAAAATAATATTTATATTAAATAATTATAGAAAATTAGTTTTTAATTATTAAAAATACAAAATAAATTATTAAAAATTATTTTAAAGTTTGAAAATTTGTTTTTAATTATTTTTAATATATTTCATAAATATTTAATATTTTTGAAATATTAAAAGTATTTAATTTATTTAATTAATTATATTAAATAAATTATTTAAAAATGATTTTAATATTTGAAAAATTATTTAAAATTATATTATGGCATAAGAAAATATTTTAAGTTATTTTTAATGACTTTTAATATTTTGTGATGAAATTCAATAATAAATTAATATTAATGATATTTAAGTTATTTACTAAATGAATTAAATAAATTAATAAAAAATGATTTTATCATTTTAAATAATAATATGGTATTTAAAGATATTTTAAGTTATAAAATATAACTTTCAATATTTAAAGGTAAATTTTATTAATTAATTATTATTAATGATATTAAGGTTATTTAATAATTATATTAAATAAATTAGTTTAAAAATGATTTTAATTTTATAAAAATCATTTTAAATGTAAATAAAATGTTTAAAGATATTTTAAGTTATAAAATATAACTTTTAATATTTAAAGAATAATTTCATTAATAATTTAATATTAATGATATTAATTTAATACTAAATGATATTAAATTTATTTAATAATTATATTAAATAAATAGTTTAAAAATGATTTTATTAATTTAAAAATCATTTAAAAAGGATATAGATGAATTAAAAATATTTTAAGTTATAATTAATGACTTTTAATATTTGGATAAATAAAGCATTAATACTTTAATATTAATGGTAATCATTTAAAAATAATTTTAAATATTTTAAAAATTATTTAAGAGTAATATTAATACTTTAAAAATATTCTAAGTTATTAAAAATAACTTTAATATTTTGGAAATGATTTCATTAATAGTTTAATATTAATTAAATATTAATGATAATAAAATTGATTAATATTTAAATCATTTAATAATGATTCCGATGTTTGAAAATTCATGATAAATTATAATAAATATTTTAAAATTATATTAAGTCATTTAAAAATAATATGACTGATACTAAGTTATAGGACAGAGTCTTAGACTCGATAATTACCCGATAAAGCCGTCGGTACACCGACATGTTTCAGAAATTGATCTGGACTTAGATAATTTGATTAGTTATGTGCTTATTTGTGATTCAATGGTTGTTAAACATGGGTAATAATGTGATTAGGTTATGTGCTGACTGCTAAATCAAGTACTAAGTGTTATAGTATATTGTTCTAATCAGTAAAATGATTTAATTAATGATAGGTCGTGATATAAACGATAAAACTAAGTTGTGAACTGTAAGCAGCGCGTCAGGCAAGTATCTTACCTTTGCATTTCCTTTATGCAATGGACATGAGCAAGAAGTTTCAGAATTATATTATTACTGTGCAGATTACTAACCCTATATTATATACATTCATTGATTATCAACATGTTAGTATATGGTAACTCAGATATATAATCTATTCGTTAAGTTCTATAAATGGTTATACAAGTGTCTCCACTTGGATAATCATTATATTTAATCACATGTTGATACACCTTTGTCAATTACCCGTATATATATAGGTTGTATTATAGGTTATTGTTGAACAAGATAAAACTTTTGATTTGGAACCCAGACAAGTATGAACATCCCTACACGAGAAAACGTTTATGCGCCCAAGACGGACAGAGTGAACGATACCCTTGTTCTTGCATGTAGTGTTGATCAATACAGGGAACAATGGGCTGATCATCCCCGTGCCCGTAAGTTATGACAGTTTACAGATGAAGTTCTGTTTAACCTTTTCGAAAATAAAAATAATGTTCATAGTATGTCAACTTAACCCTATTTATAGTTATTATGTAGTTTTAAAAATTTGAAAGAGAGTTGTTATGTTATTTTTATCGGTTCAGATTACTTCACAACTATTGAATTGTTGTAGAAGGGTAGTATAAAGAAAATATTTAATTCTTTCAGCTTATATATATATATATATATATATATATATTATTACTTGCTGGGCACTCAAATGCTCATCCTTGCTTAATTTAAATATTTTCAGCCAAGTGTGAAGAACCAGAAAGCTAATGCAGAAACAAAGGAAAAGGAAAGCTAACCAAATAAGATTTGTGGTAGTTATGTAATAGTTTGATATTATTATTAAGAAAATGATATATATTATCTATTATGGGTTGTAAGGAATGTATTAAAGGTTGCGTACTTGGGAGCTATACTCTGATAATTATGTAAATTAAGTTTAACTTTTATATTATTGTTATTATTATTAGTATTATTCCGCTCATAGAAATGGTATCGTAAAGCACCGAGTTCGAGTTTCAAGTACCCAGATTTGGGGGCCTTACAGGTTGGTATCAGAGCTTAGGGTTAAAAATTTTAGGTGGGTTAGACCTTAGGCTATAACCTTAGAACAGAGGGAAACGTTGAAAATATAAATAACTCATATAGAGTTTAAAAAGAGATGAATTGAATAAATTCATCGTCAAACAAAATAAAAGATGACTTATATAAAACTCTTATTTGCTGTGTGTATATACTATATGTTAATCAGGATAATTTATATGTGTAGATGTTTGGTGGAAAAGGCTTGTTATATGCTTATAGCATGAAGAAGGATCGAACCCATACACCCGAGCTGATATCGAAGCCAATAGCTGAAATGGAGGCTCACAATGCAGATAACTCAGACGAGGTGGTGATTGTAGAAAAGGTAATACAAGATCTGGAGATGGTGGAGCTGACAGATAGCGATTTAGACACTAAAGTTGAAGCTGATCAAGCATCAACGGAGGTGCAGGATCTGAGGAACAAGGTTTTTTCTCTGGAAAGGCTGTGGGAAATAGAAAAGCTGTTGAATAGTCAGTTACGTCAGACATTAATAGAAACAGAAGAACAAGATAAGCTTAAAATCCAAATTGATCAGATGGGAGCCACAAACAACACATCATGTGCAGCTCCGAGCAAGAAAGGGAAAAGAAAGATAGAAGACCATGACTTAGGAAAATTCGATAATAAGAAAGGGAGAAGAATATGTTATCTTTGCGGTTATGAAGGACATACTACTCTGTATTGTCCTGACTTTAAACCAGGAGCATGTTTTATCTGTGGGATAGAAGGTCATCAAGCGAAAGGTTGTCCAAGAAAAAAGTGTAATAAATAGGTAGTATAAGTTCCGTTGTGTAGGCATGTTTAATGTAATATGTGTGCTTAGTATGTCTGTGTAATGTAATATTCTAAAACTTTTGTGCTGGTCAAGGTTGTAAATCTCGACTTTTGTAGTCACAAAGGGATGAATGATGTTAAAAGCAGTATGTGTTATGCTATGTAAAATATTCGTTAAATGAATATGAATCTATGTTTGAGTGATGAAACAAGTTTAATATATTAAACTTATATGATAAGGGTTAGAATGTAAGTTAAATTTATGATCAGATAATGCCGCCAATACGTCGAACTCGAAATCAAAGGGCAGAAGAATCTGTTAATAACGTTGAGGGACAACAACAAGTAGACCCGATGCAGAATTTCGCGAACATGATAGCTCAGGCTATGCAACAGGGAATACCAGCTGCAGGGAACCAGCCGGACAATCGCTTAGCTAACTTCAAAGACTTTAAGGCTGTAGGACCGCCGGAATTCAAAGGTATAACTGACCCTGTAGAAGCCCAAACTTGGGTTAAGGAGATTGAGAAGGCGTTCATAATAGCTAGGATAACTGAGGGACAAAAGACCGCTTTTGCCACCTACATGATGAAGGGTGAGGCAAATTTTTGGTGGAAGGCGAATCAGGCGAGGGCAGTAGAAGGTGTAGTCACATGGGATAGATTTAAAACCTTGTTTTTCGAAAATTATTTTTCACCTAGTATGCAGGCGAGGATGAAGGTTAAATTTTTAGAGTTGAAGCAGGAGAATATGACGGTGTCTGAATACGCCGCCAAATTTAATGAGTTAGCTAGGTTTGTCCCGCATCAAGTGGATACGGAGGCTAGAAAAGCGAGAAGGTTTGAGCTGGGATTAAAACCCTGGCTCTACAACAAGTTGGCAGTGTTGCAGATCCCTACATTTGCAGCACTCATAGAGAAGGCGATTATTGCTGAGGAGGGAAGTGAGGCCATGAGCCTTTACAACAAGGAGAGGAAGAATAAGGGTAAGACCGAAAGAGCTGAGAAGGTAGGAATTAATAGTGGGAGCAGGAGTGGAGATGGCAAGAGGAAGGGGAACTATGTTGGAAATGTGCAGGTGAAACAAGAAGGTATCAAGAATCAGGTGGTGCCATGTAAGACGTGTGGAAAGAACCACTCTGGAGAATGTTTGAAGGGGAAGTTCGTGTGCTACAAGTGCGGGCAGGAGGGCCATATCTCTCCCAACTGTCCCAATCCTAGGATGAATAGTGGATGTTTTCTGTGCGGATCGACAGAACACATGGTGAAGGATTGTCCGAAGAGGAGGGTGGAGGTAGGTAGTGTGAACACGGGCACTGGTATCGGAAATTTAGCAATCACGGGACCTACGTCATCGAGCAAGCCAACAAAATAAACAGCAAGGGTATATAACATGACAGTCCAGGATACGATGGCAGCTAGCAGTGGAACTCCATGTATTATTTATACAACTTTTATTTTATTATACATGATTTTCCTATGCATAGTAAATTATTATATAAAGAAATTTTGAGGGAGGAATTTGAGTTCTTTTATAAATCAAATTTTCATTTAATCAGAAAGACAAGCTTTATGTGAATAGTTAAAGATCAGTTCGATCAAATTATGATCGAGATCTACTTGCACTGATTGTGTATGCTATGTAGTATGAGTTTTAAAACGGTAATTCCGGGGACGAAATCTTTATAAGGGAGGGTGAATGTAACAACCCGAGATTTTTTATATAAATAAATAAGAAATTTTGCGTATAATTTTTTTTTTATATTTTAAGGATAAGGATTTGTACAAGATATTGTGTATATGTATTTATGTGGTAAACAAAAATATATCTATTACATAAATGTTTACAAATAAATTTATTTTAGAATTATTGATTATTATAAAGTATATTCTTATAATGGTAGCAGAAATGTTTTATCAATTATTTTCCATGAAAATATAATCATATATTATAATATATGGAGTGATTTTTTTGAATAATTATAATAATTAGTTTATTATATGAATTTAGTACATATTATTAAGTTAATTATTTTACCTTAATTATTAAGGTTAAATATGAGGAATAAATCAGATATGAAATCTAAACCCTAATTTTGGATTTTTATCAAGGAATGAGAATAATAATATAATATTAATTATATTTTGATTTTTCAGTGCTATAAATATGTATTGTATGTACGTATTGATATGGTTGGTCAATTATGGTGTTTAATTTCAAAACCCTTTTATTAATTGATTAAATCCTAATTTTACTTGGGAAAACCCTAATTGGAAAATCAACTATGAGTTTAAGACTGTTATATAACTGTGTTATATGTTTTATGTTGTGTATTAAGTGATTAATTAGGCAAACCCTAATTAAAATTCTAGAAACCCTAAATAATTTTTAGAAAACCCTAATTATTTAAAAACCCTAAATTTTAATTAGTAAGTTCTAATTAAAATTTTATTGAACTTTAAACTTAAATTTTAAAACCCTAGAAATTATTTGGGAAACCTTAAGGTTTAAGATCTATTGATTTTAACCTAGATTCAAGTACCATGGACAAGAATACCCTTAAAATGTTTTGTTAGTTTACTAAAGTACCCTTTTGTATTTATTTTAATAGTTTCTTGCAAATCTTCCCATATCTTGCAAAGTCATCACCCTAGATTATAGCACATGCTCTATATATCATCCAAGCTTATCTCTTTTGACACCTTGCAAGTTAGATACATTGAATCTAAGAATTATAAATAGGTTAGGAGAGAGAAAAGTGCACATATTTGCTCATTTGTGCTCTTACACTTCACCAAGACCATCTCTCTCTAAACCCACGAATTTCCAGTGCTAGACCAGTCCCCAAATCAAGCCCCACGAAATCCACTAACAAAATCAGAGGCCAGAATCAGAAATTGGATCATAGAAGGTATAAAACCCTATTTCAAATATGACCATTAATGATATGTTAGATGTTAGTTTTTTTGTGTTAAATATGTTGTATGTAGTGTATAAAGATGATCTGGGTTGCTAGATGTTAGATCCATAACATCTAGAGGCTCGGATTTGAAGATTTACAAAATCTGAAAAAATAAAATTTTGTTGTCTGACAACGAATGTCAGGCCTTGTAGATCTTCTTCTGTGTTTAGTTTTTGTGTTTTTAAGCTTTGATCTTGTAGTATGCCATGAGATCTTTGATCTGAAACAGGAATCAGAGTCAGATCATAAGCTGATTGAAAGTTATTAGTGGTCAAACCACGTTGACCGGCATTGACCGAACGTTTTTGGGTAACCCAGAACGTGCCCAAAAAGTCTGACAGCATGTTCATGCGTTTAGATCTTGCTTATTTTTACGTGTTAGACTATGTTATTGTGGTAATGTTGTTGTTTGAAGTGTAGGCTACATGACCATGCCTCTAGAATCTTTATATCCTTCTCTGAATCAAAGTAATCAGTGGTCAAAGTGGTGTGGATGACACTGCCGGATGAAGTTTCTGGGTAACCCAGAAACCTTCATAAGCAGTTTCTGACCACTACTTTGACCGATCCAAATTGGGTTGATGTGTTGTTGGTATGTTGATGTTTTGTGATAGATCTATAGTACTACATGTGGTCTAAAACCTGAAAGTCTTAAATCACTTAAACATCAATAGGATATCAAGTTGTGGAAGCCCAAAGATGCATACTCGAACTGTTCTTCATTTCTGGGCAACCCAGAAATGAAGAACAGCCTCTGATAGCTACTTTAGGCTCTTATATCTTCTATGTTATGCATGTTATGACTTTGTTTGTTGTTGGATCGAATAATGTTGCACGTGTACTACAACCTCCAGTCAGTAGATTGCCCAAAAACGATAAGATCAGTGTTTAATACTTGGTCAAAGTAGGTCACCTAAAACTGCCTTATGAATGCTCAAGAACATGAAGAACAGTTATAGCGACAGTTCTGTCACTATAGGTGGTCTTTAGCGACAGATTATTTATAAAAATAATATTTATATTAAATAATTATAGAAAATTAGTTTTTAATTAGTAAAAATACAAAATAAATTATTAAAAATTATTTTAAAGTCTGAAAATTTGTTTTTAATTATTTTTAATATATTTCATAAATATTTAATATTTTTGAAATATTAAAAGTATTTAATTTATTTAATTAATTATATTAAATAAATTATTTAAAAATAATTTTAATATTTGACAAATCATTTAAAATTATATTATGGCATAAGAAAATATTTTAAGTTATTTTTAATGACTTTTAATATTTTGTGATGAAATTCATTAATAAATTAATATTAATGATATTTAAGTTATTTACTAAATGAATTAAATAAATTAATATAAAATAATTTTATCATTTTAAATAATAATAAGGTATTTAAAGATATTTTAAGTTATAAAATATAACTTTCAATATTTAAAGGTAAATTTTATTAATTAATTATTATTAATGATATTAAGGTTATTTAATAATTATATTAAATAAATTAGTTTAAAAATGATTTTAATATTATAAAAATTATTTTAAATGTAAATAAAGTGTTTAAAGATATTTTAAGTTATAGCTTATAACTTTTAATATTTAAAGAATAATTTCATTAATAATTTAATATTAATGATATTAATTTAATACTAAATGATATTAAATTTATTTAATAATTATATTAAATAAATAATTTAAAAATAATTTTATTAATTTAAAAATCATTTAAAAAGGATATATATGAATTAAAAATATTTTAAGTTATACTTAATGACTTTTAATATTTGGATAAATAAAGCGTTAATACTTTAATATTAATGGTAATCATTTAAAAATGATTTTAAATGTTTTAAAAATCATTTAAGGGTAATATTAATACTTTAAAAATATTCTAAGTTATTATAAATAACTTTAATATTTTGAAAATGATTTCATTAATAGTTTAATATTAATTAAATATTAATGATAATAGAATTGATTAATTTTTAAATTATTTAATAATGATTCCGATGTTTGAAAATTCATGATAAATTATAATAAATATTTTAAAATTATATTAAGTCATTTAAAAATAATATGACTGATACTAAGTTATAGGACAGAGTCTTAGACTCGATAATTATCCGATAAAGTCGTCGGTACACCGACATGTTTCAGAAATTGATCTGGACTTAGATAATCTGATTAGTTATGTGCTTATTTGTGATTCAATGTTTGTTAAACATGGGTAATAATGTGATTAGGTTATGTGCTGACTGCTAAATACAGTACTAAGTGTTATAGTATATTGTTCTAATCAATAAAATGATTTGATTAATGATAGGTCGTGATATAAACGATAAAACTAAGTTGTGAACTGTAAGCAGCGCGTCAGACAAGTATCTTACCGTTACATTTCTTTTATGCAATGGACATGAGTAAGAAGTTTCAGAATTATATTATTACTGTACAGATTACTAACCCTATATTATATACGCTCATTGATTATCAACATGTTAGTATATGGTAACTCAGATATATATTCTGTTCGTTAAGTTCTATAAATGGTTATACAAGTGTCCCCACTTGGATAATCATTGTATTTAATCACATGTTGATACACCTTTGTCAATTACCCGTATATATATAGGTTGCATTATAGATTATTGTTGAACAAGATAAAACCTTTGATTTGGAACCCAGACAAGTCTGAACATCCCTACACGGGAAAACGTTTATGCGCCCAAGGCGGACAGAGTGAACGATACCCTCGTTCTTGCACGTAGTGTTGATCAATACATGGTACAACGAGCTGATCACCCCAGTGCCCGTAAGTTATGACGGTTTACAGATGAAGTTCTGTTTAACCTTTTCGAAAATGAAAACAATGTTCATAGTATGTCAACTTAACCCTATTTATAGTCATTACGTAGTTTCAAAAATTTGAAAGAGAGTTGTTATGTTATTTTTATCGGTTCAGATTACTTCACAACTATTGAATTGTTGTAGAATGGTAGTATAAAGAAAATATTTAAATTCTTTCAGCTTATATATATATATATATATATATATATATATATATATATATATATATATATATAATTGTTATTACTTGCTGGGCACTCAAATGCTCATCCTTGCTTAATTTAAATATTTTTAGCCAAGTGTGAAGAACCAGAAAGCTCATGCAAAAACAAAGGAAAAGGAAAGCTATCCAAATAAGATTTGTGGTAGTTATGTAATAGTTTGATATTATTATTAAGACAATGATATATATTATCTATTATGGGTTGTAAGGAATGTATTAAAGGTTGCGTACTTGGGAGCTAGACTCCGATAATTATGTAAATTAAGTTTGACTTTTATATTATTGTTATTATTATTAGTATTATTCCGCTCATAAAAATGGTATCGTAAAGCACCAAATTTGGGTTTCAAGTACCCGAATTTGGGGGCCTTACACTAAGTGTTTTACTTTTGTGCCTTAGCATACATACTACAAAGGTGTGACACTTTAACACTTAAATAAAGCCCAGAAATCCAAGTTATTAAATCTTGAAAATAGACCCTCATCACTGTATGAGTTTCTGGGTAACCCAGAAACTCAAGAATATCTCTGCCATCACGTTGGATGGCTTATATCTTCATGATATGATGAAGTTTGACCCTAAAATTGATTAGTACATGTAGTATTACATCAATACTACATAACTGATACACTTTTATGCCCATAAACATTATGAACAAAGAATTAAAGATGGTCAAAGTAGGCATCTAGACACTGACCATGAGTGTTCTTCAAGGCTCAAGAACACCTATAGCGACAGTTTTTTGTTGCAATAGGCCTTTAGCGACCGTTTAATTAAAAATTAAATTATTTAATTTAAATAATTAGAAAAAATAGAAAATAATTATGAAAAATTCATTAATATTTTAACTTTTAATAATTTGAGATAAATTTCAATAATATTTTAATTTTTAAAAAACTTAATGATATTAAATTTATTTAATAATTATATTAAATAAATTAGTTAAAAATGATTTTAATATTCTAAAAATCATTTAAAATGATATTAAAGTGTTAGAAAATATTTTAAGTTATATTGATTAACATTTAATATTTTGGTATGGATTTCATTAATACATTAATATTAATGATAATAAATTTATTTAATAATTGTATTAAATAAATTATGTAAAAATAATTTTAATATTTTAAAAATGATTTAAAAATGATTTAAAGGTTTTAAAAATGTTTTAAGTTATACTATATAACTTTTAATATTTTGACATGAATTACATTAATATTTTAATATTAATGGCAGTTATTTAAGAATGATTTTAAATGTTTTAAAAATTATTTAAAGGTGATATTAAGGTATTAGAAATACTTTGAGTTATTATAAATAACTTTTAATATTGTGACATAGATTTTATTAATAATTGAAATTAATTAAATATTAATGATGATGGAATTATTTGGTATTTAAATCATTTAAAAATGATATTAATGATTACAAAATTATTATAAACGATAATAATTATTTAAAAATTATTATGAGCTTTCGAAAAATGTTACACTTGATAAGTAAATTATCTAAGGTAATATTGAAGCAGTTAAGTAGAGATTTATTTTAAATAAACTCGATAATTATCCGATAAGGCAATTGGGACGTCAAAATAGTACCGAAACCAAACAAGACTGAAATAGTTTGATTTGATATCAGGTCTTTTGTGTTCTAGCGACTGTTAGGGATATGTGGTAATGTGTTTAAGTTATATTATGACTGTGAATAACAGTGATAGACGTTATGATATTATTCTAATTGAGAGATCAATATTATCAATAATAGGTGTGACGCCCCCAAAATAGGTTCAATCCACCCAACATATTCTGAGTCGCCAAATACATGGTACAGAAAATAACTACAACTTTATTATTATAATTGTCGTGCAAAATACGACAACACATATACTGTGAGTTTAAATACAAATATTGTCATCTAGACAATATTCACACTCAAATAAGTCCTCATTACGATTATTAATACACTATTTTACAGAATAGTGAGGACTACTAGAACCACTTCTAGAACTATCATTCCATACCCCGACTAGTACTCGCTACATTCTCGCCTCCTGAGAAGAAAAATGGAACAACAAGGAAAAGGGTGAGCTCAACTAGTCTAGTAAAGAATATTATGACTAAGATAATGTACAACAAAATATCGTTAGTCTTCAACAGGGAAAAATTTTAAAGAATACAATAGACAATAAATTTTAAAATAATATTCGCAGCGAAAATAATAATTCATTAGAAGAGTTAAGTAGAGGTTGAAATCTACTATTATCTATGAATTTAAAAGTCCATCATCAATATTTTATCCTTGTAACATCAATCAATAAATATCTTGAATTAAATATTCATCTTTGCACTACAGGCCAAAGATATTCATCAGTTGGTCATATTCATCTCAACACCTATTCATCTTTGCACTACGGGCCAAAGATATTCATCATAAAATCATTAATCTTTGCACTACAGACCAAAGATATTCAGTTATATCATTATTTAGGACTGAGGATGATGAAAAATCTTTTAAAGAAAACGAATCCAGTGAAACAAAAGAATAAATTTTAAGGACTCGTATTTCAAACAATCTGAGTTCAAAAATACTTCATAAATAATCATAGCGAAGTAAAATTCAAGAATGATCAAAACATAGATACAATCAAAGCTAGTATCCATAATAGATATCTTGGACACAGAAAAGAAAATTTAATTTTTATGTGAATAGTGTCATATTCGTGAATAGTATCGTATATATGAATAGTGCCGTATACGTGAATAGTAACTCAGACACTAAAATATAGAAATTTCACAAAAAATATCATCACGCTTCGTGAATAGTACTCGTGAATAGTAACTCATGAATAATAATTCATAAATAGTAACTCGTGAATAGTAACCCTGACATGAAAAAGTTCCAAATTTGATAAAAATTCCAACTAATATTTCGTCATAATGATATTGAAGAAATAATATCATTTATGAAGAAAATAACATCCCTTACCTCGAAAAGATAGTACTTCTGATTGGAATACTGGATATAGAGCTGAAGGAAACTTACACCGCATAGCAACACTCAACGTATCAAAATACTCACAAGAATGCACTTAATAATATAGGGAGAGAAAGAGAGAAAAAACTTCAGTTTCTGGTGTGATTTTCAATTCTAACCTAAGCACTCTATTTATAAAAAAATACTTAGAACACCAAAGCAGAAAATGTAATATAATAATAATATATATATTATAAATTCTTACGCACACCTTTATTGATCCAAAATATCAACCACACATGTGCCAAACTTGCCAAAAATGTTTTTCATATAAAAGTTATTTAAAACTCCAAAAAAAAAAATAATCAATTAATCCGAAACTTCAATAATTCATAATAAATAGCCCTTTTATCAGAAAATTCGAATCTCGGGACTTTTTGTAGGAAATTCAATTCTCTACAACTTTGCAGAAGAAAGTTTTTCCAAATTCTAAATAAAAATTGACCGAAATCCACAAACGGACGATTATACAAGCTATAATCAAATTTCAGTCAAGAAATGGGTCCACCAACGTGTTTAACATGTTTTAAACATTTATTACAACAAAAATATTCTTCCTCCTCATATACTCATATATCCCACATTCATTGTAAAAATATCATCATATTATATTATAATAATATAATAAAATATTATTTTATCAGAAAAGATAAAATATCAATTTTTAACAATTGTCATTTTAAAAATTTTCTTCATCTATATCCACATAAAATTAATATTTTCCTCATCATATAAATTAATAATTAATTATTCACAAATAATATTACAGAATCACAATACTGGCAACCAGGCCGTTCCCAAGAAAGAGAGGGCTTTCCAATAAGGATTTCTCCTTACTGGCGCGCAATTAGATGACCAAACCTCTCCTTAGACAGAACTTTCTAGACATTGCCAATAATGTTATCTAATAATTTTATTCAGATAATATGAATTATTGCTCCGATAATGAAAAATATTGTATAGTGACAATTATTGAATAACAGTAATATAAAATATCAATGCAACAATTATTGAATCAATAAAATAAAATATTGAACAGTAATTATTGTGACAATTATTGAGTAGTGCCTTCTTACGTAAGAATCAATAATTAGTGCAATACCGTGTGGTACTGTGCAACAACGCGTATTACTGTATTTTAACCGCCGGATATTCCAACAGCATTAACGGTAACAACTACGCCGTTATTTATAAACAACTTATACTTGTCGTTTTCTTCATCCAATCGTTTTCCATTATGGGGCCCACAAAAGGCTGCGCCGTCGTACGAATATTTCCCGACAGCAAGAATATTCCACGACCAAACGAATATTTCCCGACAACAATGAATATTTTATAACCACTTGCTTATTTAAAAATATTTGCGTATTTTACCCATAACTAACCACATTAATCAAATAAACCCTTACTATTTAAAAATAATACCTAAAGAAAATTCCATTTTATTAAAAAAAAATCGGGGTCTTACAACCACCCCTCCTTGTGAAATTTAGTTCTCGAAATTGACGTACGTACCTGGTGTTTCGAAAAGATGGGGATACCTCACTTTTATTTCCATTTCCAACTCTCTGGTCATTTCTTTAATAACATGGTTTTTCCATAAAACTTTGACTTGGGGTATGACCTTTGTGCGTAGGACATGTTCCTTCCTATCCAAAATCTTGACATGTACCTCCTTGGACGTTAAGTCTTCGGCTATCTCGTCCGGTTCTAACTCAATAACGTGGTTCGGGTCGTCCACATAATTTCGTAACTTCGATACGTGAAAAATGTTATAAACACGCGTCATACTTGGCGGTAAAATGTGTTTATAGGCCACAGTTCCTACTTGATCGATGATTTCAAATGGACCAATAAATCGAAGGTTTGAGCTTTCCTCACATCGCCAATTCTCGCTTTTGAAATAACAACTTCTTGCACCTCCTTCTTCATATTGATCAGCTCCGGTGTGTAGTTTGAGCGGTTTTAACTTTATCGATTAAAGTCTATTTTACTCGTATATCATCAAGTGATCCATAGAGTCTTTAACTCTATCTCTATCATTTGTAAGTCATACGAAATGGGTCTTTTTGTTAAAAACATCGCACTTGTAACCACATACGATTTTCTACTCAACACGTCAGCTACCACGTTCACTTTTCCAGGATGGTATGGTCAGAACATGTACCAAAATGAGTCTCCCCTTGAGTTCTTTGAAGCTCTTTCCACATTCCTTGCTCCATTCGAATTTTTGTATCTCTATGAGTCAACTGAGTTAATGGAGTAGCGATTCGAGAAAATCCTTCCACGAATCTCTGATAGTAACCAGCTAAGCCTAGAAAGCTACGTATTTCTATTACTGACTTAAGTTACCCTCAACTGTGACTCATATCCCAATCTTGGATAACACGTCATAATGACACATATCAGTTTACTACCACACGAATATGGCGTCCCCTACGGAGAGTCTGGCTTCGGTGCATTCTACAAAGGAAGTTACCAGATAAAGGCTCGGGTACAAACTTCTATAGTTAGGTTTTTAACTCCTGAAGTTCAATAGGAGCCATTCGATATGAGATTTTAGAAGTGGGTTTTGTACCGGGTTCAAAGTCGATACAAAATTCAATATCACACTTTGGGAGTAAGCCAAGAAATTCTTCAGAAAATACATCAGAAAATTTACTAACAATAGAAATATCATTCAAATCTGACGTATTCTTGTTCAAGTCCATGACATGGGCTAAGAAAGCTTGAGATCCGTTTTTTAATAAACGAATGACTTTACGGCTTGATATGAAAGAGTTTGACTTCAATGGTTTGGTTGCTTGAATTCGAATAATAGGTTGTTTAGGAATATAAAAACTAACAACCTTACAAAAGCAATCAATTTAGCATGATGAGTAGTTAACCAATAAATCCATAAAATCACATCAAAAGTAAGTATCTTTAAAGAAATAAGGTCAACAGGTAATGTGATGGTGCCAACTTGGATCAAATAAAATTTATAAATAGTGGATGTAACGAAAGTTTCTCCTAACGGAATTTCAACAGATAAGTCAAAGTCTAATTTTCTCCGAAGTCAAGTTTAAACGTTGAGTATAAGCAGGAGAGATAAATGAATGGGTAGAACCGGTATCTAATAAGGTATAAACTTCGTAAGAATTTATAATTAACTAACCCGTAATAACTTCGTTCGATTCCTCGTCACGAAAAACGCTCTCCCTTAAACTATCGACTTTGTTTTGTCCGTATCCGCCTTTGGTGCCACCGTCCCATCTGGACTTGATTTCGCTATAGGACAAAATCGAGCTATGTGACCGTCTTTTCCACAACTAAAACATACCTTGGAAGGCTGTGAACAGTTTGGACTTATGTATCCCTCCTCTCCCCATCTGTAGCATCTAACTGGCGGTCGTTCTCGTCCCCTAGAATTTGTTTCTGGTACTGCTGCCGATGTCTTCCCGTCATCGTTAAATCTTCTCTTCTTAAAATTTCCACTTGAGTTATTTCTTCTATTATCTTGGCCATGATTACCACCGAAGTGGTTACCATTTCTGGCACTATAATTTCTACCATGATGGCTATCCTTGTTCTGATGATCATTGCCATCGGTACTATTATCATCAAGTTGTAGGTCGTTATTCTTCGATTGAGCTGACTCATTATCGCGCTCCAATAACTGAGCCCTATTAACAACATCTGAATATAGAGAAAATTTATGAGAAATGAGATATTGATGTATGTCGGGTTTCAAACCTCTCAAAAACATTCGCGTCATACGTTCCTCATTCTCCACCAAATGAGGTGCAAACCTGGATAACTCCGCGAACTTTGCCTCGTATTGAGACACCGTCATGTTGTTCTGTTCTAGTCTAATAAACTCTACCTCCTTCATATGACGAATACTTTCAGGAAAGTACTTGTCATTGAACAGTTTCTAAAATGTTTCCCAAGACATATTGAGTGCGGCTAGCTGGGTACGCCTAATAAACTCTACCTCCTTCATATGACGAATACTTTCAGGAAAGTACTTGTCATTGAACAGTTTCTAAAATGTTTCCCAAGACATATTGAGTGCGACTAGCTGGGTACGCTTCACAGATTCCTACCAGTAATCTGCCTCATTACGGAACATAAAAGTGGGGAATGGAACCTTTTGTTCCTCCGTGCATCCCAAGACATCGAATATCTTGGTAATTTATTTGACCCACGTCTCCGCCTTAATCGGATCCGGCTTTTCCCAGAATTCTGGTGGTCCCAACTCTTTGAACTGCTTGGCTGTGACAAACTGTGCATTGCTATCATTTCCACCGGTATTTTGTACACGAGTCTCCCTCGTATGATTTTGCATGAACTGCAAAAAGCTTCTAAACATCCCATCGTTCATCATCTGCTCAGTGGTGTTGTTCACAGGAGGAACATTGCCAGCCTGTTGCACGTTCTCCTCGTTAGTGAGTAAAGGTGTCTCCATAGTCTCATTTACTTCATTGTTAACATTCTCAGTCGATATTCTCAATTACTGCCATAAAACAAGGGTTAATTAAAGAAATTAACATATCACATAATATCCCTATATTTGACTAACCAACAAATAAGCGTAGGTAGGACACACTAGCGAAGGATTTACTCGTCTCTCCCCTCCTAGTTCTATTCCCCGATCTCCGCCAGAGATCATATCCCTAAGCTCTGATACCAACTGTGACGCCCCCAAAATAGGCTCAATCCACCCAACCTATTCTGAGTCGCCAAATATATGGTACAGAAAATAACTACAACTTTATTATTACAATTGTCGTGCAAAATACGACAACACATATACTGTGAGTTTAAATACAAATATTATCATCTAGACGATATCCACACTCAAATAAGTCCTCATTACGATTATTAATACACTATTTTACAGAATAGTGAGGACTACTAGAACCACTTCTAGAACTATCATTCCATACCCCGACTAGTACTCGCTACATTCTCGCCTCCTGAGAAGAAAAATGGAACAACAAGGAAAAGGGTGAGCTCAACTAGTCTAGTAAAGAATATTATGACTAAGATAATGTACAACAAAATATCGTTAGTCTTCAACAGGGAAAAATTTAAAGAATACAATAGACAATAAATTTTAAAATAATATTCGCAGCGAAAATAATAATTCATTAGAAGAGTTAAGTAGAGGATGAAATCTACTATCATCTATGAATTTAAAAGTCCATCATCAATATTTTATCCCTGTAACATCAATCAATAAACATCTTGAATTAAATATTCATCTTTGCACTACAGGCCAAATATATTCATCAGTTGGTCATATTCATCTCAACACCTGTTCATCTTTGCACTACGGGCCAAAGATATTCAACATAAAATCATTAATCTTTGCACTACAGGCCAAAGATATTCAGTTATATCATCATTTAGGACTGAGGATGATGAAATTTTTTTTAAAGAAAACGAATCCAGTGAAACAAAAGAATAAATTTTAAGGATTCGTATTTCAAACAATCCGAGTTCAAAAATACATCATAAATAATCATAGCGAAGTAAAATTCAAGAATGATCAAAACATGGATACAATCAAAGTAAGTATCTATAATAGATATCTTAGACACAGAAAAGAAAATTTAATTTTTTTGTGAATAGTGTCATATTCGTGAATAGTGTCATATACGTGAATAGTGCCGTATACATGAATAGTAACTCTGACACCAAAAGATAGAAATATTACCAAAAACATCATCACGCTTCGTGAATAGTACTCGTGAATAGTAACTCGTGAATAGTAACTCATGAATAGTAACTTGTGAATAGTAACTCGTGAATAGTAACTCGTGAATAGTAACCCAGACATGAAAAAGTTCCAAATTTGATAAAAACTTCTAACCAATATTTCGGCATAATGATATTGAAGAAATAATATCATTTATGAAGAAAACAACATCCCTTACCTCGAAAAGATAGTACTTCTGACTGGAATACTGGATATAGAGCTGAAGGGAACTTACACCGTATAGCAACAGTCAAAGTATCAAAATACTCACAAGAATACTCTCGATAATATAGAGAGAGAAAGAGAGAAAAAACTTCAGTTTCTAGTGTGATTTTTAATTCTAACCTAAGCACCCTATTTATAGGAAAATATTTAGAACACCAAAGCAGAAAATTTAATATAATAATAATATATATATTATAAATTCTTACGCACACCTTCATTGATCCAAAATATCAGCCACACATGTTCCAAACTTGCCAAAAATGTTTTTCATATAAAAGTTATTTAAAACTCTAAAAAAAAATAATCAATTAATCCGAAACTTTAATAATTCATAATAAATAGTCATTTTATCAGAAAATTCGAATCTCGCGAATTTTTATAGGAAATTCAAATCTCTACAACTTTGCAGAAAAAAGTTTTTCCAAATTCTAAACAAAAATTGACCGAAATCCACAGACGGACGATTTTACAAGCTATAATTAAATTTTAGTCAAGAAATGGGTCCACCAACATGTTTAACACGTTTTAAACATTTATTGCAACAAAAATACTCTTCCTCCTCATATACTCATATATCCCACATTTATTGTAAAAATATCATCATATTATATTATAATAATATAATAAAATATTATTTTATCAAAAAAGATAAAATATCAATTTTCAACAATTGTCACTTTAAAACTTTTCTCCATCTATATCTACATAAAATCAATATTTTTCTCATCATATAAATCAATAATTAATTATTCACAAATAATATTACAGAATCACAATACTGGCAACCAGGCCGTTCTTAAGAAAGAGGGGGCTTTCCAATAAGGATTTCTCCTTACTGGCGCACAATTAGATGACCAAACCTTTCCTTAGACAGAACTTTCTAGACATTACCAATAATGTTATCTAATAATATTATTCAGATAATATGAATTATTGCTCCGATAATGAAAAATATTGTGTAGTGACAATTATTGAATAACAGTAATATAAAATATCAATGCAACAATTATTGAATCAATAAAATAAAATATTGAACAGTAATTACTCTAACAATTATTGAGTAGTGCCTTCTTACGTAAGAATCAATAATTGGTGCAATACCGTGTGCTACTGTGCAACAACGCGTATTACTGTGCTTTAATCACCGGGTATGTAACGACTCCAAAATGCATACAATTTAAATCTCAACTTCTGTCGTTAACCATATATTAAATCTCTAATTTTACATCATTATTCGATATTAAAAACACTAAAATTACGGAATATTTAAAATGTTTATACATTTCCTTCTTCCTTGCCCTGAATCGCAACCTTTACATTACATCTCTTTGATTCAATCTTATATCATGAATCGTTACAACAAAATGACTATACAAAGTCTTACATCATAACTAAATATTCATATACATTGGATAGCTCAACTTACAATTGAACAACAGGTTACGTTCAAAATATGAAATACATTTCTCATAAACCATAAGTAATCTTCGTGAATATAGATCTCTAAAACTCACTTAGCACATATCTTTACCTGCAAAAGTGGTTATTTGCAAGAGTGAGCTCGACAGTCCAGCAAAGTCTTAACAGTTTTCATGCATCACATAGCACATAATAACATGTTCGACATACATCTCATTAAAGTAACATGACATACATGCTTTTAATTCACACAACGAATATAAAGATTGAGTTCCTTACTCAATCATCATTACTTAGCCAAAACAATGCAGTCATATATTGACTTTAACATTTTATGATTTCAACATGCATAACATATCATGCAATTTAAAACAGTTCATCAAGTCCACGTAGAAAATAGGAACCAAAAGACTTGTCTTGATCGTTGTTTACCAATAATAGCTTAACAGCTTACAGTTATCTGCACTTCACGTTCCCTACACAATTATATAATCATACGCATCAACTATTAGTCACATAACAACACATAGCAATTGTAATGTAAACTCTACTCCACATCTCATAATCTTTCCTATTAATTAGCACACAATGGTCAATTAGATTGTGTTAACTTTTCGACTTATGACTCACTATATTTCTTCTTAGTCAAACTCGAAGTTCAAGTGCTTAAGTCTTGCTAAGACTACTTATTAGTTTTATATTAAACCCATTCCATATCTTATAATATCCATTTCAATGGAATTGAAACACTTTTTAAGTTCATTAACACTTGACACGGCGTTTCGACGTTCAATCGTCACACACCCGATTTGCCTCCCTTGTGTATGCTTACTATGCTTCTATAACATATCTAATACATTATTTTTTAATGTTAAGCATCATTATATTTACTAACATTCATGTTTTATAACTTAGGACATCATCTTTTACGGTCTGGACCACTACACATGCATATGTGCATGCCCGACACCCTCCGATTGCCTCCGAAAACACAACAGTCCTAAAAATGACCATTTTGACCCATCCTATTGACCTCAAATTGAAAAACTTAAAGAATGAAAGTTGTAGGTCTACTCGTCATCATTCCGGATCATCTTGAATCACCTCAATCGGAATTCGTATGAGGAAGTTATGTCCATTTTACTATAGGAGGTCAAAATTGTCCAAATCAGACTACAAATCCGGCGCTGGGGCCCGAGGACTAGGCTATACAGTGGCGCTGGGGCGCGAAACTGGCGCTGGGTCATAAATTTCAGCGCTGGGGCGTGAACTTCTGGCGCTGGGGCGCGTATTTTGGCGCCGGGGCGCGATTTTTGGCGCTGGGGCGTGAACTTCTGGCGCTGGGGCGCCGAAACTTGCAGAACCCAACCACGAAGAACAGAATAACTAAACTCTGGACTAATTACTACTGCTAACATCTAAATTAAGACGTAAAACTTATAAAGATTACTCATAAATATTTACTTATCATACATATACCAATTTAAAACAGTTAAATAATAATTTAAATCCTTGAAACCATAGTTTATACCCAAAAACTCCATTGTTAACATTTGTTAACACAGTGAGCACTGTAATCATAGTTCTAAAACAATTTGATTTATTCTAACAATATTCTATTAAATTCTTACCCAATTCATATAATCATAGTTCAATTTCATGATTATCATACAATACAAGTATAATATTTGGTACTCTGTAAACCACGTTTATACATATATGTTCACTGTAATTTCACTTCCTTTTTTTTTCTTTAACACGTAGTTAATATGAAATCTTATAAGCATACTACACATACAATCACATATCTATATATGCCAGTATAACAATTACAAAAACATAATTTTACAAGAATTTTGTAAAAACCTTCTACTCAGTGAAAAAGAAATAGACAGAGACATAAATTATATGTGTATCTAGTATTAAGGTCATAGACATACCTTTTGTTGTTAAGAAATTTGTGTTAAAGTCTTATAATAGCTTATAGAACTCAGCTCTTGTTGCTTCTCTTTCTCAGACTCTCTCAAAATCTCTGCACCCTTCTTTTAGCAGACAACTCTTTTCTTAGACTCAAGTTTAACAATAAGACGTAAATCCAAAACCCAACTGATAACTCAGTGGTAAACACAAGAACGGTTATGACCATAATAAGCCTAATAAGTGACATCGGTTATAAAACGTATAACTTATAAATATATATATATTTTATTTATTAATAATTTAAATTTCAAAATCCAAAAGTCGTAGGGCTTTGTTTGGTAAAAACCATTTAAAAGTTAAACACTTAATACCAATAAGTCTTGTTTGGCAAAATAAATTAAAACTACTTTAATTTGTTTTAACAACCACTTATAATATAGTTATTTGTCACACTTCTAATTAATTAAGTTTTCATACTTAATTTAATTAATTCTAATAACAATTCATTGCATAATATAATAATTTATTTAATCATTATAAATTCTCTAACTTAAATATTAAATTAAATTAGATTACTATTTCAAAATAATTACTTTCCTTAACTCATTAATTATTTATTAAACAAATAAATAATCAAATCACATCAAATCAATTAAACAAATACTTATTCAACAATAAACACATCCATTAAATATTTATATAATTCAATAAATATTTAAATATTATAATAAAAATCTGGATTGTTACATCATTCCCTCCTTACAAGGATTCTGTCCTCAGAATCACAACTCAAACCACTCATTCGTTACAATCTTCCCTACTTACAATGATTCTGTCCCCAGAATCGAAGACACAAATTACACAAATAACTCAGAGAAATCTTTCATCATTTTATCTAAATATGGATTTTATATTTCCTACTACATTCATTACCTAACAAATTCTAGGTTTCATTTCATAACTTTCATTTGAACTCAATTATATTTTGAGTATTATATATCTTTTAACCCATTCATTTCCTTTTCTAAGGATCGTTATCATAAACACTCGGGAATCGCTATCATAAACACTCGGGATATTACAGTCACCCTTTCTTCTAAGAATTTCGTCCTCGAAATTTTATTTATTAATTTTTATTCATTCATTCTATCAAAGTAGATTTTAAATCACTACTTCATTCATTCATTAGTTTCTATAACCACTTTCTTTCCACAAAGATCATTTTACAATTATTAACTTTTCTATTAAAAGTTTCACATTATTCTTTGATAACTCATCTACTTCTCACTTCAAAATCTCTTTTCTCACTTATTCAACATACTCATCATTCAGTGTCGCATTATACGACTTACTTCTTTCTAAGGAATATTTTCCTTTTTCACTTCCATCTTGCAGAATAACAAGAATCTTCCACAATTGTTCAATAATTGGGAAGTAGTATGAATAACTCAAGAATATAAAAGATTCTAAATCATGTTGAGGGTCACAAGACCATGAACTCTATTCTCTAGGTTTAATAGTGCTTCACCCCCGGTTCTTCACACTTTAAACCCTCTTTGGCAGAATGCTTATCAATCACAAAGACTGAAAACACCCTCCGCAAGTACTCTAGGTGATTAACCTATTGTACATGTATTGTGCACAAATATTTCAGCGCAAAGTATAAACTAAGCGTAACCTCTAATAAAAGAGTTGTTCATCTCAGAATTTAGAGTGCAAGCATTCAACTGAGGGTCTAATGACCACGAACCTTGTCCACAGTTATAAGTAATCTTTCAACTTTAACTTTTATAGTCATACGACTATAATGACTTCAAGGTACTTAGGGGATCAATCCTTCGTACATGTATTGTGCACAAACATTTCAGCGCAAAGTATAAACTAAGCGTAACCCCTAATAATAGGGTTGTTCATCTCAGCTTTACAACATCTGAATCCGCACCAAAATAATTTGGTTTGGCATAACTTCTCAAGAAACTCTTGAATTTCATGAACATCTTTCAATATTTGTCTAGCTGAATCAAATAGCATAGACCTCTACAATAACTCGGACATTAACTGAAATATACATATACATACATACATATGTATTCTCATATCTTAAAAAAAATCTCAAAAATCTTTTTATGACGTCATGATACCGCACTGTATTTACAGTCCGTTGAGGATTCCGTCATTTGGTGACTCTATCATACTACATCATACCATAGTGGATTGACGATCCTTAGATCACATCCAACACTAGGTAATACTGCATTGATGACTCCATCATTTTTATCATCTTTGCACCAGGTTACATGATGCATTAATGATATAAAATACATTTTGATATATTGCAAATCATTTTTGTCTAGCCGAAGTAATTAGCATAGACATACGAATAACAGTATTGTTGTTAAAACTCATTGGTTCCATCATTTGATCCAATGTTTTTCAAGAAAATAAAAGTGTAAACATCAGCACGAAGTCAATAAAATTCGAAAGTCTAGCATAGCTAGTAGATTTAGAATACCTATGCTTCCACCATCAACTCCACTTTCTATAATGCTCCATTGCTTAATAGGTCTATCTATTCCTATCATCCTCAATACTCCATTCACACTTAATTATACCCTAGTTCATCAAACTTACCACACGTTATGAGTTCAGGAACTTGCCACAATCATATGAGTTTAAGAACTTATCCTAGTCAGACCATAGGCGTCCAGTCGCTGAGGGGTTCAAAAACATACCATACAATTATGAATCACGAACCTACCATAAGTATGAGTTTTAAGAACTCGCACTTAACCATATAATATTCTCTAACTATACTCTACCTATCTGTTATACACATGAGAAAAGAATCACCTTCTCAACATGCATATATCAAATAGCGCGACACAAACATTCCAATGATTATCATTGTGATAAACTAAGTGCAAGCACAAAACCCTCTCCCATACAAAGGATTGTACAACTCAGCCATCACATGAGTTCTCAATTAAAATCCCACCTAACTCTATCTTTCTTTTAACTTGCTCTTTGCTCGATACGAATTCCTCGTATCACATCATCTATAACTCCTCATGAGTTATCTCGTACTATTTCATAGTACACCATCTTCATAGTATTAAGCTTTAATTATTCAAACATTACAGACCATCTTTCTTTTATAACTTAAACAGATCACGTCGTGACCTTATTCTATAATCATCTCTCTTAAAATTCTTTTCTTAACTCGTGATCGTTTTGTTTTACGATCCTCATTCTTTCCTTTTCATCATTTACGACATTATTCGTTATCTTGGCTATTGGAGTTAGAAAACTCTCATTTCTTATCTTTATATCTCTTCAAGATTCTTCTTTGAATCTTCTTGTTTATAAAATAATTCTTCCTTTAAGAATTTTTAACTTCATTTACATAGCTCAATATTTCATTCGAGTTCTACACTTTCATCATACGTGCCCATTTCTACACTTAGTACACATCGAGTCTCTAACAGTTTCAATATGGCACGCTGAGTGGTTTCCCACAAACAACCAACAAACTAGGTTCTGAGTTGCTAGTTCGTATATACCTCCGCTCTATGAAGGAATCGTTTAGCCCATATACCATACATCAACTACTAAAGAGTACAATTGCACCATACTTGAATATAACTCTCTATTCTTGACCTCTTTATCATTCTCTTCTTATAGGCATTGTCTATTTATTATCACCTTACATCCTTATTATTGGAGTTGGGTAACCCCACTTTCATATTCTTTATAACTCTGCGAGATTCTTCTTTGAATCCTTTCACGCAAGTTTTAATCCCTTATTGTTCAAACTCTATTTGAGCTTATTCGTTCATTATCTTCACCTCTCTTCTCTAAGGTTATAGCCTACGGTACTCCTACCTAAGGTTTATAACCTACAACTTTGATACCAACTGTAACGACCCCAAAATCCATACAATTTAAATCTCAACTTCGGTCATTAACTATACATTAAATCTCTAATTTTACATCATTATTTGATATTAAAAACACTAAAATTGCGGAATATTTAAAATGTTTATACATTTCCTTCTTCCTTGCCCTGAATCGCAACCTTTACATTACATCTCTTTGATTCAATCTTATATCATGAATCGTTACAACAAAATGACTATACAAAGTCTTACATCATAACGGAATATTCATATACATTGGATAGCTCAACTTACAATTGAACAACATGTTACGTTCAAAATATGAAATACATTTCTCATAAACCATAAGTAATCTTCGTGAATATAGATCTCTAAAACTCACTTAGCACATATCTTTACCTTAAAATCTTTACCTGCAAAAGTGGTTATTTGCAAGAGTGAGCTCGACACCCCAGCAAAGTCTAACAGTTTTCATGCATCACATAGCACATAATAACATGCTCGACATACATCTCATTAAAGTAACATGGCATATATGCTTTTAATTCACACAACAAATATAAAGATTGAGTTCCTTACTCAATCATCATTACTTAGCCAAAACAATGCAGTCATATATTGACTTTAACATTTCATGATTTCAACATGCATAACATATCATGCAGTTTAAAACAGTTCATCAAGTCCACATAGAAAATAAGAACCGAAAGACTTGCCTTGATCGTTGTTTACCAATAGTAGCTTAACAGCTTACAGTTATCTGCACTTCACGTTCCCTACATAATTATATAATCATACACATCAACTATTAGTCACATAACAACACATAGAAATTGTAATGTAAACTCTACTCCACATCTCATAATCTTTTCTATTAATTAGCACACAATGGTCAATTAGATTGTGTTAACTTTTCGACTTATGACTCACTATATTTCTTCTTAGTCAAACTCGAAGTTCAAGTGCTTAAGTCTTGCTAAGACTACTTATTGATTTTATATTAAACCCATTCCATATCTTATAATATCCATTTCAATGGAATTGAAACACTTTTTAAGTTCATTAACACTTGACACGGCGTTTCGACGTTCAATCGTCACACGCCCGATTTGCCTCTCTTGTGTATGCTTACTATACTTCTATAACTTATCTAATACATTATTTATTAATGTTAAGCATCATTATATTTATTAACATTCATGTTTTATAACTTAGGACATCATCTTTTATGGTCTGGAGCACTACACATGCATATGTGCATGCCCGACACCCTCCGATTGCCTCTGAAAACACAATAGTCCTAAAGATGACTATTTTGACCCATCCTAATGACCTCAAATTGAAAACCTTAAAGAATGAAAGTTGTAGGTATACTCGTCCTCGTTCCGGATCATCTTGAATGACCTCAATCGGAGTTCGTATGAGGACGTTATGGCCATTTTACTACAGGAAGTCAAAACTGTCCAAGTCAGACTACAAATCCGGCGCTGGGGCGCGAGGACTAGGCTATACAGTGGCGCTGGGGCGCGAAATTGGCGTTGGGGTGCGAATTTCAGCGCTGGGGCGCGAACTTCTGGCGCTGGGGCGCGAATTTTGGCGTCGGGGCGCGATATTTGGCGCTGGGGCACCGAAACTTGCAGAACCCAACCACGAAGAACAGAATAACTAAACTCTGGACTAATTACTACTGCTAACATCTAAATTAAGACGTAAAACTTATAAAGATTACTCATAAACATTTACTTATCATACATATACCAATTTAAAACAGTTAAATAATAATTTAAATCCTTGAAACCATAGTTTAAACCCAAAAACTCCATTGTTAACATTTGTTAACACAGTGAGCACTGTAATCATAGTTATAAAACAATTTGATTTATTCAAACTATATTCTATTAAATTCTTACCCAATTCATATAATCATAGTTCAATTTCATGATTATCATACAATACAAGTATAATATTTGGTACTCTGCAAACCACGTTTATACATATATGTTCACTGTAATTCCACTTCCTTTTTTTTTTCTTTAACACGTAATTAATATGAAATCTTATAAGCATACTACACATACAATCACATATCTATATATGTCAGTATAACAATTACAAAAACATAGTTTTACAAGAATTTTGTAAAAACCTTCTACTCAGTGAAAAAGAAATAGACAGAGACATAAATTATATGTGTATCTAGTATTAAGGTCATAGACATACCTTTTGTTGTTAAGAAATTTATGTTAAAGTCTTATAATAGATTATAGAACTCAGCTCTTATTGCTTCTCTTTCTCAGACTCACTCAAAATCTCTGCACCCTTCTTTTAGCAGACAACTCTTTTCTTAGACTCAAGTTTAACAATAAGACGTAAACCCAAAACCCAACTGATAACTCAGTGGTAAACACAAGAACGGTTATGGCCATAATAAGCCTAATAAGTGACATCGGTTATAAAACGTATAACTTTAAATATATATATTTTATTTATTAATAATTTAAATTTCAAAATCCAAAAGCCGTAGGGCTTTGTTTGGTAAAAACTATTTAAAAGTTAAACACTTAATACCAATAAGTCTTGTTTGGCAAAATAAATTAAAACTACTTTAATTTATTTTAACAACCACTTATAATATAGTTATTTGTCACACTTCTAATTAATTAAGTTTTCATACTTAATTTAATTAATTCTAATAACAATTCATTGCATAATATAATAATTTATTTAATCATTATAAATTCTCTAACTTAATTATTAAATTAAATTAGATTACTATTTCAAAATAATTACTTTCCTTAACTCATTAATTATTTATTAAACAAATAAATAATCAAATCACATCAAATCAATTAAACAAATACTTATTCAACAATAAACACATCCATTAAATATTTATATAATTCAATAAATATTTAAATATTATAATAAAAATCTGGATTGTTACAGAGTATTCCAACAGTATTAACGGTAACAACTACGCTGTTATTTATAAACAACTTATACTTGTCGTTTTCTTCATCCAATCGTTTTCCGTTATGGGGCCCACAAAAGGCTGCGCCGTCGTACGAATATTCCCCGACAGCAAAAATATTCTACGACCAAACGAATATTCCCCGACAACAATGAATATTTTATAACCACTTGCTTATTTAAAAATATTTGCGCATTTTACCATAATTAACCACATTAATCAAATAAACCCTTATTATTTCAAAATAATACATAAAGGAAATTCTATTTTATTAAAAAAAAAATTTGGGGTCTTATAATAGGTCTTTCAAATGAACCTAAACTAGATTGCGTAGCAGTAATCGACGGTACATGCAAGTTCCTATACTCTTTTATTGAGCAAGTTTCCTAACTCAAATTTGAGTTGTTATTGTAAAGCATGTTCGTGATTAATCATTGTTGATTATATCACATCTATGAATTATTGATTTGCACGTTATGCATGTTGTATATATTTATCAGGTATAAAAGGTTGATCACCTTTATTACCATATTGTTCAGTTGAATTTGTTAATTTTCATTGTGGGCCATTCATCATTATTGACTCGGTCATTCAATTATGAAAATTGATTCATATTCTTTCACAATTATTATATTGTCGAAAGTTTGTCAGCTTATTATTCTTTTCAATCATGATATATCTTTATTTGAACTTAAAACTTGCAGGGCAAACATGTTGTTCACCCTTGCTATATCATGATAACATTTTCAGATTAGGACGAAGGCTTGAATAAAGACAAAGGCAAAAGGCAAAATCCAAAATTGGAATATTACGCAGTAAAATTTTAAAAGTATCGGATGCAAACGATATGACGCCCCCATAATAGGTATACACAACCTATTCTGAGTCGCCAAATCCATGGTACATAATTTAAATACAAACTTCGTTTGTATAATACGACAAAATATAGCTAGGAGATTTAGCACGAATATTGTCTAATAGACAATATCCAAACTCAAATAGAGTCCTCATTACAATTATTATCACACGATTTTATAGAATAGTGAGGACTACTACAACCACCATCTCAGACCGTCACTCCATTCCCCGACTAGTCCCGACTATGTTCTCATTTCCTAAAGAGAATAATGAAAGTAAAGGGTGAGCTCAACTAGCCCAGTAAGAAATATTATGACTAAGATAATACAGAATAAATTATCGTTAGCCTTCAACAATATTAAACTGATAGAATACAATAAACAACAAGTTTAATTACAGCGGAACAAGTAATCTGTTAGTTCCTAGTAGGCACAATAGATCTAGAAGGGGGGGTTGAATAGATCCTTTTAATTTCAAATACTTTTTTGATTTACTTTGTATTTGGGACAACCCCAAATCCCGGTACTTTATTACCTCAAGATTTGGTGTTCACGTAATCAAAACATTCATTTCTAACTACCCAATCATAATAGAATTGAATAATAAAAGAAAACCTGCCCATACAGGATTAAACTTAAATAAAAAATCTCCCAGGTTATCCAACCTTTAACAACAATCATTCAAATGCGGAAAATTAAATAACTTCATTACAATCCTTAAATCAAATTCTGAAAGTAAACTATCAAAACTATTACAAGTCTTCAGTATTTATTCATCTTTCCTTTTCCCTTACTGGTGCTAGGTACGTCACCCGTTTCAACTTTAGCTGTAAGAAATTTTATAGGCAAGAGTGAGCAAACAAGGTCCACTTGAAATAACAATAAGTAAATCTTTAAACTTTCACATCAATTGCCAATATTAGGCTCAATAGAACTGAACAATATATTCTATTAACTTTCTGAAAATTATAACATTCATTGAGGGTCTAATGACCACGAATCATGTCCACAGTTATAAGTAATCTTTCAACTTTAACTTTAACAGTCATAAGACTATAAGGACTCCACGTACTTAGGGGGATCAACCCTTTGTATAATGTATTGTGCACAACCATTTCAACGCTAAGCGTAAACCTCTATTAAAAGAGTTGTTCATCTTAGTATTCAGAATACAAGTCCGCACCAAAGTAAGTTTGGTTTGGATAAGCTTTCAAGGGAATTTGGAATTCAACGAACATCAACTAAGGAGTAGTTTAATAAAACCAATAACACTATACTATAGAATAATCGTAACTGACTAAGTATTTCGTTCTAAGTTCATGCTTTAGGGATAATCTAATAGCATAACTATTGAATAACACATCATACCTTGCTTTGAATAACATTAAGCTAAGGTTACATCTTAGAATTTAATATCAAGCATGCACAACAAATAATATCTTGAACGATAAACTAAATGTAATTGCATGCTAATATAACAAGTTTAGAGTTAAGAAAGCTTGCATAATCATAATAACTATCTCAACGAAAGTGCAGAGATGAGAAACTTGTATCATCATGAATAACGGGATACAATGAAGTTGCTTAATGGAAATACTTTACTCAATAAAGTATAGCATATGAATTTTTTTGCATAACGAAGCTTTAGAATTAGAAAACTTGCTTAAGTATAACATAACAGTGAAAAGCAACTTTGCTGAATAATAAAGTAGCAAAGGTTAGGGAACTTGCCTTGTGCGTAGGTTAAACAATTATTATTCACGTTCACCCCAAGTCATACACATACCATATGTATTGACAATACACATTAGTTACACTAACATTACCTTTATGAGTTACTTTATTACTCTTAGTATAGCTACTAACTAAGTTTAAGTTTAAACAACATCACATCTTTTCATGAACATTACTTTTTAGCTTTATTACAACTACTTAAGTAATCATGTCATTGCACCACATGTACATTAACAACTTGATACAACATCCTATTATGTGTCCAACATGTTATCATTAAGTTATACTAATACCCAAAGGGTTGCACTTGCATTCGTGCATCCCGACGCCCTCCGATTGGCTCTAAATACAAAATAGTTCTAAAGATGGCCATTTTGACTAATGTTACAGACCTCAAATTAAAAAACTTAAAGCATGAAAGTTGTAGGTCTACTCGTCCTCTTTCCGAATCATCTTGAATTACCTCAATCGGAGTTCGTATGAAAAAGTTATGGATGTTTTACTACAGGAGGTCAAAACTGCCCAACTCGGACACTTTTCCGGCGCCGGGGCGCGGAACAGTGGCGCTGGGGCGCGAGCTACAGCGCTGGGGCACGAGTTACTGGCCCATTTTGGCGCTGGGGCACGAACCTTGGCGCCAGGGCGCGAAATTTGGCACTGGGGCGTGAATTTTGACGCTGGGGCGCCGAAACTCACACAACCAAACCAGAAAGACAAAGCAAAACTACTGTCTAATTTATTTTTAACAGCCAATGACATCCAACAACATGTATAACTTCATGAAAATTACACATAAAAGTTAACAATCAACTATATACCAATTATCAACCACTAATCAACACCATCATAAACTAATTATTTAAAAACACTCCTTTTAAAACAAAAACTCCATTGTTGATATATTTCTTGACACAGTGAACTAAAATTCCATACTTATAACCAGATTAATACCTTTAAAATACAAGTATACTCACATATTAACATGTATAGTTCAATTTCTCAGTTAGCATATAAATATATATATATATATATATATATATATATATATATATATATATATATATATTAAACACAAGTTCGTACTCACATGTTTTCACTGTGAAAAATCAATTTCTTGAATACGTAATTTAGCATACCATCATATTTATATATTAAGCATACAATTATATACAAATATATATATATATATATATATATATATACATAGTTATACAAGAATTTTGTAACAACTTATACACAGTGAAGTTGAAGAACACAGACTATCAAATTCACAGTAAATATATGGCGTAAAAAAAACATATATGGTTACATAAACATAATTTAAGGTTATAAGCACCTATCTTTTTGTTGATAAGAATACTTGTTAAACCCTTAGAAAAGCTTGAAGAACTCTGTATTTTTCTATCTCAACTCTCTGAGAACTCTCTCCTTTCTTTCTTTTTTTTTAGCAGACAACTCTAAGGTAAACCAAATGGCAATATACGTATACTAAAAAACCAACGCTCGCCTTTTCAATTCAATAAAAATTGACGCTCAACTAATAACCGTATTAATATAGCAGTTACTCAAAATAATACATATTATATATTTATTTTATTTATTTAATTAATAGTTTAAATTCAAAAGAAACCCAAAAGCCATAAGGCTTTGTTTGGCAACCCATTAAAATTTAAATGATTAATATACTTACACATTGTTTGGCAAAACTAAATTAAATGACTTTAATTTATTTTAATAACTCTTTATCACATAGTTATTTGTCACACTTTATGAAATAACAATTTATTAAATAAATCACTTAATCACATAACTCAATCCACACAACACATTAATTATTTAACAAATAAATAATTAACTAAACAACTCAATCAAATTGAACAATTACTTATTCAATAATAAACACATCCAATAAATATTTATATAAATCAATAAATATTTATAACTTACATTTAAAAATATGGAATGTTGCATCATTCCCCTCTTATAAGGATTATGTCCTCAGAATCACAACTCAAACAACATATTCGTTACATTCTTCCCTACTTATAAAGATTTTGTCCCCAGAATCGAAGACACAGATTAAACAAATAACTCAGGGTACTCTTTCATCATTTTCTCTTCGAGTTCCCACGTTGCTTCCTCAACATTGTGGTTTCTCCATATCACCTTCACAGAAGGTATCACTTTATTCCTGAGCACTTGTTCTTTCCTGTCGACTATCTGGATAGGAACCTCTTTATAAGACAAATCTTTCTCGAATTGCAACGGTTCATACTCAATTACGTGCTTGTAATCTAGTTTATATGGTCGTAACACCGAAATATGAAAAATATTATGAATGTTTTCCAACTCTGGAGGTAGAGCTTCCTCATAAGCTACCTCTCCAACTTTTCGCAGCACTTCAAAATGTCCAATAAACCTCGGGCTTAGTTTTCCCTTCTTACCGAAACGAATTTTCCCCTTCCAAGGAGAAACTTTTAGGAATACAAAAGTTCCTACGTCGAATGCACGATCTTGTCTGTGTTGATCAGCATACTTTTTCTGTCTGTCTTGTGCTGCTACTAATCTTGTCCTGATGAGTTTAACAACGTCAGCAGTTTGTTGCACCAATTCTGGTCCTAACAGTTGACGTTCACCAACTTCATCCCAGTATAGTGGAGTTCTGTACTTTCTGCCGTATAACGCTTCGTAAGGTGGCATGCCGATGCTCGCGTGATAATTATTATTGTAGGCAAATTCCACCAACGGTAATTGCTCTTCCCAGCTTCCTTTGAAATCCATGACATATGCTCTCAATATATCTTCCAATGTCTAGATCGTTCGTTCGCTTTGTCCATCTGTTTGCGGATGATATGCCGTACTCATTCGTAACTATGTTCCCATACATTCTTGTAGTCTCTTCCAGAAGTTTGATGTGAACCTCAGATCTCTGTCTGACACAATTGACACTGAAACTCCATGTCTTGCAACTATCTCTTTAATATATAGTTTTGCCAGCTGATCAAGATTGAATCTAATCTTTATTGGCAAAAAGTGTGCAGATTTTGTCAGTCTGTCTACTATTACCCAAATCGCATCGTATCCTTTCTGAGTAGTTGGAAGACCCACCACAAAATCCATCATGATATGTTCCCACTTCCATTCCGGTATTTCCAATGGTTGAAGTAATCCGCTGGGTCTTTGATGTTCGGCTTTTACTCTTTGACATGTCAAACATTTAGCCACGCATTCTGCAACATCCCTTTTCATATTCGGCCACCAAAAATGCCGGCGTAAATCTTGATACATTTTCGTGCTTCCTGGATGAATCGAATATCTTGTGTTGTGTGCTTCGGTTAAGATTTTGTCTTTCAGTTCTAGCACTGCTGGAACCCAAATTCTTCCCTCGAATCGTAGTAATCCTTCGGTATCAACCTTGTATTTTACATCACCGCCTTCAACCAGATTCTCATTGATTTTCCCACACTCTTCATCTTGTAGTTGAGCATCCTTCACTTTGTCCACTAAAGTTGGACCAGCTTCTATCTGAAATAGTTGTTCGTCGGATTCCTGTGGAAATTTGATTTCCAGTTCTAACTTTGTCATTGCTGAAATGAGCTCCTCCTGAGTTGTTATCAGCATTAATTTCTCCCGACCTTTCCTACTTAAAGCATCCGTAACCACATTCGCTTTGCCCGGATGATAAAAGATCTCATAATCGTAATCCTTTATCAATTCCATCCATCTCCTCTGACGCATGTTCAGGTCCTTCTGAGTGAAAATATACTTCAGACTTTTATGGTCTGTGTAGATCTCACATTTCTCTCCATAAAGATAGTGTCTCCATATCTTCAGAGCAAATACAACTGCAGCCAATTCCAAATCATGAGTCGGATACCCTTTCTCATAATCCTTCAGTTGTCTTGATGCATAGGCAATAACTTTGTCGTTTTGCATAAGAACACAACCCAATCCTTTGTGTGAGGCATCACTATACACCACAAAATTTCCTGTATTTTTTGGTAATGTCAACACAGGTGCCACACTTAGCTTCTTCTTCAAATCTTGAAAACTTTCTTCACATTTCTCCGTCCACACGAATTTTACAGCTTTCCTTGTCAAATTTGTTAGCGGAGTGGCTGTCTTAGAAAAATCTTGTATAAATCTTGTATAATAATCGGCCAGCCCCAAGAAACTCCTCACCTCCGAAGGTGTTCTTGGTTGTTCCCAATTGATTACAGCTTCCACTTTCGATGGATCTACTGAAATCCCATCTTTGTCAATCACATGACCCAAAAATTGTACACGATCGAGCCAAAATTCACACTTAGAGAACTTAGCGTACAACTTTTCCTTTCTTAGTGTCTCCAATGTCAGACGTAAATGTTCCACGTGTTCTTCTTGAGTTTTAGAATACACCTGAATGTCGTCGATAAACACCACTACGAACTTGTCTAAGAATGGTTTAAATACCCTGTTCATCAAATCCATGAACGCGGCAGGAGCATTTGTTAAACCAAAAGACATCACCAGAAACTTGTACTGTCCGTACCGAGTTCTGAATGCTGTTCTAGGTATATCCTCCTTTCTTACCTTCAATTGGTGATACCCACTTCTCAAATCTATTTTCGAGAAGTATTTAGCACCCTTCAACTGATCAAACAAGTCATCTATTCTAGGTAACGGAAACCTATTCTTAATAGTGACCTTGTTTAACTCCCTATAATCAATGCAAAGACGCATTGATCCGTCCTTCTTCACAAATAATATCGGCGCTCCCCACGGTGACACGCTTGGTTGAATATACTTCTTGTCCAGCAGTTCTTGCAGTTGCACCATGAGTTCCTTCATTTCTACCGGAGCCATTCTGTACGGGGCCTTCGATATCGGTGCAGTTCCTGGCACTAAATCGATTACGAACTCAATCTCTCTATCAGGCGGTAGTCCTGGCAAATCCTCCGAAAATACATCAACGAATTCTCTAACCACTGGTATCTCCTCCAGTTTTACACCCTTCTTCTGAGTATCGACTATGTAAGCTAAAAAGGCCACACAACCTTGACTCAACAACTTCTTGGCCTGCATAATCGTCAGACATTTCATTTGTCTAGGCGATTTGCTACCATGGAAAACTACCTTTGACGGAGTCATAAGGTTTACACACTTCTTGTGACAATTAATTACTGCTCCATATTTGAACAGCCAATCCATTCCCAAAATTACATCAAATTCCCCGAGTCTAATCGGAATCAAATCTACCAACAAGATATTCTCCTTAATGTTCACCCTATATTCTTGTATACGAATCTAACAGGGATTACTTCCTTATTCACAATTTCTATGTTCAAAGGAAAATTCAGTTCTTCTCTAGGCAATTCTAACCTCTTGGCAAATTTATCAGATATAAACGAGCAAGTAGCACCCGAATCAAATAATACATATGCATTAATATCATTGATTAGGATAATACCTGACACCACATCTTTTGATTGCATAGCATCTTGCACAGTCATGTGGAAGGTTCTGGCTGTGGGATTATTTGATGCTGCAGGTCCTGTAATGGCCCGTGTACTTCCATTGTTACCTCTATTGCTTCTGGTTGTCCCTCTCTCCTTCTTCTTAGGGCATTCACGAGCAAAATGATCCTTGGATCCACACGTGAAGCACGCCTTCTTCTTCGGTTGAGTGCAATTTGGGGCGATGTGACCCTCCTGGCCACAATTGTAGCAAACTCGTTTCCCCATCAAGCACGCACCCTTGTGAAATTTCTCGCATGTCGCACATGCTTCAAACTTTTTGTTTTGCTGGTTACCCTGATGGTTTCCAGCACCCATGTTCCCATTCCACTTTCTCTTCAAGCTGTTGTTGCTATTGTTGTTGTTGTTGTTTCCACTGCTACCACCTCCATTCTTAATCTCATTCTCATTCTTTTTCTTCTTCTGTTCCTGATTGAACTTTGTCACTGCCTCACCTCCACCTTCAGCGAGTACAACTTTCTCCATCACCACCGCAAATGTCTTCAACTGGAACAGGGAAACCCCACTGTACAGCCAGGGCTTCAGTCCCTGCTCAAATCTCTTCGCCTTACGTTCGTCTGTGCTGACTTGATATGGCGCAAATCTTGCCAATTCGTTGAATTTCGCGGCATACTCAGATACCGTCATCGTTCCTTGTTTTAGTTCCAGAAATTGAACCTCTAACTGACTCTTAGAACTCTCTGGGAAGTAGGTCTCGAAGAATAACTCCTTAAACCTATCCCAAGTCATCACTCCTAGTCCTTCCCAGGTTTTATTGGCCTGCCACCAATAACTAGCTTCTGCTTTCAACATGAATGTTGCAAAAGCAGTCTTCTGCTCATCCCCTACCCTAGCGACTTCAAATATCTTCTCAATCTCCATAATCCAGGTCTGTGCCTCGACCGGATTCATTGACCCATGAAATTCAGGTGGTCCGACCGCCTTAAACGTTGTGCCTTGGTTTTGAGGTTGATTCTGCAACGCTCCTGTTAGTAATGTCACTAGTTGTTGAACGGGATTATCCTCAACATCGTTATTGTTAGTTCTTGCATTGGTTCTCTGACGGGCTGGTTCACGTCTGGGAGGCATTTTCTGTTAGAAAAAAAACATCTATTAGACTATTACCCAACTTCTTTAAGTATTTTCTAATTAACTTGTCCCCATAAAAAAAAATAACCACATAACACTTTTGAATAAAATAATAGTTTTTTTTATTCATCATAACCTTTTTGGAAAACATAAAACAATAGCATCACTACTATCTACATTACATTCCTGAACTACAAAAGTTTCAGGACACATCATCATTCTCATATCCCATGGTTACTTAACACTCGGGATTTACACATTATTTAACACTTATTACTTGCAAAACAGACAGATTTCCTACGATGATCTATTAAGATAATCAGTAACCTTTTGACGCTCTTCTTCCATAACACGGAACATGGTTCGGCGATCTAACACGTATGATGGCAGAGTCTCGAACTGAATTGGATAACCCATGACCCGATCTTGAGGATTGATCACGGTATTGAATACTTTATCCATCTCTTCCATCTTCATCCTCTTTGCTTGTGCGTCCCTTACTGCTCTTCTAGTTCGTTGATAAGCTTCCTCGTATGCGTCTTCAGCTCTTGCCCTCTTGGTAGCTTCTTCATTCTGCATTTTCTTCAGTTCCACGACCATCTCGATCAGTTGTTCCTTCTCTACTTCAGTCTGCATCAGCTTCTCTTCAGCATTAGTTAGACATTCATCTCGATCCTGGATGTCGTCGTCCTTCTGTGTCATTGCAGTCTGTTGTTCAGCTACTATCTCCTGCAACTCCTCAACTGTGTCCTGAAGTTCCACGTTACGGTCATAGACTTCATCATACATACGAGCAGCCATCGAGGTTAGTGGAGTCTCCTCCTCCTCGTCCTCGTTATCTTCATCCTCCTATGGCAACTCCACGGGGTCCTCCTCATCCGTCTCCACATCATCATCCTCATCTTCAACCACTGTGACCAACGGGGCTGACTCCCGTGGCAGTAGTTGTTCCCAAACTACCTGAATGTCGCGAGACTCCTCCTCTATAGGCATTTGAGGTCCCTCCTCCCTAGTCTGACTGGATTCTCCGACATTAGTCATCCTGACAGCAAAATTTTAAATTTTTAGTTATTAATCATTCTACTCGACACTCGCGAGCACATAAGTTATAAACACATAAGCACATAAGTGTTTTATTACCTCTTCCTTAAAAACTCGATAAGAGTTATCTCCACTATCTTTTCAAAGGTTATTTCCTAAGGCTTTTTCCTCCACCTAAGGTTCATAACCTAAAGCTCTGATACCAACCTGTGACACCCCCAAATTCTGGTACTTCATTACCTCAAGATTTGGTGTTCACGTAATCAAAACATTCATTTCTAACTACCCAATCATAATAGAATTGAATAATAAAAGAAAACCTGCCCATACAGGATTAAACTTAAATAAAAAATCTCTCAGGTTATCCAACCTTTAACAACAATAATTCAAATGCAGAAAATTAAATAACTTCATTACAATCCTTAAATCAAATTCTGAAAGTAAACTATCAAAACTATTACAAGTCTTCAGTATTTATTCATCTTCCCTTTTCCCTTACTGGTGCTAGGTACGTCACCCGTTTCAACTTTAGCTGTAAGAAATTTTACAGGCAAGAGTGAGCAAACAAGGTCCACTTGAAATAACAATAAGTAAATCTTTAAACTTTCACATCAATTGCCAATATTAGGCTCAATAGAACTGAACAATATATTCTATTAACTTTCTGAAAATTATAACATTCATTGAGGGTCTAATGACCACGAATCATGTCCACAGTTATAAGTAATCTTTCAACTTTAACTTTAACAGTCATAAGACTATAAGGACTCCACGTACTTAGGGGGATCAACCCTTTGTATAATGTATTGTGCACAACCATTTCAACGCTAAGCGTAAACCTCTATTAAAAGAGTTGTTCATCTTAGTATTCAGAATACAAGTCCGCACCAAAGTAAGTTTGGTTTGGATAAGCTTTCAAGGGAATTTGGAATTCAACGAACATCAACTAAGGAGTAGTTTAATAAAACCAATAACACTATACTATAGAATAATCGTAACTGACTAAGTATTTCGTTCTAAGTTCATGCTTTAGGGATAATCTAATAGCATAACTATTGAATAACACATCATACCTTGCTTTGAATAACATTAAGCTAAGGTTACATCTTAGAATTTAATATCAAGCATGCACAACAAATAATATCTTGAACGATAAACTAAATGTACTTGCATGCTAATATAACAAGTTTAGAGTTAAGAAAGCTTGCATAATCATAATAACTATCTCAACGAAAGTGCAGAGATGAGAAACTTGTATCATCATGAATAACGGGATACAATGAAGTTGCTTAATGGAAATACTTTACTCAATAAAGTATAGCATATGAATTTTTTTGCATAACGAAGCTTTAGAATTAGAAAACTTGCTTAAGAATAACATAACAGTGAAAAGCAACTTTGCTGAATAATAAAGTAGCAAAGGTTAGGGAACTTGCCTTGTGCGTAGGTTAAACAATTACTATTCATGTTCACCCCAAGTCCTACATATACCATATGTATTGACAATACACATTAGTTGCACTAACATTACCTTTATGAGTTACTTTATTACTCTTAGTATAGCTACTAACTAAGTTTAAGTTTAAACATCACATCTTTTCATGAACATTACTTTTTAGCTTTATTACAACTACTTAAGTGATCATGTCATTGCACCACATGTACATTAACAACTTGATACAACATCCTATTACGTGTCCAAAATATTATCATTAAGTTATACTAATACCCAAAGGGTTGCACTTGCATTCGTGCATCCCGACGCCCTCTGATTGGCTCCAAATACACAATAGTTCTAAAGATGGTCATTTTGACTACTGTTACAAACCTCAAATTAAAAAACTTAAATCATGAAAGTTGTAGGTCTACTCGTCCTCTTTCGGAATCATCTTGAATTACCTCAATCGGAGTTCGTATGAAAAAGTTATGGATGTTTTACTACAGGAGGTCAAAACTGCCCAACTCGGACACTTTTCCGGCGTCGGGGCGCAGAACAGTGGCACTGGGGCGCGAGCTACAGCGCTGGGGCGCGAGTTACTGGCCCATTTTGGCGCTGGGGCGTGAACATTGGCGCCAGGGCGCGAAATTTGGCGCTGGGGAGTGAATTTTGACGCTGGGACGCCGAAACTCACACAACCAAACCAGAAAGACAAAGCAAAACTACTGTGTAATTTATTTTTAACAGCCAATGACATCCAACAACATGTATAACTTCATGAAAATCACACATAAAAGTTAACAATCAACTATATACCAATTATCAACCACTAATCAACACCATCATAAACTAATTATTTAAAAACACTCCTTTTAAAACAAAAACTCCATTGTTGATATATTTCTTGACACAGTGAACTAAAATTCCATACTTATAACCAGATTAATACCTTTAAAATACAAGTATACTCACATATTAACATGTATAGTTCAATTTCTCAGTTAGCATACAAATATATATATATATATATATATATATATATATATATATATATATATATATATATATATATTCTACACTCAAGTTCGTACTCACATGTTTTCACTGTGAAAAATCAATTTCTTGAATACGTAATTTAGCATACCATCATATTTATATATTAAGCATACAATTATATACAAATATATATATATGCTAGTATAACATAGTTTACAAGAATTTTGTAACAACTTATACACAGTGAAGTTGAAGAACACAGACTATCAAATTCACAGTAAATATATGGCGTAAAAAAAACATATATGGTTACATAAACATAATTTAAGGTTATAAGCACCTATCTTTTTGTTGATAAGAATACTTGTTAAACCCTTAGAAAAGCTTAAAGAACTCAGTATTTTTCTATCTCAACTCTCTGAGAACTCTCTCCTCTTTTTCTTTTTTTTTAGCAGACAACTCTAAGGTAAACCAAATGGCAATATACGTATACTAAAAAACCAACGCTCGCCTTTTCAATTCAATAAAAACTGACGCTCAACTAATGATCGTATTAATATAGCAGTTACTCAAAATAATATATATTATATATTTATTTTATTTATTTAATTAATAGTTTAAATTCAAAAGAAACCCAAAAGCCATAAGGCTTTGTTTGGCAACCCATTAAAATTTAAATGATTAATATACTTACACATTGTTTGGCAAAACTAAATTAAATGACTTTAATTTATTTTAATAACTCTTTATCACATAGTTATTTGTCACACTTTATGAAATAACAATTTATTAAATAAATCACTTAATCACATAACTCAATCCACACAACACATTAATTATTTAACAAATAAATAATTAACTAAACAACTCAATCAAATTGAACAATTACTTATTCAATAATAAACACATCCAATAAATATTTATATAAATCAATAAATATTTATAACTTACATTTAAAAATATGGAATGTTACAGTATTGCTCATAATTTAACATATGACAAACACAAGAATGTTTTCAAGCACAGCGGACTAAGTAAAAGATTCTCTTCATTGATATATTCATAATCATACATACATTATTCGTAGAGTTAGTTTGGTTGTAAACAGTTAAAATATACATAGCAGTTATAGTACATAATGTAAATGACATAATGTAAAAGACACAAGGAGTTTTAAGTGGTTCAGAGACTCAAGCTCCTAATCCACTCTTCTGCTTTCAACTAGCAGAATTTCCACTAAGGAAAGGCAGCAACCTGAATCACTAAGATTCCTTCAAGGCCAGCAGCCTTGGGACTCCTCTAGTTCCCTAGGAACTCTTCAAGCCCAGCAAGCTTGGAACTTCGTTTAGTCCCTCCGAACAAGGACTCCTCAGGCCCTGGCTTCATTTAGTCCCTTCGGACAAGGACCCCTCAGGCCCTGGCTTCTGTTGAGTTATTTGTTTTTTTGTTGGAGTTGGTGCTGAGCTGCTAAGATGTCTTCATGCTCTGAACATCTTCTGTACTTAGCAGCTTGGCGCGATCATTCTTGAAGTACAGTTGAGTGTTGCATGATGCTCAGCTTTTTTAGTTACTCAACCACTTCGGATGATCCCTTGATGAATTGCCTTGAAGATCTTTCTCTTTGATACTTGATGACTGCACATGATTGGCTTCTAAGATCGCTGTAAGCTCTTCTGCTAGGTACTTAGAAGCTTTTTCATGCTTGACACCAAGATGGCTTTTGTGATCTCCTTACTTGATACTTGACGCCTTCTCATGATGGACTTGCTAAGATGACTGTAGGCTCTTCTCTATTGTACTTAGAGTCTTCCCATGATGGACATCAAGATGACATGATGCTCTTCTTTCTCTCGGCAGTTCAAAACACTCTTTTTATAGTAGAACACTCACTTCTACATTATAAAACTCTCACTTCTACTTCTTCCTTTGTATGTTTCTGAGTGTTCTTGGTGGATCGTAGAGTGAGCCTTCGGACTCACTATTTCACATAGTTTAGAACAGTCCACCTTCTCTCCAAACTCGATAACTCCAGCAACCCTAGATCTTTGAAGCTCTTCCTGATTTATACTCCTTCCCAATCCTTTCGTTGGAAAGTAGCCGTTAAAGGCTATTAAAATATCTTCACAGATCTCGAGTTGACAGAGGTAGACTGCTGATGTGACATGTCATACTTTATCTGACATTACAGTCTACTGTTTAACCTACCCATCAGAGATGTCACTTCAATGTCTTAGGCAGGTTGAAGACTTTATTTCCTCCTTCTGATTTCTCGATCAGAGGTTGTTCTTTTGCATCGATTCTCTCAGTAAGCACTTGTCCGAATATTACCCTTCAGATTGAACTGTTGCCAATTCTTCAGTCTTCAGCTATTCAAACTCTACGATTCTGATGCATGTCTTTGAGGACCTGATCGTAGTGTCTTGTTGAGTGTTGCTCATTGACTGGTAGAGTTAACACTATGATTTTGAAGAGTGTTGATTGGATCTCCAATGTAGAAAACCTCTTCCTTCTATTTTACAGTGCTTCAACACTTCTTTTTGCTTCGACTGTTCTCGGAGACTGATGGCCTAACTCCTTGCTCTGGTCCCCTCTGAATAGCAAGACACTTCAAATTTGTGGCGCGTCCAGCTCGCTTTCTCCTTGTGATCTCCCGTTCACTTATCATCAATGGACTGACCCTACGCTTAATCACTTTAGCCTTGTTCTTCAGAGGCTAACCAGTATCTCGGTTCACTTTCCATCAGTTCTTTCTTTGTTTGGCAAATACTACGATCTCGGTTGCTTCTAAGATTGTTGTCTTCTGTTCACTTGACATCTACTACACTTGCTAACTTTCCTTAGTCAGTTATAGAAGTCTTCTTCTGATCTTCTTGTGGAAGACTTCATCTCGAATGGCTTCACAACTCAATGTTGATGCTGATTGGGTTGGTGCTTAGATCTTCTGTTAGCTTGCATGCCATTCGTTGAGTGCTCTCTGGTTCCCTTCAGGTGGGATGTATCTTTGCAGTGCCAACCAGAGGCTTTGTTCCTTTAGATATTCTGGGAGTGCTCATTAGTTGAGAATCGTACTTGCTCTACGATTCTGCCTATGCATTGTGAGCACTTCTGTTGAGGTCGTAGTTCTACACTCTACGATTCAGCTTCGGCTGTGCAGACACTACGATCTTGAGATCAGATCTTGACACTCTACGGTTTTTGCCTTGTGCTCGTTGTCTTCATCTGATTTTGCTTGACTACGATCTCTGTATGTAATCAATACTCTATGAACTCAGAGTGTGATCTACGATCCTTGACTTGGCTTTGGCATCAGTAGACTCTACGACTCTGAGTGTAGTCTACGTTTCTGTCTTGGCTTCGGCAGATGATCGGTCGGCTCGTAGGCAGGCTGTCTCTACGATTCTGAACATGACTTCCTCAGCACACTACGATCCCGAGGAAGCTTTACTCGATATACCACGATCCTTCATCGTTTCTCCTTGTAGTTTACGAACTCTGAGATCTACTATCTTGCAGACTACGATTCTGCCTCGATAGCTATCGAGTTATCCTTGACTCTCCTGGCAGACTACGATCTCTAGTGCAGTACTCGACGATCAGACAAGCCTATCTATTACATCATAAGATCAACCTAGCATTCTTTATCTTTCTATATTTATAGTCCTTGTACATCATTTCTTTTTAAGGACTTTACAAAGCTGTTTTGCTTATGTAGGATCAACCTAACATACTTGATCAATTCATTCTAAGTTCTTGTACATATATTTCTATTATCTATCAAAGGACTTTACAGCTTTTCTTAATGCAAGCATACTTGCATATTATTCATTCATATATATATCATAATCAAATCATATGTAAATAAGAATATCATTCACATGCTTATTCCTGACAATCTCCCCCTATTTGATTATGACAAAAATAATAAGTGCATATGCATGTTATGAATGAATCTTATATACAGTGAGCAGCTGTATTTCTAAAACAGATAAATCATGAATGTCATTTATAAAGATATGGAAATTTATACATTATGACATTTTACATCTTGGATCCAGAACATACCTAACTAGTTAGAGATGTACCTCTTTGGCTCTATGTATGTTTCTAGGATGTCTGTTGATTAGCTAGTCATCTATTTGTTCTTCTTGCTCTTGCTCCCCCTGAGAAGTTGACCTTCTTTCTTTTCTTAGCTCCCCTTCAACATCTTTCTGAACATGTTCCCCCTCAGACTCTGCGATCATGTTATCATCATCTTCTGGCTCCCCCTCGGATGATGATTCTTTTTCTGCAGCTGTTGTCTTCTTCTTTGACTTCTTCTCTCCTATCCCTCTGCTCTTCTTTGAGTGCCTCTTGCTCCTCTTGCTCTTTCTCTTTCTATGCCTCTTTTTCTCCCCTTTTTTGTCATTAATCATTTGTGAGAGCTGCTCCATGTTGGACATAAGCTACTCCATTAGGTAGGACGAGTTGGCAACTTCAAACTTGAGTTCCTGTTGGCCTAGCTTAAGTTGCACTAAGAAAGACTGCTTCAGGTCGTCAATCTTGTCAGAGAGGGCTTTGATCTGCTCTTCATTGGCCTTCTGAGCTCGTAGAGCTTCTGCCTTTTGATCTTGTCTGGCCTTCTAATAGATGTTATCTCTCTCTTGGAGTTTGAGAGATACATCAGCCATAGTAGCTTGAAGTTTGTTCTGGAATGAATTATCTCCTGCTGCTGTCAGCTTCTGTGACTCTTCGGTGAGTAGAGATATTTTCTCACTTAGTTCATCAGAACTCTTCAGTAGTTCCTGCTCCAAAATAGTTTGATCCTCTTGTTGGGCAGCTTCGGGTTGAGCATCAGATTAGACTCTACAATTTTCATTCTTGGACAGATTTTTGAAAGCTTGGAGAATCTGAACAATCGTTGAGTACCAATTATTGGTTGAGGATGAGGGAATGTCAGATAGCAGTGTTTGGGCTGTTGGAAGCTTCTAATTTTGAATTTGAACAGTCTCAGCAGTAGAGTGACCAGACTCTACGATCACCTCCTTTGTCATGTTCCTTCTTCCTTGAGAGTCCACTCTACGATTGTAGGGGATATAGTGATTTCCAGCATGTCGATAGACTTTGAAGTGGGGCTGGTTTGTGATCATCTTTGTAGCATAACTTTTTACCCTTGGGAAGTTTTGAGCTACCAGCTCCAGGCTTGGAAACTGCTTGTAACACCAACTGAAGTAGCTTCCATCTCTTTCAGTGTGGGCCTTTAGCCATGGCATCCATTGGAATAACCATCTCATTAGCTGGTCATCAGGATTATAGAGAATGGTCGTGCAGTCTAGTTCCATATTTTTTCAGTTTTTAAACACCTCAAACGCAGTCATCCTTACTACCTTGAGCTGTTCATTTCCATGATTTACCCATCTTTCAGTGGTGTCTTTGGTGGTTCATTCGGGACTTCTACCACTATTCTCCTGGTGAATTTTGCTGCAGAAAGGACATGGTAAAATTCTGGTTCCTCTGATTCCTGATTTTCAGAATTGGAATCATTCTCCATTACTTCTCTCTCGGAGCCTGAACCATCTTGATCATATCCAGCAGGGAATCCTTCTTGCTGCATTTCATTCCCAGAACCTTCTTCAACAAGATCTTCCTCTGATTCATCTTCTTCATTGCTGGTCCTATCTTTAGCACTTTCTTCCTGCGATACAGACTCATCATCACTTAATTTAATGATGGCATTTGATTGATCACTGCTCCTTTTGGAGGTAAACTTAGCTTGCAGTCTGTAGCTCTTTCTTCTTCTTGGAGGTTTAGTTTTGGGAGAGTTAGACTCTTCTTCTTCTTCAGACTCTGACTCCTCTGGTTCAACAGACAACCTTCTTTGAGGTTCAGCACTGGCAGGGGCAGTCCCTTCTTATGTAAACTCATCACCCTTTGAGTCATTTTGAGGGCTTTCAGGATTGGAAGGGGCTCATTCTTTTTCTTTGGAATCAACATCATTTGACCCATTATCTAGGCTTGTTGGGGCAGTTGCATTTGGGGATGTAATTGGGTCATCTTGAATTTCTTCTTCATCAACAGAGTGATTGCTCTGAGGATTAGCCACAGGGCTTGAGCATTCCTCTTCATCAGCAGATGCTGAATTTTCATTCATTAATCTAGCTTCACCTTCACTGCTGGATTTGGTCTGTGAGGACTCAGCCTTGACATCTGTCTCCTTTCCTTCTGATGACTCTACGTCCTTCTCTTCAGCAGATGTACTATTTTGGGAAGTTGAGGCTAGTTTGGTTTCCACCTTAGCTTTCTTGTTGAATGGCCCTTGAAGTAGCCTGCTGCTTCTCCTCTTTGTTGTTTCAGCAGTTAGGGCTCTTTCTTCTTCAACCTTGTCTTTGATGGAGAGACTCCTTGGTGGGGCCTTGGTTTTCTTCACACCTCTTGAATTCTTTTTGGCTGGTGTGGTTGCCGTTGGTACTGGATCATCAGACTCAGAGCTTTTCGCTTCTTCTGTCTTCCTCTTATTTGCAGAGGCTCTGCTGCTGCTCCCAGTTGTCAGCCTTCAGTTCTCCTTGGGGTTTTTCTTCCAGTTCACAAATAGTTGTGGAGACATTACCTTGTGAACATTCAAAGGCTCTCCCTCATCATCCTTGATCTTCCCTCCTAGCTTCTTCTTCATCAAAATACTCAGCATTCTACCACGAAACACCTTAGTCAGGGGTTTTTCGGTGGACTTCTTCAACTCAGCCTTTTCTACCCACTTGGAGATTTGGTCAAACATGATAACTCCAAAGTTAATCTGTTTCTTCAGAACTATTGCTAACATGATCTTCAACTGCTGATCAAGCACAGTATCATGTGCAGTATCCTTGCACAATATATATTTTCTAACTACTTCAACAAGGAACTCGTACTCTTCTGGAAACTCCTTCTTTATGTCTTTCAGACTAGGGTTTCTTTGGTACCCCGTGATCGCCTTTGCTTGTTCAGTATTGACATCATCAAGGCTCTTCAGCCCTTGGTTAGGAAAACCTAGGCATTGATTGAGGTCAGAAGATTTCAGCTTTAGATACTGACCTTTGACCTTGGTAGAAAGGGTTCTGGAGTTTATGGAGGCATTTGAGTAGAACTCTTTTACCAGGTCAACGTATACTCGAGTGCTAGCCTCAAGACATTCTGAGAATCCAGCTTTCCTCACAAGTTCGAGAATGTCTCTGAACTTCTTTTCGGATTTCTTGAACGACTTGGTTCCGAGCTGAATGCCAGTGATTACTCGCCAGTTTTCCATTTGATCAGTTCGAAGAATGTGGGTATTTGATTCGGAGAGGTTTATAAGAGATGGCTAATTGTGATTTGATAAAGCTCTGGAGTGTTAATCTATTCTGGCTCTTGAGAGGATTTTAGGGTTTGAAAATAGGAGGGAGAAAGGTTCGATAGCTTCTGATAACTATCTGCAGATTTGAAATTGTCTTTATGGCAGTTCCTTCTAACTCTGCATAACCAGTGATGTGTCAACCGACCATTGGTTGCACGATGCCCAGTAATGAGCTGTAACTCCCCATAACTTTTCAGTTAGATATTTCCTTTTAGAAGAGTAGACGTTTAAACGACGTGGCTTTGACCGTTGACCTTTTGATTCGTAGAGTAGCATGGTAAGGCAGCTATGAACTCTACGATTTTCTTTGTTGACTCAACGATCCACTTTTGAGAGATGCTGCAGTGGATGGCTTTGACTTCTATCCTCATTTTGATGCAGCATAGTTTGATCACTGATATATTCGAACTTATCTCCTCATTTTGAATGGCTGAGCAATTGTCTCATTTTCCAAGCTCCTTGTGAACTGGAGTACCCTTTGGTAGAACTACGATCGTCGAGTTGTCTTCTACCATCGTTGAGGTTGCATTGCGATCGTGGAGTTCTCTTCAACCTCGACTCTACGATCGTTGACTGACTTGGTCCTTGAGATGAATTTGATCAAGCAATTCTTCTGGGACAAGGTAGCTCAGGAAGGGCCAACCTCTTAGAGTGAGCTAAGGGTCAGGTTTGTCCCTGAGGCGCTTTCCAGATGAAATGCTATAGAAGTGATTTATAATGACATCTCATTCGACCTTTTCTTGTGTGGAGATCTTCTACCAACTTTAGACAATTGTATTGCTGAAATCGTGGTGTCCTCCTGCTCTTACACTACGATCATATGTTTGATCGTAGGCACCTCACAATGTTGGGTTGGGTGGCTGAAAGGTTATCAGTAGTACGTTTTGAGACGTTCCTACTGACTATGGATCTTCATTTAGTTCATCAGCCACAAATTTTTGGGACTCTGTAGCTGGTACATTTCTTCATAATATATCTCAGTGTTGTTGTTTCTCAACATATCACAATTCTCCATAGATGATGCTGTTTTCTCAGCTGTGATTCCCTTTTCTACATATGTATTAGAAGGCAGCCTTGTACATCTCCTTCTGACTGGAATCACCATTATCACTTAGATCTCCCTATATCGTAGGCATGGATATTTTTATGACTGATCACTCTACGATCTTTTGACAGCACTACGAACGTAGTCTTCTTTAACAGACTTGTGTTTGAGAAGTTCTGCTCCCGTAATGAGTTCCTCTCGACTGATGCTCGATGATCCTCTGATGTGAGCTTCCTTAAGGATTCTTCTTATATTGTTTGCTTTGCCTGATTTGAGCATATAAGACCCTTTTCATCTTTGGTTGCATGGCCTGCTTTCATATACAAATTAGCAGCCATGTAAGCTTCATTCAGTTTAGCTCAGTGGGTCTTCGAGGGTAGGCTTGGACATATAGGAGTTTTATCAGAATTATTTCTGAACAGTCCTTAGCCTTATGCTGGTTGAGTCTTCTTAACTGAAGTCTTCTGCTTCAGCATTCCTTAGTATGGTCAGACAGACCAAGTACCTGCAGGTTTAAATATATTTCTATTTTTGGTACCCATAATTAAATGGGTCTTTCTAGGTTAGTTTTCTAAACCCCTGTTCCTCTTATATTTGGATAATCATCACATTTATCACTAACATCATATTCATGCATAAAACTAGTTTTAGATAATACATTTTGATATGCATGAGGGTGAGTGTGTGTAAGATTAGACATTTAATAACACACTCTTTAACTTTGATGGTTTTATCATTTGCTGGGTTATGTTCACAATGTTTAAGTGTTCACAGAGTGAGAATCAACTCTACGATTTAAGAGTATCTAGTTGATTCATGGAGATCAATTTCTACACATCATCAAAATACTCTTTTAGAACTGATCATACTCTGTGTGTTATCAAACACTTAGAACAAGGATTTATACATACATACTAACCCACCAGTAAAGATTACTTCACATAAAATTCATTTGACCTGTGATGCTCTTATGACCCATTTTAGATTTCCTTCAAGATGTCATTTTCAACCTAAAACTTGGATGGAGAGAAAGTTTATAGACATTTGAGTTTCCATCCTCATGGTAATTTCTCTCTTCATCTTTTTAGGTGGATTATGACTTCTTGACAGAATACTGTTATGGTTCATAAGAAGGTGCATTAATGATGTACACATGTATAATAGTGAGGAATCGTACCTTTTTACTGTCAGTCTCTTAACAGTCATTTATCTTAGATATACTAAGTTTAAGCATTGATGTGCATAGCTTCACATTTGCTCCTGATAGCTTGTTGCTCTTGTTGGCCTTTAATCAATCAGTCGTGGTCTTGCAGATACATGCTAGGAGAAACTTAGCATCTTTAGTTCTTTGACATCTTTCAGTTCACAAAGTTTGCACCCAGCTGCTGGTTGGCCAGACACACGTTAGAGAAGATCTTCTTTCTTCTCTGGATAAACATTTCTTAGCATGTATGACCTTTTCATCTTTCAAGCTGGAGGATGCTTGACTCTTTGTCGTTGATGTCTCTTGAGCTTTCTCGTCTGGTCTTCAAACTACAAGATTGACTACAGGCAGGGATTGGTCTTGTTGATGTAGCAATCGAGAACATGGACCAATCTGAGCAGCTTCAGGTGTATATACACAGTTACCTATACACAGTATTTCCAACGTGTGAGCTCATCTGCATATAACAAGTTACTTACTACTAAATAAAGTTTAGAACAATGTTTGTGCCTGGGATCAGACTCAAAGCGATTAGCTTTTGAATATTGCATGAGAACCTGCTCTGATACCAATTGTCAGTTCCCAGTAGGCACAATAGATCTAGAAGGGGGGGTTGAATAGATCCTTTTAATTTCAAATACTTTTCTGGTTTACTTTGTATTGCTCATAATTTAATATATGGCAAACACAAGAATCTTTTCAAGCACAACGGACAAAGTAAAAGATCTCTTTCATTGATATATTCATAATCATACATACATTGTTCATAGAGTTAGTTTGGTTGTAAGTAGTTAAAACATACATAGCAGTTATAGTACATAATGTAAATGATATAATGTAAAAGACACAAGGGATTTTAAGTGGTTCAGAGACTCAAGCTCCTAATCCACTCTTCTGCTTTCAACTAGCAGGATTTCCACTAAGAAAGGGCAGCACCCTGAATCACTAAGATTCCTTCAAGGCCAGCATCCTTGGGACTTCAGTTCACTAAGAACTCTTCAAGGCCAGCAGCCTTGGGACTCCTCTAGTTTCCTAGGAACTCTTTAAGCCCAGGAGGCTTGGAACTTCGTTTAGTCCCTCCGGACAAGGACCCCTCAGGCCCTGACTTCATTTAGTCCCTTTGGACAAGGACCCCTCAGGCCGTGGCTTCTGTTGAGTTGTTTGTTGGTTTGTTGGAGTTGGTGCTGAGCTGCTAAGATGTCTTCATGCTCTGAACATCTTCTGCACATAGCAGCTTGGCGTGATCATCCTTGAAGTGCAGTTGAGTGTTGCATGATGCTCAGCTTTTTCAGTTACTCAACCACTTCGGATGATCTCTTGATGAACTGCCTTGAACATCTTTCTCTTTGATACTTGATGACTGCACATGATTGGCTTCTAAGATGACTGTAAGCTCTTCTGCTAGGTACTTAGAAGCTTTCTCATGCTTGATACCAAGATGGCTTTTGTGATCTCCCTTCTTGATACTTGACGCCTTCTCATGATGGACTTGCTAAGATGACTGTAGGCTCTTCTCTATTGTACTTCGAGTCTTCCCATGATGGACATCAAGACGACATGATGCTCTTCTTTCTCTCGGTAGTTCAGAACACTCTTCTTGTAGTAGAACTCTCACTTCTACATTGTAGAACTCTCACTTCTACTTCTTCCTTTGCATGTTTTTTAGTGTTCTTGGTGGATCGTAGAGTGAGCCTTCGGACTCATTATTTTACATAGTTTAGAACAGTCCACCTTCTCTCCAAACTCGGCAACTCCAGCAACCCTAGATCTTTGAAGCTCTTCCTGATTTATACTCCTTCCCAATCCTTCCATTGGAAAGTAGCCATTGAAGGCTATTCAAATATCTTCACAGATCTCGAGTTGACAGAGGTAGACTGCTGATGTGACATTTCATACTTTATCTGACATTTCAGTCTACTATTTCACCTACCCATCAGAGATGTCACTTTAATGTCTTGGGCAGGTTGAAGATTTTATTTCCTCCTTCTAATTTCTCGATCAGAGGTTGTCCTTTTGCATCGATGCTCTCAATAAGCACTTGTCCGAATATTACCCTTCAGATTGAACTATTGCCAATGCTTTAGTCTTCAGCTATTCGAACTCTACGATTCTGATGCATGTCTTCGAGGACCTGATCGTAGTGTCTTGTTGAGTGTTTCTCATTGACTGGTAGAGTTAACACTACGATCTTGAAGAGTGTAGATTGGATCTCCAATATAGAAAACCTCTTCCTTCTATTGTGCAGTGCTTCAACACTTCTATTTGCTTCGACTGTTCTCGGAGACTGATGGCCTAACTCCTTGCTCTGGTCCCCTCTGAATAGCAAGACACTTCAGATTTGTGGCGCGTCCAGCTCGCTTTCTCCTTGTGATCTCTCGTTCACTTATCATCAATGGACTGACCCTACGCTTAATCACTTTAGCCTTGTTCTTCAGAGGCTAACCAGTATCTCGGTTCACTTTCCATCAGTTCTTTCTTTGTTTGGCAAACACTACGATCTCGGTTGCATCCAAGATCGTTGTCTTCTGTTCACTTAACAGTTACTGCACTTGCTGACTTTCCTTAGTCAGTTACTAAAGTCTTCTTCTGATCTTCTTGTGGAAGACTTCATCTCGAATGGCTTCACAACTCAATGTTGATGTTGATTGGGTTGGTGCTTAGATCTTCTGTTAGCTTGCATGCCATTCGTTGAGTACTCTCTGGTTCCCTTCAGGTGGGATGTATCTTTGCAGTGCCAACCAGAGGCTTTGTTCCTTTGGATATTCTGGGAGTGCTCCTTAGTTGAGAATCGTACTTGCTCTACGATTCTGCCTATGCATTGTGAGCACTTCTGTTGAGGTCGTAGTTCTACACTCTACGATTCAGCTTCGACTGTGCAGACACTACGATCTTGAGATCAGATCTTGACACTCTACGGTTTTTGCCTTGTGCTCGTTGTCTTCATCTGATTTTGCTTGACTACGATCTCTGTATGTAATCAATACTCTACGAACTCAGAGTGTGATCTACGATCCTTGACTTGGCTTTGGCATCAGTAGACTCTACGACTCTGAGTGTAGTCTACGTTTCTGTCTTGGCTTCGACAGATGATCGGTCGGCTCGTAGGCAGACTGTCTCTACGATTCTGAACATGACTTCCTCAGCACACTACGATCCCGAGGAAGCTTTACTCGATATACCACGATCCTTTATCGTTTCTCCTTGTAGTCTACGAACTCCGAGATCTACTATCTTGCAGACTACGATTCTGCCTCGATAGCTATCGAGTTATCCTTGACTCTCCTAGCAGACTACGATCTCTAGTGCAGTACTCGACGATCAGACAAGCCTATCTATTACATCATAAGATCAACCTAGCATGCTTGATCTTTCTATATTTATAGTCCTTGTACATCATTTCTTTTTAAGGACTTTACAAAGCTGTTTTGCTTATGTAGGATCAACCTAACATACTTGATCAATTCATTCTAAGTCCTTGTACATATATTTCTATTATCTATCAAAGGACTTTACAGCTTTTCTTAATGCAAGCATACTTGCATATTATTCATTCATATATATATATATATATATATATATATATATATATATATATATATATATATATATATATCATAATCAAATCATATGTAAACAGGAATATCATTCACATGCTTATTCCTGACACAATCCATTAGAAGAGTCAAGTAGAGCATGATATCTAGTATTTTCTATTATTTAAAAGTTCATCATCAATATTTTATCGCTGTAACACAACTCAATAAATAATCCACATCACTGAATTATCCATACACTACGGACCAAAGATATTCATTAGTATCATATCCACGAATCATCCATAAACTACGGGCCAAGGATATTCGTTATTATCACCAATGGTCATGTTCATGTCAAACAACTGTCCATCAATGCACTACGTGCCAATGAGGACTTTTACAATATCATTTATAACATTATAGGTCATGATTATACCGATACATAATTCATGGTCATAATCATACCAATCAACAGTCCATCTATGCACTACGGGCCAAAGATGACTTTCATCACAATATAAGCATGAGGATGATGACAATGATATAAGAATTCAATTCAGTGAGAGCAATGTTAAATTTAAAAATTTATAATTCAATTTATCCAGAGTTCAAGAATGTCCAAATTATCAACATGATAACCACTAGTAAAATTCAAGAATCATATTTATGTATTAAAAATAATTTGGACAGAAAAGAAATCAATTTTTGTTGTGAATAATGTCTCGGGTGAATAGTACCCGAGTGAATAGTACCCCATGAATAGTACTTCATGAATAGTACCCCGACATGAAAAGATTAAAATTTAACAAGAATATTTAGAAAAATATTCTTATGAAAATATACTAGATGAAGCGCAAATTTCAAGGACATTCTACTAATTTCAAGGAGTATAGAAGCAATACTTAACAAAATGAGTGTAGAATTCGGAATCTGAACGAAATAATATTACTTACATACTACAAAATATGAAAAAAAATATTATTTCATATGAATATTGAACAAAAATAATATCCCTTATATTAAAAAGAGAGTATTTCTGACTGGTAGGACGGGGATATTCTTGAAGAAAACTTATACTATTTTCTACGCTCAAAACTTCCTTAAACTCAAAAGAAATACGCTCAATATTATAGAAGAAGAATTCTCTAATTCTAGTGTGATTTTCATTTCTAACAAAACATCCTATTTATAGGAGAATGGAAGGATACTATTTAAGAAAAAAAATCATGGGTGAACAGTAGTTGAAAATTCACGGGCGACGTTCGGCTGAAATTTTAATTTTTTTTTGATTTACTATGTTGCACTATGAAGCACTATGCACATACTATGCAGTACTATGCAACACTATGCAGTACTATACAATCAAATAAAATATAATATATTCTATTTTTTATAAAAAAACAAAACGTATTATAATATAATAATAATAGTTCTCCCCCCCCCCCGCCCCCGCCCCCGCCCCCGCCCCCGCCCCCGCCCCCTGAACCATTATTCCCTCCCCATTGACAATTATATATATATATATATATATATATATATATATATATATATATATATATATACACACACACAATAAGGATCTTAGGCTCACCCCCAAAAGGCTCACGCAAGCTCACCTATAAATAGTCTAATTTTTTTTCTCTCCTCACACCCTTCAGACGCGAACGTAAGACTCCGGCTCTCCTCTCTCGCTCTCCTCTGTCGCTCTCCTCTCAAGCTATCCCGATCCCTCTTTCCCTCACTTCTCACGATCTGCGACTCTCAGATTCTCTCGCTTCTCAACCCAAGCTCGCGTGGTGACCCCAAATCCCAAAACGAGGGTTAGCCCTAATTTTTGCCCCAATTTTGTTGGGAGATTCACTCTTTGATCGACACAGAATCTTCTATCTCTCTTTCAATTATCGACAGAAATGGTAAAGTGGTTTTGAAAATCTCTCTTTCAATTATTGATTTGATTATAGACATCAAAGATAAGGTGTTTTTGAAATGGTAAAGTTGTTTGAACTTCTTAATTTATAATCTATTTTGTAGTTTAAGATTTATTATTTTTGAAGTTTGGGATATGTGATGACAATGGGAGCCATGTACAAACATGTTGGTAGGAGTATGTCCGATGCTAAATCAATGCTGCTCTGAATTATGTATATTCTAAAAATTGGTATTTAAAAGTTGTATTGTGAAATTTTCAGTAACGGCAAGCAAACTCGTAAACAGTTTCTGTCAGGATCAGGCTTGAGTAAATGTACTTTATGGTTCTTGTATACCAGAGGTTGTGTTCTGGAATTTGAGGGACTCAAGGTCTACACCTGTTCCAAGGAATCAGCCAGGAGTGGCACTGGTCAGTGGCTTTTCCAAGAACTTGATGACTATCTTCTTAAAGGAGAATGAAGTTATTAATCTGGAGATCATTATGGAAGCGGCCATTGCTGGTGAGGAGTAGAAGAAGCTTGTGGTACTGGATTGATTAATTTCTTCTGCTGCTCACATGAGTCCTCTCTTTTAGTTTGACTCATGAGCATTAGTCTGGATGTTTGTTTAATGGATGGTTTGTAGAAAATTGTACCACATAATTTATTATAATAAAGCTATTATATATTTTCATGAATAATTCTTACTTACTTTGCAGTCATGCATGGTGCCTTATGCTTTCTTCAGTGATTTGAATTATTGCAGATGTTTGCTTCACACTTGCACTGTTATAAAAATCAAACCGGAGATTCAAAAAAGAAGAATAGGAACATCATTTGGGTTGAAGTTGACAAGAGAGCCAGCCAGCCAACCAATACAGAGGTAAGTGATGAGGTTAAGGGCTTGAAAGATGGATCATCCATTGCTGCTACAACAAAGAACTCACTATCACCTGTTAAATGGAATTGGAGATATTCAAGCACCCCCTGGTAGTACTTGTGTAGTAAAACTCTTTCAACCAAGTAGTAGTAACTTGTAAAAGAAATACTAATAGTGCAAGTGTCCTGATTTTTGCTTTTATTCGATGGGTAATGATTGTTCTTTACTTCTTAGCTTTTGTTGTTTAGTGATGAAAATCATTGATTTGTTTTGCAACTTAGTGGCTAATGTAATTAATTTGCAAAAGTTTTATCTTCGGCAAAAGAGCTACAACAGGATACTAAGTAACAACTTCTACAATCAAGCACCAAAAACTATATATTTAAAAATGGAGAAGAATAATTAAGAACACTTGCAGATAGCATTGAGATCAACACTTGCAGATAGCATTGAGATCTTATTGAAGAAAAATGACTTTTTAGATTTCTTTACAGATTTAGCTTGTGTAGTGTCTTGTGATGTTATGGAGTTGAATGACTAATGACCATACATCTATAGCTTAGCCCGAGTCAAATTGTATGCAATAAAAAAGAGTACAAATCTTCTGTCTTGTGTCAAATATCTCATGTACGTGTCTGTAAAGTGACAATAAAGACTTGATGACATGACAAAAACACCTGGGATAATCTTAATGAAAAGTCTCATAAGCGACAGAAAAATTCTACATTAATCCTTAAATCTGTGGTGACTACTGCTTTTTGACCATCAACAAAAGACTGAAACTATACATATATCGGTTCCTTTGGCCTAACTAAAATCAAATGCATCCACAAGTGCTCCACAAGTGCAAAGATAGTGCGTATAAAATAACAAGCTTGAGGCAAAGATGCACCCAGCCATCCCAACAGCAGCAACAAATGTTCCACTTTCTTTCATACTCCATCTCTCTGTATTCTTTTAAGCTACCTGTACAGCTGCAATGCAAACAAAGATATTGCAGTGTTTTTACATAAGAAATTTGTTCCAGTAGAGAACGTCAAAAATAGAGTACTGTAAAAAATAACAATGCAGTTTGTAAAACCATGTGCGTTGTACAATACCTAAGCGAAATAAAATAGAGTATAGTTAAAGAAGATAAGTTTTTACTATTTTATACAAGTTTAGCATAAAAAGCAGGTTCTATTATGTTTATACATCACAGAGGGAAGTAGAGAAAGAGAGCAAACTGACTTAATTGTTTGACCATGGTTATCCAAATAAATGGATACGAAATAAAGGTGCTAAGTCATACTCTGCTTGAAGCTGCTATGCTAAGAGAAAAGAGGCAATTAAGACACTAGAACTCATATTCCAATTTAGTTCAGATTAGCATTTAAAAAAATAACTATTTTGCAACTTATTTACGGCAAAGACCATTCTCCTAATTAGCAGTAGAACATTAGTCTCTTCTACTATGATAATTGAGTAGTATCACAGTTACTACACAATTCTGCAGTTTGGTGTGAAGTGCCTCAAAAGTTGTCAGCACTCCTATCTGCTCCATAATCTAGTGACAAATTCTAAGAGGCTTGACAACCTCTAAGAGCCAATTTTTCATACACCAAATGTGCAACAGTTTTAAAACACCTTATCTTTAAAATATTTTTAAATAGCAATACACAAAATTTCTTACTGATTGCAAAAAAAAATGCAGTAAGAAAACTACATGGTAACAATCTTCAGAAGCAAATTAGCAAAAATCAAGTGGGTATGCAACAAAGTCAATAAATCATAGGTTAGAACGTAGGTAGAATTGGTATTTGCCCAAAAGAACAAAAGGCTAGAACGTAGGTAGAAACAGAAGAAATGTAAGTGTGAGCATTAATGAAGAGAAGATAAGATGATACTACGGTAGAAGGAAGCCAACATTCAACACCTTCATATAATTGAAAGAGAGATAGAAGATTAGGGCTCACCAGCGTTTTGGGATTTGGGGCGAAAATCAGGGCTAACCCTCATTTTGGGTTTTGGGGTCACCACGCGAGCTTGGGTTGAGAAGCGAGAGAATCTCTCCAGTTCGCAGATCGTGAGAAGTGAGGGAAGGAGAGATCGGGAGAGCTTGAGAGAGGAGAGCTTGAGAGGACAGCGACAGAGGAGAGCGAGAGACGAGGGTCGGAGTCTTATGTTCGCGTCTGAAGGGTGTGAGAAGAGAAAAAAAAATTTTTGACTATTTATAGGTGAGCTTAGGTGAGCCTTTTGGGGTGAGCCTAAGATCATTATTGTATATATATATATATATATATATATATATATATATATATATATATATATAAACTGAGATAAATTTCTACCGATAATTTTGAAAAATGGGTAAGTGGAGTTCCATATAATAAGCAAAATTTACAACAATTAATTCATAAAAATCCCCTCTATTTATCTCAATTCACTTGGCATCACAAAACACATTTTTAATAATATTTATTCATCATTTATAACTCACAATATTAACAACCAGATCATTCACAAGAAAGAGGGGACTCTTCGATAAGGACTTCTCCTTATTGACGCGCAATTAGGTGACCAAACCCCTTTCATTGACAGAACTTTCTAGATATTGTCAATAATACAAATAATAATATGAATAATTTGTCATCTCAATTATTGATTTAATAATATAAAATATTATGAAAATAATTGAATCAATAATGTGAGATACTATGCATCAATTACTGTGGCAATAATTGAGTAAAATTGAGTGACTTCTAACATAAGCATCAATAATCAATACCGTGTGCTACTATGCAACCACGCGTATTACTGTAATTTTATCACTTGGTATTTCAACAGTTAACAGTAAAACTTTCGCCGTTATTTTTATAAAAAGATATTTCTGTTGTTTTCTAACTCTGATAGTAATTTCGTTGTGGGGTCCACCAATTATTGTGCCGGCGTACGAATATTCCCTGATAAAACGAATATTCCCTTACCAAACGAATATTTTATGCCAACTTGCTTACTTTGCAACATTTGTAAATATTACCCACAACTATAACATTATATCAAATTCACACCTTATTATTCAAAAATAATATTTAGAGAAATAAAATCTTTATTCATAAAAAGTTTAGGTCTTACAAACGATAATGTAAGTTGTGTAGAATATGAATGTGTGTATTAAGTTAAGGGTAAAGACCTTAGGAATTATGTATAAAGGTTATTGTATAAATAATTTATGTTTATATCTTTCGCAATAATTATAGAAATGATGTATCGTAACGTACTAGATTTGAGGTAAAAAGTACCCGAATTTGGGAGCATCACATTTGGTATCAAGGCTGATAGGTTATAAACCTTAGGTAGGAATACCTTAGGCTATAACCGCAAGGATGAGTATAAGGAATGAAATCAAAAAGAGTTTAAGATTTAAGGGATGAATTTGGGAAAGGTATTAGTAAGTAAATAAGATTCAAAGAAGAATTTTGAAAAGTCATAAAAATACGGAGTTACCTAATTATGATGTTAAAGATGAACAGTAATAATGAATAGATAAAGACTAAAAGCATAAAGGGAAATAAGATCATAAAATAAAATGATCATGAGATATGAAAGAATCGTAATATAATATGAGATCACAACGTGATCTGATAAGGTCATGGAAGGATCAATCAAATGATTAAAAACTTTATAGCAGAATTGTTGTATATAAGTTGTACTATGAAATAGTACTATGCAAACTCAAAAAAGAGTTATGGATGATGAGATACATATTAAATAAAATTCGTATTGAATAAGGGAAAGCTAAATTTATGTGGGATTTCAATTGAGGACTCATGTGATAGCTGAGTTGTACAAGCCTCTATATGGGAAGGGGATTTGTGCTTGGTTTAACGACCACTTAGTCTATCCCCTTGATAATCATTGAAATATTTGTGTCGCGCTATTTGCTATATACATGTTGAGAAGGTGATTCTTTTCTCATGTATATAACGGATAGGTAGAGAATATAAGGTTAGGTGCGAGTTCTTAAAACTCATACTTATAGTAAGTTTGTGACTCATAATCATATGGTATATTTTTGAACCCCTAAGCGTATGAACAGTTTCTGATTGCTTCTTGAACTACGTATTGCTAGGATAAGTTCCTAAACTCATATTATTGTGAAAAGTTCCTGAACTCATAACGTGTGGTAAGTTTGATGAACTATATTGGGGTATATATAAGTTGTGAATGGAGAATTAAAGATGATAGAAATAGATAGAATTATTAAGCAATGGATCATTATAGAAAGTGAAGTTGATGATGGAAGCATATGTATTCCAAATCTTCTAGCTATGCTAGACTTCGAAATTTTTGACATCAAGCTAAATTCGCATTGATGTACCTTTAAAAAAAATAAATTTTGTTATCAATAACATATGGTGACAAAGGTGTGTATGTGGACTGTGAGCCACTAACATCTCATTATCTATTACGACATGATAACACTAAAATTGATTTTCAAAGGTTTTGAACCGTTTAAAAGAAGAGTCTATACTAATTGTTTCGGCTAGACGAAAATGATTTGAAATATCAAAATGTATTTTATATCATTAATGCATCATGTAACCTGCTGCAAAGATGACAAAAATGCTGGAGTTATAAATGCAGAATTACTTAGTGTTGGATGTGATCTAAAGATCATCAGCCCACTATGGAAGGATGCAATATGATAGTCACACAATAACGGAATCCTCAAACAGACTGTAAATACAATGCGATATCATGATGTTATAAAATTATTTTTAGAATTTCAAAGGTAAATTATTGCCAACTAGATTTGGACAGAAATGTTTCGTTTGAAATTCGAATTATTGGTATGAGTTTAAGCTATTTGATTCAGCTAGATCAATGCTTATAAAAATCAAAGTATTCTTTGAGAATTTATCCTGAACCAAATTGTTTTACTTCAAACTCCAGACTGAGTATGAATATCCCGAAATTGGGAAACTTTTGTGCGCCAAAGGCGGATATGATGAACGTAAATATCGTTCTAGCATGTAGTATTTATCAATACAGGGTATAACGGGCTGATCACCCTCCGTGCCCGTAAGTCATGATGGTTTGCAGATGAATTTCTGTACAAACCTTTTTAAAATTGAAAATAAAAGTTCATGGTCTATATGACCCCTCAGCATAAAATGAAAAGTTTTTAACTCTTTAGAGTGAAGTCGTGGTAGTATGTAATGATGGATATGAATTCGTATGAACTCGTTGAAAGTAGTATGCACACAAGTCAATCATGTTTGATGATAAAGCATATACTTTGTAACAATCTTATTCATTTATTAATAAAAAGTATTAATTCATTGAAGGCTTTTAATTATCTACATGATGCTGTTTTATAATATATGATAAACCCATAGTTTTAAGCAATACTTTTAGAATAATGACGATGATCATTCTAATGAGATCTAAATTCTTAGAAAGCTTAAAACTAAAATAATTCTCAATCGTTGGATTACTAAATTGGGGATTAGTGAATCCGGATAGATTGGTACATATGTTGCTTGCTCATTGGATGAGGATGATTGATCTCATGATCATTTGTGTGGAGACACTAAAGCAAGTATGTAGGTGCTTATTAGAGAATAAGTTCACTGAACGTGGCTCGCTAAGGAATACGTAATAGAGTTTTACTTGCCTATTAGAAAGGAATTCATGTAGTGATAGTAGTACAAGTGATCATTGGACTTGAGATAATCATAGCATCTTGTGTATGATGAGTTATACTTTGACTTATTCCTTAAGACCCTTAGGGTATATCAAAGGGTATGATTGGGTATAATAAGTTGTATATGGAGATAATGTATGATCAATAAAGAATCTACCACTTCTAGTAAAAAAAGAGAAATGTCCTATGTGATTCGATAAATGACAACCCAGTAGTCCTTGGCCAAGGCAAAATGAAATTAGAAAGGAGTTTCTAATTTGCATTATTTGGAGTTGTGCATTTAAGAGTCGAAATACATATAATTAAATAAAATAAGACTTGACAGTAATTTCATGTCTTATAATTAATTGAGACATTGTATGGTGGAAGGATTGAATTGTACGGTAACTATTTACTCAAAGATTCTTTTATGATTAATGTTGAAATCTATATTATCTGGAAAGTCATTGATCGCTAAGGAGACTTATCCCTATTGTAGAATAAATAGTATTTATTTAAATAAATTAATCGTTTAATTTATTTATTTAAATAAGATTAGAATTGTTCTAATTGATTTATTCACAACCGATTTAATATAGAGAATCTAAAGGGTCACACCATAAAAGGAAGAATAATTATTTAAAAAGTTAATGGCATAATCGTAATAATATGTTAAGTATATTTAATTTAATCTATGGTGATAGAATAAATTAAATAGCTTAATATTTATTATTTAATATTTTAGAAATATTAAATATAAATTAATAAGAGGAGTCTTATTAATATTATTACAATTATTATTATTTTAATTTCTAAAAGAGTTAAGGAATTAATTTAATATAAGTACTCTCATTTATTCCTAATAGGATTAGGAGGGAAAATTAGTTAAAGGATTTTAATTAATTATCCCTAATAAGATTAGGGAGCCCATTTAATTAAAAGAGTTTAATTAAATAAATAATACCTTATTTTAATTAAATAGGGTTATCTGATATCTTTATAAGGAGGGTCTTATATCAGATATCAAGACACACAATTTCAATAGTTGGAGAGTACGCTCTTTTCTATAGAGATAGAAAAACTAGGGTTTAGCCAACCACCCATCTTCTTGAATATTTCTTCTTCCTTGGTTCTAGAGGCCAAACACTTGGGTGACTAACGTTGATCAAAGAAAGGAACCAAACCCGGTAGATTCAAGTTGAACGCGAAAAAGATTGGAGGTGAACTTGTACTTGAGGAAGCTCGAATCTTCAAGGGTATGATTCTTGTTCTCTCTTTTTTGTTTAATTAATAATTGTGCATAAAAGATGATCCGGGTATATGATTTATAAAAAAAATTTAAAAACTCTATTTTATCACGTTTCCGCTTTATTTGTGTAATTTGATTGCGTTCATGAATATTACAAACCTAAAACTCGTTACGTACAGGTAGAATCTAATATGATTGAATAAAGGTTATATTGAAAACATTTTTTGGTGAATGGAAGGAGTAGATTATAGTAGGCTATAATTTTGAGGATGAAATTCTTAGAAGAAGGGGTGAATGTGACAACCCAAGAATTTATAAGATTAATAAATTCTTGAATGATTAAATAAAGGTTGTGAAACCCCAGATTTTATGAATAAAGATTTAATTTTTTCGAAATATTTTTTAAATATTATGGTGTGAATTTGAGATAATGTTGTGGGTAGTATTTATAAATTTTGTAAAGTATACAAGTTGTTGTATTATATTCGATTGGTCGGAAAATATTATTTTTATCGGGGAATATTCGTACGACGACACAATTATTGGTGGACCTCACAACGAAATTATTATCGGATTGAGAAAACGACAAAAATATTTTATGAAAATAACGGCGGAAGTTTTACCGTTAATACTGTTGAACTACTCGGTAGTAAAAGTATAGTAATACGCGTGGTTGCATAGTAGCATACGGTATTGATTATTGAGACTTACGTGATAAGTCACTTAGTTTTGTTTTATTGGTATTATTAATGTAATAAAACAGAAAAGCTTTTTATATAAAACAGAATACTTATATAAAGTTATTCGTTTTATTGGGCTAATAGTAAAATCTTTTTATATAAAACAGAATACTTTTATAAAGTTATCTGTTTTATTAGACAATAATTAGAATATATTATATTTTATTATGCATAGTATTTGCATAGTGCCTGCATAGTATTTGCATAGTAAAATCTTTTATAAAGTTATTCGTTTTATTAGATTATAAATAGAATATATTATATTTTATTTAAAAGATTTTGCTTTAATTATGGACCGTCATATTCAAGTAAATCAATCTGGACCGTTCATGAATTAGTTACTATGCAGTCCATTTTTCTATAAATAGAAGCTCATTCCTTCATTATTTCTTATAAATTTACTGAAACTCTAGAGAGAGAAACTATAGAGAGAGTTCTTCTTCTATAATCTTGAGCGTATTTATTTAGAGTTTAAGAAAGCTTTGAGCGTAGTGCAAGTTTTTTCAAGTATATCCTCGCCCTACCAGTCGGAATACTCTTATTTCAAAGGTAAGGGATATTATTTGTTGTACCCGTAAGGGATATTATTTCTTTGTAATCATGAAGAGAACTTCTGTTATTCCATTCTTTATTATTCTGTTGGAATAACCTGTATACGCGGACTACCCTATACTTGGTGAAATTCTTTTGTTATTACATTATTTATTATTCTGTCGGAATATCCTGTCTATGCTTTACGCCGGACCTAGTTCCATTATTTATTATTTTGTCGGAATATCCTGTCTGTACGTTTTACGCCGGACCTGGTTCAATTCTTTATTATTCTGTTGGAATATCTTGTCTGTGCATTTTACGCCGGACCTGGTTCCGTTATTTATTATTCTGTTGGAATAACCTGCCTGCGCGGTCTATCGCATGCATGGTGATTTCTTTTGTTATTCCATTCTTTATTATGCTCAGTTGGTTAACACTTTGACTTCTATACTCCATGAAATTAGTGGAATATCCTTGATATTTGCGCTTCATCCAGTGTCTTTTCATGAAAATATTCTTCTGAGCATTCTTGAGTTTTACTCCACAAAGCAGTATCATGTTGACAATTTGGACGTTATTGGTTCCTGGATAAATTAATTCTTGAACTTGTTTTATTGAATTCTTATATCATTGTCATCATCCTCATGCTTATATTATGTTGAAAGTCATCTGTGGCCTGTAGTGCATAGATGGACTTGGTATGATTATGACCAGGGATTATTCGGTATAATCATAACCGTAATGTTACAAATGATGTGAAAAAGTCCTCATTGGCCCGTAGTGCATTGATGGACAGTTTTTGGTATGATTATGGCTATGGATTCTCTTTAGCCGTAGTGCAAAGATGAATTATTTTATGGCATGATCAGGACCGTTGATGAAAACATGATTATCTTTAGCCGTAGTGCATGGATAATTCGTGGTCGTGATACTAAAGAATATCCTTGGCCGTAGCGCAGGGGTGATTCGATGTTGTGGATTATTTATTAAGCTGAGTCCCAGCGATAAAAGTCATGAAAAACCTTTTAAATCATAAAAGATAGTAGATTTTATTCTCTACTTGACTCTTTTAATGGATTGCTTGATCCACTGCAGTTAAACTTGATGTCTATTGTATTTTATCAGTTTAACATTGTTGAAGACTAATGATAATTTATTCTGCATTATCTTAGTCATAATATTTCTTACTGGGCTAGTTGAGCTCACCCTTTCTTTCACTGTTCTCTTCAGGAAATGAGAATATAGTTGGGACGAGTCGAGAAACGGAGTGATGGACCAGATGATAGCATTAGTAGTCCTCACTATTATATGTAATAGTATGATAATAATTGTAATGAGGATTCCTTTTGAGTATGGATACTCTCTAAAAGACAATATTTGTATTCAAACTCACAGTTTATGTTCTGTCGTATTGTGCACGCAGTTGTATTATTAAGTTGTATTTGAATTCTGTACCATGTATCTGGCGACTCAAGATGGGTGATGTATACCTATTTTTGGGGGCGTCACAAAGGTGAAATAATAAGACCTAGACTTGAAATAGAATATGGATTTAAGAATTTTGTGAAGGATTTGTAGGGTTTATAAGCTGAGAGTGATTATGTGTATGTGCATTATGTGGTTAAGGGTTAATTAAGTATGAATCAGATAAAGTATAACATGGGTAAACTCTAATATTATGTTTAAGAACCCTAATGTTTAGTTCAGAAACCCTAATGATCAGTTAGAAACCCTAATTTCAATTTTTGGAAACCCTAATTTAGGAATTCTAAACCTTAATGCTAAGTATCAAACCCTAGGGGTTAAGAGTTATGTGATATATGTGAAATAACCAAATTATCCTTCAAATTATTAGGGAAATTACCAAAATAACCTTAGTGGGTGCGAAATTACCAAAATACCTTTTTACTTAACTTTTAAGTTAAAGATATTGCCAAATCTTGGTGACTCATCATCCAATATCTTCCATGTGTTTAATTCAACACCACTCATCCATTTTGGCCACCTAGCAACATTCTTGTCCATGGAAATCAAAGATTAGAAACTTAAGGTAAGAAAATATCTTTACTTTAGTTTCTCATAAGCCAAGACTCTCTCTCTCTCTCTCTCTCTAACCCACGAAATTTGGGAGTGAAATTAACTCCAAAGTTAAGCCAAGATCACCCCATACACTATCCAAAATTAGATCAAAGGGCAGAGATCAAAAAGTAGATCAAGAAAGGTATAAACCCTAATTCATGCTAGATCTTTAAGATCTTAGTAGATTATGTGTTTTGATGTTTAAATATATGTTATGTGATGTTATTTAGTCATCTATGATGATATATTATGGATCCATAACATCTAAGTGCATAAAAATAAGGATTTTAGAAACCGACATGAACCCTAAAAATGAGTTCTGATAGTCAAATGTCAGAGCCTCTAGATCTAAATATGTTAATTGTTTGAGGCTGTAAGTGTATCATTGATATATTATGCCATGAGGAAAGTACACTGGAAGTGTAATCAAGTCCATACCATGTCTAGATTCCAAGTTATTAATGGTCAAACATGGTTGACCAGTTACAAAAACTGGAATCTGGAAAACTCAAATTTCCTAGAAACTATCGGACAAGGTTTTTAGGGCATTAGATCTTGCATCTGTTAAGTTGTTATCTTGTCTAAGTGTATCATTGATATACTCTGGCATATGGACTATAGAATTATAACACTAGAACACCTAAATCATCAACATGATCAAAGTGATTAATGGTCAAAATTGGGTTGACCAACTGACATGAAGAACTTTCTGGAAATTCTAGATTCTTCAAGAACAGGTTCTGGTAGGTACTTTGACCAAGCCAAATCTTGCTTCTGTGATGTTGTTAAACTACCTAAGTGTATTACTTTTGTACCTTGACATAGATACTACAAAGGTGTGACACTTTAACACTTAAACAAAGCCCAAAAATCCAAGTTATTAAAGCTTGAAAATAGACCCTCATCACTGTCTGAGTTTCTGGGGGTAACCCAGAAACTCAAGAACAACTCTGACATCACTTTGGATGGCTTATATCTTCATGATATGATGAAGTTTGGCTCTGAAATTGATTAGTACACGTAGTATTACATCAATACTACATAACTGATACACTTTTATGCCCAGAAATATTATGAACAAAGAATTAAAGATGGTCAAAGTAGTCAACTAGACATTGACCATGGGTGTTCTTCAAGGCTCAAGAACACCTATAGCGACAGTTTTTCTTGCAATAGGCCTTTAGCAACAGTTTAATTGAAAATTAAATGATTTAATTTAAATAATTATAAAAAATAGAAAATAATTATGAAAAATTCATAGTTAAGTTTTAAAAATTATTTTAAGTTATAAAAATTAACTTTTAATAATTTGAGATAAATTTCATTAATATTTTAATTTATTTAAAAATTAATGATATTAAAATTATTTAATAATTGTATTAAATAAATTAGTTAAAAATGATTTTAATATTCTAAAAATTATTTCAAATGATATTAAAGTGTTAGAAAATATTTTAAGTTATATTGAATAACTTTTAATATTTTGGTACGAATTTCATTAATAAATTAATATTAATGATAATAAATTTATTTGATAATTATATTAAATAAATTATGTAAAAATGATTTTAATAGTTTAAAAATCATTTAAAAATGATTTAAAGGTTTTAAAAATGTTTTAAGTTATAATATATAACTTTTATTATTTTGACATGAAATACATTAATATTTTAATATTAATGGCAGTTATGTAAGAATGATTTTAAATGTTTTAAAAATCATTTAAAAGTGATATTAATGTAAAATACTTTGAGTTATTATAAATAACTTTTAATATTGTCACATGGATTTCATTAATATTTGAAAGTAATTAAATATTAATGATGATGGAATTATTTGGTATTTAAATAATTCAAAAATTATATTAATGATTAAAAAAATTATTATAAATGATAATAATTATTTGAAAATTATTATGAGATTTCGAAAAATGTTACACCTGATAAGTAAATTATCTAAGGTAATATTGAAGCAGTTAAGTAGAGATTTATTTAAAATAAACTCGATAATTATCCGATAAGACAATCGGGACGTCAAAATAGTACCGAAACCAAACCAGACTAAAATAGTTTGATTTGATACAAGGTCTTTTGTATTCTAGCGACTGTTAGGGATATGTGGTAATGTTGTAAGACCCCGAATTTTATGAAATAAAAGTATTCAATTTTTCTTATAATTACTATTCAGTAAATGGTTAAATTGATAAAAGTTTAAAGTTATGGGTGAAATGTGAAATTTTTTGAAAATAAGCAAGTAGTTATAAAATAATCATTGTTGTTGGGGAATATTCGTTTGGTCGTGGAATATTCTTTCTGTCGGGGAATATTCGTACGACTGCGCAACTATTTGTGGGCCCCATAACGAATAACTGTCGGATGAAGAAAATGACAAATTTGAGTTTTTACAAATAACGGCGTAGTTGTTACCGTTAACACTATTGGAATACCCGGTGGTTAAAATACAGTAATACGCGTTATTGCACAGTAGCACACGGTATTGCACAGTATTTTTGAAATTATTGATTTTTACGTAAGAAGGCACTAAATAATTGTTACAGTAATTACTGTTCAATATTTTATTATTGATTCAATAATTGCTGCATTGATATTTTATATTATTGTTGTTTCAATAATTGTTGATGCACAGTATTTTCCATTATCAGATCAATAATTCATATTATTTAAATAATATTATTAGATAGCATTATTGACAATGTCTAGAAAGTTATGTCTAAGGAGAGGTTTGGTCATTTAATTACGCACCAGTAAGGAGAAATTCTTATTGAAAAGCCCCTCTTTCCTGGGAACGGCCTGATTGTCATAAATGTGATTCTGTAATATTATTTATGAATAATTAATTATTGATTCATATGATAAGGAAATATTTATTTTATGTGGATATAAATGAGGGATATATTTTTGTGGTTAAAAATGAAGGAGTTAATGTTGAGGTGTTTTATCTGTATTTTTGTCGGAATGGAGGTATTAAAAATCAATTAGAGTTTTTGAGATATATTGCGGGGTTATAATTTTTAATCCGACCGTTAGATCGTGGTAATTTTTGGATATGTTATACATATATAAATTGAGTATATGTCCACAAATTTTGAACCGTTAAAAATGAATGTATGATTTATTATGAATTTTACGAGATGACTGGTTCAGAAATTGTTGAATTTTCAGAGTTTATCATTTTGGTGGAAAATTCTAGAATTGGTGGGCCCCACTTGTGGTTGGTGAAGAAATGTGCTGAATTTTATTTCAAATGTGGTGGGTGGGAATAGTAGCAGGTAAAGCCATCAGGTTGCAGGTCAAGTCTGCTAAAATTTTCCTATAAATAGAAGGCTAAGTTAGAATTGAAAATCACAACAGAAACATAAGCTTTCTCTCTTTCTCTCTCTATATTATGAAGCATATTTTGTGAGTTTTTAGATACTTGGTGAGTTGCTATTCATCAGTGCAAGTTTCCTTCAGCCTTATACCGATCAGAAGTACTGCTCTTTTAAGGTAAGGGATTTTAAGGGTTATTATGTTTTTCAGTTCGTAATTTTTCTGACCTTCAAAAATTCTGGAAAAATTTGAAATGATATTTTGATGAGTTTTATTGATTGTGTCCAAAAATGGTAATTTTTGGATGTATAGATTAAGAGTTATGAATTTTACGGGAAAAGACTATTTTAAAAGTAACCGCTTATAACTCCTTGTGGTTAACTCCAAAATTGATGAAATTGTTATTGAAAGTATATCTATATAATATCAGTGTACTCTGTGAATTTTGGAATTTTTGGATAAAAGCACAATTTTTGATAAATATCTAAATATTCGGCTGTTGTGGCCATATGAAAAATAGTAAATGACTTTTAAAAATTCTGAGAAAAATATATGTTCACTATGGGACTATATTATGCTAAATCTCAGAAAAGAAATATTTTTGGAACTGATTTGGTATTTTTCATAAAAATGGTCTAGTATTGAGTAAATGAATTAAATATGTTTTGTGAAGTAAGAAAATTAGAAAATATGATTTTATGGCTTGAGAATCATATATAAGTTATATGCAGATTTTTGATGAGAATTTTGGTTATTGGTGATGAAATCTTATGAGTTTGGCATTTTAGAATGATTAAATGCATTATTTTAGTAAAGTGTAAACAATTAAAATAAATTGTTTATAAATTTAAGAGATGTTATTCTTTCAATATCATTATACCAAAATATTGGTATAGATTTTATTGTGGAATTTCTACCTTTTTGAGTCGGGGTTAATATTCACGAGTTACTATTCATGAGTTACTATTCACGAGTTACTATTCATGGGTTACTATTCACGAGTTACTATTCATGACAAAATTGGTTTCTTTTTCTAACCAAATTATAGTTGAGTTATGAATATTACTCTTGAGATTAAATCTATATGTTGATTATATTTTTTTTATTATCATATATAACATTTTTATAACCCTGATGTTGAATTTCTCTTTCACTTGAGTGTAAAGATGGGTAAATTATTGGTATGATCGTGACTGAGAAATGTCTTTGGCCTGCAGTGCAAAGATAAATTGTTAACTGGTATAATCATGACCATTGAATTTATAATTGAATATCTTTAGCTTAAGTGTAAAGATGAATTGATTAACATGGTTATAATTATTGTTTATATAAATTCTGAAATGATTATATATTTCTTTGATATATGAATATATTTGGCATGTAGTGCAAATATGAACTGTTGATGAATATCTTTGGCCTGTAGTGCAAAGATGAATTATTGATGAATATCTTTGGTCTGTAGTGCAAAGATGAATTATTGATGAATATCTTTGGCCTGTAGTACAAAGATGAATTGTTGATGAATATCTTTGGCCCGTAGTGCAAAGATGACATGTTGTTGAATATCTTTGGCCAGTAGTACAAAGATGAACAGATGTTGAGATGAACATGACCAACTGGTGATACAAATGAATATCTTTGGCCGTAGTGCAAAGATGAAGTTATTAGTATGATTATGAACAAGAACTGTGATTTGGTATAACCATGATCTTTGATGTTTCAGGTAAAGACAGGTGATGAAAATATTCTTCGTCCTGGGTGCGAAGAAAAATTTAGAGTCACAATTATAATTATGAGTTATTCATATGATTGTGGAAAGGAACTGTTGAGTGATGTTACATGGATAAAACATTGTTGGTGGATTTTTAACATGGAGGAGATAATAGACTTTATGGTCTATTTGACTCTTCTAATGGATTGCATGTTCCGCTGCAACTATGGTTGAAATTTTTTATCATCTACCATATGTTCTAAATCTCTGATTTATTATTGATGAAGACTATTGATAATTTATTTATCTTTAGTCATGATATTCTTTACTGGGCTAGTTGTGCTCACCCTTCTGTTCACAATTCCTTTCAGGTAATAAGAATGTAGCTGGGTCGAGCGGGGGTAACAGGGGAATAGAACGGTGGTCATCATTTAGTAGTTATATTTGGTGAATCAAATAGGGTGAGGCGAACCCAACGTTGGAAGGGTGTTTTGCCACTATCATACAAGATGTCTAATGATATACAATCTCGTGTCACCATAAGACAGGGATGTGCTCATCCATTTGCTGAGTATATCTACGAGCACTACCTATATAATCTTGGTATTTGTTTGAAATATAATTCACGATTAAAGACAATGGAGATAATAATAAGTCAAGAGAAGACTCACCATTGGGAAGAATATAATAGTAATCTTCTCGTTTTTCTTTGGGGTCTATTGGGTCAACCAAGGATAATTCTGTGGCCATATGATATCTATCACAACCTAGAAGCGTGGCCTCCCATGTACGAAGGTTTCCTTGAGTACTTCCCAAAGATTCTAATTTCTAAAATATTTTTTGACTATACCTTTATGTAAGGTGTCATTGTGAGGTGTTGTCCACGGTTGGGACATGAGTCACATTTGGTATATATTTGTATCCAAACTCACAGCATATGTGTTGTTGTATTTTGCACGATATTTGTTGTAATAAAGTTGTAGTTGTTTTCTGTACCATGTATTTGGCGACTCAGAATAGGTTGGATGGAATGGACCTATTTTGGGGTTGTCACAGTTGGTATCAGAGCTATAAGTAAAGAGCCCCGAGCCTCTCGCTAGTGACTTCCTGTTGATGGGGGATGCACCGAAGCCAGACTCTCCGTAGGGGACGCCGTTCTGCGATGGCAAGCTGATAGGTATCAATGTAAGGTGCTGACATAGGTTGGTGTCCAGAGTTACAGTTGGTATCAGAGCTTAGGGATATGATCTCTGGCGGAGATCGGAGAATATAACTAGGAGGGGAGAGATGAGTAAATCCTTCGCTAGTGTGTCCTACGTAAGCTTATTTGTTGGTCAGTCATAATATCGGGATATTATGTGATATGTTAATTTGTTAAATTAACCCTTGTTTTGAAGCTGTATTCTAGAATGATATTTGAAATACAAGAGATGAGCAATAGAGAAATTATGATGACAGGAAAGATGGAATCTGAAATGAAAGGAAGGTATTCTCAACTCTTTGAAATGCCAGGTACGTAAATTTCGAGGACGAAATTTCATAAGGAGGGGAGATTGTAAGACCTCGAATTTTATGAAATAAAAGTATTCAATTTTTCTTATAATTACTATTCAGTAAATGGTTAAATTGATAAAAGTTTAAAGTTATGGGTGAAATGTGAAATTTTTTAAAAATAAACAAGTGGTTATAAAATAATCATTGTTGTTGGGGAATATTCGTTTGGTCGTGGAATATTCTTTCTGTCGGGGAATATTCGTACGACGGCGCAGCTATTTGTGGGCCCCATAACGAATAACTGTCGGATGAAGAAAACGACAAATTTGAGTTTTTACAAATAACGGCGTAGTTGTTACCGTTAACACTATTGGAATACCCGGTGGTTAAAATACAGTAATACGCGTTATTGCACAGTAGCACACGGTATTGCACAGTATTTTTGAAATTATTGATTTTTACGTAAGAAGGCACTACTCAATAATTGTTACAGTAATTACTGTTCAATATTTTATTATTGATTCAATAATTGCTGCATTGATATTTTATATTATTGTTGTTTCAATAATTGTTGTTGCACAGTATTTTTCATTATCAGATCAATAATTCATATTATTTAAATAATATTATTAGATAGCATTATTGACAATATCTAGAAAGTTTTGTCTAAGGAGAGGTTTGGTCATTTAATTGCGCACCAATAAGGAGAAATTCTTATTGGAAAGCCCACTCTTTCCTAGGAACGGCCTGATTGTCATAAATGTGATTCTGTAATATTATTTGTGAATAATTAATTATTGATTCATATGATAAGAAAATATTTATTTTATGTGGATATAAATGAGGGATATGTTTTTATGGTTAAAAATGAAGGAGTTAATGTTAAGGTGTTTTATCTGTATTTTTGTCGGAATGGAGGTATTAAAAATCAATTAGGATTTTTGAGATATATTACGGGGGTTATAATTTTTAATCCGACCGTTAGATCGTGGTAATTTTTGGATATATTATACATATATAAGTTGAGTATATGTCCACAAATTTTGAACCGTTAAAAATGAACGTATGATTTATTATGAATTTTACGAGATGACTGGTTCAGAAATTGTTGAATTTTTGGAGTTTATCATTTTGGTGGAAAATTCTAGAATTGGTGGGCCCCACTTGTGGTTGGTGAAGAAATGTGCTGAATTTTATTTCAAATGTGATGGGTGGGAATAGTAGCAGGTAAAGCCATCAGGTTGCAGGTCAAGTCTGTTAAAATTTTCCTATAAATAGAAGGCTAAGTTAGAATTGAAAATCACACCAGAAACATAAGCTTTCTCTCTTTCTCTCTCTATATTATGAAGCATATTTTGTGAGTTTTTAGATACTTGGTGAGTTGTTATTCATCAGTGCAAGTTTCCTTCAGCCTTATACCGATCAGAAGTACTGCTCTTTTAAGGTAAGGGATTTTAAGGGTTATTATGTTTTTCAGTTCGTAATTTTTCTGACCTTCAAAAATTCTAGAAAAATTTGAAATGATATTTTGATGAGTTTTATTGATTGTGTCCAAAAATGGTGATTTTTGGATGTATAGATTAAGAGTTATGAATTTTACGGGAAAAGACTATTTTAAAAGTAACCGCTTATAACTCCTTGTGGTTAACTCCAAAATTGATGAAATTATTATTGAAAGTATATCTATATAATATCAGTGTACTTTGTGAATTTCGGAATTTTTGGATAAAAGTATAATTTTTGATAAATATCTAAATATTCGGCTGTTGTGGCCATATGAAAAATAGTAAATGACTTTTAAAAATTCTGAGAAAAATATATGTTCACTATGGGATTATATTATGCTAAATCCCAGAAAAGAAATATTTTTGGAACTGATTTGGTATTTTTTATAAAAATGGTCTAGTATTGAGTAAATGAATTAAATATGTTTTGTGAAGTAAGAAAATTAGAAAATATGATTTTATGGCTTGAGAATCATATATAAGTTATATGCAGATTTTTGATGAAAATTTTGGTTATTGGTGATGAAATCTTATGAGTTTGACATTTTAGAATGATTAAATGCATTATTTTAATAAAGTGTAAACAATTAAAATAAATTGTTTATAAATTTAAGAGATGTTATTCTTTCAATATCATTATACCAAAATATTGGTATAGATTTTATTGTGGAATTTCTACCTTTTTGAGTCGGGGTTAATATTCACGAGTTACTATTCATGAGTTACTATTCACGAGTTACTATTCATGGGTTACTATTCACGAGTTACTATTCATGACAAAATTAGTTTCTTTTTCTGACCAAATTATAGTTGAGTTATGAATATTACTCTTGAGATTAAATCTATATGTTGATTATATTGTTTTTATTATCATATATAACATTTTTATAACCCTGATGTTGAATTTCTCTTTCACTTGAGTGTAAAGATGGGTAAATTATTGGTATGCTCGTGACTGAGAAATGTCTTTGGCCTGTAGTGCAAAGATGAATTGTTAACTGGTATGATCATGACCATTGAATTTATAATTGAATATCTTTAGTTTAAGTGTAAAGATGAATTGATTAACATGATTATAATTATTGTTTATATAAATTCTGAAATGATTATATATTTCTTTGAGATATGAATATATTTGGCATGTAGTGCAAATATGAACTGTTGATAAATATCTTTGGCCTGTAGTGCAAAGATGAATTATTGATGAATATCTTTGGTCTGTAGTGCAAAGATGAATTATTGATGAATATCTTTGGCCTGTAGTACAAAGATGAATTGTTGATGAATATCTTTGGCCCGTAGTGTAAAGATGACATGTTGTTGAATATCTTTGGCCAGTAGTGCAAAGATGAACAGATGTTGAGATGAACATGACCAACTGGTGATACAAATGAATATCTTTGGCCGTAGTGCAAAGATGAAGTTATTAGTATGATTATGAACAGGAACTGTGATTTGGTATAACCATGATCTTTGATGTTTCAGGTAAAGACAGGTGATGAAAATATTCTTCGTCCTGGGTGCGAAGAAAAATTTAGAGTCACAATTATGATTATGAGTTATTCATATGATTGTGGAAAGGAACTGTTGAGTGATGTTACATTGATAAAACATTGTTGGTGGATTTTTAACATGGAGGAGATAATAGACTTTATGGTCTATTTGACTCTTCTAATGGATTGCATGTTCCGCTGCAACTATGGTTGAAATTTTTTATCATCTACCATATGTTCTAAATCTCTGATTTATTATTGATGAAGACTATTGATAATTTATTTATCTTTAGTCATGATATTCTTTACTGGGCTAGTTGTGCTCACCCTTCTGTTCACAATTCCTTTCAGGTAATAAGAGTGTAGCTGGGTCGAGCGGGGGTAACAGGGGAATAGAACGGTGGTCATCATTTAGTAGTTATATTTGGTGAATCAAATAGGGTGAGGCGAACCCAACGTTGGAAGGGTGTTTCGCCACTATCATACAAGATGTCTAATGATATACAATCTCGTGTCACCATAAGACAGGGATGTGCTCATCCACTTGCTGAGTATATCTACGAGCACTACCTATATAATCTTGGTATTTGTTTGAAGTATAATTCACGATTAAAGACAATGGAGATAATGATAAGTCAAGAGAAGACTCACCGTTGGGAAGAATATAATAGTAATCTTCTCGTTTTTCTTTGGGGTCTATTGGGTCAACCAAGGATAATTCTGTAGCCATATGATATCTATCACAACCTAGAAGCATGGCCTCCCATGTACGAAGGTTTTCTTGAGTACTTCCCAAAGATTCTAATTTCTAAAATACTTTTTGACTATACCTTTATGTAAGGTGTCATTGTGAGGTGTTGTCCACGGTTGGGACATGAGTCACATTTGGTATATATTTGTATCCAAACTCACAGCATATGTGTTGTTGTATTTTGCACGACATTTGTTGTAATAAAGTTGTAGTTGTTTTCTGTACCATGTATTTGGCGACTCAGAATAGGTTGGATGGAATGGACCTATTTTAGGGTTTTCACAAATGTGTTTAAGTTATATTATGACTGTGAAGAATAGTGATAGATGTTATGATATTATTCTAATTGAGAGATCAATATTATCAATAATAGGTCTTTCAAATGAAGCTAAACTAGGTTACATAGCAGTAATCGACGTTATAGGCAAGTTTCTATACTCTTTTATTGAGTAAATTTCCTAACTCAAACTCGAGTTGTTATTGTAAAGCATGTTCGTAATTAATCATTGTTGATTATATCACATCTATGAATTATTGATTCACACGTTGTGCACGTTGTATATGTTCATCGGGTGTGAAAGGCTGATCACCTTCTTTATCATATTGTTCAATTGAATTTGCTCATGTTCATTATGGGCCATTCATCATTATTGACTCGACCATTCAGTTATGAAAATTGATTCATATTTTTTTACAATTATTATATTGTTGAAAGTTTGTCAGGTTATTATTCTTTTCAATCATGATATATCTTTATTTGAACTTAAAACTTGTTGGGCAAACTTGTTGCTCACCCTCGCTATATCATGATAACATTTTTAGATTAGGACGAAGGCTTGAATAAAGATAAAGGGAAAAGGCAAATTCCAGAATTGGATTATTATGTAGTAAAATTTTAAATGTATTGGATGAAAGCGACATTGTAAGTCGTGTAGAATATGAATGTGTGTATTAAGTTAAGGTTAAAGACCTTGGGAATTATGTGTAAAGGTTATTGTATAAATAATTTATGTTTATATCTTTTGTAATAATTATAGAAATGATGTATCGTAACGTACCAGATCTGAGGTAAAAAGTACCCAAATTTAGGGGCGTCACATGAGCCATCATCCCTCGATTTACCTTCATGCGAACGAGGTAATAGCTGTTTACATTTTTTCCTTTATTCTTTTCCATCTTTTAAGGGCAAGGGTTAATCTTGATTTTGAACTTGATGCAGGTTCCCGGCTTCACTCAGCCCATGGGGCACTAGTTTAGCATTCATTCTTTATACCAGACCCTTCATCCAGAGTATTAGGCCATTATGTACTCTAGTGATTTTGAGGGCTTTTTTTCCATTACTCCCCATCGCTGCGCCTAAGGTTATCTGAGGGCTTTATCTTATCATTGGTTTCACCATAATCAGTCTCTCTATTTATTTGACTGTGAGGTGATGATGACACTGATGGATTGGCGGTTCATCACTAGAATGGAGTTTGTAGGGGATCATGTGCCTTTGGTGGCCAATATTTTCCCGAATGCAGTCCGATCCCTCTTGGGAGTTCCTACTTTGGCCTTCAAGGGCCGAGCTGTCCGTTCTGGCCCTTTAAGCATTGATGCTATGAGTGGAGCTTTGTTTGAGCCTCTGCCTGCTGATCAGAGGTATAGAGATCGCATCATTCGACGACTATTTTTGGTCATCATCAAGGGTTGTTTCCTAGTAGATAACTCCTCGACGGTCTCTTTTGCTTTAGTAAGTGCCACTCGTGATGTGGACCACATCAGAGATTTTAATTGAGGCTCATTCACCGTCGCCTATTTCCTTCGAGGGATGCGCCTACGCTCATAGGGTGTGACAGAGACTTGGATAGGTTTTTACCCATTTCTGCTAGTGAGTAGTTTTTCTTTATCTTTCAATTTCCCTCGCTCGGGTGTCAATCTTCATGATTGAGGATATTTGATCTTTGTATTTATAGTTTTGGGCATATGAGAGGATCCCTTGCCTGCGCCCAACTACTACTTTAGGTCTGGAGACCTATCCGCGGGGTCGACGCTGGCATTATTCCACTTTGGTCGTGGTCCCTATAGTAGAGGGGTTCACCTATTCTCATTTGCAGTTAAAGCTGTTGACCGCTGATGTCACCACATGGGTTCCTTAAACCCCCGATCATGTGACAATTGGCTTTGAGGATGGTTATCGACGTCGGGATTTTTATTTATCCCTTTTCGTTACTTGTTCTTTGGTGTTCTCATATTAGGTGAGATTTATTTGAAAAAATAAGTGAAAAGGTCCGACATGTATCATGTCGACGATGGACTGTTAAGAGTCGCCAGTTGGTTTTTTATATGGTTGTACCAACACAACCGAGAAAAGGTTTGCACATTGACCCAGTGATGTGACACTGCTAAACGGGACAGTGAAACAGAGATTTATTAGGGTTCGGGGACTTGATTATGCGGAGGGAAGGTGTTAGGTACCCCCCGACATCCGTGTTACCACGGTGACCACCACTTTTCAAGAAACTGTTATATGAATGTATGTGTGTGTGTGTGTGTGGGTCAATGTGCTGTTTATTTGGAAGTAGTTCGAGGCCTCGTTCGCACCTATATACACATGGTTTGAATTTGTGTAAAAATTTAGTTTGAAATAAGATATGGCAATGATGTTCTATAAAAGAGGTTTTTCAAACCTTTGTGCTCAATAGTAATTGAGACCTTTTACACTCCCATTTTTATCAAGTGTTCGGCTGGATTGCTTTTAATTTTCGAGATGCGAAGTATCTTTGAGAAAATAATGTTCAAAGCAGTGTCGAACTCCTCATGGGCATGAAAACCATCCGAGGAAATCCAAACACCGTGAATAAATTTACAAGCTGTTTACAGCTGAAAATTCCCATCACGGGAACCGAATCTAGATCCAATAGACTGAATATGTGATCATATGATTCATAGGCTCACATGATGCCGTAATTGATAATAAAGCAGTAAACAGGTATATATATAAAAGCTGTAAATATATATATACAGACATGATCAACCACCACGAAGCACCTCCATGAGGGATCAAAAATGTAAATAAAGCTGTAAAGACGGTCAACCACCACGAAGTAAACTCCAGGCGAGACTAAACGTAAATATATATATATATATATATATATATATATATATATATATATATATATACACGAAAGAAAATAAACGCTCCAAACCGAAGTCTAGGCTCAATCGAGGCATAACTCGATAATGTTAGTCCATATATACATATATATATATATATAAGTATATATACATATATATATATATATGTATAAAAATGAAACCACGGACCGAAGTTCGGGCAAACACACGCAACACGACTCTCAACGTGAAGAATAATGTGTTCAAAGATGAAGAGAAAGGCTTTAAAGTGTGTGAGAAGGCTTACAGTGGGCTGCCAAAGAAGACTTATATATCTTTAAAGGGATGAACACTCGGCTCCCGCCGGTACAAAAAGTAGGTATATGTGTGCTCACAAGTGTTTAAAATGAGAAAGCACTCAGTGTAGGTTGAGTACAGAGCAAATTTAACAGGGCTTCCTCGCCTTTTTCTTTTTTAAAATGGCCACCCAAGCCCTCTATTTATAGAGAGGGGAGCCACAGGTGTACTTGCAGCTAGCCGCAGATGTACCTACGGCTGCCCGAGTTGCCCCGGGCTTTGTGGGTCCTGCCGTCTCGAAGTACGTGCACGCATGCACTGTAATGTCCGCTCGATCTTTCAGAATTGCAATTCGGGCATCCGACTGAGGTATGTAAGACCTATTTCGGACCGCCGTTGTCGAGAGTTACACAATGACATGAGATTAGATGTTGTACAAAGTCAGGAAGATGTGACCATGCCCTTTGGTCTTCAAGCTTCAAATTCTATCTGTTATCCTGCGTAATAGTCACTCGGGATTGGACCTCCTTGGTCCTTGTGGGACATTGTTGTGTAGAAATGTATGTATGTTGAGACGACGCGATGTGACGTCAAGATGGCAAGATGACGACTTTGCCCCTCACGAGGGTTATCGCTGATTTGGGCTAAAAAAGCATACGTTGCTCAGGGTTATCTGTGACAAACAAGATTTTTGTAGCTTTATTTGAATATTTATCGAATTAAATAAATATTTTTCGATGATTTAATTATTAGATTAAATAATTAATCCATGAAATCGTGGTAGATTAATTTAATTATATGTGTTATATTTATTAAATTAATGTGGAGAATTTTTATTATTCAAAGTATGTAGTTATGTGAGATTATTGAATTAAAAGAAATATTTAATAAGCCTAACATTATTTTAATTAATAAGAAAATTAATAATTTGACATAATTAATAAACGAGAAAAGTAATTATGTGACTATGTGAATTAATGAGAAATTATCATATTTTATTTAAATTAAAGTAAATAAGATATTTGATTTATTTTATAAAGGGGTGTGACACAATTAAACTATAGTATAAAAGATTTATTAAATTAAATGGATTTGATTCTTTTAAGACTAGCCAAACAGGGCCTTATTGGGAGTTGGGAGCAGTTAACCCATGATCGGGTTAACTGACCACAACTGCGTCGGTTTTCAAAATGTTATATACGTCTTATTTTATTTGTTAAGTCTTTTAGTTTTGTTAAGTTTGGAAAAACAATCAGAGAGAATTTTGAGAATCGGTGAGATTAAAGGGAAGATTCGTGGGAAAATGGAAGTTGTTATCACTTTGTGTAATCCAAGCAAAGCAATCAAGGGTAAAAACCTCAAACTCAAGTTTCAAATTACGTTGTTTAAGTTTTATAAGAAAATGGCTTTCAAGTTCTGTAAAAGCTCTGTAACTGAAAAGAGTAATGATTATGTGTTATATATGTGATAAAATGTTATTATAACATGTTTTACTATATATTATATTTTATCCATAACATCAGTTTCTTAAAATAGGTATTATATTGTTCTTCAAAAATACAGAGTATAGAAATATAGCAATATGGCCATATGGCCCTTACGCATGAATTTTATGCGTTAAATCATATGTTGCATCATAAATTTATAATTTCATATGATTATGTATGTTAAAACGAAGAAATAAAACTTTGAATGGACATATTTGGTGTTATAACGAACCCGTAGTGTTAATTTTTATGTTTTATGTTCAAAACTTTGAAGAACATCAAGAACAGTAAAATTACATGTTTTGATTCTGAAAATTATGTACTTTAACTTGTTAAAATTATGCTAGAAGAGTTGGGTAGTAGTTATATGTGTATTACAGTGTTTGGGTATGTCTAAATTTGTGTAAGAATATATTAATTGGAGGTTTTGGCCATGTTCTGTAATTTTTCGTTAATTGCAGAACTGGTACTGGTTCACCACGCCGCAACGCCAACTCCACGTCTTAAGACCCGTGCCACAACGCCAAAGCCCAAGCCGCAGCGCCAAGAACAAGCCCAACAGTGGCACCACATCGCCACTCTGCAGATTGTCCAGAAATGAAAAATTTTAATTATTCAAGCCTAGGAATGTGATAGTAACCTAATCTAATGAACATAAAAATATGTTAGACGTATAACGAGACGTTAAAATGAATTCTTAACGTGTCAATAACACATTTACGTGTGGGATGAATTATTGAACACATAGTTAGCTTATTGTTCGTGAAGTGTAAATTATGTGACAAAAAGTGTGGTAATTTGACTAAGTATAGTCATAAACCGAGTTAGACGAAAAGAATGAACTTGTGATGACTAGTTACGTTATAATTGACTGGTACTGTGAATATGAATGGTATGTAGGATTAAATCGAGGAACGAGTATAATTAACGTGTAATCTACGCACAAGGTAAGTTTCCTAACTCTACTTGTTATCGTTATTCAAGTTTATAATTTACATCGAGCAAATTCTTGTTATTATTAATCAAGTTCAATTTTTTATATTACAGGTTATTAATCTTTTCAAAGTATGATTATGTTATACAATACTTATTCTATTGTATATCTCTTGAGATTGTTATTCGATTTATATATCAGTTATTGTTGAACCTTGTTAGACTAGCGAACCTTTATTGATTCGACTAGTCCATAGTTGATGAACGTTCTAAATTTCAGAACCCTTGTTGAATTATCCAACTGAGATGAACAACCTTGTATAGGTATTACTTATGCGTTAATGTTAAGATATTGTGCACAGTATGGTACTAAGGGCTGATCCCCCTAAGTACGAGTAGAGGAGTCCATAGTCTTATGACTGTTAAAGGTTTCAAGTATAACCCTTGATAACCTAGGACATAGTTCAAGGTCTTATGACCCTCAGAAATCTTTTGATTCTTGTTATTCATTCTTGATTCAAAAGTTGAGTTTTTAGTCCAGAAGTCTTTGATGCACTCGCATGTTATTATATTGTTATTTCATTATTATACTTGTTGGTAATCGTGCTCACTCTTGTATAATAATAACATTGCAGTTAAGAACGAAAGGTCCGATGAGCCTTCTACTAGCAAAGGCAAGGGCAAGATTAACAAGTGATGAAGACTTGTTGTTTTATGTGATGATGTAATTCTATTTTAGACTTATGTTAATGTTGTGTAAGATGATTAATTGTTTATGTTTCTGCAGTTAAGATTTAAGCTTAGTATGACCTGGGATTTATGTATTTATTTCAGATGATGTAACTCCTTAAGGAGATGATTTATTTCAATCTATTTATGCTTTCATTTTTATGGGTAGATAGACATATGATGTTTGTATAGTGAACACCAAATCATGTGGGAATTAAAGTACCTGAATTTGGGGGTGTCACAGGTTGGTATCAAAGTTGTAGGTTATGAACCTTAGGTGGGGAAACAACCTTAGGTAGTAGCCTTATAGAAGATCAAGAACATAGTTGTGGTAAACTCTTATCGAGTTCTAGGAAATGAATTTCTTAATTCATTGAAAATAATAAAAGACATTATGTGCTTATATGTTAAATTATGTGCTCGCTAGTACGACTTAGTAACTAAAACTTGAAACTGTGTTGTCAGGATGTCGGATGTTGGAGGAGCTAGTCGAGCTGAGGAGGAGGAACCCCGAGTACCTACAGAGGAGGAGCCTCGAGACATTCATGTCGTCAGGGAGCAGTTGGTACAGAGAGAGCCATCTTCGTTGATCATTATTGTTGGTCAAGAGCATGAGCATGAGCCTAAGACTAATCCAGAGGAGGATTTTGAGGAGGAAGAGGAAGAAGATGAGTTCCCACCAAACTCTATCGATGCTGAGATGTATGACAAGTTATATGACCGTAACATAGAGTTACGTGACACTGTCCAGGATCTGACTGAGCGGGCGATTATTCAGCAGATTACCATCGAGTAGAAGGATAGTTAGGTTGTAACTCTTCACACACGTCTAGGAAACGTGGAGTGGGATTTGGTTCACGAGAAGGGTCAAATCGAGGAGAAGTCCAAAGAAATAAAGAAGTTAAAGAATGAACTAAAAGAGAGCTCAGAAAGGCTGACCATAGCAGAGGAGGCCTGGGTAAGAGAATCACGTCGTGCTGATCTTGCAGAAGAGGATTGTCGTGCGAAGAAAGCTAAGCTTGGGGAGACATACTCTACACTTCAAAATGCAATGGATGAGGCTCAGGATCGAGTTATGAGGTACCCAATCCAGTTCGAAGGACTACCATCTTATATGCTAGATCACCGGACGATGTCCCGCATAATGGAAGAGGAACGTAGCAAGGCTATTCAGCGCCTTAACAGGTAGTGATAGAATTTGTTTAATTATGTGAAAACTTATCTGGTATTTAGATGTAAATTCCGATGTATTTATAAACAAAGGAATATTTTAATGTTTTAAATCCTGTAGATTCTTTATCTCGGGATAATTGATGTAAACAGCAGTGATGCTATCGTTTGATATTAAAACTTTCGATTTTAATAAATATATCAAGTTGTTTGAGAAAATGTGTTAAGTGATTATGTTAAATTGTTGAGTTAAGCCTTAACTATTTAACGAATTGGATAAGACCTAATAAGCATATATTTTAATAGAAATATGCCACCGAGAAGAAGACAAAACCGTCAACAAGCTCAAGAAGGACCGACGAATAACAACAACAACGCCAATGCTAACCCTGTTCAGCAATTGGTGAACTTATTAGCTGGAGCGATACATAATCCACCTCAAGCTCCACCGAATACGACGTTTAAGGATTTCAAGGCGGTGGGACAGCCAGAGTTTAAGGCTCCATGAACCCGATCGAGGCTCAAACTTGGGTTATGGAGATGGAAAAAGTTTTTGATGTCGCCAGAGTCAAGGAGGACCAGAAAATCGCCTACGCAACATTTATGCTGAAATTCAAAGCCAATTATTGGTGGCAAGCAAAAAAGGTCCATGGAGGAGAAGGTGTGATTACCTGGGAGAGGTTCAAGGAGATGTTTTTCGAGATGTATTTCCCGACTAGCTCGCAGAACCAAATGGAGGTCTAGTTTCTGGAGTTGAAACAGGGGAATATATCTGTACCAGACTATGCAGCAAGATTCAATGAGTTGGCTAGGTTTTCCACATATCAAGTGCACACAGATGAGAGAAAAGCAAGAAGGTTTGAATAAGGACTAAAACCCTAGTTGTATAGTAAAGTGTCGTTGTTTCAGTTGAAGACGTTCGCTGGGGTACTGGAGAAAGCCATACCCGCTAAAGGTGGAAGAGATGCGATAACCAAATATAATCAGGATCAGAAGAGAAAGAAAAGTGAAAGTGGAGGAATTAACAAGGCTAGTGGAAGTAACACGGGAGGTGGTAATAATCAGAAGAGAAAGTGGTCTGACAACTCATCAACTGGAAATCAGCAAGGAGGTCAGAAGAAGAGGATCGAAGCGTGCCCGACCTGCGGGAAAGCTCATCTGGGAGTTTGCATGAAGGGAAAATGAGTGTGTTACAATTGTGGTCAAGAAGGCCATATAACACCTAACTGTCGTAACCCAAAGAAGGGTGCCTGCTTCACTTGTGGCTCAAAGGATCATTTGGCAAGAGACTGTCCTAAGAAGGGATCTGGAGGGGCAGGATCAGGAGGAAATAGGGGAAACAGTAGTGGAAGCGCTCTGACTATCACAGGACCAACAACAACTAACCGACCGACCGCCAGGACATTCAATATGATGGTGCAGGATACATTGCAGTCTCGTGATGTGGTGTCAAGTATCATTCCGATCAATAAAGTTAATGCTTATGTATTATTTAATTCGGGTGCTACTTGTTCATTTATATCCGATGACTTTGCTAAGAACTTAGAATTGCCTAAGGATAAGTTAGAACACCCCAGGAACATAGAAATTGCGAATAGAGAAATAATCCCTGTTAAGTACGTACATAAGAACTGTAGAGTGGATATTAAGGGTAATATCATGAACGTAGATCTTATCCCTATTTGACTTGGAGAATTTGACGTTATCTTGGGAATGGACTGGTTATTCAATCAGAGGGCCGTAATTGATTGCCAGAAGAAGCGTATTAACCTTATGACTTCGTCAAAGGTTGTGTTTTATGGTAGCAAGTCGCCTAGACAAGCGAGTTGTCTGACGATGATGCATGCCAGAAAGTTGTTAAGACAAGACTGTGTAGGATATTTAGCTTACATAGTAGACAGTCGTAAAGAGAATCTGAAAGTAGAGGAGATACCAGTAGTGAGGGACTTCGCCAATGTATTTCTGGACGATCTGTCAGGACTTCCGCCAGACAGAGAAGTTGAGTTCGTGATCGATTTGGCGCCAAGAACGGCTCAAATATCGAAGGCACCGTACCAAATGACACCGGTAGAGATGAAAGAATTAATGGTATAACTACAAGAATTACTGGACAAGAAGTACATTCAACCGAGTGTACCGCCGTGGGGAGCGCCGGTGTTGTTTATGAAGAATAAGGACGGAACGATGCGGCTCTGCATTGACTATAGAGAATTGAATAAGGTAACGATTAAGAATAGATATCCATTACCGAGGATCGATGACCTTTTTGATCAATTGAAGGGAGCGAGATACTTTTCAAAGATAGACTTGAGGAGTGGTTATCATCAATTAAAGGTAAGGCTAGAGGACGTACTGAAGACGGCGTTCCGAACATGATACGATCACTACGAATTTTTGGTAATGCCATTTGGTCTAACGAATGCTCCTGCAGCATTTATGGGCTTAATGAATAGAGTGTTCAAGCCGTTTTTGGATAAATTCGTAGTGGTATTTATAGATGATATTTTGGTATATTCAAAAACCAAGGAAGAACATGAAGAGAATTTAAAGTTAACGTTAGAGGCTTTAAGAAGGGAGAAGTTGTATGCCAAGTTTTCGAAATGCGAATTTTGGATTGAGCAGGTACAATTTCTTAGACATGTGATTGATAAAGATAAAATTTCGGTAGATCCATCCAAAGTCAAAGCCGTGATAAACTGGGATCATCCGATAACGCCGTCGGAAGTACGAAGTTTTCTGTGATTGGCAGGGTATTACAGAAGATTCATTCAAGACTTTTCCAAGATCGCAACTCCGTTAACAAATTTGACTCGAAAAGCTGTGAAATTTGTTTGGACGGAGAAGTGTGAGGAAAGCTTTTAGGAACTAAAAAAGAGGTTGAGTACAACATATGTGTTATCTTTTCCGGATGATATAGAAAATTTTGTTGTTTATAGTGATGCGTCGCATAAAGGACTTGGTTGTGTGCTTATGCAAAACGGCTAAGTCATTGCGTATGCATCATGACAGTTGAAGGATTATTAGAAGGAGTATCCGACCCACGACTTGGAGTTAGCTTCAGTGGTTTTTGCTTTGAAAATCTGGAGGCACTATCTCTACGGGGAGAAGTGTGAAATATATACAAATCACAAGAGTCTGAAATATATTTTTACACACAAGGATTTGAATATGCGCCAAAGAAGGTGGTTGGAGTTAATTAAGGACTATGATTGTGCAATTTTATACCATCGGGGTAAGGCAAATGTGGTTGCCGACGCCTTAAGTGGAAAGAGTCGGGAGAAATTGATGATATTGACCGCTCAGAAGGAGCTAATTTCAGCCATGGAGAAGTTAGAACTGGAAGTGAAGTATCCTATGGAAATTGATGAGAAGCTGTTCTAGATACAATCTGGTACAACCCAACTGGATAAAGTTAAAGAGTCTCAACTTCATGATGAAGAATGTAAAAAGGTAAAAAAGAAAATATCTGAAGGAACCGCATCGAGATTTAAAATGGACAAGGAAGGAATATTGCGATTTGAGAGCAGAATTTGGGTACCGCCAGTACTAGAGATTAAAGAAGACATTTTGAGCGAGGCTCATAGCTCACGATATTAGATTCACCCTGGTAGTACCAAGATGTACGAAGATCTTCGATAACATTTCTGGTGGCCAAATCTGAAACGAGATGTTGCAAAGTGTGTTGCCAAATGTCTAACCTGTCAGAAAATGAAAGCAGAACATCAGAGGCCGAGTGGATTGCTACAACCGTTAGAGATCCTAGAATGGAAATGGGAACATATTATGATGGACTTCATGGTTAGCCTTCCGACAACTCAGAAAGGCTATAACGCAATATGGGTTATCGTTGACCGACTGACGAAATCCGCACACTTCCTTCCGATCAAAATCAAATTCAACTTAGATCAGTTGGCAAGGTTAAATGTGAAAGAGATTGTTTCGAGGCACGGAGTTTCGGTGTCAATTGTTTCCAAAAGGGATCCGCGCTTTACATCGAACTTCTGGAAACGTCTACAGGAATGCTTGGGTACACAATTGCGAATGAATATGGCTTACCACCCTCAGACAGATGGGCAGAGTGAAAGAACGATTCAGACATTAGAAGATATGTTAAGAGCTTGTATAATGGACTTTAAAGGTAATTGGGATGATCATCTACCGCTCGTAGAGTTCGGCTACAATAACAATTACAACGCTAGTATTGGCATGCCGCTTTATGAAGCGTTATACGGCAGAAAGTGCAAAACTCCGCTACACTAGGATGAAGTTGACGAAAGATAATTATTAGGCCCATAATTAGTACAGCAGACAGCAGAAATAGTCAAAGTGATTCGAACAAGACTGGTAGCAGCTCAAGATAGGCAGAAGAAATACGTCGATCTCCACCGTAAAAATGTTGAGTTTGAATCGGGTAGTTATGTGTTCTTGAAGGTCTCTCCCTGGAAGGGAAAGATCAGGTTCGGAAAGAAAGGGAAATTAAGCCCAAGATTCATTGGACCCTTTGAGGTACTGTGAAGGATCGGAGAAGTTGTGTATGAGGTAGCCTTACCTCTAACACTCGAGAATGTCCACAACGTTTTTCATATTTCAGTTCTATGACCTTACAAACCCGATTACAAGCATGTGATTGAATATGAACCCTTACATTTTGAGAAAAATTTATCTTACGAAAAAATTCATGTTCAGGTTGTCGACCAAAAAGAGCAAGTTCTAAAAAATAAAGTAACACCTTCTGTTAAGGTAATTTGGAGGAACCACAACGCTGAAGAAACAACTTGGGAACTCAAAGAGAATATAATGAAGAATTATCCTCATTTATTTACTTAAATTATGTGTAAGCGATTCTGGGGACATAATCCTTTTAAGGGAGGAAAGATGTGACAAACAAGATTTTTATAGCTTTATTTGAATATTTGTCGAATTAAATAAATATTTTTCGACGATTTAATTATTAGATTAAATAATTAATCCATGAAGTCATGGTAGATTAATTTAATTATATTTGTTATATTTATTAAATTATGTGGAGAATTTTTATTATTTAAAATATGTAATTATGTGAGATTACTGAATTAAAAGAAATATTTAATAAGCCTAATATTATTTTAATTAATAAGAAAATTAATAATTTGACATAATTAATAAATGAGAAAATTAATTATGTGACTATGTGAATTAATGAAAAATTATCATATTTTATTTAAATTAAAGTAAATAAGATATTTGATTTATTTTATAAAGGGGTGTGACACAATTAAACTATAGTATAAAAGATTTATTAAATTAAATGGATTTGATTCTTTTAAGACTAGCCAAACAGGGCCTTATTGGGAGTTGGGAGCAGTTAACCCATGATCGGGTTAACTGACCACAACTGCGTCAGTTTTCAAAATGTTATATACGTCTTATTTTATTTGTTAAGTCTTTTAGTTTTGTTAAGTCTGGAAAAACAATCAGAGAGAATTTTGAGAATCGGTGAGATTAAAGGGAAGATTCGTGGGAAAATGGAAGTTGTTATCACTTTGTGTAATCCAAGCAAAGCAATCAAGGGTAAAAACCTCAAACTCAAGTTTCAAATTACGTTGTTTAAGTTTTATAAGAAAATGGCTTTCAAGTTCTGTAAAAGCTCTGTAACTGAAAAAGAGTAATGATTATGTATTATATATGTGATAAAATGTTATTATAACATGTTTTACTATATATTGTATTTTATCCATAACATCAATTTTATAAAATAGGTCGTATATTGTTCTTCAAAAATACATAGTATAGAAATATGGCCATATGGCCCTTACGCACGAATTTTTTGCGTTAAATCATATGTTACATCATAAATTTATACTTTCATATGATTATATATGTTAAAACGAAGAAATCAAACTTCGAATGGACAGATTTGGTGTTATAACGAACCCGTAGTGTTAATTTTTATGTTTTGTGTTCAAAACTTTGAAGAACATCAAGAACAGTAAAATTACATGTTTTGATTCTGTAAATTATGTGTTTTAACTTGTTAAAATCATGCTAGAAGAGTTGGGTAGTAGTTATATGTGTATTATAGTGTTTGGGTATATCTAAATTCGTGTAAAAATATATTAATTGGAGGTTTTGGCCATGTTCTGCCATTTTCGCGAATTACAGAACTGACACTAGTTCTTCGCACCGCGCACCAACTCCACGCCTTAAGGTCCGCGCCACAGCGCCAAAGCCCAAGCCGCAACGCCACCGCGCCGCAACACCAAGAACAAGCCCAACAGTGGCGCCACAGCGCCACTCTGCAGATTGTTCAGAAATGAAAATTTTTAATTGTTCAAGCCTAGGAATGTAATAGTAACCTAATCTAATGAACATAGAAATATGTTTGACGTATAACGAGATGTTAAAATGAATTCTTAACATGTAAATAACACATTTACATGTGGGATGAATTATTGAACGCATAGTTAGCTTATTGTTCTTAAAGTGTAAATTATGTGACAATAAGTGTGATAATTTAACTAAGTATAGTCATAAACCGAGTTAGACGAAAAGAATGAACTTGTGATAACTAATTACATTATAATTGACTGGTATTGTGAATATGAATGGTATGTAGGATTAAATCGAGGAACGATTATAATTAACGTGTAATCTACGCACGAGGCAAGTTTCCTAACTCTACTTGTTATCGTTATTCAAGTTATAACTTACATCGAACAAATTCTTGTTATTATTAATCAAGTTCAATTTGTTATATTAAAGATTATTAATCTTTTCAAAGTATGATTCTGTTATACAATACTTATTCTATTGTATATCTCTTGAGATTGTTATTCGATTTATATATCAGTTATTGTTGAACCTTGTTAGACTAGCGAACCTTTATTGATTCGACTAGTCCATAGTTTATGAACGTTCTAAATTCTAGAACCCTTATTGAATTATCCAAACCAAACTTCCTTTGGTGCGGACTCTAATGTCAAACTGAGATGAACAACCCTGTATAGGGATTACTTATGTGTTAATGTTAAGATATTGTGCACAGTATGGTACTAAGGGCTGATCCCCCTAAGTACGAGTAGAGGAGTCCATAGTCTTATGACTGTTAAAGGTTTCAAATATAACCTTTGATAACCTAGGACATAGTTCAAGGTCATATGACCCTCAGAAATCTTTTGATTCTTGTTATTCATTCTTAATTCAAAAGTTGAGTTTTTAGTCCAGAAGTCTTTGATGCACTCACATGTTATTATATTGGTATTTCATTATTATACTTGTGGGAAATCGTGCTTACTCTTGTATAATAATAACATTGCAGTTAAGAACGAAAGGTCCAACGAGCCTTCTTCCAGCAAAGGCAAGGGCAAGATTAACAATTGATGACGACTTATTATTTTATGTGATGATGTAATTCTATTTTAGATTTATGTTAATGTTGTGTAAGATAATTAATTGTTTATGTTTCCGCAGTTAAGATTTAAGGTTAGTAAGACCTGAGATTTATGTATTTATTTTAGATGATGTAACTCCTTAAGGAGAGGATTTATTTCTATCTATTTATGCTTTAATTTTTATGGGTATATATACATATGATGTTTGTATAGTGAACACAAAATCATGTAGAAATTGAAGTACCCAGATTTTGGGGTGTCACATTATCTTTGAGATTGGACTGCTGCAAGTGTTGAAGGTCCTCAGTGTCATCTTTGAGGTGTACCTGTCTTCCCCGTGTTATCTCCGGGTCTTGTACTGAGTGCCTCGGTGTGAGTGCCGAGGTTGAAGCTGATTGCATGCATTTAAAACAAACATTTTCGGGGTTATCTCCAAAACTGCATTCCTTGGGGTTATCTCCAAGGTTGGTAACTACTACTCCCAGTGTTGGGACTGAGACTGAATATCTTGGGGTTATCTCCGAGATGAATCGATTTTCTCCGGTGGAATTTCTGGTATTGGAATTGTATGCCTCGGGGTTATCTTCGAGGTTGGAACTGATACTCTCGGTGTGTGTTACGGGGTTGAGACTGAACCTCCGGTAGTATCCAGACTGGATATGAGCTATCTTCCATGGTTATCTCTGAAAGACGAATCTGCCCTCCTGTAATGTCAGTGACAGGTGTGCAGAAAATTTCGAGTGTCTACAGATGCCCCTCTTTATCATATTCATGCAAAGCAATGCATAGATAGGATAAAGAATCCTAGACACTTGAAATGCAACAAGATAGACATGATGCAAAGTGCATCAACATGATGCAAATGTATGATGCATGTGTGTTGGGTTGTTGTCCAACATGTTGGGGATGATTGCAGGCTCCCTGTTGCTTCTATCGGGGATTTCCAACGATGACCAGATTGGAGGTATGATCCGAATTTTTTAGGATGTTGACATTGGGGTTATCACCAAAGTCCTTAATCCTTGATACTAACTTTATTTCGAGGATGTGCCTCTCGTGTACAAGAGATCTGTGGGGATAACGCTCTGTCTATTTGAGGATGTGTATAACATATTCCATCATCGATCCTCCTCGATGATGCTGATCCTTCCTGGTTTGTATCGCCAGAACATGTCAATTTTCTGTTGGATTTATTGCCAATAATATGTGTTGTCAAGGCTGCCTGACCTTTGCTAACACGTATGTCACCGGATAAAACGCTTGTTGGACATACTGTCAAGGCTGCTTGACCTTCGTTGATGTGTGAATCAACGGATAAACACGCGTTGTAACCCCCGCCGGGGTTCTGATTGATCCTCGTTGACATGTGTATCAACGGAACATGCGTTGTAACCCCCGCCGAGGATATGCTTAATCCTCGCTGACGTGTAAATCAACAGAACATGAATTGTAACCCCCGCCGGGGATCTGCTAGATCCTCGTTGACGTGTGTATCAATGACTAAAATCATTGGATGGCTTCCGACGCTTCGTTGGATTTACTTGCCAACGGTTACAATGATGTCAAGGCTGCTTGACCTTCGTTGATATGTGTATCACAGAACATGCATTGTAACCCCCGCCGGGGATCTGTACTTTGACATATGCAAATGTGTGATGCCCCCGCCGGGGATCTGTTTGAAAATTAGGGTGACGACCCTGAATTGGCGGCATTGGACCTTGCACAAGGTATTGCCGAGTGTTATTTGTAACAACTGAGATCATCGGCATAGTGTTCCTTGTGTTCGGGTGAATACCAATGAGTGATGTGCAGTCCCACGACTTGGTCTAAGAAAACCAGGATTGTAAGCTATTCTGCTCAATCGCGTAGCATTTTCATTCGTGATTTGGCTTTTTCAGCTTATGAGAACTCCATTGCAACTCAAACTGGATCGAGACGGAGGGGTGGGATCCACGTAGGGGTGCCGTAGGTACACCTGCAGCAACCGTAGGTGGACCTGCGGCCAGCCGTGGCTATTAAATGGTTGCAGGTGGCTTTCATAAGTCATTTTCAAGTTGCGCCGCAAAGGAAATTCGAGAGCTCTTCTTCAGATCTGCTAAGTTTGGGCTTCTTTCTGCACATTCTGGCACCGTACAAGTGTTCTACACTGTCCTGGTAACGTATGCATGTCTTATTTTCCAGTTTTTATCCATTGAAAAATGACTTATCACATAAAATGCATCTAAACACATAGTAGTGAATATGCATGCTCAAATGACTTGATAAAAAAATATTCAACATAGTAAATGTTAGTATTAAACCATGCTAAACATAATGATGTGAAAAAATTTGACTTTTGAGACAGTCAAATTGGCACCTTTTTCTGCTGTTTCTTATCCTATTCGAGGACAAATGAGCAAAAGGTAAAAATGCAAAGTAATCCTGGTAATTAAACTACCCTTATGGATTGATGACTATGATTTTTTAATGCATATAGTATGTATATGACTGTATGTAGGTGTGCTACTGAATGACAACCTAGTCATGTCTATGTGCATGTGGATAGTCCTATTTATAGAGGGGACTATGGCAAAAAATTTCAAAATGTAAGCATTGAATAGTCATGCATTTTTAACTCTACTGTAGATGTATGTTAAAGTAATGCATGCATGCTTGTAGTCTAAAATGCATTTTGAAAAGAGAGCTCCAGGTTAACATTACCACACCCTTTCTGAGGTGATTTGGAGACTTTTGTCCAGATATTATGGATCCGGATCAGTCGAGTAATTCCTGCAGGACCACTTCTAGTGTATGGAGGAGGGCTTCTGAAGTGCCTCGACCCTGTTCTGTTAGACAGCCTCGTCGGTTAGTGGAGGCGGTGATATCCAGTCCAGGTTGATGTGCCGGATGTCGAGGATGAGGAGGAGGATATTTCGATTGTGGTCCCCGCTCCTGCTACGCATGTTCCCCGTAGGGACCTCCCGAGTATTCAGGTGGCAAACCCAGAGCTCCTGGGTGATTTAAGTTGACATCCCTCGATGTATTTGCATGCCAACGAGGTATAACGTTATATCTTAATCTTCCTTATTTCCTATTGATGAGGAGTAAAGGATTTTGATGTTGATCTACATTTCATGTAGGTTCCCGACTTTACACAGTCTCGAGTGAACTAGTTCAGCATTCACTCCATGTACCAGGCTCTGCATCCTGACTATAGAGCGATTGTGCATGACTGGGGATTTGGGGCGTTCTTTTCCATCCTTCCCCGTCGTTGTCCCTGGGGTTACCTCAGGGCATTATCTGAGCGCTGGTTTCACCAGACTCAGTTACTCCATTTGTTGGACGGTGAGGTGATGATGACGCCGATGGATTATCGGTTTATCATAGGTATTAAATTTGGAGGGGCACCAGTGCCTTGCATAGCAGATATTACTTATACCGTCAGATCCTTGTTAGGAGTTCCGGCGGAGGCGCTCAAGGGCAGAACCGTCCGTACAGGTCCTTTGAGCGTGGAAGCTCTGAGTGGGCTGTTGAGCGAGCCCATACCAACTAATGTCAGAGTTAGGGATCGCATTCTTCGGCGATTATTCTCGATGATCAGCGCCACGTGACATGTGGACCGTATAGAAGAGTATGATTGGGGTTCCTACACCTTTGCCTATTTCCTCAAGGGCATGCGTATGTGTTCGCAGGGCTTAACCGAGGCTTGGTTAGGATTCTACCCATTTCTGCTGGTGAGTATTTCTCTTATAATTTCCCATATGTAGGTTAAGAGTGTTTACTGACAGCTGATGTTTGCCTTTATGTTGGCAATTTTGGGCCTATAAGAGGCTTCCATGTTTGCGTCATGTGAGTGTGTTAGGCTTAGATACCTATCCACGAGGACGGCGATGGCATCATTCCATACTGGCGGAGGTCCCTGTTGTTGAGGGTTTTACTCATTGTCGCCTACAGCTAGAGTTGTTGTCAGCTGATGTCATCATATAGATTCCCTATTCTGGGGAGCACTTGGCCATGGGATTTGAGGATCGGTACCCGACTGGCGTCGAGCACGTGATATCCACCCGTTGGGTTCCTCTCTTTACTGATGGAGGATGGGAGCTCTATTTAGGAGAGCGTACTATTAGGAGCACCACAGGAGAGATCCGTATGCCAATCTTGACTCCTGTCAGGCGTTATTGGCCTGTATCGCAGTCACCCGTCATTAATATCCCATTATTGGGGGTTGACGATTTTTCACTGTCAGAGGGTCCCTACACTCAGGAGATGTTCCAGCATTGGTGGTCCCCTCGTACTATTGGAGCCCATACCCGCGCCACTCAGTTTATGAGGGATATGGTTCCAAGATCCGTGATAATGACGGATTGGCTAGCTTGTGTCTGAGATCTGACTCATTTGACACAGATTGACAATTTGACCTAGCGACTAGACCGAGCATATTTCTTTATCCGGCATTTGGGCAGAGATCCGGCAGAGGCAGATTCCTTTGATCCTTCCAACTCAGGCGCTAGCCCCTTAAATGACCTATTTGGTTTTTCCAGCGCAGATCCTCCTTTGTATAAGCCTGACATCCCTGTTGATAGAGATCCAGTGACTCAGGAGGAGTTACATCAGGTGGACAGGATTGATGATGTAGATATTAACATATTGTCTTCTTCTGATGTGCATTCTTGTTATCTCTTTTGATAGGCCTCTGTTAGATATTGGGTGGTTGTGTCCTATTTTTGCTATATCTTTTGATAGGCCTCTGTTAGTAATAGGGCGTCTGTGCCCCATTTTCCTGTATTTTTAGTTGTACAAAGATGATGTATGTAGATGATGATATACTTAGGAATGTATGCACAGTTTTTGATTCCCTATATCATATTGCCATATATTATTTATAATGCATGTATCATGTTATGCGTATGCATGTATGTCCAGAGATATTTCAACAATGACCCCTGGATGGTCTTATGATACGGCCTACATAGATGTCTTCTTCGACAATCAGCCGCATAGATCATACCCCATCATTATTGGTGGCATCACGTCTTAGATCATGGTATGATAGTATGTCACCATCAGATAGGGTGACTGTAGATCAGATGTTGCAGCATACTATGACCCTCTTGATATTTCAGGTTCCTGCAGGATTTGTGGAGGGCATATTGGATCACTGGGCACTGGAGTGGCAGGTTTTTTGGTTTGGGACCCAAGAGTTGACTCTGACTCTGGAGGAGTATGCACGTTTGACGATGCTGCCACTTGACAGACCTTGCATACATATGGCTATTGGGGACATGGGTCGACAGTTCATGACCCTCACTGGATTGAGGCGTAGGGTTGTGCAGGATGAGATCACATCCGACCACGTGATATCCCAACATTTTCTGTTTGACAGATTTAGCTCTGAGGATAGCTATGCTCGCCATTCTGGGGATTTCACCATACCAGCAGATCAGTGGCATTTGGTCAGAGTGGATGCATTTTTGATATGCATGGTGGCGTACGTATACATGCCATGATACATGGACGAGCTGGATATTGGTGTTATCATGGCAGTGAGAGCTCTCAGGGAGGGTCGTACCATCATTCTGATGATTGTGGCGGAGACGCTAAGGTCAACCACGTTTTGCAGCACTTACCCTTCAGGGGTATTCACAGGCAGTTCGGTCATGTTGCACATGTGGTTTATGTCACACTTGAGACCGATTGGGACCTTCCGTCGACACGGGTACTGCTTTACCCATGATATATCTATGTCTTACTCCTTTCAGCCATCGAAGTGTACAGACGTTATGTCTTGGTCGATGTTTTTGGCGGATATTAGAGATCTATTTGGCATTCTGTCATGCATAAGGCTTAGCTCACCCTACAACTTCATTACTCATGCTCCGAGCATGGACTATCTCCCTCTAGCTGGTTTGAGGGGCATGACTACCTATCACCCACTAGCCGTGATGTCGCAGTTTGACCAGTTCTAGGACTTCCATCCTTTTGAGGGGGCGCTAGGTCAGCGTTTAACTTCTCGCCATGTATTAGTAGAGGACCGATCCTAGGTGAATGCATGTTGGGATCAACGTGAGATAGCTGCTTTCACTATTAGCCATCCGGGCTGTTCGCCAGAGTATTCTGTGTGGATGGAGACAGAGACTTCATCGACTTCGGCAGTATCCTTAGTGGCGGGTAGTGATTCTGTGACGCCCCCAAATTCGGGTTCCCTAACCTCGGGTTTGGTGCTCACGATCCATCATATATATCACATCTAACTACCCATTCATTAATGAAAAACATCATTCATAATATTCCTTAATACAACTTATAACAATATCCCAGGTTAACTAACCTTGACATAACTTACATACCCTTATATAACCAAAAGGTTTACATAAATAATTACATAATACAACATAACCATTAAAAGTTAACACTAACTACTCATGAACCTTGCTTTTGCCTTTGTCCCTGTTAGAACCTTCTGCTATATCGACATTAACTGATATATTTTATTTAAGCAAGGGTGAGCAACAAGTTTGCCCAGCAAGTTAAAATATACAATAAATAATATATATCATGAATAGAAGAATCTAGCTTCTTTAGAACTTCAACAATAATCAAAAGATTTCGAAGTAGCTGAATAATAATTCAATCTCAATAATAAAACTTTCTCCCATTTCCTACTGAATAACATATCAGAGATGAAAGAGTAAAATTCTTTCAAAGATTAAATAATATTCAATTGAATAAGAAGAATTTACAATACTGCAACAATATTCAATAAAGTGGGATATACCCAGATTTCATGTTGAGTGATCACAAAAGGATCATGAACTACTAGAGGAATCATTTAGTTATTAAAACTAAATTATTCCACAAGAATATAAATTAGTTATAAAAACTAAACTATACTCTTCTGCAAGTACCTGGAGTGGCCAACTCCTTTGTACCCTATATTATGCATAATACTCAATAATAGCGCATAGGTCGATTTACGACATTAAAATTTGTTCATCTCAGTCTTACATCACGAGTCCGTACCACAACAATATGGTTTGGATTACTTTCAAAGAAATACTATGATTTCAATAATTAATAACAATACTAATCTAGCCGAAACCAATGGCATAGATCTTCCAATAACAATTCAGTTCATAATAAATATAATATTTCATGCTTTAACAAATATTAGTCTCGCCAAAACAATTAGCTGAGATATGATTTATAAACAATTCAAATAATAGAACAAGAATCAATTGCACTACGTGCGAATTACAATAATCATTATAGATGTGAATAACTATCAATAATTATTCACTACCATGCTTGAAAAATAGTAACTCAAGTTGAGTTAGGAACTTGCCTGATTCGTTGACTACTGCTACGCAATTTAAGTTAACTTCTTTTGTATGACCTATCATTGATAAAATCAATCTCTTAATTAACATCACATATCTTACTCATAGCAATTTAACATGAAATCACATAACCTATCATTAGTGAGTACACTATAATATCTTAGACTTAACACTTACCCGTTCATTTATAAGTTCGTAATATAACTTGACAAACTATTTATGAACTCAGTAGACTTAATATATCATTTCAGTTTCTATTTCAGCAAGCTAAAACAAAACTGACTTCATTTCCTGACATTTCAGTTTCCCTTTTCAGCACCCTAAAATGTTCATTTCAGGAAGCTGAAATACACTATTCATGAAAATATGAAATCAGCTTATTTTTTCTAATCTTTTGGCCAATCATATATACATATATTCCATACACAAAAAGTATTTTTCTGGAATTTTTCAACTCCCTCAAGTATTTTTCAAAAATCAATTTCTAGTTAATTCCTTAAGAAATTAGCTACCTCATACTTAACTCCAAAAATTCCCAACTCTTGGCGGGATCTTACACATGTTAACGTGAGCTTACAGTTTAAATTTCAAGGCCATCGGAGTTATACAACTCCGGTTATAGCAATTTTCGTCGGGAAAACGCAAAAATTGAAATAGTCATAACTTGCTCATTTTAAGTCGGAATGAGCTCATTTTTGGACACAACCTACTTTATCCCATATATTTTCATCCCCCAAAACACCGGATTTTATCTCATTAAATAAGTGGCCAAAACAGCCCTTCCAATATTTTGGGCAGCAGCTTTTTAAGTATTTCTAGATTTTTCATCCTTTACTAAAATCATTCCACACGAAAATCTACAAACCCTTTTTAAGTAATTCCACTTGGATATTTTAGAAGACTCGTATATCTAACTCCAGAAATTGACCACCCTCAAAAATTCAAAGTAGAATGAGAGATATGATCATTTCCATATCATACTTGGTTTTCTCAAAAATCTGTTTTTCAACATTTGGTGACTTTTAAGAAAACTTCTATATTTTCACATAAAATCAACATAGTTCAACATAATACTTAAAATAACTCATATATACTCATGGATCTAACATGATCCATGGTTTAATTCACCAAAAAATCAACAATCATAAGATCAAACACAACAAAAGCTAAGAAAAATTTGATTTTCTATCTTTTGAAAAACCTAACTCATATTTCTTAGTTTAGCTTCCACTTTTGATCTACAAAAGAGTTGGATCTAAACATAAAATATTTTTAAACACCAAGATCTAAGGTTTTAAGCCTCAAGATCATAGTTTTACAAAAATCAAAACTCAAATCATCACAAAGAGAAATTAAACTATTAAAGTAGGGATTTCTTATACTTTCTCTTGATTCCTCTTCTTCTTCTTCCTAATACTTAGATTATGGAACTTGGAAACTATCAAAACTCTCCATATCTCTTTCCCTATTATGGCCGAAACCCTCTTGGCTCTCTCTCTCTCTCTCTCTTACTTTGTTTTGTTAGCTTTCTAGGAAATAAAATGAAAGAAAAGAACAAAATAGATTTTTGTTAATAAATTAAGTATAGATATATTATGTATATCTATATAAATTCCCCCACATTCTCTCTTTAATCATTAAGGTGTTTCTTGCAAGCTTGAGGTTGCTTGTAAGCTTGGTAAAAGATGTTGGTTTAATAGAAACTTGACACATGTGAAGAGTTGGTGTGAGTTAGTAAAATGAAATCATTACACCACATCCTTGACTTCTCTCTCTCAACAAGTTAGTGGTTACTTGCAAGAATAAATAAAATTGGTGGCTCCATCCATAAGGTGACACCACACAAAGATAATCACCAACTAAAGCAAACTAATCATTACATGCATCTCCCATTCCTTTCCTTGCATTGACCAGCCACATGGCCTTGCTATCTTACATAACATTTATTTTATTTATGCTTTAATCAATGACTAAACTAACCCTCCATATATGGATTTAGATTGGGCCAAGCTTGGGCCTTGCTAATTAATTCTCTTGGGCTAATTCTTTTAGGCACTAATTAAAATACACTTGGGCCACCATCTCCAATTGATTGGGCCACTAGAATACTTGTCCTTTAAATCAAATATTGGGCTAGCTCAACAATTTAATTGCTATTAAATCAAATAGCCACAAGCCTCTTGCTCAAATAAACACTTGGGCCAGAAATAAATTCTTTGGGCCTTAATATCATATTAGTCCCATATTTTAATCTTGATCATACCCTAATCATTTAGTTAGAGTCTCCTTACACACATTAGTAATTTAATTCCTTACTCACATATCTTTAATTTTCATAACCCAATTAGACTTGCTATTCTTAGGTTATAAAATTAATTAATAGAAACGTATAAAATAAATCTCTAAGGATTAGTATATATTTTTATATACTATCATTCTCTTAAATCATAACCCATTAGGTTATTTAATTATCCTACCTAACATATGTATTAGGTTACATAACTTTATTCTTCATCTCTTTACAAAATAAATGTACACACATTATATAATACATATTTACGCAATCACGTACCTAATTCACATATGTCCTAACATATTTTTCCTAGTTTATTAACTTATTATCACAAATTGACTTAATAAGTTATAAACACATACATACTCATATCAATAATCAATTACTTAAGGATTGTAAATCCTTTTAATTTAGTAATCAAGGCTAACATTCAAGCTATGTTAATTTCTTACATAACTTTCATTACTCTTCCTTGAAAATGATTAAGTATACTTCTTAGTTAAAAAAAATTAACTATCTAGCTTAATTATTATATACACTTATATGATTCAAATACTTTCTCTTTTAAGAAAAAAAAATTATTCGAAAATTTTGAATTATGTGAAATTCTGGGTTCTCACAGATTCAGACGATGGAGAGCCCATGGAGGACATTGATTCCCACATCTATGAGGATCCACCTACTGGGTTGCTAGCATCTCCTTTAGATTCTCCTAGTACTAGCACTATTGTGATCCAGCATTCAGCACAGTACATCGAGCAGAGTCTTCATTTGATGACCATCGAAAGAGATCATGCTAGAGCCTTGATGTTGATAGCCCTTGATGGGAGAGACGTAGCTATGTTAGAGAGAGCTGAGGCATTAGCTCGTAGAGACGCTGATGTTGTTGAGCGAGATGAGGCCAGATCAGCCAGAGATGTTGTGATAGTTGAGAGGGATAGTGCCATATCTACCTGGGACGTAGCCGTTACAGATGGTACTACAGTCAGGTCCCTTACCACTGGCATTCTTGTAGAGATGAGCACATACATTGATGAGCATAGAGTCACCATGTAGATAGCTGTAGATCTGTTAGCTGGTGTGGATACCCTTGTACAGGAGACCACAACGTCACCTTCTTCTGCTGAGAAGGATGCCATGTTAAGCTTGATAGCTCGCATATACACTGATTTGTAGATGAGCTTGTATTTTCCTGTACAGACTAGCTTAGCCATTTTGTCATGTACAATTTACATTGTGTATATCAAACAACATTACATATATAGCAGAGAAATATATTTTTGATAACTTCCCTTTTAGATATGTCTGGACACTTGCGATCTTGATGTATTCTGAATTCCTCCTTGATGGATGGACACTGAGTTGTCTCTGGATAGTTTAGAATAGATCATTGATCTGTGTGGATCGCTACCATCTTTGGTGTCTTGGGAATAGTTTATGTATGGAATTGTGGAGAGGAGTGTGACTTTCCTCTCTGAGATTGACCGCACCACAGATGGTCGCCAGTACTCCTATTTAGGAGGAGCCTAGTTAATTCCATCTCTTATGGATTGGTATTGCTCTTTGAGGCAAAACCGCAGCTTAGATGATCGCCGAATCTCCTATTTAGGAGGAGTTCAGGTAATTCTATCCCTTTGGTCTGAAGCCGAATGAAATGTGATGGATTGAAGTTTGATCCCAGTACCAGATGACAAGTGTTTGTGTTTTGGTAGGGGGCGAGACCGAACCATAAATGGCTTCCTACATACTCCTATTGAAGAGGAGATCAGGTCTTTGTAGTTCGAACCTAGTGTAAGAGGTTCAACGCTGTTTGTGGCAGAAAGGGTGTAGAAATGTTTTTGTTGTTTTTATTTTTATAAGGAGAAGGGTGTAGAAATGTTTTTTATTTTTTTTGTTTTATTGCGACCGGGCCATATAAAATGATTGCCTACGTACTCCTATTGAAGAGGAGATCATGTCGACGTAGTTTGCCCCTCAGGACGATTCGTAGCCAAAGAACTTGATCCCATATGCAGGTCAGACTGCGGGAAAAAAAAAGTTTGATCCTAAGTTCAGGATAAACTGTAAGTGTGGAAAAGTTTTATCCCATATGTGGGGACAAACTGCAAGTGTGAAAGGTTCAATCCCTAGTGGGATAACCGAAGTTGTATGAACGGAGTGAAGCCATGATGCTGGCTTGAAGAGTGTGTTTCCCTGAGGGGCAAAATGTGAAAAGAGTTGTATGTAATAGAGGGTTAAAGAACCGGAATGACTGGTGATCTGATGATCCAACACCAGGATATTTGCTTGATGGTAACTTTAGACATAGTACCGTTTTACGGTGTCCAAGTTGAAGAGTTGTGGAAATTCATCGCCGTCTATTTCCTGTAATCTGAGAGTGCCTCCTGTCAATACCTCCTTGACAACAAATGGGTCTTCCCAATTTGGGGTGAATTTTCCTTTGGACTGATCTTAGTTGTCAAGTATCTTCTTTAAAACCAAGTTATGTCGCTTAAACTACCATAGCTGGACTTTTCTGTTGTAGGATCTGGCGATCCTTTGTTGATATAATTGACCATGGAAGATAGCCGCAGTTAACCTTTCGTCTATTAGAGACAATTGGTGATACCTGTCTTGTACCCATTGGTCTTCATCCAGTTGAGCATCTATCAAAACTCTGAGGAATTCCGTTTCAACTTCTATGGGGAGCACTGCTTCCATCCCATAGGGGGTTGCCCAGTGGAAGTGCGTATTGATATTATGTAGGCTAACAGAGTAAGAGGCAGTAAGTCAGGCCATCCTTTGTGGTTGGCAGACATCTTTTACATGATCTTCTTGATATTTTTGTTAGCCGCTTCAACAATACCATTCATCTTTGGACGGTAGATGACGGAGTTAAGATGTTTGATGTGGAATTTACTGCATAACTACTCCATCATTGTGTTGTTGAGGTTATTAGCATTGTCTGACACAATTACCTCTGGTTGTCCATATCAATAAATGACATTATTTCTGATAAAAGCAATGATGACTTCTTTAGTAACCCTGGGGAAGGAGGCTGCTTCTACCCACTTGGTGAAGTAGTCGATCATGGTGAATATAAATCTATGCCCATTACTGGCTTTGGGATCGATGGGTCCGATCACGTCCATTTCCCACATTGAGAAGGGCCAAGGTGAACTCATATTGTGGAGCTCCTTTGGAGGGGCGTGGATGGCATTTTCATGAATTTGGCATTGATAGCACCTCTTGACGTGATCATCGCAGTCAGCTTTGAGGGTAAGCCAGTAATGTCATGTCCTGAGAATCTTCTTAACAAGTAGGGGGCCGCTCATGTGTGGGCCACAAACTCCACCATGGACCTCATCCATGAGCCTCTGAGCTTGGTCCTGGTCCAGACATTTGAGGAGACCTAGTCCTGCATCTCTTTTGTAGAGTACATCTCCGCTCAGGTAGAATTTCATAGCAAGTCGATGGATCCGCCTTTTCTCAGTCGGGCTCGCCTCAGCGAGTGTAGATCCATCTCATAGGTACTCCTTGATATGCTGATACCAAGGGTGTTGGATGGGAGGTAGCTCATTCGATACTTCTCCAGCATAGTTCCCATAGGATGGTGCCTTGTGTAGGACAAATGTGACGCTTGGCATGTGTTCCTTGTCAGGCATGTGAATTAAGGAAGCCAAAGTTGCTAACGCGCCTACAAAGTCATTCCAATTACGAGGAATGTGCAGAAAGGATATTTCTTCGAACTCCAAAGCCATCTGTAAAACTTGCCGATGGTAAGGCAGCAAATGTAGCTCTTTGGTTTGATAGATTCTCGTGGATTGTCTGATTACCAACTCCGAATCCCCAAAGACAGTTAACCGCCTGATGCCCATTGAACGGGCAAGTTTTAGCCCCATGAGACATCCTTCATACTCAGCTGTGTTGTTGGTGATGACAAACTGTAATTTGACAGCGACGGGATACTACTCCCCCGTACCAGATACCAGAACTGCTCCAACACCAGAACCTTCCATATTAACAGCTCCATCGAAATACATTTTCAATGTATGGCATGTATCGTACTGATGGTGTTGCTAAACTGTTATTACCCCTTCATCTAGGAAGTAGGTTTCCAAGGGTTTGAAATCCCCTGAAGGTGCGGCGGCCAATTGATCCGCAATTCCTTGACCTTTGATGGACTTTTGTGTCACGTAGACGATATCAAATTGTTGTAGGATCAACTGTCATCTAGACAGCCGGCAATTTAGCATGGGTTTATTGAACATATATTTGAGAGGATCCACGTGAGATATGAGATGAGTTGTGTGACCATGGAGGTAATGCTGTAACCTCATGGAAGCTCATGCTAAAGCAAAACAAGTCTTCTCAATTAGAGTGTACTTATGTTCACTGTTACTGAATCTTTTGTTAAGGTAATAGATAGCTCGTTCTTGGACTCTATTGTCTTTCTGTCCCAACATGCAGCCCATGGCATTGTCACTTATGGACAGGTACATGAATAGGGGAACATCATCCCTTGGGGGGGTACCAAAATAGGAGCTTTGACTAGCTATTCTTTGATTGTGAGGAAGGCCTTCTGGCGCTCGTCGTTCCATTTCATGGAGGAGTTCTTCCTTAACAACTTGAAGATAGGCTCACAGGTTGCTGTGAGTTGAGAGATAAATCTGTTAATGAAGTTGATTCTTCCCAAAAATCCCCGTATTTCCTTCTCTATTTGAGGAATGGGCATTTCTGTGATGGCTTAGATTTAGGTGGGATCCAGCTCAATCTCTTTGTGGCTGACTAGGAATTCTAGCAACTTGCCTGATTTAACGCCAAAGGCGCACTTGGCTGGATTCAACTTCAAGTTATACTTACGCAACCTGTTGAATAGCTTCATGAGATGGTCTAAATGGTCTTCTTCCCTTCAGGACTTGACAATGATGTCATCCACATAGATCTCTATCTCCTTGTGCATTAAGTCGTGGAAAAGAGCCATCATAGTTCGTTGATAAGTGGCTCTGGCATTGATGAGGCTGAATGACAACCGTCTATAGCAAAAAGTTCCCCAAGGCATGATGAAAGCAGTTTTCTCACGATCTTCCTCAGCAACCATAATTTGATGGTATCCTGCAAAGAAATCCGCAAAGGAGTACATGCCGTATTGAGCAGTATTGTCAATGAAAATGTGGATAAATGGCACAAGAAAGCTATCTTTAAGGCAAGCTTTGTTCAGATCCCGGTAATTCATGCAAACTCGCACCTTTCCTCCAGGCTTAGGCACGTGAACTATGTTGGATATCCACTCAGGATATGTGGACACCATGATAATGCCAACTTGAAATTGTTTCACAATTTCTTCTTTCACCTTTAAACTCCACTCAGGTTTCAATCGCCTGAACTTCTACTTAACTGGCTTGAATCCCTCTTTAATGGGAAGGCGATGAAGAACAATGTCATTAGATAAACCCACCATATCTTCGTGAGACCATGCAAACACATGCTGGAATTGGGTAATAGTGTAACCATGTCATTCCTTTGGTTTGGGGTAAGGTCTGAACCAATCTGGATTAACTTAGGGCTTTCTAAGGTTCTGAGATTGAAGGAAGTGGTTTGATCAAGGTTGGGTTTAGCTTTATCTTCGATCCATTCTTTAATCTCCAGAGGCACCTCAATGTCCTCATGTATTTCCATCAAGGCTGAATCCAACTTTACATCAAAGTTACAATCCTTGTGGAGAAGAGACATCTTATCAGCAAGTACATGCACATCTAAATTCAAAGTCCTGAAATAAAATATGTTTTCACTTAGTATATATGAAATGGTTTAATCATACAAAGTGTTAGCTTGTACTGACAAAATAACTACTAATATTGTACAGAAAAGTAAGCAGTTATGATATCTACAGGGCATAAAGAGTTCCTGCCCATTTTACTCTCGTCGACCAATGCAAGGAGTGTTGCTCCAATCGTCGACCAATGCAGAAAGGTTTGCACATTGACATAGTGATGTGACACTGCTAAACGGGTCGGTGAAACCGAGATTCATTTGGGTCCGGGGACTTGATTATGCGGAGGGAAGGTGTTAGGCACCCCCTGACATCCGTGTTACCACGGTAACCGCCACTTTTCAAGAAATTGTTTATATGAATGTGTGTGGGGGGGGGTCAATGTGCTGTTTATTTGGAAGTAGTGCGAGGCCTCGTTCGCACCTATATACACATGGTTTGAATTTGTGTAAAAATTCAGTTTTAAACAAGATATGATAGTGATGTTTTATAAAAGAGGTTTTTTTCAAACCCTTGTGCTCAATAGTAATTGAGACCTTTTACACTCCCATTTTTATCAAGTGTTCGGCTGGATTGCTTTTAATTTTCGAGATGCGAAGCATCTTCGAGAAAATAATGTACAAAGCAGTGCCGAAATCCTCGTGGGAATGAAAACCATCTGAGGAAATCTAAACACCGTGAATAAATGTACAAGCTGCTTACAGCTGAAAATGTCCATCACGGGAACCGAATCTAGATCCAGTAGACTGAATCTGTGATCACATGATTCCTAGGCTCACATGATGCCGCAATTGATAATAAACCAATAAGCAGGTATATATATAAAAGCTGTAAATATATATATACAGACATGATCAACCACCACGAAGCACCTCCATGGGGGATCAGAAATGTAAATAAAGCTGTAAAAGCAATCAACCACCACAAAGTGAACTCTAGGCGGGACGAAAAGTAAAGAAAGCTGTAAAGACGGTTAACCGCCACGAAGTAAACTTCAGGCGGGACTAAACGTGTATGTATATATATATATATATATATATATATGTACAAACTAAAATGAAACCATGAACCGAAGTCTGGGCAAACACACGCAACACGACTCTCAACGTGAATAATAGTGTGTGTAAAGATGAAGAGAAATGCTTTAAAGTGTGTGAGAAGGCTTACAGAGGGCTGCCAAAGAAGACTTCTATATCTTTAAAGGGATGAACACACGGCTCCTGCCAGTACAAAACGTAGCTATTTGTGAGCTCACAAGTGTTTAAAATGAGAAAGCACTCAGTGTAGGGTGAGTACAGAGCAAATTTGAAAGGGCTACCTCGCCTTTTTCTTTTTTAAAATGGCCACCCCAAGCCCTCTATCTATAGAGGGGGAAGCCGCGGGTGTTCCTGCGGCTGCCCTGGGCTTCGCGGATCTCGTCGTCTCGAAGTACGTGCACGCATGCACTATAATGTCCGCTCGATCTTTCATAATTGCAATCTGGGCATCCGACTAAGGTATGTAAGACCTATTTCGGACCGTCGTTGTCGAGAGTTACGCAATAATATGGGATTAGAGGTTGTACGAAGTCAGGAAGATGGGACCATGCCCTTCGGTCTTCAAGCTTCAAATTCTATCCGTTATCCTGCGTAATAGTCACTCGATATTGGACTTCCTTGGTTCTTGTGGGACATTGCTGTGTAGAAATGTATGTATGAAATGTTGAGACGGTGTGATGTGACGTCAAGGTGGCAAGTTGATGACTTTGTCCCTCACCGGGGTTATCGCCGGTTTGGGTTGATAAAGAAGACGTTGCTCAGGGTTATCTCTGAGATTGGACTGCTGCAAGTGTTGAAGGTCCTCAGTGTCATCTTTGAGGTGTGCCTGTCTTTCGAGTGTTATCTCTGGGTCTTGTACTAAGTGCCTCGGTGTGAGTGTCAAGGTTGAAGCTGATTGCATCCATTTGAAACAAACATTTTCGGGGTTATCTCCGGAACTGTATTCCTTGGAGTTATCTCCAAGGTTGGTAATTGCTACTCCTAGTGTTGGGACTAAGGCTCAATATCTCGGGGTTATCTTCGAGATGAATCGGTCTTCTCCGGTGGAATTTTCGGTAATGGAACTGCATGCCTCGGGATTATCTCCGAGGTTGGAACTGATACTTTCGGTGTGTGTTCTGGGGTTGAGACTGAACCTCCGGTAGTATCCGGACTGGATATGAGCTGTCTTTGTGACATCCCAAGAATTTGGATATTTAGAAAATATTAAAATATTGAATTAAGGTTAAATAATAAACCTATACAGAAAATAAGTGAATGGATTTGAGATTTTCGAGAAGGAATTTTTGTGAATTTAAAATTTATGTGGTGAATTATTCGGGGTTAAGGGTATACGTGAATATGTTGTGTGTTTATGGTTGTATATGTGTACAGTATGTGGTTAAGGGTCAAGGGTTGACCAGACAGTAGCAAACCCTAGTATTATATTAAGAACGTCAACGTTCAGTTAGAAAATTCTTACGATTTATAAGAAACCCTAAAACCGGTTCTGAAAACCCTAATTTCAGTTCCAGGAATTCGAAACCCTAATTTGGGAATACAAATGCTAGTATAAGGTTTAACATTATTAATTATAACTAAATTAGGGAAACCCTAATTATTTACTTGAATCCCTAATTTTAAATTGGAAACCCTAATTTTTTGGGTTATAAACCCTAATGCATTATTATGAAACTTAATTGCTAAATTAGCAATTTTAATTACGAAATATTAATCCTAATTAGCAAGCTTAAATAATGATTAGTAAATTTTAATATAATTAGAGAATTCTAATTATAATTTAGAAATATTAATTTTCTATTTTGGAAACCTAATTTAGAAATCCTAAAATTTTATTTTTAAAACTTAAGGGTTAAACCCTAAACCCTAAGGGTCATGGCAAAAGTCATGTATGCCATTAAAATTAAAATCAAAATGACTAATTAAAGTACTCTTTTTGTATTTTTATAAGTTAGCTTACAAATCTTGCCATATCTTTGGGTTGGTGACTAACCCTAGCTCTAGCCTAGCATGTGCTCTAAAATACAGTCATCAACCATTTCACAACAACCAAGTGCATTGTATCATATCATATTTATAGATTTAGAGAGAGAGAAAATCACTTACTTTACTTTTCATTTTTTTCAAGACTTTTCTCTCTCAAGAATTTCGAGATTTAGAGTGAATATGAGTGTTAAGTTAAGACTATATCAGCCCTCAGCTTTCCAAGATCAAGATCAAAGGTCAGAATCAAGAATCAAAGTGTAAAAGAGGTATAAACCCTAAATCTTAAAAATCAGTGATCTGATGTTATATGTTGTTGTTTATTGGTTAGAGTTGTGTTATAGGATGTCAATTAGTGATCTGAGTTGTTATAACTTAGATCCATAACATCCAGATACACGAATATAAAAATTTTACAAATATGAAAAAGTTGGAAAATATGGCCTGACAGCCATATGTTAGGGCCCATATATCTTTCTGTATTAGGTTTTAGTTGTGTTTTATGTTATAGATATGTAGTATGCCACGTGGACTAGGATCTGGAACTGAAATCAGGTTCCACTAGTACAAAATAGTAAATAGACAACACTTAAACCACAACGTTTTTATAAAAAAACGTTGTGATATTTTTTTTAATAACGTTTTTTAACAAAATGTTGTAGATATATATGAAAAAATATTATCTATTTAAAAGGGTGTTTTTTAATTTTAACTAGATAATGTTTAAAAAAAATATTATCTATATAAAAAACACGAAGCAAAAATTCGCGAAATAGTGAAAACTTAAAATAAAAAAACATAGTTTTTCATTCCCTCTCCTTATTTCTATCTCCCCAGCCCCTTCCTCTCTCTCTCCAGTCCGTAGCCTCTCGTTTCTCTTTGCCTAGGGTTTTTGCTCTGCTTTTGGCTTTTGTTTCTTTCTTTTTTCTTAATTACTCTTACTAGATTTACTCAGGTTTTCGATTTCAAGTGTTAGTTTTGTTATTGCAATGGAGTTCGGAGTTTCTTGGAAGAGAGGGAGGCCATAAGCTACTGTGAACGACAACGGCGGCTTGAAGAAGTTGAAACAAGGTTTTTATGCTCAAAACTTTGGTTTACTTTAGCTATAGTTTGAGTGCAGATGTCAGTGAGTCTGAGAGTTCTAGTAGTTTCTCTTGTCGCCGGTTCAATTCTGAAGGTGCGTCCAGTTCTATGGCCTCGTCTCCGCTCGCTCGCCGTGGTTTGACTAAGTATTCTTGTTTTCTGCCGCCGTTTCCGCGGCCATTGATGTTCGCTGTGATTGGAGGTATAGATGTGGTGGTTTGGGAGGAGAAGCCTTAGAAATCGGAGACTGATTTGTCTGGTAAGTACTCTTCTGACTTTAATTTCTTCATTTTCATGGTTTAATCGTACATTTGATGCTAAACCGACACAAATCTGTTCAAGTTGATTTGGGTAATTGCTACTCAAGTTTGATGAAGTAAATAGACCGTGCTCTGCATCATTTTACTGACTTTTCATGAATTTGATGCTAAATAAAGATAAATGTGTTATAAATTATTTTATTAAATTACCTAATCAATTTAATGAAGTAAACAGGTCATACTCTGCATCATTTTTACCAAACTTGGTTGCAGTTATGGATGGTGTTACAATTTTTTCCAGAAGACAAGGGCGGAATATAAGGATTAAAGTGGTTGTTGTTGGACCATCTTTAGGACCTGCAGATCCTATTATTGATGTTTTTCTCCTTAAAAATAAATCAATTAGAAACTCTAGAACTGTAAATTTTACAGTCCTTAATTTCAGTTATTTCTTATTTGGACATTTTCTACATATATTCCCATTAAAGAAATTCTTGATTGTTTTTGTTTTGTTTTGTTTTTTTGGGGGGTATCTTCGCAACCTTTTGCTGGGTGGGTAAACTATATTTTTTTGCTATTAGATTTTTTATTTTATCATATACAAAGTATTTTTATAAACTATTTTATTATTACTTGATTGGTAACTGATCATTTTCATGCAATTGATTGTAAATTCATTATATTGTCTTGTGAATTACTAATAAATTCTTCTCTTTGAAAGTATGATACGACAACAATTGACAAATACTGAAGATATACGTCGAGTACGAAAGAGAGCTCCCTGTACTAGGCCTGAAATATTGATGATTCAAAAACAGTTCTCAGAAGATGAGATCTTCAGTGAAACTATATTTACAAGTGAGCTCCTGGTAATAAAATTTAGCACGTGTTCACTTTGTCATAATTATGTATTTTTGAAATTTGATGATTTGACCCTCATCGACATACATTTTGTTACAATGGATGCATGACATCGGATTCTGGCTTTATATCTGCTATATTGCTCCAGAAACTTATGTTTGAGAATTGAGTTTCTTTTATGAATATACATCATTTATGTGTAAATTTTCTCTCAGGAGTCTGGGTCTTGGTGTGTTTTGGTTTAAAGTAAACTCCTAGTTTGTGATGTTTCAACTATAATTTTCCTGTGTGTGCACATGTTGTCCTACTCCATGACAAACAGGTAATCTTGTCAGAAAATTAGATAATTTACCTGTATGATAGGCATTCAGTTTTTGGACATGTATTAGTTTCAAAAACGAATGAGTATATTTATCACTAGCCTGTCCGTTGTCCGTATTGTTTAGAAGATAATTAGTTTTTCATCCTTGAGCTTTGCTGTTTCTGGTGAATGATGTATCTGCTACTTATTCTGTATATTTTCTTGAGCCAGCGCCCAAAATTTAACTTCAGAATTGAGGAAGTAAGGTAAGTATTAGCTTCTTCTGGTGCCCTTCTTGAAGTATCCTTTCAGAAGGCAGCTATATGTTGTACGGTTATCGTGGAGCAGCACTAGCAGCAATGTCATATATGTCCTATGAGTATAGAACTTTACTCTTCATATTTCTTTTGTACATGTATTCAAGTACAGGTGTTAATTAGGATTTAATCATAATTAGCCTAAGTGATGCAATATTGGCTTTATTGATTTGCTGAGCCTTGCAGGTTTCTTGGAGGTTAGCCTAACTTCTCTATTGGAATCTCTGACTTGTATCTCTGAAGGATCATTTGTAAGCCAATCGATAAAAATCATCTCACTAAGGTACTAAGTTCAGTCTTTAAGTTGTGTACAGTTGATGGTAAAGGGTCTTTACATTGGAAACTAATTAAGAATTTCCTTTCTGCAGAGATTTTCCAATCGAAATGGAAAGGCCTTACAGTTTATCTATGGTAGCAAGCAGTTTAGAACCAAAGGGGGACTGCCTGCAGGAACTGCTACTACAAATGTGTATCGTAGTTCACAGTACAAGAAAACAATGAAGGCAATGCAGACCCCGTGTTGGGTGGTAAAAGCGGCGCAGGTACATAGGCGCGGGTGCATAGGCGTAAAAGATAGTGAAATCCACAATTAATATATATATATATATATATATATATATATATTTTTTTTCCTTTCTGAAATTTGTTGCTAACTATTACTGTGATTTTATTTCTATGCGTTACTTTAGTTGATAAAGTAGAGGTCTCATAAATTTCTTGAGGAGATTCCTGATTTGTCTGCACTTTTCGAGTTTGTATTTGCATTTTAAATGTGCTTTTTTTGAGTCTTTCATAGTTTATTGAATAATATCTATTGGACTGTGTTACACCCTAATATCTTGTTTATTGGGTATCTTATAAGCTTTTAATTGTGGCAGTGATATTCTGAATACTACATCAAACCAATTTCAAGTGACATGGATCGTTTGAAATCAATCAAGAAACATAGGATAGGAAGGAGATCAAAACAACTTGAAAAATATGAGCAGAAAATGAAGGAAGAGCGACAAAAGAGATTTCGTGAAAGGCAGAAGGAGTTCTTCAGTGAGATAGAAGTTCACAAGTATGTGCTGCGTTATCAGTTCAATTCCTAATAATATATGCTCTCACCATTACTTCAATAATAATATATGGCTCTCTAGTTTGATTTGGTCTGGTTTTTAAACAGTTTGGTTTCTAAGACTGCTCGTTAAACCTTAAATTTAGGGAAAGACTGGATGATGTATTTAAAATGAGGAGAAAACCAAGTTACGGGTTTCCTTCTTGTTGTAGGATGCAAAATCAGATCGTGTTAAGAAACTGCTGAAAGAGACTGAAAAATATCTTCAAAAGCTTGGATCAAAGTTACGGGACGCAAAGGCCATGAGTAGATGCTTTGAGACAGAAATGGATAATAATCAAAATGACATGACTAGTTGCCATTTTTGGTTGCAGGTTGGGAGGCATTATATTGTCGATGCAACTTCAGAAGAGGAAACCCAAATGAGCTCGGTTGTCTCTGTGTCTGTTAATAGGCAAGTGCGTATATGTGGGCTGACAAAACGTGGGCTACGCTAGCCACGTTGCATGCCTTCCTTTCATGGATCCCTCTGGGATATATCTTTGAATCCCCACTGGTTTGTACATTATACTTGCCTTCTTATTTTTTTCTTATGGAAAACACAGATTTTGGACTTGTTCTACCTGGAGTAGGCACTGAAGTTTGAATTTATTCATGTTTAATGCTAAAAAAAATGTGAACTTTACTAATCTCCGGTATGTTACTTTGTCTGGCAGCTAAAAAAAATGTGAACTTTACTAAAAAAAAATGTTTTCTTGAATTTCAATGAATTTGATACCATTCCCTCAGATTTCTTTCACAGGCTTAGTAGTGTAAGAGTCCTTGCTTTAGACAGTAATCCGTTTAATGCGAGTGTTGGATGGTCTATACCTGATGAGTTGTAGGAGTCAGCTCAATTGACTAATTTTTCTAGTTCTAGTTGCAATGTGGTTGGGCCTTTGCCAGATTTTTTTGGGAAATTGCCATCCCTCACATTACTGAGACTTTCTTCTAACAGATTATCTGGTAAAATACCAACAAGCTTTTATGAGTCCATGTTGCAGGTTTTGTGGTTGAACAATCAAGTTAGAGGGGGAATGACTGGCCCAATCGATGTAATTGGGTCCATGGTAGGACTGACTGAGGTATGTCTTCATGGTAATCACATTACTGAGCTTTTATGAGTCCATGTTGCAGGTTTTGTGGTTGAACAATCTTACTGCTCTTGTTGGTGCTCGCCTCATTGCCCTCCATTCCTCTGTAAGTTTCTTAACTAACTGATAATGACATATTGCAATTCTATTGCTCTAATTCTTATTTTCCTAGTGTTTCAGTTTTGACTTTTCTCTTTTTCCCCTCTTTCACCTGATTCTTGCAACTATTTTTTCGTTCGGTTGGTACACTAACACAAGTTTATGCCTTTAATCATTAATCCAACAAGTAAAAAGGATCTTATGTTGATACATTAGCGCAATATCTCTTAGTTGTTAGAATCGTAATTGACATAGTTTATGTGGACCGGTAGATCTTATATTTAAATTTCTAATTATCAACATCTTATGAAGTTGGTGACTCCAAAATATTAATGTTGCTTTCGCAGGAACTCAGCTTGGACTTCAGATTGAATTTGTAATATTTACATTAGTTGGCTGAATTTGTAATATGGAGAATACAAGATTCGTGAATGGAGGACTCAATCAAATGCGAGCAGCAATGATATTCTTAATTGTGGCGGTGATATTCTTTTGGCTGCTGCTAATATGTTTTCATATAAGAAATGATAGTGTGCAGTATGTGTGAATTTGAGATGCATATATGGATAGTTTGGTATATATTTTGTGGATGTAATAATTTAAAATTGTAAACGAATGGTATTATTGGAATGTATTTTGAATGGTTATACATTTTGGCTTTAAATTTAAATGAGAATTTAGACTTTTTAGATATTTATCATGTCATTAGCATATTGCAGGTGCATTGGTAATATAGGTGAACCACAACCTTATTATTTTTTTTTATCTACAACATTTTAAAAATATTGTCTGATATATTAAAATGCAACATTTTTATTCAGAAAATGTTGTGGAATCATACCTTCTATAACGTTTTCAAGCATTTACTAATTTATAAAAAATAAATCTATAACGTTTTTTCTTAAAAAACGTTGTCTAATGTGTTTAACTACAACGTTTTAAAAACGTTGTGTAAGGGTGTCAAATAGATGACATTCGTAAATTCACGTTTTGCTGAATGAAATTATAACGTTTTTTTTCGCGTTGTATATTTACTGTTTTGTAGTAGTGTTTTTATCATGTTTATATTGCAAGTTATGAACGGTCAAACCAAGTTGACCGATCACAACTTCTTTCTAGGCAGCCCATAAATTTTCATATTTCGTCTGACAAGTTTTTGCAGGCTCTAGATCTTGTCGTGTTTTATGTTTTAGGTCATGTTGTTGATTTGATGTTATAGACTGGTGTATGAACTACTAACTCATGCTATTAGATCACCTAGATTAACAGTAGAATAAAAGATATTTATGGTCAAACCACCGTTGACCATCACGCCGGATGACTGGATAACCCAGAATCTTCAAGGAGCAGTTTCTTGGCACCACTTTGACCGACCAAGATCTTTTAAGTTTGATATTATTATGTTGATATGATGTTGTAGTGTTGTTCCTGACATCAATACTACACGATTGGACCAATAAAACGTATAGTGTAAACCTGGAAAGCTTAGATTCTATGGCTCAAAGTATACATCATGAACTGTTCTGCATTTTTGAAAAATCCAGAAATGAAGAACAGTCTCTGACATGATTTTTAAGGGCTAATATCTCTTTGATGTATTGTTATTTGGACCTAAAATTAGTTTGTTAGTGTAGTATTACATTCATACTACATGTGTAACGCATCAAACTGCCCAGAATCATGAACAACAAAGTTTTAGACTTGGTCAAAGTAGGTACCTGGTAATCTGGCTATGAAGATCTAGGCTTGGCCCAAGAACAAGAAGAATACTTATAGCGACAGTCATGTCGCTATAGGCACCCTTAAACGACAGTTTCTTAAAAAAATAATTATTTTAATTAATAAATTGAAATAAATAGTTTTTAATTATTAAAAATACAAAATAAATTCTTAAAAATTATTTTGAAGTCTAAAAATTAGTTTTTAATTATTTTGAGTATATTTCATAAATATTTAATATTTTTAGAATATAAATGGTATTTAATTTATTTAATTATAATATTATATAAATTATTTAAAAATAATTTTAATACATGAAAAATCATGAAAAATTATATTATGGTATAAGAAAATATTTTAAGTTATTTATAATGATTTTTAATATTTTGTGATAAATTTCATTAATTAATCAATATTAATGATAATAAATTTGTTTAATAAATATATTAAATAACTTATGAAAAAATAGAATTAATGATTTAAAAATCATATAAAAATTATTTAAGTGTTATAAAAATATTTTAAGTAATAAAATATAACTTTTGATAGTTTGTCATGAAAATATTAATATTTTAATATTAATAGCAATTACCGGATAATGAATTTAAGAGTTTAAATATTATATGAATATGATTTTAAGATATTAAAAATACTTTGATATATTATAAATATATTATAATATTATGACATGGATTTCATTAATGTTTGATATTAAATAAATATTAATGATAAAAGAATTAAGTGATATTTAATTAATTTAATTACGATATTAATGATTGGAAAATCTTTTTAAATGATAATAATTATGTGAAAATTATTACGAGCTTATGAAAAATATTTTGACTGATAATATAATTATCTTAGATAATTGTTAAGTGTTAGACAGAGTTTAATTGAACTTAAACTCGAAATTTTATCCGACTAGACTGTCGGGATGTCAGAATTGTACTGAACTCGACTCAAACTGTAAAAGTTTGACTTGAGGTTAAATCTTATATGTGTTATAGACGGATAGGATTATGTGATAATGTGTTTAGGTTATTTTGAATACTGTGATGATGTTATTCTAATTTGTATATAAATATTATTTATATATTAGGTTCAGTCAAAGTTTATTAAATTGCATAGCGGTAATCAACGGTTCAGACAAGTTTTCGTTAACTCAACTTTGAGTTGTTTATTCAAATATAATTTGTGGTTAATCATTGCTGATTGCCATGCCTAAGAATTATTTAATTGCACTCTGTGCATATTGCATGTGTTCATTAGGTATGAAAGGCTGATCACCTTCATTACCATTCGGTCCAGATATATTTGTTCATATTAAATGCTTGTTCAGTCATAAAAATTTGTTCATGCTAATTCACAACTATATTGTTGAATTATAGCCAACCTATTATTCAAATTCTTTCAATCATGATATATCCTTAAATAAAATTATACTTGCTGGGCAAATTCATTGCTCACCCTTGCTATATCATGATAAACATTGCAGATTAAGACAAATACGTCGGATACAAGGAAAGGTCAAAGACAGTTCCAGCTTTAGTATACGTGTGCAGTTAGATTTGTAACAGTATTGTATATTAATGTTATTGTAAGTCAAATAAGTTATGAATTGTGTATTAAGTGAAGGTTACTCGACCTTGGGGAATAGTGTGTAAAGTTTATTGTATAAACAATTTATGTTTATATCTTCTGCAAATTATAATAGCGATAGAATGATTGAACCAGATCCGTGGTGATTTAGGACCCGGATTTGGGACTGTCATAGTTGGTATCAATGTTGTTGGTTATAAACCTAGGTTAGTGATCCTTAGACTAATAACCGCAGTGATTAGGATAAGATCTAACTCACATAAAGTTAGTTGGTCGGTAAGATTCAAACACGAATCTCAGCGAGTTATAAAGATACGGAGTTCCCTAACTCTTATAATAAAGTTGAACAGTAGTGACGAATAGATAGAGTCTAAAAGACTAAAAGTACAGTGGTAGGAGATCGTAAAAACAAAACGATCATAGTGTAGAAATAAATCGTAATATATACGATGAGATCACCCCGTGATCTAATAAGGTTATAGTATAGAGAATGATCAAGCGAATGATTGAAAAGTTTACAGCAAGATTGATGTGTGTCTATGAATGGGTACGAATTCAGGAAAGGATTATGAATACGGATTAAATAAAATTCGTATTGAGAAGGGAGTTAAGATTAGGTGGAGATTTTAATTGAGGACTCATGTCAGCAGCTACGTTGTATGATTCTTCGTATGGGAGTTGAATTGTACTTGGTGTAACAACCACTTAGTTGCTTACACTGATAATCATTGAAATGTATGTGTCGCGTTATTTTCTAAATGCATGTTAAGAGGGTGATTCCTTTCTCATATGTATATCAGATAGACAGGGTATAGGTAGAGAATATCAGGTTAAGTACGAGTTCTTAAAACTCATACTTATGGTACGTTCGTGACTCATGATTATATGAAATATTTATGAACCCTTCAGCGAATGGACGCCAAAGGTCTAACTAGGACAAGTTCGTAAACTCATATGATTATGGAAAGTTCCTGAACTCATGAGTGCGGTTTGACGAACTGGGTAGAATTAAGTGTGAATGGAATATTGAGGATTATAGGAACAGATAGACTGATTAAGTGAATGATCATTAGTGGAGACATAAGTTTTCCAAATCTTTTAGCTACGGTAGACTCACAATTTTTGACATCAAGTTAAATACGCACTATGTGCTTTTGAAAATAAATTTTTATTCTCCACTTTGGGAGACCATTGTGTTAGAGTGGACTTCGGGCCACCGACACATCGTTACCTGTTGAGGTAATAAAACTAATTTGAAATGAATTTTTGAACGGTTTAAAGAATAGTTTATGCTACGTATTTCATCTAGACGATAATGATTTGAAATATTAAAATATTTTTATTTATCACTTATGTACCATGTAACCTGGTGCAGAGATGATAAAAAGTTGATGGAGTTGTAAATGCATGAATACTTAGTGTGAATTCGATCTACAAATCATTGTTCCACTATTGTATGATGTGTTATGACAAAGTCACTCGATGATGGCATCCTCAAACGGGCTGTTAATACAGTACAACATCATGGCGTCATTTTTAAACTATTTTAAAATTTTAATTTGCTAACGGCGTTTGGCTACACACATTCGTAATTCGATTATAGATGATTATTGATATGAGTCTAAGCTATTTGATTCGGCTAGACCAACATTTATGAAAATCATAAGCCTTCTTTGAAAATTTTCCTGAACCAACTTATTTTGGTGTGGATTCCGATAAGACTGAGGTAAAAAATTTTGTGCCTACGGCAGTGACGAGAAACAGATTCGACCAGCAGAACTTAATAAGTACAGGGCATACCGGGCTAATTACCCACTATGTACGTAAGTTATGACGGTTCGCGGATGAATTTCCATATATCCTTTGCGAAAATGACAGACGATAGTCTATATATCTCCTCAGCATAATTTGAAAATTTTTACTCTTGTGAGGAATGTATTGGGTAGCATGTGATGATGAGAATGAATAGTGAATGGTTCAAGGTGTAAGGTGTAAGGTGTAAGGTAAATTTCGGGGACGAAGTTTTTAGAAGAAGGGGTGAATGTGACAACCCGAGAATTTGGATATTTAGAAAATATTAAAATACTGAATTAAGGTTAAATAATAAACCTAGACAGAAAATAAGTGAATGGATTTGAGATTTTCGAGAAGGAATTTTTGTGAATTTAAAATTTCTGTGGTGAATTATTCAGGATTAAGGGTATACGTGAATATGTTCTGTGTATATGGTTGTATATGTGTACAGTATGTAGTTAAGGGTCAAGGGTTGACCAGATAGTGGCAAACCCTAGTATTATATTAAGAACGTCAACGTTCAGCTAAAAAATTCTTATGATTTATAAGAAACCCTAAAACCGGTTCTGGAAAGCATAATTTCAGTTTCGGGAATTCGAAACCCTAATTTGGGAATGCAAATGCTAGTATAAGGTTTAACGTTATTAATTATAACTAAATTAGGGAAAACGTTTACTTGAATCCCTTATTTTAAATTGGAAACCCTAATTTTTTGGGTTATAAACCCTAATGCATGATTATGAAACTTAATTGCTAAATTAGCAATTTTAATTAGGAAATATTAATCCTAATTAGCAAACTTAAATAATAATTAGTAAATTTTAATATAATTAGAGAATTCTAATTATAATTTAGAAATATTAATTTTCTATTTTGAAAACCTAATTTGAAAATCCTTTAAACCCTAAGGGTTAAACCCTAAGGGTTAGGGCAAAAGACATGTCTGCCATTAAAACTAAAATCAAAATGACTAAAGTACCCTTTTTGTATTTTTATAAGTTAGCTTACAAATCTTACCATATCTTTGGGTTGGTGACTAACCCTAGCCCTAGTCAAGCATGTGTTCTAAAATACAGCCATCAGCCATTTCCCAACAACCAAGTGCATTGTATCATATCATATTTATAGATTTAGAGAGAAAACCACTTACTTTACTTTTCATTTTGTCCAAGACTTTTCTCTCTCAAGAATTTCGAGATTTAGAGTGAATATGAGTGTTAAGTTAAGACTATATCAGCCCTCAACTTTCCAAAATCAAGATCAAATGTCAGAATCAAGAATCAAAGTGTAAAAGAGGTATAAACCCTAAATCTTAAAAATCAGTGACCTGATGTTATATGTTGTTGTTTATTGGTTAGAGTTGTGTTATAGGATGTCAATTAGTGACCTGAGTTGTTATAACTTAGATCCATAACATCCACATACACGAATCTAAAGATTTCACAAATCTGGAAAAGTTAGAAAATATGGTCTGACAGCCATATGTCAGGGCCCATAGATCTTTCTGTGTTAGGTTTTAATTGTGTTTTATGTTATAGATCTGTAGTATGCCATGTGGATTAGGATCTGGAACTGAAATCAGGTTCATATTATGTTTATATTGCAAGTTATGAACGGTCAAACCTAGTTAACTGATTACAAAACTTCTTTTTGGGCAGCCCAGAAATTTTCATATTTCGTCTGACAAGTTTTTGCAGGCTCTAGATCTTGCCGTGTTTTATGTTTCAGGTCATGTTGTTGATTTGATGTTATAGACTAGTGTATGAACTACCAATTCATGCTATTAGATCACCTAGATTAACTGTAAGACCCCAACTTTTATGAATAAAGATGAATTTTCTATAAATATCATTTTTGAATATTATGGAATGAATTTGATATAATGTTGTAGTTGTGGATAATATTTATAAATTTTTCAAAGTACGCAAGTTGTTATATAATATTCGATTGGTCGGAGAATATTCGTTTTAACAGGGAATATTCGTACAACGACACAATCATTGGTGGACCCCACAACAAAATTATTGTCGGATTGAGAAAATGACAAAAATACTTTATGAAAATAACGGCGAAAGTTTTACCGTTAACTGTTGAAACACCCGGTGTTAAAAGTACAGTAATACGCGTGGTTGCATAGTAGCCCACGGTATTGATTATTGATGCTTACGTGAGAAGTCACTCAGTTCTGTTCAATTATTGCTACAGTAATTGCTACATAGTATCTCACGTTATTTGATTCAATTATTGTCGATGTTTTATATATTATTAAATCAATAATTGAGATGACAAAGTTATTAATATTATTATTTGCAAAATTAACGATGCCTAAAAGTTCTGTCAAAGAGAGGTTTGGTCACCTAATTGCGTGCTAATAGGAAGAAATCCTTATTGGAAAGTCCCATCTTTTCTGGGAACGACCTGGTCGATTAATATTGTGAATTATAATAATGATGATAAAGTTTGTTTTATTATTATTATAAATGTAACAAAACAGAAAACTTTTTATATAAAACATAATACTTTTATAAAGTTATTTGTTTTATTAGATTTTAAATAGAATATATTATATTTTATTATGTATATTGTTTGCATAGTACTTGCATAGTATTTGCATAATAAAATCTTTTTATATAAAACAGAATACTTTTATAAAGTTATTTATTTTATTAGATTTTAAATAAAATATATTATATTTTATTATGCATACTGTTTGCATAGTGCCTGCATAGTATTTGCATAGTAAAATCTTTTTATATAAAACATAATAATTTTATAAAGTTATTTGTTTTATTAGATTTTAAATAGAATGTATTATATTTTATTGCATAGTGCAACATAGTATTCTTTCCATTCTCCTATAAATAGGATGCTTAGTTAGAATTAAAAATCACACCAGAAATTCAGAGAATTCTTCTTCTATAATCTTGAGCGTATTTCTTTAGAGTTTAAGAAAGCTTTGAGCGTAGCAAATAGTGCAAGTTTTCTTCAAGTATATCCCCGCCTTACCCGATGGAATACTCTTCTTTTAAGGTAAGGGGTATTATTCTTTCGTATTCATGAAGAGAGTTATTTTCTTTCAATACTCGTAAGGGTTGTTATTCCATTCTTTATTATTCTGTTGGAATAACCTGTTTGTGCGGTCTATCGCATGCCTGGTGAATTCTGTTGTTATTCCATTCTTTATTATTCTTTTGGAATATCCTGTCTGTGCGGATTACGCATGACCTGGTTCCATTCTTTATTATTTTGTTGGAATATCCTGTCTGTGCGGATTACGCGTGACCTGGTTCCATTCTTTATTATTCTGTTAGAATATCTTGTCTGTGTGCAGATTACGCATGACCTGGTTCAATTCTTTATTATTCTATTGGAATAACCTGTCTGTGTGAATTAAGCACGCCTGGTGAATTCTTCTGTTACTCCATTCTTTATTATTATGTTGGAATAATCTATCTACGTGGATTACCGCATGGCGGCAAAAATCCATTTGCGGTTTCATATATTCTATTATACTCAGTTGGTTAAAGTTTTGGCTTCTATATTCCATGAAATTAGTGGAATATCCTTGATATTTGTGCTTCATCCAGTATCTTTTTATGGAAATATTCTTCTGGGTATTCTTGAATTTTACTCTACAAAACAGTATCATGTTGACAATTTGGACGTTATTGAGTTCAGGATAAATTAACTTATAAATCTTTAAATTTATTCTTGAACTTGTTTTGTTGAATTCTTATATCATTGTCATCATCCTCATGTTTATAATATGTTGAAAGTCATCTGTGCATATATGGACTTGGTATGATTATGACCAAGGATTATTCGGTATAATTATGACCGTAATGTTACAAATGATGTGGTAAAAATCCTCATTAGCCATAGTGCATTGATGGACAGTTGTTGACATGATCACGATCATTGATGAATACACGAATATCCTTGGCCCGTAGTGCATGGATAATTTGTGGTCGTGATACTAATGAATATCCTTGGCCGTAGTGCAGGGATGATGTGAATTATTTATTTTACTGAGTCTCAGCGATAAAAGTAATGAAAAACCTTTTAAATCATAGAAGATAGTAGATTTTATTCTCTACTTGACTCTTCTAATGGATTGCTTGTTCCGCTGCAGTTAAACTTGATGTTTGTTATATTTTATCAGTTTAACACTATTGAAGGCTAATGATAATTTATTATGTATTATCTTAGTCATAATATTTCTTACTGGGCTAGTTGAGCTCACCCTTTTGCTTTCATTGTTCTCTTCAGGAAATGAGAACGTAGTAGGGACTAGTCGGGGAACGAAGTGACGGTTCAGATGATAGCATTAGTAGTCCTCACTATTCTATGAAATAGTGTGACAATAAATGTATTGAGGACTTATTTTGAGTTTGAATACTGTCTAGAAGACACTATTTGTATTAAAACTCACAGCTCATGTTGTATATTTAAGGTTGTATTTGTATTTTGTACCATGTATTTGGCGACTCAGAATAGGTGATGTATACCTATTTTGGGGGCGTCACAGTTGGTATTAAAGCTTAGGGATATGATTCTTGCCTGAGATGTGAGACAAGAACTAAGAGGGGAGAGACGGAGAATTCCTTCGCTAGTATGACCTACCTAAGTTTATTTGGTATTTAATTGGTCGGTTAGAGTATAGCGATAGTATGTGATATGATAACTAACCCTTATTTTGTGGCAGTATCTGAAAATGACATCCGAGAATATTGAGAATAGCAATGGAGCACAGGAGACCCTTGAGTCCCCACATATCAATAATCAGGATAATGTGCATCAGGAAGGCAACAATCCTCATGCAAATAACAACACTGACCAAATGATGAATGATGGAATGTTCAGAGGCTTTATGCAATTCATGCAACATCAGGCGAGAGTGACTCCTGTCCAAAATATAGGTGGAAACACTGGAAACTCTCGGACGGTCACCACTAAACAGTTCAAGGAGCTGGGACCACCGAAGTTTATTGGAGAGCCAAAACCACTTAAGGCAGAAGTGTGGATAAAGCAGATCACCAAGATATTTGATGTCTTGGGATGCTCTGAGGAGAAAAAGGTTCCCTTTGCCACCTTTATGTTGCGAGGAGATGCAGATTACTGGTGGGAATCGGTAAAGCGTACTTAAGCTGCTGCACTGAAGATGTCTTGGGAGAAGTTTCAAGAACTATTCAACGACAAGTACTTTTCCGAAAGTATTCGTCATATAAAAGAGGTAGAGTTCATCAAGTTGGAGAAGAACAATATGACCTTGTCGCAGTACAAAGCTAAGTTTGCTAAGTTGTCCCGGTTTGCGTCCCACTTGGTTGATAATGAGGAGAGAATGACACGGATGTTTTTAAGAGGTTTAAAAACGGAGATACGTCAATATCTTATTTCTCATAAACTGTGTTTATATTCAGATGTTGTAAATAGGGCTCAGTTATTGGAGCGCGATAACGAGTCAACGCAACCAAGAGAAAGCAACCGACAGAATGATAATACCAGTGGTAGCAGTCATCGAAGCGGTGAAAACAAACGTGGAGGGAATCAACATGCCAGAAATGGTAACCACTTCGGTGGTAATCATGGCCAAGACAATAAGAATGGACATTTCAAGAAGAGGAGATTCAACAATGATGGAAAGACGTCAGCACCAACACCCGTTGTTAAGGAAGGAGAACGACCACCTATCATATGCTTTAAATGCGGAGGGGAGGGACATATCAGTCCAAACTGCGCGATGCCATCCAAAGCGTGTTATAATTGTGGAAGAGAAGGTCACCTAGCCTGATTTTGTTGTGCATCGAAGACAATTCCAGTTAGAACGGTGACACAAAATACCGTCCCAGATAAGTCAAAGCAAGTAGTTCAAGGGAGAGCTTTTGTTGTGACCTCCCAGAAAGCAAGGAACCCGAACGAGGTCATCACGGGTAAGCTTATCATAAACTCTAGCGAAGTCTATACCTTATTTGATACCGATTCTACCCATTATTTTATTTCTCCTACTTGCACTCAACGATTAAATTTGACTCCGGAGAAATTAGACTTTGACTTATCTGTGGAAACTTCGTTGGGAGAAACTTTTATTACATCCACTATTTATAAGTCTTGTTTGGTTCAAATCGGTACCCTCACATTACCTGTTGATCTTATTTCATTGAAAATACTTGCATTTGATGTGATTCTAGGGATTGATTGGTGAACTACTCATCATGCAAAAATTGATTATTTTCGTATGGTTGTTAGCTTTCATATTCCTAACCAACCTATTATGTAAATTCAAGCAACCAAACCATTAAAATCAATCACTGTCATCTCAAGCTATAAAGCTATTCGTTTATTGAAAAACGGATGTCAAGCTTTCTTAGCTCATGCCACAGATTTAAACAAAAATACGTCAGATTTGAATGATATTTCTATTGTTAATAAATTTCCTGACGTATTCCCTGAAGAACTTCCTGGCCTACCCCCAGAGCGTGAAATTGAATTTTGTATCGACCTTGAACCCGGTACAAAACCCATTTCCAAAGCCTCATATCGAATGGCTCCTATTGAACTTCAGGAGTTAAAGACCAATTGAAGAAATTGTTAGACATTGGTTTCATGCGTCCTAGTACGTCTCCTTGGGGTGCTCCTGTTCTATTCGTGAAGAAGAAAGATGGGAGTATGCGACTTTGTATTGACTATCGGGAATTGAACCATGTCACCATCAAGAATAGGTATCCGTTACCTCGCATTGATGACCTGTTTGACCAGTTGCAAGGAGCACAATTCTTTTCAAAGATCGATCTTCGTTCTGGATATCATCAGCTGAAGGTTAAAACTGAGGATATTCTAAAGACTGCCTTCAGAACTCGGTACGGGCATTATGAATTCTTAGTCATGTCTTTTTGATTGACTAATGCTCCTGCTGCCTTCATGGATATGATGAACCGAGTATTCAAGAAATATTTGGATCACTTTGTGGTTGTCTTTATTGATGACATTCTCATATATTCCAAAAGCCGTGAAGATCATGAGCAACACTTGAGGCTGATACTCCAAAAGCTTCGTGAAAACAAGCTTTATGCCAAGTTGAAGAAATGCGAGTTCTGGCTTGAAGAAGTAGCATTCCTTGGGCACGTAGTATCAAGTCATGGAATATCTGTTGACCCGTCAAAGATTGAAGCCATTCAACGCTGGGAGCAACCTAAATCAGTGACCGAAGTACGTAACTTTCTCGGATTAGCTGGTTATTATCGAAGATTTGTGGAAGGGTTTTCTCGAATCGCTACTCCATTAACTCAGCTGACTCGAAAAGATATAAAATTCGGTTGGAGCGTGTAATGTGAGAAGAGTTTTCAAGAACTCAAGAGGAGACTCATTTCAGCACCTGTTCTGATAATACCATCTGGCTCGGAGGGATTTGTCATCTACAGTGATGCATCGGGCAAAGGGTTAGGATGTGTTCTCATGCAACATGGGAAAGTCATAGCCTATGCCTCTCTACAACTCAAAGAATATGAGAGGAATTATCCTACTCATGACCTAGAGTTGGCAGCTGTTGTCTTCGCACTTAAAATTTAGAGGCATTACTTGTGTGGGGAGAAAGTGGAGATCTTTACGGATCATAAAAGCCTCAAATATTTTTTCACCCAAAAGGAACTCAACATGCGGCAATGATGTTGGCTTGAACTGTTAAAAGATTATGATCATACCATTCAATACTATCCTGATAAAGCGAACGTAGTAGTTGACGCATTGAGTAGAAGATCATATGCGGGTACGAGTGCGATATTGTCAACGCAAAGGCACATTTTATGTGACTTGCAAAGGATGGAGATAGAGTTAAAGACTCCGGAAACCCATGTGATGATGGCAAATATACGAGTAGAATCGACTTTAATCGATAAAGTTAAAGCTGCTCAAGCTACAGACCTGGAACTGATGCGTATGAGGAAGAAAGTGCAAGAAGGTGCTATGCCGGAAGCGAGAATCGATGAGGAAGGAATACTTTGAGTTAACTCCAGACTTTGTGTTCCTAACGACCCTGATTTAAAGTATAAAATCATGATGGAGGCGCACAACACACCGTTTGCAATCTATCCTGGGAGTACCAAAATGTATCATGATCTTCGACATAAATTTTGGTGGAGCAATATGAAGAGAGAGATCGCAGAGTTTATCTCAAGGTGTCTAACTTGTCAACGAGTCAAGACGGAGCATCAAGTACCAAAAGGTCCATTGCAACCACTTGAAATTCCAGAATGGAAGTGGGAGCACATTACCATGGATTTCGTTACCGGTCTTCCCAAGATTTCTCAAGGCATAAATGCGATTTGGGTCATTATTGATAGATTGACCAAGTCAGCTCATTTCTTACCTTTACGAGAAATTTATACACTTGAACATCTTTCTAGTATGTACATAAACGAGATTGTAAGATTGCATGGTATGCCAGTATCTATAGTTTCTGATCGAGACCCAAGATTCACTTCAAGATTTTGGGTTAGTTTGCAAAAAGCTATGGGCACAGATTTACGATTTAGTTCGGCATATCATCCTCAAACGGACGGGCAGTCAGAGAGGACTATTCAAACTCTTGAAGATCTATTAAGACTCTGTGTCCTTGACTTCAAGGGAAGTTGGGACAAGTTCCTACCATTGGTGGAGTTTTCCTACAACAACAGTTATCAAGCAAGTATTGGTATGGCTCCATTTGAGGCGTTGTATGGAAGAAAGTGTCGTTCTCCAGTATGCTGGGATGAGGTGGGTGAAGCAATTTTGTTGGGACCGGACTTGGTACGTATGACTACAAAAAAGATTCAAACGATCCGACAACATATAAAAATCTCACAAAATCGACAAAAGAGTTATGCTGATCTTCATCGAAAGGACGTGGAATTTGATATTGGAGATCATATGTTGTTACGTGTTGCTCCATGAAAAGGAGTTACAAGATTTAGAAAGAGAGGAAACCTCAATCCTCGATTCATTGGCCCATTTTTAATCCTCGATCGAGTAGGAACTGTGGCCTATAGACTCGCTTTACCGCCAAGTATGTCTCGTGTTCATAACGTTTTTCACATATCCATGTTACGTAAATATGTGGAAGACCCGAACTACATTATTGAGTTAGAACCGGACGAAATTGCGGAAGATTTAACGTATGAAGAGGTTCCTGTTAAAATCTTGGATAAGAAGGAACATGTTCTACGCTCCAAGGTTATACCTCAAGTCAAAGTTTTGTAGAGGAACCACGATGTTGAGAAAATGACCTGGGAGTTAGAATCTAAAATGAAATCAAGGTATCCTTACCACTTCGACATACCAGGTACGTACTCTAATTTCGAGGGCAAAATTTCATAAGAAGGGGAGGTTGTAAGACCCCAACTTTTATGAATAAAGATGAATTTTCTATAAATATCATTTTTGAATATTATGGAATGAATTTGATATAATGTTATAGTTGTGGGTAATATTTATAAATTTTGCAAAGTACGCAAGTTGTTATATAATATTCGAATGGTCGGGGAATATTCGTTTTAATAGGGAATATTCGTACAATGGCACAATCATTGGTGGACCCCACAACGGAATTATTGTCGGATTGAGAAAATGACAAAAATACTTTATGAAAATAACGGCGGAAGTTTTACTGTTAACTGTTGAAACACCCGATGTTAAAAGTATAGTAGTACGTGTGGTTGCATAGTAGTACACGGTATTGATTATTGATGCTTACATGAGAAGTCACTCAGTTCTGTTTAATTATTGCTACAGTAATTACTGCATAGTATCTCACGTCATTTGATTTAATTATTGTCGATGTTTTATATATTATTAAATCAATAATTGAGATGACAAAGTTATTAATATTATATTTGTAATATTAACGATGTCTAGAAGTTCTGTCAAGGAGAGGTTTGGTCACCTAATTGCGCGCCAATATGGAGAAATCCTTATTGAAAAGCCCCATCTTTCTTGGGAACGACCTGGTCGATTAATATTGTGAATTATAATAATGATGATAAAATTTGTTTTATTATTATTATAAATGTAATAAAACAGAAAACTTTTTATATAAAACATAATACTTTTATAAAGTTATTTGTTTTATTAAATTTTAAATAGAATATATTATATTTTATTATGCATAGTGTTTGTATAGTACATGCATAGTGTTTGTACAGTAAAATCTTTTTATATAAAACAGAATACTTTTATAAAGTTATTTATTTTATTAGATTTTAAATATAATATATGATATTTTATTGCATAGTTCAGCATAGTATCCTTTCAATTCTCCTATAAATAGGATGCTTAGTTAGAATTGAAAATCACACCATAAATGCAGAGAATTCTTCTTCTATAATCTTGAGCGTATTTTTTTAGAGTTTAAGAAAGCTTTGAGCGTAGCAAATAGTGCAAGTTTTCTTCAAGTATATCCCCGCCCTACCCGACAGAATACTCTTCTTTTAAGGTAAGGGGTATTATTCTTTCGTATTCATGAAGAGAGTTATTTTCTTTCAATACTCGTAAGGGTTGTTATTCCATTCTTTATTATTCTGTTGGAATAACCTGTTTGTGCGGTCTATCGCATGCCTGGTGAATTCTGTTGTTATTCCATTCTTTATTATTCTTTTGGAATATCCTGTCTGTGCGGATTACACATGACCTGGTTCCATTCTTTATTATTCTGTTGGAATATCCTGTCTGTGCGGATTACGCATGACCTGGTTCTATTCTTTATTATTCTGTTGGAATATCTTGTCTGTGTGCGGATTACGCATAACCTGGTTCAATTCTTTATTATTCTGTTGGAATAACCTGTCTGTGTGAATTAAGCACGCCTGGTGAATTCTTCTGTTATTTCATTCTTTATTATTCTGTTGGAATAATCTGTCTACGTGGATTACCGCATGGCGGTAAAAATCTATTTGCGGTTTTATATATTCTATTATACTCAGTTGGTTAAAGTTTTGGCTTCTATACTCCATAAAATTAGTGGAATATCCTTGATATTTGCGCTTCATCCAGTATCTTTTTATGGAAATATTCTTCTAGGCATTCTTGAATTTTACTCCACAAAACAGTATCATGTCGACAATTCGAACGTTATTGAGTTCTGGATAAATTAACTTATAAATCTTTAAATTTATTCTTGAACTTGTTTTATTGAATTCTTATATCATTTTCATCATCTTCATGTTTATAATATGTTGAAAGTCATCTGTGCATAGATGTACTTGGTATGATTATGACAAGGGATTATTCGGTATAATCATGACCGTAATGTTACAAATGATGTGGTAAAAATCCTCATTGGCCGTAGTGCATTGATGGACAGTTGTTAGCATAATCATGACCATTGATGAATAAACGAATATCCTTGGCCCTTAGTGCATGGATAATTTATGGTCGTGATACTAATGAATATCCTTGGCCGTAGTGCAGGGATGATGTGGATTATTTATTAAGTTGAGTCTCATCGATAAAAGTAATGAAAAACCTTTTAAATCATAGAAGATAGTAGATTTTATTCTCTACTTGACTCTTCTAATGGATTGCTTGTTCCGCTACAGTTAAACTTGATGTTTGTTATATATTGTCAGTTTAACACTGTTGAAGGCTAATGATAATTTATTCTGCATTATCTTAGTCATAATATTTGTTACTGGGTTAGTTGAGCTCACCCTTTTGCTTTCATTGTTCTCTTCAAGAAATGAGAACGTAGCAGGGACTAGTCGGGGAACGGAGTGACGGTCCAGATGATAGCATTAGTAGTCCTCACTATTCTGTGAAATAGTGTGATAATAAATGTATTGATGACTTATTTTGAGTTTGAATACTGTCTAGAAGACAATATTTGTATTAAAACACACACCTTATGTTGTATATTTAAGGTTGTATTTGTATTCTGTACCATGTATTTGGCGACTCAGAATAGGTGATGTATACCTATTTTGGGGGTGTCACATTAACAGTAGAATCAAAAATATTTGTGGTCAAACCACCATTGACCATCACGCCAGATGAAGATTTTGGGTAACCCAGAATCTTCAAGGAGCAGTTTCTTGGCACCACTTTGACCGACCAAGATCTTTTAAGTTCGATATCGTTATGTTGATATGATGTTATAGTGTTGTTCCTCGACATCAATACTACACGATTGAACCAATAAAACGTAGTGTAAACTTGGAAGGCTTTGATTCTATGGCTCAAAGTATACATCGTGAGCTGTTCTTCATTTTTGGAAAACCCAGAAATGAAGAACAGTCTCTGACAGGGCTTTTAAGGGCTAATATCTCTTTGACGTGTTGTTATTTGGACCTGAAATTAGTTTGTTAGTGTAGTATTACATTCATACTACATGTGTAACACATCAAACAGCCCAGAATCATGAACAACAAAGTTTTAGACTTGGTCAAAGTAGGTACCCGGTAATCTGGCTATGAAGATCTGGGCTTGGCCCAAGAACACGAAGAACACCTATAGCGACAGTCATGTCGCTATAGGCACCCTTAAACGACAGTTTCTTAGAAAAATAATTATTTTAATTAATAAATTGAAATAAATAATTTTTAATTATTAAAAATACAAAATAAATTCCTAAAAATTATTTTAAAATCTAAAAATTAGTTTTTAATTATTTTGAGTATATTTCATAAATATTTAATATTTTTAGAATATAAATGGTATTTAATTTATTTAATTATAATATTAAATAAATTATTTAAAAATGATTTTAATACATGAAAAATTATGAAAAATTATATTATGGTATAAGAAAATATTTTAAGTTATTTTTAATGACTTTTAATATTTTGTGATGAATTTTATTAATTAATCAATATTAATGATAATTAATTTATTTAATAAATATATTAAATAAATTATTGAAAAATAGAATTAATGATTTAAAAATCATATAAAAATGATTTAAGTGTTATAAAAATATTTTAAGTTATAAAATATAACTTTTGATATTTTGTCATGAAAATATTAATATTTTAATATTAATAGCAATTACCGGATAATGAATTTAAGAGTTTAAAAATCATATGAATATGATTTTAAGATATTAAAAATACTTTGATATATTATAAATATATTATAATATTATGACATGGATTTCATTAATGTTTGATATTAAATAAATATTAATGATAAAGGAATTAAGTGATATTTAATTAATTTAATTACGATATTAATGATTGGAAAATCTTTTTAAATGATAATTATTATGTGAAAATTATTACGAGCTTATGAAAAATGTTTTGACTGATAATATAATTATCTTAGATAATTGTTAAGTGTTAGACATAGTTTAATTGAACTTTAACTCAAAATTTTATCCAACTAGACCGTCGGGATGTCAGAATTGTACCGAACTTGACTCAAACTGTAAAAGTTTGACTTGAGGTTAAATTTTATGTGTGTTATAGACGGATATTATTATGTGATAATGTGTTTAGGTTATTTTAAATACTGTGATGATATTATTCTAATTTGTATTTAAATATTGTTTATATATTAGGTTCAGTCAAAGCTTATTAAATTGTATAGCGGTAATCAACGGTTCATGCAAGTTTTCGTTAACTCAACTTTGAGTTGTTTATTCAAATATAACTTGTGGTTAATCATTGCTGATTGCCATGTCTAAGAATTGTTTAATTGCACTCTGTGCATATTGCATGTGTTCATTAGGTATGAAAGGTTGATCACCTTCATTACCATTCGGTCCAGATATATTTGTTCATGTTAAATGCTTGTTCAGTCATAAAAATTTGTTCATGCTAATTCACAACTATATTGTTGAATTATAGCCAGCCTATTATTCAAATTCTTTCAATCAAGATATATCCTTAAATAAAATTATACTTGCTGGGCAAATTCATTGCTTACCCTTTCTATATCATGATAAATATTACAGATTAAGACGAATACGTCGGATACAAGGAAAGGTTAAAGACAGTTAGTATACGTGTGCAGTTAGATTTGTAACAGTATTGTATATTAATGTTATTGTAAGTCAAATAAGTTATGAATTGTGTATTAAGTGAAGGTTACTAGACCTTGGGAAATAATGTGTAAAGTTTATTGTATAAACATATTATGTTTATATATTCCACAAATAGTAATAGTGATAGAATGATTGAACTAGATCCATGGTGATTTAGGACCCAAATTTGGGGCTGTCACAGTCTTCCAGGGTTATCTCTGAAAGACGAATCTGCCCTCCTGTAATTTCAGTGACAGGTGTGCAGAAAATTTTGAGTGTCTACAATGATTTTTTCGACCGGGTTAGAGTATGTATTATCCACTCGTCGGATCCCCTTCTTGATGGAGAGAGGTTGGGAGCTCTACTTGGGAGAGTGTGTTATTAAGAGCTCTACTTGGGAGATTTGCATTCCATATTTTCCTCCTGATAGATGCCATTGGTCTTTATCTTAGACACTCATCGAGATTCCCTTTTTGGGCTTAGATTGCTTTACTTTATTAGAGGGCCCTTACACTCAGGATGCCTTCCATCACTATTGGACTCCTCGCACCATTAGAGCTTAGACCCGTGCCACTCAGTTCATGAAGGATATGATTCTCGGGTCCGTGATGATGACAGACTGGATTGCCCGTGTCAGAGAACCCACTCATTTGTAGCACATTAATAGCTTGACCCAGAGGTTGGACCCGTCACATTTTTTTATCCAGCATTTAGGCAGAGATCCGTCAGAGGTAGATTCTTTTGATCCATCTAGCTCTGGCGCTGGTCCCTCAGGTGGCCCATATTTTGACAATTTCACTGGAGCAAATCCCCTTCTGTCTCTTTTGATAGGCCTTTGTTAGATATTGGGTGGATGTACCCCATTTCCCTATACTTTTTTTAGTTATAGACATAGATGATGTATTTAATCTTTATTTAGATGACGATGTATTTAGGAATGTATGTACAATGCTTTCTATTTCTTGCATCATATTATCATTTATCATGATGCATGCATTATATGTCATGGATATGCATTTGATGAGTTTAGCATTGACCCCTGGATGGTCTCATGATACGATTTTATAGATGTCTTCATCCACTGTCACCCGTATTGAGCATAGTTTGCCCACCTTGATAGCAATGTCTTTGAGATCTTGGTATAAGGGTTTGCCTCATTCAAATAGGGTGACCGTCGATCATATGTTGAGACATTCCCTAGCCTTTCTAACTTTTTAAGTCCAGGTGGGTTTCATAGAGGGGATGTTATCCTGCTGGATTCCTGAGAGGTAGATTTTCAGATTTGGAACCCACGAGTTAACTCCTACATTGAAGGAGTATGAGCGCATTATGGCTTTTTCGATAGACATGCCTTGCACTAGAGTAGTTATCGATGAGTTCAGACGGAAGTTCATGACATTGATAGGTTTACGTCATACAATCGTCTTAGACGAGATCACTTTAGGATATGTTGTGTCTCTAGATTTCTTGACTGATCATTTCGGGTCGACATATAACTATTCAGTATACTTAAGAGATTTCACCATTTTTGAGGTTGAGTGACGGGTTGCCCGAGTAGACACTTTGTTGATGTGTATTGTAGCTTATCACTTGAACATTGGCTAGATCACTGTAGTAAGGGCTCTGAGGGAGGGTCGTACCATCCTTCCTATGATATTGGTAGCGGCTTTGATGTCGGTCACATTCTACCATACCTATCCTATTGAGTTCTTTAGAGGTAGTGTTGTATTGTCATACGTCTGGTTTATGATGAATCTAAGACCGATAAGCATTTTCAGACCTCACGGGTACTGCTATACACGAGATATCTACATCTTATTCTTTTAGACCGGCTGATTGTGTGGATGAAACATCTTGGTTTGTCTTCTTGACCGTGATTGAGGATCCTTTTGCCATCTTGCCTTGCTCAGGGTTCAGTTTCCCTTACAACTTTATCACTCATGCCGTGGGTATGAACTTTTTGCCCTTGGCTGGTCTTAGAGAAATGACTACATATCATTCATTGGTTGTCATGGGATAGTTTGACCTGTATCAGGATGTCCATGCTTTTGATGGAGCTTCAGGTTAACGGTCATCAACCTCATCTTTGTTAGAGGATGACCTAGCCAGAGTTTACGATTACTGGACCCATCAGGAGAGGGCTAATTTTTCATCGAGTCATCCGAGTCATTCCTCAGAGTATTATGCGTGGCTAGAGGCAGATATTGCATCATCCATGGTTGTTTATTCAGAGCCTAGCAGTGATTTGGATGAGGAGGAGCCTAGGGAGGATCCTATTTCTCCTAGAGAGGATGAGCTATTTACTGGTTTGACAGCAACTCTGGTCAGTGACATTCCTAACTCTTCAGCTGCTATTGCCCCACCTTATGTAGAGTCTTTAGAGTAGATGATTCAGCTTCTGACCTTTGAAAGGGATCAGACGAGGGCATTAATGTTGACGACCCTATCAAGCCGGGATGCCACTTTTGTTGAGAGAGATGAGGCCCGAGCTACCAGGGATGCTGCTATAACTGATAGTACTGCTCTCAGATCTTATGTGGAGGATATTGTTGCGAATATGAGTGCATTTATGGATGATCATGGTCGTACTTTATAGGATGCCGCAGATCTTTTAGCTCATATTGAGACTGTAAGCCAGGAGCTCAGAGATGCACATCCATCTTCAGAGAGGGATGCGATGTTAGATTTGCTGACCCATTTGATCGCGAGTTTATAGACTAACTTTCATTTTCCTCCATAGACAGTATTATACATTGTATATATTAAATAATATTATATGGCAAGGAAATATATTTTGATTTAATTCCCTTTTGCATATGTTTTGATCTTTGCTCGATGATAGCCATTTTCTTTATGACTTGATGTCTTGATGTATCACGAGCTCCTTCTTGATGGACTGACATTGATATATCGGAGGGTCTCTTAGAAGGGCTCGTTGATTTTGGAGGCTTAATGGGTTTTATGTATGGTTTGATGTCTTGAGACTAGTATTCCCTTGAGTTTTTAAGTGAAGGAAAAGAATTTGGATTTTGCATTTGAAGGTTAGACCGCACCATAGATGGTTGCCTACGTACTCCTGTAGAGAGGAGATCAGGTCTTCCGTAGTTCAGGCTTAGCCTGAACGATTTAGGAAGTGTTTATTTTGGTTTTTGGATAAGTGTTTTGGATTTTTGTTTGGTTTGGTTTGACCGCACCATAGATGGCTGCCTACGTACTGCAGTAGAGAGGAGATTAGGTCTTCCGTAGTTCTGACTTTGTAGTAAAAACCTGAATCGCTTTGATTGATTTTTTTCCTTTAGAACCAGGATGTTGGTTTACAGGTAATTTAGATATAGTACCTTTTCACGGTATCTGAATTGATGACCTGGGGGAATTCTTCCCCATCCATTTCTTGCAGTCTGAGGGCTCCTCCTGTCAACACTTCTTTGATAATGAAAGAGCCTTCCCAGTTTGAGGAGAATTTTTCTTTAGTTTTATCTTGATTGTTGAGGATCTTCTTTAGAGCTATGTTATTTTCTTTGAATTGCCTAACCCAGACTTTCTTGTTGTAGGACCGAGTAATCCTTTGTTGATATAGCTGACCATAGAAGATGGCTTCTGCCCTTTTCTCATCTATCAGAGATAGTTGGTGGTACCACTCTTGCATCCATTGATCCTCTTCCATCTGAGCATCTATCAATAGTCTTAATGATTCCATTTTCACTTTTATGGGGAACACTACTTCCATGCCATAGGTTAATGAGTAGAGAGTAGTCCTAGTAGAAGTGTGCATTGACGTTTTGTAGGCTAACAGAGTCAGAGGCAATAAGTTAAGCCACCCTTTGTGATTGGCTGACATATTTTGCATGATCATTTTGATGTTCTTGTTGGCCGCTTCAACAACACCATTCATCTTAGGACGATAAATGACGAAATTAAGATGTTTGATGTGGAATTTACTACATAATTCCTTCATTATCAGATTGTTCAGATTCTTCGCATTGTCTGATACGATCACCTTCGATTATCCGTATCGACAGATTATATTATTTCTGATGAACCCAATGATTACGTCCTTACTGACTTTCGAAAAAGAGGCAGGTTCAACCCATTTGATGAAGTAGTCAATCACGGTGAAGATAAACCGGTGACCATTGCTGGCTTTAGGCTCGATTGGCCCGATCATGTCCATCCCCCACCTGGAAAAGGGTCATGGTGAAATTATATTGTGCAGTTCATTTGGAGGAGCGTGGATGACATTTCCATGAACTTGGCATTGATAACATCTCCTGACGTGATCGTCACAGTCAATTTTGAGAGAGATCTAGTAATGCCCCGTTCTTAATATTTTCTTGGCAAGCAAAGGACCACTTATGTGTGGACCACATACTCCACCAAGGATTTTATCCGTAAGCCTTTGAAATTGATCTTTGTCTAGGCATCTCAGCAGACCTATTCCAGCATCTCTTTTGTAGAGTGCATCTCCGCTTAGATAAAATTTCATAGCTATTTTATGGATTCGCTTTCTTTCAGCTTGACTTGCCTCAGCGGGCGTAGATCTATCTCGGAGATAGTCTATTATATCCTGATACCAAGACTTTTTGATGGGAGACAATTCATCCGATACTTCTCCAATGTAATTCCCATAGGTTGGTGCCTTCTGACTTGTAATTTTTTTATCTGAGATTCCTCCCCTTGTAGATATGTTCATTAAGGAAGCGAGAGTTGTTAGTGCATCCGCGATATCATTTCTGTTCCTAGGGATGTTGATGAAGGCTATTTCTTTGAACTCCATAGCCATCTTGATAACCTGCCGATGGTAGGGCATCAAATGCAATTCTTTGCTGTGATACGCCCTAGTGGTTTTCTTGATGACCAACTCAGAATCTCTAAAAATTTCTAACCGTTGGATACCTATGGATTGGGACAATTTTAATCCCATTATATAGCTTTCATACCCGGTTGTGTTGTTGGTGTTGACAAATTGTAGTTTGATGGCCATGAGATATTGTTTTCCCAAAATAGAGACAAAGACTGCCCCTTCTCTTGCACCTTCCATGTTTACAGCCCCGTCGAAGTACAGTTTCCAGAATTGGCCTTTATCTTATCGATGGTTTTGTTGAATTTTCATTATCTCATCATATGGGAAATAAGTTTCCAAGGGTTCAAAATTCCGTGATGGTGCTTCGAACAATTGATCTGCAATTCTTTGACCTTTGATGGACTTTTGAGTCACGTAGATGATGTCGAATTGCTGGAGGATTAATTACCATTTGGACAATCAACAATTTAATATGGTCTTGTTGAATATGTATTTCAGAGGATCAATGTGGATATGAGATAAGTTGTGTGACCATGGAGATAATGTTGTAACCTCATGGCGGCCTATGATAAAGCACAATAGGTATTTTCAATCAGGGTGTACTTTTGCTCATCGCTGTTGAATCTTTTACTGAGGTAATAGATAGCTCTTTCATTGCCTCTATCATCTTTCTGTCTTTGCATACAACCCATAGCATTGGTATTGACTGATATGTACATGAACAAGAAAACTTTGTATCTTGGTAGTACCAAAATAAGAGCTTCCACAAGTTGCTTCTTGATGGAGAGGAAGGCTTTTTGACAGTCTTTATTCCATTTTCTAGAGGAATTTCCTCAATAGCTTGAAGATAGGCTCACAAGTTGCTGTGAGTTGAGAGATAAATCTGCTTATAAAATTGATTCTCCCAAGGAATCCCCGTATCTCTTTTTCTGTTTGGTGTATATGCATCTCAGTGATGGCTTTAATCTTGGCAGGGTCCAGCTCAATGCCCCTGTTGCTTACCAGGAACCCCAATAATTTGTCAGATTTGACACCGAAGGCACACTTGGCTGGATTTAGCTTCAAGTTGTATTTGCAAAGTCGATTGAATAGCTTTCTAAGATGGTCGACATGGTCATCTTCCTTTCTGGACTTAACGATGATATCATCCACATAAACCTCTATCTCTTTATGCATCATGTCATGGAAAAGGGCCATCATGACTCGTTGATAGGTGGCACCAGCATTGATAGGGCCGAAAGACAAAGTACTATAACATAATTTTCCCCAGGGGGGTGATAAAGGCTATTTTTCCCTATCTTCTTCGGCAAACATGATTTGGTGGTATCTAGTGAAACAATTGACAAAAGAGTAAATGTCATATTGCGCCGTGTTGTTTATCAGTATGTGGATGAAAGGTACTGAGAAGTTGTCTTTGAGATAAGCTTTGTTCAAATCCCGGTAGTCCACGCATACTTGTACCTTCCCATGATACCATGATAATTCCTGCTTTAAATTTCTTGATAACTTTTTCTTTGACCTTTAAACTCCATTCAGGTTTCAGTCTCCTGAGTTTTTGTTTAACAGGCTTGAATCCCTCTTTAATATACAGTCGATGGATGACAATGTCAGTAGGCAAGCCGACCATGTCTTAATGTGACCATGCAAATACATCCTGGAACTGAGTTAGGAGTTCGATCAGGTCAATTCTTTGGTTTGGGGTAAGGTCATTGTCTATCTAGATTTCTTTAGGATTTTCTAGGGTTTTGATATTGACTGTGGTGGTTTGATCATGGTTTGGTTTGGGTTTGTCTTCCACCCATTCTCTGATCTCCTCAGGCACCTCATAGTCATTTATCTCCTTTTGATCAATCCTCATCAAGTCAGAGTCCAGTTCTACATCAAAGTTGTAGTCACTTTTGAGACTTGGCATTTCATCAGCAAGGTTAAACAAATCCAGGTTTGGAGTCCTAACATCAAGTTAGAGTCCAGTTCTACATCAAAGTTATAGTCATTTTTGAGACTTGGCATTTCATCAGCAAGGTTAAACAAATCCAGGTTTGGAGTCCTAAAAACAAAATACTTTCACTTATTAGATAAAACTGCTTAATAATACAAAACATTAATGAAAGCATGACCAAAGTAACTGCTAGTACTATGCAACAAAAGTAAGCATTATATAATATCTACACTTCAGGGCAGATGGGATCTCTGCCCTTTTACCCTTTTCGACAGATGCAAGGAGTGATGCTCCAGTTGTCCAGGGTCAGGTCTTTGTTGACAGCTGTGATGAAGGGATGGTTGATATCCTCCTCCTCTTTGATGATGATCATGACTGAATTCATATCAGGGTCAGTACTTTTCTTTCGACAATTCTCTTTAGCCCTATTTATGTGAGGGATCAGGATTTGATCTTTTGAATAGTCATCATCTTGAATATCCTAGTTCAGACCCTCAGTATGTGCTAGAAAATACATCTTTGCAAATCGATCTTGCACTTCTTATAGGAACCTTTCATTCCTTTTCTTGTTTTCTTGAACAGGAGTCTAGATTTTCTTTTCATTAACTAGCTTAACCTTAGGAATCAACATTTCGGATACGACCATAAATATTTTCCTTGTTGGTTTCATGAATCCAACATCCATGAGATCTGGTAATAAAATGATGGATGTGTGAACTGGCTGATGCTTGTGCGGGTTCTTATGATTGGATCCATAGCCTAATCCAGCCTTTTCTTTTTTGGCCAGATATATGGATTGGATGTTTAATCCCTTGATGATTTTTCCCTAACCCTTTGCCCGGATGAAAATCCAAAGACATCATTTCTTTAACGATGGACACCACTTCGGAATAAATCTTTAGCTTCAAGGCTGGAGCCCCGATAGGTCGATAGTGAGTGTTTCTCACTTCGAAAGCTGGCTAGCTCAACTCGTTCGTTGAGGTTGATCAAATGCAGGTCACCTCGTACATAGACTGAGTATTCTGGCTCGGCATTGACAGTGACCAAATTTCCATTGATGATGTATTTGACTTATTGATGAAGGGTGGATAGTACTGCTATTTCCATATGAACCCACGGTCTTCCCAACAGTAGATTATATCCTGTGGTGATGTTCAACACTTGAAAGGAAATGTAGATGGTATGTGGACCGATCTCTATTGGAAGTTTGATTTCTCCTACATCATTTCATCAAGACCCGTCAAAGGCTCTTATGATTATGTGGCTGCTTCAAATTCTGTTTGGATTGATCTTCATTCTTTCCAAAGCGTAGGGACATATGTTCAAGGAAGATCTTCCATCTATCAATACTCCTCCTATTACATACCCCGAGGATATCACTGTAATATGTAATGACTTGCAATGACCAGTCTCTTCCACTGGTATATCATCGTCAGTGAAAGATATCACCTTGCTGTTGAAAATGTGATCGATCAAGTGACAAAACTTTTCTGTATCCACTGCCTTCGGCAAATGCGCTTCTTTCAACACTTGTGTTAAGATTTTGCGATGATCTTCAGAAGACAATACCAAGTCCAGAACGGATATCTGTTGAGGTGCCTTCCTTAATCTTTGCACTACTTTAGCTTCATTATGCCCCATTTTGTTGAGAAATTCTTTAATTTTCTCCTCGGGTACTTTTCCCTTAGTTTTAGTGGCTGGCTTTATCACTCGCTGTGGTAGATACAACAGGTTTTCCTTTGATATAGTTGTGGTATGATTTGAGGTTGGTCCCTTATTCTCCCCATAGTTCCATATGACTTTTTTCAGGCTGATGAGGGGATATTGCGGCCTGAATGGCAACATCAAGGGTTCTGGTGCGACCACTTTCAAAGGATTCTTTCCTCATTTGACCTTCATTCATTGGATTATCAGACGTGTTACAAGCAAGTCTCCTTCAGAGGATATGATCGCTATAACTTCCCTCCATCTTTGTGTTCCAGGGGGAAATATCTCCTCCACTTCAGGCAAGGTATTACCACTATTTACTATTTATAGGTCACCGCAATCAATCATATTCTAGATCAGGTGACGAAGTGCCCAATAACTTTTTGTATCATGCCCAGGAGTGTTTGTGACGCCCCCAAATCTGGGTACTTTTTACCTTGGACTTGGTACGTTACGATACATCATTTCTATAACTGTTGCAAAAGATATAAACTTAAATTGTTTATACAATAAACTTTTACACATAATTCCCAAGGTCTGAAACCTTAACTTAAAACCTGCATTCAATATCATATACGACATACAATGTCATTTGCCTCCAATACTATTATAATTTTAACTGCATCATAATCCAATTCTGGAATTTGCCTATGCCTTTGCCTGTATCCGAAGTTTCGTCTTAATATGAAATTTTATCATGATATAGCAAGGGTGAGCAACAACTTTGCCCATCAAGTTTAAGTTCAAAAGAAAATATATTATGATTGAAAAGGAATAATAAGCTGACAAACTTTCAAAAGTATAATGATTGTGAAAGAATATGAATCAATTTTCTTAACTGAATGACTAAATCAATAATGCAGAATAGCCAACAATGAACATGACCAAATTCAACTGAACCATATGGTATTGAAGGTGATAAGCCTTTCATACCTGATGAACATATACAACATGCACAACGTGCGAATCAATAATTCATAGATGTGATATAATCAACAATGATGAATCACGAACATGCTTTATAATAACAACTCGAGTTCGAGTTAGGAAATTTACTTGTACTGTCGATTACTGCTACACAATCTAATTTAGCTTTATTTGAAAGACCAATTATTGATAATATTGATCTCTCAATTAGAATAATATCATAATGTCTATTACTATTATTCACAGTCATAACACAACTTAAACACATTACCACATATTTTTAAAAGTCATTAGGACATATAAGAACTATTATTAAGTTAAAATATTTAAGTCTAGTTTGATTTCGGTACTATTTCGACGTCCTGATTGCCTTATCGGATAATTCTCGAGTTTATTTTCAATAAAACTCTACTTAAATGCTTCAATATTACTTTAGATAATTCAATTATCAGTCATAACATTTTTCGAAAGCTCATAATAATTTTTAAATAATTATTATTATTTATAATAATTTTTCAATCATTAATATCATTTCAAATGATTTAAATACCAAGTAATTCCATTATCATTAATATTTAATTAATTTCAAATATTAATGAAATACATGTCACAAATATTAAAAGTTATTTATTATAACTCAGAATATTTTTAATACCTTAATATCACCTTTAAATGACTTTTAAAACATTTAAAATCAATCTTAAATAATTGCCATTAATATTAAAATATTAATGTATTTATTGTCAAGATATTAAAAGTTATATATTATAACTTAAAACATTTTTAAAACCTTTATATCATTTTTAAATGATTTTTAAAATATTAAAATCATTTTTACATAATTTATTTAATAAAATTATTAAATAAATTTTTTATCATTAATATTAAATTATTAATGAAGTCCATTCCAAAATATTAAAAGTTATTCAATATAACTTAAAATATTTTCTAACACTTTAATATCATTTTAAATGATTTTTAAAATATAAAAATATTAATGAAATTTATCTCAAATTATTAAAAGTTAATTTTTATAACTTAAAATAATTTTTAAAACTTAATTATGAATTTTTCATAATTATTTTTTATTTTTTCTATTTATTTCAATTAAATAAATTATTTTTCATTTAAACTGTCGCTAAAGGCCTATCTCGACAAAAACTGCCGCTATAGGTGTCCTTGAGCCTTGAAGAACAGTCTTGGTCAAGGTTTTGTTAGCTACTTTGACCATCTTTAAATCTCAGTTCATGATGTTTCTGGGCATGCAATTGTATCAATGATGTAGTACTAGTGTAATACTACAAGTACTAATCATTTTCAGGGTCAAACTACATCATATCATGAAGATATAATGGTTCAAAATTAATGTCAGAGCAGTTCTTGAGTTTCTGGGTTTCCCAGAAACTCAGACAATGTTGAGTAGCCATATTGACGCAATAATAACTTGGATCCTGAGCTTACTCTATGTGTTATAGTGTCACACTTTTGTAGTATATATGTCAAGGTACAAAAGTATTACACTTATGTAGCTGAACAACATCACAATTGCAAGATCTAGGCTAGTCAAAATGATGTTAGAAACTGTTTTGGGAAATTTCTGGAATTTTTAGATACCAGTTTCTATGCTTGGTCAACCCAGTTTGACCATCAATAACTTTGATCCTGTTGATGATTTAGGTGTTCTAGTGTCAAGGTTCTATAGTCCATATGTCAGGGTATATCAATGATATACTTAGACAAACTAACAACATAACAGATGCAAGATCTATGCCCCTAAACATGTTGTTAGACATTTCAGGCAAATTCTGGGTTTTCCGGATTTTCATTTTCATAATTGGTCAACCATGTTTGACCATTAATAACATGAGATTTGGACATGGTATGGACTTGATTCCACTTCCAGATTACTCTCCTCACGACAAACTTTAACAAGGATACATTTAGCAAGTCTAACACTTAACAAATTTAGATCTATGGCCTCTAACATTTGACTACCAGGCCATATTTCTAGGGTTCTTGACAGTTTATAAAATCTTCATTTTCATGCACTTAAATGTTATGGATCCATGATGTATCATCATAGATCACTAAATAACATCACATAGCATACATTTAAATAAAAAACACATAATCTACTGAGATATTAAAGATCTAGCATGAATTAGGGTTTATACCTTCTTAATCCAACTTTTGATTTCTGCTCTTTTGATCTGATCTTGGATAGCGAAGATGTGTTTTTGGCTTAACATTGGACTGAATTTCACCAACAATTTTGTGGGTTAGGAGAGAGAGAGAGAGAGTCTTGGCTAAACTTAGAAACTAAAGTGAAGATTTTTCTTAACTTTAACTTTCTAAGTTCTGATTCCATAGTTGTAATTGTTGCTAAGTGGCAACATATGGCTGATTCAAGTTGATTTGAGCACATATGAGATCTTGGATTGATGACTCATCAAGATTTGGTTATATCCTTTACTTAAAAGTTAAGTAAAAGGGTATTTTGGTAATTTCACACCCACTAAGGGTATTTTGGTAATTTCCCCTATAATTTGAAGGGTAATTTGGTCATTTCACATGTTTCACAGAACTCTTAATCCTTAGGGTTTGATACTTAGCATTAAGGTTCTCAAATTAGGGTTTAGGTTTTCCAAAACTGGAATTAGGGTTTCTAATCGATCGTTAGGGTTTCCTAATTGAACATTAGGGTTTTTAACATAACATCAGGGTTTACCAATGTTATAATTTATCTGATCAATACATAAGCCTTAACCACAAACTGCACATACACATAATCACAATACCCAAAACCATAAACCTCGTTATAAGATAATCACTTTCAGTTAATACACCATACAAATATTCCATCACAAAATTCTTAATCAATACTCTATTTCCAGTCTAAGTTTTATTATTAAACCTTTATTTAATCAATCATGATTTTTATTAATCTTACAAATTTTCGGGTTGTCACAGTCACCCCTTCTTCTAAGAATTTCGTCCTCGAAATTATAGCCTACTACACTCTACTCATTCCATTCACCCAAAAATAGGGTTTTAATATATCCTTTATCTAATCATATCAGATTATCCCCGTACTTACTGAGTTCATGCTATTTCATATCCATCATCACATACTTCCATAACTTCACTCGAAAGATTTAAAACTTTTTATATCATGATGAGGGGTCATATAGACCATGAACACATAGTTTTAACGGTATTTATACCGAAAAACAGTAAATTACTAGGTATGTTTACAATCACAAAGAAGGTAAACTGTCGCTGCTAGTACTTTAGGTGATTAACCTATCGTACACTTACGTCATGTAGAACGTATTAATCATGTCTAGCGAATATTTATGCTACTAGATTGAACTATGTTATCCAATCGACATATCCCATTTTCATGGTTGTTCACCTCAGTCTTATCATAAGATTCGCACCAAAACAATTTATTTCGGGATAAATTCTCAAAGAATACTTTGAATTTCATACGCATTTGTTGTAAGAACCGTGAATTTCATTAATAAATATCATTTTGATTTAATGAGAAAAAGGAATATTTATTTGAATATAAATATTGATGTGTTATGAAATGAATAATTTAATTATTTTAAATTGAATTTAAAAGGATTGAGAAAATATGGAATTGATGATGAGGATTGTAAGATGCCTTGTGTGGCATGAGAATGGAAATTGGAATGGAGTAATTTAATTAATTTGAGAAGGGATTAATAAATGAAGGATTAATTAATATTATATTATTAATTAATTGTTATTGTGAATAATAAATTACGAATAAACAAAGTAATTTACATAATTAGAGTATGTATTATCTATTTAATTGATGTGTAAGATATGTGTTAACATATAGTTCCTACATTAAAAATGAAGTGTAGTGTGACACTTTAAGGTAACTATATAATAGAAACTATATAGTAAGATGAAAAGAATTATAAGTTACATAAATAATTATGTATGTGAAAATAGGTATGTATGGGAACATTGAAGATGTACTATATCAAAGAATTACAGGATATTTCAATAAGTGAGTCTAATTGTAATAATAAAGTTTTAAGGAGATATTACATTATTAGTGACCAATTAAGTTGAGTCCACACGTGTCATAAATATTAATTAGACTGGATTGATGTACATGGATTATATGATATGGATACATAAATAATCCCTAACTTTACATTATGTAGTAGCATTAAAACATTAAAATTACATTCTTGGAGTTCAAAGAACCAAACTAAGCCTTATGTAATATAGTTAATGAGATTTAAAGTCATGTCCCAATTTGATAGTCTAAGTCATTAGCCAAGTATTAGGCCAATGGCATATTCCCCTACTATTGCGTAAAACTCAACAAAAACAAAAAGGCTAAGAGAAAGATGATGATGCTAGAGAGCTGTGATGATGGCTATGGAGGTTGGCAGTTGGCCAACTCTTTCTTGTCCAATGTTCTCTCCCAATTTCCTTTGAATCAAACCATGGTGCAAGGCCATGGACTGGATAATCAATTCTCTATTTATAGTACCCGCTCCTCTTCTCATTATCTATTGCTTGAAATTATCTGATAAGTTGCATTAGAGAGTTGAGTTGCTGAGCAATTGAAGGAGTTTAATCAGAGAAGTAGGGAGTTCAATTAAGCTTCAAGGAGGTATAACTTCTATTTTTACCTTTAGTTAAGTTTTGTCAAATTCTTAGCAATTACATGATTTCTCTGTCAAATTAGTGTGAATTAGCATGTCATTGTGTTGTCTGAGTTGGTATGTATGCTTTAAAGTATTGTTGTTGGTCTGGTTTTAGAATGGGCTATACCTATGCTAAGGCTCTGCTAAAACAGAGCCATGTATTTTTGTTTCTGAACGAAGTGGCGCAGCCGTGCCACTTCCATTGCTTACTACCGCGCGGGGTGTCTTTCTCAGATACTGCTTTAATGGTCCAGTATGATGATGTGCATGCTACTTTGGTTAGGATATACACATAAACAACCATGACTTGTGGACTAAGATTTGGTATGTATATAGAAGCCATGTTAGTTGTTTTAGTATGAACATTCAAAGAAAATTTAAAGATTTGGAAAACTAGAAATTGTGAACATTGAGTAATGTACTTTCTGGTCTTGTGAACATGTGTAGATAACCTAGATATATACGTAAACACGTCTAACATAAGGCATAAGTTGCTCGGGTATAATGAGTTTTGCTAGCTTGATTTTAAAGGATTTTCTAAAGGAAAACTTGAAGTTTTGCAAAACAAAACATGATGAACATTATGCCTTCAAATTCTTATCTTTCTAGCCTATGTAAATAACTTGAGTATGTGCATAAATGAGTATGAAAACATGATGTAGACAATGTGGATTTATCTTGCATGTTTAAATAAGTTTTACTAATGGAGACCTTATGTTTCAAATACAAACTTGATAAACTATATAAGAACTTGTGAGCATGCTATGATGTTTTAACATGTGAGAGCATGATGTATAGTAAATGAAGTGACTTTGTATACTTGGTGGCTTAACATGAGATTTTCACAAGAAACCTTGAAAACTAGCGTTGTCAATAACTACATTACAAGTATTCTAGCACTTGACATACATGACTAATCTAATGCAAACATGTGTTGTTGAGACCTATGGATCATATAGGATGTGTTTAATGATCAAACATAAAAAAAACATGAAATGAACACTTTAAGTCTTGATAAATGAGAATAGATGGTGACATATGTTAATGTTAGGATATAAGATCAAACTTAGCAATTCACATACTAACATATGTATTTTGCATGATTAATCTAATGCAAACATGTGTTGTTGAGACCTATGGATCATATAGGATGTGTTTAACGATCAAACATAAGAAAAACATGAATTGAACACTTTAAGTCTTGATTAAATGAGAATAGATGGTGACATATGTTAATGTTAGGATATAAGATCAAACTTAGCAATTCACATACTAACATATGTATTTTGCATGAATATTCATATTTATGCAAGACGGTGTACACTGACCTTCTGTAAAAGTAGCCATGACTTGGGTTGCACCAGGAGCAGCGCGGCCGCGCCACTCCTTAGTACAAACCAAGCGCGACCGCGCCAGTCTGCACTAAGATTAGATTTCTATTATTGATCTAATGGTTGATGCATGTCTATATTGTTACTTTAATCAGTAGTACATGTTCAATATAATATACATGTGTGAATAAGTATGATAAGGGAAGAATACTATAACTACACCCTTAAGTCAAAATGTGATGGCAAACTATGTTCTTTAAATGATATAACATCTTAGAAACCGATTATTGTGTTATGTGGTGGTTTACGTATGAGATCATATGACTGAGAGAAGACTAGCAATATATGTTTAGTACCGATAAATTATAGTGGTATATCATAGCAAGTTAAGATAACAGGTGTATAGATTAAACTTGTATAACTAATGTGATTATACATGAATATGATATTATAATTCTTTGGAAGGATGTTAAGCTTTACTTGGTAAACTACGCGTAAGGCAAGTATCCGAACTCTCTTTTGTATTGAGCAATTTCTTAACTTACACAATTTGGATTTTTGCAAGCTCTTGAATATTATATGATTCATATCTCATGACTTAATACTTCGTAGTTTAGAAATGGAATCGTTTTCAAACCTTGATTTTGAACGATAATTGTTCATATATATATACGATTGCTAAGCCATTGCTTCAACTAGACTATTGATATTTGATTGAAAGCCATCCAAACCAAATTAACTTGGTGCGGACTTTTATAACTGAGATGAACAACCCTCTTGGTAGGGGAATTATATATTATTGGGAAACCGACGTGCGCACTTGAGAAAGATTAAATGTAATGCATGACATAGGGTACTTTAGGCTGATCACCTGTTGTTCTCGTTCTGTAGAATTATCAGTTTACTACTATTAATTCTAGGAGAAGTTCATAGTCCTTAGTGACTACTCAGTATTCATTACTTTGAAATCTTGAATTAATTAATCGTTGAATATTATTGATATTTTTAGTCCATAGCGACTATTGTTGATATTGATACTTATTGCTTTCCTTTAATTATCATTATTGTTGTACCCTTAAGAAGCTAAAACTATATTGAGCACCCTTATTGCTATATTATTTGCTGGACAAACTTGTTGCTCATTCTTGTTTTCCCTAAAAAAATTTCAGTTAAGACATACCAAGGCTGCCCCTCATGCATTGATAAGGGCAAGGGAAAAGCTACTAAGTAGTTTATATTTAGTGGAGATTATTATATTCATGTAATGACATAAGTTGTTTTATGTATTAGTTATATCTAAATTACGTTTAATTATGTTGGGGGTTTTTAAGAGATGTTTAAGTTACGAACCCTTGGGACGAGAATAATTATATTATATTAATGTAATTTATTCTATTATTCCGTTGTGTGAGATTTTGATTTATTATTAGGGTTAGTACGTGACAACCAAATTTGAGACAAGTGTGGTCTAAATTTGGGGTCGTCACATTTGTCTAGCTGAATCAAACAGCTTAGACGTATACCAATAATTCAAATTTCAATCGAAACATTTCTGACCAAATTTAGTTGGCAGTAATTTATCTTTAAAATTCTGAAAATCATTTTATGACGTCATGATTTCGCACTATATTTACAGTTCGTTTGAGGATAATGTCATTTTGTGACTTTGTCATACTACATCATTCCAGAGTGGGCTGACGATCTTTAGATCACATCCAACACTAAGTAATTCTGCATTGATAACTCCATCATTTTTATCATCTTTGCACCAGGTTCAATGATTCATTAATGATATATAAAAAACATTTTGATATTTCAAATTATTTTCGTCTAGCCAAATAATTAGCATAGACTTTTCTTTTAAACGGTTCAAAAACTATTTCAAATCATTTTGTGTTATTATACCTCAACAGGTAACGACATGTTATTGGCTCGAAGTCCGCACATACATTGTGACGCCCCTAAAATAGGTATACATCATCCATTCTGAGTCGCCAAATATATGGTACAGAAACAAATACAACTTCAGTATACAATTGTCGTGAAAAATACGACAACACATATACTGTGAGTTTGAATACAAATATTGTCTAATAGACAGTATACAAACTCAAAAGGAGCCCTCATTGCAATTATTGATACACTATTTTACAAAATAGTGAGGACTACTAAAACAACTATCCTGAACCATCACTCCATACCCCGGCTAGCTCCTGCTATGTTCTCACCTCCTGAGAAGAAAAATAGAACAAAAAGGAAAAAGGGTGAGCTCAACTAGCCCAGTAAAGAATATTATGACTAAGATAATATACAAAAAATTATCATTAGTCTTCAACAGGGAAAAATCTGATAGAACATAATAGACAACAAGTTTTAGATTAAAAACTGCAGCGGAAACATCAATCCATTAGAAGAGCCAAGTAGAGAATGAATTCTATTATCTTCTAAGATTTAAAAGTCCATCATCAATATTTTATCCCTGTAACATCAATCAATATACATCTTGAATAAAATATTCATCTTTGCACTACAGGTCAAAGATATTCATTTTTATCACCAGTTGGTCATGTTCATCTCAACACCTGTTCATCTTTGCACTACGGGCCAAAGATATTCATCAGTTAATCATTCATCTTTGCACTACAGGCCAAAGATATTGAGTAATATCATCATTTAGGACTAAGGATGATGAAAAATATCTTAAAGAAAATGAATCTAGTGAGACAAAAGGACAAATATTAGGGATTCGTATTACAGTTTATCCAAGTTCAATAATACTCCATAATAACCAATTTTGAAGTAGAATTTAAAAATAAAGATCAAAACATGGATACAATCAAAGATAGTAACCATAATAGACATCTTGGACAAAAAGGAGAAATTTTTATTTTTCAGTGAATAGTGTCGTATTCGTGAATAGTTACCCCGACACAAAAAGGTAGAAATTCCACAATAAAATCTATACCAATATTTCGGTATAATGATATTGAAAGAATAACATCATTATGAAAAAAAATAACATCCCTTACCTCAAAAGAACAGTACTTCCGGCTAAAATATCAGGTATAAGGTTGAAGAAAACTTGCACTGATGAATAGCAACTCACAAAGTATCTAAATACTCACAAAATACGCTCGATAATATAGAGAGAGAAAGAGAGAAAATTATTTCTGGTGTAATTTTCAATTCTATCTAAGCATCCTATTTATAAGAAATTGCTTAGAACGCCATAGCAGACAAACCTGCTACCTGATGGCTTTACCTGTTACTATTCACACCCACCACTTTTGAAAATAAATTCCAGCACATTTTATTTCTCACCAACCAAAAGTGGGGCCCACCATATTTTTAATAAAAATATTTATTTTCAAAACTTCAATATTTCATAATAAATAGCATTTGATCAGAAAAATACGAATTTTATGTCCATTCCATAGGAAATCGAATTCTCTACAACTTTATAAAAGAAAGGTTTTCCAAATTTCAGATAGAAAATACCCGAAATCCACATACGAACGATTTTTAATACATTCATTCTGACAAAATACTGATAAAATACCTCAACATTAATTGCATCATTTATAACCATAATAAATATATCCATCATTTATATCCATATAAATTAATAATTAATTATTCACAAATAATATTACAGAATCACAATTATGACAACCAGGTCGTTCTCAGGAAAGAGGGGGCTTTCCTATAAAGATTTCTCCTTATTGGTGCGCAATTAGATGACCAAACTCCTTTTCTAGACAGAACTTCCTTAAACATTGCCAATAATGTTATCTAATAATATTATTCAAATAATATGAATTATTGATCTGATAATGGAGATATTGTGCAGCGACAATTATTGAAACAACAATAATATAAAATATCAACGTAGCAATTATTGAATTAATAAAATATTAAACAGTAATTACTGTAACAATTATTGAGTAGTGTCTTCTTACGTAAGAATCAACAATTCAACAATACTGTGCAATACCGTGTGCTACTGTGCAACCACGCGTATTATTGTATTTTAACCACCGGGTATTCCAACAGTTAACGGTAACCATTACGCCGTTATTTATAAAAACTCAAACTTGTCATTTTCTTCATCCGACCATTTTTTGTTATGGGGCCCACAAATGGCTGCACCGTCATACGAAAATTTCCCCAACAGTAAGAATATTCCAGACCAAACGAATATTCCCTGACAATAATGAATATTTTATAACCACATGCTTATTTTGCAAAATTTGCACATTTCACCCATAACCAAAGTATTATATCAAATTAACACTTCATTATTCAAAATAATAATAGAGGAAATTCAATCTTATTCATTAAAAAGTTGGGGTCTTACAACCTTCCCTTCTTATGAAATTTTGTCCTCGAAATAGACGTACGTACCTGGTGTTTCGAAAAGGTGAGGATACCTCGCTTTTATTTCTGATTCAAACTCCCAAGTTATTTCTTTAATATCATGGTTTCTCCACAAAACCTTAACTTATGGTATAACCTTCGTACGTAGGACATGATCTTTCCTATCAAAGATCTTAACAGGTGCCTCCTCGTACGTTAAATCTTCGGCTATCTCGTCCGGTTCTAACTCAATAATGTGGTTCGGGTCTTTCACATATTTACGAAGCATAGATATGTGAAAAATATTATGAACACGAGACATGCTTGGAGGTAATGCAAGCCTATATGCCACATTTCCTATTCGGTCAAGAATCTCAAAAGGACCAACAAATCTTAGATTGAGCTTTCCTCTTTTCCCAAATCTTGTAACTCCCTTCTATGGAGCAATACGTAACAATACATGATCCCCAATATTAAATTCCACGTTCTTTTGATGAAGATCCGAATAACTCTTTTGTCGATCCTGTGCCATTTGTATACGTTGTCGAATCGTTTGAATCTTTTCTGTAGTTATGCGTACCAATTCTGGTCCCAACAATGTTGCTTCTCCCACCTCATCCCAGTATACTGGAGAGCGACACTTTCATCCATACAATGCTTCAAATGGAGCCACGCCTATACTTGCGTGATAACTGTTGTTGTAGGAGAATTTCACCAATGGTAGGTACTTATCCCAACTCCCTTTGAAATCTAGGACACAGAGTCTTAATAGATCTTCAAGAGTTTGAATAATCAACTCTGATTGTCCATCCATTTGAGGATGGTATGCCAAACTGAATCGTAAATCCGTGCCCATAGCTTTCTTTAAGCTAACCCAAAATCGTGAAGTGAATATTGGGTCATGATCCGAAACTATGGATACTGGCATGCCATGCAATCTCATAATCTCATTCACGTATATACGAGCAAGATGTTCAAGGGAATAAGTCTCCCGTATAGGCAAGAAATGAGCAGGCTTAGTTAATCTATCAACAATAACCCAAATCGCATCTATGCCTTGAGAAACCTTGGGAAGACCCATAACGAAATCTATAGTAATGTGTTCCCACTTCCATTTCGGAATCTCAAGTGGTTGCAATGGACCCTTTGGCACTTAATGCTCCGCCTATACACGTTGACAAGTTAAACACCTCGAGATAAACTCCGCGATCTCTCTTTTCATATTTCGCCACCAAAATGTATGTCTAAGATCATGATACATTTTGGTACTACCAGGATGGATTGCAAATGGTGTGTTGTGTGCCTTCATCATGATTTTATGTTTCAAGTGAGAATCGTTAGGAGCACAAAGTCTGGTGTTGACTCGAAGTATTCATTCTTCATCGATTCTTGCTTGTAATACCCGAGAATTTTCACGTATTAATAAATGGAAATATTAATGGAAATGATTATTTATTTGAATATAATTGATTTTGTGTTACGAGATGAGTTACCACAATTATATTAAATAATTGAATAATTGAGAATATGTGGAGTTTGTGATGAACTCGTTGAAAGCCTTGTGTGGCACGGTGATGAAAAATATTAATAGTAATATTAATTAACGAAGGAATTACCAAGTGAGCAATTAAGGTATATTAATTATTAATTGTTATATTAATTAAATATTAATGGTGATTAATTAATAAGATGTGATTATTATTGTTAGAAACATGTTAATAAATATAATAAGAATTATATAGATAATAAATGGTTATGGAGATCCATGAATACATTAATCAAGAACGAAAGGATTAATTAATATTGGTAGTAATTAATCAAGGAAGTGGATAATTTATTTATTTGACCTAAAACAAATGAGTAAGTTATTAATATAATAATATTAGATGGACTGTTATGTGCATATGAGCAATAATTAAAAATATAAAATACAACTACATTATATAGAGTAGTGTGACACTTATGTGACTATACCATATATGGTAACCATGTTTTAAGATTTATTGAATCTATATGGTATAAATATATCACGAACAGTGGATATACATGTGGGTATATATTAAAATGAAATGTACATGGATTATATGTATGTTGCATAACATCTACTACCTTGAAATATTAATTACATTGTGACATTAATTAATAACTTATATATGATTGATATATGTATACAATATAACATAAGAATAAGGTTTGTGCATAAGTATAGTCTAAGTGTTGCTAGAATGCTGAGCATTTGAATTATCCCAAAATGAGTGTCCCATTTACTCCTTCCTCAGTCACGTGAATCACATAAAGGTTATGGCCTATTATATTTTCTCTCTTCCAAGCTTCTAGCTGATGATTATGGTAGGGAGTGGTGGTTATAATGAGTTTCAACCACCATCTAACAACTCCTTGTTAACCTTCATGCAATCCTTCAATCCATAGGTTTGATTTAATGGGAATTTTCAAAATCTATGTAATGGGTTTTCTATAAATTGGACACTCCTCTTCTCATTCTTGGTTGCTTGAAATTGTCTGTTAAGTGTGAATTGAGAGAGTGAGTTGCTGAGCTTTGTAGAGGTATAATCAGAGTAGTGATAGAGTTTAATTAAAGCTTCAAAGAGGTATAAACTTTGTTTGTGTTCTTGAGTTTAAGTTTTGTTAAATTATTTCCATTACTTAAATTCTCTGTAATTGGTAGATGATAGTATGCCATTGTGTTAATTAAGTGTGTATGCATGTATAGTAGTAGTCTATGTTGCAGCAGAAGATGTTGACAAGGCTGGTGATTGAGGCTCTACAAAAGCAGAGCCATATTTTTTGCCTCTGGACGAAGTGGCGAGGCCGCGCCACTTCCTTAGTCCTTCACCGCGCGGCTGCGCGGGTTGCCTATCACAGTTACTGCTGTTGATTTCTTAAAATGTCATGAGCATGCTACTTAAGTTAGATTATGCATATAAACAACTCCAGCATTTGGTTAGATATGGTTTTGAACATAGAAAGTTATCTTAACTTAATTAAAGTTGAGTTTTCAAGAAAACTTCAAGATTTGGAAAACTAAAAATTGTGAACTTGAAGTAATGCATATTCTGACCTTACAAGCATGTTAGTATGGTTTTGAAATGCATGTCGAACATACTAACTTAAGTATATGGATTTCATATTGAAGCATAAGCATGTTAGACTTATTAGTAAGTTTTACTAAATAAAGATATGAACTTGAACGTGAATGTTTATATACTACTTTGAGAGTTAGAATATGATAATTGTGAACATGTGGGATGATACTCTTAGGCTCACTCATGTATCATAAATATATACATCATTATACTTAGGTATCGTAATTCAAAGAAAGCATAAAGGAAGCATATTTCAAAACAAAGCGATGTTAATGACACGTATATGATATGAATACTCACAAGCATGTCTAATATGAGTTATATGACTACTTTGTATGTTTAAGGACCAAGCATGTTGAATTTTGTGGTTTCATAACCTTAAATGGTTTTAATTTGTTGAGATGTCCAACTTAGGACCGTATTGTGCAAGACGGGACCTAGATTAAAACTAGAAAGATGTGATAGGACCCTTAACATGTTAATATATGTTATGTATGTAAGGATGTGTAAGCTAGGCCAAGCAAATAACTGCTCAGCCCTGGTTTGAACTGGGACCCGCGCGGCCGCGCGTCTCCTTAGTGCAAATCAGGCGCGGCCGAGCCATTCTGCAGATTTAGAAAGTGACTTCTGTGATTTCTGAAGTATGTAGCATGCTAGTATAACTTCATTATGTTTATTTCTATTCATGATACACTGATAAAGGTAGCTTTGCATGTTAACACCTATCTTAGCTTGAATTGACAAAGTGTTTTAAAATGATGAAGTCTAACGATACATCAGAGCTACGTAATAACATACGTATAAGGTTTCTTAATTGAGACGTGTGTGTACACTTGGACTATATTTATCAAGATTGTTTATCGAATATGATTAACTAATGAATATCCTATATGCGTATCACATTATGTTAGGATTCAAAAGTGTATTGATAAGCGATATATTGGTAAACTACGCTTGAGGCAAGTTCTCTAACCTTACTCAAACCTATATTGAGCAAGTATCTGAACCCTACTTTACATTGTACAAGTATTCTAACTCTTGCGTTACTTTATTCAACGAATGTCGTAAGCTTATTATCCTACTTATTCGTTAAATTGAGCTAGTTCGTTAAACTCTTGAGAAAAACAATTATTCATGTGAACTTGGTATTGTTCTTAAATATTGTGAAAGTATCTATGCCATTTGATTCGGCTAGATTATATGCATGTTTATAAAACTATCCAAACCAATTGATTGGTGCGAAAATCTTGAAAACTGAGTTGAACAACCCTTAAGGTAAGGGGAATGTATGTTTTTGGAAACCCCGTCACATGATTATATTATTACTGTGGTGTTATGCATAACTTAGAGTATTGTAGACTGATCCCCTATAGTACTTGATTCTTTTGGGTTATCAGTTTAATATTGATAATTATAGTAGATGTTCAATAATCCTTAGAGACTGCTCAGTATAAATTGTTTATCCAGTTGGATACATTGATAGTCCTTAAATTCATATATATATATATATATATATATATATATATATATATATATATATATATCTGTTGATTTATATTGAATTATCATTCTTACTCCAAGAATTGGTGATATTCATTGTTCATAATATATTCCTGAAACTCTGAACTATCTTAGAGCTAATACTTCGATATTTCATACTCGTGTAATAAAACTCTTTACCCTTGTAGTTAAAGTGGAATAGGGAGGTGTCTCTGGGAAATACAAGGGCAAGGGCAAGGCTACCGACTAGCTTGTTCCTTTTATGTTTAAATTTATTATGTTGTATTAAGAATATTTTCAGACTATGTTTAAGCTTAAGTAGGATTATATAATAAGTCTTTATTCGATATTATTATGTAATCTATTAAGCACTGTAGGTTGCGAGACTTGGGGGAATAATTATAATAAAACATTGTATATTATTCTAAATTATATCTTTCGTTGTGAATGTATGATTTTATTTATTTTGGTGTTACCATGAGAACGTGATGAACCGAATTTGAGTGACCAAGCGGTCAGAATTTGGGGGCGTCACATTGCCTCTGGAATAGCACCTTCTTGCACTTTCTTTTTCATATGCATCAGCTCTATGTCCATAGCTTGAGCAACTTTAACTTTATCGATTAAAGTCGGTTCTACTCGTATGCTTGATGTCATCACGTGAGTACTTGGAGCCTTTACCTCTATCTTCATCCTTTGTAAGTCATACAAATTGGACCTTTGTGTTAACAACATTGCACTCGTACCCGCATATGATCTTCTACTCAATGCGTCAGCTACCACGTTTGCTTTTCCAGGATGATATTAGATGGTATGGTCGTAATCTTTTAACAACTCGAGCCAAAGTAGTTGCCACATATTGAGTTCCTTTTAGGTGAAGAAATATTTGAGACTTTTATGATCTGTATAAATCTCCACTTTCTCCCCATACAGGTAGTGTCTCCAGATCTTCAACGCGAAAACGACTGCTGCCAACTCCAGATCATGAGTAGGATAATTCCTCTTATATTCTTTGAGTTGTCGCGAGGCATAGGCTATGACTTTTCCATGTTGCACGAGAACACATCCTAACCCTTTACCTGAAGCATCGCTGTAGATAACAAATCCATCAGAACCAGATGGTATTGTCAGAACAGGTGCCAAAATGAGTCTCCTCTTGAGATTTTGGAAACTCTTCTCGCATTCCTCGCTCCAACATAATTTTGTATCTTTACGAGTCAACTGAGATAACGGAGTAGCGATTCGAGAAAATCCTTCCACGAATCTCCGATAATAACCAGCTAAGCATAGAAAGCTACGTACTTCGGTCACCGACTTCAGTTGCTCCCAACTTTGTATTGCTTCAATCTTTGCCGGGTCAACAGATACTCCATATTTTGACACCACGTGCCCAAGGAATGCAACTTCCTCAAGCCAGAACTCGCATTTCTTCAGCTTAGCATATAGCTTGTTTTTACGAAGCCTTTAAAGTACCAACTTTAAATGGTGCTCATGATCTTCACGACTTTTGGAATAGATGAGGATGTCATCAATAAAGACAGCAACGAATTGATCCAAATATTCTTTGAACACACGGTTCATCATATCCATGAAAGCAGCAGGAGCATTAGTCAATCCAAAAGACATGACTAAGAACTCATAATGCCCATACCGAGTTCTGAAGGCAGTCTTCGGAATATCCTCAGTTTTAATCTTCAGCTGATGATATCCAGAACGAAGATCGATCTTTGAAAAGAATTGTGCTCCTTGCAACTGGTCAAATAAGTCATTAATGCGAGGTAGCGGATACCTATTCTTGATAGTGACATGGTTCAATTCTCGGTAGTCGATACAAAGTCGCATACTACCATCTTTCTTCTTTACGAATAAAATAGGAGTACCCCAAGGAGATGTATTAGGACGAATGAAACTGATGTCCAACAACTCCTGTAGTTGGACCTTTAACTCCTGAAGTTCAATAGGAGCCATTCGATATGGGGTTTTAGAAATGGGCTTTGTACCAGGTTCAAGGTCAATAAAGAATTTAACTTCATGTTCCGGGGGTAGACTAGGAAGTTCTTCAAGAAATATTTCAGGAAATTCACTAACAACAAAAATATTATTCAAATATGACGTGTTTTTGTTCAAGTCCGTGACATGGGAAAAGAAAGCTTGACATCCGTTTTTCAATAAACAAATAGCTTTATGGCTTGATATGACAGTAATTGACTTTAGTGGTTTGGTTGTTTAAATTTTAATAACATGTTTATTAGGAATATGAAAACTAACAACCTTACGAAAACAATCATTTTTTAGCATGATGAGTGGTTAACGAATCAATCCCTAAAATCACATCAAATGAAAGTATTTTCAACGAAATAAGATCGGCAGGTAATGTGATGGTACCAACTTGAATCAAGCAAGATTTATAAACAGTAGATGTAATGAAAGTTTCTCCTAACGGAGTCTCAACATATAAGTCAAGGTCTAATTTCTCCAGAGTCAAGTTCAAACGTTGAGCACAAGCAGGAGAAATAAAATAATGGGTAGAACCGGTATCTAATGAGGTATAAACTTTACAAGAGTTTATGATTAGCTTACCCATGATCACCTCGTTCGGATTCCTTGCGTTTTCAGCATTCACGACAAACGCCCTTTCAGGAACCACCGATTTTGACTTGTCCGAGACAGCCTTTGGAGTCACCATCCCCGTTGAACTTGGTTTCACAACAAGACAATCTCTAGCTATATGACCTTCATTTTCATAGTTATAACTCACCTTGGATTATTGTGGGCAGTTTGGGCTGATGTGCCCCTCTTTTCCGCATTTATAACAAACGACCGGTGCTCGTCCTCCTCCCCTAGAAACACCTGATGTTTGTGCTGACGTCTTCACGTTATCATTGTTGTACCTTCTCTTTTTAAAATCTCTCCTCGACTCGTTTCTTCTACCATCATTGCCACGATTACCACCAGAGTAGTTACCGCTTTTGTCCGAATGTTTTCCTCCCCGCTGGTTGTCAATGCTCCGATGACTACTGCCACTGGTATGACCCTGGTTGTGGTCCCTCGGTTGAACATACTCATTATCTCGCTCTAATAATTGAGCCCTTTTTATAACATCTGAATATAAAAAAAATTTATGAGAGATACGATATTACCGAATCTCAGGTTTTAGACCTCTCAGAAACATCTGCGTCATTCGTTCCTCATTCTCTACTAAATGAGGTTCAAACCTGGATAACTCTGTGAATTTTGCCTCGTACTAGGATACCGTCATGTTGTTTTGTTCCAGTCTAATAAACTCTACTTCTTTCATATAATGAATACTTTCAGGAAAGTACTTATCGTTAAATAGTTTCTGAAACGTTTCCCAAGATATGTTGAGTGCGGCAAATTCCCACCAGTAATTTGCCTCACCGCGGAACATAAAGGTGGCAAATGGAACCTTCTATTCCTCCGTGCATCCCAAAACATCAAAAATCTTGGTAATTTACATGACCCACATTTCCGCCTTAATCGGATCCGACTTTCCCGTAAATTCTGGTGGTCCCAACTCTTTGAACTACTTGGCTGTGACAAGTCGCGCATTGCTATCATTTCCACCCGTATTTTCTACACGAGTCTCCCTCATCTGATTTTGCATGAACTGCAAAAAGCTTCTAAACATCCCATCATTCATCATTTGTTCGATAGTGTTGTTTACAAGAGGAATATTGCCTTTATGTTGCAAGTTCCCCTGGGTGGTGATTAAAGGTGTCTCCACTGTCTCATTCAATCCATTGTTAATATTTCCAGTTGTCATTTTCAAATACTACCACAAAACAAGGATTAATTAACAATTTAACATATCACATATTAACCGTATGCTCCGACTGACCAACCAAATAAACTTAGGTATGACACACTAGTGAAGGATTACTTGTCTCTCCCCTCTTAGTTCTATTCCTCGATCTCTGCCAGAGACCATATCCCTAAGCTTTGATACCAACTGTGAAGCCCCCAAAATAGGTATACATCACCCGTTCTGAGTTGCCAAATAAATGGTATAGAAATAAATACAACTTCAGCAATACAATTGTCGTGCAAAATACGACAACACATATACTATGAGTTTGAATACAAATATTGTCTAAGAGACAGTATACAAATTCAAAAGGAGTCATTACAATTATTGATACACTATTTTAAAAAATAGTGAGGACTACTAAAACAACTATCCTGAACCATCACTCCATACCCCAGCTAGTTCCTGCTATGTTCTCACCTCTTGAGAAGAAAAATGGAACAAAAAGGAAAAGGGTGAGCTCAACTAGCCCAATAAAGAATATTATGACAAAGATAATATACAATAAATTATCATTAGTCTTCAATAGGGAAAATCTGATAGAACATAATATACAATAAGTTTTAGATCAACAACTGCAGCGAAAACATCAATCCATTAGAAGAGTCAAGTAGAGAATGAATTCTATTATCTTCTAATATTTAAAAGTCCATCATCAATATTTTATCCCTGTAACATCAATCAATATACATCTTGAATCAAATATTCATCTTTGCACTACAGGTCAAAGATATTCATTTGTATCACCAGTTGGTCATGTTCATCTCAACACATGTTCATCTTTGCACTACGTGCCAAAGATATTCATCAGTTAATCATTCATCTTTGCACTATAGGCCAAAGATATTGAGTAATATTATCATTTAGGACTGAGGATGATGAAAAATATCTTAAAGAAAATGAATCTAGTGACACAAAAGGACAAATATTAGGGATTCGTATTACAGTTTATCCAAGTTCAATAATACTCTATAATAACCAATTTTGAAGTAGAATTCAAAAATAAAGATCAAAACATGGATACAATCAAAGATAGTAACCATAATAGACATCTTGGACAAAAAGGAGAAAATTTTATTTTTCGGTGAATAGTGCCGTATTCGTGAATTGTGCCGTATATGTGAATAGTAACCCCGACACAAAAAGGTAAAAATTCTACAATAAAATCTATACCAATATTTTGGTATAATGATATTAAAAGAATAACATCATTATAAAAAAATAACATCCCTTATCTCAAAAGAGCAGTACTTCTGGTTGAAATATCAAGTATAAGGTTGAAGGACTGATGAATAGCAATTCAAAAAATATCTAAATACTCACAAAATACGCTCGATAATATAGAGAGAGAAAGAGAGAAAACTTGTTTCTGGTGTCATTTTTAATTCTAACTAAGCACTCTATTTATAGGAAATTGCTTAGAACGCCAAAGCAGACTAACCTGCTATCTGATGGCTTTACCTGCTACTATTCACACCCACCACTTTTGAAAATAAATTCCAGCACATTTTATTTCTCACCAACCAAAAGTGGGGCCCATCATGTTTTTAATAAAATTATTTATTTTTGAAACTTCAATAATTCATAATAAATAGCCTTTTTATCAGAAAAATACGAATTTTATGTCCATTCCATAGGAAATTGAATTCTCTACAACTTTGTAGAAGAAAGTTTTCTCAAATTTCGAACAGAAAATACCCGAAATCCACATACAGAAGATTTTTAATACCTTCATTTCGACAAAATACTGATAAAATACCTCAACATTATATCCATCATTTATAACCATAATAAATATATCCATCATTTATATCCACATAAAATAAATATTTTCTTATCATATAAATCAATAATTAATTATTCAGAAATAATATTACAGAATCACAATTATGACAACCAGGTCGTTCCAAGGAAAGAGGGAGCTTTTCGATAAGGATTTCTCCTTATTTGGCGCGTAATTAGGTGACCAAACCCCTTTTCTAGACAGAACTTCCTTAGACATTGCCAATAATACTATCTAATAATATTATTTAAATAATATAAATTATTGATCTGATAATGGAGATATTATGCAGTGACAATTATTGAAACAACAATAATATAAAATATCAACGTAGTAATTATTGAATCAATAAAATATTGAACAGTAATTAATGAAACAATTATTGAGTAGTGCCTTCTTACGTAAGAATTAATAATTTAATAATACTGTACAATACCGTGTGCTACTATGCAACCACGCATATTATTGTATTTTAACCACCGGATATTCCAACAGTGTTAACGGTAACCATTACGCCGTTGTTTATAAAAACTCAAACTTGTCATTTTCTTCATCCGACCGTTTTCCGTTATGGGGACCACAAATGGTTGTGGCATCGTACGAATATTCCCCGACAACAAGAATATTCTACGACCAAACGAATATTCCCCGACAACAATGAATATTTCATAATCACTTGCTTATTTTACAAAATTTGTACATTTCACCCATAACCAAAGTATTATATCAAATTAACACTTTATTATTCAAAATAATAATAGAGGAAATTCAATCTTATTCATTAAAAAGTTGGGGTCTTACATACATACGTGTCACCATGTGTTGAGAATAACAAAATTCATTTATATTTTTTAAGGCACATTAGTGCGAATTTAGCTTGATGTCAAAAATTTCGAAGTCGCATAGCTAGAAGATTTGAAATACCTATGTTTCCACCATCTACTTCAATTTCTCTAATGATCCATTGCTTAATAATTCTATCTATTTCTATCATCCTTAAAATTTACTACACTAAAAATCCTTAATTCTCCATCCAAAACTTTTCTATACCCTAGTATAGTTCATTAAGCTTACCACATGTTATGAGTTCTGAAACTTTCCACAATAATATGAGTTTAGAAACTTATCCTAGCAATACATAGTTCAAGAACCAATCAGGAACTGTCCATATGCTTAGGGGTTCAAAAATATATCATATGATTATGAGTCACAAACTTACCATAAGTATGAGTTTTAAGAACTCGCACCTAACCTTATATCCTCAACCTATCCGTTATACACATGAGAAAAGAACCACCTTCTCAACATGTATATAACAAATAGCGCGACACAAATATTTCAATGATTATCAAGGTGACAGACTAAGTGGTCGTTAAACCAAGCACAAAACCTCTTACCATACAAATGCTTGTACAACTCAGCTATCACATGAGTCTTTAGTTGAAATCCCACACAATTCTAGCTCCCTCTTTACTCAATACAAATTTCATTTAATCCGTATCTCATCATCTATAACTCTTTTTTGAGTTTGCATAGTACCATTTCATAGTACAACTTACATCCAACAATTTTGTTATAAAGTTTTCAATTATTTGATTGATCCTCTTTCCTGCAATGACTTTATCAGATCACGTTGTGATATCTTATTATAATTGTATTATATTACGATTATTTTCTATCTTATGATCGTTTTATTTTTTGATCTCATTTCTCTTAATACATTTAGTCTTATAGACTCTATCTATTCATTATTATTGTTCATCTTTATCATCAAAGTTAGGTAACCTGTATCTGTATAACTTTTTAAGATTCTTCTTTGAATCTTATTTACTTAATAATACATTTCCCAATTTCATTGCTTAAATCTTAAACTCTATTTGAGTTTATTCCTTATCCTCATCCTTGTAGTTATAGAGGTATTTCTACCTAAGGTTTATAACCTATCAACTTTGATACCAAATGTGACGCCCCCAAATCTGGATACTTTTTACCTTAGACCTGGTACGTTACGATACACCATTTTTGTAACTGTTGCGGAAGAAATAAACATAAATTGTTTATAGAATAAACTTTTACACATAATTCCCTAGGTCTGAAACCTTAACTTAATACCTACATTCAATATCTTATACGACATACAATGTCATTTGCCTCCAATACTATTATAATTTTAACTGCATCATAATCCGATTCTGAAATTTGCCTTTGCCTTTGCATGTATCAGAAGTTTCGTGTTAATCTAAAATTTTATCATGATATAGTAAGGGTGAGCAATAATTTTGCCCAGCAAGTTTAAGTTCAAAAGAAGATATATCATGATTGAAAAGGAATAATAAGCTAACAAAATTTTAACAATATAATGATTGTGAAAGAATATGAATTAATTTTCATAACTGAATGACTGAATCAATAATGTTGAATAGCCAACAATGAACATGAACAAATTCAACTGAACCACATGATAATGAATGTGATCAACCTTTCACATCTGATGAACATATACAACATGCACAACATATGAATCAATATTTCATTGATGTGATATAATCAACAATGATTAATCACAAATATGATTTACAATAACAACTCAAGTTCGAGTTAGGAAACTTGCATGTACCGTCGATTACTGCTATGCAATCTAATTTAGCTTCATTTGAAAGACCTATTATTGATAATATTGATCTCTCAATTAGAATAATATCATAACGTCTATCACTGTTATTCACAGTCATAACACAACTTAAACATATTACCACATATCCCTAATAGTCATTAGAACACATAAGAACTATTATTAAGTCAAACTATATCAGTCTAGTTTGATTTCGGTACTATTTCGATGTCCCGATTGCGTTATCGGATAATTATTGAGTTTATTTTCAATAAAGCTCTACTTAAATATTTCAATATTACTTTAGATAATTCAATTATCAGTCATAACATTTTTCAAAAGCTCATAATAATTTTTAAATAATTATTATTATTTATAATAATTTTTTAATCATTAATATCATTTTTAAATGATTTAAATACCAAGTAATTCAATCATCATTAATATTTAATTAATTTCAAATAGTAATGAAATACATGTCAAAAATATTAAAAGTTATTTATTATAACTCAGAATATTTTTAATACCTTAATATAACCTTTGAATGATTTTTAAAACATTTAAAATTATTCTTAAATAATTGTCATTAATATTAAAATATTATTGTATTTCTTGTAAAAAATATTAAAAGTTATATATTATAACTTAAAACATTTTTAAAACCTTTATATCATTTTTAAATGATTTTTAAAACATTAAAATCATTTTTACATAATTTATTTAATACAATTATTAAATAAATTTATTATCGTTAATATTAAATTATTAATGAAGTCCATACCAAAATATTAAAAGTTATCCAATATAACTTAAAATATTTTCTAAAACTTTAATATCATTTTAAATAATTTTTAAAATATTAAAATTATTTTTAAGTAATTTATTTAATACAATTAATAAATAAATTTAATATCATTAATATTTAAATAAATTAAAATATTAATGAAATTTATCTCAAATTATTAAAATTTTATTTTTATAACTTAAAATAATTTTTAAAACTTAATTATGAATTTTTCATAATTATTTTCTATTTATTTCAATTAAATAAATTAATTATCATTTAAACTGTCGCTAAAGGCCTATCGCCACAAAAACTGTAAGACCCCAACTTTTTAATGAATAAGATTGAATTTCCTCTATTATTATTTTGAATAATAAAGTGTTAATTTGATATAATATTTTGGTTATGGGTGAAATGTGCAAATTTTATAAAATAAGCAATTGATTATAAAATATTCATTGTTGTTGGGAAATATTCGTTTGGTCGTGGAATATTCTTTCTGTCGGAGAATATTCGTACGACGGCGCAGCCATTTGTGGGTCCCATAACGGAAAATGGTTGGATGAAGAAAACGACAAGTTTGAGTTTTTATAAATAACAGTGTAATGGTTACCTTTAACACTATTGGAATACCCGGTGGTTAAAATACTGTAATACGTGTGGTTGCACAATAGTACACGGTATTGCACAGTATTGTTAAATTATTGATTCTTACGTAAGAAGGTACTACTCAATAATTATTACAGTAATTACTGTTTAATATTTTATTGATTCAATAATTGCTACGTTGATATTTTATATTAGGCTTAAATATAGTTTACTACCCTAAACTATATGTCATATTCCACTTTGGTGATTCGCCTTTCAATTTTGTCAATTAGATGATTGAACTATTAATTTTTTCCACTTCTATTTAATTTGGTCTGCCAAGTCAGAAATTGCTGACGTGGCTTGAATACATGGCATGTTAGTGCTTATGTGTTAAAATTGAGTCATATTTTAAATTTTCTTTTATTATTATATACAAGTAATAAGGGCAAAATAGTAATATAACAAACTAATTTTTACAATTAAGTAAATTAATAATAAAACAAAATAATAAACCTAATATAACTAAACCCATCCTCTCTCTCTCTCGCTTCAGATTTTTATTTTTACCGAATACCCAAAATCGTCAGAGCTAGCTTTGAAGAAGTTCAATGGCCAAAATCAATCTTCTCACCACCAATATCTTTCCTCATCGTTGTCGTTCATTGAAATCTTTCGTGAACCCCTTTATATGCCGACGCCATCTTCCGATCCTTTAACTGTGAAGATCACGATACAGAAATTAACGACCACGATCTCTCCCTTCAAAGATTTATGGGACAAACACAGAGATAGAGATTTAAGAAGAGGTTTTAATTTTGAGATTTGAGATTTTAGAGTTTTCCTCTTTTTTCTTCTTCTTTTTTGATTTGAGATTTGATATTTAAGGTTTTTCAAAAAAAAATTGCTCCTTTTTTGGCTGTGGGCGATTATGAATTTTAGGAAAGTATAAACAGAGAGATGGAGATTTGAGAAGAGGTTTTAATTTTAGATTTGAGATTTTAGGGTTTTTCTCAATTTTTTTCTCTTCTTTTTTGATTTGAGATTTGATATGCAAGGTTTTTTTTAAAAAAAAAATTGCTCCTTTTTTGGCTGTTCGTGATTATGAATTTTAGGAAAGCATAAACAGAGATGGAGATTTGAGAAAGAAGTTTTAATTTGAGATTTGAGATTTTAGGGTTTTCCTCTTTTTTTTTTCTTCTTTTTTGATTTGAGATTTGATATTTATGGTTTTTCTAAATTCTTTTGCCCCTTTTTCAGCTGTCGGCGATTATGAATTTTTTAGATGTCGTCAATAATTATGGATTTTGAATTACAGACCTAATTACTAGATTTGATTCTCACGATCTTGAACTTTCGAATATTTATCCAGAGTTGGTTTGTTAGAACACATTGTAAATTGAATAATTAAAAGTGTTTCCATGTCATTTGTGCTAAAGTAAAATAATGTTAGTAATATAGGTAAATTACACAGTTGGAGTAGTGCGTCGACGGCGGCGATGGATTTTAATAATGGTGGTAGATCTTGTATGGTGGAGGTGGTGGCTACGAAAGCAGTGGTGCGGCGACGGCGGCGATGGATTCTGCGACGACGAAAGAAGTGGTATGGTGAAGTGAAGGCTGAGGTTGGCAATGGTTATGGTGGCGGTGGTGGCCGGAGGAGGAGGTCGTCGGGAAGCAACGGTGGTTGTTTTTAGCTTTTTGATTATATATTATTAATGTTTTTGATTATATATTATTAATGTTTGATACAGAGTTATTTGACAATTTTAGCATTTAATATATCATAAATATTTAATTAAAAATTTAAAAAATATTTTTTTGTTACACATCAGCTTAATTATGGCCCACCAAGATAGTCATGTCAGCAATTTCTGACGTGACAGATTCAATTTGTTGTAATTAGAAAAAATTAATAGTTCAATCATCTAATTGACAAAATTGAAAGGTGAATCACCAAAGTGGAATATGACATATGTGACAACCCGAGAATTTTGAATATTTTTAAAATTTTTATTTATTGATTTAAGGTTCAAAATTAGAACCTAGACAAAAAATAAGTGTATGTGTTTGATATTTTTAAGAAGGATTTTTTAGGATTTCAAAATTCTGTGAAGGATTTAGGTGAATTATTCAAGATTAAGGAAATACGTAAATATGTTCTGTGTATATGTGTACAATATGTGGTTTAGGGTCAATGGTTGACCAGATAATTGATATCTGTAACAAACCTTAGGTATAAATTAAGAACGTCAACGTTCGGTTAGAAAACCATAGCGTTTAACAAGAAACCCTAGAAACCGGTTCTGGAAACCCTAATTTCAGTTTCGGGAATCCAAAATCCTAACTCGGTGCATGAAACCCTAATCTGGGAACTTAAATGATTATTATATTATTTAAGTGCTAACAATTATAATATTAATTAGGGAAAAATTTAATTAATTAGCAAACCCTAATTTCACATTTTTGAAAATCCTAATTTCTAGGTTAGAAACCCTAATTTATAATTCGAGAAAAACGAAAGTGTTAATTAAATTCTTTTAATGTTAATTAGGAAATATTAATACTAATTTTCAAGTTATGAGTAATTAGAAAACTCTAATCTAATTTCTATTTTAGAAAATTATTTTCTATTTAAAATCGTAATTTTGGGTTATACACCCTAATCCGTGATTTTGATCCTAATTGCTTAATTAGTAATTTTAATTAGGAAATACTTATCCTAATTAGCAAGATTTAATTAGTGATTAAGAAATTTTAATATAATTAGAAAATCCTAATTATAATTTAGAAATATTAATTTTCTATTTTGAAAATCGAAATTCGGAAATGTTAGAAATTAAATTACAAAATTAAGGGTTAGATCCTAAACCCTAAATTTTCCCAAACCCTAAACCCTAAGAGTTTGGTCAATTGTCCAAAATAACCATTCTAGAATTAAAATTAAATGAAAAATGACCATTGTGCCCTTATTGCATTCTTTAATAGGTTGGTGTATAAATCTTGCCATATATTTAGTTGGTGAGCAACTACACCTACTCCATGTGCCTTAAACCACCAGCAATCAGTCATCCTTGCCAGCCCATTACATTGCATTATTACATTTTATAGTTTAAAGAGAGAGAAAATGACACTTTAATTTCATTTTTCTCCCAAGACTTTCTCTCTCCAAAATTTTTGAAATGTAGAGTGAGAAAGTGAGATAAGATAAGTTAGTATCAGTCCATAACAAGCCATGAACAGATCATTAAGATCAGAATCAAAAATCAAAGCTCAAAAGGTATAAAACCCTAAACCTAGAAATATTTTGATTTGATGTTTAATGTTGTTGTTTATTGGTTAGAGTTGTGTATTAGAGTGTCATTTGATGATCTGGGTTGTCAAAACTCAGATCCATATCAGTTAGATGCTCGAAATTAAAGATTTATCAAATCTGGAAAAGTTGGAAAATAAGGTCTGACAAGCAAATGTCAGAGCCTCTAGATTCTTCTGTGTTAAATTTTTATGGTGTTTCATGTTATGAATCTATAGTATGCCATGTGGTTTTTGTTCTGAAACTTTAATCAAGGTCATAGCAAGTCTAGATTGTATGATACAAGCGGTCAAAAGGCGTTGACCGACCACGGCTATGCTTTCTGGGCAGCCCAAAAAATTTCCAGAAATCTGACAGTGATTTTCTAGGCCCTTGATCTTGCTTCTGGTAATGGTTTATGATATGATGTTAGTTTGATGTTGTAGCTGGACATATGGACTACACATATATGCTCTTATATTACTCAGATCCTTAATGGATTCGTAGTTAATGATGGTCAAATGACCGTTGACCGTATGACCTGATGAAGATTATGGAAAAACCCAGATCTTCAAGAACCGTGTCCTGACCCCTAGTTTGACCAGCTTGAATCGTGTGCATCTGTTGTTGTTATGATTATTTGTTGTTATATAAATGAAGCCTGACATCTCCACTACAGGATACATCCACTACTTTACACAAACAAAACTTTGAACTCAAGTTATAAGGATCGGGAGAGGGGACCATCGTTTGTTCTTCATTTTCTAGAAAACCCAAAAATGAAGAACAGCGATGTCAGACTTTTCTGAAGCTTAGATCTTGCAATTTAGTCGTGTTATGGCTATGGTACTTGTTCATTACTGTAGTATTATACTTATACTACATAACTAGAAACATTATAAGACCAGAAATCGACCGGAACCCAGATTCATTTGTGGTCAAACCACCTAGCTTGTCCACTGACTTGAAGATCTGGGCAGGTATCAAGAACACCAAGAACACCTATAGCGACGGTTCTGTCGCTATAGGGCCCTTTAGCGACAGTTTATTATTATTATTTTCCGAAAATTATTTAAAAATAGATAAAAATGGTTTTTAATTATTAAAAATACAAAATAAATTCTAAAAAAATAGTTTAAAGTCTGAAAATAGTTTTTAATTATTTTGAGTATATTTCATAAATATTTAATATTTTTAGAATATAAATGGTATTTAATTTATTTAATTATAATATTAAATAAATGATTTAAAAATGATTTTAATTCATGAAAAATCATGAAAAATTATATTATGGTATTAGAAAATATTTTAAGTGACTTTTAATATTTTGTGATGAAATTCATTAATAAATTATTATTAATGGTAATTAGTTTATTTAATGAATATATTAAATAAATTATTGAAAACTAGAATTAATGCTTTATAAATTATATAAAAGTGATTTATGTGTTAGACAAATATTTTAAGTTATAAAATATAACTTTTGATCTTTTGTCATGAAAATATTAATATTTTTATATTAATAGCAATTATCCGGTAATGCATTTAAGTGTTTAAAAATCATATTTAAATGATTTTTAAGATATTAAAAATACTTTGATATATTATAAATATACTATAATATTATGACATGTATTTCATTAATATTTGATAATAAATAAATATTAATGATAAAAGAATTATGTGGTATTTAATTTATTTAAATACAGTTTTAATGATTGAAAAATCAAGAAAAATGGTAATAATTATTTAAAAATTATTACGAGCTTACGAAAAATATGTCGACTGTTAATAAAATTATCTGAGATAATTGTTAGGTGTTAAAGCAGAGTTTAATTGAACTTAGACTCAATAAAAGTCCGACTAGACCGTCGGGACGTTAGAATTTTGTCGGAATCAAGATAGACTGTAATAGTTTGACTTGATACCGAGTCTTATGTGTGTTATAGATTGATAGGGTTATGTGTTATGTGTCTAGGTTATTCTATGTTTATATATATAATAGTATTATATTGTGATGATATTATTCTAATATTGGAGATCTATATTACTAATATTAGGTCTTCGGATAAAGCGTTATAAATTGTGTTGCGGTAATCCACGGTTCAGGCAAGTTTGTTTTACTTAACTCTACTAAGAGTGTTTCATTCGGATATGCTTATGGTTAATCATTGCTGATTGCCATGTATAATTTGTACTCTGTACATATTGCATGTATAAGTCAGGTATGAAAGGCTGATCACCTTCATTACAAGTTGGTTTCAGATATATTTGTTCATGTATAATACTTGTTCAGTTATAAACTTGTTCCTGCTAGTTCATAATTATATTGTTGAATTATAGCCAACTTATTATTCAAACTCTTCAATCATGATATATCGTTATATTGTTGAATTTAAACTTGTTGGGCAATCCTTATGCTCACCCTTGCTATATCATGATAAAACATTGCAGATTAAGGCGAATGCGTCGGATACAAGGAAAAGGTTAAAGACAGTTCCAGCGTTAGGATATGTGTGCAGCTAAATTGTATAGTGTTGTATTTTAATGTGTTAGTTAAGTTATGAATGTGATTAAGTTAAGGTTACTCGACCTTGGAGAATAGTATGTAATGAATTGTATAAACAATTTATGTTTATATCTTCCGCAAATAGTAATAGTTGTATAGAATGATCGAACCGGATCCGAGGTGATTTAAGACCTGGATTCGGGGCCCTCACAACATATAGTTTTGGGTAGTAAATTATATTTAAGCCTTTATATTATTGTTGTTTCAATAATTATTACTGCACAGTATCTCCATTGTCAGATCAATAATTCATATTATTTGAATAATATTATTAGATAACATTATTGGCAATGTCTAAGGAGTTCTGTCTAAGAAAGGGGTTTGGTCACCTAGTTACGCGCCAATAAGGAGAAATCCTTATCGAAAAGTTCTCTCTTTCCTAGGAACGACCTAGTTGTCATAATTGTGATTCTGTAATATTATTTGTGAATAATTAATTATTGATTTATATGATAAGAAAATATTTATTTTATGTGGATATAAATGTTGGATATATTTATTGTGGTTATAAATGATGGAATTAATGTTGAGGTATTTTATCAGTATTTTATCGGAATGAAGGTATTAAAAATCGTCCGTATGTGGATTTCGAGCATTTTCTGTTTGGAATTTGAAAAACCTTTCTTCTACAAAGTTGTAGAGAATTCGATTTCCTATGGAATGGACATAAAATACGTATTTTTCTGATAAAAAGGCTATTTATTATGAATTATTGAAGTTTCGAAAATAAATATTTTTATTAAAAATATGGTTGGCGTCACTTTTGGTTGGTGAGAAATAAAATGTGCTGGAATTTATTTTCAAAAGTGGTGGGTGTGAATAGTAGCAGATTAAGCCATCAGGTAGCAGGTTAGTCTGCTATGACGTTTTAAGCATTTTCTTATAAATATGATGCTTAGTTAGAATTAAAAATCACACCAGAAATAAGTTTTCTCTCTTTCTCTCTCTATATTATCGAGCGTATTTTGTGAGTATTTAGATACTTTGTGAGTTGCTATTCACCAGTGCAAGTTTCTTTCAGCCTTATACCTGATATTTCAGTTAAAAGTACTGTTCTTTTCAGGTAAGAGATGTTATTTTTTTTCATAATGATGTTATTCTTTCAATATCATTATACCGAAATATTAGTATAGATTTTATTGTGGAATTTCTACCTTTTTGTGTCAGGGTTACTATTCACGTATGCATCACTATTTACGTATACGACACTATTCATCAAAAAATAAAATTTTCTCCTTTTTGTCCAAGATGTCTATTATGGTTACTATCTTTGATTGTATCCATGTTTTGATCTTTATTTTTGAATTCTACTTCAAAATTGGTTATTATGGAGTATTATTGAACTTGGATAAACTATAATACGAATACCTAATATTTGTCCTTTTGTCTCACTGGATTCGTTTTCTTTAAGATATTTTTCATCATCCTCAGTCTTAAATGATAATATTACTAAATATCTTTGGCCTTTAGTGTAAAGATGAATGATTAACTGATGAATATCTTTGGCCTATAGTGCAAAGATGAACAGGTGTTGAGATGAACATGACCAACTGGTGATACAAATGAATATCTTTGGCCTGTAGTGCAAAGATGAATATTTGATTTAAGATGTATAATGATTGATGTTACGTGGATAAAATATTGATGATGGACTTTTAAATCTTAAAAGATAGTAGAATTCATTCTCTTCTTAACTGTTCTAATGGATTGTTGTTTCTGCTGCAGTTGTTGATCTAAAACTTGTTGTCTATTATGTTATATCAGACTTTTCCCTGTTGAAGACTAATGATAATTTGTTGTATATTATCTTAGTCATAATATTCTTTACTAGGCTAGTTGAGCTCACCTTTTTCCTTTTTGTTCAATTTTTCTTCTCAGGAGGTGAGAACATAGCAGGAACTAGCTGGGGTATGGAGTGATGGTTCAGGATAGTTGTTTTAATAGTCCTCACTATTTTATAAGATAGTGTATCAATAATTGTAATGAGGACTCCTTTTGAGTTTGTATAATGTCTATTAGATAATATTTGTATTAAAACTCACAATATATGTGTTGTCGTATTTTGCACAACAATTGTATTACTGAAGTTGTATTTGTTTCTGTATCATGTATTTGGCGACTTAGAATGGGTGATGTATACCTATTTTGGGGGCGTCACAGTTGGTATCAGAGCCATAAGTAAAGAGCTCCGAGCGTCTATCTGGTGACTTCCTGTTGATTGGGGTTGCACCGAAGCCAGACTCTCCGTAGGGGACGCCATTCTGTGGTGGCAAACTGATAGGTATCATTGTGAGGTGCTGTCCATGATTGGGACATGAGTCACAGTTGATATCAGAGCTTTGGGATATGGTCTCTGGCGGAGATCGGGGAATAGAACTAGGAGGGGAGAGACGAGTAATCTTTCACTAGTGTGTCATACCTAAGTTTATTTGGTTGGTCAGTCGGAGCATATGGTTAATATGTGATATGTTAAATTGTTAATTAACCCTTGTTTTGTGGTAGTATTTGAAAATGACACCTGAAAATATTAACAATGGATTGAATGAGACCGTGGAGACACCTTTAATCACCACCCAGGGGAACGTGCAACAGGAAGGCAATAATCCTCCTGTAAATAACACTACCGAACAAATGATGAATGATGGGATGTTTAGAAGCTTTTTGCAGTTCATGTAAAATCAGACGAGGGAGACTCGTGTACAAAATACGAGTGGAAATGATAGCAATGCGCGGCTTATCACAGCCAAGCAGTTCAAACAGTTGGGACCACCAGAATTTACGGGAAAGCCAGATCCGATTAAGGCGAAAACGTGGGTCAAGCAAATTACCAAGATATTTGATGTCTTAGGATGCACGGAGGAGCAGAAGGTTCCATTCGCCACCTTTATGTTCCGCGGTGAGGCAGATTACTGGTGGAAATCTGTGAAGCGTACCCAACCTGCCGCACTTAACATGTCTTGGGAAACATTTCAGAAACTGTTTAACGACAAGTACTTTCCTGAAAGTATTCGCCATATGAAGAAAGTAGGGTTTATTAGACTGGAACAAAACAACATGACGGTGTCCCAGTACGAGGCAAAATTCGCAGAGTTATCCAGGTTTGCACCTCATTTAGTAGAGAATGAGGAACGAATGACGCGGATGTTTCTGAGAGGTCTAAAACCTGAGATTTGACAATATCTTATCTCTCATAAATTTTCTTTATATTCAGATGTTGTAAACAAGGCTCAATTATTAGAGGGAGATAATGAGCATGTTCAACTGTGGGATCACAACCAGGGTCAGACCGGTGGTAGCAGTCATCGGAGCAATGACAACCAGCGGGGAGAAAAATATTCGGACAAAAGCGGTAACCACTCTAGTGGTAATTGTGGCCATGATGGTAGAAGAAACGAGTCTGGGGGAGATTTTAAAAAGAGAAGGTACAACAATGATAACGTGAAGACGTCAGCACAAACATCAAGTGTTTCTAGGGGAGGAGAACGAGCACCGGTCGTTTGTTATAAATGCGGGAAAGAGGGACACATCAGCCCAAACTGCCCACAACAATCCAAGGTGTGTTATAACTGTGGAAAGGAAGGTCATATAGCTAGAGATTGTCTTGTTGCGAAACCAAGTTCAACGGAGATGGTGACTCTAAAGGCTGACCCGAACAAGTCAAAGTCGGTGGTTCCTGGAATGGCATTTGTCGTGACTGCTCAAAACGCGAGGAATCCGAACGAGGTGATCACGGGTAAGCTAATCATAAACTCTTGTGAAGTTTATACCTTATTAGATACCGTTTCTATCCATTCTTTTATTTCTCCTGCTTGTGCTCAACGTTTGAACTTGACTCCGGAGAAATTAGACCTTGACTTATCTGTTGAGACTCCGTTAGGAGAAACTTTCATTACATCTACTGTTTATAAATCTTGCTTGATTCAAGTTGGTACCATCACATTACCTGTCGATCTTATTTCGTTGAAAATACTTGCATTTGATGTGATTTTAGGGATTGATTAGTTAACCACTCATCATGTTAAAATTGATTATTTTTGTAAGGTTGTTAGTTTTCATATTCCTAAACAACCTGTTATGCGAATTCAAACAACCAAACTACTAAAGTCAATCACTGTCATATCAAGCTATAAAGCTATTCGTTTATTGAAAAACGGATGTCAAGCTTTCTTAGCCCATGTCACGGACTTGAACATAAACACGTCAGATTTGAATAATATTTCTGTTATTAGTGAATTTCCTGACGTATTTTCGGAAGAACTTCCTGGTCTACCCCCCGAACGTGAAGTTGAATTCTTTATTGACCTTGAACCTGGTACAAAGCCCATTTTTAAAACCCCATATCTAATGGCTCCTATTGAACTTCAGGAGTTAAAGGTCCAACTATAGGAGTTGTTGGAGATCGGTTTCATTCGTCCTAGTACATCTCCTTGGGGTGCTCATATTTTATTCGTAAAGAAGAAAGATGGTAATATGCGACTTTGTATCGACTACCGGGAATTGAACCATGTCACTATCAAGAATAGGTATCCGCTACCTAGCATTGATGACTTGTTTGACCAGTTGCAATGAGCACAATTCTTTTCAAAGATCGATCTTCGTTCTGGATATCATCAGCTGAAGATTAAAACTGAGGATATTTCGAAGACTACCTTCAGAACTCGGTACGGGCATTATGAATTCTTAGTCATGTCTTTTGGATTTACTAATGCTCATGCTGCTTTTATAGATATGATGAACTGTGTGTTCAAAGAATATTTGGATCAGTTTGTTGTTGTCTTTATTTATGACATCCTCATCTATTCCAAAAGCCGTGAAGATCATGAGCACCATTTGAAGCTGGTACTGCAAAGGCTTCATGAAAACAAGCTATATGCCAAGCTGAAGAAATGCGAGTTCTGGCTTGAGGAAGTAGCATTCCTTGGGCACGTGGTGTCAAAACATGGAGTATCTGTTGACCTGGCGAAGATTGAAGCAATACAATGTTAGGAGCAACCGAAGTTGGTGACCGAAGTACGTAGCTTTCTGGGCTTAGCTGGTTATTATCGAAGATTTGTGGAAGGATTTTCTCGAATCACTACTCCGTTAACTCAGCTGACTCGTAAAGATACAAAATTTGGTTGGAGCGAGGAATGCGAGAAGAGTTTCCAAGATCTCAAGAGGAGACTCATTTCGGCACCTATTCTGATAATACCATCTGATTCGGATGGATTTGTTATCTATAGCGATGCTTCAGGCAAAGGGTCTCATGCAACATGGGAAAGTCATAGCCTATGCCTCGCGATAACTCAAAGATTATGAGAGGAATTATCCTACTCATGATCTGGAGTTGGCAGCAGTCGTTTTCGTGTTGAAGATCTAGAGACACTACCTGTATGGGGAGAAAGTAGAGATCTATAAAGATCATAAAAGCCTCAAATATTTCTTTACCCAAAAGGAATTCAATATACGGCAACGACGTTGGCTCGAGTTGTTGAAAGATTACAACCATACTATCCAATATCATCCTGGAAAAGCAAGCGTGGTAGTTGACGCATTGAGTAAAAGATCATATGCGGGTATGAGTACAATGTTGTTAACACAAAGGTCCATTTTGTATGACATGCAAAGGATGGGGATAGAGGTAAAGGATCCAAGTACCCATGTGATGACATCAAGCATACGAGTAGAACTGACTTTAATCGATAAAGTTAAAGCTGCTCAAGCTATAGACATGGAGCTGATGCGTATGAAAAAGAAAGTTCAAGAAGGTGCTATTTTAGAAGCAAGAATCGATGAAGAAGGAATACTTTGAGTCAACTCCAGACTTTGTGTTCCTAACGATTTTAACTTGAAACATAGAATCATGATGGAGGCACACAACACACCGTTTGCAATCCATCCTAGTAGTACCAAATTGTATCATGATCTTCGACATACATTTTGGTGGATCAATATGAAAAGAGAGATTGCGGAGTTTATCTCGAGGTGTTTAACTTGTCAACTTGTAAAGGCGGAGCATCAAGTGCCAAAGGGTCCATTGCAACCACTTGAGATTTCGAAATGGAAGTGGGAACACATTACTATGGAGTTCGTTACGGGACTTCCCAAGATTTCTCAAAGCATAGATGTGATTTGGGTTATTATTGATAGATTAACTAAGTCTGCTCATTTCTTGACTATACGGGAGACTTATTCCCTTGAACGTCATGCTCGTATGTACGTGAATGAGATTGTGAGATTACATGGCATGCCAATATCCATAGTTTCGGATCGTGACCCAAGCCACTTCACGATTTTGGGTTAGCTTGCAGAAAGCTATGTGCACAGATTTACGATTCATTTTGGCATACCATCCTCAAATGGACGGACAATCAGAGAGGACTATTCAAACTCTTGAAGATCTATTAAGACTTTGTGTTCTAGATTTCAAAGGGAGTTGGGATAAGTACCTATCATTGGTGGAATTCTCTTACAACAACAGTTATCAGGCAAGTATAAGCGTGGCTCCATTTGAAGCATTGTATGGACGAAAGTGTCGCTCTCCAGTATGCTGGGATGAGGTGGGAGAAGCAACATTGTTGGGACCAGAATTGGTACGCATAACTACAGAAAAGATCTAAACGATACGACAACGTATACAAACGGCACATGATCGACAAAAGAGTTATGCGGATCTTCATCGAAAGGACGTGGAATTTAATATTGGGGATCATGTATTGTTACGTATTGCTCCATGGAAGGGAGTTACAAGATTTGGGAAGAGAGGAAAGCTCAATCCAAAATTTGTTGGTCCTTTTGAGATTCTTGACCGAATAGGAAATGTGGCCTATAGACTCGCATTACCTCCAAGCATGTCTCGTGTTCATAATATTTTTCACATATCTATGCTTCGTAAATATATGAAAGACCAGAACCATATTATTGAGTTAGAACTGAACGAGATAGCTTAACGTACGAGGAGGTACCTGATAAGATCTTGGATAGGAAAGAGCATGGCCTACGCATGAAGGTTATATCACAAGTTAAGGTTTTATTGAGAAACCATGCTATTGAAGAAATGACCTGAGAGTTATAATTAGAAATGAAAGCGAGGTATCCTCACCTTTTCGAAACACCAGGTACGTACGTCAATTTTGAGGATAAAATTTCATAAGAAGGGAAGGTTGTAAGACCCCAACTTTTTAATGAATAAGATTGAATTTCCTCTATTATTGTTTTGAATAATGAAGTGTTAATTTGATATAATACTTTGGTTATGGGTGAAATGTGAAAATTTTGCAAAATAAGCAAGTGGTTATAAAATATTCATTGTTGTTGGGGAATATTCGTTTGGTCGTAGAATATTCTTACTGTCGGGGAATATTCGTACGACGATGCAGCCATTTGTGGGCCCCATAACGGAAAACGGTCGGATGAAGAAAACGACAAGTTTGAGTTTTTATAAATAACGATGTAATGGTTACCGTTAACACTTTTGGAATATTCGGTGGTTAAAATACAGTAATACGCGTGGTTGTATAATAGCATACGGTATTGCACAATATTGTTGAATTATTGATTCTTACGTAAGAAGGCACTACTCAATAATTATTACGGTAATTACTGTTCAATATTTTATTGATTCAATAATTGCTATGTTGATATTTTATATTATTGTTGTTTTAATAATTGTCACTGTATAGTATCTCCATCATCAGATCAATAATTCATATTATTCGAATAATATTATTAGATAGCATTATTGGCAATGTCTAAGAAAGTTCTGTCTAGGAAAGGGGTTTGGTCACCTAATTGCGCACCAATACAGCAAAATCCTTATCGGAAAGCCCCCTCTTTCCTAGGAACGACCTGATTGTCATAATTATGATTCTGTAATATTATTTATGAATAATTAATTATTGATTTATATGATAAGGAAATATTTATTTTATGTGGATATAAATGATGGATATATTTATTATCGTTATAAATGATAGAATTAATGTTGAGGTATTTTATCAGTATTTTGTCGGAATGAAGGTATTAAAAATCGTCCGTATGTTGATTTCAGGCATTTTCTGTTTAGAATTTGGAAAAATTTTCTTCTAAAAAGTTGTAGAGAATTTGATTTCCTATGGAAGGAACATAAAATTTTTATTTTTCTGATAAAAGGGCTATTTATTATGAATTATTGAAGTTTCAAAAATAAATATTTTATTAAAAACATGGTGGGCCCCACTTTTGGTTGGTGAGAAATAAAATGTGCTAGAATTTATTTTCTAAAGTGGTGGGCGTGAATAGTAACAGGTAAAGCCATCAGGTAGCAGGTTAGTCTGCTATGACTTTCTAAGCATTTTTCTATAAATAAGGTGCTTAGTTAGAATTTAAAATCACACCAGAAATAATGTTTTTATCTTTCTCTCTCTATATTATCGAGCGTATTTTGTGAGTATTTAGATACTTTGTGAGTTGATATTTATTAGTGCAAGTTTCCTTCAGCCTTATACTTGATATTTCAGCCGGAAGTACTGTTCTTTTGAGGTAAAGGATGTTATTTTTTTTCATAATGATATTATTCTTTCAATATCATTATACCAAAATATTGGTATGAATTATATTGTGAAATTTTTACCTTTTTATGTCGGGGTTACTATTCACGAATACAACATTATTCACTGAAAAATGAAAGTTTCTCCTTTTTGTTCAAGATGTCTATTATGGTTACTATCTTTGATTGTATCCATATTTTGATCTTTATTTTTAAATTTTGCTTCAAAATTGGTTATTATGGAGTATTATTGAACTTAGATAAACTATAATACGAATCCATAATATTTGTCCTTTTGTCTCATTGGATTCATTTTTTTAAAGATATTTTTTGTCATCCTCAGTCCTAAATGATGATATTACTTAATATATTTGGCCTGTAGTGCAAAGATGAATGATTAACTGATGAATATCTTTGGCCCGTAGTGCAAAGATGAACAGGTGATGAGATGAACATGACCAACTGGTGATACAAATGAATATATTTGGTCTGTAGTGCAAAGATGAATATTTGATTCAAGATGTATATTGATTGATGTTACAGGGATAAAATATTGATAATGGACTTTTAAATCTTAGGAGATAGTAGAATTCATTCTCTACTTAACTCTTCTAATGGATTGTTGTGCAGTTGTTGGTCTAAAACTTGTTGTTTATTATGTTCTAGCAGATTTTTCCCTGTTGAAGACTAATGATAATTTGTTGTATATCATCTTAGTCATAATATTCTTTACTGGGCTAGTTGAGCTCACCCTTTTCCTTTTTGTTTCATTTTTCTTCTCAAGAGGTGAGAACATAGCAAGAACTAGCTGGGATATGGAGTGATGGTTCAAGATAATTGTTTTAGTAGTCCTCACTATTTTGTAAAATAGTGTATCAATAATTGTAATGAGGACTCCTTTTGAGTTTGTATACTGTCTATTAGATAATATTTGTATTCAAACTCACAGTATATGTGTTGTCGTATTTTTCACGACAATTGTATTACTGAAGTTGTATTTATTTCTGTACCATGTATTTGGTGACTCAGAATGGGTGTTGTATACCTATTTTGGGGGCGTCACAGTTGACCTAGAGGAGTGAACTTTCTTTTATCCGCATACTCTCGACGAGCCTGTGATCTAGCTTTCCTTGCAAGTTTTTCCTCCCAAGTTTCCTTTTTTGGATCGTTTGATTTGATGGAGAGGAGATTTGCTTTCCCCTGACTGATCAACTATCAGGTTAATTGGTGCTGATATACCACCAGTTCTGCCAATTGACCAAAATGTTCTTTGATAGACTTCATTTCATGCTTGATTGAAGACCATCCTTTAGAATAACCCAACTCCACCGAAATATTTGCTTGGGATGTTTCTCCAATGTATTGAAGGTATTTGGAAGTTTTGCCCCCTCCAACACCGATCATGTTTACTCCATCCTCATTGTGTTGAGGCAGAGGGTTATCTTGAACATGTGGTTTCTTGGTGTCGTCACCACGATCTCACCACTGTATATCATGTATTGGATCTTGTGCTTCAAAGACCAACATTCTTGGGTATCATGGCTTGGAACCCCAAAATGATAAGCACATTTCTTGTTTGGGTCAAAATCCTTCCCACTTGGATTAGCTGGTGGAAGCATCTGAGCGATTTTCTTCTGTGTTGTCAGAAGCTTGAGTATATTCTCAAGTGAGTCCCCTAAGGGTGTGAACCTTCTTCGATGTCTAACCTCTCTAGATTTTTGGAACGGAGGATTTTAAGGTTGTACAAATGTTTTGAAAGGGGAATAATTCTTTCTTTGAATGGGAAGGCTTTAGTTGCCTCTCTGAGTTTGACCTTGTAGTACCAAGGATATATCATCCTCTTTCTTCTTATGAACTCTCTGAGGATTATTCCCACAATTTTTGACCTAAATGTGCTCAGCCACGACTTCCAAAGCAGTGAGGTCTTTGATTTTTCCTGATTTCAACTCCATCTTAGCCATTTCTTCGTGTTTGATTATTTCTGAGAATGGTTTTCCTATGTCTGCTTGGACTCTCTCATAAAACGGAGCTTTTTGTATGTCGATGAATGTCATTACCATCTCAGTTTCTGTCATTGATGAAATAACTTGAGCAGCCAAACGTCTCCATCTTTGGGCATATTCTCTGAATGACTCAATATTCTGATTTTGACTTTGTTAATTTGATATCTATCTGGAGCCATTTGTGACTGGAAGCTATATTGATTTAGGAAGGTATGGACTAGCTATTCCCAGCTGTGAATTTTGGAATTGTCCAGTCGGGCATACCAGGCTCTGGCCTCTCCAGTCAAACTTTTATGAAATAGGTGCATTATCAGCTTTTCATCCTCTGCATAGGATCCAAGTTCTCCAATGAACACTTTCAAATGGGTGTAAGGATCTCCCAATCTGTCATATTTCTCAAAATCCGGAGTTTTAAACTTGTCTGGATAGCGAACCCCTAGAAAGATATAGAGGTCTGAGTAGTTAACACTCCCATATGCTCCAGTCCCTCTGATTTATCGGATGGCCAATATCTCGATCTCTTTTGACATTGATAATTTCAGAGGTTTTGTTGGTTTTCTCATTATTTTGAGGTTCCAGAATCCGAGCTTCCGTTTTCTTGTTAGTACCCTGACTGCCACCTTGTTCGGAGGACTATGGTTGAGTGGGTATTTGTTTACTCTGAGTACTTTCACTCTGCCTTTTTAGGAAGACATCTAACTCTGCTATTTGACTTCTGAGTCCCTCGAATTCTTCCTGAGACACGAAACCTGACCCTTGTTGGGTACTTTCTTCCATGTTAATGGGTAGGCTTTTTTCCTTCTTAGATTTAGATCTGGTAATGGGATCAATCTTGCCTATAATAAAAGTAGGTAGTTTAGTCTTAATAAACCCGAATAGTATTCATGCTCATGCAATGTGTCAGTTTTTAGGGGTTTTTTAATATTTTCCTGCAAAACATATGTCAGTTGTTTTGATGACATGATATCATGACAAGATTTGATATTTGATAATGAATTTGAAAGAATTTACAATATTTAATACTTTACAACAATTACATAGGAAATGTATTTATACAAGACATGTATTGAAAGTGGGAAGGTAATTAGAGACTTCTTTTCGCGTTTGGTTTATTAGAGGTTGACCTATCTTAGGTTACTCTCACAGGCTTTTCGGCATAGTGGTTCCCAGATCATTGCAATCTACTAGTTGGAAAGTTAATCCGCTCTTTCAAATGGAGAGGATCTTAGTGGTACCTTTCCTGAGCCTCATTTGGACTTAATCGCCACTATAGCCCAGTAATCAGTGACCGACGGGTTTATCTCTTGGTGGAGGAATCACACAATATACATTCATCGCGTTTCACCGTATGCAAATATGATGACATATTGCGAAGCACTAATATAATGCGTGGTAAAGAGACATTCACATCCATTCAATGTAAAGACGTCATATAATGTCAAAGATTTGATTTTATGTAAAGACGTCATATAATGTCAAATATGATGACATATTGCGAAGCACTAATATAATGCGTGGTAAAGAGACATTCACATCTATGTGTTTCTTACCCTTTATGTTTTCTATGTGAATTGGTTTGATCTGAAGGGTGAATTTTCAGGAAAAAGGCCGACATATAATGTCAAAGATTTGATTTTATTGAGTCCGAATTAGACATAGTCGCCAGTTGGTATGAGTTAAATGATTTTACCAACTCAACCGAGTTTTGAAAGGTTTTGCAATGTGGCCCAATTATTGGACTCTGTTTAATTGGACTTGAAAATCGAGATTCATAAAGTTCGGGGGCTTGATTAGGCGGGGGGAAGGTGTTAGGCATCTCCCGACTTTTGTGAAACACGGTTACCATGCTTTTTGTTCCCTAATTTATGTGTATGTGTGTGTGTGCATTGTAGTTAATTTGACGTAAGTGCTTTATTTGGAAGTAATGTTATGCCTCTTTTGCACCTATATACAAAGGGTTTGACTTGTATAAAAGTTCAATTTTAATACAAGGCATATAAAATAATATTTTGAAAATATGTTTTCAAACCCTTATGCTCACATAGTAATTGAGGCCTTTGATACTTCAATTTTATTCCGTATTCGGCTTATTTTGATTTTATTCTCGAGATGCGAAGTATCTTCTACAAAATAATATACATAAGTGTCAGTCTCCTTATGGGTATGAAAGCTATCAAAGTATGCCCGAGCACCATATATAAGATTTTCACAATTACGGGGACCTTAAATCCGGATAATCATTTTAAGGTCCTATATTTAAAATTACAAAATTTGCAGGCTAGCTATACAATTGAAAAGGGTCCATCATGGGAACCAGATCTAGATCCGTTAGCTGGATCTTAGATCACGTGGCTCCTAGGCTCACATAATATCACATAAATAGCCTGCATAACAAATACACTGAAATAAAACATATATATTTACACTAAACGTCACAAAACAAAGGATCCATCAGTTAAATCCTTCTAAGCGCAAAGCCAAAGCTTCCATAGTCCTCTAGATACAGATCTAGGGCCGCATAGTTGCTAAATATTTACAAAAACCAGAAAGAAAACTAGATATGTACAGATCTTAGCCATTCTAGCTTCCAGGTTCAAGTTTTACAACTTTTGATCCGGTCAAAAGCTAGATCTGACTAGATCTAGTACAGATCTAGTTAATACAGCTCAAATATTGACTCTTTACAAGAAATGAACGGTTAAAAATTCAGATCTAACGAATATTAACCTTTAAAAAGCTATATAAAATACTTATATACGTATTAGAGCAAGCGAAGAAGCCAAATATGGTAAAATCTTCTAGTTAGGCACGAGAATGGCTATCATACTACTTTGAACGCCTCAACACTCATTTTCCACCGGTTAAAACTTGATAAGTTGTAATATATAAGTAAAAGATTGTTTAAAAAGAAGTTTTACAAGAATTAGAGCACGATTCGAGTTCCGTTTGCTATTCTAGCCTCTATTTCTCTTGCATGGGCCCTCTTCTTTCCTATTCTTCTCTTGGAAGCTAAAGGGGTGAGGGTGTATATATATACCTGGGTTGTCGCGGGTCTACCTGCGACTGGGCCTTATGGGCCCAGCCCGGTGGGCCCCATTGCCTCAAAGTACGTGCACTCCAACCAATGTATAGTCTGCTTGAACCTTCATAACTTTCAATCGGGAATCCAATGGAGGCGTGTCATACCTTTCTTGAAAGCTCTTTCCGAGAGCTATACAATGACATGGGATTTGACCTTTTCTGAATCCTGGAAGACGGATTCATGTCCAGGTCTTCGATTCTTCGCAGTTCGTCCGTTAAGATGTCTTGCGCTGTTTCCACTCGGGATTGCTGTTATGCTTCCGAATGACCTTCTTTATGGTAATTTGATTTGATTTGATGTTGAGTTGGCAAAAGTACTCTTTTTTCCCTCAAGGTTGATTTTTGGGGTTTGACGTACTGCAGTTGTCTTTCCTTAGGGTTATCTTTGGGGTTTGACAGCTGTCGACTCTTGTCTCTCTTAAGGGTCGTCTCTGAAGTTGATTTGATGATTTCCCGGGGCTGTCTCTGGGGTTTGGTTTGATGATTTCCCGGTGTTGTCTTCTGAGGTCTAGTTTGATGATTTTTCGGGATTGTTTCCGGAGTCTGGTTTGATGATTTTGACTTTCACGGTTGTCTTTGGAAGATAAAAGATGATTCTGCCATCATGTATAGTTAGTAACAGGAATGCGAAATTTCGAGTGTCTACAAAATGATTGTAAGGAATTTTTGGATAGAACCTAAAATAAACGTTTTAATATAACTTTTTAAAACTCACATCTTAGAAATAAAAATAAATGTTTAGAATGATTTTGAAGTGCATGTTTTGAAATAACTTTTGAAAATACTTTTTATGAGATATATTTTGAAAAGGATTTCATACATTTTTAAATATAAAAAATGATTTTTAAAAACATACACACGTCTTTGTATTATAAGTTATACTTTGAAAAAAATAAACTTTCAAGTAAATGTTAGAATACACTTAGAACTCTTAAAATACTTTTCCCCTTTTTTAAAAAATTTTTGAAAGTCCTTTCTTGCTAAATTTAACCTGAGTAAGATAAAATTGAATTCATCGACAATGCATAACACAAACACAAACGCACTATAGAATGACAGAAGACAGCTAGGGGTTGACTTGGGCATATTCCAACCTTAAGTTTTGATTATGACTTTCTTATTGTACTAAAATATTTACTCATACATTTACAAGATATTAAGGACATGTTTGTTTGCAAGGATTATAATCTTGAGATTATAATCTATTAGATTATAATACCAAGATCTTAGGATTAAATAGTTATAGTAACATGTTTCTTTTTTATGGGATTATTCATGGGATAACTTAAAATAATTTCATGTTATGTTTGTTTTTTTCAGGATTAATTACCCTTACCAATAATAATATATTTTAAACTATAATTTAAACTTGTTTATACATCAAAAAATAATGAATAATTAATTAGAAACTTTTAAATAAGTGGTTATATTATTCAATCAAATGCTCACTAATACTAATTATATAATTTAACTTTAAATAGTTTAAATTGACGAAAGTACTTTGATAAACAACTTATACTTAATTACTTTGCTTAATAAAATTAACCTCAATCTTAACGAAAGTACTTTAGTTATTAGTTTTAAGCGCATTTATACAAACCTCAATCTTAATGAAAGTACTATTAACGCATTATACTCAATTTAATTAAATGAGTCATTTAAGTGCTAAAGCTGAGAAAAAAAATATAAAAACTCTTTCCATGCCATATTAATTTGCACTATTATCATTAAGCAAAGTAATTAAGTACCAAAATAAGCAAAATAATTAAGTACCAAACTCTAATAAGCAAAGTAATTAAGTACCAAACTCTAATAAGCAAAGTAATTAAGTATAAGTTGTTTACCAAAGTTAATAAGCAAATTTATTAAGTATAAGTTGTTTACCAAAGTACTCCTTTAACTTAAAACAAATTATGTATAAATGAATAAGATTTTTAAATGGGTACTATTTTATGGTCATTTTAGAACAAGATTGAGGTTAATTTTAATAAGAAACTAATAAACAAATTATGTATAAAAGAAAAAGATTGAGGTTAATTTTATTTAAATACTCCTTTAACTTAAAACAAATTATGTATAAATGAATAAGATTTTTAAATGCGCACTATTTTATGGTCATTTTAGAAAAAAGATTGAGGTTAATTTTGTCTTGAAATTTTTAATCCCAAATAGTAGGGATTATAATATCAGGTAGAACATGGTATTAAATAATCCTACATCTTAAGCTATTTTATAATCCCAAGACTAATAGTCTCAAACTCAAATTTAAAAACAAATAAGTAACTTATGAATAATAGTCCTATCCCAAGTGTAATCCTTGCAAACAAACATAGCCTAAGTGAGACAAACAAAAGATTTCTTGAAGTCTTGGTGTATAAAGGATTGAAGGTATGAAGACTTGAAGATATGATTGAGTCATTAGGAAATCAATGTAAGATCCTAACTTTAATTATATAATAATCAAGGCTCTAAGATTTTCATTGCATGAAAATAATCATGAAAGTAATTAATTAATAATAGAAACAATTAATTGGGCTTTCAAAATTAATATGAGAATATTTTAAAATTTTAATTGACCCTAAAGAAATAAATTAATTAGGCTTTCAAAATTAATATGAGTGTTAACGCCAAGATCTTTGATGACGTTCCAATCACGTAAGACGCCCTAATCCTGCACAGAGAACACGATCAACACCAAAAGCTTGACGGCTGGACCGTCGGGGGATAGCTCCGGCGTGAGAGTCAATACAGGTGTTCAAGGTTTAACAATGGAGGGTGTAAAATGTCTAGTGTGTTGAGCTAGATAGAAAGTGTATGCGTACCTTTTGTTAGGAGACCCCCTTGCTCGGTTACACTCTCGTGCCCGATTTTTTGTGCCACCAACCATGATCTGACACCCCCTCCCAGTCACCTCTTGTCCCAGCCGACTGCATGCAGGTTATCACCTTTTTTCCACTGTTCCTGCCGCCGGCCGGATAAGATCCCATCCACATTAATGATCTGCAGGCGCTTGGTCAACTGCCCTCCTCCTTTCATCATTACCAGTCAAAGTCTTAGATATTAAAAGATCTTATGAGCCGGCCACTTGACCCAGCCCATTATTAATGGGATACAATAAAGGTAATATAAATGTTAGGCCCAATGACTATAAGACTTAGTGATAAAGGTCCACTAGGCTAATTAAACGGATGGGCCCAATTGGTCAGGTCCAATGAAAGAAATATCATGCCCCAACATTGCCCCCTAGTCTTTTATTAAACAGGATGTTTAGTGGAAGACTGACTGTAAATAGCGCGAGTCCACAGGAAGAAAGAGCCCACTGAGCGCCAGCCTACCTTGGATAACCCACCAAAGCCAAAATCAGACGTTACCCTTTCCTCTCCCTCATCATTATCCCCAATTAATGCGCCGCCCTCGGCTCTCGTGCAAATTTTGAAAAAATCACTCGCTATAAAAGCCGCTGCCCATTCTCCTTGGAGGGTTCCCTGCCATTTCAAATTCATAAGAGCTTATTATCTTCTCCTCCTCAAATTTCTTCATTTTCTCTGCAAAGTCTCAACAATGGCATCCCAGAACCCCGATACAAGTTCTCCCCTTCGTGTCGCCCCCATCTCCACCGTGACCCCTCATTCAAATCCTGACAAAGAGGTTCCGGGCTCAAACCCCCAAGTCGGTGCCGCGAGTAAGGAAGCCCCGCCCATGGAACCACTCCCCAACCCATCTGATTTTTTCCAAAACGAGGAAGACTTTCCTCATGCCAACACCCCTTCCACCGTCAATGAAACTGAGCTCTGCAACATTAGAGCTCGCTATCAGATACCGGATACCCACAGGGTACGGATAGCGGCCCCTCACGAAAGGATGTATCAGCGTCCCGACGGCTGGATCGCCGTTCCGGCAACCTTTCTGGAGAAGGGGGTGAGGTTCCCTCTTCACGCCTTCTTGATCACCCTCCTAGGGTTTGTTGGAGTGGGGTTTGCCCAATTGGTGCCGAACTCGTACATCCACATACTGGCTTACATAGCCTTCTGCTACGAGATAGGAGTTCCTCCTGCTGTGGATTCCTTCTTTACCCTCTTCTCGGTGGGGAAATCTCGGGAGAAAGGCTTCAAGGTGCTAAGTAAGATAGCCCCCAAGCCCAATGCCAGGATCGAGAAGCGGTCTCTAATGGACACTCCTTCGAGCAACCGAGGATGGCATAATAAATGGTTCTTCGTCAACGGGCCCGAAATCTCCTCTGTTCCTGACTGGACCACTTCTGATCGCATCTCTGCAGACTTCGGAGACATATCCGAGGAGCGTATAAGAGAAATGACGCGCATTATAGAGAGGATACCCCTGAAGGAGTGGAGCTTCGGCCTTTTGGGCAAACAAGCCTGGTTGTATGACCACAAGTTGTCTCTCATCAAGCCGACTTCGACCGATCGGAAGGACTTGGATAGGTACCTTTCTGGCAAGCCTTCATCCCCTTCCACCGAAGTTCCCCAAGAAGAACTTCCGGCCTCGGAGGCCCAGGATGCAGAGGTCTTTCGCGGATCAGAACTTGCCGAGGAGCCTAGCCGACCTCGACAGAAGAAGAGGGCGGTTCGGAAAGTCCGGTCGAATCCTCAAGGAACTCAATCAACTTCTACAGCGAGTTTGATTGACTTGCCTGCGACCGAGCGAATGCAGGCTCTCCGGGTTAAGAAAAGGAAGACCCACGTGACTCCTCTGTCTGCCGATGAGCTTCGAGTTCCTCGTCCTGCTGCAGTTGAGCCTCCCCCCGTCATCCCCGTGGAGATCCATGTTTCAGAAGATGAGCTCGAAAACCTGAATGAGTCTCCTCTTCTGTCTCGTAAAAGGAAGCAGTCTTCCGAGGATCAACCAGCACCGCCCCCTGAACCATCAGTGCCTTCTCCGCCGAGACCCTCTTCCTCCACCTTCTGGCGAGAAGCTGCGTCTTCTCCCACTGTATGGCCGGATTTTAACGAGAACTTTCCTTTTCAGCTGTTCGACTCCTTTGTTCGGGAGACCGATGACCATCGGTTCGGAAACAGTTCGATCAGGGATTTGATCGAAGAGGGCATGAGTTACCAGGCTAAGGTGAGTTGGTTCAATCGAAATATTTAGGAATCATCTGTTTCTTCTACTAATTCACTTTAAATGTCCGCAGACGAATGCTGTCTTCGGGAGACTTCTTCCCCGATACAGAGAGTCTGAAGCCGAAGAAGATGCGGCCAGGCGAGAGATGGCTACTATGACTTCTGCTCTGGAGAGGGAGAGAAGGACTCATGGTATCACTATCTTCAATAAAGAAGGCCTTCAGAAGGACTTAAATAAGTTGAAAGAACAGTTGGAGACATCCGAGGCCACCCATCAGCTGACCGTTACTACGAACATAGACCTGGTTCGTCGGAACGAGGTTCTTGTTGGGAAGAACGAGACGATGGTGAAGACCAATAAGAGCTTGGCTATACAAGTACACGATCTTGAGGCCAGGGATCTGAGACATCTGAAGGAGCGGGCAAAACTCGAAGAGGAGCTCCGCGAACTTCGGGCTCTGAGAGACTTGGGTCCTCCTCTAACTGGAGATCTTCGGAGGGAAATCCAACAAGAATACCGAAAATCTGCTGAGTTGAACGAAGAGATCATCCAGATGTTTTCGGATGGATACGACGAATGCCGAAGCAAAGACAAGGCAAGACTTGTCGCTGCCAAGGTTGAACCGACTATCCTGGACTCTTCGGAAGACGAAGCCGATCTCTGAAGATGGTTTTCTTTCCCTTAGCTGTAGGATTTTTGTAAAGCTTCTATCGCTTTGTAAACATCATTATGTAAATAAAATATCAGTGTTATCAGTACCATCCTTTATGACTTCGGTTTTTTCACTGTTTACCAACACTTCAATATGGATTTAATTTGAAAAATGTACAAGCTCCTCCGTGGGCCTAACTTTAAACTGTTAATTAACAACTAAGCAAGTCGTATAACAGATAAGACGAAGCTAAATAACATGGCCTTCCGAACTCAACACTTGGAAAGATTTAGGCAATAATAACAAAGTAAAGGAATACTTATTCGTTACCGAAGTGTGAGGTAGGTGTCGCGAGGGATCGGATGAAGTCTGAATGACGATGCTTGCCTACCCCGAAGGGCCTGATAAGGTTCTTAGGATCACCTGCCGATGAGGCTATCATCGAATGGTCGACGAGTCCGTCCGAACCTCCTAACTTTGGTGACCATTGATTTTACCACCCTTGGTAAAAAATAATATAGGATCCAAGATTTGACTACCACACGGGGTATCAAATAGATTGGCTGCCATCGAATGGTCAGCGAGTCCTACCATACCTCCTTACTTCGGTGACCATTGATTTTACCACCCTTGGTAAAAAACAATATAGGATCCAGGATTTGACTACCACACGGGGTATCAAATAGATTGGCTGCCATCGAATGGCCAGCGAGTCCTACCATACCTCCTTACTTCGGTGACCATTGATTTTACCACCCTTGGTAAGAAACAATATAGGATCCAGGATTTGACTACCACACGGGGTATCAAATAGATTGGCTGCCATCGAATGGCCAGCGAGTCCTACCATACCTCCTTACTTCGGTGACCATTGATTTTACCACCCTTGGTAAAAAACAATATAGGATCCAGGATTTGACTACCACACGGGGTATCAAACAGATTGGCTGCCATCGAATGGCCAGCGAGTCCTACCATACCTCCTTACTCCACTGTGACATTAGGACAAATGCGAAGATCAGTTGTGAAAAAAGTGACTTTTTATTGATGATGAACGGTTATGTACAGACTCCCAGTGGACTGACTTGGTTTCTATTGAAAGTACTTTCGGAGCCTGCCTGCGTGCCATGTGTTCCGAATTTCGGATCCATCCAAAGCCTTCAGTCGATATGTCCCGGGCTTCGGTGCTTCGGCCACTTCATACGGTCCTTCCCAGTTCGGCATCAACTTCCCAGTGTTCTGCGGTGTAGACGCTTCGGCCTCTCTTAGAACGAGGTCTCCCACCTCAAATCTTCGGAGCTTTACCCCTTTGTTGTAGTGCTTGGCGACTCTTCTCTGGTAGGCTGCTAACTTGATCATAGCCACTTCTCTGACTTCCTCTAGCAGGTCCAAGTTGGCCTTTAGTCCCTCGTCATTGTAGATCTCACTGAACTGACTAACTCGAAGACTTGGAGATCCAATCTCAACTGGGACTAAGGCATCAGTGCCGTAGGCCAATCTGAAAGGCGAGTCCCCTGTTGTTGTCCTCGGCGTAGTCCTATAAGCCCACAATACGCTGAGCAGCTCTTCCGGCCATCTTCCTTTGGCTTCGTCCAATCTGCGCTTGATCCCGTTTAGAAGTGTTCTGTTAGTCACTTCGACCTGTCCATTTAATTGCGGATGAGCCACCGAAGTCTTCCTGTGCTGGACTCCCAGTTCCTTCAGAAAGCCTTCAAATTTTGATCCCACAAACTGACGTCCGTTGTCTGATATCACCACTTGAGGGATCCCGAAGCGAAACACTACGAATTCCTTTATAAATTTCAGACACTCCTGTTCCGTTATCAGCCGAAGTGGTTTCGCCTCGACCCATTTGGTCATATAATCAATAGCGACGATGACGAAGCTGACCTGCCCCTTAGCCTTCGGTAACGGACCCAGTATATCAACCCCCCAGACAGCGAAGGGTATAGGAGATAGAATCGAGTATAGCTCTTCCGGTGGCTGATGCGGGATCGGACTGTTGAGCTGACATTTATCACATTTTTTCACGTATTCCGTGGCCTCCTTGAAGATCGTTGGCCAGTAGTACCCCTGCCAAAGAACTTTGTATGCCAGCGACTTAGCCGCCATGTGATCACCGCAGATACCCTCATGAACTTCCCGAAGGGCGTACTCTGCTTCGGACGGGACCAGACATTTCAATAATGGTGACGAAAATGCCCTCCGATAAAGATCCCCGTCAATAAGAACGAAGTTGGCACTTTTGTATTTGACCTTTTTTGCTAACATCTGATCCGAAGGAAGGACGCCATCAGCCAAATAATTGATGTAGGGAGTCATCCAGCAGTCCGGTCGCTCGATACACATCACTGAGTCATGTTGAACACTCGGCTGCTGTAAGACCTCCAGATAGACTGACCCATTGAAAACGACAGCATCTGTAGTGGCCAACTTTGATAAGGCATCGACAATAGAATTATCGTTACGCTCAATGCCTTGAAATTCGTGAAAAGCAAAGTATCGGAGTTTGTCTTTCAACTCTGCCAAATACCTGATCATCCTCGTCCCCCGAGCTTCATATTCTCCTGACAACTGCTTGACGACCAACTGAGAGTCACTATAAATAATCAACTTCCGGACTTCTAGGCTCTTTGCCAGCCGAACCCCAGCTAGAACGGCTTCATACTCGGCCTCGTTGTTAGTCGCCTTAAACCCGAATCTAATGGCTTGTTGTACCTTGAACCCCTCCGGACTGGTCAGAATAATCCCTGCTCCACTGACATTTACTGTGGAAGACCCATCTACATACAGTGTCCATGCATTCTGACCGTGCTGAAGAAGTGTAACAGTTCGGTCAGATGCCCCCGTTTCCGGTAACTCGGCATCTGCCTCGGTGAAGGAACATTCTACCACAAAGTCGGCCAAAGCTTGTCCCTTAATAGCGGTTCGGGGATGGTATTCGAGGAAAAATTGGGACAATTCCATGGTCCATGCTGCCAATCTCCCCGAAACTTTCGGCTTACCCATTACCTTTTTTAGTGGTTGATCTGTGTAGACGATCAGGAGCCTACCCTGAAAGTATTGCCGAAGCTTTCGGCTAGCAATTACTAAAGCAAAGGCAATCTTTTCAATATTTGGATACCTGGTTTCGGCGCCTCGTAGGACGTGACTGACGTAATAGACCGGGTGCTGCTTTCCACTGATCTCCCGAATCAACACCGCTCCAACGGCTAAGGGACTCGCTGCAAGGTAGAGATATAAGGTTTCTTTCGGAGTGGGTTTTACCAATAGGGGAGCAGAGGACAGATAGGCCTTTATGCCTTGGAAGGCTTCTTCACAGGGCGAGGTCCATTGGAAAGTTTTAGTATTCTTCGGCCCCTTCAGTGTGTCGAAGAATGGTAGACACCTCTCTGCGGATTTGGACATGAACCTCCTCAGAGCTGCAATCCTACCGGTCAGACGTTGGACGTCTTTAAATGACTGAGGAGTCTTCATGTCAAGGACGGCTTGAATTTTCTCCGGATTAGCTTCGATGCCCCTCTGACTGACCAGATACCCCAAGAACTTTCCCGCACCGAGGTCGAAGGTACATTTTGCGGGATTAAGCCTCAATTTGTGATGTCGGACAGTCTGAAAACATTCCTCCAGATCATCCAAATGTTTCTGAACCTGCACGCTTTTAACGATCATGTCGTCCACATAAACCTCCATATTCTTTCCCAGCTGCTTGTGGAAGATAAAATTCATCATTCTTTGGTAGGTTGCACCAGCATTTATGAGGCCAAAGGTCATCTTCTTATAGGCGTACACCGAACGGTGTGTAATGAATGCTGTCTTCGGGATATCTTCCCTACACATAGATATTTGATGATAACCTGAAAAAGCATCCATAAAGCTTAGTAGAGCATAACCTGAAGTTGCATCAATAAGTTGATCAATATGGGGTAAAGGATAAAAGTCCTTCGGGCAAGCTTTATTTAGGTCGGTGTAATCAATGCAAACTCGCCATTTCTGGTTCTGCTTCTGCACCAATACTACATTGGCCATCCACTGTGGGTAGTCGATGTCAAAAATAAAATCAGCAGCCAACAGCTTGGCGATCTCTTCGTCAATTATCTTCTGTCGCTCGGGTGCGAATATCCGTCTCTTTTGCCGAACAGGCTTCTTCGAGGGATCTACCTCCAATCGGTGCTCAGCAACCTTTCTGCTAATCCCAGGCATGTCCTTTGGTTCCCATGCAAAAATGTCCGCATAGCTGTGAAGGAGTTCCATAAGATTTGTCCGAAGAGGCTCAGGTAGACCCAAACCAATTTTCACTGTCTTGTCCGCCTTCCCGAGGATCAACTCAATCTCCTCCGTCTCCCCCGCAGGTGTTACCAATGGCTCGGAACTGCTTTCAGTGAAGGGCTCAATCTCGATTGCCATGGTTTGTTTCTGTTTGCTAACCCCTACTCCGGAAGAGATGCACGCATTCCGATAACAGCGTCGGGCTAGATCCAAATCCCCAGCCACCTCTCCGACTCCGTGCGCTGTAGGGAACTTGATTTTGAAATGGGGGATGGAAGTCACGGCTTGGAGAGCTGTCAGGGTAGGTCTTCCCAGTATGGCGTTGTAAGCCGAATCTACATGCACAACATTGAATTTACACATTATTTCTGCCTGCTGAGGGGCTGTGCCGAAGACCACTGGGAGTTCGATAGTGCCTGCAACTTTGACCGGATCGTTGCTGAAACCATATAGAGGAGCCTCCTGCCCAACTTCCATCTTTCGCCCTTCAAGATGCATTCTTTGATATGCGTGGGCGTACAGAATATCCACTGAAGACCCGTTATCTATCATCATACGCTTTATGTCTACTGAGCCCACTTGCGCGGTGATCACTAACGCTCCTTCATGTGGATCAATGGGCTCCAAAGGATAGTCCGCGTCTGTAAAAGATATAATAGTTCCGGGAAATGGTCTATCCATCTTTGGAGAGGCACCTGATATGGACATAACCGAATCCAGGTACCCCCTTCTCTTTCTTCCTACCAATTTCCCCGACGTTCCCCCTGTTATCACGTCGATGACATGCCTTGGTGGCGGGTTCGGGACGGGCTGCACAGGAGGATCCGTTTGAACTGTCTGAACGGTGCGGTCGGCACCTTGGTGACTCTTTTCGGCCACATATTGGACTAACAGACCGCTCTGGATCTTTCTTTCCACAAAATCCTTCAGATTACAACACTCATTGGTGCCATGGCCTGCGGCTTGATGGTAGTTACAATATTTTCGAGGGTTGCCCTGCCCGGTCCTATAGTTGTCCCTCGGTGGCTCAAAGAACGGCTGGTTCCGGATTTGGTCTAGAATCACCGATCTGTCTGTGTTCAGTTTGGTATAAACCTTATTCACCTTCGGAGCGGAAGCAGGCGGACGGGTATCTCCTTGTCGCCACGAGTTGTTGAACTTCTTGGAACGACTCTCCGATCTATCATTGTACCCCCCAGTCTTCTTCGGATCATCCCGGGTTTTAGGGGCATCTGCTTCTTTCATCTGTTCCGTAGAGGAACGCTTCAAGCTACTCATAGCCTCTTCCACAACGATATAACCTTCTGCCTTATCGAATGCCTCTGCCAGGCTCTTCGGGTGATTGAACATCAACTTCTTCACCAGCTTCTCCGACTTTACTAGGTCCAGACCGTTCTGGAACAAACCCACGGCTTGGAGATCGTTCAAATCTGACACCTGGCCAACGGCTTCTCGGAACCTCTTCACATACTGACCCAAAGACTCATCGGTGTACTGCCTGACCTGCGCCAAAGAGCCCGTGGGCTTCCCCCTCCTTCGGTTACTCCCAAAACGAGCATGGAACTTATCGCAGAGTTCGGACCATGAGGAAATTGAATCTGCCGGTAAATTCCCCATCCACTGCCTCGCATCCTTTCTCAACGTCGTAACAAATATATGACATTTAGCAGCATCAGCAAAATCGTAGTAGTCCATCAACCGGTCAAATGCTTGGCTATGGTCGTAAGGATCTCCCGAACCATCGTAACTTTCCATGTGAGGCAACTTCTTAGAGGTGTCCGCCTTCTCCTTAAGAATGTCCGAGGAAAACGGGGATGCTTTCTTTCCCGGAGTATTCTTCACCTGCTGGACCTCGGCCAACTGCTTCTGAAGTGCCTTTAGTTCTTTCACGAGGTACTCTACTCCTTCCGGCTGTGACGACACTTCCTTCTCCGACGACTCTCTCTTTCTTGGAGTAGGTCGGTCGTTGATCATAATACCCCCAACCTTCGAAGGACTTTCGCGACGACGGTCTTCCGAGCGAAGTACCCGACTTTCGGGTGTACGGCCCCCAGATCTGCTTCGCCTCTGGGTCCGATGACTGTGGTGGGAGTGTGTGACAATGAGTGCCCTTCTCATGCTCTCTGGAGTTCGTTCTCTGGATCGACCTTTCCTACCACTTCGGGTCTGCCCTGTAGGGAAGTCACGACGGAGTGCTTCCTTCGATCTTCGAGGAGTAGGGCTCCTCGATCTTTCTCTCTCCCGATGTTGGCTTTGAAACCCACGTTCTGACTGAACCGGCTCCTTCCCGCTGCGATGCACACGCCTTTCAGACTGGACATAACTCGATTCTTCATCCCTCAACTCTTCCATCCGGGACATCTGCTCGGCTATATCCTGCCTCTGCTTCATGAGTGACTCCATGGCCCTATCTGCCTCTTCCGCCATCTTAGCCAATCGGGAGGTCTTCTCATCGTGGTCCAGCTGTTTCCGGCCGCGACCGGATTCTTTATCCGTCGTGAAGATTAACTTTCTCTTAGCTTTGCCCACGGCTCTTGGACGAGAGTCTCCATGTGACCGCTTGGAGGCTGTGCTAGCATGAGCACTTAGTGTGGGCCCCAAACGATCTCTGACAGAAACTCGTGGTGGCGAGTCACCAACAGTCATCGATTGTCCTTCAGGCGTGTCTGCTCTGCTCCTCCCCATCCTGAGAGCGTGGAACAAATAAATGTTTGTGATTGAAAGCTCTGGAACACTAGAAGGCCCTCCTTCTAGCGCCAATGTTAACGCCAAGATCTTTGATGACGTCCCAATCACGTAAGACGCCCTAATCCTGCACAGAGAACACGATCAACACCAAAAGCTTGACGGCTGGACCGTCGGGGGATAGCTCCGGCGTGAGAGTCAATACAGGTGTTCAAGGTTTAACAATGGAGGGTGTAAAATGTCTAGTGTGTTGAGCTAGATAGAAAGTGCATGCGTACCTTTTGTTAGGAGACCCCCTTGCTCGGTTACACTCTCGTGCCCGGTTTTTTGTGCCACCAACCATGATCTGACACCCCCTCCCAGTCACCTCTTGTCCCAGCCGACTGCATGCAGGTTATCACCTTTTTTCCACTGTTCCTGCCGCCGGCCGGATAAGATCCCATCCACATTAATGATCTGCAGGCGCTTGGTCAACTGCCCTCCTCCTTTCATCATTACCAGTCAAAGTCTTAGATATTAAAAGATCTTATGAGCCGGCCACTTGACCCAGCCCATTATTAATGGGATACAATAAAGGTAATATAAATGTTAGGCCCAATGACTATAAGACTTAGTGATAAAGGTCCACTAGGCTAATTAAACGGATGGGCCCAATTGGTCAGGCCCAATGAAAGAAATATCATGCCCCAACAATGAGAATATTTTAAATGCTGAATTTTAATTGTCCCTAACCCAACTGATTAGTAAATGAATATTTTATTGGATTTACATATTTCTATATTAAAGCTGCAAATTAATTGGTTAATTGAATTTTCCATTATATCTAAGATCATGGACAAAGCTTAAGCAATATTCATTCTTTATCGTGATTGGTTAAATCAATGATAACATATAACTGAAATATATTATGAGCAAAGAAAATTTGTTTCTGACTCATATTACCTTATTAGATGAAATCATTGAATGCGACAAGGAGTTGACATAAACATTATTCGGTCTAGTATTACCAAGATTGGTAATTGATTCACTGTCATGCATATTGAAGTTAAAAAAATCCTACTTGATATCTTAATGGAACTACCTTTCTAAAAGCAACATGATTTCTAATTGGCTAGGAATCAATGACAGTATATTGATAAGCGGGATTTATACCCTTTATTGCTTAAGAATTGCTTGTTTATCGTAACTTATATCTCTTTTTATTGTATTTTATTATTATTTTGTTTAATATATGTGTTGCAGGGCTTATTAGGTCATTTCCAGCTTTCAGGGGCAAAAAGGTTAATTTTCTTGCACCGGTGATGCATCGCCTATGCCAAGCTTAAACCTGGTGCTGCAGTGCCCCTTCTTTACCAGCTCGACATCATGCAGCGCTGCAGCGCCACAGTTCCTTCACAAATTGGCGTTGCAGCACCACTTATTGACCAAAGGTGTTGACTCAGCGCTGCAGCACCACTCCAAGGCTTAATCTTGGCGTTGCAGCGCCACCTCCGGTGCCCAGGCAAAAAATAGGTTTTAATGACCTAAAAGTTGAGGGAAAGGATATAATTAATGAGAAACTACCTCCATCATCAGTGGTGATAACCATAGAAGTAGGATTTGAAGCTTTTTTGCTTAGAAGAGAAAGAAGTTTGTCTTCATGCACTCCAAGTTCATTGCTTCCTTCATTACTTGGATTCTACACGAAAAAGATAAGAGTTGGAACTAGAAAACTTCAGAAGAGGAGTTTTCTTTATCCAAATCTTTCATTCATTTGTGTATTTTGAGCATGTTGAACACTTTGATAATGTTGATTAGTTTTATAGTTATGAACTAATTACATTTCTAGAATTGCAATGTAATCTAATGATTATCTTAATTGAATTTCTCTCCTATTTATTATAATGAATCATATTTGAATGGGTTGTTGTATTTCATGATTATTTATTGATTTCTTGGCTAAGAAATTGATATAGGTATTAATGGATATTGAAAAATGGATGTTAATGCCTAACCCTAAAATACAATAACACTTGTTATGACCATGCCTATGGGAATGAGAGCATATATTGCATAATAGAATAGAAATATATCTATTTTCCTTGTGTAACCATTGAGATTAAGCTTAATGACCCTTAGTCTAGTTATTTTCACCATAAGAATATTGTGATTCATCTAGCTAAGGGATGTGCATTTGACCATCGGAAGAGGCTTATGTGTACTTAATATTCTCAGTTGGTCATTCTTATAATTTGTTAGTTAAATGGAGAGTTAGGAAATTAGGCGAAGCATTAGGGGAGTTTGTGAGATCCCAAATTTTATGAAATAAAAGTATTCAATTTTCTTATAATTATTATGTTATTTCGTAAATGGTTAAATTGATAAAAGGTTAAAGTTAAGGATGATATTTGAATTTTTTTGCAAAGTAAGCAAGTTGTTATTCATTGTGCCGGGAAATATTAGATTGGTCGGGAAATATTCGTTTTAACAGGAAATATTCGTACGACGGCACAATCATTGGTGGACCCCACAACAGAAGTATTGTCGTAGTTAGAAAACGACAGAATTATCTTTTTATAAAAATAATGACGAAAGTGTTAAAGTTATAACTGTTGAACTACCCGGTAGTAAAAGTACAGTAATACACGTGGTTGTATAGTAGCACACGATATTAATTATTGATACTTACGTGATAAGTCACTCAGTTGTACTCAATTATTCCTACAGTAATTATTGTATCATATCTCTCATATTATTGATTCAATTATTGTCACAGTATCATCTGCATAATATGTTATATTATTAAATCAATAATTGAGACGGCAAAGTTATTCATATTATTATTTGCAATATTGACAATGTCTAGAAGTTCTTTCATGGAGAGGTTTGGTCACCTAATTGCCGCCAATAAGGAAAAATCCTTATCGAAAAGCCCCCTCTTTCTTGGGAACGACCTGGTTGTTAAATATTGTGAATTATAATATTAATGATAAATAAGTCCGTGTTGATTAAAGATGAAATTGATAGTTCCATTGTGTTTGAATTATTTGTGTTAGTGAAAATCGATATTTATTTCGATAATAATTGATGTCTGGAGGTTATATTGACCAATCGGATAATTAACCGGATAAATGAGCAATTAATTGCTATTGATTCACATGATTATAACTATTTATTCACATGTGTGTACTATTGATTCACATTCATTTACTATTAGGGGAGTTGGTGCAAGATTGATAATACTTGCATAACTAAGTTAAAAATGGAGGTATAGATAAAAGTACTATACTGCAATTATTTTTTTCACATGATTAGAACTATTGAGTCACATGATTTACTATTAATTCACATGATTTACTATTAAGGGAGCTGGTGCAAGTTTGATAATACTTGCAGGACTAAATTAAAAATGAAGAATAAGAGGAAGGTATTATATTGTAATATTTCGAGACCCAAAATGTGCAATTATCGAAACTATATTTTCTTATAAATAGAAGCTCATTCTTTCTTTATTTCTCATTAATTCACTAAATCTATAGAGCAATTACTATAGAGAAAAATTATAGAGAGAAAGAAGAAGAGAAGTCTGTTACCTCACTATTCCAGTATCCAGTTTTCTTCTAAGGTAAGGGATACTATTTTTTTCGTATTAATGAAGAGAGCTATTGTTATTCCATTCCTTATTATTATGTTGGAATAACCTGTCTATGCGAAGTAACACATACATGGTAAAATTCTTTTGTTATTCTATTCATTATTATTATGTTCGAATAACCTGTCGATCCGAAGTACCGCATACATGGTGAAATTCTTCTGTTGTTCCATTCCTTATTATTCTGTTGGAATAACCTGTCTATGTGGTCTATCGCATGCCTGGTGAATTCTGTTGTTATTCCATTCTTTATTATTATGTTGGAATATCCTGTCTGTACAGATTATGCATGACCTGGTTCCATTCTTTATTATTCTGTTGAAATATCTTGTCTGTGCGGGTTACGCATGATCTGGTTCCATTCTTTATTATTTTGTTGGAATAATCTGTCTGTGCGGATTATGCACGTCTGGTGAATTCTTCTGTTATTACATTCTTTATTATTCTATTGGAATAACCTGTCTATGTGGATTACCGCATGCATGGTGAATGATCCTTCGTACTCATTTCTTACTAAATTGTGAAAATGATATGTCTACGTGGATTACCGCATGGCGGGTGAAAATTCATTTGTAGTTTCATATATTCTATTATACTCAGTTGGTTAAAGTTTTAGCTTCTATACTCCATGAAATTAGTAGAATATCCTGGATATTTGCGCTTCATCTAGTATCTTTTCATGGAAATATTATTTTGAGATTTGTTGATAATTATTGATCTTTTCATGACGAAATACTATTCATGAATTACTATTTACAGGTTACTATTCACCCGATTACTATTTACTCAAATATTATTCACTCGGGTATTCGGGGCACTTTTCATGCCAGAGTACTATTCACGGGTTACTATTCACCCAATTACTATTCACCCAAATATTATTCACTTGGGTATTTGGGGTACTTTTTATGCCAGATTACTATTCACGAGGTACTATTCCTGAAGTATTATTCACATGGTACTATTCACGGGGTACCATTTATCCGAAAAATATATTTTTGTTATGTCCAAATTATTTTTGGTACATAAATATTATTCTTGAATTTTACTCTACAAAGCAGTATCATGTTGACAATTTGGACATTATTGATTTATGGATAAATTAAATTATAAATCTTTAAAATTTATCATTGAACTTGTTTTATTGAATTATTATGTCATTGTCATCATCCTCATGTTTATATTGTGATGAAAGTCATCTTTGGCTTACGTGCATAGATGGACTTGGTATGATTATGACCAAGGATTATTCGGTATAATCATGACCGTAATGTAACGAATGATGTGGTAAAAGTCCTCATTGGCCCGTAGTTCATTGATGGACAGTTGTTGGTATGATTATGACCAATGATTATTTGGTATAATCATGACCATTGATGAATACACGAATATCCTTGGCCCGTAGTGCATGGATAATTTGTGGTCATGATACTAAAGAATATCCTTGACCGTAGTACAGGGGTGATTCGATGATGTGGATTATTAAGCTGAGTCTCAGCGATAAAGTTGATGAAAAACTTTTTAAATCATAGAAGATAGTAGATTTTATTCTTTACTTGACTCTTCTAATGGATTGCTTATTTCCGCTGCAGTTGTTAATCTAAAATTTGTTGAATATTGTATTCTATCAGTTGTTATACTGTTGAAGGCTAAGGATAATTTATTCTGCATTATCTTAGTCATCATATTTCTTACTGGGCTAGTTGAGCTCACCCTTCTTTCATTGTTCTCTTCAGGAAATGAGAATATAGTTGGGACGAGTTGTGGAATGGAGTGATGGTCTAGGATAAATGGCTTTAGTAGTCCTCACTATTCTACGGAATAATGTGATAATAATTATAATGAGGACACCATTGAGTGTGGATATTGTCTAGATGACAATATTCTTGTTTAAACTCTCAGCTATGTTTTGTCGTATTTTACACGACTGTTGTATAATTAAGTTGTATTTGAATTTATGTATCATGCTTCTAGCGACTCATGATAGGTGATGTATACCTGTTTTGGGGGCGTCACAGTTGGTATCAAAGCTTAGGGATATGATCCCTGGCTAAGATGTGAGACTAGAACTAGGAGGGGAGAGACGGGTAAATCCTTCGTTAGTATGACCTACCTAAGTTTATCTGGTATTTAATTGGTCGGTCAGAATATAGGGATAATATGTGGCATGTCAATTAATCCTTATTTTGAAACTATATTCTAGAATGATATCTGAAATACAGGAGATGAGCAATAGGAAAATCATGATACAGAGGAAATAATCGGGAAGGTACAATCTGAAAAGAAAGTAAGGTATTCTCATCTCTTCGAATATCAGGTACGTATATAAATTTCAAGGGCAAAATTTCATAAGGAGGGGAGATTGTGAGATCCCAAATTTTATAAAATGAAAGTATTCAATTTTCTTATAATTATTATGTTATTTTGTAAATGGTTAAATTGATAAAAGGTTAAAGTTAAGGGTGATATTTGAAATTTTTTGCAAAGTAAGCAAGTTGTTATTAGTTGTGCTGGGGAATATTCAATTCGTCGGTGAATATTTATTTTAACAGGGAATATTCGTACGACGGCACAATCATTGGTGGACCCCATAACGGAAGTATTGTCGTAGTTAAAAAACGACAGAATTATCTTTTTATAAAAATAACGGCAAAAGTGTTACCGTTAAAACTGTTGAACTACCTGGTAGTAAAAGTACAATAATACGCGTGGTTGAATAGTAGCACACGGTATTAATTATTGATGCTTACGTGATAAGTCACTCAGTTATACTCAATTATTGCTACAGTAATTGCTGCATCATATCTCTCATATTATTGATTCACTTATTGTCACAGTATTATCTGCATAATATGTTATATTATTAAATCAATAATTAAGACGACAAAGTTATTCATATTATTATTTGTAATATTGACAATGTCTAGAAGTTCTGTCAATGAGAGGTTTGGTCACCTAATTACGCGCCAATAAGGAAAAATCCTTATCGGAAAGCCCCCTCTTTCCTGGGAACGACCTGGTTGTTAAATATTGTGAATTATAATATTAATGATAAATAAGTTCATGTTGATTAAAGATGAAATTGATAGTTTCATTGTGTTAGAATTATTTATGTTAGTGAAAATCGACATTTATTTCGATAATAATTGATGTCTGGAGGTTATATTGACTAATCGGGTAATTAATCGGATAAATGAGCAATTAATTGATATTGATTCACATGATTATAATTATTTGTTCACATGTGTGTACTATTGATTCACATTCATTTACTATTAGGGGAGTTGGTGCAAGATTGATAATACTTGTATGACTAAGTTAAAAATGGAGGTATAAATGAAGGTATTATACTGTAATTATTTATTTCACATGTTTAGAACTATTGGGTCACATGATTTACTATTAGGGGAGGTGGTGCAAGTTTGATAATAATTGCAGGACTAAATTAAAAATGAAGAAAAAGAGGAAGGTATCATACTATAATATTTCGAGCCCCAAAACATGCAATTATCGAAATTATATTTTCCTATAAATAGAAGTTCATTCTTTTTTCATTTCTCACCAATTCACTAAAGCTATAGAGCAATTATTATAGAGAGAAATTATAGAGAGAAAGAAGAAGAGAAGTATGCTACCTCACTATTCTAGTATCCAATTTTCTTTTAAGGTAAGGGATATTATTTCTTTTATATTAATGAAGAGAGCTATTGTTATTCCATTCCTTATTATTATGTTGGAATAACCTGTCTATGCGAAGTACCACATACATGGTGAAATTCTTTTGTTATTCCATTCCTTATTATTATGTTGGAATAACCTGTCTATGCGAAGTACCGCATACATGGTGAAATTCTTCTGTTATTCTATTCCTTATTATTCTGTTGGAATAACCTGTCTGTGCGGTCTATCACATGCCTGGTGAATTCTGTTGTTATTCCATTCTTTATTATTCTGTTGGAATATCCTGTCTGTGCGGATTACGCATGACCTGGTTCCATTCTTTATTATTCTGTTGGAATATCCTGTCTGTGCGGGTTACGCATGACCTGGTTTTATTCTTTATTATTCTGTTGGAATTACCTGTCTGTGCGGATTAAGCACGCCTGGTGAATTCTTCTGTTATTCCGTTCTTTATTATTCTGTTGGAATAACCTGTCTATGTGGATTACCGCATGCATGGTGAATGATCCTTCGTACTCATTTCTTACTAAATTGTGAAAATGATATGTCTACGTGGATTACCGCATGGCGGGTGAAAATTCATTTGTAGTTTCATATATTCTATTATACTCAGTTGGTTAAAGTTTTGGCTTCTATACTCCATGAAATTAGTAGAATATCCTGGATATTTGCTCTTCATCCAATATCTTTCCATGAAAATATTATTCTGAGCTTTGTTGATAATTATTGATCTTTTCATGACAGAATACTATTCATGAGTTACTATTTATGGGTTACTATTCACTCAAATATTATTCACTCGGGTATTTGGGGCACTTTTCATGCCAGAGTACTTGAAACAACCCGGGTCAAATCCCAAGTCCGAAACTAATCTTGGGTCAAATCCCAAGTCTGAATCGAATCAAATCCATCAAATTAAGGCCTCAAACTACTAGCCCAATAGTATCTTCTTGGGTCATCTTAGCCCACCACAAGTTCCCAAAGGTCATGACTTGAAGGTACTATTGGTAGTAACTTATTTCCTTATATGCAGACAAATTTTTTCGCCTATCTTTCGATGTGGGACTGGGGTGTTACAAACTCCCCCACTTAAATTTTTGACGTCCCCGTCGGAACCTATCACGCACACGGCCCAAAGATCTTTGCCTCTCTAGCCATTGTAGGATAATACCGGCTGGCTTCATGTCCCCACCTCTGGACCACCATCTCTCCATTGTGGGAACCACCAGCCTTCGTGTCCCCACCTCCGGCAACCTAATCGGATGACCAGACCTGAGCTTTCGATAGTCGGCTTTGATACCATATGAAACAACCCGGGTCAAATCTCGAGTTTAAAATAAATCTCCGGTCAAATCTGAAGTCCGAATCGAATCAAATCCATCAAATTAAGGCCTCAAACTACTAGCCCAATAGTATCTTCTTGGGTCATCTTAGCCCACCACAGGCTCCCAAAGGTCATGACTTGAAGGTACTATTGGTAGTAACTTATTTCCTTATATCCTGACAAAAAATTTTCCCCTATCTTTCGATGTGGGACTGGGGTGTTACAGTACTATTCATGAATTACTATTCACAGGTTACTATTCACCTAATTACTATTCACCCAAATATTATTCACTCGGGTATTTGAGATACTTTTCATGTCGGGTTACTATTCCTGAAGTACTATTCACATGGTACTATTTACGAGGTACCATTTACCCGAAAAATATATTTTTGTTCTGTCCAAATTATTTTTGGTACATGAATATTATTTTTGAATTTTACTCTACAAAGCAGTATCATGTTGACAATTTGGATGTTATTGATTTATGGATAAATTAAATTATAAATTTTTAAAATTTATCCTTGAACTTGTTTTATTGAATTATTATGTCATTGTCATCATCCTCATGTTTATATTGTGATGAAAGTCATCTTTGGCTTACGTGCATAGATGGACTTGGTATGATTATGACCAGAGATTATTCGGTATAATCATGACCGTAATGTAACGAATGATGTGGTAAAAGTCCTCATTGGCCTGTAGTTCATTGATGGACAGTTGTTGGTATGATTATGACCAATGATTATTCGGTATAATCATGACCATTGATGAATACACGAATATCCTTGGCCCGTAATGCATGGATAATTTGTGGTCGTGATACTAAAGAATATCCTTGACCGTAGTGCAGGGGTGATTCGATGATGTGGATTATTAAGCTGAGTCTCAGCGATAAAGTTGATGAAAAACTTTTTAAATCATAGAAGATAGTATATTTTATGATCTACTTGACTCTTCTAATGGATTGCTTATTTCCGCTGCAGTTGTTGATCTAAAACTTGTTGTCTATTGTATTCTATCAGTTGTTATACTGTTGTAGGCTAAGGATAATTTATTCTGCATTATCTTAGTCATAATATTTCTTACTGGGCTAGTTGAGCTCACCCTTTTTTTCATTGTTCTCTTCAGGAAATGAGAATATAGCTGGGACGAGTCGGGGAATGGAGTGATGGTCCAGGATAAATGGCTTTAGTAGTCCTCACTATTCTACGGAATAATGTGATAATAATTGTAATGAGGACACCATTGAGTGTGGATATTATCTAGATGACAATATTCTTGTTTAAACTCTCAGCTATGTTTTGTCGTATTTTACACGACTGTTGTATAATTAAGTTGTATTTGAATTTATGTATTATGTATCTGGCGACTCAAGATGAGTGATATATACCTGTTTTGGGGGCGTCACAGAGTTATAATCCTAGCTTGTCATACTTGTTGCTACTCAATCTCATAATATACTGTTTTAATCATATAGTTTTAAACACACCATCCTTATTTACTTATTTAAATAAGACTAGATTGATATAATTTTAGTAGTTGAATAACGTTAGTACTTTGTCCTCGTGGGTACGACACTCATCTTATCACCGTATTTAGGCCTGGCAAAATATGATTATGAGTTGGTTTTGATTTTCAAAATATGGTTATGGTTCCATTTAAGAACTAAAACCATATTAACCATTTTTAATATGGGTTGTGTGGGTTGGAACTATATGGTTATGATTCAAAACCATATTAACCATATTAACCATTTTAAGATGTTTTGACTTTTAAATAGAACTTTTGAAAAATAAAATTGTGACCGTCATAATTAAATTAATTAAGTAATAATATGATATAAAAATTATTAATATAAATAATAAAATACTAAAAAACTATACTAATAAAATTTAAAATTGAAATTATTTATACCCTTCCATATTTAAAATTCTTAATGATGAGGAACCATTCTATTGATCATTTTGACTCTTTTTCTTTTTCATTTTCAACAAGACAATATAAAATAGTACTAGTAATAATTGATTAATAACAAGATTATAATTAATTAATTTGGTTATACTAACTAATCTAATCGAATTCAAACAACAATTTATATTTTTTATTCTAAATTATCCTATTTTCAATATACCAAACTATCAAAACCACTCCACTTTTTCTTTCTTTTTATTTTCCCTTTTTTACTAAATACAAACCACTCCGTTTTATTTAAAATAATAAAATCCATTATGAATGAACACAATGGAAATTAAGTGATGATTGAATAACATGCACACACATTAACTCCAATGAGTTAATTAGTTCAGTTATTGCTTCTTCCTCTTCTCTACCAATATTGTGTGTTTGAAATTCACTAAATAATAATAATTTTTAAGGTTAGTGAGTGGAGTATTTTAAGTAACTATTTTACAATATATATATATATATATATATATATATATATATATATATATATATATATTTCATACATTAAACAAGTTATATATCAATTAGATACAGTTAATAAACGTGATTAACATTATTATTTATCAGACGTTATTTGTATTTCATGATCAAAATAATACCCTGCACATGCCACATGATATGGTATGGTATGGAATATGAGTTGAAAGATGGTTAACCGATTCAAAACTATATTTATTTTAAAAAATATGGGTCCAAACTTTAACCAACCTGAATAAATAAAAATGGATAACCAACCCATTTGGTTTAAGTTAATATGGTTTGACCCAACAGTTAACTAACTATATTGCCAGGTCTAACCGTATTATTTGTTAGATCGCGTATACTTACACGTGTTTAATGATCGGTAATCCAACCAACAAGTTTTTGGCACCGTTGTCGAGGACTTATTATTATTTGTTTTTCAATATTAATACTAATTAAAAACGATCTTAATTTAAACTGATTTATCTGTTTAATCTTCTTCTCAGGTACTCTTGACTGTGTATGCCACCTCGCAGGAATCAGAATATAATACCTCTTGATCCTAAGGTAGACAGAACTTTTAGACGACTGAGAAGAGAAAGAATTCGAGAGATGCCTACTCCGATTATAATGGCTGAGGAAATCCAAAAATCTCTACGGGAGTATGCCATGCTCCTCATCGCAGATTTAAGCGAGCATTCTAAGGCCCACAATTAAAGCTAACAACTTTGAAATCAAACCGGGTACAATTCAAATGATACAAAACAATGTTCAATTCGGAGGGTTGCTGAATGACGACCTGAACGATCATTTGATAAACTTCTTAGAAATCTGTGATACCTTCAAATGCAACTGAGTTTTCGATGATGCTATCTGACTCAAACTATTCCCATTTACTCTTCGGGACAAAGCCAAGAGTTGGTTATGTAACAAACAAGAATTTTGTAATTAATTTTAAATATTTATCAAATTAAATAAATATTTTAATTTATTTATTTATTGAGATAAATAAATAATTAATGAAATTACAGTGTAATAATTTAGTTAAGTGTGTATATTAACTAAATTAATAGATGATAATTTTATGGATTGAAGATTTAATTTAATGAAATAATTAGATTAAATTAATTGTTTAATGATTATTATGTTGTGTATTGGTGATGTTCTAGTTTAATTTAATAATTAAATTAGATGTGAAATAATTTGTTAAGCATAAATATAATTATAATTATAAGATAAGTGTAAGTTGACTTGATTTAAATTAATTAAATAAAAAAATGTGCCAATGGAACTATATAATATAAGTGTTATAAAAATAAATTAAAGGGGGAAGCTCTAGTGTGCAGCCAAACAAAGCCTTGTGTCTTTTGGCATAATCTAATTGATATGCCTGTTTAGTTTGTTTAACTGATGTACATGTGTTATATGTATGTCAGTTTGCAAAGTGCGTATTATCCTAAGACTAAGGTTAGAAACACAGAGAGAAACAGAGGAAGGAAATTGAGAGAGCTAGAGAGAAATTTAGAGTTCTCTGTGAATTGAAAGTCAAGAGGAAGAAGAAGGTTTGTTGAAACCTTGTAATCATCATCTTTGTTAATCTACAACATAGGATTAAGGGTAATAATCTATTCCTAATTTCCTAGTTTTGTTTTCCTTCAATATTTATTCTTTGTAATTTGAGTTTTGTTGGATTATTATTTAAAATGTTGATTATATGAGTATATAATCTGATAGTTATCAATTCTCTGTAATAAAATTCATGAATTTTGTTTAAAGTTGGAATTTTAAGTTAACAATGTTATACGTGTATGAAAGTGGCTTAATGAGACCAATAATAGATGTTCAATTCTAATTATAATCTGTAAATTGATGATTATTATTGTTAATATATTGGAAAACAAAAACAACACAACTGAAATGGCTTAATTTGGTTAAGAAATGAAGATTTGGTGATTTAAATCACTAAATGTGTTGAAATATAAAGAAAACTACTAAAAACATGATTTTGTATGATGTTTATGTTGTTAGAGTCTTGATATGCATGCTTGGTGTTGTTATAAGTTAGTTTATAGCCTCTAGGATTGGGAATTTCTGCTTAATTGGGTTACTTAAGGTTGAATTATGAAGTAGGGTATGCAAATGCAATTTTTGTTTACGTACTGGCGCAGATGCTTCGGTACCAAAGGCAGAAACGACGCAGCTATGCCTGTTGAGCATTCTGGGTTCGAGCACCAGCGCAGCTGCGCCGATGCCAGGGCTTGGGGCAGCGCAGCTGCGTCCTCCTTTGAGATGAACAGTGTGTTTTATTAGTTTGTAGTCCATAATATGTTGGCCTAACCTAGCCTAATATGCATGATATGGTGTTAAACATGTAATGAAGTTCCATAACATATTGTAATCATGTATTTGATGAATTTAGATTGAAAAGATAAAGACTTAGACAACTTTAACTTGTTATTTGATTAAGACTTGAGATGTTATTTAAAGCGTGATGATGCCTTATTAGATTTGTGATTTCAGACCTGTAAATGGTGTTAGAAGTTGGAATATGTGAAATGATAATGAGATGAACTTGAATGAGAGTTAAACCTATAGGGTTAATGTTAGTTTAACTAATCGGTATTGTGATTTCAATGGTATGTAGGGTATTTGGCGAACGTTTGTTATAATTGTATAGCTTACGCACGAGGCAAGTTCCTAAACCTTATTTTTATGTTGAGAAAGTTTCTTGGTTCTATCTTGTTTACGAATATACAAGTTCTTGCATTCTAATTCTTTTACATTAAGCAAGTTTCATATTCCTAACTTGATATCGTTATGCAAGTTCCTAAAACTTTAATCTTTTATTGAGCAAGTTCCTAACTTTTGTTTCTTCCCATTCAAAGCATAAATTGTTCAAGTTCATTGTTCCCAAATGAGACTTTCTAACTCTTTTGGATGTAATACTATGGATATACAATGTTTTATTCAATTGTATATTGTTGATATCCAATCTTTGATTAAAATATCGTTGTTCAATCGTATATTATAGTATCGAACCTCGAGTTGCTAGTGAACCTTTATTGAAACTGGCTACTCCATAGTTGATGAGCATTCTAAAATTCTAGAACCACTGTTAAGTTAATCCAAACTAAACTTTCTTTAGTGAGGAAATCCTAAAGTCAAACTAAGATGAACAACCCTAATATAGGGGATTATGTACGCGTTAGCGTTTAGATATTTGTGCACAATACATGGTATGAAGGGTTGATCCCTCTAAGTACGAAATAAAAGGTCTGTATAGTCTAATGACTGTTAAAGGTCGAAGTAGAAATACTTAATAACCTTGGGACATAGTTCATGGTCTTAAGATCCTCAGATATATAAATCTCGAACTTGTTTACTAATCTTGATTTGAAGAAAGAGTTCTTAATTATTCAGTATTCATTGCTTACTCCTATACTATTGCTATTGTCATCATTATATTAGTGAGCAATTGTTTGCTCACTCTTGCATTTAACACTGCAGCTAAAGTTGAGAATGTTGAAGAGTCGTCTTCTAGCAAAGGCAAGGGTAAGATGTCAAATGATGAAGACCTGTTTGATTTTATTTAAGAGAATCTATGTTGTAAAACTTATTTAATTATGTGATGTATTCCACAAACTTATGTAATAATTTAAGGTTAGATTACCTAGGATTGTTTTAAGTTGATGTACCCTTGTAATGGGGAGGATTATTGTTTGAGTTATTTAAGTTATGTCTTTATCTTTGATTATGGGTAGTTAGATATAATTGTTTTAGATAGTGAACACCAAATTCTGTAGGAATGAAATACCCGAATTTGGGGGTGTCACAAGTTGGTATTAAAGCTTTAAGTTATGAACCTTGGGTGGGGGAAACCTTAGAAAGTAACCTTTAAGGAGATAGAAAACATAGTGGTGATAAACTCTTATCGAGTTCTAAGGAATGAATTAAGGGAATTCATTAAAGATAAATAATAAAAGACTTTATGTTCTATGTGCTAATAAATTATGTGCTCGCGAGTATCGAAGAGTGTCACGTAATAAATAAAACTTAAAAGTATTTTGTTGTCAGGATGTCTAAAGTTGAAGGATCTAGTTAAGCTAGGGAAGAGATACCTCAGGTGCCTAGAGATGAGGAGCCACGAGATGTCCATGTTGTTGGAGAGCAGTTGATCCAGAGGGAGACTTCTTTGTTGGTTGCTGATGAAGGACAAGGGAATGAGCATGTGTCTGATCTTGAGGAGGACTCTGAGGATATAGAGGTGGAGGATGAGGAAGAGGATCCTGTGGAGTTTCCACTAAACTCCATATCAGCTGAGATGTATGATGAATTATATGACCGTAATATAGAATTACAGGCTAAGATTGAGGAGCTGAAGGGACTGGCTGATATGCGTCAGGCTACTATAGAGCAAAAGGATGAGGAGATTCAGGAACTCGACTTAGACTTGGGAACACATAATGGAACCTAGTTCACACAGAGGGTTATCAAGAGGAGCTATTGGCTGAGAATGAAAAGATGAAGACTGAAGTTGAGAAGTTAAAGGATGATTTGAAGGAGGAGTCAGCTAAGCATGTGAGGGCAGAAGACGCTTAGATTAAGGCTACTCAGCGTGCAGACCGTGTTGAAGACAAGGTTCAGATGAAGAAGGCCAAAATGAATGAAATGGATTATGCTTTTCATTCTACGATTAATAGGGCCCAGGATCGAGCCTTTTATTACCCAGCTCAATTTGAAGACTTGCCATGGTACATGATGGATCGTAGGATGATGTATCGTATAATGGAAGAAGAGCGTAGAGAAGCCTCTCGACATCTTAATATGCCAAGATAGGAAGAGTAATAAGTTATGTGATTAAATAAATTGTAAATCCCTTATTAAGATGAGTATGTTATCCTGAAACTTTTCAAGTTCAAGAAAGTTGATGTAGATAGCATAGATGCTATCCTTATTATGTTTCAAAATCGCCTTCGTAACGTTTATGTTGAAGTCTGAAGCTAGTTATTGGTGGCAGGCGAATAAGGTTTGTGGGGGATACGGAATAGTAGCATGGGATAGGGTCAAAGAAATGGTTTTCGAGATGTATTTTTCGACGAGTTCCCGAAACCAGATGGAAGTTCAATTTTTAGAACTAAAGCAAGGAACCATGTCTGTGCCAAAGTATGCTGTTAAGTTTAATGAGCTGTCAAGGTTTGCTCCGTACCAAGTAAATACCGATGAGTGCAAGGTGAGAAGGTTTTAACAAGGGTTGAAACCTTGGCTGTATAGCAAGGTTTCAATGTTCCAGATAAATACATTTGCAGCATTATTGGAAAAGGCAATTATCGCAAAAGGTAGAAGCAATGCTTTAACTAAGTATAATCAAGAACAGAAGAAGAGAAAGAATGAGATTGAAAATAAAGTTGGTGGAAGCAATGGTGGAAGCAATAGTGGAAGTAATAACCAGAAGAGGAAATGGAATGAAAATCCAAATGCGGGAGGACAGCAAGGAAGTGAACAAAAGAAGAAGTTTGAAGCATGTACTACTTGCTAGAAGAACCACACTAGTGTGTGTCTAAAGGGTAAGCGAGTGTGTTTCAATTATGGCCAGGAGGGTCACATTGCGATAAATGTTTTAGCCCAAAGAAGGGAGGAGCCTATTTCACTGGTGGGTTGAAGGATCATATGGCTCGTGATTGCCCTAGAAAGACAACAGGAGGTGCAAGTGGAGGCAAGGGAAGCAACAACGGTGGTACATTGACTATCACTGGGCCAGTGCAATCAAACAAACCCAGTGCTAGAACTTTCAATATAACCGTGTAAGATGCTGTACAGTCAAAGGATGTGGTGTCATGTATCATTCCGATCAATGGTATTAATGCTATGTGTTATTTGATTCGGGTGATACTTGTTCATTTATATGCGATGATTTTGCTAGGAATTTAGATTTGCCTCAGGAATAACTAGATTTTCCTTTAAGTATAGAGATGACGAATAAGGAAGTGATTCCTGTTAGGTTTAGATACAAGAATTGTAGGGTGGATATAAAGGGCCACGAGATGATGGTGGATTTGATACCAATTAAACTTGGGGAGTTTGATGTTATACTGGGAATGGATTGGTTATTCAATTACGAGGCAGTAATTAATTGCCAAAAGAAATGTGTTAACCTTATGACTCCGTCAAAGGTGGTGTTTTATGGCAGTAAGTCACCTCGACAAGTAAGTTATCTGATGATGATGCAAGCTAAGAAGTTATTGAGACAAGGATGTGTAAGATACTTATCCTACACAGTCGATACACATAAGAAGAGTGAGAAGTTAGAAGAGATATCATTCATTAGAGATTTTGCAGACGTATTTCCAGACAATTTTCCTAGACTTCCGCCAGATAGAGAGGTTGAGTTCGTGATTGATTTAGCACCAGGAATGACCCCGATATCTAAAGCCCCATATAGAATGGCCCCAGTAGAGATGAAAGAGCTAATGGTACAGTTGCAAGAATTATTAGATAAGAAGTATATCTAGCCGAGTGTATCTCCATGGGGAGCGCCGATGTTGTTTGTTAAGAAGAAAGATGGATCGATGCGGCTTTGCATTGATTACCAGGAATTGAATAAGGTCACGATTAAAAATAAATATCTGTTACCGAGAATCTATAACTTGTTCGATCAACTGAAGGGAGCGAGGTCCTTTTTGAAAATAGACTTAAGAAGTGGATATCATCAGTTAAAGGTAAGAAAGGAGGATGTATCGAAAATGGCATTCAGAATTCGGTATGGTCATTATGAGTTTCTGGTTATGTCATTTGGCTTAACTAATGCACCTGCAGCGTTCATAGATTTGATAAACATGGTGTTTAAACCATTCTTAGATAAATTTGTAGTGGTGTTTATTGATGGTATATTGGTGTATTCTAAAACCAAGGAGGAACATGTTGAACACTTAAGAATGACGTTGGAGACATTGAGAAGAGAGAAGTTGTTAGCAAAATTCTCAAAATATGAGTTTTGGTTAGAACGTGTGCAGTTTCTTGGGCACGTCATTGACAAGGATGGAATCTCGGTAGATCCATCAAAAGTTGAAGCTGTAATAAACTGGAATCAGCCGAAGACACCGTTAGAAGTAAGAAGTTTCTTGGGATTGGTAGGTTACTATAGGCGTTTTATTCAAGATTCTTCCAAGATCGCAACTCCGTTGATAAATTTAACTAGGAAGGCAGTTAAGTTTGTTTGGACGGATAACTGTGAGGAAAGTTTTCAAGAATTAAAGAAAAGGTTGAGTTCAACACCTGTGTTGTCACTGCCTGATGATACAAGGAATTTTTTGGTATTCAGTGACGCATCACATAAAGGACTAGGCTATGTGCTTATGCAGAACGACAGAGTTATTGCGTATACATGCGTCAATTAAAGGATTATGAGAATGGGTATCGGACTCATGATTTGAAGTTGGTTGCAGTGGTGTTTGTTCTGAAGATTTGGAAGCATTATCTTTATGGAGAGAGATGTGAGATATATACAGACCATAAAAGTCTGAAATATATCTTTACATAGAAAGATTTGAATATGCGACTGAGAAGATGGTTGGAGTTAATTAAAGTTTATGACTGCGAGATTCTTTATCATCCCAGAAAGGCAAATGTTGTTGCCGATGCATTAAGTAGAAAGGGACGGGAGAAATTAATGATGTTGACTGCTCAGGAAAAGCTTGTAGCAGGAATGACCAAGATGGAGTTGGAAATTAAATATCTGACAGAATCATATAAAAAATTGTTCAAGATGGGGAGCAGTTCAATTTTGGTGGATAAGGTGAAGAATGCACAACTTCAAGATGAAAACTGTGAAAACATAAAAACACTAGTACAAAACCATAAAAAGAGAACACTTAAAAGATGATATTTTTATAAAAAACGTTGTGGTATTTTTTTTATAACGTTTTTTAACAAAACGTTGTAGATACAAATGAAAAAACTTTATGTATTTATAAGGGTAATTTTTGGTTTTAAAATAGATAACATTTTTTAAAAAAATGCTATGTATATAAAAAACACGGAGCAAAAAAATGATGCGGAAGTGAATTTGAAATAAAAATAAAACGCTCTGATAATATGCCCAAAACCCTAGCCTCTCTTCTCTCTCACTCCCTACCTCCACAACCATCAGAAATGGTCGCCATCGCTGCTCGCCCTATGGCCACCGATGGCCCCATCGTGCCGGTCAGGGTGCCTTCGGTAACATGTGTCGTGGCGGTCGTATGTTTGCTCCTACCAAGATCTGGGCAAATAGCACAACAGGATCAACACTAACCAAAAGTGATTCACCGTTCGCGTCGATGAAGTCGCCATTCGTTCCTCCTGAGGATTACCACCGCTTCTCTTCCAGAGATGCTAGAAGGGTCGCAGCCACCGCCGATCACGAAGCTGAAGCCATAATAATCAAATATATTGTGAGATTTTCTGCACCACTTATTAATTATGATTTTTTTGTTTTACTGATTATTGGTCTGGGTTAATTGTATTTTAATTATATTTTGTTCACCTGTTTCCTTAGGCTTAAAACCCCTGTTAAAAATTCCTTGAGAAATGCAAAGCTCTCTTTCAAAGATATTGATGAAGTGATCCTTGTTGGTGGTTCAACCCGTATTCCGGCTGTTCATGGAGTTGTGAAGTCTTTGATTGGAAAGGAACCCAATGTTACTGTCAATCCTGATGAGGTTGTTGCCCTAGGAGCTGCAGTTCAGGTACATTCACCCTCCTTTTCCTAGTGAAGTTTTCACCATTCAGTTCGCCATTTACTTTGTCATCTTTCAACAAGGTGAAGTACCTGTAGGTGGTCTAGGAATTAGGAAGGAATGGGTGTCGAATTGGAGTTTGTTTGTACTTGAATTCTTTTTTTGATTGTAGTAGTTGGTAATGAACTGATTATCTGGAATTTTAGTTCCATTTTAGGCTGGTGTTTTGGATGGAGATGTCAGTGATATTGTCTTTTTGGATGTAACACCACTGTCTATTAGGCTAGAAACTCTTGGTGGTGTTATGACAAAGATTATCCCTCGGAACACAGAATTACAAAAATCAAAAGAAAAGAGAATTGCAGAAACTACTTAGGAAGAGCTGATTAACAGTAGGCATGCTCTTTGCATATCTGAGTTTGCCGGGTATGAACTTCTCTTCAATCTCTGTTGCCAAACAACGTCTACCTAATGATATTCAATCATCTAAACAACCTAACAAATAGTAAATATATTTTCTAAACTATGTTGAGTATAATATATTGGATACTCAACCTTTTCATAACATTCGATTAATATGATTTAATTTTTTATGGGTTGGACAGATAAAAAAGCATGGAAAACAAGCTAATATTTTGGTTCAACTTGATGCATTGGGTTTAAAAATAATCCAAGTAACTGCAGATTGTAATTGTTTCTTCAGGTTTGTCGATGGTCACCTTATTATGCATTCATGCATCTTATTTTTGTAGTATTGTACACCGTATGGTCTATGGTATTAGTTTATGTCTTAGATTTCCTTTTTTGTCAACTATTATGTTAAGTTGTATGGTAATTTGAATTACACTTGTTTTGGAAACTGTTTGCATAGCCTCATTAGTGTAATTCAACCTAATAATTATTGTTATTGTAGAGCTCTAGCAGATCAGTTAGAAGGCAATGAGGATGAGCATATGAAGTACCGAATTATGGTGGTAGACTTTATTCGAGTATGTATTTTAGTATGTTATATTCATTAAGTATTTGATCATGCTTGTATGTTATCAGACGAAAGCCTAAACGTATATTCTGGAAGCTTGTTTTATATATGTAGCAGTTATTACCATGGCTTGTCTGTTGGAGAAGCAACCTATGGTTGTGTGAGCCCTACCCGAAGTCGTATAGATTTCAGATTTAGCAAAAATACCTAAGATAAATGAAGCAGACTCGTGAGTAACCTGAAATGGCTTTCATGAGATGCCGATTTAGCACTAATATTTGATGATCCAAATACTAATATTAAGGAACCAAGTGACAATTGAGGTTAATTCAAGATGTAACCTCATTTCAGCACTTTGACCATAATTCCATGATTGCAATGGTTATTCACAATGTGAGGTTCTGAAAGAACCGCTATTAGTGTTGCAATATGAAAAATGTGTTTTATGCTCTATGGTTTATTTTCTAGACATTATATTTACATTTTATTATTATCTAACAGAAAAATGATTATTCACTTCATCCCAAATTGAGCATCATGATTTTATTTTTTTGAGATGACACAAAGTATGTCAATTCACTTCATCCCAAATGCGTATATATGATGTGTGACTGTATGAGCCTAGGAGGTTGTCTCACTGATCTGTATGAGTTGTTGTGTTTTCATTTCAATAACTGTCTTATAAGAATAAGGACCTGCATATCTGATGAATTTTTAATGCAAGTGTGTACTTTGTGGATCTGTACCGAAGAAACGGCTTGTATACTCATCCAAATAGCCATTGTTGGTGGAGGATACATTGTAGTTGAGTTTGTTGGCATCTTCAATGGTTTAAAAAGTGAGGTCCATGTATTTATACGTCAATTGAATTGGTGGGTTTGTCTCAAATATGGTGACCGTAAATATTGGTGGGTTTCTAACGTTCAACTTATTCTTGTTAGATCTATGATATATTCCAGTTGCTACCACCTAAAATTCAGGTTGGGGTTATAGGGTTTCATCTTTCTTTTTCTCCTAACTAGAACCCTTGTAATTTTCTTCTTGCTTCAATTGAGAATATGCAATATGCTGTAACCTTGGATGTTTTACACATGGTATAAAATGATTATCTTCTTAATATCGTCTTAAGGGAATAAAAATGATTGAAGTAGTTACTTATAGCATTGAAATATATTTCATTTCTCAGTTGATTTATTCAGTCTTCATAGTTTTATCAAAAATATGCCACATCGTGTATGCATCATAGGTCCATTCACAATTTATTTTTGATGTTTTATCAAGTATACTGTACTTCTAAGAGTCTTTTGATCATATGTCTTATGTAACAGTAAATGGTCATGACTGATATATGCATAGAAAGATTATTATTCTTTTTCTTTTTTCTTTTTATTCCTGTTAGTATGTTTTAGTAAATGATTCTTCTAAGGTATTGATTAGTTTTTTATAATAATACGATAACTGCACTAAATTTATTCTATATTGAACTGTCCTGCACATGTGATGCCTCTGCTGGAGATTGTACGTACAGAGAAGACTTCTGCACAAGTAATTCTTGATCTTATGACAGTTGGTAAAGCCATCAAGAAAGTTTCTATGTCGGCTTTGCTGTCAATTGGACCTTCTTTCCATATACCCAGAGTACGCATATTTTAGTCAACTTAGGAGTGGATTTGTTCAGAATTGACAGGTTGATCAACAGTTTTGGCCTCCCAATGGGTCCATTCCAGTAATGTTCTTTTCTTTTCATCTCAGTATGCAATTGCATGTCTTCTTGTGTATGCGTTTGTATCTTTCCCGCTCTGAGGATCATTCTTTAAAACTGAAGAAGTAAAAATAACAAATTGATGCTGCCTTGGGGTTATGTTTAGGGGTCGCACATGGGGATGATGACATTCATTCGTGTTTAGGTTGTCTCTGCTTTTGGGCTTGTCCTAAAGATTGCCATGTTTGATAAGAATGGAGGAGTTCAAGCATTGATTCAGTACCTCGGTAAGCAAAATCTTGCAATTAGTCATACTCATGTTACTAAAATCTAAAAATCTGATACTTGTTGCTAAAATGTGTGGCAAGCTGAGGTAGTTTCCTTAGTTGTAGCATTGATGCTGACCTTGGTGCCTATGTGATTGCCTTTAAAGTGATTTCAAGAATGATGCTATAGATGAGATGCATTGCATTGCATAGTTGTCTTTATGCCTATTACTAATTTTTAATTTCCATTTAAGAGATTAGAGATGATTGCCCTTTTTGCTTAGTATTTTCTTATCGCATGACTATTTAGTCGCTGTGTTGTCAACTTGAATCAGATTTATATGCTGTTATCTTAAAGATATATAATCTTTAGGAAATATTGTTATACTATTTGTTAAAGTAAATAGTTATACCCCCAATCTAACCAAGACTTACAAACCTGCTGATTCCCTGTTATCCGACAAAACTTGTATGCTTGACCTGGACAATTTTTTAAAGCAATTCTTGTGTTTTAGCATATGCTTTCATATTATATTCTACACAGTGAAGACTGAAAAATATCTACTTTTGTAGGTGACAACATCTGCTTGGGTTAATGACCTGAGGAATTAGATTGATCATACCAGAATTCTTAGTACTGTATATAGTTCTGCATCAGCACTGGGTTCTCGACTGCCATCCGTGGTTAGTGCTAGAGCAAAAGTTACTGTGATAATCTGGGATTTCGAATATTCCGAATTTTACGAATAAATTTTTTTTAATTAATATTAATATTAATTATCAATATTATGATGTGTATCTGTGATACGAGTCTCGAGAAAGTCACTTTGTGAATTGACTAAGAAAATAAGAGTAGAGTTGTGCTTAACAGAGAATAGAAACCCAAACCCTAAGTCCGGATAGGGATTCGATAGAAAATATAATTAAAATAATTGTCTTAATGAGTATGTGTTAGTATTGTTTGGAATTATTGATCAATGATTGATCGGGTAGGGTACAATATTAGTAAACCCTAATAAGGGATTAGAAACCCTAATTTCAAAATTTTGAAATCCTAATGCGTAGTTAGGAACCATAATCGAAAGTCGGGAAACCCTAAATTTTTATTCAAGAATCATAAACTCTAATTAGAAAACCCTAATCCTAATTAGAAAGCCAAAAGTGATTAGTAAATTTTAATGTGTTATGTAACCTTTAATATACTTAGGAAACTCTAATTATATTTTTGAAATATTAATTTTCTATTTTAAAACCCTAATTTAGAAAATCCTAGAAGTTAAGGGTGTAAAACCTAAGGGTTAGAACCTTAGGGTTAAACCCTAAGGGTTTTGGCAATTACTAAGATGCCATTAAATTTAGGGGCAAAAATACCAAAATACCCTTTTACTTAAAACTTAAGTAAAGAGAATTCTAGAATTTGGTGACTCACCGATGTTGGATAAGACCATGTGCTTAAATTCAATACCTAATCTAATCTAGAATGCCACCTTGCATGCTTAGATTCATTGCACTTAATGATTATAAGAGATTAAGCGAGAGAAAGTTACTAAAGTTTGCTAATTTGCTATCTTACTCTCAACAAACTCTCTCTCTCTCTCCCAACCTCCGAATTTGCTAAGTAAATCAGTCACTAAGTAGCCTCCTAGAACACCAAAATCAGTTTAGAAGATCAAGGATCAAAGATTGGACAAGAGAGGTATAAACCATAACTCATGGTTTGATCTTAAATGCTAAGAAAAATTTTGTGTTTATGTGTTTAGATTTGTGTTAAAGAATATTTTATGATGATCTATGATGATCTAACATAGATCCATAGCATCAAAATATTTTAAAATGATGATTTTCAAAAACTGCTCAAGAACAGTTTTAGTGGTCTGATAAGCTAAAGTCAGAGACCATAGATTCTTCCTTGTTTTTGATTTTGCTTGTTTTATGTTTTGGATCGGTAGTCTGGTATGAGATCTTTGTTATGCAAGTGAAATCACAGTCTGTTAAGGTCTAGATTTCATTTTATTCGTGGTCAAAACCCGTTGACCGGGCATGACCAGTCAAATTCTGGGTAACCCAGAAATGGTTTTCCAGCATCTGGCAACTTTTTGCAAAGCCCATATCTGACAGTTATGATGTTGTTTGTTGATGTTGTTGTAATGTATTTGTAGCATGTTGTCTATAGTGTAGATCCATGCCTTTAGATCCTATAAACAACCAACAGAGTGTAAGTAGGAGATGGTCAAAGTAGCCATCCGAACCAGATTTTGAATTTCTGAAAATTCCCAGAAACCGTATGAACACAGTTTCTGACAAGGATTGACCAAGTCAGATCCTGTGATTTTGATGTAGTTAGTCTGAGCTAGTTAGGTATATATGTTCCTTGTCATGCGTATTACATGTTGGGACCATGAGAACAACTAAACAATGACCAGAACCTAGATTAATTTGGGCTGGAAAGTGGCATGCTGAAACTGCCTGGGTTTCTGGGTTGCCTAGAAAACCCAGCAGCACTCTGACAGTGACTTTGGAAGATCAGATCTCCTTGTGTGTTTGTTGTATGACCAAGATGAGGGTTGATTATTGTAGTACTGCATGTATACTACAAGATCAAAGTTTAAGCATGCCCAGAAACATGATAGACATAAACTTAATCGTGGTCAAACCTTGCCCTTGATAACTAAGCAGTCAGTGTTCTTGAGGCTCAAGAACACCAACAGCGACGCTAAGTGTCGCTATAGGCCATTTGCGACGTTTTAATTAATTTTATTTTCCTAATTTCTGGAAAATACTTAAAAATAGGAAATAAATTCTAAAAATTACAAAAATGGTTTTAAAAATTATTTTAAATTATGAAAAATAACTCCTAATAATTTCATATATTTTTCATTAATATTTATATTTATTTGAATATTAATGGTATTTAATTTATTTAATTAGTGTATTAAATAAATTAGAGAAAAATGATTTTAATATTATAAAAATCATTTTAAATAAGAATAAAGTGTTTAAAAATATTTTGAGTTATAAAGTGTAACTTTTAATATTTTGAGTAATTTTTATTAATAATTTAATATTAATGATAATAGATTTATTTAATTATTATATTAAATAAATGAATTAAAAATGGTTTTATTAATTTAAAAATCATTTTAAAATGAGAAAAATATTTTAAAAATGTTTTAAGTTAAAATTAATGACTTTTAATATTTTGAGAATAATTTCATTAATATTTAAATATTAATGGTGATGATTTAAAAATAATTTTAATTATTTTAAAAATCATTTAAGTATAATATTAATGATTTAAAAATATTTTTAGTTATTAAACAATAACTTTAATATTTTGACAAGTATGTCATTAATATTTTTAAAATTATTAAATATTAATGATAATGGAATTAATAAGTATTTAAATCATTTAAAAAAGATTTCAATATTTGAAAAATTATTATAAATTATAATAATTGTTTATAAATTATTAAAAGCTTCCGAAAAATATTGTACATGATATATGACTTATCTAAAATAATATTGAAGCTTTGAGACTGAGTATAAGTGACAATCAATGTGTAAATTATCGGATAGGGTGACCAGTACACTGAAATGAGACCAAAGTCCAACCAGACCAAACTAGTTAGACTAAATAAGTGTTTATATAGGTTATAAACAGTGATATGACTATGTGATATTGTGACTAGGAGAAGTATTGATTGTAAATTATAGTATTGTGTGTTGTGATTTATTATACTAATTGTAAGACCGATATTGTTCGTATAGGTCTTTTAAACGCATATAAGTATATTGTGTAGCATTAATCAACGCGAAAGGCAAGTTTCCTAACTCAACCTTGAGTTATATCTGTTTAAATACTATGGTGGTTAATTATTGTTGATTAGACCACATCCAAGCATTTATTGTTGATTATTCGTAGTAAGTGTATATTTATTAATTCAAATTGAATTAGTGATTTTGAGAATATACTTGGAGAATAATTATTATTGGATGCTTACGTCCGTAGAAGCTATTATTAATATTACAGATAAATTCTGTCTATTGTTAAATCGTGTTGAGAAATATCTTAGCTAATTGTTCTGGCTAGACAAACATTTGTTAGAACTTGATAGGTTTAAGAAAAGAAGAGAAGAGAATTCAATTATTATTGATAGATCGATGCCAATTGTTTCGGCTAGATCGAAAAAGAAAACTTGATAGGTTTGAGAAAAGAAGAGAAGAGAAGTGATTAGATAATGAAATCATTGTATTTCATTGTTAAATCAAATTCTGATTCAAAAATTGAGAAGAACAACGTTTTATATAAAGGGAACATTTTAGGTCGTATATTCGGCCATTGCGCACTTTTAAGTATTATGCATAATATAGGGTATAATGAAGCTGATCACTTTATATACTTGCAAAGGGGTATAATTTAATCTTTATGGTTATCTGATACACCTGGGTATATCAAAGTAAATCTTTGATGGTTACTCGAGAAGAGAAGTTCAAGATCCTTAGTGATCACTCAGCATAAATTCTGGGAAAATAATTCCATCTTGTTATTTGGGTATATCAAAGTAAATCTTTGATAGTTACTCGAGAATAAAATTTCAATATCATTTAAGGTATTTCTAAATTGTTATTCATTAGAATATCGTAGAAACTTTGAAAGTGTTGTACTATTTCATTATCAAATTATTGTGTCACATAGATGGCGAGAAGACTTGTTAGTAATTAGAGATTTGTTCAGCTATTTTAAAATTCCCCGAACTTTGGTGTCACTCTATCCAAATAGATAGTCTGATGTTGTGACGCCCCCAAAATAGGTCCAATCCATCCAACCTATTCTGAGTCGCCAAATACATGGTACAAAAAATAATTACAACTTTATTATTACAATTATCGTGCAAAATACGATAACACATATACTGTGAGTTTAAATACAAATATTGTCATCTAGACAGTATTCATACTCAATTAAGTCCTCATTATACTTATTGATACATTATTTTACAAAATAGTGAGGACTACTAAAATAACTGTCTTGAACCATCATTCCATACTCCGACTAGTACTCGCTACATTCTCGCCTCCTGAGAAGAAAAATGGAACAACAAGAAAAAGGGTGAGCTCAACTAGCCCAGTAAAGAATATTATGACTAAGATAATATACAACAAATTATCGTTAGTCTTCAACAGGGAAAAATTTAATAGAATAGAATAGACAATAAGTTTTAAATCAATATTCGCAGCGGAAAATAATAATTCATAGAAGAGTTACGTAGAGAATGAAATCTACGATTATCTATGAATTTAAAAGCACATCATCAATATTTTATCCCTGTAACATCAATCAATAAATACCTTGAATCAAATAGTCATCTTTTTACTACAGGCCAAAGATATTCATCAATTGGTCATGTTCACCTCAACACCTGTTCATCTTTGCACTACGGGCCAAAGATATTCATCAGAAATCATTCATCTTTGCACTATAGGCCAAAGATATTCAGTTATATCATCATTTAAGACTGAGGATGATGAAAAATATTTTAAAGAAAACGAATCCAGTGAAACAAAATAACAAATATTAAGGATTCGTATTTCATCTATTCCATGTCTAAAAATACCTCATAAATAATCATAGTGGAGTAAAATTCAAGAATGATCAAAACATGGATACAATCAAAGCTAGTATCCAGAATAAATATTTTGGACGAAAAGAAGAAAATTTTATTTTTCGGTGAATAGTAACTCGTGAATAGTAACTCATGAATAGTAACCCCGACATGAAAAGTTCTAAATTTGATAAAAATTTCTAACCAATATTTTGGCATAATGATATTGAAGAAATAATATCATTTTCGAATAAAATAACATCCCTTACCTCAGCAAAAACAGTACTTCTAGTTGAAACACCGGATATAGGCTATGACTTGAACTTGCACCGTATAACAATACTCAAAGTATTAGAATACTCACAAGAATACGCTCACTAATATAGAGAGAGAAAGAGAGAGAAGATCTCAGTTTCTGGTATAATTTTCAATTCTAACCTAAGCACCCTATTTATAGGAAAATGCTTAGAACACCAAAGCAAAAAATTGAATATAATAATATTATATTTACAAAATTGTCAAGCCAACCTTAGAAGATCTGAATTCAGCCCATTCTTATCACATGTTGAGCCCACTAATTTGCAAAAAATGTTTTTCTTTAAAATAATAATTAAAACTTCCAAAAATCAATTATTTCGGAACTTCAGAACTTCAATAATTCATAATAAATAGCCCTTTTATCAGAAAATTCGAATCTCGCGAGTTTTTATAGGAAATTCAATTCTATACAACTTTGCAGAAGAAAGTTTTTCCAAATTCCAAACAGAAATTGACCGAAATCTACAAATAGGCGATTTTACAGTCAATAATAAATTTTCGGTCAAGAATTGTGTCCACCAACACACAAAACATGTGTTAATCATTTAATGCCACAAAAATACTCTTCCTCCTCATATACTCATATATCCCACATTCATTGTATTATTAAAATAATATATTTAAATGAATTATTTTATCAAAAAAAGATAAAATATTAATTTTCAATAATTGTCACATTAAAAATTTTCTCCATCTATATCCACATAAAATCAATATTTTTTTCATCATATAAATCAATAATTAATTATACACAAATAATATTACAAAATCACAGTACTGGCAACCAAGCCGTTCCCAGGAAAGAGGGGGCTTTCCAATAAGGATTTCTCCTTACTGGCGCGCAATTAGGTGACCAAACCTCTCCTTAGACAGAACTTTCTAGACATTGCCAATAATGTTATCTAATAATATTATTTAGATAATATGAATTATTGCTTCGATAATAGAAAATACTGTGTAGTGACAATTATTAAAACAACAGTAATATAAAATATCAACGCAACAATTATTGAATCAATAAAATAAAATACTGAACAGTAATTACTGTAACAACTATTGAGTAATGCCTTCTTACGTAAAAATCAATAATTGGTGCAATACCGTGTGCTACTGTGTAACAACGCGTATTACTGTGTTTTAACCACCGGGTATTCCAACAGTATTAACGGTAACAACTACGCCGTTATTTGTAAACAACTATACTTGTCGTTTTCTTTATCCAATCGCTTTCCGTTATGGGGCCCACAAAAGACTGCGACGTCGTACGAATATTCTCCGACAGTAAGAATATTCCACGACCAAGCGAATATTCCCCGACAACATTGAATATTTTATAACCACTTGCTTATTTGAAATATTTGCGTATTTTACCTATAACTAACCACATTAATCAAATCAACCCTTACTATTTCAAAATAATAAATAGAGAAAATTTAAATTTCATTTATTAATAATTTGGGGTCTTACAACCTCCCCTCCTTATGAAATTTCGTCCTCGAAATTGACGTACGTTCCTGGTGTTTCGAAAAGATGAGGATACCTCGCTTTCATTTCCTTTTCCAACTCCCAGGTCATTTCCTCAAAAGCATGATTTCTCCATAAAACTTTAACTTGTGGTATGACCTTCGTGCGTAGGACATGCTCCTTCCTATCCAAGATCTTGACAGGTACCTCCTCGTACATTAAGTATTCGGCTATCTCGTCCGGTTCTAACTCAATAACGTGGTTCGGGTCTTTCACATATTTACGAAGCACAGATATATGAAAAATATTATGAACACGAGACATACTTGGAGGTAACGTGAGTCTATAGGCCACATTTCCTACTCGGTCAAGAATCTGAAATGGACCAATAAATCGTGGATTGAGCTTTTCTCTCTTCCCAAATCTTGTAACTCCTTTCCATGGAGCTACACGTAATAATACATGATCCCCAATGTCAAATTCCACGTCCTTTCGATGAAGATCCGCATAACTCTTTTGTCGATCCTGTGTCGTTTGTATATGTTGTCGAATCGTTTGGATCTTCTCTGTAGTCATTCGTACCAACTCTAGTCCCAACAACGTTGCTTCTCCCACCTCATCCCAATATACTGGAGAGCGACACTTTTGTCCATAAAATACTTCAAAGGGAGCCACACCTATACTTGCCTGATAACTGTTGTTGTAGGAGAATTCCACCAATGGTAGGTACTTATCCCAACTCCCTTTGAAATCTAGGACACAAAGTCTTAATAGATCTTCAAGAGTTTAAATAGTCCTCTCTGATTGTCCGTCCGTTTGAGGATGGTATGCCGAACTGAACCGTAAATCCGTGCCCATAACTTTTTGCAAGCTAACCCAAAATCTTGAAGTGAATCTTGGGTCACAATCAGAAACTATGGATACTGGCATGCTATGCAACCTTACAATCTCATACTAGAAAGACGTTCAAAGGAATAAGTCTCCCGTATCGGAAAGAAATGAGTAGACTTGGTTAATCTATCAACAATCACCCAAATAGCATTTATGCCTTGAGAAACCGTAGGAAGACCCGTAACGAAATCCATGGTAATGTGTTCCCACTTCCATTTCGAAATCTCAAGTGGTTGCAATGGACCCTTTGGCACTTGATGCTCCGTCTTTACACGTTGACAAGTTAAACACCTCGAGATAAACTTTGTAATCTCTTTCTTCATATTGTTCCACCAAAATGTATGTCGAAGATCACGAAACATTTTAGTACTTCCAGGATGGATTGCAAATGGTGTATTGTATGCCTCCATCATGATCTTGTACTTCAAATCAGAATCGTTAGAAACACAAAGTCTGTAGTGGACTCGAAGTATTCCTTCTTCATCGATTCTTGCTTCCAGAATAGCACCTTCTTGTACTTTCTTCTTCATACGCATCAGCTCCCGGTCTGTGGCTTAAGTAACTTTAACTTTATCGATTAAAGTTGATTCTACGCGTATACTTGACATCATCGCACTCGTTCCTGCACATGATCTTCTACTCAATGCGTCAGCTACCGCGTTCGCTTTTTCAGGATGGTATTGGATGGTATGATCGAAATCTTTCAACAGCTCGAGCCAACGTCGGTGTCGCATGTTGAATTCTTGGAAGCTCTTCTCACATTCCTCGGTCCATTCGAAGTTTGTATCTTTTCGAGTCAGCTGAGTTAATGGAGTAGCGATTCGAGAAAATCCTTTTACAAATCTCCGATAATAACCAGCTAAGCCTAGAAAGCTATGTATTTCGATTACTGACTTATGTTGCTCTCAACTGTGACTCATATCCCAATCTTGGGTAGCACGTCACAATGACACCTATCAATTTACTACCACACGAATATGGCATCCCCTACGGAGAGTCTGGATTCAGTGCATTCCACAAAGGAAGTCACCAAATAAAGGCTCGGGTACAAACTTCTACAGTTAGGTTTTTAACTCCTGAAGTTCAATAGAAGCCATTCGATATGAGATTTTAGAAGTGAGTTTTGTACCAGATTCAAAGATGATACAAAATTCAATATCACGCGTAGGCCAAGAAATTCTTCAGGAAATACGTCAGTGATTTACTAACAATAGAAATATCATTCAAATCTGACGTATTTTTGTTCAAGTCCATAACATAGCTAAGAAAGCTTGACATCCGTTTTTCAATAAACGAATGACTTTACGGCTTGATATGAAAGAGTTTGACTTCAATGGTTTGGTTGCTTGAATTTGAATAACAGGTTGCTTAGGAATATGAAAACTAACAACCTTACGAAAGCAATCAATTTTGGCATGATGAGTAGTTAACCAATCAATTCCTAAAATCACATCAAAAGCAAGTATCTTTAAAGAGATAAGATCAACAGGTAATGTGAAGGTGCCAACTTGGATCAAACAAGATTTATAAACAGTGGATGTAACGAAAGTTTCTCCTAACGGAGTTTTAACAGATAAGTCAAAGTCTAATTTTCTCCGGAGTCAATTTTAAACGTTGAGTACAAGTACGAGAGATAAATGAATGGGTAGAACCGGTATCTAATAAGGTGTAGACTTCGCAAAAATTTATAATTAACTAACCCGTGTTAACTTCGTTCGGGTTCCTCGCATTCTGACCAGTCACAAAAAACGCTCTTCCAGGAACCGTTGACTTTGACTTTTCTGGGACAACTTTTTGAGTCACCACCCCCGTTGGACTTGGTTTCACTACAGTGCAATCTCGAGCGATATGTCCTTCCTTTCCACAGTTATAACATACCTTAAACTGTTGTGGACAGTTTGGGCTGATATGTCCTTCTTTTCCACACTTATAGCATATGACCGATGGTCGTTCTCCTCCCTTGGAATGACGTCTTCGTATTATCCTTGTTGAATCTCCTCTTTTTAAAATCTCCTCCCGACTCGCTTCTTCTATATTCATGGCCACGATTACCACCAGAGTGGTTGCCGTTCTTGTCTGTATTTTTCTTTCTCCGCTGTTTATCATTGTTCTGATGACTGTTGTCACCGATATGATCCTGGTTGTGGTCCCTCGGTTGACCGTACTCGTTATCTCGCTCTAATAATTGAGCCATGTTGACAACATCTGAATAGAGAGAAAATTTATGAGAAATGAGATATTGACGTATGCCGGGTTTCAAACCTCTCAGAAACATCCGCGTCATACGTTCCTCATTCTCCACCAAATGAGGTGCAAACCTGGACAACTCTGCAAACTTCGCCTCGTACTGGGACACCGTCATGTTATTCTGCTCCAGTCTAATAAACTCTACCTCCTTCATATTATGAATACTTTCAGGAAAGTACTTGTCATTGAATAGTTTCTGAAATGTCTCCCAAGACATGCTGAGTGCGGCTGGATGGGTACGCTTCACAGATTCCCACCAGTAGTCTGCCTCGCCACGGAACATAAAGGTGGCGAATGCAATCTTCTGTTCCTCCGTGCATCCCAAGATATCAAATATCTTGGTAATTTGCTTAACCCATGTCTCCGCCTTAATCGGATCTGGCTTTCCCCAGAATTCTGGTGGTCCCAACTCTTTGAACTGCTTGGCTGTGACCAGCTGTGCGTTGCCATTGTTTCTTCCTATATTTTGAACAGGAATCTCCTTCGTCTGGTTTTGCATGAATCACAAAAAGCTTCTAAACATCTCATCGTTCATCGTCTGCTCAGTGGTGTTGTTCACAGGAGGAACATTGCCAGCCTGTTGCACGTTCTCCTCGTTGGTGAGTACAGGCGTCTCCACGGTTTCATTTACTCCACTATTAACATTCTCAGTCGACATTCGCAAATACTGCCATAAAAGAAAGGTTAATTAAACAAATTAACAAATCACATAATACCCCTATATAATGACCGACCAACAAATAAGCTTAGGTAGGACACACTAGCGAATGATTTACTCGTCTCTCCCCTCCTAGTTCTATTCCCCGATCTCCGCCAGAGATCATATCCCTAAGCTCTGATACCAACTGTGACGTCCCCAAAATAGGTCCAATCCATCCAACCCATTCTGAGTCGCTAAATACATGGTACAGAAAATAACTACAACATTATTATTACAATTGTCGTGCAAAATACGACAACACATATACTGTGAGTTTAAATACAAATATTATCATCTAGACAGTATTCATACTCAATTAAGTCCTCATTATACTTATTGATACACTATTTTACAAAATAGTGAGGACTACTAAAATAACTGTCTTGAACCATCATTCCATACCCCGACTAGTACTCGCTACATTCTCGCCTCCTGAGAAGAAAAATGAAACAACAAGGAAAAGGGTGAGCTCAACTAGCCTAGTAAAGAATATTATGACTAAGATAATATACAACAAATTATCGTTAGTCTTCAACAGGGAAAAATTTAATAGAATACAATAGACAACAAGTTTTAAATCAATATTCGCAGCGGAAAATAATAATTCATAGAAGAGTTACGTAGAGAATGAAATCTACGATTATCTATGAATTTAAAAGCCCATCATCAATATTTTATCCCTGTAACATCAATCAATAAATATCTTGAATCAAATAGTCATCTTTACACTACAGGCCAAAGATATTCATCAATTGGTCATGTTCACCTCAACACATGTTCATCTTTGCACTACGGGCCAAAGATATTCATCAGAAATCATTCATCTTTGTACTACAGGCCAAAGATATTCAGTTATATCATCATTTAAGACTGAGGATGATGAAAAATATTTTAAAAAAACGAATCTAGTGAAACAAAATAACAAATATTAAGGATTCGTATTTCAGCTATTCCATGTCCAAAAATACCTCATAAATAATCATAGTGGAGTAAAATTCAAGAATGATCAAAATATGGATACAATCAAAGCTAGTATCCAGAATAGATATTTTGGACGAAAAGAAGAAAATTTCATTTTTCGGTGAATAGTAACTCGTGAATAGTAACTCGTGAATAGTAACTCATGAATAGTAACCTTGACATGAAAAGTTCCAAATTTGATAAAAATTTCTAACCAATATTTTGGCATAATGATATTGAAGAAATAATATCATTTTCGAATAAAATAACATCCCTTACCTCAGCAAAAACAGTACTTCTAGTTGAAACACCGGATATAGGCTATGACTTGAACTTGCACCGTATAGCAATACTCAAAGTATTAGAATACTCACAAGAATACGCTCACTAATATAGAGAGAGAAAGAGATAGAAGATCTCAATTTCTGGTGTGATTTTCAATTCTAACCTAAGCACCCTATTTATAGGAAAATGCTTAGAACACCAAAGCAGAAAATTGAATATAATAATATTATATTTACAAAATTGTCAAGCCCACCTTAGAAGATCTGAATTCAGCCCATTCTTATCACATGTTAAGCCCACTAATTTGCAAAAAACGTTTTTCTTTAAAATAATAATTAAAACTTCCAAAAATCAATTATTTCGGAACTTCAGAACTTCAATAATTCATAATAAATAGCCCTTTTATCAGAAAATTCGAATCTCGCGAGTTTTTATAGGAAATTCAATTCTCTATAACTTTGCAGAAGAAAGTTTTTTTAAATTCCAAAGAGAAATTGACTGAAATCTACAAACAGGCGATTTTACAGTCAATAATAAATTTTCGGTCAAGAATTGTGTCCACCAACACACAAAACATGTGTTAATCATTTAATGCCACAAAAATACTCTTCCTCCTCATATACTCATATATCCCACATTCATTATAAAAATATCACCATCAATATATTATTAAAATAATATATTTAAATGAATTATTTTATTAGAAAAAGATAAAATATTAATTTTCAACAATTGTCACATTAAAAATTTTCTCCATCTATATCCACATAAAATCAATATTTTCCTCATCATATAAATTAATAATTAATTATACACAAATAATATTACAGAATCACAGTACTGGCAACCAGGCCGTTCCCAGGAAAGAGGGGGCTTTCCAATAAGGATTTCTCCTTACTGGCGCGCAATTAGGTGACCAAACCTCTCCTTAGACAGAACTTTCTAGACATTGCCAATAATGTTATCTAATAATATTATTTAGATAATATGAATTATTGCTTCGATAATAGAAAATACTGTGTAGTGACAATTATTAAAATAACAGTAATATAAAATATCAACGCAGCAATTATTGAATCAATAAAATAAAATACTGTACAGTAATTACTGTAACAATTATTGAGTAATGCCTTCTTACGTAAAAATTAATAATTGGTGCAATACCGTGTGCTACTGTGCAACAACGCGTATTACTGTGTTTTAACCACCGGGTATTCTAACAGTATTAACGGTAACAACTACGCCGTTATTTGCAAACAACTATACTTGTCGTTTTCTTTATCCAATCGCTTTCCGTTATGGGGCCCACAAAAGACTACGCCGTCGTACGAATATTCTCCGACAGTAAGAATATTCCACGACCAAGCGAATATTCCCTGACAACAATGAATATTTTATAACCACTTGCTTATTTGAAATATTTGCGTATTTTACCCATAACTAACCACATTAATCAAATCAACCCTTACTATTTCAAAATAATAAATAGAGAAAATTTAAATTTCATTTATTAATAATTTGGGGTCTTACAGATGTTCTAATTCTTATACATTCATTATATATCTTAACTTGCGGGGCAATTTGTTGCTCACCCTTGCTAAATAACACTTCTCAGCTAGGGACGAAGTGGCAGGAGGTGCTGTGAAGAACAAAGAAAAAGGCATAATGATTAATTAGTTATGAATAACATTATTATTATGTTATGTTTGTTAACCCTTTTTGTATATCTAAAGGGTATGTTTGTAATATGAAGGTTAGATAACCTGAGACTAATGTATTAACAATCTCTATTAATGACTTATGTATTACTATTTCTATATGAATGGGTAGTTAGATGTTATTATATTGTGAATCGTGAGCACCAAACTCGAGGGTCAGGTAACCCGGATTTGGGGGCGTCACAGGTTGGTATCAAAGCTGTAGGTTATAAACCTTAAGTAGGGTGGGGAAAAACCCTAGGATTATAACCATAAACGAAATCTAGAATACTCATTTAGAGTACTAAGTGAGGGATTGCCGAAGTGCATCAATAGTGAGATATGTGGACACATAGTGTGAGAAGTTCGTACTGGTGAAGTACTAACCAAGTTGTTTAAACTGATTGTAGGATGTTTGAAGAAGATGAAATGAGTACGTAGATTCTAGCGGCTGTTGCACCAGTGCCAGTAGCCGAGGTGCCAGCGCAAAGCGAATTAGTTGAGAATGTGAGAGAAGATGAACCTATGGTCAATCTGGGGAGTGATCATGACGATTATCTCGAGATGTATCTGTGTGGTGATGAGAAGGCAGAGTCCGAGCAAGCTAAGGTGGAGAAAGGGAATAATACCAAACTTGGAGAGAAAGATCACGAATCTGCAGAAGTTCAAGAACTCCAGAGTAAAGTACTTCTATTGGAGGAGTTATGGAAGATGGAGCGAGCGTTACGCGACATGACTGAAGAACGGAACGAGCTAAAGGCGAAGGTGGAAAGGATGAAGACTAAAGGTGGTGGATCGTCTGAAGGAACAATCAAGTAGAGGAAAGGCAAGAAAAAGAGAAAGAGGGACAACGATAACCCTAATTCTGAAAATTCAAACCCGAAGAAGAAGCAAGTCTGTAGCAAGTGTGGAAAGACTCACGCGGGAGAATGCATGATGTGGAAGAACGTGTGCTTCAACTGTAAGAAGGAAGGACATATTTCCCTACATTGTCCTAAGCCGAATATGAGGAAGTGTTTTTCATATGGGAGAACGGGTCACGAATTCAACAAGTGTCCTAATAAGAAAAAGACCGGAGAAGGGAGTGGACAGTAGAGAGTTGAAGTATAAGTATTAATATCTTTTGATAATAAGAATGATATTAACGGTTGTAATATTGAGAATGATGTGTTTATATGTAAAGATAAATATTTTTGTATGAATGAAATCTTTATTTTCTATATGAATATGAGATTAAGATTAATTTGTGTGTTCTTAAAACTCATACTTATGGTAAGTGAATGACTCATAATTATATGAAATGTTGTGAACCCCTCAGCAAATGGACGCCAAAGGTCTGACTAGGATAAGTTCATGCACTCATATAATTGTAGCAAGTTCTTGAACTCATAAGTGTGGTAAGTTTGACGAACTGGTAATAGCTATGGAAAAAAAATGTGTCAACTTTTTGAGTAAAGTTGGAGAATTGCATCCTTTTGTGTAAAGTTGTGCTGTTAATCCTGATATTATTTAAAAAGGGGATAGTAATATGTGTTAAGTACTAAATGTGTTATGTGATAATTTAATAAATAAGCGATTATATGAGAATTATGTGTTAAATTCTTATTGTGTTAAGAATTTGTGTAGAGAGAGAATTAGCATAAGATTTTTATTTAAATCAGATCACGGCGCCTAGACGACAGAATCGAAACCAAAGAGAAGAGCAATCAGTGAATAATGAAGGAGGTAAAGCTGACCCGATGCAAAATTTTGCAAATATGATAGCCAAAGCTATGGGGGAATAGAGCTCTAGCAGGAAGAGGAAGAGCGAGAGAATAGCCAGCTGACAGATTCGCAAATTTTAAAGACTTTAAAGCGATAGGACCACAAGAATTCAAGGGGACCACGAATCCGATTGAAGCCCAAACTTGGGTGAAAGAGATGGAGAAAGCATTCATTATTGCACGAGTGGCAGAAGAGCAGAAGACGGCTTTTGCAACGTATCTGATGAAGGGGGAAGCTAATTACTGGTGGGAGACTAATCAAGCAAGAGCTGGTACAGCTATGGTGACTTGGACAAGATTCAAGGAGTTGTTCTTTGAGAACTACTTTTCGTCGAGTATGTAATCCAGGATGGAAGTCAAATTTTTAGAACTGAAGTAGGAGAATATGTCGGTTTCGGAGTATGCTGCCAAATTCAACGAGTTGGTGAGATTTGCACCTCATCAGGTGGACACAGAGGCGAGAAAAGCTAGAAGATTCGAGAATGGACTGAAGCCAGGGATATTCAACAAGGTAGCGGTATGAAGAAAGCGTTAATTGCTAAAGGAGGGAGCGAAGCAGCATCTCAATTTCATCAAGAGAAGAAGAAAAAGACAAACGATGGAGGAAGCAGTGGTGGTAGTAACCCTAACAAGAGAAAGTGGAGCGAGAATACTATAGACACTCAAAATTTTCTTTACACCTGTCACTAACATTGCAGGAGGACAGATTCATCTTTCAAGAGGGAACCCTGGAAGACAGTTCATATCCATTCTGAATACTACCGGAAGTTCAGCATCAACCCCAAAACACACACTGGGAGTAACAATTCCAACCTCAAAGATAACCCCGAGACGTACAGATCCAATACCGAAACACACACTGTAGAAGACCGATTAATCTCAGAGATAACTCCGAGGTATCTAGTCTCAGTCACAACCATGGGAATAGCCACCAACCTTTGTGATCACCCCAAGGAATGTAGTTTCGGCGATAACCCCGGAAATGCTTGTTTCAAATGCAACCAGCTTCAATCTCGGCGCTCACAACGAGATATTCAGTACCAACCCAGAGATAACACCGGGAGGACAGGCACACCTCAGAGATGACAATGAGGACCTTTAACAAATTGCAGCAGTCCAATCTCAGTGAAGCCCTGAGCAACGTCTGCTTTATCAGCCCAAATTGGCGATAACACCGGTGAGGGGCAACATCGTCATCTCGCCAACACGATGCCACGCCACGTCATCTCAAACATTTCATACACACATCTCTACACAATGATGTCCCACAAAGAATCAAGGAGAACCAATCTCGAGTGACTATTGTGTAGGGTAACGGATAGAATTTAAAGCTTGAAGACTGGAGGGCATCGTCCCATCTTCATTGACTTCGTACAAACTCTAATCACATGCCATTGTACAACTCTCGACAACGGCGGTCCGAAATAGGTCCTGTATACCTCAATCGGATGCCCGGATTGCAATTCTGAAAGTTCGAGCGGACATTACAGTGCCCGAGTGCACGTACTACGAGACGACCCGACCCGAGAAACCCAGGGCAACCCGGGTAGCCTTTGGTACACCTGCGACTCCACCCTCTATAAATATATAGAGGGATTGGGGTGGCCATTTTGCAGGAAAAAAAACGGCGAGGAAGCCCTGCCCAATTTGCACAGTACTTACCCTATGCAGTGTACTTTCCTATTTTAAACACATATGAGCTCATATATAGCTACTTTTGTACCTACAAAAGCCAGGCTCATCGAACAGAGTTCGACAACAGTTCATATATATATATATATATATATATATATATAATATATATATATATATATATATATATATATATTTCGTCCCACCTGGAGTTTTCTCCGTGGTGGTTGATCGCTTTTACAGCTTTCTTTACGTTTTCTCCTGCCTGGAATTTCCTCCGTGGCGGTTGACCGTCTTTACACCTTTTATTTATTTTTTGTCCCACCTAGAGTTTCCTCCGTGGCGGTTGATAGCTTTTACAGCTTTATTTACATTTTCGATCTCCCATGGAGGTGCTTCGTGGTTGGTGATCATGTCTGTATATTTATATTTCCAGCTTTTATATATATACCTGCTTGCTGCTTTCATACAAATTGCGGTATCATGTGTGCCTAGGATTCATGTGATCACAGATTCAGCCTATTGGATCTAGATTCGGCTCCCGTGATGGATATTTTCAGCTGTAAGCAGCTTGTAAATTATTCTGCGGTGTCTGAATTTCCTCAGATGGTTTTCATACCCACGAGGAAGTCGGCATTCTTTTGTACATTATTTTCTTATAGATGCTTCGCATCTCGAAAATAAATCAATCAAGCCGGATACTTAATAAAATGGAAGTATCAAAAGGTCTCAATTAGTATTGAGCATCAGGGTTTGAAAAACCTCTTTTATAAAACATCACTGCCATATCTTGCTAAAACTGAATTTTTACATAAAATTCAAACCCTGTGTATATAGGTGCGAACGAGGCCTCGCACTACTTCCAAATAACAGCACATTAACCCATACACACACACATTCAGATAATAGTTTCTTGAAAAAGGTGGTCACCGTGGTAACACGGATGTCGGGGGGTGCCTAACACCTTCCCTCCGCATAACCAAGTCCCCGGACCTTAACGAATCTCGGTTTCACCGACCCATTTAGCAGTGTCACATCACTAGGTCAATGTGCAAACTTTTTCTCGGTTGTGTTGGTACAACCATTTAAAAAACCAACTGGCGACTCTTAACAGTCCATCGTCGACATTATACATGTCGGACCTTTTTCACTTGTTTTTTCAAACAAATCTCACCTAAAATGAGAACACCGAAGAACAAGTAACGGAAAGGGACATCTAAAAATCCCGACATCGACAGGTGGCGACTCTGATGGGGAACTCCAGTAAGAGGACTTAAGCCGCTATTACAATCTTTTTAAAATTGTTATTTGTTTGTGTGTGGATGTTGCATTTACATTTATGATGAATGTGTACGAATGCATTTACTTAGTGCCTCGCACCATATCTGCTTGTGATATTAGTGCTTCGCACATGTCATCATTTTCATACGGTGAGACTCGATGTATATGAATGTATGTTGTGTGGTCCCTCCACCAGGAGGCTATCCCGTCGGTGTTTGATTACTGGACTCGTGGGAAGACTAATTCCCTAAGGCTCAGGAAAGACACCACCCAAATTCGCTCCAGTTGAAAGACTGGATTAATTTCCCGTTAAGTAAATTGTGATGATTTGGGAACCTTCATGCCAAAAATCCGCAAGAGTAACCTAAGATAGGTCAGCCTCTGATAAACCCAAAACGGAGGAAAGTCTCTTCATGCTCTCTCATTTCAATTACTTGTAAACACAATTACTTGTAATTACATTCCATATATAGCTCCATGTAATGAGAAATATGAAGAAATATGTACACATAGATATTTAAAATAAACATGCTACAAACAGCTGACATCCGTTTTGCAGGATAAAATTCCTAAAATGGACACATCACATAGCATATTATTATACATATTCCCTAAAGACTAAACTATGCAAGTCTTTCGCAGGGAAGCAATCAGACCTACTACCCGGTCAAAATCCAAAAAGGCCACAGGCCTACAATCAATCATGTCGTCATCTGACCAGACTAACCTTAATCCCGTTTCTTGCAAAGAATTTGACGGATTAAGCAAATAAATTACAGATTTGGTTGTTCTACTCAAAGAACTACACCAGTCTACTCAGGGTCCAAAAATACCCATACATGTTGAATCCTCCACAAAAGGGGGATCCCAGGTCATTACAATACCTGAACTGCAGTTGGATACGACCAACAAAACTCATGATGCTGCCCATCCCACTGGAGATCCAGACACCGGTGACATCAAAAAGAAAGTCCTCCAAATGGAAGAGACCCTTCGTGCTATTAAAGGAATTGGAACACACGGGAGTGTTTCATATGCTGATCTTTGCATTTTCCCTGGTGTTCATTATCTAGAAAAGTTTAAAACTCCTGACTTCAAAAAATATGACGGGTTAGGAGATCCTTACACACATTTAAAAGTGTTTATTGGAGAACTTGGATCTTATGCAGAGGACGAAAAGCTCAGAATGCAATTGTTTCAGAAGAGTCTAACTGGAGAAGCCCGTTCCTGGTACACAAGATTAAACAACTCAAAGATCCATAGCTGGGAAGAGCTAGCACACGTTTTCCTCACTCAATATAGCTTTCAGTCTCAGATGGCTCCTGATCGGTATCAAATAACCAAGATCAAGAAACAGTCTAACGAGTCTTTCAAAGAGTATGCTCAAAGGTGGAGACGCCTGGTTGCCCAAGTTAGTCCTTCCATGACAGAATCAGAGATGGTCATGACTTTTATAGAAATACAAGAAGCTCCTTTCTATGAAAGAGTTTTAGCAAGTATATGCAAACCATTTTCTGAGATGGTCAAACATGGGGAGATGGCTGAGATGGGATTGAAGTCCGAAAAAATTTAAGACCTAGCTGCACTTAAAGCTGTTGTTGATCACATCCAATCCAAAAATTATGGGAACAACCCCCGGAGGGTCCATAAAAAGAAAGAGGAAGATGTTTTCCTGATATTACAGGGTCAAAAAGGCAGTCAGAACATGCCTATTCAAAGGAGAAACTACATTCCCTTTCAAGCGCAGTCTGCGAACCCTCCAATACCAAAAGGTGGAGAAGTCAAACGCCCTCGAGTGTTTACACCCTTAGGGGACACCCTCGAGAACATTCTCAGTCTTCTGACAACACAGAAGAAAATTACGCATCTTCTTCCGCCAGTCAGCCCTAATGGACGGGGTTTCAATGCTGCTCGGAAATGTGCTTATCATGCCGGAGCGCCTGGACATGACACTCAGGATTGTTGGGCTTTGAAGCACAAGATCCTAGACCTAATAGACAATGGTGAGATTGTGGTCACCAAACCAGATCAACCTCATGTTCAAGACAACCCTCTTCCTCAACACAAAGAAGAAGAGGTCAACATGATCAATTGGAGAAATGGACAGAATTCTAATTTCAACTGTGAATCCTCCCAGACCCTCAAAGGCGATGTTGACAAATGGGATTATGCCAAGTTTCAGTTCATAACGGAACGAAAGATGAACGCTCTATGAAAGCAGATTGAACAATTGGCAGAATTGGTGACTTATCAGCATCAAGTGACACGTTAATTAATCAGCCAGGAGCATGCCAGTCTCCTACCTCTTGTCATTAATATTCCCTCATCACTTTCAAAAAATGAAATGCTGAAAGACAAAGTGACAAAGAGAGCAAATGCCAAAGCCTGTCGGGATTTTTCCAACAAAAGGGAATTCACCTATTTAGGCCAACCTATGGAGGAAATCCTTCACATGTTAATCAATGAAGGAAGGATCAATTCCCTTCTACCTCCAATCAACCCCCGTTTAGGATGGTACAACTCTGATCGAGTATGTCAATATCACTCTCATTCTCGCAGTCACAGCACAGAAGAATGTTGGGCACTCTGCCACCTCATCCAAAATCTAATTGACAGTGGTGTCCTGCACCTAGTGGACGATGATACTGTGTTACATGCAAGTGAGAATACAGGTCCTACTAAGTGGAAGAGTTTGGTAGCAGTCATATCCACTGAAACTGATGGGGCTAACAAATCACTCACAATGCCAACAATTCAACTCAAGGGAAGCAACAATCCATTGAAAGTGGCCACCCCCAAGCCAATCAACTTGTCGTGCAGAGCACAATATCCTATTGTTAGCTTGCGCAAAGTTCTATGGAATTATAGAGAAGGTGAAGGATCCACCTCACATACAACTACTACAGTGTCGAAGGAAAATCCACTGTATCTTCCCCAACGGGTGATGAAGTCTACCACCAAATCAAAGGGGAAAATACCCATGGAGAAGATTGAAAAATTCCTCCGCACTATGGGACATAACGAAGCCAAGGTCGTTTTAAGCTTAAAAGAAGCTCCACAACAAATATCAATTTTGGACTTGGTCCTAACTTCCGAGAGTCACCGGAAGATCTTGCTGAAGGTTTTAGAAGAAGCCTATCTGCCAACATCAGTTGATACGGAAAAATTTCAACATCTGGTTGATCACATTTTCAACAACAATGTGATATCCTTCACTGATGATGACATACCGCCTGAAGGGACCGGTCATTGCAAGCCGTTGCACATTGCATTTTTGTCCTCCGGATACATGCTAGCTGGAGTCTTGATAGATGGAGGTTCATCTCTAAATATCTATCCATATGCTACCTTGGTGAAGATGAATATCAATCCCAACCGAATCTGGAGTAGCCATACTGTAATCAAAGCTTTTGATGGAGCCCGCCGGAATTCGGTCGGAGTAATTGAACTGCCAATCGAAATTGGTCCCCATACATTCTGCGTATCTTTCCATGTACTCAAGATAGATTCGGGATACAACCTGCTCTTGGGATGACCATGGATTCACAAGGCAGGGGTAGTTCCCTCCACCCTTCATCAGTAACTGAAATACATTATCAACAATAGCCTAGGCACGGTCAAAGCTGAACTAGAGTGTCCTCCACACGGGGACATGCCATTCATCAATGCCAATGCAGATGTTGAACCGGTCAGTTTTTATGCCTTGGAAGTAAGCAATACCCAATACCATGCTATTAAAACGCCATTTCCCGAACCCAAGATTTTTGCCGAGGTAATGTCGGCTACTCAAGAAATGATGTCATTGGGTCATAAGCCGGGACAAGGGCTGGGTAAAGATCGCCAGGGTATCAAGTACCCAATTTAATTAACCAAGCAAACTGGAACAGCTGGGCTAGGCTATTCTGATAGTTCTAATCGTAGGAATCCTCATAAGCATCAGCCGATTCCTTCATCTTCAAGCACGTGGCGTTTATCTTCGCCTTCAAACTCTGAGTCTGCACAACCTCCTATAATGGTGCCAGCCAATGTAATGGCTATGTTATTTCCCAAGTTGATGCCGGTGAAGGAGAAAAAAGTGTTTGTTCCAAATCCCGCAGTGGAAGAGGAAAAACAAAGAATCAAGCAAAACGTCATCTGAATGATGTCAGGCATACGCATCATCGTTCATGATGAATATACCAACAGATACACCCCAGACGATGATTGCCCAGACATAATGGCCATCATTTGGGACAGGGAGGATGATGACAATTCCTCCATCACTGCAGTCCATCCTGACTTTGCCCTTGCCAATTGGAACAACACTCCTTGCATTGATCGTCAAGGGTAAAGCGGGCAGAAACTCTTTCTGCCCTATAGATATAATAACTGTTTACTTTTCTGTACAGTATTAGCAGTTTATTTTGTCAGTATATGCTAACACTATATGATCAAAACATTTCATATATACTAAGTGAAAGTATATTTTATTTCAGGACTCTGAATTTAGATGTGTATGTACTTGCTGATATGGTTCCTCTTCTCCACAAGGATTGTACCATTGATGTAGAGATGAATTCAGCCTTAATGGAAATACAGGATGACATTGAGGTGCCTCCAGAAATTCAAGAATGGGTCAAAGATAAACCTAAACCCAACCTTGACCAAACCATTTCTTTCAATCTTGGAACCTTAAAAAGCCCTAAGTTAATCCAGATTGGTTCAGACCTTACCCCAAATCAGCAGAATGACATAGTTACGTTACTAACCCAATTTCAGGATGTGTTTGCATGGTCTCATGAAGACATGGTGGGTTTATCCACTGACATTGTCCTTCATCGCCTTCCCATTAAAGAGGGATTTAAGCCAGTCAAGCAAAAGCTCAGGCGATTGAAACCTGAGTGGAGTTTAAAGGTGAAAGAAGAAATTGTGAAACAATTTCAAGCTGGCATGGTGTCCACATATCCTGAGTGGATATCCAATATTGTTCCCGTGCCTAAACTCGGAGGGAAGGTGCGAGTTTGCGTGGATTACCGGGATTTGAACAAAGCTTGCTTAAAAGATAGCTTTCCCGTGCCATTTATCCACATTATCATTGACAATACTGCTCAGTACAACATGTACTCCTTTGCTGATTGCTTTGCGGGGTACCATCAGATCATGGTTGCTGAGGAAGATCGTGAGAAAACTGCTTTCATCATGCCTTGGGGAACCTTTTGCTATAGACGGTTGTCATTCGGCCTCATCAATGCCGGAGCCACCTATCAGCGAGCTATGATGGCTCTTTTCCACGACTTAATGCACAAAGAGATCGAAATCTACGTGGATGACACATTGTCAAGTCCCGGAAGGAGGATGACCATCTAGACCATCTCAAAAAGTTGTTCAACAGGTTGCGTAAAGTTGAATCTAGTCAAGTGCGCCTTTGGCGTTAAGTCAGGTAAGTTGATAGGATTTCTAGTCAGTCACAAAGGAATTGAGCTAGATCCTGTCAAAATCCAGGCCATCACAGAAATGCCCATTCCTCAAACAGAAAAGGAAATACGGAGATTTTTAGGAAGAATCAACTTCATTAGCAGGTATATCTCTCAACTCACAGCAACCTGTGAGCCAATTTTCAAGCTATTAAGGAAGAACTCCTCCATGAAATGGAATGATGAGTGTCAGAATGCCTTCCTTACAATCAAGAAACAGCTAGTCAAAGCTCCCGTGTTAGTACCACCCAAGGATGATGTTCCCCTGTTCATGTACCTGTCCATAAGTGACAATGCCATGGGCTGCATGCTGGGACAGAAAGACGATAGAGGCCAAGAACGAGCTATCTATTACCTCAGCAAAAGATTCAGCAGCAGTGAACACAAGTACACTCTGATTGAGAAGACTTGTTGTGCTTTAGCATGGACTTCCATGAGGTTACAACATTACCTCCATGGCCACACAACCCATCTCATATCCCGCGTGGATCCTCTCACATACGTGTTCGTTAAAACCATGTTAAATTACCGGCTGTCCAGATGGCAGTTGATCCTACAACAATTTGACATCGTATATATGACTCAAAAGTCCATCAAAGGTCAAGGAATTGCGGATCAACTGGCTGCCGCACCTTCAGGGGACTTTAAACCCTTGGAAACATATTTCCCCGATGAAGGAGTAATGATAGTTCAGCAACACCATCAGTACGATTCGTGCCAATCATGGAAGACGTATTTTGATGGAGCTGTTAATATGGAAGGTTCTGGAGCTGGACCAGTTCTAGTATCTAGTATGGGGGAGCAGTATCCCGTCGCCGTCAAATTGCAGTTTGTCAGCACCAATAACACAGCTGAGTATGAAGGCTGTCTCATGGGGCTAAAACTTGCCCGTTCAATGGGCATCAGGCGGTTAACTGTCTTTGGAGATTTAGAGTTGGTAATCTGACAATCCACTGGAATCTATCAAACCAAGGAATTACATTTGCTGCCCTACCATCGGCAAGTGTTACAGATGGTTTTGGAGTTCGAAGAAATCTCCTTTCTACACGTTCCTCGTAATAGGAACGCCTTTGCGGACGCGTAAGCAACTTTGGCCTCTTTGATTCTCATATCAGACAAGGAACACTTGCCAAGCGTCATAATTTCCCTGCACAAGGCCCCAGCCTATGGGAATTACACTGGAGAAGTATCGGATGAGTTACCTCCCATCCAGCATCCTTGGTATCAGCATATCAAGGAGTATCTACGAGATGGATCTACACCCACTGAGGCGAGCCTGACTGAGAAAAGGCAGATCCATCGACTTCCTATGAAATTCTACCTGAGTGGAGATGCGCTCTACAAAAGAGATGCAGGACTAGGTCTCCGCAGATGTTTAGACAAAGATCAAACCCAGAGGCTTATGGATGAAATCCATAGTGGAGTCTGTGGCCCCCACATGAGTGGCCCCCTCCTTGTCAAGAAAGTCCTCAAGATAAGACATTATTGGCTATCTCTCAAAGCTGATTGCAATGACCACGTTAGAAGATGCTATCAGTGCCAGATTCATAGGAATGCTATACACGCCCCTCCAAGGGAACTCACAACATGAGTTCACCTTGGCCCTTCTCAATGTGGGGAATGGACGTTATCGGGCCCATTGAGCCTAAAGCCAGTAATGGACATCGATTTATCTTTACCATGATCGACTACTTCACCAAGTGGGTAGAGGCAGCCTCCTTCCCAGGGTTACCAAAGAAGTCATCGTTGCTTTCAACAGAAACAATGTTGTTTGTCGATATGGACAACCAGAGGTGACTGTGTCAGACAATGCTAAGAACCTCAACAACAAAATGATGGAGGAATTGTGCAGTAAATTTCACATCAAACATCTTAACTCCGTCATCTATCGTCCGAAGATGAATGGTGCTGTTGAAGCGGCTAACAAAAACATCAAGAAGATTATGCAAAAGATGTCCGCCAACCACAAAGATTGGCATGACCTATTGCCTCTTACTCTGTTAGCGTACAGATTCTCAATACGCACTTCCACTGGGGCAACCCCCTACACATTAACCTATGGGATGGAAGCAGTGCTACCTATAGAAGTGGAAATGGAATCCCTCAGAGTGTTGATAGATGCTCAGCTGGATGAGGACCAATGGGTACAAGACAGGTATCACCAATTGTCTCTAATAGACGAAATGCGAACCGCTACTATGTTCCATGGTCAGTTATATCAGCAAATGATTGCCAGATCCTACAATAAAAATGTCCGGCTACGGCAGTTTAAACGACATGACTTGGTTTTGAAGAAGATCCTTGGCAACCAAGATCAATCTAAGGGAAAATTTGCTCTTAACTGGGAAGGCCCGTTTGTTGTCAAGGAAGTATTGACAGGAGGCGCTCTCAGATTGCAAGAAATGGACGGCGATGAATTTCCACAACTCATTAATTCGGACGCCGTGAAACGGTACAATGTCTGAAGTTGCCATCAAGAAAACATCCTGGTGTTGGACCATCAAATCACCAGTCATTCCGATTCTTTAACCCTTTACAACATACAACTCTTTCACACTTTGCCCCTTAGGGAAACATACTTTTCAAGCCAGCAGTCTGGCTTCTCTGCGTTCCTACGACTTAGGTCATCTCACTACGGATTGAACCTCTCGCGTTTGCAGTTTGGCTACCCATAAATGGGATCAAACTCCTCATACCTGCAGTTTATCCTCAACCTCGGATTAAACTTTCTCCTCCCCGCAATCTGACCTGCACATGGGATCATGCTTTTCATCTCACCCTGAGGGGCGAACTACGTCGACCTGATCTCCTCTTCAATAGGAGTACGTAGGCAACCATTTCACATGGTCCGGTCGCAATAAAATAAAAACAACAAAAATATTTCTACCCTCTTCTCCTCACAAAAACAAACACAAATTCCTACACCATTTCTGCCACATACAGTGTTGAACCTCTTACACTAGGTTCGAACTACGCAGACCTGATCTCCTCTTCAATAGGAGTACGTAGGTAGCCATTCATGGTTCGGTCTCACCCCCTACCAAAACACAAACCCTTGTCAGTTGGTACCGGGATTGCCTTTCAATCCACTAAATTTCATCGGCTTCAGACCAAAGGGATGGAATTACCTGAACTCCTCCCAAATAGGAGATTTGACGACCATATAAGATGCGGTCATACCTTGAAGAGCAACACCAATCCATAAGATATGGAATTAACTAGGCTTCTCCTAAATAGAAGTACTAGCGACCATCTGTGGTGCCATCAATCTCAGAGAGGAAAGCCACACTCTTCTCTACATTTCCATACATAAACCAGTCCCAAGTCACCAAAGATGGTAGGGATACATACAGATTGATGATCCATTCTGAACTATCCAGAGACAACTCAATGTCCATCCACCCAGGAGGAATTCAGAATACATCAAGATTACAAGCCCTGAAGCAGCATGCAAAATATCAAGCAAGTAGCAAAGCATATCTAAAAGGGAAGTGATCCAAAAATATATTTCCCTGTCATATATATAATGTTGTTTGATATATACAATGTAAACTGTACATGACAAAATGGCTAAGCTAGTCTGTGCAGGAAAATACAAGCTCATCTACAAGTCAGGGTATATGCGAGCTAACAAGCCCAACATGGCGTCCCTCTTAGAAGAAGGAGGCGAAGCTGTGATCTCCTGTACGAGAATATCCACATGACCCAACAGATCTGTAGCCATCTGCATGGTGACCATATGCTCATCAATGTAAGCGCTCATCTCTGCAATCATGCCAGTGGTAAGAGACCTCACTGCAGTACTATCTGTGACGGCTACATCTCGGGCAGATATGGCACTATCTTGCTCAACTATCACTGCATCTCTTGTTGATCTGGCCTCATCCCGCTCAACTGCAGCGACATCTCTGCGAGCTGATGCCTCGTCTCTCTCTAACAGAGTTGCGTCTCTCCCATCAAGGGCAGTCAACATCAAAAATCGAGCCTGATCTCTCTCGAAGGTCATCAGATGAAGACTCTGCTCAAGATACTGTGCTGAGTGCTGAATCACAACAGTACTGGTACTGGGAGAATCTAAAAGGGATGCTGGCAACCCATCACCTAGCTCCTCCTCGATGTGGGAATCGATATCCTCCATGGGCTCTACATCATCTGACTCACTATCTGGTACTGTGGATACTACCGCAGTAGATAAAATCTCTGTCTCCATCCATGCCGAATACTCTGCAGAATAACCTGGATGACTAATGGAAAAATCAGCTATCTCACGCTGATCCCAACATGCATACACACGGGATCGGTCCTCTGCTGAAAGATAGCGAGAAGCTGAACGCTGACCTATCGCCCCCTCGAAAAGATAAAAATCCTAAAACTTGTCAAACTGCGACATCACGGCCAGCGGGTGATAAGCAGTCACGCCCCTTAAACCAGCCAAAGGGAGATAGTCCATGCCTGGAGCATGAGTAATAAAGCTATACGGTGAGCTAAGCCCCGAGCACGGCAATATGACAAATGGATCTCTGATATCTGCCAAAAATATGGACCAAAACGTAGCATCTATACACTTTGATGGCTGAAAGGTGTATGACATGGCTATATCATGGGTGAACCAGTACCCATGCCGTCTAAGAGTGCTAATCGGTTTCAAGTGGGACATAAACCACACATATAGTGACAGAGCTGCCCGTGAACACTCTTGTCGGATAAGTGCAGCAGTAGGTGGCTGACCGCAGGGTCTCTGTTATGATCATCGGTATAATGGTACAACCTCCCTGAGAGCTCTCACCGCCATGATGACTCCGATGTCTATCTCATCCATGTATCGTGGCATATAGACATACGATAGTACGCACAACAACAATACATCAACTCTGGCTAGACGCCAATGATCCCCCGGTGCGGTGAAATCCCCGGAATGTCGTGAATAACTATCCTCAGAGCCAAATCTGTCATACAGAAAACGCTGGGATATCACGTGGCCAGATGTCAGATCATCCTGCACCACTCTGTGCCTCAATCCAGTGAGGGTCATGAAACGTCGACTCATGTCCCCCAAAGCCATTTGCACGTAAGGTCTGTCCAGTGGCAGCATCATCAATCGTGCATACTCCTCCAGAGTAGGAGTCAACTCATGGGTCCCAAATCAAAAAACCTGCCGATCCGATACCCAATGCTCTAGCAGGCCATCCACAAATCCTGCGGGAACCTGAAAAATTAATAAGGTCATGGTATGCTGCAGCAAATGATTTACGGTCACCCTGTCTGATGGTGACATGATATCATACCACGATCGCATTCCCGATGCCACTAATGATGGTGGGGTATGATCAATACGGCTAACGATCGAAGAAGACATCTGTATGAGCCGTGTCATAAGACCATCCAGGGGTCAATGCTGAATATCTCTTGACATACATACATATGCATAACATGATACATGCATAGCAGATAATAGATGGCAATATAATATAGGGATTGAAAAGACAGTGCATACATTCCTAAGTATATCAACATCTAATACATCATCTCTGTACAACTACAAATACAGGGAAAAGGGGCACAAACGCCCTACTACTAACAGAGGCCTATCAAAAGATATAGCGAGAATGGGGCATAGCCACCCAATATCTAACAGAGGCCTATCAAAAGATATAACGAGAATACACATCAAAAGAAGACAATGGTGTCAATATCTACATCATCAATCCTGTCCACCTGATGTAACTCCTCCTGAGTCACTGGATCTCTATCAACAGGGATGTCAGGCCTATATAGAGGAGGATCTGCACCGGCAAAACTGAATGGGTCATCTGAGGGGCCAGTGCCTGAGCTGGAAGGATCAAACGAGGCTGCCTCTGCCGGATCTCTGCCCAAATGCCGGATAAATATGTGTGCCTGGTCCAACTGCCTGATCAAACTATCAATTTGTGTCATATGGGTCGGATCTCGGACACGAGCTATCCAATCCGTCATCATCACAGATCCTGGAACCATATCCCCCATAAATTGAGTGGCGCGGGACTGGGCTCCAATGTTACGAGGGAACCACCAACGCTGGAACGTCTCCTGAGTAAAAGGACCCTTTGATCATGTAAAGCGAACCCCAACAATGGGATATGAGTGACGGGTGACTGCGATACAGGCCAATGACGCATGATAGGAGGCAAGATCGGCATACGAATCTCCCCTGTGGTGCTTGTGACAACCCGATAATTTTGAATATTTTTAAAAATTTTATTATTTGATTTAAGGTTCAAAATTAGAACCTAGACAGAAAATAAGTGTATGCGTTTGATATTTTTAAGATAAAATTTTGAAGATTTCAAAATTCTGTGAAGGATTTAAGTGAATTATTCAAGATTAAGGGAATACGTGAATATATTTTGTGTATATGGTTATGTATGCGTTTAGTATGTGGTTAAGGGTCAAGGGTTGACCAGATAAACGATATCTATAACAAACCCTAAGTTTATATTAAGAACGTCAACGTTCGGTTAAAAACATTAGCGTTTGACAAGAAACCCTAAAATCAATTTTGAAACCCTAATTTTAGTTCCGGGAATCCGAAATCCTAATTCGAAAATTTAGAACCCTAATCTGGGAACTTAAAGGATAATTATAATTCTTAAGTGATATTAATTAATATATTAATTAGGGTAAAGCTTAATTAATTAGCAAACCCTAATTTCAAATTTAGAGAACCCTAACTTCGGGATTTGAACCCCTAATTTATAATTAGGGAAAACGAAAGTGTTAATTTAATACTTTTAATGTTAATTAGGAAATATTAATCCTAATTTTAAAGTTATAAATAATTAGAAAACCCTAATCTAATTACGAAAATTTAATTTCTAATTTAGGAAAAATTATTTTTCTATTAGAAACCCTAATTCGTGGGTTGTAAACCCTAATGACCATGTTAACCCTAATTTCTTAATTAGCGATTGTAATTAGGAAATGCTAATCCTAATTAGCAAGATTTAAGTAATGATTAAGAAATTTTAATATAATTAGAAAATTTTAATTATAATTTAGAAATATTAATTTTTATTTTTGAAAATCTAAATTTGGAAAATGTTAGAAACTAATTTGCTAAACTTGAGGGTTCAAACCCTAAACTCTAAATGTTCTAAACCCTAAACCCTAACCAAATCCTAAACCCTAAGGTTTGGCTAATTGACAAGAATGCCATTAATTTTGTATGCAAAAAGACTAAAATGCCTTTAGTGCATTATTGTGACTTAACTTGCAAGAGTTGGCCTAGTGAAGTGGGTGAACCACCCTTGCCTATACATGTGACTGAAATCCAGCAATATCAGCTCCCATGCCAGCCATTATACATTACATACATCAAATATATAAGTTATAGAGAGAGAGAATGCACACTTTATTTTTCAACCATCCAAGACATTCTCTCTCTAAGATTTTGGGAATGAGAGTGAAGAAGGTATGAGAAGTTAAGACATGATCAGATAATAGCTTCCCGTAACAGGATCAAAGTCAGAATCAAAGATCAAAACTCTAAAGAGGTATAAACCCTAATTTTTGTAAATCTTGTGTTTTGATGTTAGTTGTTGGTTAGATATATGTTATAAGGTGTCATATAGAGATCTGGGTTGTTGGATCATGGATCCATAACATATAGATGCTCGAAATTAAAGATTTATCAAATCTGAAAAAAATGGAAAAATAAGGCCTGACAGCCTAATGTCAGAGCCTCTAGATCTTTATTTGTTTGATGTTTTGTGTATTGTTTGTTTTGAATCTGTTCTATGACATGAGGACTGTGATCTGAAAATCGAAGTAAGGTCATAGCATGTCTTGATCGTAAGATATAAGCTGTCAAAAGGCGTTGACCGTTCACGGATATCAAAATCTGGGTAACCCAGAATATTTCCAGTGGTCTGACAACATTTTTAACGTCCCAGATCTTGTTGTATGTTAATGTTTTGGCCTAGTTGTCGTTTGTTTGTTGTAGCCTGGCATGTAGTCTACATACTAAAGTCAATAGATCACCATGATATATCTCAAAATCAAAATTAGGAGTGGTCAAACCACCGTTGACCGACTGCTCGGATGAAGATTCTGGAAAACCCAGAATCTTCAAGAACAAAGTTTTTGTCAGTAGTTTGACCAGGCTTGTTATGTTTTATGTGATGTTTTTGTTAGTATCTGATGATATTTAATTGTAGCCTGATATGTTCTCTACACGATCCAACCCTTAGATCACATAAACAAGAGATATACCAGAAGATATAAGGATCTAGATCTAGCACCTTCAGCTGTTCTTCATTTTCTGGAAAACCCAGAAATGAAGAACAGTGTTGTCAGAAAGTTTGAAGGCTTTAATCTCTCAGTTGTGTTATGTTATGGCCATGAGTTTGGTTGTTGGTTGTAGTATTACACATGTACTACATGATTAGAAACATTAAAAGTCCAGAAAACCTTCAAACACATATCGACAGCCGGTCAAACATGGCACCTCGTATCTGACTTTGCGTTTCTGGGTTTGCTGAAGAACAGCCCAAGAACACTTTCAGCGATGGATTTGTCGCCAGAAACACCTTTAGCGACACTTAATTACTGAAAATGATTTATTTTCATTAATAAATCGAAATAAATAGATTTTAATTATTAAAAATACTAAATAAATGCCAAAAAATTATTTTAAATTCTGAAAAATAGTTTTTAATTATTTAGAGTATATTTCATAAATATTTATTATTTTTGGAATATAAATGGTATTTAATTTATTTAATTATAATATTAAATAAACAATTTAAAAATGATTTAAATGCATGAAAAATCATGAAAAATAATATTATGGTAAAAGAAAATATTTTAAGTTATTTTAAGTGACTTTTAATATTTTGGGCTAAATTTCATTAATTAATCAATATTAATGATAATTAGTTTATTTAATAACTATATTAAATAAATTATGGAAAAATAGAATAAATGATTTATAAAATCATATAAAAATGATTTAAGTGTTAGAAAAATATTTTAAGTTATAAAATATAACTTTTGATATTTTGTCATAAAAATATTAATATTTTAATATTAAAAGCAATAATCGGATAATGGATTTAATTGTTTAAAAATCATATAAAGGTGATTTTAAAGTATTAAAAATACTTAATGATATTATAAATATATTATAATATTATGACATGTATTTCATTAATATTTGATAATAAATAAATATTAATGATAATAGAATTATGAGGTATTTAATTCATTTAAATATAATTTTAATGATTGAAAATACACGATAAATAGTAATAATTATTTAAAAATTATTATAAGCTTACGAAAAATATTTTGACTGTTAATAAATTATCTTAGATAATGGTTAAGCGTTTAGACAGAGTTTAATTGAACTTAAACTCGAATTTTTGACCGACTAGACCGTCGGGATGTTAGAATTTTGTCGGATTCAACTCGGACTTAAATAGTCTGACTTGATGCTAAGTTTTATGTGCTGAATAGACTGATAAGGTTATGTGCTATATGTTTAGGTTATTCTATGTATATATATATGTATAATAGTATTATATTTTGATGATATTATTCTAATATTGGATATCTTTATTACTAATATTAGGTCTTCGGATAAAGCGATATAAATTGCGTAGCGGTAATCAACGGTTCAGGCAAGTTTGTTTTACTTAACTCTACTAAGAGTTGTTTCATTCGGATAAGCTTATGGTTAATCATTGCTGGTTGCCATAAATTGTACTCTGTACATATTGCATGTATAAGTCAGGTATGAAAGGTTGATCACCTTCATTACCAGTTGGTTAAGATATATTTGTTCATGTTATATATACTTGTTCAGTCAAAATTTTGTTCCTGCTAGTTCACAATTATATTGTCGAATTATAGCCATCTTATTATTCAGACTCTTTCAATCATGATATATCGTTATATTATTGAATTTAAACTTGTTGGGCAATCCTTATGCTCACCCTTGCTATATCATGATAAAACATTGCAGATTAAGGTGAATGCGTCGGATACAAGGAAAGGTTAAAGACAGTTCTAGCTTTAGTATACACGTGCAGTAGATTTGTAATTGTGTTGTATCTTATGTTTTATAAGTCAAGTAAGTTATAAAATGTGTATTAAGTTATGGTTACTCGACCTTGGAGAATAGTAAGTATATGTAATGTATAATCAATTTATGTTTATATCTTCCGCAAATAGTAATAGTGATAGAATGATCGAACTAGATCCGAGGTGATCCGGGACCTCGGATTTGGGGCCCTCACAGTTGGTATCAAAGCTGTTGGTTATGAACCTTAGGTAGGAATACCTGAGACTAATAACCGCGGTGATTAGGATAAGTACTAACTCACGTAGAGTTAGTTGGTCAGTAAGATTCAAAGACGAATCTCGGTGGGGTAAAAGATACAGAGTTCCCTAACTCTGATAATAAAGTTGAATAGTAGTGGTGGATAGATAAAGTCTAAAAGACTAAAAGTACGCTGATAAGAGATCGTAAAACAAAATGATCAAGACATAGAAATGAATCGTAATATATACGATGAGATCACCCCGTGATCTGTAAGGTAATAGTATGGGAGAAGAATTAATCTAATGATTGAACAGTTGACAGCAAGATTGCTGAGTGTCAGTTGTACTATGAATTGGTATAGATTCAGGAAAGGATTATGAATACGAGTTAAATGAAATTCGTATTGAGAAGGGTGTTAGTGTTAGGTGGGGATTCAATTGAGGATTCGTGTCAGCAACTGAGTTGTATGATTCCTTGTTTAGGCGGGAAATTGTACATGGTGTAAAAACTACTTAGTTTCTAGCAATGATAATCATTGAAATATTTGTGTCGCGCTATTTGCTATATGCATGTTAAGAGGGTGATTCCTTTCTCATGTGTATAACAGATAGATAGGTCATAGGTAGAGGATATAAGGTTAAGTACGAGTTCTTAAAACTCATACTTATATGACATGCTTAACTCATAGTTATATGAAATATTTATGAACCCCTCAGCGAACGGACGCCATAGGTCAGACTAGGACAAGTTCTTAAACTCATATGATTGTAGTAATTTATGGACTCATAAGTGTGGTTTTACGAACTGGGTATAGTTGTGTGTAAATGGACTATTGAGGATTATAGGGATAGATAGCTTGTTAAGCAAATGATGATTAGTGGAGACATAAGTTTTCGAAAACTCCTAGCTATGCTAGACTTCAAAATTTTGACATCAAGCTAAATACGCACTAAGTGTCTTTAAAAAAATATGTAGACTCGTAATCATTTTTGAAACGGTTTAAAGTATATTCTATGCTACTTATTTCAGCTAGACGCAAATGATTTGAAATATCAAAATATCTTTTATTTATCACTCATGTACCATGTAACCTGGTGCAGAGATGATAAAAGTTGATAGAGTTGTAAATGCAGGAATACTTAGTGCGAATTCGATCTGAAAATCATTGTTCCACTATTGTATGATGTGTTATGTCAAAGTCACTCGATGACGGCATCCTCAAACGGACTGTTAATACAGTACGGCATCATGACGTCATTCTCAAAAATATTTTCAAAAATTTTTAATTTGCCAACGGGGTTTGGCTACACCTAAATAATTCGATTGAATTGAATTATTGATATGAGTCTATGCTATTAGATTCAGCTAAACTAATGTTATGAAAACTCTAAGAGTTTATTGAAAGAAATTTCCCGAACTAATTTATTTTGGTACGGAATCCTATGATAAGACTGAGGTGAATTATGTTGTTTGGATAAATAATCCAATCAAGTAGCGTAAATATTCGTTAGACATGATTAATACATTATGCATGACGTAAGAGTATGATAGGCTAATCACCTAAAGTACTAGCAACGATAGTTTACCTTCTTCGTGATTGTAAACATGCCAAGTAATGTATTGTTTTGCGGTATAAATACCGTTAAAACTATGTGTTCATGGTCTATATGAACCCTCAGCACAATTTGAAAATTTTTACTCCTGTGAGTGATGTATTGGGTAGTAAGCGAATGTGTGTGAATGGTGTAAGCGGTATGGTGTAAGGTGTAAAGTAAATTTCGGGGACGAAATTTTTACAAGAAGGGGTGAATGTGACAACCCGAGAATTTTGAATATTTTTAAAAATTTTATTATTTGATTTAAGGTTCAAAATTAGAACCTAGACAGAAAATAAGTGTATGCGTTTGATATTTTTAAGATAGAATTTTGAAGATTTCAAAATTCTGTGAAGGATTTAAGTGAATTACTCAGGATTAAGGGAATATGTGAATATGTTCTGTGTATATGGTTATGTATGCGTTCAGTATGTGGTTAAGGGTCAAGGGTTGACCAGATAAACGATATCTGTAAACAAACCCTAAGTTTATATTAAGAACGTCAATGTTCGGTTAGAAAACATTAGCGTTTGACACGAAACCCTAAAACCGGTTCTGAAACCCTAATTTCAGTTCTGGGAATCCAAAACCCTAATTCAGAAATTTAGAACCCTAATCTGGGAACTTAAAGGATAATTATAATTCTTAAGTGATATTAATTAATATATTAATTAGGGTAAAGCTTAATTAATTAGCAAACCCTAATTTCAAATTTAGAAAACCTTAACTTCGGGATTTGAAACCCTAATTTATAATTAGGGAAAACGAAAGTGTTAATTTAATACTTTTAATGTTAATTAGGAAATATTAATCCTAATTTTAAAGTTATAAGTAATTAGAAAACCCTAATCTAATTACGAAAAATTAATTTCTAATTTAGGAAAAATTATTTTTCTATTAGAAACCATAATTCGTGGGTTGTAAACCCTAATGACCATGTTAACCCTAATTTCTTAATTAGCGATTGTAATTAGGAAATGCTAATCCTAATTAGTAAGATTTAAGTAATGATTAAGAAATTTTAATATAATTAGAAAATTCTAATTATAATTTAGAAATATTAATTTCTATTTTTGAAAATCTAAATTTGGAAAATGTTAGAAACTAATTTGCTAAACTTGAGGGTTCAAACCCTAAACTCTAAATGTTCCAAACCTTAAACCCTAACCAAACCCTAAACCCTAAGGATTTGACTAATTGACAAGAATGCCATTAATTTTGTATGCAAAAAGATTAAAATGCCCTTAGTGCATTATTGTGACTTAACTTGCAAGAGTTGGCCTAGTGAAGTGGGTGAACCACCCTAGCCAATACATGTGACTGAAATCCAGCAATATCAGCTCCCATGCCAGCCATTATACATTACATACATCAAATATATAAGTTATAGAGAGAGAAAGAATGCACACTTTATTTTTCAACCATCCAAGACATTCTCTCTCTAAGATTTCGGGAATGAGAGTGAAAAAGGTATGAGAAGTTAAGACATGATCAGATCATAGCTTCCCATAACAGGATCAAAGTCAGAATCAAAGATCAAAACTCTAAAGAGGTATAAACCCTAATTTTTGTAAATCTTGTGTTTTGATGTTAGTTGTTGGTTAGATGTGTTATAAGGTGTCATATAGAGATCTGGGTTGTTGGATCATGGATCCATAACATATAGATGCTCGAAATTAAAGATTTATCAAATCTGAAAAAAATGGAAAAATAAGGCCTGACAGCCTAATGTCAGAGCCTCTAGATCTTTATTTGTTTGATGTTTTGTGTATTGTTTGTTTTGAATCTGTTCTATGACATGAGGACTGTGATCTGAAAATCGAAGTAAGGTCATAGCATGTCTTGATCGTAAGATATAAGCTGTCAAAAGGCGTTGACCGTTCACGGATATCAAAATCTGGGTAACCCAGAATATTTCCAGTGGTCTGACAACATTTTTAACGTCCCAGATCTTGTTGTATGTTAATGTTTTGGCCTAGTTGTCGTTTGTTTGTTGTAGCCTGGCATGTAGTCTACATACTAAAGTCAATAGATAACCATGATATATCTCAAAATCAAAATTAGGAGTGGTCAAACCACCGTTGACCGACTGCTCGGATGAAGATTCTGGAAAACCCAGAATCTTCAAGAACAAAGTTTTTGTCAGTAGTTTGACCAGGCTTGTTATGTTTTATGTGATGTTTTTGTTAGTATCTGATGATATTTAATTGTAGCCTGACATGTTCTCTATAGATCACATAAACAAGAGATATACCGGAAGATATAAGGATCTAGATCTAGCACCTTCGGTTGTTCTTCATTTTCTGGAAAACCCAGAAATGAAGAACAGTATTGTCAGAAAGTTTGAAGGCTTTAATCTCTCAGTTGTGTTATGTTATGGCCATGAGTTTGGTTGTTGGTTGTAGTATTACACATGTACTACATGATTAGAAACATTAAAAGTCCAAAAAACCTTCAAACACAGATCGACAGCCGGTCAAATTAAACATGGCACCTCGTATCTGACTTTGCGTTTCTGGGTTTGCTGAAGAACGGCCCAAGAACACTTTCAGCGACGGATTCGTCGCCAGAAACACCTATAGCGACACTTAATTACTGAAAATGATTTATTTTAATTAATAAATCGAAATAAATAGATTTTAATTATTAAAAATACTAAATAAATGCCGAAAAATTATTTTAAATTCTAAAAAATAGTTTTTAATTATTTAGAGTATATTTCATAAATATTTATTATTTTTGGAATATAAATGGTATTTAATTTATTTAATTATAATATTAAATAAATAATTTAAAAATGATTTAAATACATGAAAAATCATGAAAAATAATATTATGGTAAAAGAAAATATTTTAAGTTATTTTAAGTGACTTTTAATATTTTGGGTTAAATTTCATTAATTAATCAATATTAATGATAATTAGTTTATTTAATAACTATATTAAATAAATTATGGAAAAATAGAATAAATGATTTATAAAATCATATAAAAATTATTTAAGTGTTAGAAAAATATTTTAAGTTATAAAATATAACTTTTGATATTTTGTCATGAAAATATTAATATTTTAATATTAAAAACAATAATCGCATAATGGATTTAATTGTTTAAAAATCATATAAAAGTGATTTTAAAGTATTAAAAATACTTAATGATATTATAAATATATTATAATATTATGACATATATTTCATTAATATTTGATAATAAATAAATATTAATGATAATGAAATTATGAGGTATTTAATTCATTTAAATATAATTTTAATGATTGAAAATACCCGATAAACAGTAATAATTATTTAAAAATTATTACGAGCTTACGAAAAATATTTTGACTATTAATAAATTATCTTAGATAATGCTTAAGCATTTAGACAGAGTTTAATTGAACTTAAACTTGAATATTTGACTGACTAGACCGTCGGGATGTTAGAATTTTGTCGGATTCAACTCGAACTTAAATAGTCTGACTTGATGCTAAGTTTTATGTGCTGAATAGACTGATAAGGTTATGTGCTATGTGTTTAGGTTATTCTATGTATATATATGTATAATAGTATTATATTTTGATGATATTATTCTAATATTGGAGATCTATATTACTAATATTAGGTCTTCGGATAAAGCGATATAAATTGCGTAGCGGTAATCAACGGTTCAGGCAAGTTTGTTTTACTTAACTCTACTAAAAGTTGTTTCATTCGGATAAGCTTATGGTTAATCATTGTTGGTTGCCATGAATTGTACTCTATACATATTGCATGTATAAGTCAGGTATGAAAGGCTGATCACCTTCATTACTAGTTGGTTCAGATATATATTTGTTCATGTTATATATACTTGTTCAGTCAAAATTTTGTTCCTGCTAGTTCACAATTATATTATCGAATTATAGCCAGCTTATTATCCAGACTCTTTCAATCATGATATATCGTTATATTATTGAATTTAAACTTGTTGGGCAATCCTTATGCTCACCCTTGCTATATCATGATAAAACATTGCAGATTAAGGCGAATGTGTCGGATACAAGGAAAGGTTAAAGATAGTTCCAGCTTTAGTATACGCGTGCAGTAGATTTGTAATTGTGTTGTATCTTATGTTTTATAAGTCAAGTAAGTTATGAAATGTGTATTAAGTTAAGGTTACTCGACCTTGGGGAATAGTAAGTATATGTAATGTATAAATAATTTATGTTTATATCTTCCGCAAATAGTAATAGTGATAGAATGATCGAACCAGATCCGAGGTGATTCGGGACCTCAGATTTGGGGCCCTTACAGTGCTCCTAATAGCACGCTCTCCTAAATAGAGCTCCCAGCCTCCATCTGTAAAGAGAGGAACTCTCCTGGTGGAAATCACGTACTCGACTCCAATCGGGTATCCATCCTCAAAACTGATGGTCAAGTGTTCCCCTGAATAGGGAATCCATGTGATGGTATCAGCTGTCAACAACTCCAGCTGTATACGGCAGTGAGTGAAACCCTCAGCTACAGGGACCTCCGACAAAATGGAATGATGCCATCGTCGTCCTCGTGGATAGGTATCTAAACCTAACACACTCACAGGACGCAAGCAAGGGAGCCTCTCGTAGGCCCAAAACTGCCAACACAATGGCAAAACATCTGCGATCAGTAAACACTCTTAACCTATAAATGGGAAATGATAAGAGAAATACTCACTAGCAAGAATGGGTAGAAGCCTAACCAAGCCTCGGTCAAACCCTGTGAGCGCATACGCATACCCCGGAGGAAATAGGCAAAGGTGTAGGAACCTTAATCATACTCTCCAATGCGGTCCATGTGACGCGTGGCGCTGATTAAAGCGAAAGACACCGTAGAAGAGTTATCTGCTATGAAGCAGCCTCTAATGATCATCAGGAACAATCGTCAAAGAATGCGATCCCTGACTCTGACATCATCAGGTATGGGCTCACTCAAAAGCCCGCTTATAGCATCTATGCTCAAAGGACCTGAACGGACAATCCTGCCTTTGAGCGCCTTCGCCGGAACTCCTAACAAGGATCTGACGGCAGTAGGGGCAATATTTGCCATTCAAGGCACTGGCTCCCCTCCAAACTCCATACATGTGATAAATTGCCAATCCATCGGCATCATCATCACCTCGCAATCCAACAGATGGAGTGACTGAGTCTGATGAAATCATCGCTTAGACAATGCCCTGTGGTAACCCCAAGGACAACGACAGGGAAGGATGGAGAAGAATGCCCTAAATTCCCAATCATGCACTACCACTCTGTAATCAGGATGAAGAGCCTAGTACATGGAGTGTATGCTAAACCAATTCCCTCGAGGCTGTGTGAAGCTGGGAACCTGCATGAAATACAGATCAACATCATAATCCTTTACTCCTCGTCAATAGGAAAGAAGGAAGATCAAGATCTAACGTCATACCTCGTTAGCATGCAAGTACATCGAGGGATGTCTGCTCAAATCACCCAAAAGCTCTGGGTTTGCCACCTGAATACAAGGGAGCTCCCTACGGGGAATATGTGAAGCAGGAGCAGGATCCTCAATCGGAATATCCCATCCTCATCCTCAACGTCTGGAACATCAGCCCAGACTGGATGAATCACGACCTCCACCAATCGATGAGGTTGTCTAACAGAACGGGGTCGAGGCACTTGAAAAGCCCTCCTCCGTATGCCAGAAGTGGTCCTACGGGAACTACTCAACTGATCCGGATCCATAATATCTGGACAAAAAGTCTCCAAATCACCTCAGAAAAAGTGTGGTATTTCCTTACCTGGAGCTTTTCAAAATACATTTTATGACTACATGCATGCATGCATTACTTTAACATACATCTAGTGGAGTTAAAATTACATGACTAATTAAATTCCTACATTTTTGAAAATTTTGCCATAGTCCCCTTTGAAAATAGGACTATCCACATGCACATAGGCATGACTAGGTGGCCATTCAGTAGCACACCTGCACCAAAGTCATATACATAATATATGCTTTAAAAATCAAAATCATTAATGCATAAGGTTAACCTCAATATCAGGAGTACTTTGCCTTTTTACCTTTTGCTCATTGAACCTCAAATAGGACAAAAATAGCAGAAAAAGGTGCCAATTTGACTGTTTCAAAAGTCAAATTTTTTCACATCATTATGTTCAGCATGGTTTAATACTAACATGTACTATGTTGAATATTTTTTATCAAGTCATTTGTGCATACATAATCACTACTATATGTTTAGATGCATTTCGTGCGATAACTCAAATTCTAACGGATAAAAACTGGAAAAAATACATGCATACGTTACTAGGATAGTGCAGAACACTTGTACGGTGATAGAATTTATAGAAAGTAGCCCGAACTCAGCAGATCTGAAGGAGGCTCTCAGATTTTCCTTAGCGAAACAAGTTAAAAGTGACTTGTGGTACCAACCTGCTGGAATATATTATCCACGATTGGCCGCAGGCTCATCTGCGGCTGAAGCAGGTGTACTTGCAGCACCCTTATGTGGGCCCCACCCCTCCGACTCGGTCCAGTTTGAGTTATAAAGGAGTTCTCATAGACTAAAAAGGTCAAATCGAGAATAAAAATGCCACGCGATTAAGCAAAATAGCATGCAATCTTGGTCTTCCCAGATGAAACTTTGAGTCTGTACATCACTCATTGGTAGTCACCCGAACACGAGGTATACCTTGCCAATGATCTCATTTGTTACAAATCACATCCGGCAATACCTTGTACAGGTCCAATGCCGCCAACTCTGGGTCATTACGCTAAAAGATCAACGTAGATCCCCGATGGGGGTTACAACGTAGATCCCTGACGGGGGTTACAACGTGAAGCCTCGGCAGGGGATTAAAACACACATTTTAGCCGTTGACACACATATCAACAAAGGTCAAGCAGCCTTGATGTTATCTAAACCGATGGTGATTAAACCTATCGGAGCTCTAGAGCTATTCGAGGATTTCATGCTTGATTACTCGTATTCCCCAGCTGATCCCTAGCGGGGGTCATAACGCAATGTTCTGTTGATCCATATGTCAGTGAAGGTTAAGCAACCTTGACAGTCTACCCCACAGGGTTTTCAGACGTTAATTCACATGTCGGTGAAGTACACGTCAACGAAGGTCAGGCATCCCTGACAGCAGTTGCTGTTGGCAGTAAATCCAACAGAATCTTGACATGTCCTGGCGATACCAACTAGAAGAGGTCAATGTTATCAAAGAGGATCGATGATGTAATATGTTATACACATCCTCAAACAGACCAAGCTTTATCCCCACAGATCTCTTACACATAAGAGGTACATCTTCAGGATCAAGTTTTTATCCAGGACCCAGGAATTTGGTCATAACCCCAACATCAACATCCTAACAGATTCAGATTACACATCAAATCTGGTCATCATTGCCAATCCCCAGTTGAAGCAATAGGGAGCCAGCAATCATCCCCAACATGTTGGGCTACAACCCGATACACATGCATCATACATTTGCATCATGTTTGTCTTGTTGCATTTTAAGCGTCTAGGATTCTTTATCTCACCCATGCATTGCCTTGCATGAGTATGATAAAGAGGGGCATCTGTAGACACTAGAATTTTTTTGTACACCTATCACTAACATTGCAGGAGGACAAATTCGTCTTTAAAGAGGGAACCCTAGAAGACAGTTCATATACATTCCGGATACTACCAGAAGTTCAGCGTCAACCCCAGAACACACACTGGAAGTAACAATTCAAACCTCAGAGATAATCCTGAGACGTGCAGATCCAATACCAGAACATACACCGGAGAAGACCGATTAATCTCGGAGATAACCCCGAGGTATCCAGTCTCAGTCCCAACCATGGGAATAGCCACCAACCTTGGTGATCACCCCAAGGAATACAGTTTCGGCGATAACCCCGAAAATGCTTGTTTCAAATGTAACCAGTTTCAATCTCGGCGCTCACAATGAGATATTCAGTACCAACTCAGAGATAACACCGGGAGGATAGGCACACCTCAGAGATGACAATGAGGACCTTCAACAAATTGCAGCAGTCCAATCTAAGCGAAGCCCTGAGCAATGTCTGCTTTATCAGCCCAAACCGGCGATAATACTGGTGATGGGCAACATCGTCATCTCGCCAACACGATGCCACACCACGTTGTCTCAAACATTTCATACACACATCTCTACACAATGATGTCCCACAAAGAATCAAGGAGAACCAATCCCGAGTGACTATTGTGCGGGGTAACGGATAGAATTTGAAGCTTGAAGACCGGAGGGCATCGTCCCATCTTCAATGACTTTGTACAAACTCTAATCCCATGCCATTGTACAACTCTAGACAACGGCGATCCGAAATAGGTCTTGTATACCTCAATCGGATGCCCATATTATAATTATAAAAGTTCGAGCGGACATTATAGTGCCCGAGTGCACGTACTACGAGATAACCCGACCCAAGAAACCCGGGGCAACCCGGGTAGCCTCTGGTACACCTGCGGCTCCACCCTCTATAAATAGAGGGCTTGGGGTGGCCATTTTACAAAAAAAAATGGCGAGGAAGCCCTGCCCAATTTGCTCTGTACTCACCCCATACAGTGTACTTTCCCATTTTAAACACTCGTGAGCTCATATATAGCTACTTTTGTACCTACAAAAGCCAGTGTTTATCTACTTCAAAGATATAGAAGTCTTCTTTGGCAGCCCACTGTAAGCCTTCTCACACACTTTAAAGCCTTTCTCTTCATCTTTGTACACACCCTTCTTCACGTTAAGAGTCGTGTTGCGTGCGTTTGCCAAACTTCGGTCTGTGGTTTTATTTCAGTTTGTATATACATATTATATATATATATGAACTGTTGTTGAACTCTGTTCGATGAGCCTGGATTTTACATCCGGTGCATTTATTGGTTATATATATATATATATATATATATATATATATATATATATATATATACACACACCGGATCCGGTCCGGGAGTCCGGATTTTCTTAAAATCCGGACCTTTTTTTTTTTTTTTTTTTGCTTTTTTTTTTCAAAACAACTAAAAAAAAATATTTAATATTTTATGGAACTGAAATTTTTTCATAATATAATGTTTTGGGTGTGTTTTGAATACCTATACCAAAAAGTGGTGGTACAGTCTGCACAGACTGTACCACCATATTTTGTTATACGTACCCAAATCACGCCCAAAACACTTTATTATGAAAAAATTTCAATTCCATAAATTTTTTATTTTTTTTTTTTAGTTGTTTCAAAAAAAAAAAAAGCAAAAAAAAAAAAAAAAATAAAGGTCCGGATTTTATAGAGTCCGGGATCCCGGACTGGATCCGGACTCATATATATATATATATATATATATATATATATATATATATATATATATTTCATCCCACCTGGAGTTTCCTCCGTGGTGGTTGATCGCTTTTACAGCTTTCTTTACGTTTTGTCCCGCTTGGAGTTTCCTCCGTGGCGGTTGGCCGTCTTTACAGCTTTATTTATTTTTTGTCCCACCTGGAGTTTCCTCCGTGGTGGTTGATAGCTTTTACAGCTTTATTTACATTTTCGATCCCCTATGGAGGTGCTTCGTGGTTGGTGATCATGTCTGTATATATATATTTCCAGCTTTTATATATATACATGCTTACTGCTTTCATACAAATAGTGGTATCATGTGCACCTAGGAATCATGTGATTACAGATTCAGCCTATTGGATCTAGATTCAGTTTCTGTGATGGACATTTTCAGCTGTAAGCAGCTTGTAAATTATTCTGCGGTGTCTGAATTTCCTCAAATGATTTTTATTCCCACGAGGAAGTCGGCATTCTTTTGTACATTATTTTCTTATAGATGCTTCACATCTCGAAAATAAAATCAATCAAGCCGGATACTTAATAAAATGGAAGTATCAAAAGGTCTCAATTACTATTGAGCATCAGGGTTTGAAAAATCTCTTTTATAAAATGTGACAACCCTAAAATAGGTCCATTCCACCCAACCTATTCTGAGTCGCCAAATACATGGTACAGAAAACAACTACAACTTTATTACAACAATTGTCGTTCAAAATACAACAACACATATGTTGTGAGTTTTTATACAAATATAAACCAACTGTGACTCTCATCCCAACCTTGGATAGCATGTCACAATGACACCTTACATAAAGGTATAGTCAAAAACTGTTTTAGAAATTAGATTCTTTGGGAAGTGCTCAAGGAAACCTTCGTACATGGGAGCCCATGCGTCGAGGTTATGATAGATATCATATGTCCACAGAATTATCTTTGGTTGACCCAATAGACCCCAAAGAAAAACGAGAAGATTACTTTCATATTCTTTCCAATGATGAGTCTTCTCTTGTCATATCATTATCTCCACTGTCTCTAATTGAGAGTTATACTTCAACCAAACACCAAGATTATATAGGTAGTGCTCGTAGATATACTCAGCAAGTGGATGTGGACAACTCTGTCTTATGATCACACGAGATTGTATATCATTAGACATCTTGTATGATAGTGGCAAAACACCCTTCCAACGTTGGGTTCGCCTCACCCTATTTGATTCACCAAATATAACTACAAAATGATGTATTAAATACAACATATTTTTCTATACTGTTTAGGGAGAACTCCACAGCTAGAGACCACCGTTCTATTCCCTTGTTACCCCCGCTCGACCCAGCTACACTCTTATTACAAGAAAGGAATTGTGAAGCAAAAGGGTGAACTCAACTAGCCCAGTAAAGAATATCATGACTAAAGATAAATAAATTATCAATAGCCTTCAACAGTAATAAATCAGAGATTTAGAACATATGGTAGATGATAAAAAATTTCAACCATAGTTGCAACGGAACGAGCAATCCATTAGAAGAGTCAAATAGACCATAAAGTCTATTATCTTCTCCATGTTAAAAATCCACCAACAATATTTTATCTCTGTAACATCAATCAATAGTTCTGATCCATAATCATATGAATAACTCATAATCATAATTGTGATTTTAAATTCCTCTTCGCATCCAGGACGAAGATAATTTTCATCACATGTCTTTACCTGAAACATCAAAGATCATGGTTATACCAAATCACAGTTCCTGTTCATAATCATACTAATAAATTCATCTTTGCACTACGGGCCAAAGATATTCATCAATAGTTCATCTTTGCACTACATGCCAAAGATATTCAACAACAGTTCATCTTTGTACTACGGGCCAAAGATATTCAACAACAGATCATCTTTGCACTACGGGCCAAAGATATTAATATCTCAAAAAATATATATAATCATTTCAGAATTTATATAAACAATAATTATAACCATGTTGATCAATTCACCTTTGCTCTTAAGCTAAAGATATTCAATTATAACTTCAATGGTCATGATCATACCAGTCAACAATTCATCTTTGTACTACTGGCCAAAGAGAACCCATAGTCACGATCATACCAATAATCTACTCATCTTTACACTCAAGTCAAAGAGAAATATCATCATTAGGGTTATACAAATATTATATATGATAATAAAAATAATATAATCAATATATAGATTTAATCTCAAGAGTAAGATTCATAAATCAACGATAATTTGGTCAGAAAAATAAACTAATTTTGTCGTGAATAGTACCAGTAAATAGTAACTCGTGAATAGTAACTCATGAATAGTAACTCGTGAATAGTAACCCCGACATGAAAAAGGTAGAAATTTCACAATAAAATTCATACCAATATTTCGATATAATGATATTGAAAGAATATCATTTCTTAAACTTATAAACAATTTATTTTAATTGTTTACACTTTACTAAATAATGCATTTAATCATCCTAAAATGTCAAACTCATAAGATTTCATCACCAATAACCAAAACTCTCATCAAAAATCTGCATATACCTCATATAGGATTCTCAAGCCATAAAATTCTATTTTCTAATTTTCTTACTTCACATAACATATTTAGTTCATTTACTCATAACTAGTCCATTTTCATGAAAAATACTAAATCAGTACAAACAAATATTCTTTTCTGAGATTTAGCAGAATATAGTCCCATATTGAACATATATTTTTCTCAGAATTTTTAAAATTCATTTACTATTTTTTATGTGGTCAAAATTGCTGAATATTTAGACATTTATTATAAATTGTACTTTTGTCCAAAAATTCTAAAATTTACAAAGTATACTATTATTATATACATGTACTCCCAATAAAAATTTCACCAATTTTGGAGTTAACCACAAGGAGTTATAAAGGTTTACTTTTAAAATAGTTTTTTTCCATAATATTCATAACTCATAATCTATACATCTAAAAATTGCCATTTTTGGACACAATCTAGAAAATTCATCAAATTATCATTTCAAATTTTTCCAGAATTTTTGAAGGTCGAAAAAATTACGAAACTGAAAAACATAATAACCCTTAAAATCCCTTACCTCAAAAGAACAGTACTTCTGATCGGAATATCGGATATGAGGCTGGATGAAACTTGTGCTGAAAAGAAATTCTCAAAGTATCAAAATACTCACCAAATACGCTCAATAATATAGAGAGTAAAAGAGCGAAAACTTGTTTCTGGTGTGATTTTTAATTCTAACTTAGCCCTCTATTTATAGGAAAATGTTAGCACGCCGAAGCAGACTTGACCTGCAACCTGATAGCTTTACCTGCTATTATTCTCACCCATCACTTTTGAAATAGAATTTCAGCACATTTTCACCAACCAAAGGTGAGGCCCAGTAATTTTAGAATTTTCTACCAAAATGATAAATTCCGAAACTTCAACAATTTCTGAATCAGTCATCTTTTAAAATTCATAACAAATCATACGTTCATTTTTAACGGTTCAAAATTTGTGGACATATACTTAACTTATATATGTATAACATATCTAAAAATCACAATGATCCAACGGTCGGATTAAAAATTATAACTCACGCAATATATCTCAAAAACACTGGTTTGATTTTTTAGTACCTCCATTCCGACAAAAATACTGATAAAACACCTCAACATTAACTCCTTCATTTTTAACCACAATAAATATATCCAATATTTATATCCACATAAAATAAATATTTTCTTATCATATGAATCAATAATTAATTATTCACAAATAGTATTACAGAATCACATTTATGACAACCAGGCCGTTCCCAAGAAAGAGGGGGCTTTCCGATAAGGATTTCTCCTTACTGGCGAGTAATTAGGTGACCAAATCTCTCCTTGACAGAACTTTTTAGACATTGCCAATAATGGTATCTAATAATATTATTCAAATAATATGAATTATTGATCTGATAATGGGAAATACAGTGCAGTAACAATTATTGAAACAATAATAATATAAAATATCAACGCAGCAATTATTGAATCAATAAAATAAAATATTGAACAATAACTACTGTAACAATTATTAAGTAGTACCTTCTTACGTAAGGATCAATAATTTAATAATACTGTGCAATACCGTATGCTGCTATACAACCACACGTATTACTGTATTTTAACCACCGGGTATTCCAACAGTATTCACGGTAACGATTACGCCGTTATTTATAAAAATTCAAATTTATCATTTTCTTCATCTGACAGTTATTCTGTTATGGAGCCCACAAATGGCTGCGCCGTCGTACGAATATTCTCCGATAGAAAGAATATTCCACGACCAAACGAATATTCCCCGACAACAATGAATATTTTATAACCACTTGTTTATTTTGAAAAATTTGCACATTTCACCCATAACCAAAGCATTATATCAAATTAACACCTTATTATTCACAATAATAAATAGAGAAAATTTGATTTTATTTATTAAAAAGTTGGGGTCTCACATAAAACATCACTGCCATATCTTGCTAAAACTGAATTTTTACATAAAATTCAAACCCCGTGTATATAGGTGCGAACGAGGCCTCACACTACTTCCAAATAACAGCACATTGACCCACATACACAGATATTTAGATAATAGTTTCTTGAAAAGAGGCGGTCACCGTGGTAACACGGATGTCCGGGGGTGCCTAACACCTTCCCTCCGCATAACCAAGTCCCCGGACCCTAACGAATCTCAGTTTCACCGACCCGTTTAGAAGTGTCATATCATTGGGACAATGAGCAAACCTTTTCTCGGTTGTGTTGGTACAGCCATTTAAAAAACCAACTGGCGACTCTTAACAGTCCATCGTCGACATTATACATGTCGGACCTTTTTCACTTATTTTTTCAAACAAATCTCACCTAAAATGAGAATACCAAAGAACAAGTAATGGAAATGGACATCTAAAAATCTCGACGTCGATAAATACCCAGTCGGGTAATAAGACAGAAGGGAATAAGAAAGGAGGGGAGCCATGTGCTACATGTGGAAAGAATCATTTAGGATTATGTCTGAAGAAGAAGGGAGTTTGTTACAACTACGGGCAAGAGGGGCACATGTCACCCAATTGTCCCAATCCGAAGAAGATACAAGGTTGCTTTGCGTGCAGATCGACTGATCATCTGGTTCAGAACTGTCCGAAGAGAAATGCAGAGAAGGAAAGTGGTAACAAGGGACCCGGTAGCGGAACCTTGGCGATTCGAGGACCTGCTCAGCCAGGAAGACCATCGGCCCGTTCATTCAACATGACAGTGCAAGATGCAGTGGCTGCTCAGGAGGTCACAGCGGGTAATGATTTCGTTTAGAAATTTTATTTACGCGAGTAATATTGAGTTAGATACTACTGTGAATTGTTTTCTTTTATAAGTTCCAAGTCACAGGTTAGAATTTGGGACACAAAGGAAAATTGTGTTGACAAAAATGAATTGATGATACAACTTTAAAAAAATTGTAGGGAGTAAGGAAGTGGTGATTCCGAGGACGAAATTCTTTTGAGGGGTGAATGTGATAACCCGGGATTTCGAATTTTATAAATAATTTTTTTAAAATTAATATTAAAATTAATTATTAATATTGTGATGTGTATATGTGATACGAGTCTCGAGAAATAGTCACTTTGTGTATTGACTGAGAAAATAAGAGTAGAGTTGTGCTTAACGGAGAATAGAAACCCTAACCCTAAGTTCGGATAGGAATTCGATAGAAAATATAATTAAAATAATTGTATTAATGAGTATATGTTAGTATTGTTTGGAATTATTAATCAATGATTAATTGATCGGGTAGGGTACAATATTAGTAAACCCTAATAAAGGATTAGAAACCCTAAACTCAAGATTTAAAACCCTAATACGTAGTTAAGAACCCTAATCGAAAGTCGAGAAATCCTAAATTTTTATTCGGGAATCCTAAACCCTAATTAGGAAATCCTAATCCTAATTAGAAAGCCTAAAGTGATTAGTAAATTTTAATGTGTTATGTAACCTTTAATATAATTAGGAAACTCTAATTATATTTTTAAAATATTAATTTTCTATTTTAAAACCCTAATTTAGAAAATCCTAGAAGTTAAGGGTGTAAAACCTAAGGGTTAGAATCCTAGGGTTAAACCCTAAGGGTTTGGGCAATTACTAAGATGCCATTAAATTTAGGGGCAAAAATACCAAAATACCCTTTCACTTAAAACTTAAGTAAAGAGAATTCTAGAATTTGGTGACTCACCAATGTTGGATAAGACCATGTGCTTAAATTCAGCACCTAATCTAATCTAGAATGCCACCTTGCATGCTTAGATTCATTGCACCTAATGATTATAAGAGATTAAGAGAGAGAAAGTAACTAAAGTTTGATAATGTGCTATCTTATTCTCAACAAACTCTCTGTCTCTCTCCCAACCTCCGAATTTGCTAAGTAAATTAGTCACTAAGTAGCCTCCTAGAACACCAAAATCAGTTTAGGAGATCAAGGATCAAAGATTGGACAAGAGAGGTATAAACCATAACTCATGGTTTGATCTTAAATGCTAAGAAAAAATTTGTGTTTATGTGTTTAGATTTGTGTTAAAGAATGTTTTATGATGATCTATAATGATCTAACATAGATCCATAGCATCAAAATGTTTTAAAATGATGATTTTCAAAAACTGCTCAAGAACAGTTTTAGTGGTTTGACAAGCTAAAGTCAGAACCCATAGATTCTTTCCTGTTTTTGATTTTGCTTGTTTTATGTTTTGGATCGGTAGTCTGGTATGAGCTCTTTGTTCTGCAAGTGAAATCACAGTCAGTTAAGGTCTAGATTTCATTTTATTCGTGATCAAAACCCGTTGACCGGGCATGACCAGTCAAATTCTGGGTAACCCAAATTTGGTTTTCCAGCGTCTGATAACTTTTTGCAAAGCCCAGATCTGACAGTTATGATGTTGTTAGTTGATGTTGTTGTAATGTATTTATAGCATGTTGTCTAGAGTGTAGATCCATGCCTTTAGATCTTGTAAACAACCAACAGAGTGTAAGTAGGAGATGGTCAAAGTAGCCGTCCGAGCTTGATTTTGATTTCTGGAAATTCCCAGAAACCGTATGAACACAGTTTCTGACAAGGTTTGACCAAGTCAGATCCTGTGATTTTGATGTAGTTAGTTTGAGCTAGTTATGTATATATGTTCCTTGTCATGCGTAATACATGTTGGGACCATGAGAACAACTAAACAATGACAAGAACCTAGATTAATTTGGGCTGGAAAGTGGCATGGTGAAACTGCTTGGGTTTCTGGGTAACCCAGAAAACCCAGCAGCACTCTGACAGTGACTTTGGGAGATCAGATCTCCTTGTGTGCTTGTTGTATGACCAAGATGAGGGTTGATTATTGTAGTACTACATGTATACTACAAGATCAAAGTTTAAGCAGACCCAGAAACATGATAGACATAAACTTAATCGTGCTAACACCTTGCCCCTGATAACTGAGCTGTCAGTGTTCTTGAGGCTCAAGAACACCAACAACGACGTTAAGTGTCACTATAGGCAATTAGCGACAGTTTAATTAATTTTATTTTCCTAATTTCTGGAAAATACTTTAAAATAGGAAATAAATTCTAAAAATTACAAAAATGGTTTTAAAAATTATTTTAAATTATGAAAAATAACTTTTAATAATTTCAGATATTTTTCAATAATATTTATATTTATTTGAATATTAATGGTATTTAATTTTTTAAATTAGTTTATTAAATAAATTAGAGAAAAATGATTTTAATATTATAAAAATTATTTTAAATAAGAATAAAGTGTTTAAAAATATTTTGAGTTATAAAGTGTAACTTTTAATTTTTTGAGTAATTTTTATTAATAATTTAATATTAATGATAATAGATTTATTTAATTATTATATTAAATAAATGAATTAAAAATGATTTTATTGATTTAAAAGTTATTTAAAAATGAGAAAAATATTTTAAAAATGTTTTAAGTTAAAATTAATGACTTTTAATATTTTGAGAATAATTTTATTAATATTTAAATATTAATGGTGATGATTTAAAAATAATTTTAATTATTTTAAAAATCATTTAAGTAGAATATTAATGATTTAAAAATATTTAAAGTTATTAAACAATAACTTTAATATTTTGACAAGTATGTCATTAATATTTTTAAAATTATTAAATATTAATGATAATGGAATTAATAAGTATTTAAATCATTTAAAAAAGATTTCAGCCTTTGAAAAATTATTATAAATTATAATAATTGTTTATAAATTATTAAAAGCTTCCGAAAAATATTGTAAATGATATATGGCTTATCTAAAATAATATTGAAGCTTTGAGACCGAGTTTAAGTGACAATCAATGTGTAAATTGTCGGATAGGGTGACCAGTACACCGAAATGAGACTGAAGTTCGACCAGACCGAACTAGTTAGACTTGATAAGTGTTTATATAGGTTATAAACATTGATATGACTATGTGGTAATATGACTAGGAGAAGTATTGATTGTAAATTACAGTATTGTGTGTTGTGATTTATTGTGCTAATTGTAAGACCGATATTGTTCGTATAGGTCTTTCAAACGCAGATAAGTATATTGTATAACAGTAATCAACGCGAAAGATAAGTTTCCTAACTTAACCTTGAGTTATATCTGTTTAAATACTATGGTGGTTAATTATTGTTGATTAGACCACGTCCAAGCATTTATTGTTGATTATTCGTAGTTAGTACATGTTTATTAATTCAAATTGAATTAGTGATTTTGAGAATATACTTGGAGAATAATTATTATTAGATACTTATGTCCGTAGAAGCTATTATTAATATTACAAATAAATTCTGTCTATTGTTAAATCGTGTTGAGAAATGTCTTAGCTAATTGTTCTGGCTAGACAAATATTTGTTAGAACTTAATAGGTTCAAGAAAAGAAGAGAATTCAATTATATTGATAGATCGATGCCAATTATTTCGGCTAGATCGAAAAAGAAAACTTGATAGGTTTGAGAAGAAAAGAGAAGAGAAGTGATTAGATATTGAAATCATTGTATTTCATTGTTAAATCAAATTCTGATTCAAAAACTGAGAATAACAACTTTTTATATAAAGGGAACATTTTAGGTCGTATATTCGGCCATTACGCACTTTTAAGTATTATGCATAATATAGGGTATAATGAAGATGAACACTTTATATACTTGCAGAGGGGTATAATTTAATCTTTATGGTTATCTGATACACCTGGGTATATCAAAGTAAATCTTTGATAGTTCCTCGAGAAGAGAAGTTTAAGATCCTTTGTGATCACTCAGCATAAATTCTGGAAAAATATTTCCATCTTGTTATTTGGGTATATAAAAGTAAATCTTTGATAGTTACTCGAGAATAAAATTTCAATATCATTTAAGGTCATTCAGTATAAACTCTGGAGAATATTTCTAAATTGTTATTCATTAGAATATCGTAGAAACTTTAAAAGCGTTGTACTCTTTTATTATCAAATTATTGTGTCGCTTAGATGGCGAGAAGACTTGTTAGTAATTAGAGATTTGTTCAGCTATTTCAAAGTTTTCCGAACTTTGGTGTCACTCTATCCAAATAGATAGTCTGATGTTCTAATTCTTATACATTCATTGTATATCTTAACTTGCGGGGCAATTTGTTGCTCACCCTTGCTAAATAACACTTTTCAGCTAGGGACGAAGTGGCAGGAGGTGCTGTGAAGAACAATGGCAAAGGCATATTGATTAATTAGTTATGAATAACATTATTATTATGTTATGTTTATTAACCCTTTTTGTATTTCTAAAGGGTATGTTTGTAATATGAAGGTTAGATAACCTGGGACTAATGTATTTACAATCTCTGTTAATGACTTATGTATTACTATTTCTATATGAATGGGTAGTTAAATGTTATTATATTATGAATCGTGAGCACCAAACTCGGGGGGTCAGGTAACCCAAATTTGGGGGCGTCACAATTACTGCCATCCATAGCTAGTGCTAGAGCAAAAGTTAATGGCGTATTTTGGGAGAACCTAGGCTTTTTTGCACATGCTTAGGTAGTAGCTTTATTTTATGGATAGTTTGGTTTATTTTGTGGATTGAAAAGTGAATTTAAGATGTATATATGGATAGTTTGGTATATATTTTGTGGATATAGTAATTTGAAACTGTAAATGAATGGTATTTTTGGGATGTAGTTTGAATGGTTGATACATTTTGGCTTTAAATTTAAATAAAAATTTAGACTTTTTAGCTATATATCATGACATTAACATATTGCAGGTACATTGGTAATATAGGTGAACCATGACCTTTTTTTTTCTTTTTCTTTTTTATCTACAACATTTTAAAACTGTTGTATATTTGTATAAATAAATGACACCTTCTAAATAGATGACACATTATAAACGTTGTGTAAATGTGCCTAAATATTGCCTGATATATTAAACTACAATATTTTTAGCCAGAAAACGTTGTGGAATCATACCTTTTATAACGTTTTTAAGCATCTACTAATTTATGAAAAACAAATCTACAATATTTTTGTTTCTTAAAAAACGTTGTATAATGTGTCTAACTACAACGTTTTAAAAATGTTGTGTAAGGGTGTCAAATAGATGACACTCTTAACCACGACGTTTTTCTGATTGAAACCACAACATTTTTTCCGCGTTATCTATTTACTATTTTGTAGTAGTGAAAGAAAAGTGTCTGAAGGTGAAGAAAACAAATTTAAAGTTGATTCAGAAGGGTTACTTCGATTTGAAGGGAGAATTTGGGTTCCGCAAGTACCAAAAATTAAAGAAGAAATTTTGAGTGAGGCTCATAACTCGCGATATTCGATTCACCTTGGAAGTACGAAAATGTACCAGGATCTCAAACATCATTTTTGGTGGTCGAATATAAAAAAGTATGTTGCTGAATGTGTGGTGAAATGCCTAACGTGTCAGAAAGTTAAAGCTGAACATCAGAGGCCAAGCGGATTGTTGCAACCGTTAGAGATACCAGAATGGAAATGGAAACATATCACAATAGATTTCGTGGTAGGTCTTCCAACGACTCTGCAAGGTTACGATGCGATCTGGGTGATTATCGATCGATTGAAGAAGTCGGCACACTTTTTTCCATTCAAGATTAGATTTAACCTAGATCAATTGTCAAAACTGTACGTGAAGGAAATTGTACCAAGACACGGTGTATCAGTGTCCATTATATCAGATAGAGATCCACGTTTCACATTAAATTTCTGGAAATGACTACAAGTGTGACGCCCCCAAAATTAGGTATACATCACCCATCTTGGGTCGTCAGATACATAGTACAGAATACAAATATAACTTACTAATACAACTGTCGTGTACAATACGAAAAACATAAACTGCGAGTTTGAATACAAATATTATCTTCTAGAGAGTATTCATACTCAAAAGGAGTCCTCATTACATTTATTAACACACTATTACATAGAATAGTGAGGACTACTAACTAATACTATCATTCGGACCATCACTCCGTTCCCCGACTTGCCCCAGCTACGTTCTCATTTCCTGAAGAGAACAGTGAAAGAAAGGGTGAGCTCAACTAGCCCAGTAAGAAATATTATGACTAAGATAATGCAGAATAAATTATCATTAGCCTTCAACAATATTAAACTGATAAAATATAATAGACATCAAGTTTAACTACAGCGGAACAAGCAATCCATTAAAAGAGTCAAGTAGAAAATAAACTCTACTATCTTTTATGATTTAAAAGGTTTTTCAACACTGTTATCGCTGGGACTCAGCTTAATAAAATAATCCACATCATCGAATCACCCCTGCACTACGGCCAAGGATATTCGTGTATTCATTAATGGTCATGATCATACCAACAACTGTCCATCAATGCACTACGGTCCAATGAGGACTTTTACCACATCATTTGTAACATTACGGTCATGATTATACCGAATAATCCCTGGTCATAATCATACCAAGTCCATCTATGCACTACAGGCCACAGATGACTTTCAATATTTTATAAATATGAGGATGATGACAATGATATAAGAATTCAATAAAACAAGTTCAAGAATTAATTTGTCCAAATTGTCAACATGATATTGTTTTGTGGAGTAAAATTCAAGAATGTTTAGAAGAATATTTTTATGAAAAGATATTGGATGAACCGCAATTATCAAGGATATTCCACTAATTTCATGGAGTATAGAAGTCAAAACTTAACCAACTGAGTATAATAAAGAATGGAATAACAAAAGAAATCACCCGGCATGCGATAAACCGCACAGACAGGTTATTCCAACAGAATAATAAATAATGGAACCAGGTCCGGCGTAAACGCACAGACAGGATATTCCGACAGAATAATAAATAATGGAACCAGGTCCGGCGTAAACGCACAGACAGGATATTCCGACAGAATAATAAATAATAGAACCAGGTCCGGTGTAAAACACACAGACAGGATGTTCCAACAAAATAATAACAAGACGGAACCAGGTCCGGTGTAAAACACACAGACATGATGTTCCAACAGAATAATAATAAAAACGGAACCAGGTCCGGTGTAAAACACACAGACAGGATGTTCCAACAGAATAATAATAAAAACGGAACCAGGTCCGGTGTAAAACACACAGACAGGATGTTCCAACAGAATAATAGAAGAATGTCACCAAGTATAGGGTAGACCGCGTATACAGGTTATTCCAACAGAATAATAAGAAATAGAACAACAACAGTTCTCTTCATGAATAAGAAAGAATAACACCCCTTACCGTTTTAAAGAAGAGCTGAAGTAAGGAAGTAGTTAAGTAGCAGAATACTCTTCTTCTCTCTCTCTATAGTTTCTCTCTATAGTTTCTCTCTCTAGAGTTCAGTGAATTCGTAAGAAATAATGAAGGAATGAGCTGCTATTTATAGAAAAATAGAATGCATAGTAACTAATCCATGAACGGTCCAGATTGATTACTTTAATCTGACGGTCCATATTTAAAGAAAAATCTTTTAAATAAAATATAATATATTCTATTTATAGAATAACTTTAATAAAGTATTATGTTTTATATAAAAAGATGTTTCTGTTTTATTACATTAATAATACGAATAAAACAAAACGTCATTATCGCTAAATAATTCATATTATTAACTAACAATAATTGAATCAAACTGAGTGACTTCTCACCTAAGCATTAATAATCAATATCGTGTGCTACTATGCAACCACACGTATTACTGTACTTTTACTACCGAGTAGTTCAACAGTAACAATGGTAAAACTTCTGCCGTTATTTTTAATAAAATATTTTTGTCGTTTTCTCAATCCGACAATAATTCCGTTGTGGGGTCCACCAATAAGTGTGTCGTTGTACGAATATTTCCTGTTAAAACGAATATTCCCCGACCAATCGAATATTATATAACAACTTGCGTACTTTGCAAAATTTATAAATATTATCCACAACTATAACATTATATCAAATTAACTCCATAATATTCAAAAATGATATTTATAGAAAATTCATCTTTATTTATAAAAGTTGGGGTCTTACAACCTCCCCTTCTTATAAAATTTCGCCCTCGAAATTAGGGTACGTACCTGGTATGTCGAAGAGGTAAGGATACCTTGATTTCATTTCAGATTCTAACTCCCAAGTCATTTCCTCAACATCGTGGTTTCTCCACAAAACTTTGACTTGAGGTATAACCTTGGAGCATAGAATATGTTCCTTCTTATCCAAGATTTGAACAGGAACTTCTTTATACGTCAAATCCTCCGCTATTTCGTCCGGTTCTAACTCAATAATGTGGTTCGGGTCTTCCACATATTTGCGTAACATGGATATGTGAAAAACGTTATGAACACGAGACATACTTGGCGGTAAAGCGAGTCTATAAGCCACAGTTCCTACTCGATCGAGGATTAAAAATGGACCGATAAATCGAGGATTGAGCTTTTCTCTTTTTCCAAATCTCGTAACTCCTTTCCATGGAGCAACACGTAAGAACACATGATCTCCTATATCAAATTTCACGTCCTTTCGATGAAGATCAGCATAACTCTTTTGTCGATCTTGTGAGGTTTTTATACGTTGTCGGATCGTTTGAATCTTTTCTGTAGTCATACGAACCAACTCCGGTCCCAACAACGTTGCTTCACCCACCTCATCCCAGCATACTGGAGAACGACATTTTCTTCCATACAATGCTTCGAATGGAGCCATGCCAATACTTGCTTGATAACTGTTGTTGTAGAAAAACTCCACCAATGGTAAGAACTTGTCCCAACTTCCCTTGAAGTCAAAGACACAGAGTCTTAATAGATCTTCAAGAGTTTGAATAGTCCTCTCTGATTGTCCGTCCGTCTGAGGATGATATGCTGAACTAAATCGTAAATCCGTGCCCATAGCTTTTTGTAAACTAACCCAAAATCGTGAAGTGAATCTTGGGTCTCAATCAGAAACTATGGATACAGGCATACCATGCAGTCTTACAATCTCGTTTATGTACATACGAGCAAGACGTTCAAGTGTATAAGTTTCTCGTATCGGTAAGAAATGAGCAGACTTGGTCAATCTATCAACAATGACCCAAATCGCATCTATACCTTGAGAAACCTTAGAAAGACCGGTAACGAAATCCATGGTAATGTGCTCCCACTTCCATTCTGGAATTTCAAGTGGTTGCAATGGACCTTTTGGTACTTGATGCTCCGCTTTGACTCGTTGACAAGTTAGACACCTTGAGATAAACAACGCTATCTCTCTCTTCATATTGCTCCACCAAAATGTATGACGAAGATCATGATACATTTTGGTACTTCCAGGATGGATTGCAAATGGTGTGTTGTGCGCCTCCATCATGATTTCATACTTTAAATCAGGGTTGTTAGGAACACAAAGTCTGGAGTTGACTCGAAGTATTCCTTCTTCATCGATTCTTGCTTCCGGCATAGCACCTTCTTGTACTTTCTTCCTCATACGCATCAGCTCCAGGTCTGTAGCTTGAGCAGCTTTAACTTTATCGATTAAAGTCGGTTCTACTCGTATATTCGCCATCATCACATGGGTCCCTGGAGTCTTTAACTCTATCTCCATCCTTTGCAAATCACACAAAATGAGCCTTTGTGTTGACAATATCGCACTCGTACTTGCATATGATCTTCTACTCAATGCGTCAGCTACCACGTTCACTTTTCCAGGATGGTATTGAATGGTATGATCATAATCTTTCAACAGTTCAAGCCAACGTCGTTGTCGCATGTTGAGTTCCTTTTGAGTGAAGAAATATTTAAGGCTTTTATGATCCGTAAAGATCTCCACCTTCTCCCCATACAAGTAATGCCTCCAAATTTTAAGTGCAAAGACAACAGCTGCCAACTCTAGATCATGAGTAGGATAATTCCTCTCATATTTCTTGAGTTGTCTTGATGCATAGGCTATGACTTTTCCATGTTGCATGAGAACGCATCCCAACCCTTTGCTCGAAGCATCACTGTAGATGACAAATCCCTCCGAGCCAGATAGTATTGTTAGAACAGGTGCTGAAATGAGTCTCCTCTTGAGTTCTTGAAAACTCTTCTCACATTCTTTGCTCCAACCGAACTTTGTATCCTTCCGAGTCAGCTGAGTTAATGGAGTAGCGATTCGAGAAAATCCTTCCACGAATCTCCGATAATAACCAGCTAAACCAAGAAAGCTACGTACTTCGGTCACTGATTTAGGTTGCTCCCAGCTTTGAATAGTTTCAATCTTTGCCGGGTTAACCGATATTCCACGCCTTGATACTACGTGCCCAAGGAATGTTACCTCCTCCAACCAGAACTCGCATTTCTTCAACTTAGCATAAAGCTTGTATTCACGAAGCTTTTGGAGTACCAGCCTCAAGTGTTGCTCATGATCTTCACGACTTTTGGAATAAATAAGGATGTCATCAATAAAGATGACCACAAAGTGATCCAAATATTCCTTGAATACTTGGTTCATCATATCCATGAAGGCAGCAGGAGCATTAGTCAATCCAAAGGACATGACTAGGAATTCATAATGCCCGTACCGAGTTCTAAAAGCCGTCTTTGGAATATCCTCAGTTCTAACCTTCAGCTGATGATATCCAGAACGAAGATCGATCTTTGAAAAGAATTGTGCTCCTTGCAACTGGTCAAACATGTCATCAATACGTGGCAATGGGTACCTGTTTTTGATGGTGACATGATTCAACTCCCGATAATCAATACAAAGTCGCATACTTCCATCTTTCTTCTTCACGAATAGCATAGGAGCACCCCAAGGAGAAGTACTAGGACGAATAAAGCCAATGTCTAACAATTCCTGCAGTTAGATCTTTAACTCCTGAAGTTCAATAAGAGGCATTCGATATGGGGCTTTGGAAATGGGTTTTGTACCGGGTTCAAGGTCGATACAAAATTTAATTTCACGCTCTGGGGGTAGGCCAGGAAGTTCTTCAGGGAATAAATCAAGGAATTTATTAACAATAGAAATATCATTCAAAACTGACGTATTTTTGTTTAGATCCGTGACATGAGCTAAGAAAGCTTGACATCCGTTTTTCAATAAACGAATAGCTTTATGACTTGAGATGACAGCGATTGATTTTAATGGTTTGGTTGCTTGAATTCGCATAATAGGTCGATTAGGAATATGAAAGCTAACAACCTTACGAAAACAATCAATTTTTGCATGATGAGTAGTTAACCAATCAATCCCTAGAATCACGTCAAATGCAAGTATTTTTAATGAAATCAGATCGACAGGTAATGTGTGGGTACCAACTTGAACCAAACAAGACTTATAAATTGTGGATGTAATGAAGGTTTCTCCCAATGGAGTTTCAACAGATAAGTCAAAGTCTAATTTCTCCGGAATCAAATTTAATCGATGAGCGCAAGTAGGAGAAATAAAAGAATGGGTAGAACCGGTATCAAATAAAGTATAGACTTTGTTAGAGTTTATGATAAGCTTACCCGTGATGACCTCATTCGGGTTCCTTTCTTTCTGGGAGGTCACAACAAACGCTCTCCCTTGCACTACCGGTTTTGACTTTTCTGGGACGGCCTTTGGTGTCTCCATCTTGGCTGAACTTGTTTTTGGTAAACGACAAAATCGAGCTAAATGACCTTCTCCTCCACAATTATAACATGCTTTAGACGGCATCGCACAGTTTGGACTGATGTGCCCCTCCCCTCCGCATTTGAAACATATGATAGGTGGTCGTTCTCCTTCCTTAACAACGGGTGCTGGTGCTGACGTCTTTCCATCATTGTTGAATCTCCTCTTCTTGAAATGACCATTCTTATTGTTTTGGCCCTGATTACCACCGAAGTGGTTACCATTTCTGGCCTGTTGATTCCCTTCACGCTTGTTATCACCGCTTCGATGACTGCTCTCACTGGTATTATCATTTTGCCAACTGCTCTCTTTTGATTGCGTTGACTCGTTATCGCGCTCCACTAACTGAGCCCTATTCACAACATCTGAATACAAACATAATTTATGAGAAATAAGATATTGACGTATCTCAGGTTTCAAACCTCACAAAAATATTCGCGTCATTCGCTCTTAATTATCCACCAAGTGGGACGCAAACCGGGACAACTCAGCAAATTTAGCCTCATACTGCGACACGGTCATATTATTCTGCTCCAATTTGATGAACTCCACCTCCTTCATGTGACGAACACTTTCGGGAAAGTATTTGTCATTGAACGGCTCTTGGAACTTCTCCCAAGACATCTTCAGTGCGGCAGGTTGAGTACGCTTAATCGATTTCCACCAGTAATCTGCCTCTCCTCGCAACATAAAGGCGGCAAAGGGAACCTTTTGCTCCTCGGAGCATCCCAAGACATCAAATATCTTGGTAATCTGCTTTATCCATGTTTCCGCTATAAGTGGTTTTGGCTCTCCCTTAAACTCTGGTGGTCCCAGCTCCTTGAACTGTTTAGCGGTGACCGTCCGAGAGTTTTCAGTGTTTCCACTTATATTTTGGACAGGAGCCGCTCTCGCATGTTGTTGCATGAACTGCATAAAGTTTCTGAATATTCCATCATTCATCATCTGGTCAGTGTTGTTGTTTGCATGAGGATTGTCACCTTCCTGATGCACATTATCCTGATTATTGATATGTGGTGAATCAACAGTCGCCTGTGCTCCATTGCTATTCTCAACATTCTCAGATGACATTTTCAGATACTGCCACAAAATAAAAGTTAATTGATATGTCATATATTATGACCGACCAATTAAATACCATGCAAATAAACTTAGGTAGGTCATACTAGCGAAGGAATTCCTCGTCTCTCCCCTCCTAGTTCTATTCTCACATCTTAGCCAGGGATCATATCCCTAAGCTCTGATACCAACTGTGATGCCCCCAAAATTAGGTATACATCACCCATCTTAGGTCGTCAGATACATAGTACAGAATACAAATACAACTTACTAATACAACTGTCGTGTACAATATGAAAAAACATAAACTGCGAGTTTGAATACAAATATTATCTTCTAGAGAGTATTCATACTCAAAAGGAGTCCTCATTACATTTAGTAACACACTATTACATAGAATAGTGAGGACTACTAACTAATACTATCATTCGGACCATCACTCCGTTCCCCGACTTGCCCCAGCTACGTTCTCATTTCCTGAAGAGAACAGTGAAAGAAAGGGTGAGCTCAACTAGCCCAGTAAGAAATATTATGACTAAGATAATGCAGAATAAATTATCATTAGCCTTCAACAATGTTAAACTGATAAAATATAATAAACATCAAGTTTAACTGCAGCGGAACAAGCAATCCATTAAAAGAGTCAAGTAGAAAATAAACTCTACTATCTTTTATGATTTAAAAGGTTTTTCAACACTGTTATCGCTGGGACTCGGCTTAATAAAATAATCCACATCATCGAATCACCCCTGCACTACGGCCAAGGATATTCGTGTATTCATTAATGGTCATGATCATGCCAACAACTGTCCATCTATGCACTACGGGCCAATGAGGACTTTTACCACATCATTTGTAACATTACGGTCATGATTATACCGAATAATCCCTGGTCATAATCATACCAAGTCCATCTATGCACTACAGGCCACAGATGACTTTCAATATTTTATAAATATGAGGATGATGACAATGATATAAAAATTCAATAAAACAAGTTCAAGAATTAATTTGTCCAAATTGTCAACATGATACTGTTTTGTGGAGTAAAATTCAAGAATGCTTAGAAGAATATTTTCATGAAAAGATACTGGATGAACCGCAATTATCAAGGATATTCCACTAATTTCATGGAGTATAGAAGTCAAAACTTAACCAACTGAGTATAATAAAGAATGGAATAACAAAAGAAATCACCCGACATGCGATAGACCGCACAGACAGGTTATTCCAACAGAATAATAAATAATAGAACCAGGTCCGGTATAAACGCACAGACATGATATTCCGACAGAATAATAAATAATGGAACCAGGTCCGGCGTAAACGCACAGACAGGATATTCCGAAAGAATAATAAATAATAGAACCAGGTCCGGTGTAAAACACACAGACAGGATCTTCCAACAGAATAATAACAAGACGGAACCAGGTCCGGTGTAAAACACACAGACAGGATGTTCCAACAGAATAATAATAAAAACGGAACCAGGTCCGGTGTAAAACACACAGACAGGATGTTCCAACAGAATAATAGAAGAATGTCACCAAGTATAGGGTAGACCGCGTATACAGGTTATTCCAACAGAATAATAAGAAATAGAACAACAACAGTTCTCTTCATGAATAAGAAAGAATAACACCCCTTACCGTTTTAAAGAAGAGCTGAAGTAAGGAAGTAGTTAAGTAGCAGAATACTCTTCTTCTCTCTCTCTATAGTTTCTCTCTATAGTTTCTCTCTCTAGAGTTCAGTGAATTCGTAAGAAATAATGAAGGAATGAGCTGCTATTTATAGAAAAATAGAATGCATAGTAACTAATCCATGAACGGTCCAGATTGATTACTTTAATCTGACGGTCCATATTTAAAGAAAAATCTTTTAAATAAAATATAATATATTCTATTTATAGAATAACTTTAATAAAGTATTATGTTTTATATAAAAAGATGTTTCTGTTTTATTACATTAATAATACGAATAAAACAAAACGTCATTATCGCTAAATAATTCATATTATTAACTAACAATAATTGAATCAAACTGAGTGACTTCTCACCTAAGCATTAATAATCAATACCGTGTGCTACTATGCAACCACACGTATTACTGTACTTTTACTACCGAGTAGTTCAACAGTAACAATGGTAAAACTTCTGCCGTTATTTTTAATAAAATATTTTTGTCGTTTTCTCAATCCGACAATAATTCCGTTGTGGGGTCCACCAATGATTGTGTCGTTGTACGAATATTCCCTGTTAAAACGAATATTCCCCGACCAATCGAATATTATATAACAACTTGCGTACTTTGTAAAATTTATAAATATTACCCACAACTATAACATTATATCAAATTAACTCCATAATATTCAAAAATAATATTTATAGAAAATTCATCTTTATTTATAAAAGTTGGGGTCTTACAACAAGAATGTTTGGGGACGCAGTTGAGAATGAGCACAGCGTATCATCCTCAAACCGACGGACAAAGTGAGAGGACAATCCAGACATTGGAGGATATGTTCAGAGCATGTATTAAGGATTTTAAAGGGAATTGGAATGACCATCTACCGTTGGTTGAGTTTGCCTATAATAACAGTTATCACGCAAGTATTGGCATGCTGCCTTGTGAAGCGTTGTATGGCAGGAAATGCATAACTTCGTTGTGTTGGAACGAAGTAAGTGAACGTCAGCTGTTAGGTCCAGAATTGGTGCAACAAACTGTCGAGATTATCAAGGTGATTCGGGCAAGATTGATAGCTGCACAGGATAGGCAGAAGAAATATACTGATCAACATCGACAAAGTCGGAAATTTGATGTTGGTAGTTTTGTTTTCTTGAAAGTGTCTCCTTGGAAAGGGAAAATTCGGTTTGGTAAAAAGGGAAAACTAAGCCTTAGGTTTATAGGATCTTTTGAAGTGTTACAACGAGTTGGTGAAGTGGCGTACGAGGTAGCTTGATAAATGCATATTATTCATTTATTTTGATTCTTTTATATTTAGTTTTATTGCATGTTTCATGTGTATATGAGCTTATTAAGGTGTTTAATGATTTCAGGAAGAATTGAAGCTGAAATAAGGAAAAGAGGAAAATTGTAGGGTTTTTAGCATTAAGTTGGATGAATGGTCTTAGCTTGATGCTTAGATTTTATTGTAGAGATCTTCCTTAGCTTTCCGGATCATCTTGAATCGTCCCAATTGGTGTTCATATGAAAAAGTTATGATCTTTTTACCAGACGAAAGTTGAACCTCAAAGTTGTAATTTGAATAGCAGTCACTTGGATTCTGATTTTGACCTTGATCCAGCTAGAATATATCAAATCTCAAAGAATGCAAGTTGTAGAGCTCGTCGATATCTTCGTTTTGATAGGTAGCATGCCCTCTAACTCCTTCTGGATCCAAAGTTATGCTCGTTTTACCAAAGGACATCGCAACAGGAAATGAAAATTCGTCCCAGCGAATTTGAGTGGAAAAATTGGGAAATCTTGGATTTTTGGAAAGTTTCTAAAGGCATTGTCGTCGTCGGGATTATTAGTTGTCCCTTTTCGTTACTTGTTCTTTGGTCTTCTCATGTTAGATGAGATTTATTTGAAAAAATAAGTGAAAAAAGTCCGACATGTATAATGTCGACGATGAACTGTTAAGAGTCGCCAATTAGTTTTTTAAATGGTTATACCAACACAACCGAGAAAAGGTTTGTACATTGACCCAGTAATGTGACACTGATAAACGGGTCGGTGAAACCAATATTCATTAGGGTCCGGGGACTTGATTATGCAGAGAGAAGGTGTTAGGCACCTCCCGACATCTGTGTTACCACGGTGGCCGCCTCTTTTTAAGAAACTGTTATCTAAATGTGTGTGTGTGTGTGTGTGGGTCAATGTGCTGTTCATTTGGAAGTAGTGCGAGTCCTAGTTCGCACCTATATACACTGGGTTTGAATTTGTGTAAAAATTTAATTTTTAGCAAGATATGGTAGTGATATTTGATAAAAGAGATTTTTCAAACCCTTGTGCTCAATAAAAATTGAGACCTTTTACACTTCCATTTTATTAAGTGTTCGGCTTGATTGATTTTATTTTCGAGATGCGAAGCATCTATAAGAAAATAATATACAAAATAATGCCGACTTCCTCGTGGGTATGAAAACCATCTGAGGAAATTCAAACACTGCAAATAAATTTACATGCTGCTTACTGCTAAAAATATCCATTACGGGAACCGAATCTAGATCCAATAGGTTGAATCTGTGATCACATGATTCCTAGCCTCACATGATGCCACAATTTGTATGAAAGCAGTAAGCAGGTATATATATATATATATATATATATATATATATATATATATATATAAAAGCTACAAATATATATATACAGACATAATCAGCCACCACAAAGCACCTCCATGGGGGATCAGAAAATGTAAATAAAGTTATAAAAGTCATTAACCGCCACAGAGGAAACTTCAGGAAGGACGAAACGTAAAGAAAGCTGTAAAACCGATCAACCACCACGAAGTAAATTTCAGGTAGGACGAAATATGTAAAATTCAGGCTCATCGAACAGAGTTCGACAACAATTAATATATATATATATATATATATATATATATATATATATATATATAAGAGCATAATTTTTAAGTGACATAATTTCTTAAGTGACATAACTATATAAAAGCCAAAGCTCAGCCTTCCTTCCGCGTCTTTTCAAAAAAACCCAAATATGAAGTTCGCGATTCTCTCCTAGCCTCTCTCGCAATCTGCAAGCCCTAGTTTCTCACTTCTCTCCAAATGGGTCGCGATTCTCTCCTCTCTCGCAATCTGCAAGCCCTGAGAATCGTTGTGCCCTAGCTTCTCACTTCTCTCCAAATGCTTCTCTATGATTCGCGATTTAGGAAAATCACTGAGAATCGCGACCTATTTCGCTATGAACTTACATTCTGTATCGCTTCTCTCCAAATCAGGTATTTGTTTGTAAGTTATTGTATATATAACTCAGATCGGTATTTGAAAGTATACTGTTATGATATGCCCTGTTTTTCTAATTTTCAGATTCAAACTAGTTTGGTACTGTTGAACAACTAGGTATGCTAAATATAGGTACTTTTTGAGATTCTATATTGTTTTGACTGTATCTGTTTGACTTGTCAGAAGATGATCCTAGGGCTTTTTTCAGAAGAAAAAAAAAACTGAGGTTAATTTGTTAAACACTTTTTCTTTATCATGCCAAACATCCAAAAATGTGGAAAACATTTGAAGCTTTAGTTTTACTCTGCAGCTAAGAATGCTGTAATGTAGTGACTGTATTGTATTATTAAAGGATGGTTAACAGGTTTGCATATTATGATATTACTACTATTCTTATTAGCAAATAATGTGGCCCTTTTTTTCAAAGAGTTTGATGTGCCTTTTACTTTCCTTGGATTTTATATTGCAGTTTTTCTTTGTTGTTAGCGTATCTCTCACTTAGCTGTAGATGTTATTACTGAATTGTTAACTGTATCTCTCACTTAGCTGTAGATGTTATTACTGAATTGTTAACTCAACGTCCCCTTTTTCCAGGTTCAAGGTATATTTCTTATGTCCTTTACATTTCAGTTCTTCTCTTGCTACTCTTGTAATTAAATGTTTATTGGAATTTCATGTTGTCTTGTTCAGATTCTGACATGAATGAGTAGTTATTTGGTCTCCCATGAAGTTTTGTGTTCTTGAAGGATGCTATCCTTCTTCCTTGACTAAACTGGAACAAGCTAAAACTTAGTGGCTGGTTTTATTATTTTGTGTTTGTGTGTGCAAAGTAACAGAGAGTTTATAAGTAGCGATATGTGGATTCCATTTCCCTAACGTTTTTATTTTCTGCTTAGCAAATGTAACTATATGAGTTTTTTTTTTCCTTTTCCCTTTCACTTCGGCAGCGAAGCAGATGAAATCTACAAAATATGCAGTATAATAGGCAGTCCAACGGAGATTGAATGGGTTGAAGGGCTTGAACTAGCAAGTGCATTCAACTATCAGTTTCCACATGTGAGATGATCTTTCCTTCCTTGTGTCATAGCACAGTTCTAATTTGCATAAATTATTGTACGAGTATCACTTGGAAAAAAACTTAACTATGTATACTGCTTCCAATTTAGTGTGGCAGCTTGCAATTGTTCCTCTTTCTGTATTGATACCATCTGCTATCAAGAGCTGGTGGAAAAAATTGAAGAAATGACATTGAAGAATGAAAGACTGAAGAAAAAAGTGTACTCGATTTTTCTTTTTTCTGTCATGTTGTGGTTTTTGTTATTTGTAATGTAGTTGTGTTGTAATGAAATTGTTTAATGTAATGAAATTACAAGTTGTAGTTGCTTTGTAATGAAACTATTGTAATGAAAGCTTTCCAACTTTGTAATCTAATGAATTGTCATCTTGTTATTTCAATTTAAAGCAATGTTGTTTTGAATGGGCATGAACTTTTATAACTTGTATTAACTTTATAAGCTTTCCAACTTTTTGGTACTTTAGTTTGTCATCCAAGTCTTTAGTAAATTTCCTTCCAAATCTTTCGAACTTTGCTAACTTTGCCTACAGAATGCGGTCAGGCAAGAATTATTGGGGACTTTAGATGACTTGCAATAAGCACCCAGTGACATCTAAAAATAAATTAACATCACATGTGCCCTACTGAAACTGAATATGGACAAGTTCCTTCTTGCTAGAATCATCAAGCTTCTTGCAAATGGATCTATAACATCACATGTAGCCAATAATGGACGAGAAAAGAAGATGATTTTTTGCAAAAAATATCATGTTCTTCATTTTCAAAAGAAAAGAGCACTGTCATATAGACAACACCTGTTGTTTATGGCAGAAAACAGTTCAAAAAACAACCAACCTACAAGATCCAAGGAAAGGAAATTAGAAAACAGATGGCAGTGATCACATCTCATCTTGAACTTTGCCATAAAGGTTTATAAACTAAAGAACCTTCAAGGAAAATACATTTACATCAACCTCGCTTTCTTTGACATGATTAACATGAAATTATGACTCAGCCATTTGAACACTTCGCTAAAAGACTAACTTTACAACAAAAAAATGAATTACAGTCTTTTGGAGGCAGAATGTTAAAACCAAAAAAAACATCTGACTAAACTATTACAGTCTTTTGGAGTTGATTACAGAAATAATCATTTACTGTAGGAGTCTATAGGAGCTTATTAGAATGATGAAAAGTAACCCAGGCCGGCCAGCATGAAGAATCTGGTAGTAATGACTATACATCGATCCGGTCCATTTCCTCATCTAAGTCCTACATCCTTCTCATCTTCTTCTCTAGTACTCTCCTCTATATCCATGGTTGGTAGAGTATTATGGTCCATCCATCTCGGGCACTCATCTTCGCCTTGGTATAAAAATTGAGATTTGCTAGCCTTCCCTGAATCAAACTGAACCTCAGAATTAAGAAGCCTTAATTGGTGGTTGTTCTACAAGAGCATTCCGGAATTGGGTGAGAAAGGAATGACATGGGTTTTGATTGATGATATTCCTTCATAAGGCCCTCCTCACTCAGGTTACTGTTAACATGCTTTCGCAAGAAGAGCGTCCATCATAAATGTGGATGCTGCTCTTGTTGAAAAGTTCCGCAATAATTTTCCTGTTCAGTAGACCTCAATGTAAGAAGCAAATATAAGATACTACAAGTGAAAGACCAAAATACTCTAAACAAAAACAAGCACATCAATTTGCTCTTACAATATTGCATTCACGTAAGCCTTCATTATGCTCTCGATTCAATTATACATATTATGGATAAGGATGCACAAAAGAAGTAATTAAATAATAAATGAAACTATAATTTAAATCAACTATTTTGAAACCAGACAATCAACTCGTGTGTAAGTTGAGAAGCCTAGAATTGGAGTATAAAGAATTTAAAAACGACTGGTATGATGTAGAAACTCCACAATAAAGGCAAGGCCAAAAAGAACTTCACAAGTACTATAATTCTTTCAAAAGAATTCATATACAAAGGCAGTATAGAAATGCATTAAGTCGTTTCCTTCACCTGTCTGGTCTATATGTTCTGGAAGATGCCATCTCATAAAGCCGATGTCCCATAACCAGGCTTGAAAAATCTGGCCAACCACTACCATCATTGTCAAAACCTAAAAAGAATGCATCTGCTTCCAAGGAAACAACATAATCAAGAGCATCCCATAGCAGCCGGTGTGCTTTCATCCTTAAATCAATGAGTGTAGGGTCTGGCTCTGAATCCTTCTCAGCAACCCAACCATACCACCCTTCTTTCTCATGACTATAAATTGGTCGGCCAGGAGGTGGAGGAAGAGGTTGAGGCTGGGGACGAGGACCAAACTTATCCCATTCAGTTTTCAATTGGTCTTTACTTTTGGTAGGAGGGGGCTGGAATGGATCCACAGGAAGTGGGGTTTCTGGGCCAATACCCGTAGCTTCCAAATACATAAAAACAGTTCACATCAAGGTTGAATAAACTTCAACCACAACGAAACATCACAGAAAAATTAGAAGGAAAAAGACACATACCTGCTTTGCCTAAATCACGAATCATAGAGAAGCATTTGGAGAGAAGTGAGATTCTTAGAGAAGCTAGGGCTCAACGATTCTCAGGGCTTGCGAGAGAGGAGAGAATCGTGACCCATTTGGAGAGAATCACTGAGAATCGCGACCCATTTGGAGAGAAGTGAGAAACTAGGGCTTGCAAATTGCGAGAGAGGCTAGGAGAGAATCGCGAACTTCAGATTTGGGTTTTTTTGAAAAACGCGGAAGGAAGGCTGAGTTTTGGATTTATATAGTTATGTTACTTAAGAAATTATGTCAGTTAAAAATTATGCTATTGAACTTTTCTGTGTATATATATATATATATATATATATATATATATATATATATATATATATATATATATATATATATATATGTATATGTATATACAAATTAAAATAAAATTACAGATCGAAATCTGGACAAACACATGCAACACGACTCTCAACGTGAAGAGGGGTGTGTAAAGATGAAGAGAAATGCTTTAAAGTGTGTGAGAAAGCTTACAGTGGGCTACCAAAGAAGACTTCTATATCTTTAAAGTAAATGAACACTCGGCTCTCGCCGGTAAAAAAGTAGCTATATGTGAGCTCACAAGTGTTTAAAATGAAAAATCACTCAGTATAGGGTGAATACGGAACAAATTTGACAGGGCTTCTTCGCCTTTTTTCTCTTACGAATGGCCACCCCAAGCCCTCTATTTATAGAGGGGGGAGCCGCAGGTGTACCTGCCGTAGATGTACCTACGGCTACCCGGGTTGTCCTGGGCTTCGCGGGTCACGTCATCTCGCAGTACGTGCACACATGCACTATAATGTCCGCTCGAAGTTTCAAAATTACAATTCGGTCATCCGATTGAGGTATGTAAGACCTATTTCGGATTGCCATTGTCGAGAGCTACACAATGGCATGGGATTAGAGGTTGTACGAAGTCAGGAAGATGCGACGGTGCCCTCCGGTCTTTAAGCTTTAAATTCTATCCGTTACCCTGCGTAATAGTCACTCGGGATTGGTTTCCCTTGATTCTTGTGGGACATTGGGGTGTAGAAATGTATGTATGAGATGTTGAGACGGCTCTATATGGCGTCAAGGTGGCAAGATGACGACTTTGTCCCTCACCGGGGTTATCGCCAGTTTGGGCTGATAAAGCAGACGTAGCTCAGGGTTATCACTGAGATTGAACGGCTGCAAGTGTTGAAGGTCCTCAGTGTCATCTTTGAGGTGTGTTTGTCTTCTCGGTGTTATCTCTAGGTCTTGTATTGAGTTCCTCGGTGTGAGTGCCGAGGTTAAAGTTGATTGCATACATTTGAAACAAGCATTTCTGGGGTTATCGTCGGAACTACAACTGCCTTCCTTGTGGTTATCACCATGGTGGGTAAACGATACCCCAGTGTTGGGACTGAGACTGGATACCTCGGGGTTATCCCCAAGATTAATCGGTCTTCTCCGGTGGAATTTCCAGTATTGGATCTGCATGCCTCGGGGTTGTCTCTGAGGTTGGAACTGTTACTCCTGGTGTGTGTTCCGGGGTTGAGATTGAACTTCCGGTAGTATCCGGTCTTTATATGAACTGTCTTCCAGGGTCATCTCTGAAAGACAAATCTGCCTTCCTGCAATTTTAGTGACAGGTGTGCAGAAAATTTCGAGTGTCTACAGATGCCCCTCTTTATCATATTCATGCAATGCAATGCATGTGTAGGATAAAGACTCCTAAACACTTGAAATGCAATATGATGCAAATGTATCATACATGTGTGCGGGGTTGTTGCCCAACATGCTGGGGATGATTGCGGGCTCCCTGCTGCTTCTACTGGGGATTGGCAACTATGACCCGATTGGATGTGTGATCCAAATCTTCTAGGATGTTGACGTTGGAGTTATCACCAAAGTCCTTAATCCTTGATACAAACTTGATTCCTAAGAGGCTCCTCTTATGCTTAAGAGATCTATGGGGATAAAGCTTTGTCTGTTTGAGGATGTGTATAACATATTCCATCATCAATCCTCCTTGATGATGTTGACCTTTCTTGGTTTGTATCGCCAGGTTGTGTCAAGGTTTTATTGGATTCACTTCCAATAGCATATGCTGTCAGGCATATGGCTAGCTGACGTGTACTTCGTTGACGTTCGTTGAAGTGTACTTCACCGACGTGTGAATCAATGGATGAAAACCCTGTGGGGCAGACTATCAAGCCTGTTTGACCTTCACTGACGTGTGAATCAACGGATGAAAACCCTGTTGGGCAGACTGTCAAGGCTGCTTGACCTTCGTTGAAGTGTGAATCAATGCGTTGTAACCTCCGTCGGGGTTTAAACCTCAGAATGTGTTATGACCCCCGCCAGGGTATGTTTGATCCTCGCTGATGTGTGTATCAACGACTGATATCATCGGATGGCTTCCAACGTTTCATTGGATTTACTTGCCAACGGTTACACTGATGTCAAGGCTGCTTGACCTTTATTGATATGTGTGTCAACGGAACATGCGTTGTAACCCCCACCGGGGATCTCTTCTTGAGACTGCGTGATGCCCCCGTCGGGGAACGCGTTATAACCCCTGCTGGGGTTTTGATAAATAATAGGGTTACGACCCTCAATTGGCGACATTAGACCCACATCAGGTATTGCCGAGCGTGACTTGTAGCATTTGAGATCATCGTCATAGTGTACCCTATGCTTGGGCGAATACCAATGAGTGATGTACAGACGCAAGGTTCAATCTGAGAAGACCAGGATTTGTAAGCCATTCTGCTCAATCGCGTAGCGTTTTTATTCTTGATTTGACCTTCTCAGTCTGTGAGAACTCCTTTGTAACTCGAATTGGACCGAGCCGAAGGGGTGGAACCCACATAGGGGTGCCGCAGGTACACCTGCTTTAGCCGCAGATGGACCTACGGCCAACCGTGGATACTGAAGGCTAGCAGGTTGCTTTCATAAGTCATTTTCAAGTTATGCCGCGAAGGAAATTCGAGAGCTCTTCTTCAGATCTGCTGAGTTCGGGTGACTTTCTTCAATTTATGTCACCGTACAAGTGTTCTACACTGTCCTGGTAACGTATGCATGTATTTTTTCAAGTTTTTATCCGTTGGAAAATGACTTATCACATGAAATGCATCTAAACACATAGTAGTGATTATGTATGCTCAACTGACTTGATAAAAAATATTCAACATAGTAAATGTTAGTATTAAACCATGCTGAACATAAAGATATGAAAAAAATTTAACTTTTGATACAGTCAAATTGGCACCTTTTTCTGTTATTTCTTATCCTATTTGAGGACAAATGAGCAAAAGGTAAAAAGGCAAAGTACTCCTGGTATTGAGGTTAACCTTATGGATTGATGACTTTGATTTTTAATGCATATATTATGTATATGACTATGGGCAGGTGTGCTACTGAATGGCCACCTAGTTGTGCCTATGTGCATGCATGTGGATAGTCCGATTTATAAAGGGGACTATGGGAACATTTTCCAAAATGTAGGCATTTGATTAATCATGCATTTGTAACTCTACTGTAACGTATGTTAAAGTAATGCATGCATGCATGTAGTCATAAAATGCATTTTGAAATAGCTTTAACTTAAAAAATACCACACCCTTTCTGAGGTGATTTGGAGACTTATTGTCCAGATATTATGGATATGGATCAGCCGAGTGATTCCCGTAGGACCACTTCTGGTATATGGAGGAGGGCTTCTCAAGTGCCTCGACCCCGTTTTGTTAGACAGCCTCGTTAGTTGGTGAAGGCAGTGATACGTCCAGTCCAGGTTGATCTGCCAGACGTCGAGGACGAGGAAGAAGATGTTCCGATTGCAGACTCCGCTCCTGCTACACATGTTCCCCGTAGGGACCTCCCGAGTATTCAGGTGGAAAACCCAGAGCTTTTGGGTGATTTGAGTCGACATCCCTCGATGTATTTGCATGCCAACGAGGTATGACGTTAGATCTTAATCTTCTTTCTCTCCTATTGATGAGGACAAAGGGTTTTGAAGTTGATCTATATTTCATGTAGGTTCTCGGCTTTACACAACCTTGAGGGAACTAGTTTAGTATACACTCCATATACCAGGCTCTTCATCCTAACTATAGATCGATTTTGTATGACTGGGGATTTGGAGCATTCTTTTCCATCCTTCCCCGCCGTTGTCCCTAGGGTTACCTCAGGGCATTGTCTGAGCGCTGGTTTCACCAGACTCAGTCACTCTATTTGTTGGACTATGAGGTGATGATGACGTCGATGGATTGATGGTTTATCACAAGTATAGAGTTTGGAGAGGCACCAGTTCCTTGCATGGTGGATATTACCCCTACTACCGTCAGATCCTTGCTAGGAGTTCCGGCGGAGGCGCTCAAGGGTAGGATTATGTGTACAAGTCCTTTGAGCGTGGATGCTATAAGTGGGCTATTGAGTGAGCCCATGCCAGATGATGTCAGAGTCAGGGATCACATTCTTCGGCGATTGTTCCTGATGATCATTAGAGGCTGCTTCATAGCAAATAACTCTTCTACGATGTCGTTCACTTTGATCAGCGCCACACGTCATGTGGACCGTATTAGAGAGTATGATTGGGGTTCTTACACCTTTGCCTATTTCCTTAGGGGCATGCGTATGCGCTCACAGGGTTTGACTAAGGCTTGGTTAGGATTCTACCCATTTCTGCTGGTGAGTATTTCTCTTGTCGTTTTCCATATATAGGTTAAGAGTGTTTACTGATCGCAGATGTTTTGCCATTGTGTTGGCAATTTTGGGCCTATGAAAGGCTTCCATGTTTGCGCCCTGTGAGCGTGTTAGGTTTAGATACCTATCCACGAGGACGACGATGACATCATTCCATACTGGCGGAGGTCCCTATAACTGAGGGTTTCACTCATTGCCACCTACAGCTGGAGTTGTTGACAACTAACATTATTACATGATTTCCCTATTATGGGGAGCACTTGGCCATCGGTTTTGAGGATGGGTACCCAACTGGCGTCGAGTATGTGATTTCCACCCATAGGGTTCCTCTTTTCATTGATGGAGGATGGGAGCTCTATTTAGGAGAGCGTACTATTAGGAGCACCACATGAGAGATCCGTATGTCGATCTTGCCTCCTGCCAGGCATCACTGGCCTGTATCGCAGTCACTCGTCACTGACATCCCATTGTTGGGGGTTGATGGTTTTACATTATCAGAGGGTCCCTGCACTCAGGAGATATTCCAGCATTGGTGGTTCCTTCGCACTATTGGAGCCCAGACCCGCGCCTCTTAGTTTATGGGGGATATGGTTCCAGGATCCGTGATGATGACGGATTGGCTATCCTGTGTCTGAGATTCGACTTATGTGACACAGATTGACAGTTTGACCCAGCGAATGGACCGGACACATTTCTTTATCCGGCATTTGGGCAGAGATCCGGTAGAGGCAGATTCGTTTGATCCTTCCAACTTAGGCGCTGGTCCTTCAGATGACCCATTTAGCTTTGCCGACGCAGATGCTCCTCTGTGTAGGCCTGACATCCCTGTTGATAGAGATCCAATAACTCAGGAGGAGTTACATCAGGTGGACAGGATTGATGATGTAGACATTGACACCATTGTCTTCTTCTGATGTGTATTCTCGTTATCTCTTTTGATAGGCCTCTGTTAGATATTGGGTGGCTGTGCCCCATTCTCCCTATATCTTTTGATAGGCCTCTGTTAGTAATAGGGCGTCTGTGCCCCATTTCCCTAAATTTTTAGCTATACAGAGATGATGTATGTAGATGATGATATACTTAGGAATGTATGTATAGTTTTTCATTCCCTATATCATATTGCCATCTATTACCTGTAATGCATGTATCATGTTATGCATATGTATGTATTTCTAGAGATATTCAGCATTGACCCCTGGATGGTCTTATGACACGGCCCATACAGATGTCTTCTTCGACAGCTAGCCATATTGATCATACCCCACCATTATTGGAGGCATCTGGTATGCGATCGTGGTATGACAGCATTTCACCATTAGATAGGGTGACCGTAGATCACTTGTTGCAACATACTATGACCCTGTTGATGTTTTAGGTTCCCACAAGATTCGTGGATGGCATGTTGGAGCACTGGGTATCAGAGAGGCAGGTTTTTCGATTTGGGACCCATGAGTTGACTCCCACTCTGGAGGAGTATGTACGGTTGATGATGCTGCCACTAGACAGACCTTGCATGCATATGGCTTTGGGGGACATGAGTCGACGGTTCATGACCCTTACTGGATTGAGGTGTAGCGTGGTGCAGGATGAGCTTATATCTGGCCACGTTATATCCCAGTGTTTTCTGTTTGACAGATTTGGCTCTGAGGATAGTTATACACGATATTCCGGGGATTTCACCACACCAGAGGATCATTGGCGTTTGGCCAGGGTGGATGTACTGCTATTCTACGTACTGTTATATGTCCACATGCCACAGTATATGGATGAGTTGGACATAAGAGTTATCATGGCAGTGAGAGATCTCAGGGAGGGTCGCACCATCATACCGATGATTGTAGCAGAGACTTCGATGTCAGCTACATACTGCTGCAATTATTCGACATGAGTGTTTACGGGCAACTCGGTCATGTTGTACGTGTGGTTTATGTTGCACTTGAGACCGATTGGCACTTTTAGATGGCATGGGTATTGTTTCACCCAGGATATAGCCATATCATATTCCTTTCAGCCTACAGAGTGTTTGGATGCTATGTCTTGGTCGATATTTTTGACGGAGATCAGTGATCCATTTAGCATACTGCCGTGCTCGGGGCTCAGCTCACCTTACAACTTTATTACTCACACTCCAGGCATGGATTATCTCCGTCTGACTGGTTTGAGGGGCATGACTACCTATCACCTGATGGCCGTGATGTCGCAGTTTGACTAGTTCTAGGATTTCCATCCTTTCGAGGGGGCGCTAGGTCAGCATTTAGCTTCCCGCTATCTTTCAGCAGAGGATCGATCCCGTGTGTATGCTTGTTGGGATCAGCGTGAGATAGCTACTTTCTCCGTTAGCCATCTAGGCTGTTCGCCAGAGTATTCTGCGTGGATGGAGACAGAGATTTCATCGGCTGCGGCAGTATTCACAGTACCGGATAGTGATTCAGACGATGGAGAGCCTATGGACGACGTTAAATCTCACATCGAGGAGGAGCAGTCTATTGGGTTGCCAACATCTCCTTTAGATTCTCCCAGTACTAGTACTGTTGTGATTCAGCATTCAGCACAGTACTTTGAGCAGAGTCTTCATCTGATGACCTTCGAGAGAGACCAGGTTAGAGCTTTGATGTTGACTGCCCTTGATGGGAAAGATGCAGCTCTATTAGAGAGAGACGATGCATTAGGTTGCAGAGACGCCGCTGTTGTTGAGTGGGATGAGGCCAGATTAGCTAGAGATACAGTGATAGTTAAGCGGGATAGTTCCATATCTGCCCGGGATGTAGCCGTCACAGATAGTACTGCAGTGAGGTCCCTTACCACTGGCATGATTGCAGAGATGAGCACTTACATTGATGAGCATATGGTCACCATGCAGATGGTTACAGATCTGTTGGGTCGTGTGGATACCCTCGTATAGGAGACCACAGCTTCGCCTCCTTCTTTTGAGAGGGATGCCATGTTGGGCTTGTTAGCTCGCATATACCCTGACTTGTAGATGGGCTGGTATTTTCCTACACATACTAACATAGCCATTTTGTCATGTACAGTTTACATTATGTATATCAAACAACATTATATGTAGCATGGAAATATATTTTTGATCACTTCCCTTTTAGATATGCTCTGATACTTGCTTGATATTTTGCCTGCTTCTGTAGGACTTGTGATCTTGATGTATTCTGAATTCCTCCTGGATGGATGGACATTGAGTTGTCTCTAGACAGTTTACAATGGATCATTGATATGTGTGTATCCCTACCATATTTGGTGTCTTGGGATTGGTTTCTGTATGGAAATGTGGAGAGGAGTGTGGCTTTCCTCTCTAAGATTGATCGCACCACAGATTGTCACCAACACCCCTATTTAGGAGGAGCCTAGTTAATTCCATCTCTTATGAATTGGTGTTGCTCTTTGAGGCACAACCGCAGCTTAGATAGTCGTCGAATCTCCTATTTGTGAGGAGTTCAGGTAATTCCACCCCTTTGGTCTGAAGTCGAATGAAATGTAGTGGATTGAAGGATGATCCCAGTACCAGATGACAAGTATTTCTGTTTTGGTAGGGGGTGAGACCGAACCATAAATGGCTGCCTACGTACTGCTATTAAAGAGGAGATCAGGTCTGCGTAGTTCGAACCTGGTGTAAGAGGTTCAACGCTGTATGTGGCAGGAATGGTGTAGGAATTTTTTTTTTGTTTTTGTTTTTGTAAAGAGAAGGGGGAAGAAATATTTTGTTGTTTTAATTTTATTGCGACCAGGCCATATGAAATGGTTGCCTACGTACTCCTTTTGAAGAGGAGATCAGGTCGACGTAGTTCACCCCTCAGGACGAGTTGAAAAGTGTGATCCCATGTGCAGGTTAGACTGCAGGGAAGAGAAAGTTTGATCCTAGGTTGAGGATAAACTGCAGGTGTGAAAAGTTTGATCCCATGTTTGGGGGGACAAACTGCAAGCGCGAAAGGTTCAATCCCTAGTGGGATGACCGAAGTCGTAGGAACGCAGTGAAGCCAAGCTGCTGGCTTGAAAAGTATGTCTCCCTTAGGGGCAAAGTGTGGAAAAGACTTGTATGTGGTAAAGGGTTAAAGAACTGGAATGACTGGTGATCTGATGATCCACCACCAGGATGTTTGCTTGATGATAATTTCAGACATAGTACCGTTTCACGGTGTCCGAGTTGATGAGTTGTGAAAATTCATCGCCGTCCATTTCTTGCAATCTGAGAGATCCTCCTGTTAATACTTCCTTGACAACAAAGGGGCCTTCCCAGTTATGAGCAAATTTTCTCTTAGATTGATCTTCGTTGTCAATGATCTTCTTCAAAACCAAGTCATGTTGTTTAAACTGCCATAGTCGGACTTTTCTGTTGTAGGATCTGGCGATCCTTTGTTGATATAACTGACCATAGAAGATAGCTGCGGTTTGCCTTTTGTCTATTAGAGACAATTGGTGAAACATGTCTTGTACCCATTGGTCTTCATTCAGTTGAGCGTCTATCAACACTCTGAGGGATTCCATTTCAACTTCTATGGGGAGCACCGCTTCCATCCCATAGCTTAATGCGTAGGGGGTTGCCCCAGTGCAAGTGTGCATTGAAGTTCTGTAGGCTAACAGAGTAAGAGGCAATAAGTCAGGCCATCCTTTGTGATTGGCGGACATCTTTTGCATGATCTTCTTAATATTTTTATTAGCCGCTTCAGCATCACCATTCATCTTCGGATGATAGATGACAGAATTAAGATGTTTGATGTGGAATTTACTACATAGTTCCTCCATCATCTTGTTGTTGAGGTTCTTAGCATTGTCCAATATAATCACCTCGGGTTGTCCATATAGACAAATGACATTATTTCTGATGAAAGCAATGATGACATCTTCGGTAACCTTGGGGAAGGAGGTTGCTTCTACCCACTTGGTGAAGTAGTCGATCATGGTGAAGATAAAGTGATGCCCATTACTGGCTTTAGGCTCAATGGGCCCGATAACGTCCATTCCCCACATTGAGAAGGGCCAATGCGAACTCATATTGTGGAGTTCCCATGGAGGGCTAAACCCTAAACCCTAAACCCTAAACGCTAACATGAACAGGGGAACATCATCCATGGGTGGTACAAAAATGGGAGCTTTGACTAGCTGCTCTTTGATCGTAAGGAAGGCCTTCTGGCAATCATCATTCCATTTCATGGAGGAGTTCTTCCTTAACAGCTTGAAGATTGTCTCACAAGTTGCGGTGAGTTGAGAAATGAACCTACTAATGAAGTTGATTCTTTCCAAAAATCCCCGTATTTCCTTTTCTGTCTGAGGAATGGGCATTTCCGTGATGGCCTGGATTTTGGTGGGATCCAACTCAATCCCTTTGTGGCTGACTAGGAATCCTAGCAACTTGCCTGATTTAACGCCAAAAGCGCACTTGACTGGATTCAACTCCAAGTTATACTTACGTAACCTATTAAAAAGCTTCCTGATATGGTCTAAGTGGTCTTCCTCCTTCTGGGATTTGACAATGATGTCATCCACGTAGATCTCGATATCTTTATGCATTAAGTCGTGGAAGAGAGCCATCATAGCTTGCTAATAGGTGGCTCCAGCATTGATGAGGCCGAATGACAACCGTCTATAGCAAAAAGTTTCCCAAGGCGTGATAAAAGTAGTTTTCTCACGATCTTCCTCAGGAACCATGATCTGATGGTACCCCAGAAAGCAATCAGCAAAGGAGTACATGCAGTATTGAGCAGTATTGTCAATGAGAATGTGGATAAATGGCACGGGAAAGCTATCTTTTAAGCAAACTTTGTTCAAGTCCTGGTAATCCACGCAAAACTCGAACCTTTCCTCCAAGTTTAGGCACGGGCACAATGTTGGATATCCACTCAGGATATGTAGACACCATGATGATGCCATCTTGAAATTGTTTCACAATTTCTTCTTTCACCTTTAAACTCCATTCAGGTTTCAATCGCCTGAGCTTCTACTTGACTGGCTTGAATCCCTCTTTAATGGGAAGGCGATAAAGGATAATGTCTGTGGACAAACCCACCATGTCTTCATGAGACCATGCAAACACATCCTGGAATTAGCTTAGTAGCGTAACCATGTCATTCCTCTGGTTTGGGGTAAGGTCTGAACCAATCTGGATTAACTTAGGGCTTTCTAAGGTTCCAAGATTGAAGGAAGTGGTTTGATCAAGTTTGGGTTTAGGTTTGTGTTTGACCCATTCTTGAAGTTCTGGAGGCACCTCAATGTCCTCATGTATTTCCATCAAGGCTGAATTTATTTCTACATCAAAGTTATAATCTCTATGGAGAAGAAGCACCGTATTAGCAAGTACATGCACATCTAAATTCAGGGTCCTGAAACAAAATATGCTTTCACTTAGTATATATGAAAGGGTTTGATCATACAAAGTGTTAGCATGTACTAGCAAAACGATTGCTAATACTGTACAAAAAAGTAAGCAGGTATGATATCTACAGGGCAGAAAGAGTTCCTGCCCATTTTACCCTTGTCGACCAATGCAAGGAGTGCTGCTCCAATTGGCAAGGGCAAAGTCCGGGTGGACTGCAGTGATGGAGGGGTTGTCATCATCCTCCCTATCCTGAATGATGACCATTATGTCTGGGCAATCATCGTCTGGGGTATATCTGTTTGTATGTTCATCATGAACGATGATGCGTATGCCTGACATCATTTTGACGATATCTTGCTTGATTCTTTGTTCCTCTTCTTCCACTACAGGATATGGAACAAAGCCTTCTTTCACCTTCACCGGTACTGGCTTGGGAAATAACATAGCCATTACGTTGGCTGGCACCTTTACCGGAGGTTGTGCGGACTCAGAATTCAAAGATGAAGATAATCGCCATGCGGCTGAAGCTGAAGGAAATTGTTGATGCTTATGAGGATTCCTATGACTAGAACTGGCAGAATAGCCTAGTCCAGTTTTTCCAGTTTTACTAGATACTTGAATGGGGTGCTTGATACCTTGGTGGTCTTTACCCAACCCTTGTCCCGACTGATGACTCAATGATATCATTTCTTGAGTAGCCGACATTACTTCGGCAGAAATCTTGGGTACGGGAAATGGCGTCCCAATAGAATGGTAGTAAGTGTAGCTCACCTCCAGGGCATGAAAATTGACCGGTTCAACATCTGAATTGACGTTGATGTATGGTATGTCACCATGTTGAGGGCATTCCGGTTCAATGTTGACCGTGACTGTTGATAATGTATTTTCGTTGTTGATGAAGGGTGGAGGGGACTGCCTCAGCCATATGAATCCATGGCCTTCCTAAGAGCAGGTTGTATCCTAAATCTATCTTGAGTACGTGAAAAGACACGCAGAACGTATGGGGACCAATTTCAATTGGCAGCTCAATTACTCCGACTGAATTCCGGCGGGCTCCATCAAAAGCTTTGATAACCGTATGGCTGCTCCGGATTCGATTGAGATTGACATTCATCTTCAACAAGGTAGCATATGGACATATATTTAGAGATGAACCTCCATCTATCAAGACTCCAGCTAGCATATGCCCGGAGGACAAGACAGCAATGTGCAACGGCTTGCAATGACCGGTCCCTTCGGACGGTATGTCCTCATCAGTGAAGGATATCACATTGTTGTTGAAAATATGATCAACTAAATGTTAAAATTTTTCCGCATCCACTGATTTTGATAGATAGGCTTCTTCCAAAACCTTTAATAAGATCTTCCGGTGATCCTCGAAAGTTAAGACCAAGTCCAAAATTAAAATTTGGTGCGGAGCTTCTCTTAAACTTAAAACCACCTTGGCTTCGTTATGACCCATAATGCGGAGGAATTTTTCAATCTTCTCCATGGGTACTTTCCCCTTTGATTTGATGGTAGACTTCATCACCCGTTGGGGAAGATACAGTGGATTTTCCTTCGACACTGCAGCAGTTGTGCGAGGTGGATCCTTCACCTTCTCCATAATTCCATGGCACTTTGTGTAAGCTAACAATAGGATATTGTGCTCTGCATGGTAAGCTAATTGGCTCTGAAGCGGCCACTTTCAAAGGATTGTTGCTTCCTCTGAGTTGAATTGTTGGTATGGTGAGTGGTTTGCTAGTCCCATCAGTCTCAGTGGATATAACTGATACCAATCCCTTCCATTTAGTGGGACATGTATTCTCACTCTCACGTAGTACAGTATCATCGTTCGCTAGTTACAGGACACCACTATCAATTAGATTCTGAATAAGGTGGTAGAGTGCCCAGCATTCTTCTGTGCTGTGACCGCGAGAATGGGAGTGATATTGACATACTTCATCAGAATTGAACCGTCCTGAACGGGGATTAATTGGAGGTAGAAGGGAAGTGATTCTTCCTTCATTGATTAGCATCTGAAGGATTTCCTCCATAGGTTGGCCCATGTATGTAAATTCCCTTCTATTGGCAAAATCCCGACGGGCTTTGGCATTCGCTCTCTTTGTCACTTTGTCGTCCAGCGTTTCATTTTTTGAAGGTGACGAGGGAATATTCATTACAAGAGGAAGGAGACTAGTATGCTCCTGACTGACTAATTGGCGTGTTACTTGATGCTGATGGGTCACCAGTTCTGCCAATTACTCAATTTACTTGCATATAGCTTTTATCTTACGTTCAATTGCGAACTAAAACTTGGCATAATCCCATTTGTCAAAACCGTCTTTGGTGGTCTGAGATGACTCGCCGTTGAAATTGGAACTTTGTCCATTGCTCCCATTAATTATGTTGACCTCTTCTTCTTTGTGTTGAGGAAGAGGATTATCTTGTACGTGAGGTTGATCTAGTTTGGTGACCACAATCTCACCATTGTCTATCAGGTCTTGGATCTTGTGTTTCAAGGCCCAACAATCCTGAGTATCAAGTCCAGGTGCCCCAACATGATAAGCACATTTTTGAGCAGTATTAAAACCCCTTCCATTAGGGCTGGCTGGTGGAAGAAGATGCGTGATTTTCTTTTGCGTTGTTACAAGAGTACTGAGAATATTCTCGAGTGAGTCCCCTAAGGATGTGAACACTCGAGGGCGCTTGACTTCTCCACCTTTCATCATTGAAGGGTTCGAAGACTGAGCTTGAAAGGGAGTGTAATTTCTCCTCTGGATAGGCATATTTTGATTGGCTTTCTGACCTTGTAGTATCAAGGAAACATCCTCCTCTTTCTTTTAATGGACCCTCTGGGGGTTGTTTCCATAATTTTTGAATTGGATGTGCTCAACAACAGCTTTAAGGGCAGCTAGGTCTTGAATCTTTCCTGACTTCAATCACATCTCATCCATCTCCCCGTGTTTGATCATATCAGAAAATGGTTTACCGATGCCGGCTAATACTTTTTCATAGAAAGGAGCTTCTTGTATGTTTATGAAGGTTATGATCATTTCTGATTCAGTCATGGAAGGAATGACTTGAGTAGCAAGATACCTCCACCTTTGAGCATACTTTCTGAAAGACTCGTTGGACTATTTCTTGACCTTGGTAATCTGATACCGGTCAGGAGCCATCTGAGACTGGATGCTGTATTGTGTGAGGGAGGCTTATGCTAGTTCTTCCCAACTATGGATCTTTAAGTTTTCTAATCTGGTATACCACGAACGGGCTTCTCCAGTCAGACTCTTCTGGAACAGCTGCATTATGAGCTTCTCTTCCTCTGCCTAAGATCCGAGTTCTCCAATAAATACCTTCAAATGTGTGTAAGGATCTCCTATCCCGTCATATTTTTTGAAGTCATGAGTCTTAAACTTTTCTGGATAATGAACACCAGGGAATATACACAGGTCAACATATGAAACACTCCCGTGTGCTCCAATTCCTTTGATAGCACGAAGGGTTTCTTCCATTTGAAGGACTTTCTTTCTGATGTCACCGGTGTCTGGATCTCCTGTGAGATGGGTAGCATCATGAATTTTGTTGGTCGTATCCAACTGCAGTTCAGGTATCGTAATGGCTTGAGTTCCCCCTTGTGTATAGGATTCAACATGTATGGGTATCTTTGGACCCTAAGTAGACTGGTGTAGTTCTTTAAGCAGAACAACTAAATCTATAATTTGTTTTCTTAATCCGTCGAATTCTTTGCGAGAAAATGGATTAAGGTCAGTCTGGTCGGATGACGACATAATTGACTGTAGGCTCGTGACCTTTTTAGATTTTGACCAGGTAGTAGGTTCGATTGTTTCCCTGTGAAAGACTTGCATAGTTTGTCTTTAGGGAATGTGTAAATAATAACATGCTATGTGATGTGTCCGTTTTAGGAAGTTTATCTTGCAAAACGGATGTTAGCTGTTTGTAATGATAGCCTGTTAAATTAAATATGTATGTATACACATTTCTTCGTATTTCTCATTATATGGAGATGAATATGGAATGAAATTACAAGTAATTGATTTCACGAGTAATTAAAATGAGAAAACATGAAGAGACTTTGCTTCGTATTGGGTTTATTAGAGGCTGACCTATCTTAGGTTACTCTTGCGACTTTTTGGCATAAAGGTTCCCAAATCGTCGCAATTTACTCAACGGAAAATTAATCCGGTCTTTCAACTGGAGCGAATTTGGGTGGTGCCTTTCCTGAGCCTTGTTGGAATTAGTCTCTCTACGAGTCCAATAATCAAACACCGACAGGATAGCCTCCTGGTGGAGGGACTACACAACATACATTCACATACATAATGTCTCACCGTATGAAAATGATGACATGTGTGAAGCACTAATATCACAAGCATATATGGTGCAAAGCACTAAGTGCAAGAAGTAAATGCATTCGTACACATTCATCAGAAATGTAAATGCAACATCCACACACAAGCAGATAACAGTTTTGAAAAGATTGGAATAACGGCTTAAGTCCTCTTATTGGATTCCCCAGTAGAGTCGCCACCTGTTGACGTCGGGATTTTTAGTTGTCCCTTTTCGTTACTTGTTCTTTGGTGCTCTCATGTTAGGTGAGATTTGTTTGAAAAAATAAGTGAAAAAGGTCCGACATGTATAATGTCGACGATGAACTATTAAAAGTCGCCAGTTGGTTTTTTAAATGGTTGTACCAACACAACCGAGAAAAGGTTTGCACATTGACCCAGTGATGTGACACTGCTAAACAGGTCGGTGAAACCGAGATTCATTAGGCTATGGGGACTTGATTATGCGGAGGGAAGGTGTTAGGCACCCCCGACATCCGTGTTACCATGGTGACCACCTCTTTTCAAGATACTGTTATCTAAATGTGTGTGTGTGTGGGTTAATGTGCTGTTTATTTGGAAGTAGTGCGAGGCCTCGTTCGCACTTATATACACTGGGTTTGAACTTGTGTAAAAATTCAATTTTTAGCAAGATATGACAGTGATATTTGATAAAAAGAGGTTTTTCATACCCTTGTGCTCAATAGTAATTGAGACCTTTTACACTTCCATTTTATTAAGTGTTCGGCTTGATTGATTTTATTTTTGAAAATAATGTACAAAATAATGCCAACTTCCTCGTGGGTATGAAAACCATCTGAGGAAATTCAGTGACCGCAAAAAAATTTACAAGCTACTTACAGCTGAAAATGTCCATCACGGGAACCGAATCTTGATCTAATAGGTTGAATCTGTGATCACATGATTCCTAGACTCACATGATGTCGCAATTTGTATGAAAGTTGTAAGCAAGTATATATAGATAAAAGCTGTAAATATATATATACAGACATGATCAGCCACCACGAAGCACCTCCATGGGGGATCAAAAAATGTAAATAAAGCTATAAAAGCCATCAACCGCCACGGAGGAAACTCCAAGAGGGACGAAACATAAAGAAAGCTATAAAAGCGATCAACCACCACGAAGTAAATTTCGGGCGGGACGAAATATATATATATATATATATATATATATATATATATATATATATAGAAGCGATAAGCGCACCGGATGTAAAATCCAGGCTCATCGAACAGAGTTCGACAATAGTTCATATATATAAGTATATATATATAAAAGCAAGTAAACGCTCCGGATGTAAAATCCAGGCTCATCGAACAAAGTCCGACAACAGTTAATATATATAAATATATATATATATATTAAAGCAATAAATGGTCCAAACCAAAGTGTAGGCTTATCGAACAGAGTTCGACACACAGTTCATATATATATACACAAAAGCAAATAAACGCTCCAGACCGAAGTCTAGGCTCAATCGAGGCATAACTCGATAATATTAGTCCATATATATATATATATATATATATATATATATATATGTATGTATATACAAACTGAAATAAAAACACGGACTAACGTTCGGGAAAATACATACAACACGACTCTTAACGTGAAGAGGGGTGTGTGCAAAGATGAAGAGAAATGCTTTAAAGTGTGTGAGAAGGCTTACAATGGGCTGCCATACAAGACTTCTATATCTTTAAACTAGATGAACACTCGGCTCCCACCGGTACAAAAGTAGCTAAATGTGAGCTCACAAGTGTTTAAAATGAGAAAGCACTCAGTATAGGGTGAGTACGGAGCAAATTTGACAGCGCTTCCTCGCCTTTTTTCTCTTACAAATGGCCACCCCAAGCCCTCTATTTGTAGAGGAGGGAGCCGCAGGTGTACCTGCGACTACGCCCCAGATGTACCTGCGCTAGGCTGTAGATGTACCTGCGGCTACCCGGGTTGCCCAGGGCTCCGCGGGTCACGTCGTCTTGCAGTACGTACACGCATGCACTGTAATGTCTGCTCGAACTTTCAGAATTACAATTCGGGCATCCGACTGAGGTATGTAAAACCTATTTTGGACCGCCATTGTCGAGAGTTACGCAATAGCATAGGATTAGAGGTTGTACGAAGTCAGGAAGATGGGACAGTGCCCTCTGGTCTTTAAGCTTCAAATTCTATCTGTTACCCTGCGTAATAGTCACTCGGGATTGGTTTTCCTTGATTCTTTTGGAACATTATGGTGTATAAATGTATGTATGAGATGTGGAGACAACGTTATGTGGCGTCAAGGTGGTAAGATGACGACTTTGCCCCTCACCAGGGTTATTGCTGGTTTGGGCTGATAAAGAAGACGTTGCTCAGGGTTATCGCTGAGATTGGACTGCTGTAAGTGTTGAAGGTCCTCAGTGTCATCTTTGAGGTGTGCCTGTCTTCTCAGTGTTATCTCCGGGTCTTGTACTGAGTGCCTCGGTGTGAGTGACGAGGTTGAAGCTGATTGCATGCATTTAAAATAAACATTTCTGAGGTTATCGCTAGAACTATAACTGCCTTCCTTGGGGTTATCACCAAGGTAGGTAAACGCTACTCCCAGTGTTGGGACTGAGACTGGATACCTCGGGGTTATCTCTGAGATTAATTGGTCTTCTCCGGAGGAATTTTCGGTATTGGATCTGCATGCCTCGGGGTTATCTCCAAGGTTGGAACTGTTACTCCCGGTGTGTGTTCCAGGGTTAAGGCTAAACTTCCAGTAGTATCCAGTCTTGACGTGAACTATCTTCTAGGGTCATCTCTAAAAGACAAATATGCCCTCCTGCAATGTTAGTGACAGGTGTGCAATAAATTTTGAGTGTCTACAAGCATATTTTGACAGATTTCTACATGGAATTGGATTGATATTTCTATTACAATTAGGATATCTTTAGACTAAGTTTATTTCCAAATTGGATTCCATTTCTTTACGGAAACTAGTTATGATTTGTAATTCTTTTTAGGATTTGGATTTCTACTTCCTATAGGATTTAGGACTTTGTCTAGCACTATAAATAGAGGATGAGAGTCAGGGTTTTATTCATTCAATTATCAAATATTATCTATTGGAGTGCACACTCAAGAGCATGTCAGGCTAGTTCTTTTCATTCAGTTCTAAAGGAAGGTGAATCCTTGTTACAAATAATTGATTAATTGAGTATTATTCTTTATTCCTTTTTGTGTGAAATTTCTTCTGATAATCTATTTTTATTGATGGCATGCTAATTGATCTAATTGATTTAGTATGGCCAATTGGGTTAATTTAATTATTATCATCTGCTAGATTAAGATTGGTATTACATGTAATTGATATATGTCTTCATCATAAGTAGCAACTTGGTAATACTAATTATGGACAAGCTTTTGTGTATTGCTAAGATTATTAGAAAACAAGTTACACAAATTGAGCTTATATGTTTGTTTCTTGGATTAGCCTAAATATGTATTTCTTAATGCTTCTATCATATTAAATCTAGAGAGCTTGTTCTAGGTTGTATGCTAGTTAGAATATGGTGAAGAGCTTATTTCATACAGTGAAATTCTAAGGAGAATTTTGGATATCAGAGCTTATTGTTATCTAGGGCTAATAGTTTCATTAAATGGAAAATAATAATAACTTGATTAATTGGTTGATGTACTTGGTGAAACTGAACTGCAGAACTGAAGTTTTTACATATTTGGTTAATTTCATCATTAATTATTGTTCTCTTAGTTTAAAAATAATTTTCAAAAACCCCAATCTTTATTTTCTATCATAATAATAGAATAAATATAAAACAAATCACTCTCTGTGGGATCGATCTTTGCTTACTACTGTGCTAATTGTTTGAATTTGTAAAGTGAAAGTGAGGTAAATTTAGGAGTGTAAACGACAGCTCCCAAATTTTGGCGTCACTGCCGGGGAGTGTTATTTGTTTTTGTTTATTCTTTGTTTTTGTTTATTTTTATTATTTTGTTTTTGTTTTATGACTCAATCCTCTAATTTTATTGACTGAAATTTTGATCAAGAGATAGAGAAGACTGCAGATAAAAAAGAAGCTCTTGTTCTATCTCTTGAAGTGGAAGAGATGGCGGTGCCACACAATAATAGAACTTTGAAAGATTTAGTTACTCCTGATCTGATCAACTATCTTTTAGTATTGAGTGTCCTACTCTAGATGTTGCTTTTGAACTTAACCCCGGACTAATTCGTCTTTTAACTATTTTTCGTGGTCTTACATGTGAAAATCCATATAAGCATCTAAAGGAGTTCCACGTGGTGTGTTCCACGATGAAAGCACAAGGAGTGGCAGAGGAGCAGATCAAGCTTAGACTTTTTCCATTTTCATTAGCAGATTTGGCTAAAGAGTGGTTATACAATCTACCTTCAGGATCAATATGATCATGGACTGATATATAAAGGCTATTCTTGGAAAGGTACTTTCCTGCATCAAGATTTGCCCACATAAGGAATGAGATATGTGGAATCAGGCAGTTCAATGGAGAAACTCTCTATGAGTATTGGGAAAGGTTCAAGAAGTTGTGTTCCAGCTGTCCACCTCATGAAATTGATGACCATTACTTGATCCAGTACTTCTATGAGGGGTTGCTACCGATGGAAAGAAGCATAATTGATGCAGCAAGTGGATGAGCACTGGTAGACAAGACTCCAAAAGCTGCAAGGAACTTAATTGCAAACATGGCAGCTAACTCACAGCAGTATGGAACTAAGATGGATCACACACCACAAAGGGTAAATGTGGTAAGCACGAGAGACTTGGAGAAGCAAATTTCTGAATTAACTGCTATAGTTCGACAAATGGCTACAAGGAATACGCAAGGTTTTCAGTAAGCTCAACCTCAGTACCACACAAAAAACCAAGAAGTAACTGTCAATTCTGAGACATCTACAAAGGATATGTTCAAGGCATTCATGAACCAAACACAATAGTTCATGAGTCAGACACAGCAATTCTAGCATGAGATAAGAACTTCTGTTCAAGATCTGAGGGACCAAGTTGGTCAGCTTGCAACCACAGTAGGAAGGTCACTTTCTCAAACTGTTGAAAATGTAAGTGTCATAACATTGAGATGTGGTGCAGAGGATCAGCAGCAAGGAAAGTCAATACAAAGTAAGTCCGACAATAGTGAAACAAGCAGTAATGATGTACTCAAGCATAAATTTCCAACTCTTTCAGCTTATAAACTGAAACTACTTTTTCCCCAAGTTCTAACAAGGAATTGGAAAGTTGGAAAGAATTCAACGTGGTATACAGAGTCTAATGAAAAATTCTTAGAAGAAATGGTGAAGAGGGAACAAGAACTTAAAGGTGATGAGGAGTTCACTAGCGGAAACCATTTGGAAGTGCTCGAGACTACTGCTGAATTTGAAGAAGAAATCAGGTATTCAAAGTTTGAAAAGGATGAACAAGAGGTAGAGATGGAAGAATTCATAATTCTTACAGATTTCTATAAGAATGACATAGATGATTATACTTTCCTTGTACCAGCAACAACACAGAATGATAAACACCATGGGTTCTTACACATGGAATTGGACGACACACATGTCCAGTTCGACATATATAAAGTTAAGAGGTATCTTGGTAATGTTAATTCTATTTTTTCTTTTGATGTTGTTGAGTCTATAGTGCAGGAATCTCTTGAGCAAATATACGAGAAGGATTTGAGGGCTGGAATGGAGAAAAATCATGATCTGAAGGATACTCCTAATGAATTGAAACTGTTACTAGTACACTTGAAGTACACAAGTCCAATTACATAGGATGAGAATAATGATGTCAATCCAATGACAATAAACAAGGGCAGCTGCTTGGGAGGTAACCTAAGATCTCAAGTTTTTATTTTATTAGGGGATATTGATCCGATTTTGATGGGGAATTTGAAAAAATTAATGCTTTTGAAAATTTTTGAAAATTTTGGTTTCATGATTCTATTTGGCTATGTGTTAAAAAGATATAAGTTAAAGATTGGAAATCGATGCTAAAATTTAGATTTTGCTTGATGCTTAATTAGTTGATGAATGATAAAAACTAAGCCATGATCCATAGTAACTGATTTGAATTAAATTTGTGATACATGAGTACTTGAATATGAGAAACATGTTTATTTGAATAAGTTATTTATGGAGTTGTCTATGTGCACTAATTTCATGACCTAGAACTGTTTAACTTGCTTATGTTATTGCAGAACCATGTGAAAAAAGTGATGAATGAAAAAAAGAAAAAAAGAGAAAGAAAAAAAATGAAAACTGAAAATCTACTTCAATGTCCATTATACGAAATAACTAGGTATCCAAGCCTCGAAAAGTATCGACATTCACGCTAAAAAGTGTGATGGATAAAAGTAATTTGACTAGTCGACTTTTATGGCCTTTGTTACTTGAATAAGTAAGCCTTAGGGGTGTCTCTACACCTATCGCCCTAAGATCATCTGGTTTGGGAGTCGTTGGTGGAATGTTCACTAATGGGTAACTCTGAAAAGCCTAAGAAAATGAGACATTGCACATGTCAAGAAAAAAAATATACAAGAAAAGAATGAAAATACATTCATCTGTGCTAAAGAGAAAGTTCTATAAAAAATTAAAAAGCAAGGAAAAATTTGTTCTTTGTTATGAGTCGGTGTGCACATTTTTTGGTCAATGGTAACTAAATTGAGTAAGTATGCAGATTTTGGGGAATTTACTTATATGGCTACAATTTGATTTAATGAAATTTATTGGTGAAGTTGGTAATTGTGAGTTGATTGATAAGGCATTGATTAGATTTCTGCAAATTTAGTGTTGATAGTTATGATTTGTATCTTGAAATCTTTTGACACTATGGTTGAATAGAATTCATTAGTGAAATGATAAGGTTGGTAATTGTGAGTTAATTGATAAGGCATTGATTAGATTTCTGCAAATTTAGTGTTGATAGTCATGATTTGTATGTTAAAATCTTTTGACACTATGGTTGAATAGAATTTTTCTGGAAATCAAACTTTTGGTTTACACGAGGACGTGTAAAGGCTAAGTGTGGGAGAATTTGATGAGTGCATATTATTCATTTATTTTGATTCTTTTATATTTAGTTTTATTACATGTTTCATGTGTATATGAGCTTATTAAGGTGTTTAATGATTTCAGGAAGAATTGGAGCTGAAATGAGGAAAAAGGGAAAATTGAAGGGTTTTTAGCATTAAGTTGGATGCATGGTCTTAGCTTGGGACTTAGATTTTATTGTATAGCTCTTCCTTGGCTTTCTGGAACATCTTGAATCGTCCGAATTGGAGTTCATATGAAAAAGTTATGATCTTTTTACTAGACGAAAGTTGAACCTCAAAGTTTCGAAGTTGCAATTTTCATAGCAGTCACTTGGAGCCTGATTTCGACCTTGATCCAGCCAGAATATATCAAATCTCAAAGAATGAAAGTTGTAGATCTCGTCGATATCTTCGTTTTGATAGGTATGTGGCCCTCTAACTCCTCCCGGATCAAATGTTATGCTCGTTTAACCAAAGGACATTGCAGCAGGAAATGAAAATTCGCCCCAACGAATTTGAGCGGGAAAATTAGGAAATCTTGGATTTTTGGAAAGTTTCTAAAAGCATAATTTGACATATTTCTATATGAAATTGGATTGATATTTCTATTAGAATTAGGATATCTTTAGACTAAGATTTATTTCCAAATTGAATTCTATTTCTTTATGGAAACTAGTTATGATTTGTAATTCCTTTTAGGATTTGGATTTCTACTTCCTATAGGATTTAGGACTTTGTCTATCACTATAAATAGAGGATGAGAGTCAGGGTTTTATTCATTCAATTATCAACTATCATCTATTGGAGTGCAAACTTGAGAGTGTCGACGTCGGGATTTTTAGTTGTCCCTTTTCGTTACTTGTTCTTTGGTGTTCTAATGTTAGGTGAGATTTGTTTGAAAAAATAAGTAAAAAAGGTCCGACATGTATAATGTCGACGATGGATTGTTAAGAGTCGCCATTTGATTTTTTAAATGGTTGTACCAACAGAACCGAGAAAAGGTTTGCACATTGACCAAGTGATGCGACACTGCTAAACGGGTCGGTAAAACAGAAATTCTTTAGGGTCCAGGGACTTGATTATTCGGAGGGAAGGTATTAGGCACCCCCCGACATCTGTGTTACCACATGGACCGCCACTTTTCAAGAAACTATTATCTAAATGTGTGTGTGTGTGTGGGTCAATGTGCTGTTTATTTAGAAGTAGTGTGAGGCCTCGTTCGCACCTATATACACAAGATTTGAATTTGTGTAAAAATTCAGTTTTAACAAGATATGACAGTGATGTTTTATAAAAGAGGTTTTTCAAACCATTGTGCTCAATAGTAATTGAGACCTTTTACACTCCCATTTTATATTAAGTGTTCGGTTTGATTGCTTTTATTTTCGAGATGCGAAGCATCTATAAGAAAATAATGTACAAAATAATGATGACTTCCTCGTGGGTATGAAAACCATCTGTGGAAATTCAGACACCGCAAATAAATTTACAAGCTGTTTACAGCTGAAAATGTCCATCATGGAAACCGAATCTAGATCCAATAGGTTGAATCTGTGATCACATGATTCCTAGGCTCACATGATGCCGCAATTTGTATGAAAGCAGTAAGCAGGTACATATATATAGAAGCTGTAAATATATATATATATATATATATATATATATATATATATATATATATATATATATATATAGACATGATTAGCCACCACGAAGCACCTCCATGGGGGATCAAAAAATGTAAATAAAGCTGTAAAAGCCATCAACCGCCACGAAAGAAACTCAAGGCGGGACGAAACGTAAAGAAAGTTGTAAAAGCGATCAACCACCACGAAGTAAACTCCAGGCGGGACGATATATATATATATGTATATACAGATTGAAAAAAAAAACAACGGACCGAAGTCCGGGAAAACACACGCAACACGACTTCAACGTGAAGAAGGGTGTGTGCAAAGATGAAGAGAAATACTTTAAAGTGTGTGAGAAGGCTTATAGTGGGCTGCCAAAGAAGACTTCTATATCTTTAAAGGGATGAACACTCGGCTCCCGCCGGTACAAAAGTAGCTATATGTGAGCTCACAAGTGTTTAAAATGAGAAAGCACTTAGTATAGGGTGAGTACGGAGCAAATTTGATAGAGCTTCCTCACCTTTTTTCTGTTATAAATGGCCACCCCAAGCCCTCTATTTATAGAGGGGGGAGCCGCAGATGCGGCTCGGCCGCAGATGTACCTGCGGCTACCCGGGTTGCCCTGGGCTTCATGGGTCATGTTGTTTCGTAGTACGTGCATGCAGGCACTGTAATGTCTGCTCGAACTTTCAAAATTACAATTTGGGCATCTGATTTGAGGTATGTAAGACCTATTTCGGACCGCCATTGTCGAGAGTTATGCAATGACATTGGATTAGAGATTGTACGAAGTCAGGAAGATGGGACGGTGCCCTCCGGTCTTCAAGCTTCAAATTCTATCCGTTACCCTGCGTAACAGCCACTCAGGATTGGTTTTCCTTGATTCTTGTGGGACATTGTTGTGTATAAATGTATGTATGAAATGTTGAGACGGCGCTATGTGGCGTCAAGGTGGCGAGATGCCGACTTTGCCCCTCACCATGGTTATCTCCGGTTTGGCTGATAAAGCAGACGTTGCTCAGGGTTATCGTTGAGATTGGACTGCTGTAAGTGTTAAAGGTCCTCAGTGTCATCTTTGAGGTATGCCTATCTTCCCGATGTTATCTCCGGGTCTTGTACTAAGTGCCTCGGTGTGAGTGCCGAGGTTGAAGCTGATTGCATGCATTTGAAACAAGCATTTCTGGGGTTATCGCCGGAACAACAACTGCCTTCCTTGGGGTTATCACCAAGGTGGGTAAACACTACTCCCAGTGTTGGGACTGAGACTGGATACCTCGGGGTTATCTGCGAGATTAATCGGTCTTCTCCGGTGGAATTTTCGGTATTAGATCTACATGCCTCGGGGTTATCTCTGAGGTTAGAACTGTTACTCTCGGTGTGTGTTCCGGGGTTGAGACTGAACTTCCGGTAGTATCCAGTCTTGACGTGAATTATCTTCCTGGGTTATTTCTAAAAGACGAATCTGCCCTCCTGCAATGTTAGTGCCAGGTGTGCAGAAAATTTCGAGTGTCTACAAAGTGCATGTCAGGCTAGTTCTTTTCATTCAGTTCTAAAGGGAGGTGAATCCTTGTTACAAGTAATTGATTATTTGAGTATTATTATTTATTCCTTCTTGTGTGAAATTTCTTCTGATAATCTATTTTCATTGATTGCATGCTAATTGATCTAATTGATTTAATATGGCCAATTGGATTAATTTGATCATTATCATCTGCTAGATTAAGATTGGTATTACGTGTAATTGATATCTGCCTTCATCATAAATAACAACTTGGTAATACTATTTGTGGACAAGCTTTTGTGTATTGCTAAGATTATTAGAAAACAAGTTAAACAAATCGAGCTTATGTGTTTGTTGATTGGATTAGCCTAATTCTCTATTTCTTAATGCTTCTATCATATAAAATCTAGAGAGCTTGTTCTAGGTTGTATGCTAGTTAGAATCTGGTGAAGAGCTTATTTCATACAGTGAAAATCTAAGGAGAATTTTGGATATCAGAGCTTATTGTTATCTAGGGCTAATAGTTTCATTGAAGGGAAAATAATAATAACTTAATTAATTGATTGTTGTACTTGGTGAAACTGAACTGCAGAACTGAAGTTTTTACATATTTGGTTAATATCATCATTAATTCTTGTTCTCTTAGTTTAAAAATAATTTTTAAAAATCCTCATCTTTATTTTCTATCATAATAATAGAATAAATATAAAACAAATCACTCTCTGTGGGATCGATCCTTTCTTACTACTGTGCTAATTGTTTGAATTTTTAAAGTGAAAGTGAGGTAAATTTAGGAGTGTAAACGACAGCTCCCATAGCTCTACCTCCGAAACTAGAACCATATTCATAACATTTTTCACGTTTCGGTATTAAGACTGTATAAGCCTAATTATAAGCATGTTATAGAATATGAACCATTACAGTGTGAAAAAGATTTATCTTATGAAGAAGTCCATGTTCAGATTATTGACAGGAAAGAGCAAATACTAAGGAATATAGTCATACCTTCTGTTAAGGTAATCTGGAGAAACCACAATGCTGAAGAAGCTACGTGGGAACTTAAAGATGTTATGATGAAAAATTATCCTCAGTTATTTGCTTGATTTTGTATAGCGATTCTGGGGACATAATCTTGTTAAGGAAGGAAGAATGTAACGAATAAATTTATTGAGTTGTGATTCTGGGGACAGAATCCTTTTAAGGAGGGAAGGATGTAACGAACAAGAATTTTGTAATTAATTTTAAATATTTATTGAATTAAATAAATATTTTTATTTATTTATTTATTGAGATAAATAAATAATTAATGAAATTGTGGTGTAATAATTTAGTTAAGTGTGTATATTAACTAAATTAATAGATAGTAATTTTATGGATTGAAGATTTAATTTAATGAAATAATAAGATTAAATTAATTGTTTAATAATTATTGTGTTGTGTAGTGGTGATGTTCTAGTTTAATTTAATAATTAAATTAGATGTGAAATAATTTGTTAAAGCATAAATATAATTATAATTATAAGATAAGTGTAAGTTAACTTGATTAAAATTAATTAAATAAAAAAATGTGACAATGAAACTATATAATATAAGTGTTATAAAAATAAATTAAAGGGGGGAGCTCTAGTGTGCAGCCAAACAAATCTTTGTGGCTTTTGGCATAATCTAACTGACTATTTGGTTTTTTAACTGATATACGCGTGTTATATGTATGTCAATTTACAAAGTGTGTATTATCCTAAGACTAAGGTTAGAAAAACAAAGAGAAATAGAGGAAGGAAATTGAGAAAGCTAGAGAGAAATTGAGAATTCTATGTGATTTGGGAGTCAAGAAGAAGAAGAAGGTTTGTTGAAACCTTGTAATCATCATCTTTGCTAAATCTATAACAAAGGATTAAGGGTAATAATCTATTCCTAATTTTCTAGTTTTGTTTTCCTTCAATATTTATTCTATATAATTTGAGTTTTGTTGGATTGTTGTTTAAAATGTTGATTATATGAGTATATAATCTGATAGTTATCAATTCTTTATAATCAAATTCATGAATTTTGTTTAAAGTTAGAAATTTAAGTTAATAGTGTTATTCGTGTATGAAAGTGGCTTAATGAGACCAAAAATAGATTTTCAATTCTAATTATAATCTGTAAATTGATTATTGTTATTGTTAATATATTGGAAAACGAAAACAACGCAACTGAAATGGCTTAATTTGGTTAAGAAATAAAGATTTAGTGATTGAAATCACTAAATGTGTTGAAATATGAAGAAAACTAGTAAAAACATGATTTTGATCCTTAAAAATTGATTTTGTATGATGTTTATGTTGGTAGAGTCTTGATATTCATGCTTGGTGTTGTTATAAGTTAGTTTATAGCCTCTGGGATTGGGCATTTCTGCTTAATTGGTTGCTTGAGGTTGAATTGTGAAGCAGGGTATGCAGCTGCAGTTTTTGTCTGCGTACTGGCACAGCTGCGCCGGTACTAAAGGCAGAAACGGCGCAGCTGCGCTTGCTGAGCATTCTGGGTTCGAGCACCAGCGCATCTGCTGAACAATATTTTTTTTAGTTTGCAGTCCATAAAATGTTGGCCTAACCTAGCCTAATATGCATGATAAGGTCATAAACATGTAATGAAGTTCCATAATAGATTGTAATCATGTATTTGATGAATTTAGATTGAAAAGATATAGACTTAGACAACTTTAACTTGTTATTTGATTAAGACTTGAGATGTTATTTAAAGCGTGACGATGCCTTATTAGATTTGTAATTTTAGACCTGTAAATGGTGTCAGAGGTTGGAATATGTGAAAGGATAATGAGATGAACTTGAATGAGAGTTAAACCTATAGGGTTAATGTTAGTTTAACTTATTGGTATTGCGATTTCAATGGTATGTAGGGTATTTGGCGAACGTTTGTTATAATTGTATAGCTTACGCACGAGACAAGTTCCTAAACCTTATTTTTATATTTAGGAAGTTTCTTGGTTCTATCTTGTTTACGAATATGCAAGTTCTTGTATTCTAATTCTTTTACATTATAGCAAGTTTCATATTCCTAACTTGATATCGTTATGAAAGTTCCTAAAACTTTAATCTTTTATTGAGCAAGTTCCTAACTTTTGTTTCTTGCCATTCAAAACATAAATTGTTCAAGTTCATTGTTCCCAAATGAGACTTTCTAACTCTTTTGGATGTAATACTATGGATATATAATGTTTTATTCAATTGTATATTTTTGATATTCAGTCTTTGATTAAAATATCGTTGTTCAATCTTATATTATCGTATCAAACCTCGAGTGGCTAGTGAACCTTTATTGAAATTGGCTAGTCCATAGTTGATGAGCGTTCTAAATTTCTAGAACCACTGTTAAGCTAATCCAAACTAAACTTTCTTTAGTGCGGAAATCCTAAAGTCAAATTGAGCTGAACAACCCTAATATAGGGGATTATGTATGCGCTATCGTTTAAATGTTTGTGCACAATACATGGTACGAAGGGTTGATCCCCCTAAGTACGAAAGAAAAGGTATGTATAGTCTAATGACTGTTAAAGGTTGAAGTAGAAATACTTAATAACCTTGGGACATAGTTCATGATCTTAAGACCCTCATATATAAATCATGAACTTGTTTACTAATCATGATTCGAAGAACGAGTTCTTAATTATTCAGTATTCATTGCTTACTCCTATATTATTGCTATTGTCATCATTATATTAGTGAGCAATTGTTTGCTCACTCTTGCATTTAACAATGCAGCTAAAGTTAAGAAAGTTGAAGAGCCGTCTTCTAGCAAAGGCAAGGGCAAGATGTCCAAATGATGAAGACTTGTTTGATTTTATTTAAGAGAATCTATGTTATAAAACTTATTTAATTATGTGATGTATTCCGCATACTTACGTAATAATTTAAGGTTAGATTACATGGGATTGTTTTAAGTTGATGTAACCCTATAATGGGGAGGATTATTGTTTGAGTTATTTAAGTTATGTCTTTATCCTTGATTATGGGTAGTTAGATGTAATTGTTTTGGATAGTGAACACCAAATTCTGTGGGAATTAAGTACCCGGATTTGAGGGTGTCACAGGTTACATTCACTTCCCCCAGCTTCCATTACCACATATGCTGACTTGGCTCAGAAATTCGTGGCAAAGTTCTTTTTGCCCGCGAAAATAGCAAGGCTCAAACATGATATCACATCCTTCGTACACTTTGAATCTGAATCTCTTTACGACTCGTGGGAGCGATTTAAGGACTTATTGAGACGATGTCCACGCCATGGATTGCCTGTATGGCATCCAATTTAGACCTTCTATGACAAATTATTTGGTTCTACTCGTTCGAGTATTGATGTCTCGTCTGGTGGGGCCTTTATGGCGAAGCACCATGTTAAAGGGTATGACTTGGTGGAGACCATGGCTACAAATAATTATCAGTGGCCAAAGATAGGCAAGTACTGAGGAAAGTGGTAGGGGTGTACGAGGTTGATACAGTTACGACATTGTCTGCTCAAGTTCCTGCTTTTACTAAAAGACTTGACGCTATGGGGGTGCAAATAGTGCAAACCGTGAAAAGTGTAGCGTCATCATATGAATTATGTGCAGGGAGCCACCCTACTGATCAGTGCGCCATTAGCCCTAAATCAGTTCAGTTTGTCTCAAATTACATGCTGTAGCAGAATACCAATCTTCCCACACACTACCACCCTGGACTGAGAAATCACCCAAATTTCTCACAGAGCAACAATAACAGCAACCTAGTACCGCGAGACCAACATATTCAAATCCTTACGGTTTTCAATCTCAGAATCAACATCAATAACATCCACAAGGCTCTTACCACCCCCGACCTCCACAGGATAGAAAGTGTGACGCCCCCAAAATAGGTATACATCACCCATCTTGGGTTGCCAGATACAAGGTACTGAATACAAATACAAACTAATTATACAACAGTGGTGTAAAATACGACAAAACATAGGCTGTGAGTTTTAATACAAATATTGTCATCTAGACAATATCCACACTCAATGGAGCCCTTATTACATTTATTATCACACTATTTCACAGAATATTGAGGACTACTAATGCACCATCTAGGACCATCACTCTGCTCCCCAACTAGTCTCATCTACGTTCTTATTTCCTGAAGAGAACAATGAAAGCAAAAGAGTGAGCTCAACTATCCCAGTAAGAAATATTATGACTAAGATAATGCAGAATAAGTTATCATTAGCCTTTAACAGTATAACAACTGATAGAATATAATAGACAACAAGTTTTAGATCAAAAATTACAGCGGAATAAGTAATCCATTAGAAGAGTCAAGTAAAGTATAAAATCTACTATCTTCTATGATTTAAAAAGTTTTTCATCAACTTTATCGCTGAGACTCAACTTAATAAATAAAATCGAATCATCCCTGCATAACGGCCAATGATATTCATGTAATCATCAATGGTCGTGATTATACCGAATAATCCCTGGTCATAATCATACCAACAACTGTCCATCAATGAACTACAGGCCAATGAGGACTTTTACCACATCATTCGTCACATTACGGTCATGATTATACCGAATAATCCCTGATCATAATCATATCAAGTCCATCTCTGCACGTAATCCAAAGATGGCTTTAATCACAATATAAGCATGAGGATGATGACAATGACATAATAATTCAATAACAAGAATAAATTTTAAAGATTTATAAGTTAATTTATCCTGAACTCAATAACGTTCAAATCGTCAACATGATACTGCTTTGTGGAGTAAAATTCAAGAATGCTCAGAAGAATATTTTCATGAAAAGATACTAGATGAAGCGCAAATATCAAGGATATTCCACTAATTTCATGGAGTATAGAAGCCAAAACTTTAACCAACTAAGTATAATAGAATATATAAAACCGCAAATGGATTTTTGCCGCCATGCGATAATCCACGTAGACAGATTATTCCAACAGAATAATAAAGAATGGAATAACAGAAGAATTCACTAGGCGTGCGAAATCCGCACAGACAGGTTATTCCAACAGAATAATAAAGAATGGAATAACAACAGAATTCACCAGGCATGCAATAGACCGCACAGACAGGTTATTCCAACAGAAAAATAAAGAATGGAACCAGGTCATGCATAATCCGCACAGACAGGATATTCCAACAGAATAATAAAGAATGGAATAACAACAGAATTCACCAGGCATGCGATAGACCGCACAGACAGGTTATTCCAACAGAATAATAAAGAATGGAATAACAACAGAATTCACCAGGCATGCGATAGACCGCACAGACAGGTTATTCCAACAGAATAATAAAGAATGGAATAACAGAAGAATTTCACCATGTATGCGGTACTTCGCATAAACAGGTTATTCCAACATAATAATAAAGAATGGAATAACAATAGCTCTCTTTATGAATACGAAAGAATAATACCCCTTACGAGTATTGAAAGAAAATAACTCTCTTCATGAATACAAAATAATAGTACCCCTTACGAGTACAACAAATAAAATCCCTTACCTTAGAAAAACTGAATATTGGAGTTGTGAAGTAGCAAAATACTTTTCTTCTTTCTCTCTATATTTTCTCTCTCTAGAGTTTCAGTAAATTCATAAAAAATAATGAAGGAATGAGCTTCTATTTATAGGAGAATGGACTGAATAGTAACTAATTCATGAACGGTCCAGATTGATTTACTTTTAAACGGACGGTCCATATTGATTTATTATTAAAACTTAAAGTAACGGTCCATACTGATTTACTATTAAAACTTTAAACCAACGATCCATATTGATTTACTATTATCTCTTCAACCAACGATCCATATTGATTTACTATTATAACTTCAACCAACGGTCTAAAAAATTATCACATATCCTCATGGAATAATATTGTACCCAAAAATGATTTGGACCGAAAAGAAATATGTTTTTCAGGTGAATAGTATCCCGTGAATAGTACTTCAGGAATAGTACCCCGTGAATAGTACCCCGACACGAAAGTGTCCCAAATACTCAAGTGAACAATACTAGAGTGAATAGTAACCTGGTGAATAGTAACCCGTGAATAGTAACTCGTGAATAGTACTCCGACACGAAAAGTGCCCCGAATCCCCGATTGGTCAATATAACCTCCAGATATCAATTATTATCGAAATAAATATCGATTTCTACTAACACTAATAATTCCCACACAATGGAACAATCAATTTCATCTTTAATCAGCATGAACTTATTCATCATTAATATTATAATTCATAATATTTAATAACCTGGTCGTTCCCAGGAAAGAGGGGGCTTTTCAATAAGGATTTCTCCTTATTGTCGTACAATTAGGAGACCAAACCTCTCCTTGACAGAACTTCTAGACATTGTCAATATTGCAAATAATAATATGAATAACTTTGCCGTCTCAATTATTGATTTAATAATATATCATATTATGCAGATGATACTGTGACAATATTTGAATCAATAATATGAGAGATATGATGCAGCAATTACTGTAGCAATAATTGAGTATAACTGAGTGACTTCTCACGTAAGCATCAATAATCAATACTGTGTGCTACTATTCAACCACGCGTATTACTGTACTTTTAGTACTAGGTAGTTCAACAGTTTTAACGGTAACACCTCCACCGTTATTTTTATAAAAAGATAATTATGTCGTTTTCTAACTACGACAATACTTTCGTTGTGGAGTCCATCAATGATTGTGCCGTCGTACGAATATTCCCTGTTAAAACAAATATTTCCCGACCAATCGAATATTATATAACCACTTGCTTACTTTGCAAAATTTGTAAATATTACCCACAACTATAACATTATATCAAATCCACACCATAATATTCAAAAATATATTTCGAGAAAAATTAATCCTTATTCATAAAAGTTGGAGTCTTACAGAAAGCCTAGATTGGAAGATCTCTTCTCGAGATACATTGCTCAGAATGAAAATAAGTAACTTCTTTCAAACGGATTCACTCAAGGTAAAATTGATTCTACATTATTTATTAAGTATGAAAATAAAGATATTATCATTGTGCAAATATATGTAGACGATATAATATTTGGTACTACAAATGATTCTCTTTATGAGTGTTTTTCTAAGTGTATGCATAAGGGGATCAACATGAGCTTAATGGGAGAACTTAATTATTTTTTGTGACTCCAAATAAAGAAAACAAATGAGGGTATTTATATACATCAAACTAAATGAACAAAATATTTGCTCAAAAGGTATGGATTTGATAAATTTAATCGAAGGCTAAACTAATGAGTACGTCAATTAAATTCACATCTGAAGATAAAAGTACTGATGTAGAGGTAACTAAGTGTGATGGTATGATTGTTTACTTGAATCTATGTGGTTAACTTATTTTATTGAAATAAATCAACAAAATGCTTAAATTTAAATATTTTAATCACTTGGGCTAACAAAAAAGATTTTTAGATTCATATATGTCGACGTCGGGAAAAATTTCTCTTGAATTCCTCTTTTTAATATTTCTTACCCTTTATGTTTTTTATGTGGTTCGAAACTTGTTGAAAGGCTGAAATTGACAAAAGAGTCCGACATAAAATGTCGACGATTTGAAAATATTTAATTTTAATGATTAGGTCGGTTAAATAGAGTCGCCAGTTGGTATGAGTGTAAATAGTTGTACCAACTCAATCGAAATTTTGGCAGAGGCTTTGTTTGCAATATGGCCCAAATGTGACTTTATTTATTTAGTTTGGAACCCGAGATTCATGGAGTTTGGGGGCTTTCTTAAGCGAGGGGAACGTGTTAGGCACCCCCGACTTTCGTGAAACATGCTTACCGCATCTTTTCATTTCCCTAAGCATGTGTATATGTTGGGTAAAATCGATACGCACAAAACATGCAAGTGTACGTGGTCAACAAGTAATATAGTAGTGAATAAAGTATCGTTCCCACGAAGACAAATTAACAAGAATTTTAACTCCACAATTATCAATTTTCTATTAATCTTAATTCTATTAAACTATTCAATTCAATGGTTTAAAATTATAGCAACTAAATTAATAAATAAATAAACTATCACAAAACAATTACTAATATCAAAATCTAGAATTTCAAACAATTAATGTAGAATTAGACTTATGATTTCACACTGAGCTTCACTCTGATTTTCAAACCTTTATTCCGACTCAATTTAATATCCAAATTTATTAATCAAGAACATGAATGTAATACTAGCCACCTCTCGATGCACTAATACCATATTAACTTAAATCCATAATTAAGATAGAAACAAGTTAAACACTTAAATCAACCAACTCACTATATCTCTATGTGAACTGCAATTAAAGAAGGTTTAAGCTTAAGTTCTCTATCCGATTACATGTGATGTCAAGCATATCTCTACCTTAACAATAATCAAAAATCTGCTATTCACAAAATTCATGACACATGCTATATTAATTAGGTCTAGATTTGAATATCCTCACTCGATTCCATTCAAATCCACGAGGAATTATTGATCAAGCAATTCATAAGTTCATGCTCAAGTTAACATAGATAAACTGAAAATATTTTATTGAATTGGAAATCAAAGTTATAGAATCATCGTTTCACCCAAGGATCCATCACAAGTCTAATAAGCGAATTAGTTCATAACGAATGAATTAAAAACTGAATAATCTAATGAAACCATCCTTTCAATTACAAATAAAAGACTAAAGAGTAGAAGAATAATGAACACCCTTCACGTAGCCTAGAATTGTAACCGTCACGATAATCTCTTCAAATTACTCCTCCAAAGCTCGCACTTGAATCCTGGATTTTTTCTCTGAATTATGCTTGTTGTGTTCTGTGATTTGTTGTTTGCAACGTAATAATAATCATCCCCCTATGTACTGGCCGAAAAACTGCTTTTGTAGAGTCCAGGCTCCTCATCCAAATACCACAAACCAAGTCCCAACAGAGTTCAAGGCTAACCAGGAGACTCCAGGAATCGAGACCCCCACCCCGACGGGGGGTACAAGCCTAATAAGGTCCGCCCCGGCGGGCATGCCCACTGCTAAAGGAATTTTGCGACTTCATGTGTTTTTCCACTTTCGCTCCAAAACTCCGTCTTTCTTCACTACTTGCCTCCATGACTACCTTACACATAAAATAACATGAAACGAGTGAAAACGAACACAAAACAAGAAGATAACCACGAATTTAAACTTGAAATGAACATCGATTCGTGTATCTGAAATCCACTCATCAAAATCTCCCAAACTTAAACCGTGCTAGTCCTCGAGCACAAAACAAACTACATGCTATCCAATGCAATGAGATGAAACTAAATTATCCAACAATATTGCAGAAACTAAATTATCCCATCGGCCTCAGAGAAAACAAGCAACCCTACAATATAAATTACTAAAACCAATCCACAATTTCATCTTAATTCTCAAATCTTGAACAATTTTCACTGATATAGTGTGCGTGTGTGTTCACCATCTATGAAAACTGATACGGACTCCAATTCAACACATAAGTAATTTCTTAGAAGGACTCATACAGTGTAAACTAAAAAAATGTCAAAAATAGGCATATTACAATTAAAACTAAAACTACGCAATACCAAATTCAAGGGTTCATGCAAGGTACTGATACTTCTTTTATTTCTTTTATTTCTTTTTTTTTTCACGGGGGCTTTTTGCCCTTTTCCTGTTTTATTCTTATTTTTTTTATAAACATACATAAATGACTGTGCAATGTCTCATCCCATTAGGCTAACAGTGTTACCCCTTAGGGAGCTTTCGACCAACGAATCTTAGACCATAAAAGACCTTAGGGCGCTAGGTGTAAAGACAATCCCCTCAGGCGTACTTGCTCAAGTAACAAAGGCCCCGAAACAAGACTAGTCACCAAGTATACCCTTTTCTTTTTCTCTTTATTTTTCACCATTTTTTTATTTAAATAATGTACCCCACATATACTCCCCCAAACTTAGGTTCTTGCCTAATTTTAGCCTTTACTGCTGTTGCCTCTTTTTTAGTCTTAACAAAAGAGCTCTAACTCATGCAAGCATATATGTGTCAACAAGCAATACAGAGCAAGTAAAGTATCGATCTCACATAGAAAGTTGTTTAATCAAATCACTATGCATTAATTAATTCACTATATTTATATGCTCAAACTAATGAGTAAGATTGGTTTGTTCTCGAGTTGCAAATAGCAACTAAAATAATAATAACACGAAATAAATCAAATCTGAAAGTAATGGGATCCTAACTTCATTTAATACTTCATTCAATCGCCACTATCATGCATGACTTGTTCACATATCACAGGAAAGTAGCCAAGAGCACTAAAAGAGTATTAGCCATTTTTTAATGCACTAAGACCTACTTACACAGCATCCACAGATGATAGACTCTATGTAATCATCAATATAACCAAAATCACTATATGTCTATGTGAAATTGCAACTATATTGAATTTGAGTTCAAGCCCTCATTCTAACTTATACGGTGAAACAGTATATATCTATCTGGTTCACGAAATATACAAGCCATATAACACAGCCCTATATACGTATACTATCATGATTACAATCCATATTTGTATGTTTATTGTCAATTCCATACAAATACTGAAACAAATGGTGATCAAGCATTCATACATGCAAAACAATCATGATAGACATTCCATATGATATGTAAAATAATCAAGCATTCAAGCATGCAATCAAACTACATATTAAAATCCGTTAGAATCCCATAAAAGAGTTTAGTTCATGACTGAACCAAAAGCCATTATGGGATCAATTTTAAACATGATTGATAACAAACAACTGAAAGATGAAAGGTAGAAACAATCAAACCCAATTGCTGAATATAAATCAATATTCAAATCCTCATAAAAATCCAGCAAATACTAGTAATAAAACACTCTCGTGGAAAATCCCAAGAAGAAGAAGTAGAAAAGTAGTGTTCTGGCCTCCTACGTTGGAATCCCTCCCCGAGAGTAAACCCTAATTACTATGTAAAGATACGAAAAAAATGAATAACTGTCAAGTCCTCCCTCTGACACCCGTCAGAAATCATTTTAAATCAATTACAACCCTTAAAAATTGGAAATAAAATAAAATAAGTCAGCAGCTTCAGGCCTCGCGCGCGGCCGCGCGCTCTTCCAACCTTTTACTCGCGTGGGCACGAGACTTGCTGTAAGTTCTATGTTCAGCAGGGCTCTCGCTCGGGCACGCACTCCCTAGGCTTGTCATGCTTGTGGCCGCGCAACTTGCAGTAGGTTCCATGGTTTGGCTGGGTACTCGCGCGGGCGCGCGCCTCCAAGCTCTCTCCGCCGCGCGGCTTGCAGTTGTTGTCTTCTGATTCTGCTCCTGATCTTGGTTCTGTAATGTTGCTGCTGCTACTGAAATGTCCTATGTTTATTCATGCTTGTTCATCCATGCTCCACTCAATCCTAGCCATGCACATAATATCTTTTGCCTCGTCTCATGCATCCATTAGCCTCGTGCCCTATAACACCACCAAATTAGGCCGATTCCTGCACTTATTCACCAAAAGGAGTTTTAAGTATGCGAAATACGAATTAACATGAAATGCAGCTAAAACATACTAAAAAGTACTTGAGATGGGCATAGTTCGTATGAATTGGTACTCCATAAGTAGGTATAAAACCCACTTATCAAATACCCCCAAACTTGAACCGTTGCTTGCCCTCAAGCAATGCATACTAAGGAACAATGCAAATGCAGCTATATTACTATGCAACAACATTACGATGCAACTAATCTCACATTGTCCCAAATATTATAGACTTTCAGTCCAATTTGCCTCAGTGAATTTTTTCTAGATTCAAGAATACAAATTCAAATCAAACTGCAGGTATAATATCATACACTCAGATAATTCACAAATGCTATAGAGATGCTCTGTGTGTGTGTGTGTGTGTGTTATGTTCATCAAAACTTGTTTTAGGAACAGAATACTCATGCTGTATTGCTCAAGACATAAAATTATAGCTTAAATCCAGACCTATGTATCTATATGCAATCAAGACTGTTCCAACATTTTAAAATAAACTAAGGTTCAACACTGGGCTTAACTGCTTTATTTTTACACACGAGGGCGACTTTCGCACTTTCCCGCGGTGTTTATTGCTATTTTTCTTTTTCTTTTTCTTTTTCTTTTTTTTTCTTTTTTTTTCACATGACTGTGCGATGTCTTACTCCATTAGGTACACTGCTACCCCTTAGCGAGCTTTCAACCAACGACTCCCAGACCATGAAAGACCTTAGGGCGCTAGGGGTAGAGACAATCCCCTCGGGCGTACTTACTCAAGTAGCCAGGGCCCCAAAATAAAACTAGCCAAGTTATTACTATTCTTTTTTTTTTTATACACAGATGCCCATGTTTTCACAAAGTTTAAAGATCAATGTTTTATACAGTCTATACTCACTTTTCACATATTTCCCTTTTTAAAACTACATTTTTCTATCGAGCCCTGCAACACATGCTTCTTATACCTACAAGAGAATGTGAACACATTTGTGCAAATCGAAAGTATTTAAACAGCATTAAGAATTTCATTATGTCAAACATTATATCTCAGATCGTATTATCCAACATACTCACAAATCATTTAACAAATTCACTATCTTCATTGGCTAGACATAAATTTCTATATTGTAGGAACGGTGAGAAATGTAACCTATACATGAACGTGCAAATATATATATGTAAAAATAAACTATATGATGCAACAATTTAAACTAAGCATGCACGAACTAAAAAAAATTAACTAATCATGCTAAAACTTAAAAATAATAATAATAAAAAATTATACTAAACATGCTAAACTACATGCACTACACTACTCCCCAATACCCCCAAACTTAAAATATTCAATGTCTCATTTAATGAAGGTAAAGGGTACGAAAAACTCCCCTAAGTATTGGTGGTGCCACCCTCCTCGGGTGGTGAATCTGGTGGTGGATATGGCGCTGCGGTTCTGAATTGAGGCCATTCTAGTGTTGTTCCTTGTTGCGCAAAAGCTTCGGCCAAGGCCCTTGTGAGTCCCGTCGCAAATGTGCCCAAATTATCATACATGGCATCGACTTTGCGCTCCAACCTTTGGAGCTGGCGATCACCATGGGTGGCACGTGCGTGCGTGGACAGGCTGACCTCATCAGTATGCGTAGGCTGCTGTGGTGGTTCTGGAAAAGTGGGCTGAAGGATGAAGCCTAATCCGCGTGGGTGTGGTACACCTCCTGCCCAATCTTCAAATTTTGCGATTGTGGCATGAGTTATGTCTTGGCTTGGGTATTGCATTTGTTCGTTGTCCCAGTTGCCATCTTGATCAGCACAAAGCAGAGCAACCACAGATGCGTGTGGAATGCTCCCAATGGTGCCTCCCCGCAGGTAGCGCAACATATTCTCATGGATGAGATGACCAATGTCAATGTATTTCACAGTGATTATGCCCCACAGAATAAGCGCCCTCTTCGCTGTTATTTCGTGCTGATGAGAGGAAGGCACGAGCTTGGCACATACGAACAGATTCCTCGCCTTTGCATATCAGTTCAAGGCGGCGGCTGGGAATATGCGAGGTTGATTCGTGCCAACTTTATAGGTCCATTTTGTGCCTGGCACGCACAATTCCGCAATAACCAGCTCCAAGTCTGTCCTCGAATGCGCACCGGTGACGCAATTAGCATCCCCTATTGGCGGTGTATCGGTTATTCCAAAAATGGTGCGGATGGCACGGGGTCTGTAATCTACCTCGACACCGGGAATCAAAGATATACCGCTCATGGTGACCTTAGTGTTGGTATAAAACTCACGGACTATGCCCATTGGAATGGGCGTTGGAGTAGCGGTTAGTCCACCCCAGCCTCTGTAATAACCTGATATTTTCTATATAATTAAATAAGAAATTTTACGTATAAATTTTTTTTTAAAAAAAATTTAAGGATGAGGATTTGTACAAGATAAAGCTTATGTAATTATTGTAATAAATAAAATATATTTATTACATGGATGTTTGTAAATAATTTTATTTTAGAATTATTGATCATTATAAATTATATTCTTATAATAATTAATTTTACAATAAAAATATTTTTATTAATTATTTTCCATGAGAACATGATTATTAAATTATATAAATAATATATGAAAGGATTGTAGAATTATTATAATAATTATTTTATTTTATTATATGAATTTATTTCAGATTAATTAAGTTATTTATTTTTAACTTAATTATTAATGTTATATATGACAGTTAAAATCAGATATGGAATCCAAAACCCTAATTTTGGATTTTTATCAAGGAATGAGAATAATAATATTATATTATTATTTGTCAGTGTTATAATTAGGTATGCTATGTGTGTAAGGTTAATGTGAGGATCAGTTTTGATGGAACAATTTTAATGTTACTGATAAACCGTAGTTTGAAGTCAATTGAGATTTTAAAATCTGTCTAGTAAATATGTTATGTGATTTAATGATATTTATTATAATATTATTTTATTTTTCAGTACTATAAATACGTACTGTATATGTGTGGACTGATAATGTTGGTAAATTATGGTATCTTATGACCAAACCCTAGCATTAATTTGTTTAACCCTATTTTTAATTCAATTGGGAAATTTAAGACTGTGTGGTATTGGTGTCAGTTGAATTATGTTGTGTATGGTATAATTTAAGGTTATTTAGGAAACCCTAATTGCAAATTAAGGACCCTAATTGTATAAATTAGGAATATTAAATGCTAAAAATTTAAAACCCTAATTTCCTAATTGCAAACCCTAATTGCTAAAATTAGAAGTTTAATGCTAATTAGTGTATCTTAAACCTAATTAGTAGGGTACTAAGTAATTCAAAACATAAATTAATTAAGAAACTATAATTAGTATTTATTTTATTTTATTTTGAAAATAAGAATTTCATTTTTGTTTAAATTGGAAATCCTAGAATATTGCTTTTACAACCTAAAATGGTTTAAACCCTAACCCAGACCCTAAACCCTAAGGGTTTGCCATGATTACCATAATGCCATTAAATTGAAAAATCAAATGACTAGTATACCCCTTGTCACATTTTTTATTAAACTTGCTTGCAAATCCTACCAAATTAGGAGTTGGTGACCAACTTAGTTGACAATGTGACTTATTGATCAACACCTCAGCCAATTATTGACAGCAACCTCAGATTCATGCATTGTATTCACATTATATATATAGGTTGGAGAGAGAAAGTGCATTATTTTTGCCTCCTTTATTCACAATACACATCCAAGACCTCTCTCTCTCCAAACCCACGAAAAATACTAGTATATCAGTCCCTTAATACAGCCCCATGATCACCAATAACAAATCAGAAACATAGAATCAAGATTTGCTCATGTAAAGGTATAAAACCCTATTCAAGAATTTGTCCATTGAACTGTAGTTAGATGTTATTTTTTTTTTTTTGTGTTAAGCATGTTAGATCTAGTGTATAATGATGATCTGGGTTGCTAGATGTTAGATCCATAACATCTAGATGCTCGAATTTGAAGATTTTAAGAATCTGAAAAATTTTAATTTTGAGTCTGACAGTCAAATGTCAGTCATCATAGATCTTTGTATGTTATGTGTTTTTGTTGTTTAAGTGTTTGATTTTGTAGTCTAGTATGAGATCTTTCATCTGGTACAAGAATCAAAGTCCGATCTGTTGTGTATTTGAAGTTATGATCGGTCAAAGTCCGTTGACTGGGCATGACTGGGTGATTTCTGGGCAGCCCAAAAATCGTTTTTCAACATCTGACAATAAATTTGAAAGCTTTGATCTATCAGTTGGTTATGTGTTTTGATGTTGTTATTTCAACCGGTTTATAGTTTGTCATGTGTTCTTCAGTTTCATGTTCCTAGATCACTTTGATAATCAACATACTAACATTAATCTATGGTCAAAGTAGCCTTCTCGATCAGATTTAAAGTTTCTGGAATTTCCAGAAATGGGATGAACACCATTTCTGACATGGGTTGACCGGGCTCTATCATGTGATTCTGATGTTGTTTGCCCGATCTGATGATGCATAGCTTTACTCGGTTATGTAGATTACAACTGTAAACTAATAGATCACCATAACATCAACTAGAACCCGTATAAATTTAAGTCACATAGTGCCTACTCGGAACTGTCTGGGTTTCTGGGTTACCCAGAAAACCTAGAACAGTTCTGACAATGATTTTAAAGGCCTAGATCTTGCTGTTAACTTGTTGTGTGACCAAAGTGGAAGTTGATAATTATAGCACTACATGTTTACTACACGATTGAAGTCTTAGATTTCCCAGAATAAGCATGAACAGAAAATTACAAATGGTCAAAGTTGACCCCTTGAGCACTGACCTGTCAGTGTTCTTAGGCTCAAGAACGCGAAGAACACCTATAGCGACAGTTTCGTCGCTATAGGCAGTCTTTTATGACAGATAATTTTTAAAATTAATTATTTTTATTAAATAAATAGAAAAATTAGTTTTTAATTATTAAAAATATAAAATAAATTATTAAAAATTATTTTAAAATCCAAAAATTAGTTTTTAATTATTTTGAATATATTTCATAAATATTTAATATTTTTGAAATATTAAAAGTATTTAATTTATTTAATTATAATATTAAATGAATTATTTAAAAATGATTTTAATACTTGAAAAATTATTTAAAATTATATTATGTTAAAAGAAAATATTTTAAGTTATTTTCTATGACTTTAATATTTTGTGATGAATTTCATTAATTAATTAATATTAATGATAATTAAGTTATTTATTGAATATATTAAATAAATGATAAAAAATAGAATTAATGATTTAAAAATTATAGAAAAATGATTTAAAGGTTATAAAAATATTTGAAGTTATAAAATATAACTTTTGATATTTTGTCATGAAAAATATTAATATTTTAATATTAATGATATTAGATTTATTTAATAATGATATTAAATAAATTAGTTTAAAAATTATTTTAATATTATAAAAATCATTTAAAATGAAAATAAAGTGTTTAAAGATATTTTAAGTTATAAAATATAACTTTTAATATTTAAAAGATAATTTTATTAATAATTTAATATTAATGATATTAAGTTTATTTAATAATTATATTAAATAAATAGTTTAAAAATGGTTTTATATATTTAAAAATCATTTAAAAAGGACATAAATGAATTAAAAATATTTTAAGTTATAAGTAATGACTTTTAATATTTGGATAAATAGTTCTTTAATATTTTAATATTAATGATAATTATTTAAAAATAATTTTAATTCTTTTAAAAATCATTTAAGGGTAATAGTAATACTTTAAAAATATTTTGAGTTATTAGAAATAATTTTAATATTTTGGCAATGATTTCATTAATAGTTTAATATTAATTAAATATTATTGATAATAGAATTATTTAATATTTAAATCATTTAATTATGATTCCGGTGTTTGAAAATTCATGATTTATTATAATAAATGTTTAAAAATTATTATTAGTCATTTAAAAATAATATGACCGATACTTACAGATATTGAACAACAGGATAGTGTCTTAGACTTGATAATTACCCGATAAAGTAGTCGGTACACCGACATGTTTCAGAAATTGATCTGGACTTGTATAATTTGTTTGTATATGTGTTTGTTTTTTATTCAATGACTGTGAAACATGTGTGACAATGTGCTTAGGTTATGTGTTGACTGCAATAAGCAGTGCTATGCGTTATAGTATGTTGTTCTAATCAGTAAAATGATCTTATTAATGATAGGTTTCGGTATAAAAGATAAAACTAAGTTACGTATTGTAAGCAGCAGACCAGGCAAGTATCCTACCTTTGCATTTCCTTTATGCAATGGACATGAGTAAGAAGTTTCAGAATTATATTATTATTATGCTATATTATTAACCCTATTGTGATATATTCTATATCCGATTATTGTTTATCAACATGCTAGCATATGGTAATTCAGATATATATATATATATATATATATATATATATATATATATATATATATATATATATATATATATATATATATATATATATATATATATAAGCTGTCCAAGCTATTTGACCAGCTAGACATAGATTTAGAAATATCGTTAAATATGATAAAACCTTTTTGTATCCAATCAAATTATTTTGGTTCGGATTCCAGACTAAATATGAACATCCCGATATAGACATTCGAAATTTTCTATACACATGTCACTAACATTGCAGGAGATCAATTTCGTCTTTTAAGAGGGAACCCTGAAAGACGATCCATATCCATGCCGGATATTACCGGAAGTTCAGCATCAACACCGGATCGCAATCTGGGAGTAACAATTCCAATCTCAGAGATAACCCCGAGGCATGCAGATACAATACCAGAACACACACCGGAGAAGACTGATTAATCTCGGAGATAACCCCGAGGTATCCAGTCTCAGTCCCAACCATGGGAATCGCCACCAACCTTGGTGATAACCCCAAGGAATGCAATTTTCGGCGATAACCTCGAAAATACTTGTTGCAAATACAACCAGCTTCAATCTCGGCGCTCACAACGAGATCCACTGTACCAGACCGATGATAACATCGGGAAGACAGACACACCTCAAGGATGACAATGAGGACCTTCAACAAATTACAGCAGTCCAATCTCAGCGAAGCTGAGCAACGCCTGCTTTATCAGCCCAATCCGACGATAACACCGGTGAGGGGCAACATCGTCATCTGACTAACACGATGTCACGCCACGTCGTCTCAACATAGCTACGCAACAATGTCCCACAAGACTAACCAATCCCGAGTGACTATTATGCGGGGTAACAGATGAAAGTTGAACCTTAAAGACCGGAGGGCACCGTCCCATCTTCAATGACTTCGCACAAACTCTATTCCCATGCCATCGTACAACTCTCGACAACGGTGGTCTGAAATAGGTTCTGTATACCTCAAACGGATGCCCGAATTGCACTTCTAAAAGTTCGAGTGGACATTATAGTGCTCGAGTGCACGCACTTTGAGACAACCCGAGCCAAAAAACTCGGGCCCACCCGGGTTGCCTCTGGTACACCTGTGGCTAATATGCCTACAAATAGAGGGCTTGGGGTGCTAATTTTTAAAGAGAAAATGGTGAGGAAGCCCTGCCCAATTTGCTCTGCACTCATCTCAGGCAGTGTACTTTCCCCTTTTAAACACCTATGAGCTCATATATAGCCCTTTTGTACCTACAAAAGTCTGTGTTTACTCACTCTAAAGATATAGAAGTCTTCTTTGGCAGCCCACTGTAAGCCTTCTCACACACTTTAGAGTTCTTTCTCTTCATCTATGCACACACCCTTCCACACGTTGAAAGTCGTGTTGCATATTTTGCCCGAACTTCGGTCCGTGGTTTATTTTTAGTTTGTAAATACATATATATTTATGATAGGGAAATTATGCATTAAATTCCACATCAAACATCTCAACTCAGTCATCTATCGTCCGAAGATGAATGGTGCTGTTGAAGCGGCTAACAAAAATATCAAGAAGATTATGCAAAAGATGTCCGCCAATCACAAAAATTGGCCTGACCTATTGCCTCTGACTCTGTTAGCCTATAGAACCTCAATGCGTACTTCCACTGGGACAACCCCCTACGCATTAACCTATGGGATGGAAGCAGTGCTCCCCATAAAAGTTGAGATGGAATCCCTCAGAGTATTAATAGACACTCAGTTGGATGAAGACCAATGGGTACAAGATAGGTATCATCAATTGTCTCTAATAGATGAAAGACGAACCGCAGCTATCTTCCATGGTCAGTTATATCAGCAAAGGATCGCCCGATCCTATAACAAAAAAGTCCGACTACGGTAATTCAGACAACATGACTTGGTTTTGAAGAAAATACTGGACAACCAAGATCAGTCTAAGAGAAAATTCGCTCCTAACTGGGAAGGCCCGTTTATTATGAAGGAAGTATTGACAGGAGGCGCTCTCAGATTGCAAGAAATAGACTGCGATGAATTTTTGCAACTCATCAACTCAGACGCCGTGAAACGGTACTATGTCTGAAGCTACCCTCAAGTAAGCATCCTGGTAGTAGACCATCAGGTCACCAGTCATTCCGGTTCTTTAAACCTTTACCACAAAAAACTTTTCTACACTTTGCCCCTCAGGGAAATATACCTTTCAAGCCAGTAGCCTGGCTTTCTCCTTTGCATTCCTACAACTTAGGTCATCCCACCGTGGATTGAACCTCTTGCGTATACAGTTTGGCTACCCATACATGGGATCAAACTTTTCACCTGCAGTTTATCCTCAACCTAGGATTAAACTCTCTCCTCCCCGCACTCTGACCTGTACATGGGATTACGCTTTTCATCTCGCCCTGATGGGCAAACTATGTCGACCTGATCTCCTCTTCAATAGGAGTACGTAGGCAACCATTTCATATGGCCCGGTCACAATAAAAAAAACAAAAACATTCCTACACCATTCCTGCCACACACAGTATTGAACCTCTTACACCAGGTTTGAACTACGTAGACCTGATCTTCTCTTCAATAGGAGTACGTAGGCAGCCATTCATGGTGCAGTCTCACCCCCTACCAAAACACAAACCCTTGTCAGTTGGTACTGGGATCATCCTTCAATCCACTACATTAAATTCGGCTTCAGACCAAAGGGATGGAATTACTTGAACTCCTCCTAAATAGGAGATTTGGCGACCATCTAAGCGGCGGTTATACCTCGAAGAGCAACACCAATCCATAAGAGATGGAATTAACTAGGCTTCTCCTGATAGAAGTGCTGGCGACCATCTGTGGTGCGGTCAATCTCAGAGAGAAAAGCCACACTCCTCTCCTCATATCCATACAGAAACCAGTCCCAAGACACCGAGATATGGTAGGGATACATACAGATCAATGATCCATTCTGAACTATCCAAAGACAAATCAATGTCCATCCATCGAGAAGGAATTCAGAATACATCACGATCACAAGCCCTGAAGCAGCAGGCAAAATATCAAGCAAGTAGCAAGGCATATCTAAAAGGGAAGTGATCAAAAATATATTTCCCTGTCATATATATTGTAAGACCCCAACTTTTATAAATAAAGATGAATTTTCTATAAATATCATTTTTGAATATTATGGAGTTAATTTGATATAATGTTATAGTTGTGGGTAATATTTATAAATTTTGCAAAGTAAGCAAGTTGTTATAAAATATTCGTTTGGTCGGGAAATATTCTGTTTGTCGGGGAATATTTGTACGATGGCACAATCATTGGTGGACCCCACAACAGAAGTATTGTCGTAGTTAGAAAACGACAAACATTATCTTTCTATAAAATAACGGCTGAGGTGTTACCGTTAAAACCGTTAAAACTGTTGAACTACCCGGTAGTAAAAGTACAGTAATACGCATGGTTGCATAGTAGCACACAGTATTGATTATTGATGCTTACGTAAGAAGTCACTCAGATATACTCAATTATTGCTACAGTAATTGTTGCATCATATCTCTTAAATTATTGTCATAGTATAATCTGTATAATATGTTATATTATTAAATCAATAATTGAGACGTTGTGGTAAGTTTGGTTATTTTTATGGGGGGCCATATGTTATCATCTAAGAGTCTCTTCGTCAATAGTAATTACCGTCGTCAATAGTAATTACCGTCGTCAATAGTATTTACTTTGGTCAATAGTAATTACTTTCGTCAATAGTAGTTGTCCCTTCAATATTACCAAGAGTCATTTGACCCTTCGTTAAGACCAAGAGTCATTTGACCCTTCGTTAAGACCAAGAGCCACCCTTAGTTTTTCTATAAATAGAGGCCTAGGGCTTCATTATTTTTCACGAATTCATTCAAGCTATAGAGAGAGAAAGTATAGAGAGAATAAGAGAGAGAGAATAAAAGTATTCTGCTACTTCACTTTTCTAATATCCAGTTCTTTTAAGGTAAGGGATATTATTCTTTTGTATTCAAGAAGAGAATTTCTGTTATTCTATTTCTTTATTATTCTGTTGGAATAACCTGTATATGCGGAATACCCTATACTTGGTGACATTCTTCTATTATTCTATCTTTGTTATTCCGTTGGAACATCCTGTCTGTGCTTTACGCCGGACCTGGTTCCGTCTTTATTATTATTCTGTCGGAATATCCTGTCTGTGTGTTTTACACCGGACCTGGTTCCATTATTTATTATTCTGTCGAAATATCCTGTCTGTGCGTTTACGCCGGACCTGGTTCCATTATTATTATTTTGTTAAGAATAACTTGTCTGTGCGGTCTATCGCATGCATGGTGATTTCTTTTGTTATTCCATTCTTTATTATACTCAGTTGATTAAAACTTTGACTTCTATACTCCATGAAATTAGTGGAATATCCTTGATATTTGCGCTTCATCTAGTATCTATTCATGAAAATATTCTCCTGATCAGTCTTGAAGTTTACTCCACAAAGCAGTATCATGTTGACAATTTGGACGTTATTAATTCCTGGATAAATTAATTCTTGAACTTATTTTATTGAATTCTTATATCATTGTCATCATCCTCATGTTTATATTCTGTTGAAAGTCATCTGTGGCCTGTAGTGCATAGATGGACTTGGTATGATTATGACCAGGGATTATTCGGTGTAATCATGACTGTAATGTTACAAATGATGTGGTAAAAGTCCTCATTGGCCCGTAGTGCATTGATGGACAGTTGTTGGCATGATCATGACCATTAATGAATACACGAATATCCTTGGCCGTAGTGCAGGGGTGATTCGATGATGTAGATTATTTTATTAAGCTGAGTCTCAGCGATCACAGTGTTGAAAAACCTTTTAAATCATAAAAGATAGTAGAGTTTATTTTCTACTTGACTCTTTTAATGGATTGCTTGTTTCGCTGCAGTTAAACTTGATGTCTATTATATTTTATCAGTTTAACATTGTTGAAGACTAATGATAATTTATTCTGCATTATCTTAGTCATAATATTTCTTACTGGGCTAGTTGAGCTCACCCTTTCTTTCACTGTTCTCTTCAGGAAATGAGAACGTAGCTGGGGCAAGTCGGGAAACGGAGTGATGGTCCGAATGATAGTATCAGTTAGTAGTCCTCACTATTCTATGTAATGGTGTGTTAATAAATGTAATGAGGACTCCTTTTGAGTATGAATACTCTCTAGAAGATAATATTTGTATTCAAACTCACAGTTTATGTTTTGTTGTATTGTACACGATAGTTGTATTAGTAAGTTGTATTTGTATTTTATACTATGTATCTGACAACCCAAGATGGGTGATGTATACCTAATTTTGGGGGCGTCACAGTTGGTATCAGAGCTTAGGGATATGATCCCTGGCTAAGATGTGAGAATAGAACTAAGAGGGGAGAGACGGGGAATTCCTTCGCTAGTATGACCTACCTAAGTTTATTTGCATGGTATTTAATTGGTCGGTCATAATATAAGGATAATATATGACATATCAATTAACTTTTATTTTGTGGCAGTATCTGAAAATGGCATCTGAGAATGTTGAGAATAGCAATGGAGCACAGGCGATTATTGATTCACCACATATCAATAATCAGGATAATGTTCATCAGGAAGGTGACAATCCTCATGCAAACAACAACACTGACCAGATGATGAATGATGGAATGGTCAGAGGTTTTATGCAATTCATGCAACAACAGGTGAAAGCGGCTCCTGTCCACAACGTAGGTGGAAATACTGGAAACTCTTAGGCGGTCACCGCTAAACAGTTTAAGGAGCTGGGACCACCGGAGTTTAAGGGAGAACCCAAACCACTTGTAGCTGAAACATGGATAAAGCAGATTACCAAGATATTTGATGTCTTGGGTTGCTCTGAGGAGCAAAAGGTTCTCTTTTCCGCCTTTATGTTGCGAGTAGAGGCAGATTACTGGTGGGAATCGATAAAGCGTACTCAACCTGCCGCACTGAAGATGTCTTGGGAGAAGTTCCAAGAGCTATTTAACGACAAATACTTTTCCGAGAGTATTCGTCACATGAAGGAGGTGGAGTTCATCAAATTGGAGCAGAATAATATGACCGTGTCGCAGTACGAGGCAAAATTTGCAGAGTTATCCCGATTTGCGTCCCACCTGGTGGATAATGAAGAAAGAATGACGCGGATGTTTTTAAGAGGTTTGAAGCTGGAGATACGTCAACACCTTGTTTCTCATAAACTGTGTTTGTATTCAGATGTTGTAAATAGGGCTCAGTTGGTGGAGCGCGATAACGAGACAATGCAACCAAAAGAGAGCAGCCGGCAAAATGATAATACCAGTGAAAGCAGTCATCGAAGCGGTGACAATAAGCGTGGAGGGAATCAACAGGCCAGAAATGGTAACCACTTCGGTGGTAATCAGGGCCAAAATAATAAGAATGGGCATTTCAAGAAGAGGAGATTCAACAATGATGGAAAGACGTCAGCACCAGCACCTGTCGTTAAGGAAGGAGAACGACCACCTATCATATGTTTCAAATGCGGAGGGGAGGGGCACATCAGTCCAAACTGCGTGATGCCGTCCAAAGCATGTTATAATTGTGGAAGAGAAGGTCATTTAGCCCGATTTTGTCGTTTACCGAAGACAAATTCAGCTAGGATGGAGGCACCAAAGGCCGTCCCAGAAAAGTTAAAACTGGTTGTGCAAGGGAAAGCGTTTGTTGTGAACTCCCAGAGAGCAAGGAACCCGAATGAGGTCATCACGGGTAAGCTTATCATAAACTCTAACGAAGTCTATACTTTATTTGATACCGGTTCTACCCATTCTTTTATTTCTCCCACTTGCGCTCATCGATTAAATTTGATTCCAGAGAAATTAGACTTTGACTTAGCAGTTGAAACTCTATTGGGAGAAACCTTCATTACATCCACGGTTTATAAGTCTTGTTTGGTTCAAGTTGGTACCCACACATTACCTGTCGATCTTATTTCATTAAAAATACTTGCATTTGACGTGATTCTAGGGATTGATTGGTTAACTACTCATTATGCAAAAATTGATTATTTTCGTAAGGTTGTTAGCTTTCATATTCCTAATCGACCTATTATGCGAATTCAAGCAACCAAACCATTAAAATCAATCGCTGTCATCTCAAGCCATAAAGCTATTCGTTTATTGAAAAACGGATGTCAAGCTTTCTTAGCTCATGTCACAGATCTAAACAAAAATACGTCAGCTTTGAATGATATTTCTGTTGTTAATAAATTTCCTGACGTATTTCCCGAAGAACTTCCTGGCCTACCCCCAGAGCGTGAAATTGAATTTTGTATCGACCTTGAACCCGGTACAAAACCCATTTCTAAAGCCCCATATCGAATGGCTCCTATTGAACTTCAGGAGTTAAAGACCCAACTGCAGGAATTGTTAGACATTGGTTTTATTCGTCCTAGTACTTCTCCTTGGGGTGCTCCTGTTCTGTTCGTGAAGAAGAAAGATGGGAGTATGCGACTTTGTATTGATTATCGGGAGTTGAATCATGTCACCATCAAAAATAGGTACACATTGCCACGTATTGATGACCTGTTTGACCAGTTGCAAGGAGCACAATTCTTTTCAAAGATCGATCTTCGTTCTGGATATCATCAGCTGAAGGTTAGAACTGAGGATATTCCAAAGACTGCCTTCAGAACTCGGTATGAACATTATGAATTCTTAGTTATGTCTTTTGGATTGACTAATGCTCCTGCTGCCTTCATGGATATGATGATCAAGGTATTCAAGAAATATTTGGATCACTTTGTGGTCGTCTTTATCGATGACATCCTTGTTTATTCCAAAAGTCGTGAAGATCATGAGCAACACTTGAGGTTGGTACTCCAAAAGCTTCGTGAATACAAACTTTATGCCAAGTTGAAGAAATACGAGTTCTGGCTGGAAGAGGTAGCATTCCTTGGGCACATAGTATTAAGTCGTGGAATATCAGTTGACCCGACAAAGATTGAAGCTATTCAAAGCTGGGAGCAATCTAAATCAGTGACCGAGGTACGTAGCTTTCTTGGTTTAGCTGGTTATTATCGGAGATTCGTGGAAGGATTTTCTCGAATCGCTACTCCATTAACTCAACTGACTCGGAAAGATACAAAGTTCGGTTGGAGCGAAGAATGTGAGCAGAGTTTTCAAGAACTCAAGAGGAGACTCATTTCAGCACCTGTTCTAACAATACCATCTGGATTGGAGGGATTTGTCATCTACAGTGATGCTTCGAGCAAAGGGTTGGGATGTGTTCTCATGCAACATGGAAAAGTCATAGCCTATGCATCAAGACAACTCAAGGAATATGAGAGGAATTATCCTACTCATGATCTAGAGTTGGCAGCTGTTGTCTTTGCACTTAAAATTTGGAGGCATTACTTGTATGGGGAGAAGGTGGAGATCTTTACGGATCATAAAAGCCTCAAATATTTCTTCACTCAAAAGGAACTTAACATGCGACAACGACGTTGGCTTGAACTGTTGAAAGATTATGATCATACCATTCAATACCATCCTGGAAAAGCGAACGTGGTAGCTGACGCATTGAGTAGAAGATCATATGCAAGTACGAGTGAAATATTGTCAACACAAGAGCCCATTTTGTGTGACTTGCAAAGGATGGAGATAGAGTTAAAGACTCCAGGGACCCATGTGATGATGGAGAATATACGAGTAGAACCAACTTTAATCGATAAAGTTAAAGCTGCTCAAGCTACAGACCTGGAGCTGATGCGTATGAGGAAGAAAGTGCAAGAAGGTTCTATGCCGGAAGCAAGAATCGATGAAGAAGGAATACTTCGAGTCAACTCCAGACTTTGTGTTCCTAACAACCCTGATTTAAAGTATGAAATCATGATGGAGGCGCACAACACACCGTTTGCAATCCATCCTGGAAGTACCAAAATGTATCATGATCTTCGTCATACATTTTGGTGGAGCAATATGAAGAGAGAGATAGCGTTGTTTATCTCAAGGTGTCTAACTTGTCAATGAGTCAAAGCGGTGCATCAAGTACCAAAAGGTCCATTGCAACCACTTGAAATTCCAGAATGGAAGTGGGAGCACATTACCATGGATTTCGTTACCGGTCTTCCTAAGGTTTCTCAAGGTATAGATGCGATTTAGGTCATTGTTGATAGATTGACCAAGTCTGCTCATTTCTTACCGATACGAGAAACTTATACACTTGAACATCTTGCTCGTATATACATAAACGAGATTGTAAGACTGCATGGTATGCCAGTATTCATAGTTTCTAATCGAGACCCAAGATTCACTTCACGATTTTGGGTTAGTTTACAAAAAGCTATGGGCACGGATTTACGATTTAGTTCAGCATATCATCCTCAGACGGATGGACAATCAGAGAGGACTATTCAAACTCTTGAAGATCTATTAAGACTCTGTGTCTTTGACTTCAGGGGAAGTTGGGACAAGTTCTTACCATTGGTAGAGTTTTCCTACAACAACAGTTATCAAGCAAGTACTGGCATGGCTCCATTCAAAGCATTGTATGGAAGAAAATGTCGTTCTCCAGTATGCTGGGATGAGGTGGGTGAAGCAACGTTGTTGGGACCGGAGTTGGTACGTATGACTACAGAAAAGATTCAAACGATCCGACAACGTATAAAAACCTCACAAGATCGACAAAAGAGTTATGCTGATCTTCATCGAAAAGACATGGAATTTGATGTAGGAGATCATGTGTTCTTACGTGTTGCTCCATGAAAAGAAGTTACGAGATTTGAAAAGAGAGGAAAGCTCAATCCTCGATTCATCGGTCCATTTTTAATCCTCGATCGAGTAGGAACTGTGGCTTATAGACTCGCTTTACCGCCAAGTATGTCTCGTGTTCATAACGTTTTTCACATATCCATGTTATGCAAATATGTGGAAGACCCGAACCACATTATTGAGTTAGAACCGGACGAAATAGCGGAGGATTTGACGTATGAAGAAGTTCCTGTTCAAATCTTGGATAAGAAGGAACATATTCTACGCTCCAAGGTTATACCTCAAGTCAAAGTTTTGTGGAGAAACCACGATGTTGAGGAAATGACTTGGGAGTTAGAATCTGAAATGAAATCAAGGTATCCTTACCTCTTCGATATACCAGGTATGTACCCTAATTTCGAGGGTGAAATTTCATAAGAAGGGGAGGTTGTAAGACCCCAACTTTTATAAATAAAGATGAATTTTCTATAAATATCATTTTTGAATATTATGGAGTTAATTTGATATAATGTTATAGTTGTGGGTAATATTTATAAATTTTGCAAAGTAAGCAAGTTGTTATAAAATATTCGTTTGGTCGGGGAATATTCTGTTTGTCGGGGAATATTTGTACGACGACACAATCATTGATGGACCCCACAACAGAAGTATTGTCGTAGTTAGAAAATGACAAAAATTATCTTTCTATAAAATAACGGCTGAGGTGTTACCGTTAAAACTGTTGAACTACCCGGTAGTAAAAGTACAGTAATACGCATGGTTGCATAGTAGCACACGGTATTGATTATTGATGCTTACGTAAGAAGTCACTCAGCTATACTCAATTATTACTACAGTAATTGCTGCATCATATCTCTTAAATTATTGTCATAGTATCATCTGTATAATATGTTATATTATTAAATCGATAATTGAGACGTTGTGGTAAGTTTGGTTATTTTTATGGGGGGCCATATGTCATCATCTAAGAGTCTCTTCGTCAATAGTAATTACTGTCGTCAATAGTAATTACCGTCATCAATAGTATTTACCTTGGTCAATAATATTTACCTTGGTCAATAGTAATTACCTTCGTCAATAGTATTTACCTTGGTCAATAGTATTTACTTTGGTCAATAGTAATTACCTTCGTCAATAGTATTTACCTTGGTCAATAGTAATTACTTTCGTCAATAGTAGTTGTCCCTTCAATATTACCAAGAGTCATTTGACCCGTCGTTAAGACCAAGAGTCATTTGACCCTTCGTTAAGACCAAGAGCCACCCTCAGTTTTTCTATAAATAGAGGCCTAGGGCTTCATTATTTTTCACGAATTCATTCAAGCTATAGAGAGAGAAAGTATAGAGAGAATAAGAGAGAGAGAATAAAAGTATTCTGCTACTTCACTTTTCCAATATCCAGTTCTTTTAAGGTAAGGGATATTATTCTTTTGTATTCAAGAAGAGAATTTCTGTTATTCTATTTCTTTATTATTCTGTTGGAATAACCTGTATATGCGGAATACCCTATACTTGGTGACATTCTTCTATTATTCTATCTTTGTTATTCTGTTGGAACATCCTGTCTGTGCTTTACACCGGACCTGGTTCCGTCTTTATTATTATTCTGTCGGAATATCCTGTCTGTGTGTTTTACACCGGACCTGGTTCCATTATTTATTATTCTGTCGGAATATCCGTTCTGTGCGTTTACGCCGGACCTGGTTCCATTATTATTATTCTGTTAAGAATAACCTGTCTGTGCGGTCTATCGCATGCATGGTGATTTTTTTTGTTATTCCATTCTTTATTATACTCAGTTGATTAAAACTTTGACTTCTATACTCCATGAAATTAGTGGAATATCCTTGATATTTGCGCTTCATCTAGTATCTATTCATGAAAATATTCTCCTGATCAGTCTTGAAGTTTACTCCACAAAGCAGTATCATGTTGACAATTTGGACGTTATTAATTCCTGGATAAAATAATTCTTGAACTTGTTTTATTGAATTCTTATATCATTGTCATCATCCTCATGTTTATATTCTGTTGAAAGTCATCTGTGGCCTGTAGTGCATAGATGGACTTGGTATGATTATGACCAGGGATTATTCGGTGTAATCATGACCGTAATGTTACAAATGATGTGGTAAAAGTCCTCATTGGCCCGTAGTGCATTGATGGACAGTTGTTGGCATGATCATGACCATTAATGAATACACGAATATCCTTGGCCGTAGTGCAGGGGTGATTCGATGATGTGGATTATTTTATTAAGCTGAGTCTCAGCGATCACAGTGTTGAAAAACCTTTTAAATCATAAAAGATAGTAGAGTTTATTTTCTACTTGACTCTTTTAATGGATTGCTTGTTCCGCTGCATTTAAACTTGATGTCTATTATATTTTATCAGTTTAACATTGTTGAAGACTAATGATAATTTATTCTACATTATCTTAGTCATAATATTTCTTACTAGGCTAGTTGAGCTCACCCTTTCTTTCACTGTTCTCTTCAGGAAATGAGAACGTAGCTGGGGCAAGTCGGGGAACGGAGTGATGGTCCGAATGATAGTATCAGTTAGTAGTCCTCACTATTCTATGTAATGGTGTGTTAATAAATGTAATGAAGACTCCTTTTAAGTATGAATACTCTCTAGAAGATAATATTTGTATTCAAACTCATAGTTTATATTTTGTCGTATTGTACACGACAGTTGTATTAATAAGTTGTATTTGTATTTTGTACTATGTATCTGACGACCCAAGATGGGTGATGTATACCTAATTTTGGGGGCGTCACATATATAATGCTGTTTGATATACACAATGTAAATTGTACTTGAAAAAATGGATAAGCTCGTCTGTGCAGGAAAATACAAGATCATCTACAAGTCAGGGTATAGGCGAGCTAACAAGCCCAACATGGCATCCCTCTCAAAAGATAGAGGTAAAGTTGTGGTCTCTTGTATGAGAATATCCATGCGACTCAACAGATCTGTAGCCATTTGCATGGTGACCATATGATCATCAATATATGTGCTCATCTCTGCGATCATGCCAGTGGTAAGGGACCTCACTGCAGTACTATCTGTGATGGCTACATCCCGGGCAGATATGGCAATATCCCGCTCAACTATCACTGTATCTCTGGTTGATATAGCCTCATCCCGCTCAACGACGGCAGCATCTCTACTAGCCAAGGCCTCGTCTCTCTCCAATAGAGCGGCCTCCCTCCCATCAAGAGCAGTCGACATCATAGATCGAATCTGATCTCTCTCAAAGGTCATCAGGTGAAGACTCTGCTCTAAGTACTGTGCCGAGTGCTGAATCACAACAGTAATGGTACTAGGAGAATCTGGAAGAAATGCTGGCAACCCAGAATTGGGCTCCTCCTCGATGTAGGTATCAATGTCCTCCATGGGCTCTACATCATCTAACTCGCTCTCTGATACTGCAAATACTGCTGCAGCCGATAAAATCTCTGTCTCCATCCACGCGGAGTACTCTGCGGAATAACCAGGATGACTGACAGAAAAAGCCGCTATCTCACGCTGATCCCAGTAGGCGTATACCCGAGATCGGTCCTCTGTTGAGAGATACCGAGAGCTGAACGCTGACCTATCGCCCCCTCAAAAGGATGAAAATCCTGAAACTGGTCGAACTGTGACATCACGGCCAATGGGTGATAAGTGGTCACTCCCCTCAAACCAGCCAGAGGGAGATAGTCCATGCCTGGAGCATGAGTAATGAAGCTGTATGGTGAGCTAAGCCCCGAACACGGCAATATGCTAAATGGATCTTTGATATCTGCCAAGAATGTGGACCAGGACAGAGCATCTATACACTCTGATGGCTGAAAAGAGTATGACATAGCTACATCACCGGTGAAGTAGTACCCATGCCATCTAAGAGTGCCAATCAGTCTCAAGTGTGACATGAACCACACATATAGCATAACTGAACTCCCTGTGAACACTCCTGTCGGATAAGTACAGCAATAGGATGCCGACCGCAGGGTCTCTGCTACAATCATAGGTATAATGGTACGACCCTCCCTGAGAGCTCTCACGGCCATGACAACTCCTATATCTATCTCATTCATATACCGCGGCATGTACACATATGACAATACACATAGCATCAGTACGTCAACTCTGGCCAAGCGCCAATGAGCCTCCGGTGTCGTGAAATCCCCAGAATGTCGTGAATAGCTATCCTCCAAGCCAAATCTGTCGTACAGAAAACGCTGGGATATCACATGGCCAGATGTCAACTCATCCTGTACCACTCTGCGCCTCAATCCTGTGAGAGTTATGAATCGTCTACTCATGTCTCCCAAAGCCAGATGCACATTAAACGTGCATACTCCTCTAGAGTAGGAGTCAACTCATGGGTGCCGAATCGGAATACCTGCCTATCCGGTAGCCAATGCTCTATCATCCCGTCCATAAATCCTGCGGGAACCTGAAAAGTCAAAAAGGTCATGGTATGCTGCAATAAATGATCTACAGTCACCCTATCTGGTGGTGACATGCTATTATACCACGATCTCATAACCGATGCCACCACTAACGGTGGGGTATGATCTATGCGGCTAACTGTCGAAGAAGACATCTGTGTGGGCCGTATCATAAGACCATCCAGGGGTCAATACCAAATATCTATGGACATACATATATATGCATAACATGATGCATGCATAATAGATAATAGATGGCAATATGATATAGGGAATGAAAAAAATAGTGCATACATTCCTAAGTATATCATCATCTAATACAACATCTCTGTACAGCTACAAATACAGGGAAATGGGGCACAACCACCCAATATCTAACAAAGGCCTATCAAAAGATATAGCGAGAATGGGGCATAACCACCCAATATCTAACAGAGGCCTATCAAAAGATATAATGAGAATATACATCAGAAGAAGACAATGGTGTCAACGTCCACATCATCAATCCTGTCCACCTGATGTAACTCCTCCTGAGTCACTGGATCTCTATCAACAGGGATGTCAGGCCTATATAAAGGAGGATCTGCGCCGGCAAAACCGAATGGGTCACCTGAGGGGCCAGCGCCTGAGCTGGAAGGATCAAATGAAGCCGTCTCTGTTGGGTCTCTACCCAAATGTCGAATAAATATATGTGCCTGGTCTAACTGTCGGGTCAAACTATCAATCTGGGTCATATGAGTCGGATCTCGGACACAAGCTATCCAATCCGTCATCATCAAAGATCCTGGAACCATATCCCCCATAAACTGTGTGGCGCGGGACTGAGCTCCAATAGTGAGAGGGGACCACCACCGATGGAATGTCTCCTGAGTACATGGACCCTCTGACAATGCAAAACCGTCAACCCCCAATAACGGGATATCAGTGACGGGTGACTGCGATACATGCCAATAACGCCTGGCAGGAGGTAAGATCGGTATACGAATCTCCCCTGTGGTTCTTCTAATAGCACGCTCTCCTAAATAGAGCTCCCAGCCTCCATCTGTGAAGAGAGGAACTCTCCTGGTGGAAATCATATACTCGACTCCAGTCGGGTATCCATCCTCAAAACCCACGGTCAGGTGTTCCCCGGAATAGGGAAGCCATGTGGTGGTATCAGCCGTCAGCAACACCAGCTGCATACGGCAATGAGTGAATCCCTCAGCTACAGGGACCTCTAGCAGAATCGAGTGATGCCATTGTCGTCCTCGTGGATAGGTGTCTAAACCTAACACACTCACGGGACGCAAGCATGGAAGCCTCTCATAGGCCCAAAACTGCCAACACAAAGGAAAACATCTGCTGTCAGTTAACACTCTTAACCTCTACATGGTAAATGACAAGAGAAATACTCACCAGCAGAGATGGGTAAAATCCTAGCCAAGCCTCGGTCAAACCCTGTGAGCGCATACGTATGCCCCGGAGGAAATAGACAAAGGTGTAGGAGCTCCAATCATACTCTCCAATACGGTCCACATCACGTGTAGCGCTGATCAAAGCGAAAGATACCGTAGAAGAGTTGTCTGCTATGAAACAGCCTTGAATGATCATCAGGAACAGTCGCCGCAGAACGCGATCCCTGATTCTGACATCATCAGGCATAGGCTCACTTAATAGCCTGCTCATAGCATCTACGCTCAAAGGACCTGAACGGACAGTCCTGCCTTTGAGCGCCGCCGCCGGAACTCCTAATAAGGATCTAACGGCAGTAGGGGTAATATTTGCCATGCAAGGCACTGACTCTCCTCCAAACTCTATACCTGTGATAAATCGTCAATCCATAGGTGTCATCATCACCTCATAATCTAGCAGATGGAGTGACTGAGTCTGATGGAACCATCGCTCAGACAATGCCCTGAGGTAACCCCAAGGACAACGATGGGGAAGGATGGAGAAAAATACCCCAAACCCCCACTCATGCACTACCGCTCTATAGTCAGGATGAAGCGCCTGATACATGGAGTGAATGCTGAACCAGTTCCCTCGAGGCTGTGTAAAACCAGGAACCTGCATGAAATGCAGATCAACATCAAAACCCTTTAATCCTCATCAATAGGAAAGAAGGAAGATCAAAGTCTAATGTCATACCTCGTTAGCATGAAAATACATCGATGGATGTCTGCCCAAATCACCCAGCAATTCTGGGTTCACCACCTAAATGCTCGGAAGCTCTCTGCGAGGGATATGTGTAGCAGGAGCGGGATCCTCTATAGGAATATCTGCCTCCTCGTCCTCAACGTCGGGAACATCTACCTGGACAGGACGTATCACGGCCTCCACCAACCGTCGAGGCTGTCTGATAGAACGGGGACGAGGTACTTCAGAAGCCCTCCGTCGTACACTAAAAGTGGTCCTATAGGAACTGCTCGGCTGATCTGGATCCATAGTATCTGGACAACAAGTCTCCAAATCACCTCAGAAAGGGTGTGGTATTTCCTTACGTGGAGCTTTCTAGAATGCATTTTATGACTATATGCATGCATGCATTTACTTTAACGTATAATAGAGTTAAAATACATGACTACCCAATGCCTACATTTGAAATTTTTTTGCCATAGTCCCCTTTGAAAATAGGACTATCCACATGCATACAGGCATGTCTAGGTGGCCATTCAGTAGCACACCTGCCCCAAAGTCATATACATAATATATGCATTAAAAAATTAAAATCATCATGCATCAGGTCAGCCTCAATATCAGGAGTATTTTGCCTTGCTACCTTATGCTCATTGGACCTCAAATAGGATAAAAAATAGCAGAAAAAGGTGCCAATTTGACTGTCTCAAAAGTTAAATTTTTTTACATCATTATGTTCAGCATGGTTTAATACTAACATTTACTATGTTGAATATTTTTTATCTAGTCGTTTGTGCATACATAATCACTACTATGTGTTTAGATGCATCTCATGCGATAACTCAAGATCCAACGGACAGAAATGAGAGAAAATACAGGCATATGTTACCAGGATAGTGTAGAACACTCGTACAGTGACAGAATTTGCAAAAAGCAGCCCGAACTCAGCAGATCTGAAGATGGCTCACGTATTTTCCTTCGCCCAACAAGTTGAAAGTGACTTGTGAGACCAACCTGCTCGAATTTATCATACACGGTTGGCCGCAGGCCCATCTGCGGCTGCAGCAGGTGTACCTGCGGCACCTCCATGTGGGTCCCATCCCTCCGGCTCGGTCCAGTTTGAGTTGCAAAGGAGTTCTTACAAGCTAAAAAGGCCAAACCCGGGATAAAAATGTTATGCAATTGAGCAGAATAGCCTGAAACCTTGGTTTTTCTGGATCCAATTGTGGCTTTCTTTTCATCCATTGGTATTCGACCGAACACAGAGTTTACTATACCGATGATTCAAGTTTTTGCATACCACATACGGCAATACCGTATAGAGGTTCGATGCCGTCAGCGTAAGGTTGTCACCCCAATCTTTTCACACAAGCTAATCCCCGACGTGGGTTACAACGTGAAATCCCCGGTGGGGGTTACAACGCATGCTCATCAGTTGACACATAAATCAACGAAGGCCAAGCAGCCTTGACGTTGTTTCAGTCGATGGCAAGTAAACCCATCGAAGCATGGAAAGTTGTCCAATCATTGCGTACGTTTATATTCATCACTCCCCAGTGGATCCCCGACGGGAGTTACAACATGAAATCCTCGGCGGGGGTTACAACGCATGCTTATCAGTTGACACACAAATCAACGAAGGTCAAGCAGCCTTGGCATTATTACAGTCGATAGCGATTTAAACCTATCAGAGCTCTGAAGCTATTCGAGGTTTTCACACCCGACCACTCAGTTCCCCGGCGGGGGTCACAACGCAATGTTCCGATGATCTACACGACATCGGAGGTCAAGCAGCCTTGACAGTATATCCTACAGGATTTTTAGCCATTGATTAACATGTTGGTGAAGTACACGCTAACGAAGGTCAGGCATCCCTGACAGCATTTGCTGTTGGAAGTAAACCCAACAGAATCTTGGCATATTATGGCGATATTAACCAGGAGAGGTCAATGTCATCAAAGAGGATAGATGATGTAATATGTTATACACATCCTCAAACAGATCAAGCTTTATCCCCAAAGATCTCTTACACATAAGAGGTACATCTGCAGGATCAAGTCATTATCCAGGAAATTGGTGATAACTCCAACATCAACGTCCTAACAGATTCGGATTACACATCAAATCTGGTTATCGTTGCCAATCCATAGTTGAAGCAACAGGGAGCCAACAATCATCCCCAGCGTGTTGGGCCACAACCCCGTACACATGCATCATATATTTGCATCATGTTGCTATCCATAGTATCATGTTTATCTTGTTGCATTTCAAGTGTCTAGGATTCTTTATCCTACCCATGCATCGCCATGCATGAGTATGATAAAGAGGGACATCTGTAGACACTCAAAATTTTTTGTACACCTGTCACTAACATTGCAGGAGATCAGATTCGTCTTTTAAGAGGGAACCCTGAAAGACGATCCATATCCATACCGGATACTACCGGAAGTTCAGCATCAACCCCGAATCGCAATCTGGGATTAACAATTCCAATCTCGGAGATAACCTCGAGGCATGCAGATACAATACCGAAACACACACCGGAGAAGACCGATTAATCTCAGAGATAATCCTGAGGTATCCAGTCTCAGTCCCAACCATGGGAGTAGCTACCAACCTTGGTGATAACCCCAAGGAATGCAATTTCGGCGATAACCCCAGAAATGCTTGTTACAAATGCAACCAGCTTCAATCTTGGCGCTCGTAACAAGATCCACTGTACCAGCCCGACGATAACATCGGGAAGACAGACACACCTCAAGGATAACAATGAGGACCTTCAACAAATTGCAGTAGTCCAATCTCAGCGAAGCTGAGCAATGCCTGCTTTATCAGCCCAATCCGGCGATAACACTGGTGAGGGGCAACATTGTCATCTGACCAACACGATGTCATGCCACGTCGTCTCAACATAGCTACGCAACAATGTTCCACAAGACTAACCAATCCCGAGTGACTATTATGCGAGGTAACGGATGAAAGTTGAAGCTTGAAGACCGGAGGGCACCGTCCCATCTTCAATGACTTCGCACAAACTCTAATCCCATGCCATCATACAACTCTCGACAACGGCAGTCTGAAATAGGTCTTGTATACCTCAAACGGATGCCCGGATTGCACTTCTGAAAGTTCGAGTGGACATTACAGTGCCCGAGTGCACGTACTTCGAGACGACCCGAGCCGAAAAACTCAGGCCCACCCGGGTTGCCTCTGGTACACCTGCGGCTCAACCGCAGGTACACCTGCAGCTAATATGCCTATAAATAGAGGGCTTGGGGTGCTGATTTTTAAAGAGAAAACGGCGAGGAAGCCCTGCCCAATTTGCTCTGCACTCATCCTAGGCAGTGTACTTTCCCCTTTTAAACACTTGTGAGCTCATATATAGCCCTTTTGTACCTACAAAAGTCTATGTTTACTCACTCTAAAGATATAGAAGTCTTCTTTGGCAGCCCACTGTAAGCCTTCTCACACACTTTAGAGTTCTTTCTCTTCATCTTTGCATACACCCTTCCACACGTTGAGAGTCGTGTTGCATATTTTGCCCGGACTTCGGTCCGTGGTTTATTTTTAGTTTGTATATACATATATATATATATATATATATATATATATATATATATATATATGGACTAACATTATCGATTTATGCGTCGATTGAGCCTAGACTTCGGTCTGGAGCGTTTATTTGCTTTCCTATATATATAATTATATATATGAACTGCGTGTCGAACTTTGTTCGATGAGCCTAGACTTCGGTCTGGAGCGTTTACTGCTTTAATATATATACACTTATATATATTAACTGTGTGTCGAACTTTGTTCGATGAGCCTAAACTTCGGTTTGGTGCATTTACTTGCTTTTCTAGATATATATACTTATATATATTAACTGTGTGTCGAACTCTATTCCATGAGCCTGGATTTTACATCCGGTGCGTTTATATGCTTATATATATACATATATATATATTTACATTTCGTCCCACCTGGAGTTTACTTCGTGGTGGTTGATCGTTTTTATAATTTTCTGTACATTTTGTCCCGCCTGGAGTTTCCTCCGTGGCGGTTGATAGCTTTTACAACTTTATTTACATTTCTGATCCCCCATGGAGGTACTTCGTGGTTGGTTATCATGTCCGTATATATATATATATATATATATATATATATATATATATATATATATATATATATATATATATATATATATCGCTTTTATATATATACCTGCTTACTGCGTTTATATCAATTGCGGCCTCATGTGAGCCTAGGAATCATGTGTTCACAGATTCATCCCATTGGATCTAGATTCGGTTTCCGTGATGGACATTTTCAGCTATAAGTAGCTTGTAAATTATATCTTTGATGTTTGGATTCCCTCAGATGGTTTTCATACCCACGAGGAATTCAGCACCTTTTGTACATTATTTTCGTACGGATGCCTTGCATCTGTCAAATAAAATCAATCCAGCCGAATACGGAATAAAATGGGAGTGTAAAAGGTCTCAATTACTATTGAGCATCAGGGTTTGAAAAACCTCTTTTATAAAACATCACTACCATATCTTGCTAAAATTGAATTTTTTACATAAATTCAAACCCTGTGTATATAGGTGCGAACGAGGCCTCGCACTACTTCCAAATAATAGCACATTGACCCACACACACACATATTCAGATAACAATTTCTTGAAAAGAGGCGGTCACCGTGGTAACACGGATGTCGGGGGGTGCCTAACACCTTCCCTCCGCATAACCAAGTCCCAGGACCCTAATGAATCTCGATTTAACCGACCCGTTTAGTAGTGTCACATCACTAGGTCAATGTGCAAACCTTTTCTCAGTTGTGTTGGTACAACCAGTTAAAAAACCAACTGGCGACCCTTAATAGTCCGTCGTCGACTTTATACATGTCGGACCTTTTTCACTTGTTTTTTCAAACAAATCTCACCTAAAATGAGAATACCAAAGAACAAGTAACAGAAAGGGACAATTAAAAATCCCAACGTCGACACCCGATCAAGGGAAAACTTTTATGCGCCCAAGGCGGACAGAGTGAATGATAACATCGTTCTTGCAATGTAGTATTAATCAATACAGGGCCCATGGGATGTACACCCTCGCGCCAGTAAGTTATGACGGTTTGCGGATGAAGTTCTGCTAAACCTATTCGAAAATTTAAAACAATGTTCATAGTATGTCAACTAAACCCCATATATAGTCATTACGTAGTTTCAAAAATTTGAGATAGAATTGTTATGTTATTGTTATCAGTTCAATTTACTTCACAACTATAGATTTGTTGTAGAAGTGATGTACAAAGAAAATATTTAATTCTTTTAGCTAATTATATTTATAATTGTTATTACTTGTTGGGCAATCAAATGCTCACCCTTGCTTAATTTAAATGTTTTCAGCTAAGTGTGAAAAGCTAGAAGGTTCGGTCAAGAACAAATGAAAAGGAAAGCAAATAGAATATATTTAATGGTACCTTTTGTAATAGTTAGACTGTATTAATATAATGATATGTATTTATCTATCATGTAAAGACTTATAGTAAAGGTTGCGTACTTGGGATTATACTCTGATAAATGTAAATTAAGTTTGATATTTATATTATTGTTATTATTAGTATTATTCCGAACACAGAAATGGTATCGTAAAGCACTGAATTCGGGTTTTAAGTACCTGAATTTGGGGGCGCTACATCATGGTATCAGAGCTTTAGGGCTAGAAACCTTAGGTGGGCTAGACCTTAGGCTATAACCATCGAACAAAGGGAAATGTTGAAAATACAAATAACTCATATAGAGTTTATAAGGAGATGAATTGAAATAATTCATCGCTAAACAAAATAAAAGATAATCTGTATAAAATTATTATTTGTTGTATGTATATATTAGTTGATAATCAGGATAACTTAGTTGTGTAGATGTCAGATAGAAAAGAATTAGAATACCCTCAGATTGTAAAGAAAAAGCAGATCTCTATAACCGAGCCAATATCAAAGCCAATAGCTAAAATAAAGGCTCACGTTGAAAGCTACCTCAATAAGGTGGTTATTTTGGAAAGTATAGTACCGGACCCAGAAACGATAGTATAACTGGTAGGAAAAGTATAGTTATAGAATATGTGGTCAATGTCGAGTTCTTAAACTCATATGTTTGTGGTGAGTTCTTAAACTCATAATGTGTTGTAAGTTGGATGAACTAAGTATAAGTTAGGTGTAAATGAATTATTGAAGATATTGGGAATAAATAGATTACTAAGCAATTGATCCTTAGTGAAGGTCTAAGAAGATAAGTAGTATTAGTATTACGTGAATATGAATGATTTTATGTTATGTATATGATAGGTAGGTTTGTATAAGGTAATATTTTTCAAATTTTGTATAAGTTGTGGTAGTGATTCTCGACTTTGACTCACAAAGGGATAACGGATGATTAAAGCAATATGTGCTTTGGTATGTCAAGTGTTATGAATATGAGTCTATGATGGATTAATGAAATAAGTTGTTATAAAGACATTAGTTAATTATATGAGTACTGGTTGATGCAGAAAACTAAATTTTCAAAATCTAATATTTTGAGTACATGATTATTCGAATAGAAAGTTTTGTGTTATATGTTAAGCGTATACGATAAGGTTTAAAATGTAAGTTAATAAGAATAATTTATGATAATGCCGCCAAGGAGACGAAAATGAAATACACGGACAGAAGAACCTGTCAACAAAGCTGGAAGACAACCAGAACAGATACAGAATTTTGCGAATGTGGACGATCAAGCTATGCAGAACGGAATACCAGCCGCGGGAAAATCAGCCAGATAAACGATCGACGAACGTCAAAGACTTCAAGGCGGTCGTACTATTAGGATTTAGAGGATCAACTGACCCTGTAGCAACGTTTGTGATAGCTAGGATAACGGAGGGGCAAAAGACAGTTTCGTCGCCTATACGATAAAAGAAAAGGAGATAAAGGACAAGTCTGTGTGTTTTAAGTGTGAATCAATGGAGTATAAGGTGGAAGACAGTACAAGAAGGAGAAGGGAGGCAAGGAATGCGTAAACAAGGAAAGGCAGCAGGACATTGGCGACAACGGGACCAACATCAACAAAAGAACCAACAGAATCAACCGCAAGCGTCTTCAACATGACCGTTCAAGAAACTGTAGCAGCCGGGGATGCAACTCTAGGTATTATTCGAACAAATTTTATTTTCTTACATATTATTTTCTTATACATAGTAAATTATTTTATAAATTATTTTGAAGGAGGAATTTGAGTTCTCTTAGAAATCAAATTTCCGTTTAATAAGATAGATAAGCTTTTTGCTGAATAGTTAAAGATCAGTTCGATCAATTTTGATCGAGATCTACCTGTAATGATTATGTATGTTATGTACCCGGGTATGTATAGGTTTTAAAACGGTGATTCTGGGGACGAAATTTTCATAAGGGAGGGTGAATGTAATAACCTGATATTTTCTATATAATTAAATCAGAAATTTTACGTATAAATTTTTTTTTAAAAAAAATTAAGGATGAAAATTTGTACAAGATAAAGCTTATGTAATTATTATAATAAATAAAAATAAATTTATTACATGGATGTTTGCAAATAATTTTATTTTAGAATTATTGATCATTATAAATTATATTCTTATAATAATTAATTTTACAATAAAAATATTTTTATTAATTATTTTCAATGAGAACATGATTATTATATTATTTAAATAATATATGAAAGGATTGTAGAATTATTATAATAATTATTTTATTAAATTATATGAATTTATTTTAGATTAATTAAGTTATTTATTTTTAACTTAATTATTAATGTTATATATGACAGTTAAAATCAGATATGGAATTCAAAACCCTAATTTTAGATTTTTATCAAGGAATGAGAATAATAATATTATATTATTATTTGTTAGTGTTATAATTAGGTATGCTATGTGTGTAAGGTTAATGTGAGGATCAGTTTTGATGGAACAATTTTAATGTTACTGATAAACCGTAGTTTGAAGTCAATTGAGATTTTAAAATCTGTCTAGTAAATATGTTATGTGATTTAATGATATTTATTATAATATTATTTTATTTTTCAGTACTATAAATATGTACTGTATATGTGTGGACTGATAATGTTGGTAAATTATGGTATCTTATGACCAAACCCTAGCATTGGTTTGTTTAACCCTATTTTTAATTCAATTGGGAAATTTAAGACTGTGTGGTATTGGTGTCAGTTGAATTATGTTGTGTATGGTAAAATTTAAGGTTAATTAGGAAACCCTAATTGCAAATTAAGGACCCTAATTGTATAAATTAGGCAATATTAAATGCTAAAAATTTAAAACCCTAATTTCCTAATTGCAAACCCTAATTGCTAAAATTGGAAGTTTAATGCTAATTAGTGTATCTTAAACCTATCTAGTAGGGTACTAAGTAATTCAAAACATAAATTAATTAAGAAACTATAATTAGTATTTATTTTAATTTTTTTTGAAAATAAGAATTTCATTTGTGTTTAAATTGGAAATCCTAGAATTTTGCTTTTACAACCTAAAATGGTTCAAACCCAAACCCTAAACCCTAAGGGTTTGCCATGATTACCATAATACCATTAAATTGAAAAATCAAATGACTAGTATACCCTTTGTCACATTTTTTATTAAACTTGCTTGCAAATCCTACCAAATTAGGAGTTGGTGACCAACTTAGTTGACAATGTGACTTATTGATCAACACATCAGCCAATTATTGACAGCAACCTCAGATTCATGCATTGTATTCACATTATATATATAGGTTGGAGAGAGAAAATGCATTATTTTTGCCTCATTTATTCACAATACACATCCAAGACCTCTCTCTCTCCAAACCCACGAAAAATACTAGTATATCAGTCCCTTAATACAGCCCCACGATCACCATTAACAAATCAGAAACCTAGAATCAAGATTTGCTCATGTAAAGGTATAAAACCCTATTCAAAAATCTGTCCATTAATCTGTAGTTAGATGTTGTTGTTTTTTTGTGTTAAGCATGTTAGATCTAGTGTATAATGATGATCTGGGTTGCTAGATGTTAGATCCATAACATCTAGAGGCTCGAATTTAAAGATTTTAAGAATCTAAAATTTTTAATTTTGAGTCTGACAGTCAAATGTCAGTCATCATAGATTTTTGTATGTTATGTGTTTTTGTTGTTTAAGTGTTTGATTTTGTAGTCTAGTATGAGATCTTTCATCTGGTACAAGAATCAAAGTCCGATCTGTTGTATATTTGAAGTTATGATCGGTCAAAGTCCGTTGACCGGGCATGACTGGGTGATTTCTGGGCAGCTCAGAAATCGTTTTTCAACATCTGACAATATATTTGAAAGCTTTGATCTGTCAGTTAGTTATGTATTTTGATGTTGTTATTTCAACCGGTTTATAGTCTATCATGTGTTCTTCAGTTTCATGTTCCTAGATCACTTTGATAATCATCATACTAACATTAATCTATGGTCAAAGTAGCCTTCTCGATCAGATTTGAAGTTTCTGGAATTTCCAGAAATGGGATGAACACCATTTCTGACATGGGTTGACCGAGCTCTATCATGTGATTCTGATGTTGTTTGCCCGATCTGATGATGCATAGTTTTACACGGTTATGTAAACTACAACTGTAAACTAATAGATCACCATAACATCAACTAGAACCCGTATAAATTTAAGTCACATAGTGCCTACTCGGAACTGTCTGGGTTTCTAGGTTACCCAAAAAACCCAGAACAGTTCTGACAATGATTTTAAAGGCCTAGATCTTGCTGTTAACTTGTTGTGTGACCAAAGTGGAAGTTGATAATTATAGTACTACATGTTTACTACATGATTGAAGTCTTAGATTTCCCATAATAAGCATGAACAGAAAATTACAAATGGTCAAAGTTGACCCCTGAGCACTGACCTGTCAGTGTTCTTAGGCTCAAGAATGCGAAGAACACCTATAGCGACAGTTTCGTCGCTATAGGCAATCTTTTGCGACAGATAACTTCTAAAATTAATTATTTTTATTAAATAAATAGAAAAATTAGTTTTTAATTATTAAAAATATAAAATAAATTATTAAAAATTATTTCAAAATCCAAATATTTGTTTTTAATTATTTTGAATATATTTCATAAATATTTAATATTTTTGGAATATTAAAAGTATTTAATTTATTTAATTATAATATTAAATAAATTATTTAAAAATGATTTTAATACTTGAAAAATCATTTAAAATTATATTATGTTAAAAGAAAATATTTTAAGTTATTTTCTATGACTTTTAATATTTTGTTATGAATTTCATTAATTAATTAATATTAATGATAATTAAGTTATTTATTGAATATATTAAATAAATGATGAAAAATAGAATTAATGATTTAAAAATTATAGAAAAATGATTTAAAGGTTATAAAAATATTTTAAGTTATAAAATATAACTTTTGATATTTTGTCATAAAAAATATTAATATTTTAATATTAATGATATTAGATTTATTTAATAATGATATTAAATAAATTAGTTTAAAAATAATTTTAATATTATAAAAATCATTTAAAATGAAAATAAAGTGTTTAAAGATATTTTAAGTTATAAAATATAACTTTTAATATTCAAAAGATAATTTTATTAATAATTTAATATTAATGATATTTAATATTAATGATATTAAGTTTGTTTAATAATTATATTAAATAAATTGTTTAAATATGATTTTATATATTTAAAAAGGACATAAATGAATTAAAAATATTTTAAGTTATAAGTAATGACTTTTAATATTTGGATAAATAGTTCATTAATATTTTAATATTAATGATAATTATTTAAAAATGATTTTAATTCTTTTAAAAATCATTTAAGGGTAATAGTAATACTTTAAAAATATTTTGAGTTATTACAAATAACTTTAATATTTTGGCAATGGTTTCATTAATAGTTTAATATTAATTAAATATTAATGATAATAGAATTGTTTAATATTTAAATCATTTAATTATGACTCCGGTGTTTAAAAATTCATGATTTATTATAATAAATGTTTAAAAATTATTATAAGTCATTTAAAAATAATATGACCGATACTTACAGATATTGAACAACAGGATAGTGTCTAAGACTTGATAATTACCCGATAAAACCGTCGGTACACCGACATGTTTCAGAAATTGATTTGGACTTGTATAATTTGTTTGTATATGTGTTTGTTTGTGATTCAATGACTGTGAAACATGTGTGACAATGTGCTTAGGTTATGTGCTAACTGCAATAAGCAGTACTATGTGTTATAGTATGTTATTCTAATTAGTAAAATGATCTTATTAATGATTGGTTTCGGTATAAAAGATAAAATTAAGTTACGTATTGTAAGCAGCAGACCAGGCAAGTATCCTACCTTTGCATTTTCTTTATGCAATGGACATGAGTAAGAAGTTTCAGAATTATATTATTATTATGCTATATTATTAACCCTATTGTGATATATTCTATATCCGATTATTGTTTATCAACATATTAGTACATGATAATTCAGATATATATTTTGTTCGTTAATTTCTATATATGGTTATACAAGTGTCCCCACTTGGATAATCATTGTATTTAATCACATGTTGATATATATATATATATATATATATATATATATATATATATATATATATATATAAATATAAGCCGTCTAAGTTATTTGACCAGCTAGACATAGATTTAGAAATATCGTTGAATATGATAAAAACCTTTTTGTATCCAATCAAATTATTTTGGTTCGGATTCCAGAAAAAATATGAACATCCCGATCAAGGGAAAACTTTTATGCGCCCAAGGCGGACAGAGTGAACGATAACATCGTTCTTGCAATGTAGTATTGATCAATACAGGGCCCATGGGATGTACACCCTCGCGCCCGTAAGTTATGACGGTTTGCGGATGAAGTTCTGCTAAACCTATTCGAATTATGTTATTATTATCGGTTCAATTTGCTTCATAACTATAGATTTGTTGTGGAAGTGATGTACAAAGAAAATATTTAATTCTTTCGTCAAATTATATTTATAATTGTTATTACTTGTTGGGCAATCAAATGCTCACCCTTGCTTAATTTAAATGTTTTCAGCTAAGTGTGAAAAGCTAGAAGGTTCGGTCAAGAACAAATGAAAAGGAAAGCAAATAGAATATGTTTAATGGTACCTTTTGTAATAGTTAGACTGTATTAATATAATGATATGTATTTATCTATCATGTAAAGACTTATAGTAAAGGTTGCGTACTTGGGATTATACTCTGATAAATGTAAATTAAGTTTGATATTTATATTATTGTTATTATTAGTATTATTCCGCTCACAGAAATGGTATCGTAAAGCACTGAGTTCGGGTTTTAAGTACCTGAATTTGGGGGCGCTACATCATGGTATCAGAGCTTTAGGGTTAAAAACCTTAGGTGGGCTAGACCTTAGGCTATAACCATCGAACAGAGGAAGACGTTGAAAATACAAATAACTCATATAGAGTTTATAAGGAGATGAATTGAAATAATTCATCGCTAAACAAAATAAAAGATAATCTGTATAAAATTATTATTTGTTGTATGTATATATTAGTTGATAATCAGGATAACTTAGTTGTGTAGATGTCAGATAGAAAAGAATTAGAATACCCTCAGATTGTAAAGAAAGAGCAGATCTCTATAACCGAGCCAATATCAAAGCCAATAGCTAAAATAAAGGCTCACGTTGAAAGCTACCTCAATGAGGTGGTTATTTTGGAAAGTATAGTACCGGACCTAGAAACGATAGTATAACTGGTAGGAAAAGTATAGTTATAGAATATGTGGTCAATGTCGAGTTCTTAAACTCATATGTTTGTGGTGAGTTCTTAAACTCATAATGTGTTGTAAGTTGGATGAACTAAGTATAAGTTAGGTGTAAATGAATTATTGAGGATATTGGGAATAGATAGATTACTAAGCAATTGATCCTTAGTGAAGGTCTAAGAAGATAAGTAGTATTAGTATTTCGTGAATATGAATGATTTTATGTTATGTATATGATAGGTAGGTTTGTATAAGGTAATATTTTTCAAATTTTGTATAAGTTGTGGTAGTGATTCTCGACTTTGACTCACAAAGGGATAACGGATGATTAAAGCAATATGTGCTTTGGTATGTCAAGTGTTATGAATATGAGTCTATGATGGATTAATGAAATAAGTTGTTATAAAGACAGTAGTTAATTATATGAGTACTGGTTGATGCAGAAAACTAAATTTTCAAAATTTAATATTTTGAGTACATGATTATTCGAATAGAAAGTTTTGTGTTATATGTTAAGCGTATACGATAAGGTTTAAAATGTAATTTAATAAGAATAATTTATGATAATGCCGCCAAGGAGACGAAAATGAAATACACGGACAGAAGAACCTGTCAACAAAGCTGGAAGACAACCAGAACCGATACAGAATTTTGCGAATGTGGACGATCAAGCTATGCAGAACGGAATACCAGCCGCGTGAAAATCAGCCAGATAAACGATCGACGAACGTCAAAGACTTCAAGGCGGTCGTACTATTAGGATTTAGAGGATCAACTGACCCTGTAGCAACGTTTGTGATAGCTAGGATAACGGAGGGGCAAAAGACAGTTTCGTCGCCTATACGATAAAAGAAAAGGAGATAAAGGACAAGTCTGTGTGTTTTAAGTGTGAATTAATGGAGTATAAGGTGGAAGACAGTACAAGAAGGAGAAGGGAGGCAAGGAATGCGCAAACAAGGAAAGGCAGCAGGACATTGGCGACAACGGGACCAACATCAACAAACGAACCAACAGAACCAACCGCAAGCTTCTTCAACATGACCGTTCTAGAAACTGTAGCAGCCGGGGATGCAACTCCAGGTATTATTCGAACAAATTTTATTTTCTTACATATTATTTTCTTATATATAGTAAATTATTTTATAAATTATTTTGAAGGAGGAATTTGAGTTCTCTTAGAAATCAAATTTCCGTTTAATAAGATAGATAAGCTTTTTGCTGAATAGTTAAAGATCAGTTCGATCAATTTTGATCGAGATCTACCTGTAATGATTATGTATGTTATGTACCCGGGTATGTATAGGTTTTAAAACGGTGATTCCGGGGACGAAATCTTCATAAGGGAGGGTGAATGTAATAACCTGATATTTTCTATATAATTAAATCAGAAATTTTACGTATAAATTTTTTTAAAAAAAAATTTAAGGATGAGAATTTGTACAAGATAAAGCTTATGTAATTATTGTAATAAATAAAAATATATTTATTACATGGATGTTTGCAAATAATTTTATTTTAGATTTATTGATCATTATAAATTATATTCTTATAATAATTAATTTTACAATAAAAATGTTTTTATTAATTATTTTCTATGAGAACATGATTATTATATAATTTAAATAATATATGAAAGGATTGTAGAATTATTATAATAATTATTTTATTTTATTATATGAATTTATTTTAGATTAATTAAGTTATTTATTTTTAACTTAATTATTAATGTTATATATGACAGTTAAAATCAGATATGGAATTCAAAACCCTAATTTTAGATTTTTATCAAGGAATGAGAATAATAATATTATATTATTATTTGTTAGTGTTATAATTAGGTATGCTATGTGTGTAAGGTTAATGTGAGGATCAGTTTTGATGGAACAATTTTAATGATACTGATAAACCGTAGTTTGAAGTCAATTGAGATTTTAAAATCTGTCTAGTAAATATGTTATGTGATTTAATGATATTTATTATAATATTATTTTATTTTTCAGTACTATAAATATGTACTGTATATGTGTGGACTGATAATGTTGGTAAATTATGGTATCTTATGACCAAACCCTAGCATTGGTTTGTTTAACCCTATTTTTAATTCAATTGGGAAATTTAAGACTGTGTGGTATTGGTGTCAGTTGAATTATGTTGTGTATGGTAAAATTTAAGGTTAATTAGGAAACCCTAATTGCAAATTAAGGACCCTAATTGTATAAATTAGGCAATATTAAATGCTAAAAATTTAAAACCCTAATTTCCTAATTGCAAACCCTAATTGCTAAAATTGGAAGTTTAATGCTAATTAGTGTATCTTAAACCTATCTAGTAGGGTACTAAGTAATTCAAAACATAAATTAATTAAGAAACTATAATTAGTATTTATTTTATTTTTTTTTGAAAATAAGAATTTCATTTTTGTTTAAATTGGAAATCCTAGAATTTTGCTTTTACAACCTAAAATGGTTCAAACCCAAACCCTAAATCCTAAGGGTTTGCCATGATTACCATAATACCATTAAATTAAAAAATCAAATGACTAGTATACCCTTTGTCACATTTTTTATTAAACTTGCTTGCAAATCCTACCAAATTAGGAGTTGGTGACCAACTTAGTTGACAATGTGACTTATTGATCAACACCTCAGCCAATTATTGACAGCAACCTCAGATTCATGCATTGTATTCACATTATATATATAGGTTGGAGAGAGAAAGTGCATTATTTTTGCCTCATTTATTCACAATACACATCCAAGACCTCTCTCTCTCCAAACCCACGAAAAATACTAGTATATCAGTCCCTTAATACAGCCCCACGATCACCAATAACCAATCAAAACATAGAATCAAGATTTGCTCATGTAAAGGTATAAAACCCTATTAAAAAATATGTCCATTGATCTGTAGTTAGATGTTATTTTTTTTTTTGTTAAGCATGTTAGATCTAGTGTATAATGATGATCTGGGTTGCTAGATGTTAGATCCATAACATCTAGAGGCTCGAATTTAAAGATTTTAAGAATCTAAAATTTTTTTAATTTTGAGTCTGACAGTCAAATGTCAGTCATCATAGATTTTTGTATGTTATGTGTTTTTGTTGTTTAAGTGTTTGATTTTGTAGTCTAGTATGAGATCTTTCATCTGGTACAAGAATCAAAGTCCGATCTGTTGTATATTTGAAGTTATGATCGGTCAAAGTCCGTTGACCGGGCATGACTGGGTGATTTCTAGGCAGCTCAGAAATCGTTTTTCAACATCTGACAATATATTTGAAAGCTTTGATCTGTCAGTTAGTTATGTGTTTTGATGTTGTTATTTCAACTGGTTTATAGTCTATCATGTGTTCTTCAGTTTCATGTTCCTAGATCACTTTGATAATCAACATACTAACATTAATCTATGGTCAAAGTAGCCTTCTCGATCAGATTTGAAGTTTCTGGAATTTCCAGAAATGGGATGAACACCATTTCTGACATGGGTTGACCGAGCTCTATCATGTGATTCTGATGTTGTTTGCCCGATCTGATGATACATAGTTTTACACGGTTATGTAAACTACAACTGTAAACTAATAGATCACCATAACATAGATAAGCTTTTTGCTGAATAGTTAAAGATCAGTTCGATCAATTTTGAACGAGATCTACTTGTAATGATTATGTATATTATGTACCCGGGTATGTATAGATTTTAAAACGGTGATTCCGGGGACGAAATCTTCATAAGGGAGGGTGAATGTAATAACCTAATATTTTTTATATAATTAAATCAGAAATTTTACGTATAATTTTTTTAAAAAAAAAATTAAGGATGAGGATTTGTACAAGATAAAGCTTATGTAATTATTATAATAAATAAAAATATATTTATTACATGAATGTTTGCAAATAATTTTATTTTAGAATTATTGATCATTATAAATTATATTCTTATAATAATTAATTTTACAATAAAAATATTTTTATTAATTATTTTCCATGAGAACTTGATTATTATATTATTTAAATAATATATGAAAGGATTGTAGAATTATTATAATAATTATTTTATTTTATTATATTAATTTATTTCAGATTAATTAAGTTATTTATTTTTAACTTAATTGTTAATGTTATATATGACAGTTAAAATCAGATATGGAATCCAAAACCCTAATTTTGGATTTTTATCAAGGAATGACAATAATAATATTATATTATTATTTGTCATTGTTATAATTAGGTATGCTATATGTGTAAGGTTAATGTGAGGATCAGTTTTGATGGAACAATTTTAATGTTACTGATAAACCTTAGTTTGAAGTCAATTGAGATTTTAAAATATGTCTACTAAATATGTTATGTGATTTAATGATATTTATTATAATATTATTTTATTTTTTAGTACTATAAATATGTACTGTATATGTGTGGACTGATAATGTTGGTAAATTATGGTATCTTAATGACCAAACCCTAACATTAATTTGTTTAACCCTATTTTTAATTTAATTGGGAAATTTAAGACTGTGTGGTATTGGTGTCAGTTGAATTATGTTGTGTATGGTATAATTTAAGGTTAATTAGGAAACCCTAATTGCAAATTAAGGACCCTAATTGTATAAATTAGGAATATTAAATGCAAAAAATTTAAAACCCTAATTTCCTAATTGCAAACCCTAATTGCTAAAATTAGAATTTTAATGCTAATTAGTGTATCTTAAACCTAATTAGTAGGGTACTAAGTAATTCAAAACATAAGTTAATTAAGAAACTATAATTAGTATTTATTTTATTTTATTTGAAAACAAGAATTTCATTTTTGTTTAAATTGAAAATCCTAGAATTTTGCTTATACAACCTATTATGGTTCAAACCTTAAACCCTAACTCAAATCCTAAACCCTAAGGGTTTACCATGATTACCATAATGCCATTAAATTGAAAAATCAAATGACTAGTATACCCTTTATCACATTTTTTATTAAGCTTGCTTGCAAATCCTACCAAATTAGGAGTTGGTGACCAACTTAGTTGACAATGTGACTTATTGATCAACACCTCAGCCAATTATTGACAGCAACCTCAGATTCATGCATTGTTTTCACATTATATATATATAGGTTGGAGAGAGAAAGTGCATTATTTTTGCCTCATTTATTCACAATACACATCCAAGACCTCTCACTCTCCAAACCCACGAAAAATACTAGTATATCAGTCCCTTAATGCAGCCCCACGATCACCAATAACAAATCAAAAACATAGAATCAAGATTTGCTCATGTAACGGTATAAAACCCTATTCAAGAATCTGTCCATTGATCTGTAGTTAGATGTTTTTTTTTGTGTTAAGCATGTTAGATCTAGTGTATAATGATGATTTGGGTTGCTAGATGTTAGATCCATAACATCTAGAGGCTCGGATTTGAAGATTTTAAGAATCTAAATTTTTTTAATTTTGAGTCTGACAATCAAATGTCAGTCATCATAGATCTTTGTATGTTATGTGTTTTTGTTGTTTAAGTGTTTGATTTTGTAGTCTAGTATGAGATCTTTCATTTGGTACAAGAATCAAAGTCCGATCTGTTGTATATTTGAAGTGATGATCGGTCAAAGTCCGTTGACCGGGCATGACTGGGTGATTTCTGGGCAGCCCAAAAATCGTTTTTCAACATCTGACAATATATTTCAAAGCTTTGATCTATCAGTTGGTTATGTGTTTTGATGTTGTTATTTCAACCGGTTTATAGTCTGTCATGTGCTCTTCAGTTTCATGTTCCTAGATCACTTTGATAATCAACATACTAACATTAATCTATGGTCAAAGTAGCCTTCTCGATCAGATTTAAAGTTTCTGGAATTTCCATAAATGGGATGAACACCATTTCTGACATGGGTTGACCGGGCTCTATCATGTGATTCTGATGTTGTTTGCCCGATCTGATGATGCATAGCCTTACTCGGTTATGTAGACTACAACTGTAAACTAATAGATCACCATAACATCAACTAGAACCCGTATAAATTTAAGTCACATAGTGCCTACTCGGAACTGTCTGGGTTTCTGGGTTACCCAGAAAACCCAAAACAGTTCTGACAATGATTTTAAAGGCCTAGATCTTACTGTTAACTTGTTGTGTGACCAAAGTGGAAGTTGATAATTATAGTTCTACATGTTTACTACACGATTGAAGTCTTAGATTTCCCAGAATAAGCATGAACAGAAAATTACAAATGGTCAAAGTTGACCCCTTGAGCACTGACCTGTCAGTGTTCTCAGGCTCAAGAACGCGAAAAACACCTATAGCGACAGTTTCGTCGCTATAGGTTGTCTTTTGCGACAGATAATTTCTAAAATTAATTATTTTTATTAAATAAATAGAAAAATTAGTTATTAATTATTAAAAATATAAAATAAATTATTAAAAATTATTTTAAAATCCAAAAATTAGTTTTTAATTATTTTGAATATATTTCATAAATATTTAATATTTTTAGAATATTAAAAGTATTTAATTTATTTAATTATAATATTAAATAAATTATTTAAAATTAATTTTAATACTTAAAAAATCATTTAAAATTATATTATTTTAAAAGAAAATATTTTAAGTTATTTTCTATGACTTTTAATATTTTGTGATGAATTTCATTAATTAATTAATATTAATGATAATTAAGTTATTTATTGAATATATTAAATAAATGATGAAAAATAGAATTAATGATTTAAAAATTATAGAAAAATGATTTAAAGGTTATAAAAATATTTTAAGTTATAAAATATAACTTTTGATATTTTGTCATGAAAAATATTAATATTTTAATATTAATGATATTAGATTTATTTAATAATGATATTAAATAAATTAGTTTAAAAATGATTTTAATATTATAAAAATCATTTAAAATAAAAATAAAGTGTTTAAAGATATTTTAAGTTATAAAATATAACTTTTAATATTTAAAAGATAATTTCATTAATAATTTAATATTAATGGTATTTAATATTAATGATATTAACTTTATTTAATAATTATATTAAATAAATAGTTTAAAAACGGTTTTATATATTTAAAAATCATTTAAAAAGGACATAAATGAATTAAAAATATTTTAAGTTATAAGTAATGACTTTTAATATTTAGATAAATAGTTCATTAATATTTTAATATTAATGATAATTATTTAAAAATGATTTTAATTCTTTTAAAAATCATTTAAGGGTAATAGTAATACTTTAAAAATATTTTGAGTTATTAGAAATAATTTTAATATTTTGACAATGGTTTCGTTAATAGTTTAATATTAATTAAATATTAATGATAATAGAATTGTTTAATATTTAAATCATTTAATTATGATTCCGGTGTTTGAAAATTCATGATTTATTATAATAAATGTTTAAAAATTATTATAAGTCATTTAAAAATAATATGATCGATACTTACAGATATTGAACAATAGGATAGTGTCTTAGACTCGATAATTACCCGATAAAGCCGTCGGTACACCGACATGTTTCAGAAATTGATCTGAACTTGTATAATTTGTTTGTATATGTGTTTGTTTGTGATTCAATGACTGTGAAACATGTGTGACAATGTGCTTAGATTATGTGCTGACTGCAATAAGCAGTGCTATGCGTTTTAGTATGTTGTTCTAATTAGTAAAATGATCTTATTAATGATAGGTTTCGGTATAAAAGATAAAACTAAGTTGAGTATTGTAAGCAGCAGACCAGTCAAGTATCCTACCTTTGTATTTCCTTTATGCAATGGACATGAGTAAGAAGTTTTAGAATTATATTATTATTATGCTATATTATTAACCCTATTGTGATATATTCTATATCCGATTATTGATTATCAACATGTTAGCATTTGGTAATTCAGTTATATATATTTTGTTCGTTAATTTCTATATATGGTTATACAAGTGTCCCCACTTGGATAATCATTGTATTTAATCACATGTTGATATATATATATATATATATATATATATATATATATATATAGTCGTCTAAGCTATTTGTCCAGCTAGACACAGATTTAGAAATATCGTTGAATATAATAAAACCTTTTTGTATCCAATCAAATTATTTTGGTTCGAATTCCAGACTAAATATGAACATCCCGATCAAGGGAAAACTTTTATGCGCCCAAGGCGGACAGAGTGAACGATAACATCGTTCTTGCAATGTAGTATTGATCAATACAGGGCCCATGGGATGTATAACCTCGCGCCTGTAAGTTATGACGGTTTGTAGATGAAGTTCTGCTAAACCTATTCAAAAATTTAAAACAATATTCATAGTATGTCAACTAAACCCCATATATAGTCATTACGTAGTTTCAAAAATTTGAGATAGAATTGTTATGCTATTATTATCAGTTCAATTTACTTCACAACTATAGATTTGTTGTAGAAGTGATGTACAAAGAAAATATTTAATTCTTTCAGCTAATTATATTTATAATTGTTATTACTTGTTGGGCAATCAAATGATCACCCTTGCTTAATTTAAATGTTTTCAGCTAAATATAAAAAGCTAGAAGGTTCGGTCAAGAACAAGTGAAAATGAAAGCAAATAGAATATGTTTAATGGTACCTTTTGTAATAGTTAGACTATATTAATATAATGATATGTATTATCTATCATGTAAAGACTTATAATAAAGGTTACGTACTTGGGATTACACTCTGATAAATATAAATTAAGTTTGATATTTATATTATTGTTATTATTATTAGTATTATTCCGCTCACAGAAATGGTATCGTAAAGTACTGAGTTCGGGTTTTAAGTACCTGAATTCAGGGGCGTTACAGCCTCTCTCTTGAATCATTGCGCACAACTGATCGTCCTGCCTTTCCGGCTTGAAACCGCGCTCTTTGACGAACGTCTTTGCCACGATTCGGTAATACACCTGCTGAGCTTCCAAGTTGAGAAACTTGGTGTGGTCCACAATATCTGCCCATTGACTGCCCGAGGAAGCTGAAGAAGAAGATGAAATAGAGTGTGCTCTTTTTGGACCCATTTGTCGATATTTGAGCGAGAATGCAGACGAAATTATTGAGAGTGAACGAGACTTTGTGATGTGATACCCTTCAAACTTGTTTCAGCCAACCCAATCAGAACCCTAGCTTTATATAGTGGATTAGAGTGTGGGTTGAGGTTTGAACGTGGAGAGAATCATGGAGATTTGATTGAGAGATGTACGGCTTCAATTCGTAATTGATAGAGAGATGGAGACGTGAGTTATGGAGAGTACTGATAGAATTTCACGTCTGTTCTTATCCCAAATGAGAGTCCAAATGGTCCACAACTCTTTTTAAAATGTTTCGATCTGTCTTAATCCGGTGTCGCGCGCGGCCGCGCGTCTTTGTACTGGGCTAGGCGCCTGGGCGCGAGATTTGTAGAATGTCTTGTTGGCCTAATTGACTTGACGCGCGGGCGCGTGAGTTTGTGCTTCATAGGTCACACGGCCGCGCGATGCTGATATCTGCAATGCTAAAATTCAATTCCACTCTGCCTATCAGTGATGATGTCCAATGATGGTTCCTGCATAGACATTAATGCACCTTGTTACGGCATGGCTTAGTGGCCACATAATGCTAACATCTTGCAAATATTCGCAAAGTAATTCTTGCTACACATTTAAGCATAAACATCTACTAGCCTATTAAAAATGAATTCGATATAACTACTGAAATAGTCCAAAATGAACACTAAAAACAAATCAATGGAGATTATAAATAATGGGTTACCTCCCATCCAGCGCTAAGTTATAGTTAATTAGCTTGACTATCTCTGAGTTTCATGTCACAGATAGAATTGACGTGCCTTCCTTATTGTCCGCTGCACCCCAAAATTTGATGACTTCATCTTTCGTCGATGGCTCTATCTTCAACTCTGAATTTTCATTCATTGTACCTCTCAACGGTATATAATTCTCTGATTTCTATTCCTCATCCTGTAGTCCCTGATCCACCAAGTCAACCAAGAAGCATTCTTCTTCATCCGTTGGTAACTTGATTGCTTTAAAGACGTTGAAGGTAATCTCATGATCCTGAACACGCATAGTGAGTTCACCTTTTTGCACATCTATCGAAGTCCTGCCTGTGGCTAAGAATGGTCTCCCCAGTATTATTGGTATGCTTTTGTCTTCCTCGTAATCCAGAATGATGAAGTCAGTCGGAAAAATAAACTTGTCCACCTTAACCAACACATCTTTAACAATTCCCCGTGGATACGTGATGGATCTATCATCTAACTGTAATGATATGTTTGTCGGCTTTGGAGCCGATAATCCTAACTGGTTAAAGACTGACAAGGGAATCAAGTTTATGCTTGCCCCAAGATCACATAAACACTTACTGAAGTTCATCTTTCCAATTGTGCATGGAATTGTGAAGCTTCCTGGATCCTTCAGCTTTGGAGGTAATTTTTGCTGAAGCACTGCACTGCATTCCTCTGTCAAGGCTACCGTCTTAAACTCATCTAGTCTCCTCTTCCTTGACAATATACCCTTCATAAACTTTGCCTAGCTTGGCATTTGTTCCAATGCTTCGGCGAATAGTATGTTGATTTGTAGCTTTTTGAATACCTCCAAGAACTTGATAAACTGTTCATCCTCCCTCTGCTTAGTTAATCTTTGCGGATACGTTACTTGAGGGTGAATTGGTGGCACTGGACTCTTAGGTTTTTCCTCTGAACCTGTTGTATCCTTCTCGACCTGTTGCGACTCATATTTTTCCAGATTTTCTTTATCAACAATCATCTGCTCTGCCTCGCGCGGCCACGCATCCTCCTTAGTGTCCTCAGGCGAGGGCGCGCGACTTACAGTGTCTACTAGATTTTTCCCATATCTTAATGATATTGATTGGAATTGTTCCTTCCCGTCTCTTCTAGGGTTTGTCTCTGTGTTACTTGGAAAGTAACCTTAGGGCCTGTTGGTAAGCATGTTCGCCATCTGCCCCATCTGAGTTTCCAGATTCTTAATAGCCACTGCTTGGCTTTTGATCATAACCTCTGCATTTGCCATGTATTTCATCATCATCTCCTCCATTTCTGATTTCTTTTCTTGCTGAGGTGCAGCGGGAGTGTGATGTTGTTGTTGTTGAGAAAATCCTGGTGGAAACGGTGGTCTAGGAGTAAACTGTGGCTGAGATGATTGTGGTTGAAACTGTTGGTTCGGCTGAAACTGATTCTGCTATTGTCCTTGGTTATTTGACCAACTAAAGTTCGGATGATTGTGGTTGTTGGGGTGATATGTGTTCTAAAATTGACCTTGGTCTTTCCTGTAGTTGCTCACATACTGCACCGACTCCAAACTAATAGCACATTAATCCGTGGAGTGTGACCCCGCACAAATCTCACAAACGAAGGCAACTGTTTTCATTTTGCTCTCTGCCAAAGTATCTATCTTCTTAGCCATAGCTGCCATCTGTGCCGACAACTATGTAATAGCATCTACCTCCAACACACCTGTAACCTTGGGTTGTGGCATCCGAGATGTAGGATTCTGGTAATCATTTACTGCTATAGTCTCGATAAGTGTATAGGCCTCGTCATAGCTCTTTACCCATAATGCCCCTCCTACAGCTGCATTCATAATCGGTCTCGACTGCCATCCCAAACCATTATAAAATGAGTTAATCACCATCCAATCTGGCATACCATGATGTGAACACTTTCTCATCATCTCTTTGTATCTCTCCCATGCTTCATATAAGGACTCGCCCTGTTGTTGCTCAAACTGAGAGATAGTCGTCCTCATCTTTGCAGTCTTAGCCATTGGAAAGAACTTGGCTAAGAATTTATGTGCTAAGTCCTCCCATGTAGTGATTGACCCTGCCGACAAAGAATGTACCCAACTTCTCGCTTTATCCCTCAATGAGAATGGGAATAGCCTTAGTCTGATAGCATCCTCCGTCACACCATTATATCTATATGTGTCGCATATCTCAATAAAACTTAACATGTGTTCATTTGGATCATCCATAGCAGCACCCCCAAAGTGTACCGAGTTCTGCACCATCTAAATGGTGCCCATTTTAATCTCAAAAGTATTGGCTGCTATCGCCGGTCTGACTATGCTAGACTATATTCCGTTTATATTCGATATGGAATAGTCCTTTAGAGCTCGATGCTCTTCTCTTTGCTCAATTCTCGGTTCTTCCGACATACTAGATGTTGTACTATCTAACTGCTCTTGCAAATTTCTCCGCACACTCGTTTTCCAATCTCTTCCGTTGATGTTATCCTACGCTGGTGTTAATTCTGAGTTAGATGATCGCGTGTGCATAAAAATCTACAAGTACCTGAAAGCACAAACAAAACAAAAATAGAAATGAGTAACGATCAAAATTATCTAAGTCATACAATATAGCTTTAAACTGATGATAATTATTTAAATTAAATGCCTTTCCTCGGAAACGGCGCCAAAAACTTGTTGCCTCTTTTTTAGTCTTAACAAAAGAGCTCTAACTCATGCAAGCACACATGTGTCAACAAGCAATACAAAGCAAGTAAAGTATTGATCCCACAGAGAAAGTTGTTTAATTCAAATCACTATGCATTAATTAATTCACTATATTTATATGCTCAAACTAATTACTAAGATTGGTTTGTTCTCGAGTTGCAAATAGCAACTAAAATAATAATAACACGGAATGAATCAAATCTAGAAGTAATGGGATCCTAACTTCATTTAATACTTCATTCAATCGCCACTATCATGCATGACTTGTTCACATATCACAGGAAAGTAGCCAAGAGCACTAAAAGAGTATTAGCCATTTTTCAATGCACTAAGACCTACTTACACAGCATCCACAGATGGTAGACTCTATGTAATAATCAATATAACCAAAATCACTATATGTCTATGTGCAATTGCAACTATATTGAATTTTAGTTCAAGCCCTCATTCTAACTTATACGGTGAAACATTATATGTCTATCTGGTTCACGAAATATACAAGCCATATAACACAGCCCTATATACGTATACTATCATGATTACAATCTATATTTACATGTTCATTGTCAATTCCATACAAATACTGAAACGAATGGTGATTAAGCATTCATACATACAAAATAATCATGATAGACATTCCATATGATATGTAAAACAATCAAGCATTCAAGCATGCAATCAAACTACATATTAAAATTCGTTAGAATCCCATAATGGAGTTTAGTTCATGACTGAACCAAAAGCCATTATGGGATCAAATCTAAACATGATTAAGAACAAAAAACTGAAAGATGAAAGGTAGAAACAATCAAACCCAATTGCTGAATATAAATTAATATTCAAATCCTCATAAAAATCCAGCAAATACGAGTAATAAAACACTCTCGTGGAAAATCCCAAGAAGAAGAAGTAGAAAAGTAGTGTTCTGGCCTCCTTCTACGTTGGAATCCCTCCCCAAGAGTAAACCTTAATTACTATGTAAAGATACTAAAAAATGAATAATTGTCAAGTCCTCCCTCTGACACCCGTCAGAAATCGTTTTAAATCAATTACAACCCTTAAAAATTGGAAATAAAATAAAACAAGTCAGCAGCTTCAGGCCTCGCGCACCGCCACACGCTCCTCCAGCCTTTTACTCGCGCAGCTGCGAGACTTGCAGTAAGTTCTATGTTCAGTCGGGCTCTCGCGCGGGTGCGCATTCCCTAGGCTTGTCATGCTCGCGGCCGCGCAACTTGTAGTAGGTTCCATGGTTTGGCTGGGTACTCGCGAGGGCGCACGCCTCTAAGCTCTCTCTGTCGCGCGGCTTGCAGTTGCTGTCTTTTGATTCTGCTCCTGATCTTGGTTCTGCAATGTTGCTGCTGCTACTGAAATGTCCTATGTTTATCCATGCTTGTTCATCCATGCTCCACTCAATCCTAGCCATGCACATAATATCTTTTATCTCGTCTCATGCATCCATTAGCCTCATGCCCTATAACACCACCAAATTAGGTCGATTCCTTCACTTATTCACTAAAAAGAGTTTTAAGTATGCAAAATATGAATTAACATGAAATGCAGCTAAAATATACTAAAAAGTACTTGAGATGGGCATAGTTCGTATGAATTGGTACTCCATAAGTAGGTATAAAACCGACTTATCAACTGCTTATCCTTGTCATTTTCTCATTTACCCTAGCATTATCCTTTAGAACTTATTTATGTATCAATTGGAATTGATCGGTCAACAAAGGTGTTATTAGTGCTAACCTTTTTATAATAGTTTCAAACAAGTTCAAGAGTCGATTCATAATAGAAATTATATCACAGTTCTAATAATCAATACTGTATTGGTTAACTTGTTCACAATCTCATCATTAGCCCACAAATAACGTAAACTGTAGCACTATTGAACATATGCAAACACAATATTAAACTAAAAAAAATTTTATTTTTATTTTTTTCTTTATTTTTTTTTTAAATTATGAAAATAACAGAATTGAAAACAATGCAAAATCCTAGACTACTATACAAACACCTAATCTACTATGCAAACTATAAATGAAAACAAAAATCACAAATGCATGCAAATAAACAATTAAATCCCCCAAACTTAAGTAACACAATGCCCTCATTGGATAAAAATTAAATTAAGTGCATGAGGACTTCCCTGCAATCGCCTAAGTCTGGGGAGGTGGTTGGTGCTCTCAATCATCAAAATCACTTGGAGGAAATTGAGGCAGTGGTCCGGGTTGTTGATATGGATATTGAGCCGCCGGGTTGAAGCTTTGGAGTGTTGTGTTGAGTAAGGCGAAAGATGTGTTCATAGCATCAAACATGTGATCTTGTCGCATTGCCAATCGTCACATTTCCCGGCGTGCTGCCCTATTGTGCGCAGTCATCTGATTTTGGAACTCAAGGAACTGAGGACTGGATATTGCCTCGGTCTGCGGTACCTGCTCAGTTCCTTGATCTCCCATAGTTGCATCCTCATCCTCCTCCGAGGTATCTTTTGCATCAACTTTGTCTTCCGACACCAATGGAAAAATAAAACCCAGACCTCGTGGATGACTCGCCTCCTGCCCAAACAGAATACCACGCTATCATTCTAGAATCAAGCAAAGCAAGCGGTATTTGAGTAGGCTCATCATCGGACCATCTCACCCATGCATTGCGACACAACGTACATATAAGTGATGGGTGTGGCAAGCCGCCCAAAAAATTTCCACGTAAGCACCGGTGGATGGAGAAACTAATAATGGCCCCGACGTCAATAATGAAATCTTGTACAATTGCGTATAACAACAACGCCTTCTCTTTGGTGACGTCCGAAGTGTGTTGGGACGGAAGCAATTTAGCTCATAAGAATGCGTACCATATTTTTCCATACCGGCTAAGGTCCTTGCTATGGAACACTGTACCTCCCTTTTGACCTTTGATCCAAGATGTTCCCGGCTTTGTCATGTTCGTAATAACCTCCTCGTAGTCATGGTCAAAATCCCTCGATTGTGCATACTAACACTGCCATGGCACCCGTAACTGATAATATGCATTAATGGCATCGTCACTGAATGGGACCATGCGACCCCGTACAAACACATTGAATGGGGATTTGTCTTTGGCGTTTGCATTAAATTCCTTGACAATGTTGACAACGACGGGTACCGGATGTTCGGTAAGTTTGAGCCACCCCTTTTGATAAATTTGAGACATCATCTCCCCATCATTTCCCTCGAGGGCCAATCCCCGCTTCGGCGTAAGGGCTTTGGTTAACATGTACTCATACCGGTCGGCGGCGGCGGCACTCACAAATTTTTGTCGATCATGTGTTCATGTCGGTTGAGCGGATCTTGAACTCTCTCCCCTTTGGCATTTGGATGTCGGTTGTGAAGCCATTAATTTCCAGATGTTAAAACTTGCTAGCACACACTACCTTCCCCTTACACTTGGTTCACTCACTTTATCAAACACTTGGTGTGCACAGTCCGTTCTTCCCCCAAAACTCGATTGTTTCAATGGTACTTCAGTTGAGAGAAGATGAAAACTCAATATGAAGGTCACTTACACTCAATTGCTCTATGTGTAGCCCAAATTCTTGATGAAATCGTATTTTTGGAGATGACTATGAGAGGTATATGTAGGGTTTATATAGAGGTGCGATAGGGGAGAGGAATGTGCTTGATGGTGTGGGGTAGTGGATGCAATTGATTTAGGTAGTAGGTAGGAGTAGTTGCTAGGAATTATCGATCATGGGAGGTGTGTAGTGGCTAGGTGGTCTTGTAATGGGGCTGGGTGGTGTGGGTGAGGGAGAATGAGAGAAACCAAAAAATGTGTAGAGGGGAGTTAGGAGGCAGCGTGTCTAAATGCTGAGTGTGTCTGCCCAAGATCTAGGACCCCCGCCCCAGCGGGGGGTGCAAGGTTAAAATAGCCTGCCCCGGCGGGCATGCCCACTGACTTCAAATTTTTGGCCTCAAATTTGGTGATGCAAAATTCTCCTATTTTCCTTGTTTTCTTGCCTGTTGTTGCTCTTACTCACTATTGACCCCTCCTGCAACCATAAACATGCAATATGTTAGATTATTGATGACTTGGAGTATGATTGAGAGTTTCAGCAAAACTTTTACTTGATAATACCTACCTAATGCTTAATAAAAACTACATCCTAACAATTATAAATAAAACTACGAAAAATAACGAAATATTGGGTTGCCTCCCAATTAGCGCTTGATTTTAAGTTGTTCAGCCTGACTACTCCCTGTTTTACTGTGTATCGGCGAGGGTGATGTTGATGACATCCCAGTTTAATTCGCCACCCCAGTAATGCTTTATCCGTTGACCATTGACCTTGAACGTCTCTAATGGATTACGACTGTAGAGTTCAACGGCACCATGAGGGAATACTCGCTTTATAGTGAATGGTCCTGACCATCTCGACTTAAGCTTTCCTGGGAACAATCGCAGCTGTGAGTTGAACAAGAGGACTGATTGACCCGGCTCGAATGTTCGATGCACAAGTTTCTGATCGTGCCATCTTTTAACCTTTTCTTTGTATAGCTTGGCGTTCTCGTATGCTTGAGTTGGAATTCGTCGAGCTCATTTAGTTGGAGCAGCCTCTTTTCTCCTACAGCGGATTGATCAAAGTTCAATTTCTGAATTGCCCAGTAGGCCTTGTGCTGTAGCTCTACCGGTAAGTGACATAGAGGAGTTGATATGGTGACATCCCGATTGGTGTTTTGTATGCAGTCCGGTAAGCCCATATTGCGTCATCCAACCGAAGTGACCAATCTTTTCGACTCAGATTTACGACTTTCTCCAATATCTTCTTAACTTCTCTGTTTGATACCTTAGCCTGTCCATTTATTTGAGGGTGATACGCTGTAGCCACCTCGTGGTTAACCCCATACTTGGCCAAAAGAGTTGTAAAAGACTTATTGCAGACGTGACTACCTTCGTCACTGATTATTGCTCTTGGTGTGCCAAACCTCATGAAAATGTTTTTCTGTAGGAATTTAAGGGCCACCTTTGCATCGTTGGACGGTAGTGCTGCAGCTCCAACCCATTTCAAGACGTAATCCACCGCGAGTATAATATACTGATTGCTCAAAGACGAAGGGAATGGCCCCATGAAATCGATGCCCCATACATCAAAGATTTCCATTTCAAGAATTGTTTGTAGGGGCATCTCATTCCGTTTAGAGATGTTTCCACCCTTTGGCATCTATCACATGTTTTCACAAATTGGTGAGCGTCTTTGAACAATGTCGGCCAATAAAACCCGGCTTGAAGCACTTTTGCCGCGGTGCGCTCACTCCCATAATGTCCCTCATACGCCGATGAGTGGCATTCCTGCAGTATGTTGTGCACTTCACTGTAGGGGATACACCTTCTAATCATCTTGTCGGCACACTGTTTGAATAAATAAGGCTCATCCCACATGTACCACTTGACGTCATGAAGAAACTTCTTTTTCTGTTATCGTGTAAGATCAAGGGGAAGCATGTTGCTCACCAGATAATTCGCAAAGTCTGCATACCAAGGAAACTCTGCATTTAACCCAAATAGTTACTCATCTAGGAATGACTCGTTGATTGCGCATCTATCTTCATCCTTTTTCTCCGGATTTTTCAGCCTTGATAAATGGTCAGCAACTTGATTCTCCGTCCCCTTTCTATCTTTAATTTCTAAATTAAACTCTTGAAGTAGGAGAATCCATCGGATAAGGCGTGGCTTAGCATCTTTTTTCACTATTAGGTACCGAATTGCCGAATGGTCCGTATAGACTATCACCTTAGTCCCGATCAAGTATGCTCGAAATTTGTCAAATGCGTACACTACTGCAAGCAATTCCTTTTCTATGGTAGTGTAATTTATTTGAGTCTTTGTGAGTGTTTTGCTTGCATAGTATATGGCGTGAAACACCTTGTCTCATCTTTGACCCAAAACAGCCCCAACCGCATAGTCACTCGCATCACACATAAGCTCGAATGGCATATTCCAGTCCGGTACGACTATCACGGGGGCTGTAGTTAATTTCTTCTTCAATAATTCAAATGTTAACTTGCATTCTATAGTAAAACTGAAAGTAGCATCCTTCTCTAAAAGACTGCATAGAGGTTTTACAATCTTAGAGAAATCTTTTATGAACCTCCTGTAGAACCCAACATGCCCCAGAAAACTTCTAATACCCTTAACTGAGCTCGGTGGAGGAAGTTTCTCGATCGTATCCAGATTTGCTTTGTTCACCTCCAATCCCTGAGCCGACACCTTATGGCCCAAAATTATGCTTTCTTCAACCATGAAGTGGCATTTTTCCCAGTTGAGTATGAGGTTTGTATCCTTACATCGCTGCAATACCATGACCAGATTCCCTAGGCAAGTATCAAAGCTGTCTCCATAGACTGAGAAATCATCCATGAAGACTTCAACATTTTTTTCCACCATGTCTGAAAAAATGGCCATCATACACCGTTGGAAAGTTGCAGGTTCATTGCATAACCCGAATGACATCCTCCTGAATGCAAATGTGCCTTAAGGGCATGTAAATATTGTCTTCTCTTGATCCTCAGGAGCGATGGCGATCTAGTTATAGCCCGAGTATCCATCCAATAAACAGTAGTACTCATGTCCCGCTAATCTGTCTAATATTTGATCAATAAAGGGGAGCGGGAAATGATCTTTTCGGGTTGCCTTATTCAACCTCCTATAATCGATGCACACCCTCCATCATGTCACTGTTCTTGTTGGAATTAACTCGTTGTCCTCATTCTGTACCACAGTCATTCCCCTCTTTTTTGGTGCACAATGAACCGGACTAACCCATTTACTGTCGGAAATTGGATATATGATACCGGTATCCAATAATTTCAAAATTTCCTTGTTTACCACTTCCTTCATAATTGTGTTAAGTCATCGTTGATGCTCCATCGACGGTCTTGCATCATCCTCCATCAGAATTTTGTGCATGCAAAATGACGTGCTAATTCCCTTTATATCCGCAATCGTCCAACCAATCGCTGATTTGTGAACCCTAAGCACCTATAGCAACTTTTCTTACTGCAATTCGTTAAGTGCAGCAGAAATAATTATAGGTAAAGAATTTGAATTGCCTAAGTACGCATACCTGAGATGTTTAGGGAGTGGTTTAAGTTCCAATGTTGGTGGCTCCTCCAAAGACGATTTCAGTTTTTCTGCAGCTATATCCTCAGTGGGGCAAAGGTTCAAACGGTGCTCTAAATCGGCTAACTCGTGGCAATGAGTCTAGCATCTGTAAGAGGTCCACAAATTCTGGGTCATCCTTTTCTTCATCCCCCAGTAAGGTTGTTTCTAATGGATCAATGACCAAACTCTTGCTCATATCTTCACTGATGATTTGCTCAATTAAACCCATCCGAAAACATTCTTCCTCATCCGTAGGGAATTTCATGGCCTTGAACACATTAAATTTGATTTCTTGATCTTGGACTCTCATAGTAAGTTCTCCTTTTTGCACGTCTATGAGTGTCCTTCCCGTAGCCAAAAAAGGTCTCCCTAGGATAATCTGTATGTTCTTATCCTCCTCGAAATCCAGGATGATAAAGTCCGCAGGAAATATAAACTTATCTAATTTCACCAGAATGTCCTCTACTATACCTCTCGGATATGTGACTGACCTATCCGCCAACTGCAATGAAATATTCGTACGCTTTGGCGAGGGCAAACCCAATTCTGTGTATACTGACAATGGCATGAGGTTCACACTCGCCCCCAAATCACACAAACATTTGTTAAACGACATTTTCTCGATTGTGCATGGGATAGTAAAGCTCCCCGGGTCTTTAAGTTTTGGTGGTAGCTTCTGATGTAACACCGCGCTACACTCCTCTGTTAGTGCCACTGTTTCAAACTCTTCCCATTTCTTTTTCCTAGACAAAATTCCTTTCATAAACTTCGCATAACTCAGCATTTGCTCCAGGGCCTCTGCGAATGGGATGCTAATCTGGAGTTTCTTGAACACGTCTAAAAACCTTGCGAACTACTTATCTGATTTCTGTTTTTGAACCCTCTACTGAAATGGTGGTGGAGGATGAACAATTGGCTTATTATTTAACTTTATTTCCTCGCCCTTGTTACCTTCCACCACGTTACTGTCATCAACTTTTTCCTCCGGTGTCGCTGAATTTCTGCATTATTACCCCCGAGATGTTTTCCACTTCTCAACATAACTGCTTGACATTGCTCATGACTACCCTTCGGATTTCTCTCAGTGTTGCTAGGTAATGTTCCTTGTGGTCTATTATTCAATGCTAACGCCAGCTGTCCAATCTGATTTTCCAAATTCTTGATCGCCATCTCTTGATTTTTCATTATCATTGCTTGATTTTTTATTGTTGCCTCACTGCTAGTTATGAACTTCGACACCATTTCCTCGAAATCTAATTTCCTTTCCTAATGTTGAACCGGTTGTTGGTGACTCTAAAAACCATAGGGATATGATGGTCGTGGAGCTTGAGTTTGCTGGTTATTACTCCATGAGAAGTTTGGGTGGTTCCTATTCCCCTGGTTATAGGTGTTTTGATATGTATTTTGCAGAATTCTGTTGTAGTTACCTATGAACTGGACGGATGCTGGATTTATTGCGCACTGATCTGTAGGATGATCACCCGCACACAATTCACATACTACCACAACCTGCTAAACTTGAGCCCCTATCATAGTATCAAACTTCTTGGACAGTGCAGAAATTTGTGCTCGTATAGCTGTCACCCCATCTACTTCCAAAATCCCATCCGCCTTTGCCTGTGTCATTCTTGTTGTGGGCCACTGGTAGTTATTTGCCGCCATGGTTTCGATCAAATTGTAAGCTTCCTCGTAACTCTTAGCCATGAATGCATCGCCCGACGCTGCATCAATACTGTTTCTGACATTCCCATGTAGTCCATTATAAAATTTGTTCATTTGCAGCCACTTGGGCAATCCATGATGATGGCACTTTCTAAGTAATTCCTTGTAACGCTCCCATGCCCCATATAGCGACTCCCCATTCTGCTGCTCAAACATCGTTATGTCATTCCTCATTTTAGCAGTTTTCGCCGGTGGGAAAAATTTGGCAAGAAATTTCTGCGCCAAGTCTTCCCACGTAGTAATAGACCCCGGCGGCAGAGAATGTAACCAACTCTTTGCCTTGTCCCGTAAAGTGAATAGGAACAAACAAAGTCCCACTTCCTCATCCGACACCCCATTGTACTTGAACGTGTCGCACATTTCCAGAAAACTGATTAAATGCTCATTCGGATCGTCATTTGCCATTCCCCCAAACTGAACTGAATTCTGCATCATCTGAATGGTCTCAGGCTTGATTTCAAAAGTATTCGCAGCTATTGTAGGCCTAGTGATGCTCGACAGCAGATCAGTCACCTTAGGTGTTGCAAAATCTCTCAACGCTTTCTGGTCTTCGGCAGCCATTGTTTCTTCCTTATCAGAATTTTAGAATTTGTTCCTCGTTTTTTCGATCCACTTGCTTAACCTCTGAAATTTCCTTCAATGTCGTCCTCAAAAGGAAGCAAGTCTGGATGTTTGGATCGTGTTTGCATAAACCAATGTCAAAAATCTGAAATAGGAAAAACAAAAACTGTTTAAGTAAAACTGGACTAATTAAATTGATATCATAAAAATTTTAAAATCTAGGCTAAATTGTCCCCGGCAACGGCGCCAAAAAGTTGTTGGGTAAAATCGATACGCACAAAACACGCAAGTGTACGTGGTCAACAAGTAATATAGTAGTGAATAAAGTATCGTTCCCACGAAGACAAATTAGCAAGAATTTTAACTCCACAATTATCAATTTTCTATTAATCCTAATTCTATTAAACTATTCAATTCAATAGTTTTAAATTATAGCAACTAAATTAATAAATAAATAAACTATCACAAAACAATCACTAATATCAAAATCTAGAATTTTAAATAATTAATAGAGAATTAGACTTATGATTTCACCCTGAGCTTCACTCTGATTTTCAAACCTTTATTCCAACTCAATTTAATATCCAAATTTATTAATCAAGAACACGAATGTAATACTAGCCACCTCTCGATGCACTAATACTATATTAACTTAAATCCACAATTAAGATAGAAACAAGTTAAACACATAAATCAACCAACTCACTATATGTCTATATGAACTGCAATTAAAGAAGATTTAAGCTTAAGTTCTCTATCCGATTGCATGTGATGTCAAGCATATCTCTACCTTAACAATAATAAAAAATCTACTATTCACAAAATTCATGACACATGCTATATTAACTAGGTCTAGATTTGAATATCCTCTCTAGATTCTATTCAAATCCACGAAGAATTGTTGATCAAGCAATTCATAAGTTCACGCTAGAATTAACGTAGATAAACTGAAAATATTTTATTGAATTAGAAATCAAAGTTATAGAATCATCGTTTCACCCAAGGATCCATCACAAGTCTAATAAGCGAATTAGTTCATAATGAATGAATTAAAAACTGAATAATCTAATGAATCCATCCTTTCAATTATAAATAAAAGACTAAAGATTAGAAGAATAATGAACACCCTTCACGTAGCCTAGAATTGTAACCGTCACGATAATCTCTTCAAATTACTCCTCCAAAGCTCGTACTTGAATCCTGGAATTTTTCTCTGAATTATGCTTGTTGTGTTCTGTGATTTGTTGTTTGTAACGTAATAATAATCATCCCCCTATGTTCTGGCCGAAAAAACTTCCTTTGTAGAGTCCAAGCGCCTCATCCAAATACCACAAACCAAGTCCCAACAGAGTTCAAGGCTAACCAGGAGACTCTAGGAATCGAGACCCCCGCCATGGCGGGGGGTACAAGCCTTATAAGGCCCTCCCCGGCGGGCATGCCCACTGCTAAAGGAATTTTGCAACTTCATGCGTTTTTCCACTTTCGCTCCAAAACTCCGTCTTTCTTCACCACTTGCCTCCATGACCACCCTACATATAAAATAACATGAAATGAGTGAAAACGAACACAAAACAATAAGATAACCATGAATTTAAACTTGAAATGAACATCGATTCGTGTATCTGAAATCCACTTATCAATATACAGATAAATGTGCTTGAGTGCTTTGTTTGAAAGTAATGCTAATACAAAGGGTTTGACTTGTATAAAAGTTCAATTTTGAGCAAAATATAAAAAAATGATGTTTTGAAAACAGGTTTTTAAACCCTTATGCTCACATAGTAATTGAGGCATTTGATACTTTCATTTTATTCCGTATTCGGCTTATCCTTATTTTATTTTCGAGATGCAAAGCATCTTTGACAAAATAATATATATAAGTGTCGGGCATCTTATGGGCATGAAAGCCATCGAAGTGACCCGAGCACCACAAACCACAATTTGATTATGTTAGGGCCTTAAATCTGTATCCCCACTTTAAGGCCCAGTGTTACATTTACAAGAGGATGCAAGCTATCTATACAACTCAAATATGTCCATCATGGGAATCGGATCTAGATCCATGGATTTAATCATAGATCCCATGATTCCTAGGCTAACCGGATATCATTGAGAAGCTTGCACAACAAATATTGAAATAAACTGCAGAATAGAATCTAGACGTTGTAAAACAAAATATTCATCAGTTAAATCCTTATATGCATTTATCCAAGCTTCCCGTTTCCTTTAGATATAGATCTAAGGTCACGTATCACTTAATATTTACAAAACTAGAAAGAAAACCATATTTAAATAAATCTTAGCCATTATAGCTCAGCGGTTCCAGTTTTATAACTTTTGAACCTGTTAAGAGTTAGATATGGATAGATTTAGATAAATATAGTCCATAAATTTTAAATATTACAACTTTATATTGAATGAATAGTTAAAACTGATATTTAATCACAGTAAATAATTAACATATATATATATATATATATATATATATCACTACAAAAAATGGGGCTTCAGCAACAACCGATTTTCGTTGCTAAATGTGCCAAATTTCGTTGCAAAAGGGTTTTGGCAACGACTTTACTGTCGTTGCGTCTTTCGTTGCGCAATGAGCGTTGCTAATTGTTTCGCAACAAACGTTTTTTTTTCGTTGCCGAAAGTAATACATTTTGCAACGAAATTTGGCTTTCGTACAGTGACATCGATCCTTTAGCAACAAAATGTATTGTTACAAAATAATTAAAATGTCGTTGTTAAAACCCCCATTTCGTTGCAAAAGCCTGCTAATTGGCAACGAAATGAAGTCTTTTTTTTGCAACGACCATGCATTTTCGTTGCAATTGACACCATTTTGCAACGACATTTTTCGTTGTAGTAAATTATGAAAATTATTGCCTAAGCTTGTTTTCGTTGCGGAATATAAACTTTTTAGCAACGATTTTCGTTGCTGATTATATTATTTGGCAACGACATTATGCTGAATCAGTAACGAAAATGTTTGTTGCTGGTTATTTTTCAATAGCAACGAAAGTCGTCGATTAGCAACGACATTATATGTTGTTGTTTCTTTATATATGCAACGAAAAGTTGATATGATTTGCAACAATAAAAAATGTTGCCTTTTATTTTAATATTAGCAACAATATCCTCTTCGTTATTATTAAGTTAATTTTTTATTACCAAATATAAAGTTTTTAATGCCATTAGCAACGAAAATTTGTTACTAAATGTATAAAAAATTGTTGCTATATTAAAACTTATTCAATGCTTTGGTAACGAATTATATTATTGCCAAATCAAAATTTAACATTCTTTTTGTGTACCTAGCTGGCTCAACGTCCCCATAGCAAATAATGGCAAAAATACAAAAAACTAAAATATTATTAACTTAATAAAATCATCCACTACATAATCATTCATTATCTTTACAATTAACCATCTAAAGCTACCACGGTTCTTCAATCAAAGTATATATCTACATATATAGTGAGAGTACACTTCATAATTTTGTCCCTTGTCTTTCGTAAACGTAGCACGAAAATTTGATACCCAGTATTGTAAAGCAGGTCGTAGAAACAGTCTTCCTGCACATATTTAAAAATAATAGCAAGTCAGGAAAATGAAGCAAATAGGTCACCAGATGCACTTAGTGCCAAAATCAATACACAAAGACAATAGAGTTGCTACGTGGTACTAATGTACACCGTATTGCTCATAAGCAGAAAAAGACAAATAAGAAATCACAATATCATTTGCTACAAATCCAAATAGAAAAAGAACCTTCAATGCGACTATATGATTGCTCTGTTACTAGAAAAAATTGGAATCTTAATCGGCCATTTCATGAACCTTTAGCACATTCGTAACAGTTTCCTTATCTTTATCCCTACTCTGCAGTGTTATTGGGTCATTTGCAAAATAGATATTCAATTTTTTCACTATGTACCCAACAGGTTCCTTATATTGATTCCTTAAATAATGAAATTTACAATTTAAAATTTATAAGTTAAAAGTTAAAAGTTAAAATTTTCAATAGCCAAAATATCAAATTAATAATAATCTTATAATTTATAAGAGAGTATAATTTATCAATTATATTTCACTGTAAAATAATGTTTATTTTATTTTATATTTTAAGTAATTTATGAAGTGAGTATTGAATGGATTGTAGTTGCAAATGTACATAAGATTAATATTAACTTTTAAAAAGTTAATTTGTGATATTTTTAAATTTAAATTTAATATAATTCATTTAAAATTTGAAAATAATAAATTTTATAATTATTATTACGTTTATAATATTTATAATTATATTAACATAAATTAAATAAATTTATATCAGTTTTAAATTTGAATATGTTTGAAATTAATTTTTAAAATATAAGTTAATATTAAGTTTATAATTTGAAAATAAAGTTGTAAAAAATGTCAAGATGTGTATGATTAATGAGTAGTCCACTTAAATGAGGGTGTGAACCGTCATTTTGTATATATAGAGAATGGTCTTTTGACTCCCTCATTCTGGGGAATAAAATCCTATATAAGGATTAAAATAGAGAGTCAAACAAGAATAAAGAAGTTGTTGGATAATTATTTGTTAATGCATTCTTTAAAATTGGGGATAAAGAGTTAATTAGAAAAACTATTGTTAATGCTCTTAGTGCGACTATAAATGTTGACATATACATATACTTTTGCAACATAACGAGCTAGACAATTGTGTATGAGTTTGCGACAACTGCCCTAATATATATCAGGAAGCAATCAATTTTTGGTTGATAATTTTATTTATATACGGCTTTAGTGAAGACAAACCAGCTTAACCTCAGACTTCATATCGGAATCTTTACCACACTAACTGTTACAAATTGAACTTTTCAAATAAAGTTTGGGAACTTTTTTAGTAATTTTATTTAAGATAATATATAGATGTAGCACAAGCACACATGTCAAGTACTGACTTACTCTACCATATGTAGTAGATTAAGCAAAGATGAATTTAAGCTAAGAAACAAACAAACTTCTGAAAATTTATTGTAGACTGCAAGAAATTAAAAACTATTGTAAATAAATAAAGTTACCTTATATTGTCATGATTAGTGTAGTTATCTACATATGAAAGATCCCCGACAAACAACACATCTTTTCCTTACGTTGGATTTAGCTCATAATGGTTAAGTGTCTGATTCGAATCATAACTCTGACCAAGATCCCCTGCAATAAAATTATTAATAAAGTGAATAAAAGGTATATAGACAACAAAAAATGTCATATAGATTCATGATGTTACATCGCAACTGTGTTTCCCCTTTTGAGATTCATCTAAACATGCAAAAAACTCTAGCAATTAGTCTAATTAAAATTTCTTCTTATTTGGTACTTCTTTATTAAGTCCATATGTCCAAGGTATTACACTATATTCACATTTATTCAATTCAACTCTTTCAAAGGCATAAAGTAAAAAAGCTTGGAATTCGCCATCAGGACAGAAGATTATTGAACAAATGTCAAAACTTAATTCATTAGCCCTTCTTTGGAATGCTAATATAGGAATGCTAATACTACAGGAGTGATGAACCAGAAAGTTAGCAGAGAATGTCCAATCCCAACTTTGTAGTAATACTTAGTATCAAACTGCCAAAAAGAAGTAACTAATTAGTATTAATACTTGATCACATTCATCAGTTTTGAGAGAAATCCTCATAATTCCAAAAATATTTCATACCAAGAAGCTCAAAAGTCGAAACTATCCATATTAAAATGAACCATGAATATAAGGAAATCACGGGAAAGCCAGAACATCCAAAATAACATAAATTTACCTTCAAATTATTAATGGTGTAGTGATGGATGTACCGAGAAGTATAATTATAGTATTTATAGGTTGTAACCTTACCCTATGCCTTTTTGCTGTGATTGCTAAGATTTGAAATTTCCCCATTCTGTGCTAATAACCTAAAAGTTAAAACAGTCATTAATCATTACTAATTAGATCTTATTTCTTGTATGAGATAACTAGGAATTAGTACTACTATCAAATTACTAACCATTTCTCCAGATTCAGGGGATGGACCATGCCATTTGGGAACTTCTTGAGGTGGTTCTATGTAAGCAGCATTGGTGGTCATACCTAGAGTAATTGCTGCTATGCTCTCATTATTGTAGTATCTACCTCCAGCCAAATCTGCGATGGTATCATCAACCTGCACAAGCGCACAGCTGTATGAACTTTTTTCAGTGAGGTTAGTTAAGTTAGTTTGATGAACTTGTTTCAATAAGGAGAGGAATCCTCTTAATGAAATTGAGAAAATGTTTAGGATAACTATGACAAGTACAATGCTAATAATCAAATTCTCACCTCTGCATCATCCTCCTGATTTACCCAAACGAACTGTACCTTGTGTTGTAATGGGCTCCCTACAGATAGACGAGCAATAATAAGGACTACTACTGAACAGCCTATGCAAGCTAATAACAATTGCACTGTAAATGCTTTACCATCTTTAACCAATCCCATAAGAACTGGCAAACAATCTTCAAGAGCCTGAATAAGATCTCCCAATGTTGAACCCCCTTGCAGATCATGGCAGATGTCAATTTAGGCCATATTAGTAAAAATTGAGACTCTAGGTTTTAGAACAAACCGTGTTGAGTAGCACGTCTTCTCCTTGTTCTTGTGATTGTTGGACCTTCTTGACCAGCCATTACAACTATTCAGGTTCTAAGAGCTGAGAGGCGTTCCACCAAACTCTTGGACAAGTGGTCACCTAACGACTGAGAAAAATCCACAGGCTTTAGAATCTGTAAGCCAGGAACAAAGATACCCAGGTTTTCCACAACTTGATTTTCCGAAAGCGACGTTAGTGGATAACTATAGGCTTCTAAACTGTGAGTCATGACCTGTCTTTCCCACTGATTTGGCCTAGGTGATTCTTCAGATTTGATTCCACTAAATTGAAACAATGATTCCAAATTGTTCCCAGCATCCCATGAGAAGCTACTACCATTTTCCACCATGTTGTTCAACTGAAATCTGGCAGTAGCACTGTTGTTTACGTTTGAACTATTACTTGAACTTTCCTTGCCTTTATTGAACAAGAATGAACTCATTGTGGAAACAGAATTATCTGAAAATTCTGTTTTTGCCATGCCTCGGAGGTCAAAATTTGTTAAATTTGGCATTGAAATGAACCCAGAGTTGGGTTTGGCTTCAAATTAATTTTGGTCATAGGAGGATCTTTGAGTTTGCTCATATTCCACCAAAAATAGGAATTGTATCCAGTCAGATCAATTCTTGCTTGGAATTCGAGTAAGAACAAAGGATCAAAGTCTGGTTTGCTCATGAAATGCTCCCCTGAAGCTTCTATTAATACTCTAGTACCGTAACTGTTGTAACATCTTCTGTTCACATCATGAAATGGTTGCTCTGTTTCAGCTGAAGTTAATGCAGTTTCATTAGTTTGTGGCAGTGAACCTTTATATGCAAATTCTTCTCACTGTTGGCTCTAACTTCTGTTTCACTTAATGGCTTGTGGGTGTTGGGATCAATACCTTGCTTCATTAGCTTCTTCTTCAAACATGAGTTCCAGAAATTCTTTATCTCATTATCTGTTCTTCCGGGTAATTGTACTGCGATTTAAGCCCACCTGAAATTAATGAACACCCACTTCCAATTTTCCACAAAAAATTCAAACTTTAATTATTATTCATCAATATTTGATCAATTCTTACCTGTTTCCAAGAACTTGGTTGAGACCAAGTATGAGATCCTCCTCCTGTTGTGAGAACATTCCTCTCTTAAGATCAGGCCTCAAGTAGTTTATCCATCTCAGTCTACAACTCTTTCCACACCTTTGCAAACCTGCATGAACAATAACAATTAGACTGACATCAGTGCTACATATATACAATCATAGCTATAGCTAGCTCTAGCTATACAACTGAGAAAATGTGAAGCAAGGGTAAGTTTTACCAGCTAATTTAGGAACAGAGCTCCAGCAACCGACACCAAATCTAGTAATGTAATTGAACAGTTTCTCATCCTCTTCGGGTGACCATAGACCTTTCCTCAACTTTTGCTTTATGCAACAAGAGTGGCTACCCATTAGTGATCAAAGAAGTTGTTATATATAACTTCAGTTAACAGCAATGGTTAGGTTTGACTGGTTCTGTTGTAGCAGGTGGTTTGGACAGCTGGTCTGGTACTGCTGCAGTTGAATGCTGTCTGTTTGCTGGTCCACTGTTGCTGCTGGTTCAGTTTTTTTTGCTTTGGGCGAGAGCTTGGTTGGTGTAGGGGTGCTGCTGTTGTTGGTTCTGTCATGCTGTAGTTGTTTATTGTAATAGTTTGTGGGGCGTAGTGTCGTAATCTTCTATAGTCATGACATCATAGGGCATGTCCTATGATGTTTATGCTATATTCTGATTGGGGTTGCCCATGTATTTTGTACTTTCCTTTTTTATTTTAATACAGCTTAAAATTTAGCAAAAAAATGGTGTGATAGCTCCAATGTTTCAGGTTGGGAGATTATATATATATATTAGGTATAAATATCCTAATCATTTAGCTAACATTGGTATGAATAGTAGTAGAGAATACAAGCCTGACCTCTTCATGGACCCAAACCAAATCAGCAAGAAACTTCTTGTATTCGTCAGGAACTGACTTAATTAGATCTGTCCAAAACAATCCAACTCTCGCTCATAACCTAAATGCAACTAAAATTATGCTGATCAATACAAAGGACATAAATAAAGTAGACGATATATCATAAAACACCCATTTGATTGAGGGGGAAAAAAATTCAAACACAATAACCTTTTTGGAAAATAAGCATTATTGTAATCATATATGAATATTCAACAGAACAATTCAATCACGAAACTAATTCAAAAGTGATTCATTCTGTAATCATAGTAACCAAAGTCGGAAGAAAAAAGGGAGAAAACACTACCATGCTAATCAAAAGTTCAAACACAAAACCAACAAATTAACTTGAATGAGTAGGAACAATTGAAACCCATACTTCTTGAACAACAACTTATTTCAAAGTAAAAACTCCCACTCCAATTTCATAATCCATACTCATAGCAATCAAGGTATAATCTTACAATAAACTAGAGCCCATAGAAATAATATTCCCTTTGTTCCACGATAAAGAGACCATGTTACAACCTTTTTTTTGTTCAGAAAGGATAGTCTAATATTCTTTGATGATAGTATAAAACGACCCAATATCTTTTGGTTTACCATCATAACTCCATTATTATGTAATCAGTACTTACTAAAGTTAACTGGGACAAAAATATATCTTTGTAAATGGAAAAGAGGGAGTATAATAACAAGCCATATCCAAGAATCAATAACTAATGCTACTAAAGATTAAACAATACCTAATCATGTAGCATCCACTCAATTCAACTAGTAAATATCAATAGTTCCATAAACTACATTTGGAATTCAATTTAAACTATTCCAAGGTCTTATTGTAAAATTCCAAAATTGTAGCCTAATTAAAAAATACGATATTTTGTTCCTTAAGGTCTCAAATAACAAAAACCTAATAATAATAAATAAATAACAACAAAACAAACTCAATTCAAACACTCACTCGATCAATTGGCCTTAGCATCAGGCATTGGGAAAAGCCCAGCTTCGGCAGCCCCACGAGGCGGTGAAAACCCTAAAAACTTATGCAAATTGGTGCGAATACTAATCGAAGACAAAAAGTACAAAAAAGCCATCGAACAATCCGTTGGATCGTCTCCCTGTAACCCTTTATGGCTCATTTTCTGCACAATTCGTATCGGCGCAAAGGGCAATTTCGCCACAGCTTTGTCCTCAAACAAATTATTGAGAAACCCAAATACCAAAAACAGAACTAGGGCAACAACGGCCCCAGATTTGAACTTAAATAGAGACAGATCACGACTGGATTCCTTGAGACTAGTTTCGACGCGGTCAATTTTCTTGGTTTTGGATTTTTTTAGGGAGATTTTGGGGTCGACGTTTGGATCTGTTTTCATTGTTTCAAGTTTCTTGGAGGCTTTGTCAATGGTGGATTTGAGGGATTTGTAGGAATTGGTCCGGTAGATTAATAGCTTCGCAGACTACCGCTGTGCAGACGCCACTGAAGGGTTGGGTTGGGTTGGGTTGGGTTGGAGACAACTATATTAGGAGAAACAACGGGGAAAAAATCGGATCCGGCAGAATTGTCTAAATTATATTCAACTTTTTTTTAGTTATATCTATTTTGTTCAAATTTTATTGGTTCTCTTAATCAAATTAATTAATTTAAGAATAAATTTTACAAATAAATAAAATTTATTTTGTTTTTAAAAAAAGTTAAAACTTTAACTTTTTTTTAAAAAGATTTTATTTTTAAACAAATATTTTTAAAAAAATAAAAATATCAACTACTGTCGTTGGGAGTGAAGGCTCTCACACTTAATTTAGGAAAACTACTGAACGCCATTTAAAATGGCGTTGAAATTTTGGAATTTTTTTTTTTCTAAAAATTAGAAAGGCAGCCAACACACTTTAAAAAATATTTTTTTCAAAAACGAATTTTAAAAAAAATTATCTTAAATTTTTTTAAAACGATTTTAATTTTTTAAAGAAATTTGAAAAAAATAAAAATATGATCCAATGTCAAATTAACTGGCATTTTAAATTTTTTTTATAAAGCAAATTTGTAAAAAAGAACAGTAAGATGCAACATCACTTTAACTGACGTTGGAATCTTTTTTTTATTTCTTTGATCTCTTGTACTTGTTTACAAACATCAATATTTTTTTATATTTATTCTCTGTTATTGGCGTTGGAAATGAAGGAGTATATAAGATTTTAGCTATAAAAACATAAAAATAAAAATTCTAACGCCAATTAAAGTGACGTTGCATCTTACTCTTCTTTTTTATAAATTCGTTTTTTTTTTAAATTTTTTTTTAATAAAATAGGGATAAAATTGATATTACATTAATATGGGTCAAACTAACTTATTAGGAATGACATATAAGTCATTTTTAAATAACTTTATTCTGTTTTAGTTCATAAAACATAATAAATTTTTCTTCATCTTTTATGTTTTCTCTTAGAACTGATAATATTATAATTTAATTTTATAATATATTTGGAAAAAAGGTAAAAAGAGAACTAGGAATAGCTAGGGGTATATCATTACTATTCTTCTTTTTATGTTTTATTTTTGAACTTAAAAATATGTTCATGATTTAAGTTGCTCCCTCCTTTTAAGAATAAAAGTTCTTATTATTTTATGTAATCTTAAGTTAAATATTTACTTATATTAAATAATCTATTTTTTTACAATAATTTGTGCGTAATATCCTTAGAATTAAATGTCATATTTTTATTATTTATAAATATTTATATAATATCAATAGTCATGTATAAAAAATATGCAATTAGATGAAAATTTAAATATGAATAATTTTATCATTTGATATTTTTTTTAAATTTGCATAAAATCAATCATCACATTCATTCTCGGAGTGAGAGAGTACTTGTAAGTATATCCTACTTCTATCTAAAAATAGGAAACATTGGGAAGTATAGATATAATAATCAGGTTTGATGAGGTAGAGTTTATTTGGGTCAGAGGTCCGGAATTAACATGATTGGCAATCGGTTGTCACATGTACTATTTTAACAACCATAATCTATACCTTTGATCGCAATATTGGATGACACGGATTGAAATAAATTTCTCCATGTCGCTACACGCTGTAGCGACATGAGAAGTTACTCATTTGCTCATGTGCTACACTGTCTATCGCTATAAGTTATGGTGGTAGTTTAGTTAACTAATAGATTAGAATGGCTCAATGGTAGCTTAATGGCCCAATAACCCATAGATCTTAGGTTCGAAACCTAGCTGTGATATTTTTGCTTCTTATGTTATATTTTTTGTGTATTAGATAAATTTTATTACTATATATATATATATATATATATATATATATATATATATATATATATAGGGAGAGGATCAAGAGTAGAACTCTTAAGTAGTAGAACTCCCTTAAATAATAGAATTGTATCAAAACGACGTAGTTTTGATAAGACGCGGTGGCATTTTTGTAAATACGCGGTGGCATGGTATTTACAAAAATGTCACCGCGTCTTATCAAAACTACGTCGTTTTGATACAATTCAATTATTTAAGGGAGTTCTACTATTTAAGAGTTCTACTATTGATCCTTTCTGATATATATATATATAAATATATATATATATATATATATATATATATATAAATATTTATAAACAAATATTCATATAAAATATTTATAAACAAATATTCATATAAATTTATCTTTAAAAGTTATACATTTATCTCTGTTTTGGCCTTATGAACTCGTATTGTCTTAGAGTCTGAGTTTCACTGTTTGTCATGTTGAGTTCCCTTTCTTGACATTTTGTATCGATATGGGGAATGCCCCTAAATATATGTATCTCTTTTCTTTTATATACATTTAAATTTAGCAAAAAATAAATTAAATAATATGGAACAACTTATAAGTACAATTTATACAACTTATATGTACAATTTATATTAGTAAATTTTAATTGATTTTTATGATTAATTATGAATGATGATGTATTTGATATGTCTCCCATTTATAATATGTATTTTTACAACTTTAAATGGTTGTGATTTGTTAGTAATTGGTCAATAGTTTTTTATTTTTACTTTTTATAAATAAATTGAATAAATTGTTTATTAGGTGATTGATATTCGAATTCGGATATTTAAATAATTTTTTTATTCGAATAAAAAATGGAAACGAATATGTTCCACATTTGGACATAATTTTTAAATACTAAATACGAATATTTTTTGACAATTCTGAGCCCCTTTCTATTCAAAAATTTGGATTTTGAACCCCCAGACGCCATATGTATGTTGATCTGCTGACGTGACACACGTTGCGCTTACGTGGCACACGTGGCAGGTCTGACGTGATATTTAATATTATAAATTGACAAGTGTCCGCTGCTAACGTGACGGGTCTTTTGAATTTTTTCCAAAAATTGCTTCTACATAGATTCAAACCTATAACCTTTCATTTGAAACTTTGGTCATTTAACCGCTGGAGTAACACAAGTTATCTATTAATATCTTACAAGGATTAATATTTATATCAAAACATGAGATTTTCCCCATATATTCCTTTCTTCTCCTTCATTACATACCATTAATATAATCTCAGGAAGATATATAATAATAATAATAATAATAATAATAATAATAATAATAATAATAATAATAATAATAATAATAAAAATAATAATAATAATAATAATAATAATAATAATAATAATAAAAATAAAAATAAAATAGGACCGTGGCTATTTACAATGTTACTAAAAAAATAAAAGTTCATTGGTTTTCAATGTATACATAAAAGTTACTTCATGCATACATAACATATGATACATATATATATATATATATATATATATATATATATATATATATATATATATGTATATATATATATGGTTATACGTTTTATAATTTGTACAACAATTTATGCATGAAATACAAATATATTATCTTATAATAATAACACACTAATTTGTCGTTTTATTCTGTGATATATAAGATCGTTAGTATGGAAAGACATGTTTGACTTATTTTTTTTCTCCTTTTTCCACAAGCGCTAATTATTATATCAATTCTTTTTTTTAACAAAATAAAAAAGTAGTAGATTTTCGGGAAACAATAGCATTAATTATTCCTTATTTTAAATGTCTAATATTAAAAAACTAATTAATTAACTTGGCTATTAATTTACGTTATAATCTTCTATATATTGATAATGTATGATCATCGATATGTCATTTAATTATTTCATTACCAATTTCCATAAAAAAAAGTGTTCGATCGCCCATTAATTATTTGCTGCAAAAGAAGAAGATAATTGAAAAGAATAACTTATACTATATTCCAAGGCAAAATAAATAAATTAAAGAACAAGTAAGATAAATATCATAATTTTGCAAGTATTTGACATATATAAGTAGAAATTATAGTGTTATTATTATTATTTATTATTTATTTTTATTTTTATTATTTTTATTGCTATTGTTATTATTATTATTTTTATTGTTATTGTGTTATTATTTTTATTATTATTATTATTATTATTATTATTATTATTATTATTATTATTGTAGTATATAATTTCTTGAGATTATATTAATGGTATGTAGTGAAGGAAAATAAAGGAATATATGAGGAAAATCTCATATTTAAATATAAATATTAATCCTTGCAAGATATTAACAGATAACTTATGTTGCTCCAGCGGTCAAATGACCAAAGTTCCAAATGATAGGTCACAGGTTCGAATATGTTTTACATTTGGACATAATTTTTAAATACTAAATACGAATATTTTTTGACAACTCTCCGAATACCGAATATGCAAAATATGCAACGAAAATAAAAATTATTGCCAATGAATGTGGTCCATATTAGACAACGAAATATAACAACAAAAAAACTTTCGTTGCCCACGATGAGGAGAAATCAAGTGATTAGAAGTTTTGCAACAAATTTCTAACAAATTTTGTTTTCAAATTTTGCAACGGCTTATGAATTTCGTTACAAAAAGTGAAAGCTTGACACAATCTGCAACGAATGACAAATTTTGTTGCTAAACATACACTTTTAGCAACGTATAAGTCGTTGCTTGAAAAATTGTTGCTAAAGCCCCATTTTTAGCAACAAAAGAACTTTCGTTGCCCACGATGACGAAAAATCAAGTGGCCGAAAATTTTGCAACGAATTTCTAACGAAATTTTTTCCCGCCAATGAATTAGCAACGAAATTTTGCAACGACTTATGAATTTCGTTGCAAAAAGTGAAAGCTTGACACAATCTGCAACGAAGGACAAATTTCGTTGCTAAACATATACTTTTACCAACGACTTATAAAGTCGTTGCCCGAAAAATCGTTGCTAAAGGCCTGTTTTTTGTAGTGTGTGTGTGTGTGTGTGTGTGTGTGTGTATTAAAGTAAGTAAAAGCTTCAGATCTGAAAGGATCTTACAGTGTGTAGCGAGGAGGGCTTTAGACTGCTTTTGAAACTTAAAAGCAAAGTTTCCATCGGTTAAAACTTGATATGTTGTAATATATATGTATAAAAGTATTTACAAAGAAGAATATTGCAGTTTAGGACACTATGGGTGTGGTTAAGAGCTGAAATGGGCGGAATTCCCTCTCTTTTTTTTAAAAAATGGTTGATGGGGGGTGGGGTCTATTTATAGACCAAATCAGCCGCGGGTCTACCTGCAGCTGACTCGGATGGGCCCGACCCTGTGGCTCCATTTGTCTCGAAGTACGTGAACTTCGACCAATGCTTTGTTTGCTTGAACTTTCATAACTTTCAATCTGGGAATCTGATGGAGGCGTGATATACCATTCCGGAAAGCTCTTTCCGAGAGCTATGCAATGTCATATGACTTTCCTTTTTCTGAATTTTGGAAGATGGGTCCATGATCGAAATGGCATCTTCGGGTCTTTGCAGACAGTCTGTTGAGCTGTTTTACGTAGTTTGCTCTCGTAAATGCTGTAATGGTTCTTTCTGACCCTATTTATAGCTTTATTAGGGTTTTTAAAGTTGACTTGTTAAAATGACAATTTTGCCCTTTCGGGGGTTGTCTCCAAGGTTGACGGGGCTTTTAGATGTCCTTCGGGGTTGTCTCTAGGGTTTGATTTCTGCCAACTTTTCTTTTCCTTGTGGGGTTGATCTCCAAGGTTGATTTGATGTTCCACAGGGATGTATACGTAGTTATAATTGATGTTATGGTCCTCCAGGGTTATCTCTGGAGTGTAAAAAAGATGTTTTTACCCTCCTGCATAGTTAATAACAAGAAAATGAAATTCCGAGATGCTACAATATATGCAATATGTTATTAGTACTTAAAGAAACTTTGGTTCCTACTACAGGTATATGTCCTTTTATAAGGTCCTAATTATGAAACATTTGAACCATTGGAGCAATTGAAAACTGTTAAACATGATTCCTTTATCCTCAATTTCTATCAAATTCCTCCCTTTCTTTTTGATTGATGTCAGAGGAGGATAAAAATTATGATATGGTTGATCATGTGTTATATGGAATATGTTTGAGCATATGTTATGTGGATATGATATAAGGTACATGAAGCTAGAAACTTTGGGTTCATATTGGATATCTCTTGACTAATCTCATTCTTCATTTTATTATGTCAAAAATATTTTAATATATTCATTATTTTAGGGGGAGCCATAATTATTTTGTTTTCATCATCAAAAATGGGGAGAATGTTGACTTGGTCATATTCTAACCTGTTGTAATGATGACTTTCTTATTATACTAAAATGTTTACTCGTGCATTTACAAGATATTAAGTGAGACAAACAAAAGATTTCTTGAAGTCTTTGTGTATAAAGGATTGAAGGTATGAAGGCTTGAAGATATGATTGAATCATTAGAAAATCAATGTAAGATCTTAACTTTAATTATATCTCAATCAAGGCTCTATAATTTACATTGATTTCCTAATGACTCATCATATCTTCAAGCCTTTATTCCTTCAATCTTTTATACACCAAGACTTCAAGAAATCTTTTGTTTGTCTCACTTAATATCTTGTAAATGCATTAGTAAACATTTTAGTACAATAAGAAAGCAATCACCAAAACTTAAGGTTGGAATATGACCAAGTCAACATTATCCCCCTTTTTGATGATGACAACACAATAATTATGACTCCTTCTAAAACCATGCATATATTAAAATATTCTTGACATAATAAAATAAAGAATGAGATTAGTCAAGAGATATTCAATATGAACCCAAAGCTTCCAACTTCCTATACCTCATAAGTACTCAAAGTTTGTGGGAACTTTTCTAGTAAAGGAATTTAATTGTAAATGAAGCTGATTCATAAAAGTGTCTCCAATACTAGTTGGTATTGAACGTGTATTAGGCCACTAGAATTGTAAGAACCGTGAATTTCATGAATAAATAATTGTAACAATTCGAAATTTTAAATTGTAATATTAAATATTTATTGAATTATATAAATATTTATTTGATGTGTTTACTGTTGAAATTGATGAAATAAATATTTTATTGATGTGATTATTATTAGTAAATATTTATGAATTAAATTTATTTGATAATATTCTAAATTAAATTAATTTGTAATTTAGAGAGTTGTAATATAATATGAGAGGTTATATTGTTGTTGAATTTAATAATTTAAATTGGTGTGTTGTTATAATTTTGTGATAATTGTTTAAGAGGAATATTTATTTAAAATATAGTATGTGTAATTAATTTATTTGGTTAATGTTGGATATGGAAATCCAAATAAATACTGTAAGACCCCGAATTTTATGAAATAAAAGTATTCAATTTTTCTATTTAGTAAATGGTTAAATTGATAAAAAGTTAAAGTTAAGGGTGATATATGAATTTTTTTCAAAAATAAGCAAGTGGTTATAAAATATTCATTGTTGTCGGGGAATATTCGCTTGGTCGTGGAATATTCTTACTGTCGGAGAATATTTGTACGACGGCGCAATCTTGTGTGGGCCCCATAACGGAAAGCGATTGGATGAAGAAAACGACAAAAACAAGTTGTTTATAAATACTGTTGGAATACCCGGTGGTTAAAACACAGTAATACGCGTTGTTGCACAGTAGCACACGATATTGCACAAATTATTGATTCTTACGTAAGAAGGCACTACTCAATAATTGTTACAGTAATTACTGTTCAATATCGTATTTTATTGATTCAATAATTGCTGCGTTGATATTTTATATTACTGTTGTTTTAATAGTTGTCACTACATAGTATTTTCTATTATCGGAACAATAATTCATATTATCTGAATAATATTATTAGATAATATTATTGGCAATGTCTAGAAAGTTCTGTCTAAGGAGAGGTTTGGTCATCTAATTGCGCGCCAATAAGGAGAGATCCTTATTGGAAAGCCCCCTCTTTCCTGGGAATTGCCTGGTTGCCGGTACTGTGATTCTGTAATATTATTTGTGAATAATTAATTATTGATTTATATGATGAGGAAAATATTGATTTTATGTGGATATAGATGGAGAAAATTTTTAAATGTGACAATTGTTGAAAATTAATATTTTATCTTTTTCTGATAAAATAATTCATTTAAATATATTATTTTAATAATATATTAATGGTGATATTTTTACAATGAATGTGGGATATATGAATAAATGAGGAGGAAGAGTATTTTTGTTGGATTAAATGTTTAACACATGTTTTGTGTGTTGGTGGACACAATTCTTGACCGAAAATGTATTATAGACTGTAAAATCGTCCGTTTATGGATTTCGGTCAATTTCTGTTTGGAATTTGGAAAAACTTTCTTCTGTAAAGTTGTAGAGAATTAAATTTTCTATGGAAAGGGCGTGAGGTTTGAATTTTTCTGATAAAAAGAATATTTATTATGAATTATTGAAGTTCCGGATTATTGAGTCTGAATTGATTTTGTAACAAAAATTGTTTAAAACATGTTTTTCATTTTTGGTGCATTTGTGTGAAAAATGTGTTTTTGATGTGGCGGGCTAAGGAAAATTTGGTTATAAATATATTATTATATTCAATTTTCTGCTTTAGTGTTCTAAACATTTTCCTATAAATAGGTGCTTAGGTTAGAATTGAAAATCACACCAGAAACTGAAGTTTTCTCTCTATTTCTCTCTCTATATTATCGAGTGTATTCTTGTGAGTATTTTGATATCTTGAGTGTTGCTATACGGTGCAAGTTCGTTCAGTGTTATTCCAGTCAGGAGTACTGCTCTTTTGAGGTAAGGGATAGTAAGGGATAGTAAGGGATATTGTCGTAAGAGATAATAAGGGATGTTATTTTATTCGAAAATGATATTATTTCTTCCATATCATTATGCCGAAATATTAGTTGGAAATTTTTATCAAATTTGAAACTTTTCATGTCGGGGTTACTATTCATGAGTTACTATTCACGAGTTACTATTCATGAGTTACTATTCACGAGTTACTATTCACGAGTTACTATACATGAGTTACTATTCACGAGTTACTATTCACGACGGGTTACTATTCACGACGGGTTACTATTCACGAGTTACTATTCACGAGTTACTATTCACGGGTACTATTCACTACAAAATTGGTTTCTTTTTATAACCAAATTATAGTTGATTTATGAATATTACTCTAGAGATTAAAAATATGTATTGATTATATTGATTTTATTATCATATATAACATTTTTATAACCCTGATGTTGAAATTCTCTTTCACTGGAGTGTAAAGATGGGTAGATTATTGGTATGATCATGACTATAAGTTCTCTTTGGCCAGTAGTGCAAAGTTGAATTGTTGACTGGTATGATCATGACCATTGAATTTATAATTGAATATCTTTAGCTTAAGTGCAAAGGTGAAATGATCAACATGGTTATAATTATTGGTTATATAAATTCTGAAATGATTATATATTTCTTTGAGATAATAATATATTTGGCTTGTAGTGCAAATATGAGCTGTTGAGGAATATCTTTGGCCTGTAGTGCAAAGATGAGTTGTTGATGAATATCTTTGGCCCGTAGTGCAAAGATGAAATTATTAGTATGATTATGAACAGGAACTGTGATTTGGTATAACCATGATCTTTGATGTTTCAGGTAAAGACAAGTGATGAAAATTATCTTTGTTCTGGATGAGAAGAGGAATTTAGAACTACAATTATGATTATGAGTTATACATGTGATTGTGGACATGAATTGTTGATTGATGTTACAGGGATAAAACATTGTTGGTGGACTTTTAACATGGAGAAGATAATAGACTTTATGGTCTATTTGACTCTTCTAATGGATTGCTCGCTCCGCTGCAACTATGGTTGAAAAGTTTTATCATCTACCATATGTTCTAAATCTCTGATTTATTACTGATGAATACTATTGATAATTTATTTATCTTTAGTCATAATATTCTTTACTGAGCTAGTTGTGCTCACTCTTTTGCTTCACAATTCCTTTCAGGTAATAAGAGTGTAGCTGGGTCAAGCGAGGGTAACAGGGAAATAGAACGGTGGTCTCTAGCTGTGGAGGTTCTCTCGAAGCAGTATAGAAAAGTTCATTTAGTAGTTTTATTTGGTGAATCCAATAGGGTAAGATGTACCCAACGTTGGAAGGGTGTTTTGCCACTATCATACAAAATGTCTAACGACATACAACCTCGTGTCATCATAAGACATGGTTGTGTACATCCACTTGCCGAGTATATCTACGAGCACTACCTATATAATCTTGGTGTTTGTTTGAAGTATAATTCTCAGTTAGAGACAGTGGAGATAATGATATGTCAAGAGAAGACTCACCATTGGAAAGAATATGATAGTAATCTTTTCATTTTTCTTTGGGGTCTATTAGGTCAACCAAGGATAATTCTGTGGCCATATGATATCTATCATAACCTAGAAGCATGGCTTCCCATGAACGAGGATTTCCTTGAGCACTTCCCAAAGATTCTAATTTCTAAAACAGTTTTTGACTATACCTTTATGTAAGGCGTCATTGTGACGTGCTATCCAAGGTTGGTGTCTAGAGTCACAGTTAGTATATTTTAGTATCAAAACTCACAACATATATGTTGTTGTATTTTGCACGACAATTGTTGTAATAAAGTTGTAGTTATTTTTTGTACCATGTATTTGGCGACTCAAAATGGGTTGGATGGAATGGACCTATTTTGGGGGCGTTACAAATACTATGTGATTATAAATTATAAACTAAATAGTTTATTAAAATAATTAAAGTAGTTTTAAATTGATTTAACCCAAACAAGGCTTAAATATATTAAGTCTTTAATTTTTAAAGAGTTTTGCCAAACGGAGCCTTATGGCTTTTGAATTTTTAATTTTTGAATTATAATAATATAAATAAAATAAATAAATTAAATTAAATAATAAATATAATATATTTATAATATATACGTTTATTTTGTAACTGATACAACAATAAGTATGCGTATTATTATTAGTATCAGTTTGGTTTTTACGCATTAGTTAGTCTATATTGGCTATAATGAGAAGTTCAGAGAAGCTTGAGAAGTTGAGAGAAAATTTAGAGAGAATTCTTGAGTTTTCCCAAAGCAGAATCCTGTGTTTAGCAAGGTTGTGCAAGCTAATTGAAGGTAATTTTTCATAATCTCCATATATATATATATATATATATATATATATATATATATATATATATATATATATATGTATGTGTATAGATGAGTTTACGACAAAAGTTTCAAACTCTGTGAATTCCATACTTTTCGAATTGTTGCTATATGACTGTATTATCGCATTTGTATGTAATTGTAATGCTAGAGTTTATGTTTAAACATGAATGGTACGCTAATTTCGTTTATAAAGGAAGAAAGTGAATTATAGTGTTGTATTTTGCATATGGCTTATGAAAGTACTGAATTTAGTGGCTAGTTTGTATGTTAATATGTAAATTGGGTCTTGTTTATGCTAGTTCATTAAGAAACGAAGAAAACGTAGTTTGAACAAAATGATTTGGTGAAGAATTGAAATCACAGCGATGATTTTTGTGAAGAAACTCAAAAATGGAGTTTTCATATGAAAACATGGAATTTGAGGAATTAAATTAGTTTAAGTTGTTGTTAAATTTTTCTAAATGGTTGAATATGTTAGTAAACATGTTTGTAATAGTTTTAAAGCAATTGTATGTGTTAATTTCACTGTTTTATGGGTAAAGTTCGTGTTAGTTGGGCTAAAAACGGCTACTGTTCATGGTTGTTTCTGGTTTTGTCTGCGCACCAGCGCAGCTGCTAAGGCTAGAAACGGCGCAGCTACACCGGTTCCAAGCATGTGTATGGCGCAGCTGCGCCATACACTGAACTGAGGCAGAGACTTTTGCTGCTGCTGCTGCAGTTCTAGGATAGCAACATACCTTGGTCTAGTGATGTGTTAATATAATAAACATGTAACAACAAGGTTGAAACAAAGTCGTGTTATGTGGTTAGTAAATTCAAAATTATGAGAATGATTAGTAAGTTACAAACGCGTTAGGTGATAACTTAATATACACAATGAATGTTAGATAAGTGTTGTGAAGTCAACACTTGTTATTTCTGAAATGTAAATGGTAATATAAAGAATTGTACCGAAATGACAAGTTTAACTAGAAATACGTGTTATATTGGAAAGTGAATGTTAGTATATCTAATAGATATTGTGGTTCTAATACTATGTGTAGGTGAACATGAGTTTTAATATTATAGCTTACGCTCGAGGCAAGTTCTCTAACTCTACTTTTATAATAATTGTGCAAGTATCTAAACTCTCTTTGAACAAGTTTTCTAACTCTACACTTTCGTTGAGTTAGTTTATTTATTATTGTGCAAGCTTACTTGTCCTATTTCAATTATAATTTTGCAAGCTCTTGTATCTAGTTTGTTCATGATGATGCACGTTTTCTAAACCTTATTTTGATGTTGAGCAAGTTATTCTTGTCTTTAACTTGTTAATTAGCATGCAAGTTTATATAATCTGATATACTGATGTTGAATAGTTTTATTGTTGAAATTGCTATTCATTATGCATGCTTAATATTCAATTCTAAATAGCCTTGGCTTAATATTGTTCAAGCAAGGTATATTATAGTTATTAAATATTTATGCACTTAGATTATTCCTAAAACATAACTTTAATATACAATATTAATTCACTTATGATTTATTCCATAGCATAATGTGATTACCTTTTATTCAACTAATCCTTCGTTGATGTTCATTGAATTCTAAATTATCTTGAAATGTATCCAAACCAAACTTACTTTGGTGCGGACTTGTAATCTAAATACCGAGATGAACAACCCTATTATTAGGGGTTTACGCTTAGCATTGAAATATTTGTGCACAATACATTGTACGAAAGGTTGATCCCCCTAAGTACGTAGAGTCCTTATAGTCTTATGACTATTAAAGTTTAAGTTAAAAGAATACTTATAACTGTTGACATGGTTCGTGGTCATTAGACCCTCAGTTGTATAATTCAGAATGTTAATAGAACATATTGTTCAGTTCTATTGAGTCTATTATTTGGCAGTTAATGTAAAGTTTTATTCAATTTCATTTCAAGTGAGTCTTGTTTGCTCACTCTTGCTTATATAAATATTACAGCTAAGTATGAGAAGGTCGATGTACCTAGCACTAGTAAGGGAAAGGGAAAGATGAACAAGTACTGAAGACTTATAATCATTTTGATATTTTATTATCAGACTTTATTTGAATTATTGTAATGAACTTATTTAAATTCCGCATTTGAATGATTGTATTTAAAGGTTAGATAACCTGGGAGATTTTATTAATGTAATCCCTTAAGGGAAGGTTTATTATTCAATTTTTATTATGATTGGGTAGTTAGATATGAATGTTTTATTTAAGTGAACGCCAAATCTTGAGGTAATAAAGTACCGGGATTTGGGGGTGTCACAAGTTGGTATCAAAGCCTTAGGTTATGAGCCTCAGGTGGGGGAAAAGCCTTAGGAAGTAACATTTAAAAAGATAGTGGTGATAAACTCTTATCGAGTTTTAAGGAAGAAGTAATAAAATACTTATGTGCTTATGTGATTATAACTTATGTGCTCGTGAGTGTCAGGTAGTAATGATTAATAATTAAAACTTAAAATTTTTGTTGTCATGATGACTAATGTTGGAGAATACAGTCAGGCTAGGGAGGAAGGACCTCAGATGCCTAGAGAGGAGGAGTCTTGTGACATTCAGGTGGTTTGGGAATAACTACTGCCACGGGAATCAGCCCTGTTGGTCACAGTGGTTGAAGATGAGGATGATGATGTGGAAATGGATGAGGAGGATCCCGTTGAGCTGCTACAGTCAAATGAGGATGACGAGGATGAGGAGTAAGAGATTCTACTAAACTTGATAGCTGTTCGTATGTAGGATGAAGTCTATGACTGTAATGTGGAACTTTAGGATACCGTCGAGGAGTTGTAAGAGATAATAGCTGAACAACAGACATCGATGGCACAGAAGGACAATGAGATCCAGGATTGAGATGAACGTTTGAACAATGTCGAAGAGAAGCTGGTTCATACTGAAGGAGAGAAAGAACAATTGATCAAGGAGATCGCAGAACTGAAGAACAAGCTGAAGGAAGAAGCTACTAAGAGGGCAAGAGCCGAAGATGCATATGAGGAAGTGTTTCAAAAAGCCGGGATAGCAGTGAAAGACGCACAAGCAAAGAGAATGCAGATGGAAGAGATGAATAGTGTATTCAACACCGTGATTAATCAAGCTCAAGATTGGGTCATGGGTTATCCGATTCAGTTCAAGACGCTGCCATCATTCATATTAGATCGCAGAACAATGTTCCGGATTATGGAGGAAGAACGTAGTAAGGCTAAGTAGTATCTTAATAGATCATCGTAGCTGTTATGCGATTAATAAAATGTTAAATTATATGTAAATCCCAAGTGTTATGCAACTTATGGGATATGATGATGATGTTGTCCTGAAACTTTTGTAGTTCAGGAAAGTAATGTAGATAGCAGTGATGCTATTATTACGATGTTTTCAACAAGATTATGAATGAATAAAAGTTATTATTTTATTTTATTCAAAGTGTTATGTGATAATTTCTTTTATGAGATGTAAGTTAAGTACAAATTACTTAAAAGAGTTGAGCATTAATCTAATGAGTGTATTTTTAATAGAAAATGCCTCCAAGACGTCAACCACCACGACAGAGAACCACTGAAGGAACCAATAACGACAATGTTGATGCTAACCCCATTCAACAGCTAGTGACGTTACTAACTGAAGCGTTGTAGAATCAACCTGAAAATTAAGGTACAACGTTTAAGGATTTTAAGGCGGTTGGACCACCAGAATTCCGTGGGTCCATGAATCCCGTAGAGGCACAGATGTGGATCATGGAAATAGAGAAGGTATTCGATGTTGTGAGAGTAGGGGAGGGTCAGAAGACTGCTTTTGCAACATTCATGTTGAAAGCAGAGGATAGTTATTGGTGGCAGACCAATAAAACTCGAGGAGGTCAAGGGATTATGACTTGGGATAGGTTTAAGGAGATATTCTTCGAGACCTATTTTCCAGAGAGTTCGAAGAGTCAGCTAGAAGTGCAGTTTTTGGAGCTGAAGCAGGGAACGATGACGGTGTCTAAGTATGCCACAAGATTCAATGAGTTGGTGAGGTTTGCGCCATATCAAGTCAGCACAGATGAACGTAAGGCTAAGAGATTTGAGCAGGGACTGAAACCCTAGTTGTGCAGTAGGGTCTCTCTGTCTCAGCTGAAGACATTTGCAGCAGTAATGGAGAAGATAATTCTCGCTGAAGGTGAAGGCGAGGCTGTAACTAAGTTCAATCAAGAACAGAAAAAGAAGAAGAATGAAGTGGAGATTAAGAATGGAGGTGGTAGTAGTGGAAAAGGCAATAACAATCTAAAGAGGAAATGGACTGGAAATGTGAGTGATGGAAGTCAGCAGGGTAACCAGCAAAATAAGAAGTTCGAAGCATGTGCTACATGCGAGAAGTTTCACAAGGGTGTGTGCTTGATGGGGAAACGAGTATGCTTCAACTGTGTCTAGGAGTGTCACATTGCCTCAAATTGCACTCAACATAAGAAGAACGTTTGCTTCACGTGTGGGTCCAAGGATCACTTTACTTATGAATGCCCTAACAAGAAGGCTGGAGAGACAACAAGAAGCAAGGGAGGTAGCAGTGGAGGTACATGGGCCATTGCTGGACCAACGACATCAAACAAACCCACAGTCAGAACCTTCAACATGACTGTGCAAGATGATGTGCAATTAAAGGATGTGGTGTCAAGTATTATCCCAATCAATGATATTAATGCTTATGTATTATTTGATTCGGGTGCTACTTGCTCGTTTATATATGATGAATTTGCTAAGAAGTTAGAAATACCTAGTGAAGAATTGAATTTCCCTTTAAACATTGAAGTTGCGAATAAGGAAGTAATTCCTGTTAGGTTCGTATACAAGAACTGTAGGGTGAATATTAAGGGGAATATCATGATGGTAGATTTAATTCCAATTAGACTTGGAGAGTTTGATGTTATTTTGGGAATGGATTGGCTGTTCAATTATGGAGCGGTAATTGATTTCCAAAAGAAATGTGTAAACCTTATAACTCTGTTAAAGGTAGTTTTATATGGTAGCAAATCGCCTAGACAAATGAGATGTCTGACGATTATTCAGGTCAAGAAGTTGTTGAGTCAAGGCTGTGTGGGTTATTTAGCTTACATAGTCGATACTCAGAAGAAGGGTGTGAAACTGGAAGAGATACCAGTGGTTAGGGAATTTGTAGATGTGTTTCCGGAGGATTTTTCAGGACTTTCGCCTGACAGAGAGATTGAGTTCGTGATCGACTTAGCGCCAAGAACAACACCGATATCGAAGGCCCCGTACAGAATGGCTCCGGTAGAGATGAAGGAACTAATGGTACAATTGTAAGAACTGTTAGATAAAAAGTATATTCAACCAAGTGTATCACCGTGAGGAGCGCTGGTGTTATTCGTGAAGAAGAAGGATGGGTCAATGCGTCTTTGCATTGATTATAGGGAATTGAACAAAGTCACTATTAAAAACAAATATTCGTTGCCAAGAATAGATGACTTGTTTGATCAATTGAAGGGTGCTAAATACTTCTTGAAAATAGATTTGAGAAGTGGGTATCACCAATTGAAGATAAGAAAGGAGGATATACCTAGAACGGCATTCAGAACTCGATATGGACATTACGAGTTTCTGGTGATGTCTTTTGGTTTGACAATGCCTCTGCTGCATTCATGGATTTGATGAACATGGTGTTTAAACTATTCTTAGACAAGTTTGTAGTGGTATTTATCGATGACATTTTGGTGTATTCCAAAACTCAAGAAGAACACGTGGAACACTTACGTTTGACATTAAAAACACTATGAAAGGAAAGGTTGTATGCAAAATTCTCTAAGTACGAATTTTGCCTAGATCGTGTACAATTTCTTGGGCACGTGATTGACAAAGATGAGATTTTAGTGGATCCATCAAAAGTGGAAGTAGTAATCAATTGGGAACAACCAAGAACACCGTCAGAGGTGAGGAATTTCTTGGGACTGACCGGTTATTATCGAATATTTTTCCAAGATAGCCACTCCGCTAACAAATTTGACAAGGAAAGCGGTAAAATTTGTTTGGACGGAGAAATGTGAAGAGAGTTTTCAAGATTTGAAAAAGAAATTAAGTGTGGCACCTGTGTTGTCATTACCAGATAATACGGGAAACTTTTTGGTGTATAGTGATACCTTACATAAAGGATTGGGTTGTGTTCTTATGCAGAACGACAAGGTTATTGCATATGCATCAAGACAGCTGAAGTACTATGAGAAAGGATATCTGACTCATGATTTAGAGTTGGCTGCAGTAGTATTTGCTCTGAAGATATGGAGACACTATCTCTATGGAGAAAAATATGAGATCTACACAGACCATAAAAGTCTGAAGTATATTTTCACACAGAAGGACCTGAACATGCGTCAAAGAAGATGGATGGAATTGATAAAAGATTACGATTGTGAGATCTTTTATCATCTAGGCAAAGCGAATGTGGTTGCAGATGCTTTAAGCAGAAAAGGTCAGGAAAAGTTGATGTTGTTAACCAACAGGGAAGAGCTTATTTCAGCGATGGCAAGGCTAGAGTTGGAAATCAAATTTCTAAAAGAAACTGACGAAAAATTATACCAGATAGATGCTAGTCCAACTTTGGTGGACAAAGTGAAGAATGCTCAACTGCAAGATGAAGAATACAAAACGATCAAAGAGAAAGTGGTTGAGGGTAGTGATGCAAAATATAAGATCGATACGGAAGGGTTATTGAGGTTCGAGGGAAGAATTTGGGCTCCAGCAGTACCGGAGATTAAAGACAAAATCTTAACAGAAGCTCATAGCTAAAGAACTTCGATTCATCCGGGAAGTACAAAAATGTATCAAGAGTTAAGGTGACATTTTTGGTGGCCAAATATGAAAAGAGACGTTACAGAATGCTTTGCAAGGTGCTTGACATGCCAGAGAGTGAAGGCCGAGCATCAAAGACCAAGAGGATTACTTCAACCATTAGAAATACCGGAATGGAAGTGGGAGCATATCACAATGGACTTTGTGGTAGGTCTTCCAACAACTCAGAAAGGGTACGATGCGATTTGGGTGGTGGTGGATAGATTAACGAAATTAGCAAAATTTTTGCCAATAAAGATTAGGTTCAATCTTGATCAGTTGGCAAGGTTGTACGTTAAAGCGATCGTCTCGAGACATGGAGTGCTAGCATCAATTGTGGCAGATAGAGATCCGCGATTCACATTAAATTTCTGGAAGAGACTACAAGAGTGTATGGGAACACAGTTGCGAATGAGCACGACATACCATCCACAAATAGATGGCCAAAGCGAATGAACAATCCAAACGTTGGAAGATATGCTGAGAGCATGCATCATGGATTTCAAAGGGAGCTGGGAAGAACATTTACCGTTGGTGGAATTTGCCAACACCAACAGTTATCATGCGAGCATCGGCATGCCGCCTTACGAGGCATTATACGGCAGAAAGTGCAGAACTCCACTGTGCTGGGATGAAGTCGGTGAACGCCAACTGTTAGGACCAGTGTGACGAACGAGATTTTTATAATTTAATTTTAATATTTATTGAATTAAATAAATATTGTTCGATGATTTAATTATTGGATTAATTAATTAATGGATGAAATTGTGGTAGATTAATTTAATTATATGAGTTATATTTATTAAATTAATGTGGAGAATATTTATTATTCAAAGTATGTATTTATGTGAGCTTATTGAATTAAATGAAACATTTAATAAGCATAATGTTATTTTAATTAATGTAATAATTAATTAGAGATTTAATAATTTGACATAATTAATAAATAAGAAATTAATTATGTGACTATGTGAATCAATGATAAATTATCATAGTTTATTTAAATTAAAGTAAGTAAGATATTTGATTTATTGTGTAATTTGGGTGTGACATGTTTTAAATTATAGAATGAGAGAATCATTAAATTAAATAGTTTTGGAGTCTATTATTGCCAACCAAACGAGGCCCTAAGGGAAGTTTGTAGCAGTTAACCCATGATGGGTTAACTGACTACCACTCTGCTCTCAATTCTTTTATAAAATTAATACGTCTTCTTTTATTCGTATTGTCTTCTTCTTTATTTTTCTAAGTCTAGAACAAAGCAATCACAGGGAGAAAATTTAGAGTTTGTTTGAATTAAGAAGTGTCTAAGAAAGGAGAAAGGGTCATCCCTACTAACCTACACTCTACGCTTTGGGTAATTTTTCTAACCTAATTTTTATTTACGTTGTTTAAATTTTATAAGAAAATGGCTTTCAAGTTCTGTAAAACCTATGTAATTGGGAAAGAGTAATAATTATGTGCTTATATATGTGATAAGATGTTTTATAGCGTGTTGTGCTATATATTATGGTTCCATAGCATCTGTTTCATGAAAATACGTCGTATATTGTTGCTACAAAATTACAGAGTATAGAAATATGGCCATATGGCCCTTACTCGCAAATTTAATACGTCAAACATATTTTGTGTCATAAATTTTATACATGTATATAATTATGCATATTAAAACGAAGAGACCAAACTTCAAATGAACGGATTCGATGTTATAACGAATCTGTAGTGTTGATTTTCATGTTTTGTATTCAAAACTTACAAAAACACCAAGAACAGTAAATTACATGTGTTGATTCTGCAAATTATGTATTTTAACATGTTAAAATCATGCTAGAAGGGTTAAGTAGTGGTTATATGTGAATTACAGTGTTTAGGTATGTCTAATTTCGTGTAAGAATAAATTAATTGGAAGTGTTGGCCATGTTCTGCAATTTTTGCGAATTGCAGAACTGTTACTGGTTCGCCATGCTGCGGCGCCAGTCCCACGCCTTAATATCTGCGCCGCATCGCCACCATACCGCAGCGCCAAGAGTCAGGCCGCAGCGCCACCGCGCCGCAGTGCCGAGAATAAGCATATCAGTGGCGCCGCAGCGCCACTCTCAAGAATGTCCAGAAATGAAAGTTTTTAAAGTGTTCAAGTCCATAAATGTGATATTAACCTAATCTAATGAACATAAAAATATGTTAGAAGTATAATGAGATGTTAAAATAGATTCTTAACATGTCAATAATGTAATTGTGTGTGGATTGAATTATTGAATGCGTAGTTAGTTTATTATTCGTGAAGTGTAAATTGTGTGGCAATAAGTGTGATAAATTGACTAAGTATAGTCATAATCCAAGTTAGACAAAAAGAATGAACTTATGATGACTAGTTACATTATAATTATTTGGAGTTGTGAATGGAAATGATATATGGGATTAAATCGAAGAACGTGTATAATTAGCATGTAATCTACGCACGAGGCAAGTTTCCTAACTCTACTTGTTATCGTTATTTAAGTTTATAAAATTACATCGAGCAAATTCTTGTTATTATTAATCAAGTTTAATTTGTTATATTAAAGATTTTTAATCCTTTCAAAGTATGATTATGTTATACAATACTTACTCTATTGTATACCTCTTGAGATTGTTATTCGATTTAAATATCATTTATTGTTGAACCTTGTTAACTAGCTAACCCTTATTTGATTCGACTAGTCCATAGTTTATGAACGTTCTAAATTTCAGAACTCTTATTGATTTATCCAAACCAAACTTCCTTTGGTGCGGACTCTAATGTCAAACTGAGATGAACAATCCTGTATAGGGATTACTTATGCGTTAGCGTTAAGATATTGTGCACAGTATGGTACTAAGGGTTGATCCCCCTAAGTACGAGTAGAAGAGTCCATAGTCTTATGACTGTTAAAAGTTTCAAGTATAACCCTTGATAACCTAGGACATAGTTCAAGGTCTTATGACCCTCAAAAATCTTTTGATTCCTGTTATTTATTCCTGATTCAAAAGTTGAGCTTTTATTCCAGAAGTCCTTGATTCACTCGCATGTTATTATATTGTTATTTCATTATTATATTTGTGGGCAACCGTGCTCACTCTTGTGTAATAATAACATTGTAGTTAAGAACGAAAGGTCCAACGAGCCTTCTACTAGCAAATGAAAGGGCAAGATTAACAAGTGATGAAGACTTGTTGTTTTATGTGATATTGAATTTATGTTTTAGACTTATATTGATGTTGTGTAAGACTATAAATTGTTTATGTTTCCGCAGTTAAGAGTTAAGGTTAGTATGACCTGGGATTTATGTATTTTTACAATGTAACTCCTTAAGGAGAGGATTTATTTCTATCTATTAATGCTTTCATTTATTATGGGTAGATAGACATATGATGTTGGTATAGTGAACACCAAAGCATGTGGAAAATTTAAGTACCCGAATTTGGGAGTGTCACAACCAGAACTGGTACAACAAACTGCTGAGGTTGTCAAACTCATCGGGACAAGATTGGTAGCAGCCCAAGACTGACAGAAAAAGTATGATGATCAACACAAACAAGATCATGCATTCGACGTAGGAAATTACGTATTCCTAAAACTTCTCCATGGAAGGGGAAAATTCGTTTCAGTAAAAAGGGAAAGCTAAGCCTGAGGTTTATTGGACCCTTTGAAGTGCTGCAAAGAGTTGGAGAAGTGGCTTATGAGGTAGCTCTACCTCCAGAGTTGGAAAACGTTCATAATGTTTTTCACGTTTTGGTGTTACAACCGTGTAAACCCGATTACAAGCATGTGATCGAGTATAAACCGTTGCAGTTCAGAAAAGATTTGTCTTATGAAGAGATTCCTATTTAGATAGTCGACAGGAAAGAACAAGCGCTCAGAAATAAAGTGATACCTTCTGTGAAGGTGATATGGAGAAACCACACTGTCGAATAGGCAATGTGGGAACTCGAAGCTGAAATGATGAAAAATTACCTTAAGTTATTTGTTTAATTTGTGTCTTCGATTCTGGGGACAAAATCTTTGTAAGAAGGGAAGAATGTGATGATTTGATTGTTTGAGCTGTGATTCTGGGGACAGAATCCTTGTGAAGAGGGAAGGATGTAACAATCCAGAATTCTAAATTGTAATATTAAATATTTATTGAATTATATAAATATTTATATGATGTGTTTATTGTTGAAATTGATGAAATAAATATTTTATTGTTGTGGTTATTATTAGTAAATATTTATGAATTAAATTTATTAGATAATATTCTAAATTAAATTAATTTGTAATTTAGAGAGTTGTAATATAACATGAGAGGTTATATTGCTGTTGAATTTAATAATTTAAATTGGTGTGTTAAGTTATTAAAAAAATTTATAAAGAAATTATAATTTTGTGATAATTGTTTAAGTGGACTATTTATTTAAAATATAGTATGTGTAATTAATTTATTTGGTTAATGTTGGATATGGAAATCCAAACAAAAACTATGTGATTATAAATTATAAACTAAATAGTTTATTAAAATAATTAAAGTAGTTTTAAATTGATTTAACCCAAACAAAACTTAAATACATTAAGTCTTTAATTTTTAAAGAGTTTTGCCAAACGGAGCCTTATGGCTTTTGGATTTTTAATTTTTGAACTATAATATTATAAATAAAATAAAATAAATAATAAATATAATATATTTATAATATATACGTTTATTTTGTAACTGATACAACAATAAGTATGCGTATTATTATTAGTATTAGTTTGATTTTGACGCATTAGTTAGTCTATATTGGCTATACTGAGAAGTTCAGAGAAGCTTGAGAAGTTGAGAGAAAATTTATAGAGAATTCTTGAGTTTTCCAAAGAAGAATCATGTGTTTAGCAAGGTTGTGCAAGCTAATTGAAGGTAATTTTTCATAATCTCCATATATATATATATGTGTGTATGTGTGTGTGTGTGTGTGTGTGTGTGTGTATAGATGAGTTTACGACAAAAGTTTCAAACTATGTGAATTCCATACTTTTTTGAATTGTTGCTATATGACTGTATTATAGCATTTGTATGTAATTGTAATGCTAAAGTTTATGTTTAAACATGAATGGTATGCTAATTTCGTTTATAAAGGAACAAAGTGAATTACAGTGTTGTATTTTGCATATGGCTTATGAAAGTACTGAATTTAGTGGCTAGTTTGTATGTTAATGTAACAAATAAATTTTTCGAGTTGGGGATAGAATCCTTTTAAGGAGGGAAGGATGTAACGATCGAGAAATTTGTAATTTAATTTAAATATTTATTGAATTAAATAAATATTTTAAATAATTTATTTATGGAGGAAAATAAATAATTGATGAATTGTGGTGAATTAATTTGGCAACTAAATTAATTAGTGTTAATTTGAATAATGATAATTTTATCTAATGGATTTAATTTAAGGAAGTAATTAAATTAAATCAATTGCATAGTATTTAAGAAAAAATAATTAAATTGAAAGAATTGTTTAATTTAAATGAAATAAATAAATTGAATAAAGTGATGTTTCTAATTTATTAATTAAATTAGATAGGTAATTATTTATTAATTATAAGTATAATGATAATAAGAATTTTATTATTATTATATAAGTTATTTAAATTAACTAAACTAAGTTAATTAAATTAATCAAACTAAAGGTGTGACATGAAACTATATAATATAAATATTATTAAAATAATCTGGTAGGGGGTTTAAGTGGTAGCCAAACAAGGCCTTGTGGCCTTTGGCTTATTCCAACTGACGCCTTTTTATTTTTTTAACTGATGAACGTGGGGAGTCTTAAGTTTATTTTTTTTAAGCATCTTTTATCTTAAGCCAAGTTCATAGAGGGTTTGGGAGAGAAGAGGAAATAAAGAGAATTTGCAAGAGAGAAAGCACTGAGTTTTTGAGATTATTAAGAGGATTAAGGTATGATTCATTCCTTAATTTCTAAGTTTAGTTTTTATCTAAGTTCTCTGTAATTGGTTTTGCGGATTTGTTGTTCAAGCGTTGTGTAAATGGTGTGTATTATGTTGTAGAATCTATTAATTATCATGTAAACATGTTATTTGTTATCAAATTCATGAGAAATTGGGTTGATGAAGAAAAGGAAAATCACAGTGTTTGTGTTCTTATAATATGGCCATAGAAAGTACCAAATTTCTTGTTCAATATATGATGTAATCTGTAATTTGTTGGTGAATTGTGATAATATGGTAAGAAACGAAAACAACGCAGTTTAAATTATGTCAATGGATTAAGAAACGAGTTCGTAGCGATCAAATTTGTTAAAAATATAAAATGAGGAAATTTGGGAAAAGTATAGTTTTTGATTCTCAAAAATGGTGTTTATATAATGTTTTGTATATAGAATGGTGTTTAGTATGTGTAACTATAATATGACAAAGTGAAGATCTTGTAATTTGGTGTAATTCGGTAGAATTGGGATTTTATGGCTAAAGTAGAGTCTGTTTCGAGCTTCCGCAAAAAACTGGTGCTGAGACGTCGGACTGGCGCGCGGCTCTCTCGTGGGCGCGGGCGCGCGGTTAACCAGTTTAATACTAGCGCGGGTGCGCTAGTGGCCTGTTACAGACAGTAAAGCCTGCTTAATTGCAGGTCATGTGTAATAGACTTTGGTTAGTTTAACATGCATGTAAAGGATACTAAAACGTTAAGTGGATTACAATAACATATTGTAATGTGTTGTAATGCAAAGTGTAAAGATTTAAAATAATTATTTAAATAAGTTATAAAATGAAACCAAATGTGATGTTTTTAAAGTTATAGATGAATGATTAAGTTATATTGGCCTGTAATGAGATTTCAGATTCGTTAAGTATATTTAACCTACGTGGTTAGATGCTAGGTTAGGGTTGTGACCTAAATGATAGTTTAAACCCTAAAGTTAATATTCATGCTGTGACATCCCAGATTTTTAGAATTTATAAATTAGAATTTTATAAATAAAAGTATTATTTATGAGATATGTTAGGTGTGAGTATGTGTATGTCATATATTGTAGCATATATGAATTGATGTGAAGAGAATGTTATATATTAATTTTAATATATATAAATATTTAATTGAATTATTTATTGAGTAAATAAATAAATTTTGTTTTGATTATAGAGTAATGTAATTAAGTGTAGTAGATTAATTAAATGAATATTTAGTATTTAATTTAATTAATATAATAATTTTATGTTATAGTTCTAATTTAATTGAGATAATTAAATTTGATGAGTTATGTGATGATTGTTACACGAAATTATAATTAACAAGTAAATATAATTATGTGACAATTTGATGAGATTGATTGATGTTAAGCTATTGATTAATTAAAATAATGAGTATTTGCCAAACATGGTCTTAGGCTTTTCAAGTTCAAGTTGATGTAACCTATGTATTAACTAGTAATTAGTATATCTAATAATTACTAGGAGTTACATATATTATATATTACTAGTATTGTATATTATATGTATATACTACAAGTTAGTATGTTAGTTTTAGAAAACAAACAAAAGAAAGAAGAAGAGAGTTAGAGAGAGTTGTAGGAGAAGAAGAAGAGGAAGAAAAAGAAGAAGAATGGAAAGCTTTGAGAAGACAAAACAAGCCCCATCATCATCATCTTCATCTCTCTCTTAAATTCATACTAACAAGGCTATAATCTAAATTCATTGTTTAAATTATATTTTTATGTTCTTCATAATGTAGGATAATGGTTATATAGAAGTTGTATTGAGAAATTGAAAGAGATAGAGAGAAATAGAGGAATTGAGATGAGCTAGAAGAAGAAGAAGGTAACTTCTAAACTCTTATTTAATCTTTGATTTTTGGGTAGATTTATGTTATAGGGTAATAGATCATGCTTAATCTTGTTTGTATTGGTTTAATCTTGGATTATCAAGAATCAAACAAGAGGATTCAAGAAAGAAAATGAAATGGAAAGAAAATTTGAAGAACAAAATTCGTAGGTTTTGAGTAATTGTGGACATATCTTGTGAAATTCATATCTCTTTGGGTATAATGAGTTAGAAAGTGAGCCTTATATCAAATCGAAGATATGGAAGTAAGCTATATTCTGAAAGTAGAATCACATGAAAACTCTTTGTAGATTTCTTGCAATGTCTGTTTTAGTAAGGCTGGTCCGAAGGGAAAATAATCTGTCCAGAAAATCAAAACTGTTACGGTTTCTGACTTTGAAAAATTCATATAAATTCGTGTGTTTTGAATCTGAAGAAACTTAAAACTGCAAAGTTGTAGATATGGAAGTTTACTAGCTAGACTTGCAAGATTGAGCCATTTTATGGATAGGATCATGTCCGAAATAAATTGTTTAGTAAGGATGTCTAGAAATTGAAATTTTCTAAACTAGTTGATGAATTGCAGAATCTGGTTTAGATGGATAAGGGTCTGACTTTAAGGCCTAGATGAGGTTGTAGTACACTGAGTAAGGGTTAATTCTATATAAGAAGGAACAAAAACGGACATGTAACGAAGGAGATACGTTAAAAACAAAAGCAACGTTTTGTTAAAGAAATTGTGAAGATGAGTTTTATAATTATGTTTAAATTAAGATTTTGGGTGATGTTATATTTTGATGATTAAAAATATGTTTTGACATATTTAATGAATATAGATATGTGTTATCATATTCTATGCATAATTAACCATTTAAGATCAAGAGTTGAGATAAGTTAATGTGTGCACATAACGTGCTCGATAAAATGCCTAAAAGTAATAGTGTTTCTAAACTTTGGTATACAAAGTGTCTAACTAATGGCTTATATTGGATATCTAAGTATGAAAAGATGATAATACAAGAATAATAATGGAAAGAAATCGAAAAGGGTAATTTTTGATTTATGAAGAAAAATTAAACATGTAAACAATGTGTTGAATATGCATTTTTGAAACCAAATTGGTAAAATAAAATGGTGTGATATACGCACATTAAACTACAAGTGAGATAGTCTAGCATGTGTGGTGATGAAAATGAAAATAAAATCGAGTTGCATATAAAACATAGTTAGATGTCTATAAAGATATTATAAAGGATAATAAGATAAAGTAAGGTCTTAGAATAAATTTGACCATGAGATTGATTATTGATTTTATTTATTATCAATCTCACATACAGTATAGGTTGTGCAAGGACGCTAAGTATTAGCGTGTTGGTAAAACGCCGGTAAAGGCAAGTCTTTCAGTTCCTTTTTGCTATGTGAACTTGATGATGATCTGCTTTAAAATTTTAGTGTATGATGTATTACATATGTCAAAAGTATGAAATGTGAAAGTCAATCTACGACTATGATGATTGAACTATGAATGTTGATTGAGTAAGGAACTCAATCTTTATAGTTGTTATGTGAACTACAACATGTATGCTATGTTTGTTTATGATTATTCTTGTATGTTGAGCATGTTATTATGTGTTACATGATACATGAAAACTGTTAGATTTTGCTGAGCTGTCGAGCTTATTCTTGCAAATAACCATTTTTGCAGATTCAAGAATTGAAGGTAACGCTATGTGCTACTTGATTGTTATGGATCAAAAGTGATATATGAAGATTTAATATCCTAGCTAAGTTGTTATTCTTGTAAACCATGTCTAATGTTTCGGTAAATGTATTAATGTTGTAATTATAATATTGTTTTGCGAATGTAAACTATTGTAGTATTAAAATGATTATGAGATATTTACATGTAAAGGTTGAAGGTTTTGGGAACGAGGATAGTTTGTAATAGAAAATTTTAATTATTCCGCAAATTTTAATGGTTGTATTATCGTTTAATGATGTAAAATTAAAGGTTGAATGTATTATTAACGACCGAAGTCGAGAATTAAATTGTATAAATTTTGGGGTCGTTACAGTTGGTATCAAAGCTGATAGATTAGAAACCTTAGGTAAGAGTACCTTAGGCTATAACCTTAGAAAAGAGAGGTGAAGATAAGGAACGAATAAGCTCAACTAGAGTTTGAACAATAAGAAGTAATGTAAGAAACGTATAAAGAAGGGATAAAACTTGCGTGAAATGATTCAAAGAAGAATCTCGCAGAGTTATAAGGAATATGAATGTGGGGTTACCCAACTCCAATAATAAGGATGTAAGGTGATAATAAATAGACAATGTCTATAAAAAAGAGAATGATAAAGAAGTTAAGAATAGAGAGTTATATCTAAGTGGTGTAATTGTACTCTTTCGTAGTTGATGTATGGTATCTGGGCTAAACGATTCCTTCATAGAGCGGAGGTATATACGAACAAGCAACTCGGAACCTAGTTTGTTAGTTATTTGTGGAAAACCACTCAGCGTACCAAATTGAAACCGGTAGAGACTCGATGTGTACCAAGTATAGAAAGTGGATACGTATGATGAAAGTGTAGAACTTGAATGAAATGTTGAGCAATGTAAATGAAGTTAAAAATTCTTAAAGGAAGAATTGTTATATAAACAAGAAGATTCAAGGAAGAATCTTGAAGAGATATAAAGATAATAAATGAGAGTTTCCTAACTCCAAAAGTCAAGATAACGAATAATATCGTAAATGATGAAAAAGAGAAAGAAAGAGGATCATAAAACAAAACGATCACGAGTTAAGAAAAGAATTTTAAGGGAGATGATTATAGAATAAGATCACGACGTGGTCTGTTTAAGTTATAAAAGAAAGATGGTCTATAATGTTTGAATAATTATAGCTTAATGCTATGAAGATGGAGTACTATGAAATAGTACGAGATAACTCATGAGGAGTTATAGATAATGTGATACGAGGAATTCGTATCGAGCAAAGAGCAAGTTATAAGCAAGATAGAGTTAGGTAGGATTTCAATTGAGGACTCATGTGATGGCTGAGTTGTACAAACCTTTGTATGGGCGAGGGTTTTGTGCTTGCACTCAGTTTATCACATTGATAATCATTGGAATGTTTGTGTCGCGCTATTTGCTATATGCCTATTGAGAAGGTGATTCTTTTCTCATGTGTATAACAGATAGGTAGAGTATAGTTAGAGAATATTATAAGGTTAAGTGCGAGTTCTTAAAACTCATACTTATGGTAGGTTCGTGACTCATAATTATATGGTATGTTTTTGAACCCCTCAGCGAATGGACGCCTATGGTCTGACTAGGATAAGTTCTTAAACTCATATGATTGTGTCAAGTTCCTGAACTCATAACGTGTGGTAAGTTTGACGAACTGGGTATAGATAAGTGTAAATGAAGTATTGAGGATGATAGGAATAGATAGACCTATTAAGCAATAGATCATTATAGAAAGTGGAAGCATAGGTACTCTAAATCTACTAGCTATGCTAGACTTTCGAAATTTATTGACTTCGTGCTTATGTTCACACTTCTATTTTCTTGAAAAATATTGGATCAAATGATGGAACCAATGAGTTTTAACAACAATACTGTTATTCGTATGTCTATGCTAATTATTTTGGCTAGACAAAAATGATTTGTAATATATCAAAATATATTTTATATCATTAATGCATCATGTAACCTGGTGCAAAGATGATAAAAACGATGGAGTCATCAATGTAGTATTACCTAGTGTTGGATGTGATCTAAGGATCGTCAGCCCACTATGGTATGATGTAGTATGATAAAATCACCAAATGATGGAATCCTCAACAGACTGTAAATACAGTACGGTATCATGACGTCTTAAAAAGATTTTTGAGGTTTCTTTAAGATATGAGAATTCATATCTATGTATGTATATGTATATTTTGGTTGATGCCCGAATTGTTGTAGAGGTCTATGCTATTTGATTCAGCTAGACGAATATTGAAAGATGTTCATAAAATTTAAGCGTTTATTGAAAAGTTATGCCAAACCAAATTATTTTGGTGCGGATTCAGATGTTGAAAAGCTGAGGTGAACAACCCTATAAGGGGACATGTTTTCGGGGACAATGGTTTCGAGCGTAACGCATATAGTCGTTACAAAACATTACGTTGCGGCCTAACGTAGTGGTACAATAGGTTGGCCACCTAGTGTACGTAAGGAGGGTGTTTTCAGTCTTTGTGATTGATAAACACTTTGGTTTGTAGTGTGAAGGATTGAGTTGAAGCACTAATAAACCGAGAATAGAGTTCACGGTCTTGTGACCCTTCAACATGATTTGGAAGCTTTTAAATTCCTGAGTTATTCATACGACTTCCTAATTATTGAGCAATTATGAAATATTCTTGATATTCAAAAAGGCGAATATGGTAAGGATGATATTCCTTAGAAAGAAGTAAGTCGTAAGATGCGACACTGAATGATGAATATATTGAATAAGTGAGAAAAGAAGTGTTGATATGAGAAGGAGATGAGTTATCAAAGAATAATGTAAAACTTTTAATAGAAAAGTTAATAATTGTAGAAAGATCTTTGTGGAAAGGAAGTGGTTATAGAACCCAATGACTGAATAAAGTATTAACGTAAAAATCTATTTTGATAGATTGACTGAATAAAGATTAATAAATAAAAATTTTTAGGACAAAATTCTTAGAAGAATGGGTGAATGTAATATCCCGAGAGTTTGATCATATAATATATGATAATGATCCTTAGAGAAAGATAATGAACGGGTCAAAGAATATGTAATACTCAAATATAATTGAGTCTAACTAAATGTTATGAAATAAAACTTATAAGAATTTATTATCAAGAATGGTGAGAGTAGAAAATATAAAACATATATTAAGGTAATGTGTTGAAGTTATTCAATGAATAGATTTGAGGAAAACCTGAGTAAGGTAGGGTTTCGGTGATTTCGAGGACGGAATCCTTATAAGGAGGGAATGATGTGACATTCCAGATTTTTAGAATTTATAAATGAGAATTTTATAAATAAAAGTATTATTTATGAGATATGTTGGTTGTGAGTATGTGTATGCCATATATTGTAGAATATATGAATTGATGTGAAGAGAATGTTATATATTAATTTTAATATATATAAATATTTAATTGAATTATTTATTGAGTAAATAAATAAATTTTGTTTTGATTATAGAGTAATGTAATTAAGTGTAGTAGATTAATTAAATGAATATTTAGTATTTAATTTAATTAATATAATAATTTTATGTTATAGCTCTAATTTAATTGAGATAATTAAATTTGATGAGTTATGTGATGATTGTTACACGAAATTATAATTAACAAGTAAATATAATTATGTGACAATTTGATGAGATTGATTGATATTAAGTTATTGATTAATTAAAATAATGAGTATTTGCCAAGCATGGTCTTAGGCTTTTCAAGTTCAAGTTGATGTAACCTATGTATTAACTAGTAATTAGTATATCTAATCATTACTAGGAGTTACATATATTATATATTACTAGTATTGTATATTATATGTATATACTACAAGTTAGTATGCTAGTTTTAGAAAACAAACAAAAGAAAGAAGAAGAGAGTTAGAGAGAGTTGTAGGAGAAGAAGAAGAAGAAGAAGAAGAAGAAGAAGAAGAAGAAGAAGAAGAAGGGAAAGCTTTGAGAAGACAAAACAAGCCCCATCATCATCATCTTCATCTCTCTCTTAAATTCATACTAATAAGGCTATAATCTAAATTCCTTGTTTTAATTATATTTTTATGTTCTTCATAATGTAGGATAATGGTTATATAGAAGTTGTATTGAGAAATTGAGAGAGATAGAGAGAAATAGAGGAATTGAGATGAGCTAGAAGAAGAAGAAGAAAAAGCTAGAAGAAGGTAACTTCTAAACTCTTATTTAATCTTTGATTTTTGGGTAGATTTATGTTCTAGGGTAATAGATCAGGCTTAATCTTGTTTGTATTAGTTTAATCTTGGATTATCAAGAATCAAACAAGAGGATTCAAGAAAGAAAATGAAATGGGAAGAAAATTTGAAGAACAAAATTCGTAGGTTTTGAGTAATTGTGGACATATCTTGTGAAATCCATATCTCTTTGGGTATAATGAGTTAGAAAGTGAGCCTTATATCAAATCGAAGATATGGAAGTAAGCTATATTCTGAAAGTAGAATCACATGAAAACTCTTTGTAGATTTCTTGCAATGTCTATTTTAGTAAGGCTGGTCCGAAGGGAAAATAATCTGTCGAGAAAATTAAAACTGTTACAGTTTCTGACATTGAAAAATTCATATAAATTCGTGTGTTTTGAATCTAAAGAAACTTAAAACTGTAAAGTTGTAGATATGGAAGTTTACTAGCTAGACTCGCAAGATTGAGCCATTTTATGAACCGGATCATGTTCAAAATAAATTGTTTAGTAAGGATGTCTATAAAATGAAATTTTCTACACTAGTTGATGAATTGCAGAATCTGGTATAAGATGGATAAGGGTCTGACTTTAAGGCCTAGATGAGGTTGTAGTACACTGAGTAAGGGTTAATTCTATATAAGAAGGAACAAAAACGGACATGTAACGAAGGAGATACGTTAAAAACGAAAGCAACGTTTTGTTAAAGAAATTGTGAAGATGAGTTTTATAATTATGTTTGAATTAAGATTTTGGGTGATGATATATTTTGATGATTAAAAATATGTTTTGACATATGTAATGAATATAGATATATGTTAGCATATTCTATGCATAATTAACCATTTAAGATCAAGAGTTGAGATAAGTTAATGTGTGCACATAACGTGCTCGATAAAATGCCTAAAAGTAATACTGTTTCTAAACTTTGGTATATAAAGTGTCTAACTAATGGCTAATATTGGATATCTAAGTATGAAAAGATGATAATACAAGAATAATAATGGAAAGAAATCGAAAAGGGTAATTTTTGATTTATGAAGGAAAATTAAACATGTAAACAATGTGTTGAATATACATTTTTGAAATCAAATTGGTAAAATAAAATGGTGTGATATACGCACATTAAACTACAAGTGAGATAGTCTAGCATGTGTGGTGATAAAAATGAAAATAAAACCGAGTTGCATATAAAACATAGTTAGATGTCTAAAAAGATATTATAAAGGATAATAAGATAAAGTAAGGTCTTAGAATAAATTTGACCATGAGATTGATTATTGATTTTATTTATTATCAATCTCACATACAGTATAGGTTGTGCAAGGACGCAAAGTATTAGCGTGTTGGTAAAACTGTAAGACCCCAACTTATTAATGAATAACATCAAATTTTCTCTAAATATTATTGTGAATAATAAGGGGTTAATTTGATATAATACTTTGGTTATGGGTGAAATGTGTAAATTTTGCAAAATAAGCAAGTGGTTATAAAATAATCATTTTGTCGGGGAATATTCGTTTGGTCGTGGAATATTATTGCTGTCGGGGAATATTCGTACGACGGCGCAGCCTTGTGTGGGCCCCATAACGGAAAGAGATTGGATGAAGAAAACGACAAGTATAAGTTGTTTATAAATAACGGCGTAGTTGTTACCGTTAATACTGTTGGAATACCCGGTGGTTAAAATACAGTAGCACACGGTATTGCACCAATTATTGATTCTTACGTAAGAAGGCACTACTCAATAATTGTTACAGTAGTTATTATTCAATATTTTATTTTATTGATTCAATAATTGCTGCGTTGATATTTTATATTATTGTTGTTTTAATAATTGTTGCTGCACAGTATTTTCCATTATCAGATCAATAATTCATATTATTTGAATAATATTATTAGATAACATTATTGGCAATGTCTAGAAAGTTCTGTCTAAGGAGAGGTTTGGTCATCTAATTGCGCGCCAGTAAGGAGAAATCCTTATTGGAAAGCCCCCTCTTTCCTGGGAACGGCCTGGTTGTCATAAATGTGATTCTGTAATATTATTTGTGAATAATTAATTATTGATTCATATGATAAGGAAATATTTATTTTATGTGGATATAAATGAGGGATATATTTTTGTGGTTAAAAATGAAGGAGTTAATGTTGAGGTTTTTATCCGTATTTTTGTCGGAATGGAGGTATTAAAAATCAGGGTTTTTGAGATATTTTGCGGGGGTTATAATTTTTAATCCGACCGTTAGATCGTGGTAATTTTTGGATATGTTATACATATATAAGTTGAGTCTATGTCCACAAATTTTGAACCGTTAAAAATGAACGTATGATTTGTTATGAATTTTAAGAGGTGGCTGATTCGGAAATCAGGTTATAAATCATTTTTGGTAGAAAATTCTAGAATTGGTGGGCCCCACTTGTGGTTGGTGAAGAAATGTGCTGAATTATATTTCAAATGTGGTGGGTGGGAATAGTAGCAGGTAAAGCCATCAGGTTGCAGGTCAAGCCTACTAAAATTTTCCTATAAATAGAGGGCTAAGTTAGAATTGAAAATTACACCAGAAACAAGTTTTCTCTCTTTCTCTCTCTAGATTATTGAGTGTATTTTGTGAGTATTTAGATACTTTGAGAGTTTCTATTCATCAGAGCAAGTTTCTTTCAGCCTTATACCGGTATTCCGACCAGAAGTACTGATATTTTGAGGTAAGGGATATTATTTTCTTCTTAATGATATTATTTTCTTCAATATCATTATGCTAAAATATTGATATGAGTTTTTATCAAATTTAAAACTTTTTGTGTCGGGTTTACTATTCACGTATACAGCACTATTCACGTATACGGTACTATTCACGAATACGACACTATTCACCGAAAAATAAAATTTTCCCTTTTTGTCCAAGATGTCTATTATGGTTACTATCTTTGATTGTATCCATGTTTTGATCTTTATTTTTGAATTCTGCTTCACAATTGATTATTATGAAGTATTATTGATCTTGGATAAACTGTTATACGAATCCCTAATATTTGTCCTTCTGTCTCACTGGATTCGTTCTCTTTAAGATATTTTTCATCATCCTCAGTCCTAATTGATGATATTACTGAATATCTTTGGCCTGTAGTGCAAAGATGTATGATTACTTGATGAATATCTTTGGCCTGTAGTGCAAAGATGAACAGGTGTTGAGATGAACACGACTGACAGGTGATACAAATAAATATCTTTGGCCTGTAGTGCAAAGATGAATATTTGGATAAAGATGATTATTAATTGATGTTAAAGGGATAAAATATTGATGATGGACTTTTAAATCTTAGAAGATAGTAGAATTCATTCTCTACTTGACTCTTCTAATGGTTTGCTGTTTCCGCTGCAGTTGTTGATCTAAAACTTGTTGTCGATTATATTCTATCAGATTTTTCCCTGTTGAAGACTAACGATAATTTGTTGTATATTATCTTAGTCATAATATTCTTTACTGGGCTAGTTGAGCTTACCCTTTTCCTTTTTGTTCCATTTTTCTTCTCAGGAGGTGAGAACATAGCAGGATCTAGTCGGGGTATGGAGTGATGGTTCTAGAAAGATGTTTTAGCAGTCCTCACTATTTCTGTAAAATAGTGTTTGAATAATTGTATTGAGGATTTATTTGAGTGTGGATATTATCTAGAAGACAATATTTGTATTTAAACTCACAGTATGTGTTGTCGTATTTTGCACGACAATTGTATTATTGAAGTTGTAGTTGCTTTCTGTACCATGTATTTGGCGACTCAGAATGGGTGTTGTATACCTATTTTGGGGGCGTCACAGTTGGTATCAGAGCTATGAGTAAAGAGCCCCGAGCAAACGATGAATGATGGAATGTTTAGGAGCTTTTTGCAGTTCATGCAAAATCAGACGAGGGAGACTCGTGTGCAGAATACGGGTGGAAATGATAACAACGCGCGGTTTGTTACAGCTAAGCAGTTCAAAGAATTGGGACCACCAAATTTAAGGGAAAGCCGGATCCGATCATGGCGGAAACGTGGGTCAAGCAAATTACCAAGATATTTGATGTCTTGGGATGCACGGAGGAACAGAAGGTTCCATTCGCCACTTTTATGTTTCGCGGTGAGGCAGACTATTGGTGGGAGTCTGTGAAGCGTACCCAGCCTGACGCACTCAACATGTCCTGGGAAACATTTCAAAAACTGTTCAATGACAAGTACTTTCCTGAAAGTATTCGTCATATGAAGGAGGTGGAGTTTATCAGACTGGAACAAAACAACATGACGGTGTCCCAGTACGAGGCGAAGTTTGCAGAGTTATCCAGGTTTGCACCTCATTTGGTCGAGAATGAGGAACGAATGACAAGGATGTTTCTGAGAGGTTTAAAACCCGAGATTCAGCAATATCTTATCTCTCATAAATTTTCTTTATATTCAGATGTTGTAAACAGGGCTCAATTATTAGAGCGAGATAATGAGTATGTGCAACCGAGGGACCACAACCAGGGTCATACCGGTGGCGGCAGTCATCGAAGCAATGAAAACCAGCAGGGAGGAAAACATTCGGATAAAAGCGGTAACCACTCTGGTGGTAATCGTGGTCGTGATAATAGAAGGAGCGAGTCGGGAGGAGATTTCAAGAAGAAAAGGTACAACAATGATAACGTGAAGACGTCAGCACAAACATCAACTGTTTCTAGGGGAGGAGAACGACCACCGGTCGTATGTTACAAATGTGGGAAAGAGGGACATATCAGCCCAAACTGCCCACAACAATCTAAGGTCTGTTATAACTGTGGAAAGGAGGGTCATATAGCTCGAGAGTGTTCTGTAGCAAAACTAAGTTCAGCGGGGATGGTGACTCCAAAAGTTATCCCGGATAAGTCGAAATCAGCGGTTCTTGGAAGGGCGTTTGTCGTGACTGGCCAAAACGCGAGAAACCCGAACGAGGTGATCACGGGTAAGCTAATCTTGAATTCTTGTGAAGTTTATACTTTACTAGATACCGGTTCTACCCATTCTTTTATCTCTCCTGCTTGTGCTCAACGTTTAAACTTGACTGCGGAGAAATTGGACTTTAACTTATCTGTTGAAACTCTGTTGGGTGAGACTTTCGTTACATCTACAGTTTATAAATCTTGCTTGATCCAAGTTGGCACTATCACATTATCTGTTGATCTTATCTCTTTAAAGATACTTGCTTTTGATGTGATTTTAGGAATTGATTGGTTAACCACTCATCATGCTAAAATTGATTGTTTTCGTAAGGTTGTTAGTTTTCATATTCCTAACCAACCTGTTATGCGAATTCAAGAAACCAAACCACTAAAATCAGTCACTGTCGTATCAAGCCACAAAGCTATTCGTTTATTAAAAAATGGATGTCAAGCTTTCTTAGCCCATGTTATGGATTTGAACAAAAACACGTCAGATTTGAATAATATTTCTGTTGTTAGAGAATTTCCCGACGTATTTCTTGAAGAATTTCTTGGCCTACCTCCTGAGCGTGATATTGAATTTTGTATCATCTTTGAATCCGGTACAAAATCCACTTCTAAAATCTCATATCGAATGGCTCCTATTGAACTTCGGGAGTTAAAAACCTAACTGTAGAAGTTGGTACCCAAGCCTCTATCTGGTGACTTCCTTTGTGGAATGCACCAAAGCCAGACTCTCCATAGGGGATGCCATATTTGTGTGATAGTAAACCGATAGGTGTCATTGTGACGTGCTATCCAAGATTGGGATATGAGTCACAGTTGAGAGCAACCTAAGTCAGTAATTGAAATACCTAGCTTTCTGGGCTTAGCTGGTTATTATCGGAGATTTGTGGAAGGATTTTCTCGAATTGCTACTCCGTTAACTCAGCTGACTCGGAAGGATACAAAATTCGGTTGGAGCGAGAATTGTGAGAAGAGTTTTCAAGAACTCAAGAGGAGACTCATTTCGGCACCTGTTCTGACAATACCATCTGGTTCGGATGGATTTGTTATCTACAGCGATGCTTCAGGCAAAGTGTTAGGATGTGTTCTCATGCAACATGGGAAAGTCATAGCCTATGCCTCGCGACAACTCAAAGAATATGAGAGGAATTATCCTACTCATGATTTGGAGTTGGCAGCAGTCGTTTTCGCGTTGAAGATATGGAGACACTACCTGTATGGGGAGAAAGTGGAGATCTATACAGATCATAAAAGCCTCAAATATTTCTTCACCCAAAAGGAACTCAACATGCGGCAGCGACGTTGGCTTGAGCTGTTGAAAGATTACGATCATACCATCCAATATCATCTTGGAAAAGCAAACGTAGTAGCTGACGCATTGAGTAGAAGATCATATGCGGGTACGAGTGCAATGTTGTTAATACAAAGGCCCATTTTGTATGACTTGCAAAGGATGGAGATAGAGATGAAGGCTCCAAGTACCCACATGATGATATCAAATATACGAGTAGAACCGACTTTAATCGATAAAGTTAAAGCTGCTCAAGCTACGTACATGAAGCTGATGCGTATGAAGAAGAAAGTGCAAGAAGGTGCTATTCCAGAAGCAAGAATCGATGAAGAAGGAATACTTCGAGTCAACTCCAGACTTTGTGTTCCTAACGATTTTGACTTGAAGCATAGAATAATGATGGAGGCACACAATACACCGTTTGCAATCCATCCTGAGAGTACCAAAATGTATCACGATCTTCGACATACATTTTGGTGGAGCAGTATAAAAAGAGAGATCGCGGAGTTTATCTCGAGATGTTTAACTTGTCAACGTGTAAAGGCGGAGCATTAAGTGCCAAAGGGTCCATTACAACCACTTGAGATTTTGAAATGGAAGTGGAAACACATTAATATGGATTTCGTTACAGGTCTTCCCAAAGTTTCTCAAGGCATAGATGCGATTTGGGTTATTGCTGATAGATTAACCAAGTCTGCCCATTTCTTACCGATACGTGAGACTTATTCCCTTGAACGTCTTGCTAGTATGTACGTGAACGAGATTGTGAGATTGCATGGCATGCCAGTATCCATAGTTTCGGATCGTGACCCAAGATTCACTTCACGATTTTGGGTTAGCTTGCAGAAAGCTATGGGCACGGATTTACGATTCAGTTCGGCATACCATCCTCAAACGGACGGACAATCAGAGAGGACTATTCAAACTCTTGAAGATCTATTAAGACTTTGTGTCTTAGATCTCAAAGGGAGTTGGGATAAGTACCTACCATTGGTGGAATTCTCCTACAACAACATTTATCAGGCGAGCATAGGTGTGGCTCCATTCGAGGCGTTGTATGGAAGAAAATGTCGTTCTCTAGTATGCTGGGACGAGGTGGGTGAAGCAACATTGTTGGGACCAGAGTTGGTACGCATTACTACAGAGAAGATCCAAACGATTCGACAATGTATACAAACGACACAGGATCGACAAAAGAGTTATGCGGATCTTCATCGGAAGGACGTGGAATTTAATATTGGGGATCATGTATTATTACGTGTTGCACCATGGAAGGGAGTTACAAGATTTGGGAAGAGAGGAAAGCTCAATCCAAGATTTGTTGGTCCATTTGAGATTCTTGAGCGAATAGGAAATGTGGCATATAGACTCGCATTACCTCCAAGCATGTCTCGTGTTCATAATGTTTTTCACATATCTATGCTTCGTAAATATGTTAAAGACCCGAACCATATTATTGCGTTAGAACCAGACGAGATAGCCGAAGATTTAACGTACGAAGAAGTACCTGTTAAGATCTTGGATAGGAAAGAGCATGTCCTACGCACGAAGGTTATACCACAAGTTAAGGTTTTGTGGAGAAACCATGCTATTGAAGAAATGACCTGGGAGTTGGAATTAGAAATGAAAGCGAGGTATCCTCACCTTTTCGAAATATCAGGTACGTAGTCAATTTCGAGGACAAAATTTCATAAGGAGGGGAGGTTGTAAGACCCCAACTTATTAATGAATAAAATCAAAATTTCTCTAAATATTATTGTGAATAATAAGGGGTTAATTTGATATAATACTTTGGTTATGGGTGAAATGTGTAAATTTTGCAAAATAAGCAAGTGGTTATAAAATAATCATTTTGTCGGGGAATATTCGTTTGGTCGTGGAATATTCTTGCTGTCGGAGAATATTCGTACGACGGCGCAGCCTTGTGTGGGCCCCATAACGGAAAGAGATTGGATGAAGAAAACGACAAGTATAAGTTGTTTATAAATAACGGCGTAGTTGTTACCGTTAATACTGTTGGAATACCCGGTGGTAAAAATACAGTAGCACACGGTATTGTACCAATTATTGATTCTTACGTAAGAAGACACTACTCAATAATTGTTACAGTAGTTATTATTCAATATTTTATTTTATTGATTCAATAATTGCTGCGTTGATATTTTATATTATTGTTGCTTCAATAATTATTGCTGCATAGTATGTTCCATTATCAGATCAATAATTCATATTATTTGAATAATATTATTAGATAACATTATTGGCAATGTCTAGAAAGTTCTGTCTAAGGAGAGGTTTGGTCATCTAATTGCGCGCCAATAAGGAGAAATCCTTATTGGAAAGCCCCCTCTTTCTTGGGAACGGTCTGGTTGTCATAAATGTGATTCTGTAATATTATTTGTGAATAATTAATTATTGATTCATATGATAAGGAAATATTTATTTTATGTGGATATAAATGAGGGATATATTTTTGTGGTTAAAAATGAAGGAGTTAATGTTGAGGTTTTTATCCGTATTTTTGTCGGAATGGAGGTATTAAAAATCAGGGTTTTTGAGATATTTTGTGGGGGTTATAATTTTTAATCCGACCGTTGGATCGTGGTAATTTTTGGATATGTTATACATATATAAGTTGAGTATATGTCCACAAATTTTGAACCGTTAAAAATGAACGTATGATTTGTTATGAATTTTAAGAGGTGGCTGATTCGGAAATCAGGTTATAAATCATTTTTGGTGGAAAATTCTAGAATTGGTGGGCCCCACTTGTGGTTGGTGAAAAAATGTGCTGAATTATATTTCAAATGTGGTGGGTGGAAATAGTAGCAGGTAAAGCCATCAGGTTGCAGGTCAAGCCTACTAAAATTTTCCTATAAATAGAGGGCTAAGTTAGAATTGAAAATCACACCAGAAACAAGTTTTCTCTCTTTCTCTCTCTAGATTATTGAGTGTATTTTGTGAGTATTTAGATACTTTGAGAGTTTCTATTCATCAGAGCAAGTTTCTTTCAGCCTTATACCGGTATTCCGACCAGAAGTACTGATATTTTGAGGTAAGGGATATTATTTTCTTCTTAATGATATTATTTTCTTCAATATCATTATGCTGAAATATTGATATGAGTTTTTATCAAATTTAAAACTTTTTGTGTCGGGTTTACTATTCACGTATACAGCACTATTCACGTATACGGTACTATTCACGAATACGACACTATTCACCGAAAAATAAAATTTTCCCTTTTTGTCCAAGATGTCTATTATGGTTACTATCTTTGATTGTATCCATGTTTTGATCTTTATTTTTGAATTCTGCTTCACAATTGATTATTATGAAGTATTATTGATCTTGGATAAACTGTTATACGAATCCCTAATATTTGTCCTTCTGTCTCACTGGATTCGTTCTCTTTAAGATATTTTTCATCATCCTCAGTCCTAAATGATGATATTACTGAATATCTTTGGCCTGTAGTGCAAAGATGTATGATTACTTGATGAATATCTTTGGCCTGTAGTGCAAAGATGAACATGTGTTGAGATGAACACGACTGACAGGTGATACAAATAAATATCTTTGGCCTGTAGTGCAAAGATGAATATTTGGATAAAGATGATTATTAATTGATGTTAAAGGGATAAAATATTGATGATGGACTTTTAAATCTTAGAAGATAGTAGAATTCATTCTCTACTTGACTCTTCTAATGGTTTGTTGTTTCCGCTGCAGTTGTTGATCTTAAACTTGTTGTCGATTATATTCTATCAGATTTTTCCCTGTTGAAGACTAACGATAATTTGTTGTATATTATCTTAGTCATAATATTCTTTACTGGGCTAGTTGAGCTTACCCTTTTCCTTTTTGTTCCATTTTTCTTCTCAGGAGGTGAGAACATAGCAGGATCTAGTCGGGGTATGGAGTGATGGTTCTAGAAAGATGTTTTAGCAGTCCTCACTATTTCTGTAAAATAGTGTTTGAATAATTGTATTGAGGATTTATTTGAGTGTGGATATTATCTAGAAGACAATATTTGTATTTAAACTCACAGTATGTGTTGTCGTATTTTGCACGACAATTGTATTATTGAAGTTGTAGTTGCTTTCTGTACCATGTATTTGGTGACTCAGAATGGGTGTTGTATACCTATTTTGGGGGCGTCACAGTTGGTATCAGAGCTATGAGTAAAGAGCCCCGAGCAAACGATGAATGATGGAATGTTTAGGAGCTTTTTGCAGTTCATGCAAAATCAGACGAGGGAGACTCATGTGCAGAATACGGGTGGAAATGATAACAACGCGCGGTTTGTTACAGCTAAGCAGTTCAAAGAATTGGGACCACCAAAATTTAAGGGAAAGCCGGATCCGATCATGGCAGAAACATGGGTTAAGCAAATTACCAAGTTATTAGATGTCTTGGGATGCACGGAGGAACAGAAGGTTCCATTCGCCACTTTTATGTTTCGCGGTGAGGCAGACTACTGGTGGGAGTCTGTGAAGCGTACCCAGCCTGACGCACTCAACATGTCCTGGGAAACATTTCAAAAACTGTTCAATGACAAGTACTTTCCTGAAAGTATTCGTCATATGAAGGAGGTGGAGTTTATCAGACTGGAACAAAATAACATGACAGTGTCCCAGTACGAGGTGAAGTTTGCAGAGTTATCCAGGTTTGCACCTCATTTGATCGAGAATGAGGAACGAATGACAAGGATGTTTCTGAGAGGTTTAAAACCTGAGATTTGGCAATATCTTATCTCTCATAAATTTTTTTTATATTCAGATGTTGTAAACAAGGCTCAATTATTAGAGCGAGATAATGAGTATGTGCAACCGAGGGACCACAACCAGGGTCATACCGGTGGCGGCAGTCATCGAAGCAATGAAAACTAGCAGGGAGGAAAATATTCGGATAAAAGCGGTAACCACTCTGGTGGTAATCGTGGTCGTGATAATAGAAGGAGCGAGTCGGGAGGATATTTCAAGAAGAGAAGGTACAACAATGATAACGTGAAGACGTCAGCACAAACATCAACTGTTTCTAGGGGAGGAGAACGACCACCGGTCGTATGTTACAAATGTGGAAAAGAGGGACATATCAGCCCAAACTGCCCACAACAATCCAAGGTATGTTATAACTGTGGAAAGGAGGGTCATATAGCTCGAGAGTGTTCTGTAGCAAAACTAAGTTCAGCGGGGATGGTGACTCCAAAAGTTGTCCCGGATAAGTCAAAATTAGCGGTTCTTGGAAGGGCGTTTGTCGTGACTGGCCAAAACGCGAGAAACCCGAACGAGGTGATCACGGGTAAGCTAATCTTGAATTCTTGCGAAGTTTATACTTTACTAGATACCGGTTCTACCCATTCTTTTATCTCTCCTGCTTGTGCTCAACGTTTAAACTTGACTCCGGAGAAATTGGACTTTAACTTATCTGTTGAAACTCCGTTGGGTGAGACTTTCGTTACATCTACAGTTTATAAATCTTGCATGATCCAAGTTGGCACTATCACATTACCTGCTGATCTTATCTCTTTAAAGATACTTGCTTTTGTTGTTATGTGAACTACAACATGTATGCTATGTTTGTTTATGATTATTCTTGTATGTTGAGCATGTTATTATGTGTTATGTGATGCATGAAAACTGTTAGATTTTGCTGAGCTGTCGAGCTCATTCTTACAAATAACCATTTTTGCAGATTCAAGAATTGAAGGTAACGCTATGTGCTACTTGATTGTTATGGATCAAAAGTGATATATGAAGACTTAATATCCTAGCTAAGTTGTTATTCTTGTAAACCATGTCTAATGTTTCGGTAATTATAATATTGTTTTGCGAATGTAAACTATTGTAGTATTAAAATGATTCTGAGATATTTAGATGTAAAGGTTGAATTAGATGTAAAGGTTGAAGGTTTTGAGAACGAGGATAGTTTGTAATAGAAAATTTTAATTATTTCGCAAATTTCAATGGGTGTATTATCGTTTAATGATGTAAAATTAAAGGTTGAATGTATTATTAACGACCGAAGTCGAGAATTATATTGTATGAATTTTGGGTTCGTTACACATGCGATTAATTGTTGTTGCGATTTCAATGATATATGTAGGATAATTGGAGATTATTTTACACTTGTGTAGCTTACAACCAAGACAAGTTCTCTAACTCTACTTTTATAATTATGCAAGTTACTAAACCCTAATTCTTTACATTGTGCAAGCTTTCGAACTTTATTCTTTTCGTATTGAATGCAAGTTTCCATTCCTATATTATTATTGTTCAAAATTGAGCAAGCCTAATCTATCTTGAATATGTTTGTACAAGCTCTTATAACCTAATTCGTTATACCGAGCGAGTTTTACTTTCCTATTATTTATTGTTCAAAGCACATATTGTTCTAATACATCGATTCAAGTGAGATTGTTCTAACTCTTTTGGTTATAACATTTTGCACGTATATCATGTTTATTCAATTATATATTGTTGATATCCGATCTTTGACTTTAATAGCTTTGTTCAGTTATGCATTTTCGTATTAAACCTTTATTGATGGAAATTGAATAAGTGTTCTAAAATTCTAGACACACTGATAAGCTAGTTCCAAACTAAACTTTCTTTAGTGCGGAAATTCTAAATTCAAACTGAGACGAACAACCCTAACATAGGGGATTTTGTACGTGTAACATTTAGATGTTTGTGCACAATACATGGTACAAAGGGCTGATCTCCCTATATACGTTAAGAAGAGTTTGTACAGTCTAATGACTGTTAAGGTTAAGGTAATAATACCTAAACACCGTGGACATAGTTCGTGGTCTTAAGACCATCAGATAATTAAAGTTCGAACTTGTTTTCCATCTTGATTCGTAGAACAAGTTCTTTATTATTCAGTATTCGTTGTTCACTCTCATGTTGTTATTATACTTTCTTTATGTCAGTGAGCAATTTTTTGCTCACTCTTGCAATTAAACAATGCAGCTAAAGTCGAAAGAGGTGATGATCCATCTACTAGCAAGGGAAATGGTAAGATGTCTAAGTGATGAAGAATTAGTTAAAGTTTATTTAAATGCTTGAAGTTATAATACTTGTTTTATTTTATAATGTATTCCGCAAACTGATGTAATAATTTTAAGGTTAGATTACCTGGGATTGTTTTGAGATGATGATGTAACCCTTTAATGGGAAAGATTATTGTTTAAGTTATTTAAATTATGTCTTTATCCTTTGATTATGGGTAGTTAGATGTAATAGTTTTGATAAGTGAACACCAAATCCTGTGCGAAAGAAGTACCTGAATTTGGGGGTGTCACAGGTTGGTATCAAAGCTTTAGGTTATGAACCTTAGGTGGGGAAAACCTTAGGAAGTAGCCTTTAAGAAGTCATAAAACATAGAGGTGATTAAGTCTTATCGGGTTTTAAGGAATGGATTAAGGCATCCATTGAAACTAAACAATAAAAGACATAATGTGCTATGTGTTAATAACTTATGTGCTCGTGAGTATCAAAAATACTAAGTAAAACTTAAAATATTTTATTGTCAGGATGTCTCACGAAGGAGGATCCAGTCCAGCTAGAGAGGTGATACCTCAGGTACTTAGAGATGACGAACCCCGGGATATTCACGTAGTGCGGGAACAGTTGATCCAGGAGGATGAGCTTGTGACCGATCCCGAGGAGGATAGTCCTGAGGAGATAGAGGAGGATGATGATGATGAGGATCATGAGGAGTTTCCACCAAACTCTGTATCGGCTGAGATGTATGATGCTTTGTATGATCGTAACATAGAGTTACAGTATAATGTTGAGGAACTGAAGGAGATGGTTGAGATGCATCACGTTGCATTGGAACAAAAGGATGTGGAGATTCAGGAACTTGATTCAAAACTTGGAAACACATAATGGGATCTAGTTTATACCAAGGGTCAGCATGAAGACCTGTTGGCAGTGAACGAGAAGATGAAGACTGACATGGAGAAGCTGAAAGATGATTTTAAGGAGGAATCAGCTAAGCGTGCAAGAGCAGAGGATGCTTGGATGAAGGCGACTCAACGTGCAGACCGTGTTGAGGCTAAAGTTCAAGTGAACAAAGCCAAGATGAAGGAGATGGATTATGCTTTTAATTCTGCGATTGATAGGGCCCAGGATCGAGTCCATTATTACCCACCTCAGTTTGAAGACTCGCCGTGGTTCGTGATGGATCGTAGGACGGTGTACCGTATCATGGAGGAAGAGCGTCGAGAGGCCTTACGACGTCTTAATATGCCTAGATAGAATAAGAGTGATAATAATATGAGGATTAATTATGTGAATAAATAAGTTGTGAATCCCTTATTTTGAGATAAATAAAGGGATAGTATGAGTATGTAATCCTGAAACTAGTTTACTTCAGGAAAGTGGATGTTTATAGGAGATACGCTATCTTTAGTATGTTTAAAACATTATGAATGAATAAAATATTAGAGTTTATTTGAAATGTTATGTGTTATAGCTTTAATATGGGAATGTTTAAGTTAAACTTCAAATACCCAAGAAGTTGAGTAATGAACTAATAAGCGTATATATTAACAGAGAATGCCTCCTAGAAGAAGATAACCACATCAAGAAGCTCCTCCTGAGGGGTCTACAAATAATAACAACGAGACCAACGCTAATTGTAGCGCCCCCAAATCCGGGTATCTTCCAACCCGACAGATGATGCTATACTGTACAACATTTATACATTCATCCAATTGAATAGTCTCAAAGAACGAATATAACTTCTATATATTAAAGTAATATTTACAATTTCCCAGGTTCTATACCCCTTACAAAGGTTCTTTGTTATAATATCAATTACATTACAACAATAGACCTATACTATTACAAGACAGCTTAACAATCTGCCTTAGCTTTTCCTTTATCCCTTTTTGATCCTTCGGGACATTCAGCCTTAGCTGCATTCATATGGTTCAAGCAAGAGTGAGCATGGCTAGCTCAACAAGTATAACAATTCAATAACAACATGCTTGACACATACGAATCGTATATCTTCAATAACTGAACAATAGTTATGAAGTACTATTGATAATTCAAAATAGCACTTCATCTTTTCTTTCAAAAATGTTTTACAATAACAACAATATTTAGTAAAACATCCACTCTGGTCAAAGACCTTGAGTATTCATTCTTTATTGAAAAAGGACAACCCGGAACAAATTCTGTAAGCCCGATATTACTTACGAGCACTTCTAAGTGATCAGTCTATTGTACTCTATGTTGATCAACACTACATCCATTAAACGTATGTACGTTTAATCATTTGGCAACCTCACGTGACTGTCATTTTACCGACAAAACATTTGTTTAACATTTCAGTCTTCTTTTGAAAACCATATCAAGTAGTTGACAAAAGACAGCAACATTTGATAATACAAGAGTAGATTATCAAGTTTAGCCAAAAAGATTGGCTTTAACCTCAACATATTTCAATCCATGCGAAAGAATACATGAATCTTAAACTTGTTCAGATTGAACTGAAACAAGAGTTAGAATACTTGCCTTTAGCGTTTGCTACCGTATATTAACTTTATGTTTAAGTCTTTCAAGTCCCTATAGTACATGATCACATAATGTCTTACATTAGGTCACATATAATCAAGTATGTATACGACTATATCTTACCTTTCTTCTTAATCTAATTGTGTATTAGATTCAGTTACTATTCATTCTGGTTTATCGTTATCATTGCGTTTACGTTTGACTAGGTTATATTAACCTTTACATTATATTCCTTAAGGTTTTAACAAAGTTTAACAATGTTACATTACCTTCCTTAAGTTATGTTTAATGTTAACTCAATTAACTTCTCTCCTTTGTACTTTAAAACATTCATTGCTGTCTTTGTTCTGAGACTGGCGCTGCGGCGCCATCTTTATGCCTTCCTATCGCGCTGCGGCGCGAGCCTTATGCCTCTCTGACCCGGACTTGGCGCTGCGGCGCGAGTCCGTGTGTAATGTGCCGCGCTATGGCGCCACTCTTCAGTAGCTTATGACACTGTACCTGGCGCTGCGGCGTGGGTTAAATGCCTTGGGTTGGCACCGCGGCGCCAACTCTGTGCACCAGATACCAAATTCAGTTTGTGAACTTCCCGGACGCATAACTTCTTCGTTATAGCTCCGAATTGGCTCGTTCAAAAGCCTACGGTTCACAAATTACATAATCTACATGATCATTCAAGAATTTTATCTATTTAAATTCATTTGCTAAAAATTCACCAATTTGTTCATTTTTAACGTAAACGATAAACGTTCGTGAACGTTCAACGCTCGTTTCTTCGTTCTAAGTCGGAATCCGGTCATTTTCGAGTCCGCAACTCTTAAATGCCAAAGAAGACTTGTCTCCATTGTAAAACAACGATTTCGTAATCCAACCTAAAATTTGACTTCCATTCCGAGATTTTTTTACGAATTCGACGATTATCGTCAAATCGCACAAATTCCGGCAATTCTTCATTCTTACGATTTGTTCAACATTATAAATGAACTTCATTCATTATGTGAACATCTTGACATACTTGATACAATAACTTATTATCATTGTTGGATTTTTGGACTTATTCTTCATGAGTTTATGACTACTTATAACTCAATTGTTCATAACTTATGATAATTAGAGTCTTTTAATCATCATACTTATATGTTTTCAACATATAGCTTCATTATTGTATACATAATACATATTCATACAAGTTCTTTACTTTCATTTTACTAACCTTATTACAATTTCTTATATTCATACTTAATATTCCATGTTAACTCATCATAAGTTTATAACTTATATAAGTTCAAATGATTTATGACCAACTTATGTGGCTTAAGTTCATTACTTAATCATACATGTTTCTTAATCCCACTTTTCTTATCATCCTATCATGTTAGAGATAAAAGATAATTGGAGAAGAAATCTTACTTTTGTTGTCTTGGTAAGGTAGCTTGCTTCTTCTTCTTACTTATGGAATGACTTATTGCTAGCTTATTCTCTCTAACACTTAAGCACTTTGAGAGTTGTTAGTTTATTTGAATCAACCAACAAATGGCTTACAAGCCTTCTATATTTATAGACTTAGCAAAGTTAGGGTAGTTTTGTCAATAAAACATCCCACCTCCTTTAAGCCACCTCCTTACTATTCATTACTTGGCTATTACTTCTAATTCTTGGTCAATACACATACTTGCTCATCACACATACTTGACCACCACACATTCTTGATCCCTACTTATCTTGGTCATCACATCACTTGGTCACCACACATTAACCATATTAATATGGTTTTGCCCCATGGGTCATTTAACTCATGGATTCTAGCTTGGGCTTGGATTAATTAATCCTTTGGGCTTTGTATTAATAAACACTAGCTTGTTCATTAATCAATTATTGGGCCTCTCTCTTTAATCTACTTGGACTTATATTAATTCAAGCAATCATCCAAGTCCATTAATTATCTCATAATACATACACATATAGTTCATGTATTATTTTCGTATTTCAATTCTTATAGAATTTATATACCGTATTTCATCCTTCATACTAACTCGTATAAGACCTCGTATTATACTCATTTACATTACTTTGTACAATACACAAAGTATCATACACCATTACTCATTCCTTAACATTTCGCTTTACTTAATATTCACAAATTAAGTCCACAAGCGAAATATCGTTTTTCCCATAACTAGATTTTTATTACATAATCCATCTTACCTTGATATTCCATCATTACGTATTTCTCGAAATCTCAAAATTATATCCCGAGCACATATCGATGAATAGTGTTTTTTAGAAAATTTCTCGGAAAACTTTTATTTACGTCTTGAAAATTCAAACACTTTAATTCATCCACGTAGCTCAAATACTATGACATTCCAACGTCGCTAGGTTATATAACGACAACCATCTTGATAACACATAGGATAAGATTTTATTATTATTTAAATTAATAAAATTATTTTACAATCAGATCCAAATTTCTCGATCGTTACACTAATTCGATTTAGCAGTTGGTAGCTCTTTTGACGGGTGCACTTGCGAATCAACCGCAAGCTCAGGTCACAACTTTCAAGGAATTTAAAGTGGCTGGACCTCCAGAATTTCAAGGGTCTATGAATCCAGTGGAAGCCCAAACCTGGATCATGGAAATGGAGAAGGTGTTCCATGTTGCTAGAGTTAATGAAGATCAGAAGATTGCATTTGCAACATTTATGCTGAAGTCCGAAGCTAGCTACTGGTGGCAAATAAATAAGGTTCGTGGAGGACAAGGAGTGATAGCGTGGGAGAGATTTAAGGAGATGTTCTTTAAAATGTACTTTCTAGCAAGTTCTCGGAATCAGTTGGAAGTACAATTTCTGGAGCTTAAGCAAGAGACTATGACGGTGCCAGAATATGCTGCGAAGTTTAACGAGTTGGCAAGGTTTGCCATTTATCAAGTCAATACGGATGAGCGTAAGGCAAGAAGGTTCGAACAAGGATTGAAACCCTGGCTGTATAGCAAGGTTTCAATGTTCCAGTTAAGTACATTTGCGGCTGTACTGGAAAAGGCAATTATCACAGAAGGTGGAAGCGATGCCTTGACCAAGTATAATCGAGAACAAAAGAAGAGGAAGAATGATAGTGAAAATAAGGCTGGTGGAAGTAATGTTGGAAGTAACCATCAGAAGAGGAAGTGAAACGATAATTCAACTACGAGAGGACAGCAGGGAAGTCAGCAGAAGAAAAAGTTTGAAGCTTGTGCTACTTGTGGAAAGAATCATATTGGGGTATGTTTGAAGGGAAAGCGAGTGTGTTTCAACTGTGGTCAGGAGGGACACATTGCGCCGAACTATTTTAGTCCGAATAAAGGAGCATGTTTTACCCATGGTTCAAAGGATCACACGGCTCGTGATTGCCCTAAAAAGCCAGCGGGGAGTGCAAGTGGAGGAAAGGGAAACAACAACGGTGGTGGTGCATTGACTATCATTGGACCAACTCAGTCAAGCCAACCTACTGCGAGAACTTTTAATATGACCCTGCAGGATGCAGTTTAGTCTACGGATGTGGTGTCAGGTATCATTCCGATTAATGGTATTAATGCTTATGTACTGTTTGATTCGGGTGCTACTTGTTAATTTATATCCAATGAATTTGCTTAAAACTTAGATTTACCTCAGGAAGAATTAGATTATCCTTTGAGTACAGAGATTGCGAATAGAGAAGTGATTCCTGTTAGATTTGTATATAGGAATTGTAGAGTGGTTATAAAAGGTCACGAGATGATGGTAGATTTGATACCAATTAGACTTGGTGAATTTGATGTTGTACTGGGAATGGATTGGTTATTTAATAACGGAGCAGTAATTAATTGCCAAAGCAAGTGTGTTAACCTTATGACTCCGTCAAAGGTTGTGTTCTATGGCAGCAAATCACCTCGACAAGCAAGTTGTCTGACGGTGATGCAAGCCAAGAAGTTGTTAAGAAGAGGATGTGTAGGATACTTAGCTTATGTTGTTGATAAACAGAAGAAAAGTGCGAAGCTTGAAAAGATACCGATCATAAGAGATTTTGCAAACGTATTTCCAGACAATTTGCTTGGTCTTCCGCCAGATCGACAAATCGAGTTCGTGATTGATTTAGTACCAGGAATAGGACCTATATCTAAGGCACCATACAGAATGTCCCCGGTAGAGATGAAAGAGTTGATGGTGCAATTGCAAGAATTGCTCAATAAGAAGTATATTCAGCCGAGTGTTTCGCCATGAGGAGCACCGGTCTTGTTTGTGAAGAAGAAAGACGATTCGATGCGGCTCTTCATTGATTATCGAGAATTAAATAAAGTCACGATTAAAAATATGTATCCATTACCTAGAATCGATGACCTGTTTAATCAACTGAAGGGTCCGAGGTATTTTTCAAAAATAGATTTGAGGAGTGGTTATCATCAATTGAAGGTGAGGCCAAAAGACGTACCGAAGATGACGTTCAGAACTCTGTATGGTCATTACGAGTTTCTAGTTATGTCATTTGGTTTAATCAAAGCACCTGCAGCGTTCATGGATTTTATGAACAGGGTGTTTAAACCATTCTTAGATAAATTTGTGGTGGCGTTTATTAATGATATCCTGGTGTATTCTAAGACCAAGGAAGAACATGTGGAACACTTAAGAGTGACGTTGGAGACATTGAGAAAAGAGAAGTTGTACGCAAAATTTTCAAAATGTGAGTTTTGGATGGAATGTGTACAGTTTCTCGGGCATGTTATTAATAAAGACGGAATTTTGGTAGATCCATCAAAAGTTGAAGCTGTAGTAAACTGGGATCAGCCGAAGACACCGTCAGAAGCAAGGAGTTTCTTAGGATTGGCGGGTTACTACAAGCGTTTTATTCAAGACTTTTCCAAAATCGCAACTCCGTTGACGAATTTAACTAGAAAAGGGATTAAGTTTGTCTGGACAGAGAAGTGTGAGGAAAGTTTTCGAGAATTGAAGAAGAGGCTGAGCTCAGCACCTGTGTTGTCATTGCCTGATGATACAAGGAATTTCATGGTGTATAGTGACACATCGCATAAAGGACTAGGCTGTGTGCTTATGCAGAACGACACAGTTATTGCATATGCATCACGTCAGTTAAAAGATTACGAGAAGGGGTATCCGACTCATGACTTAGAGTTGGCGGCAGTAGTGTTTGCTCTGAAAATTTGGAGACATTATCTTTATGGAGAGAGGTGTGACATATATACCGACCATAAAAGCCTGAAGTATATCTTTACACAAAAAGACTTGAACATGAGACAAAGAAGATGGTTGGAGTACATCAAAGACTATGACTGCGAGATTTTCTATCATCCCAGAAAAGTGAATGTTGTTTCTGATGCTCTAAGTAGGAAGGGACGGGAGAGGTTAATGATATTAATTGCTCAGAAGAAGTTAGTGTCAGAAATGGCTAAGTTGCAGTTGGAAATTAAATATCCGATAGAAGCCGATGAAAAGTTGTTCCAGATGGGAAATAGTTCAACGTTGGCGGATAAGGTGAGAAATGCACAACATTAAGATGAAGATTGCGAAAAGATAAAATAGAAGATATCTGAAGGTGAGGAAAAAAAATTCAAAATCGATTCAGAAGGGTTACTACGATTCGAAGGGAGAATTTGGGTTCCGCCAGTACCAGAAGTTAAAAAGGAAATTTTGAGTGAAGCTCACAACTCACGATATTTGATTCACCCTGAAAGTACAAAAATGTACCAGGATCTTAGACATTATTTTTGGTGGCCGAATATGAAGAAGGATGTAGCTGAGTGTGTGACAAAATATTTAACGTGTCAGAAAGTCAAAGCTGAACATCAAAGGCCAAGCGGATTGTTACAACCGTTGGAGATACTAGAATGGAAATGGGAGCATATCACAATGGATTTTGTGGTAGGTCTTCCAAGGACCCAACAAGGTTATGATGCTATTTGGGTGATTGTCGATCGATTGACAAAGTCGGCTCACTTTTTGCCGATCAAGATTCGATTTACCCTAGATTGGTTAGCAAAACTGTACGTTAAGGAAATCATTTCAAGACACGACGTACCTATGTCCATTGTGTCAGACAGAGATCCACGTTTCACATCAAATATTTGGAAACGATTACAAGAATGTTTGGGAACACAGCTGAGAATGAGCACAACATACCATCCTCAGACCGACGGACAAAGCGAGAGAACTATCCAAACACTAGAAGATATGCTCAGAGCATGTATAATGGATTTCAGAGGAAATTGGGATGACCATCTGCCATTGGTGGAATTTGCTTATAATAATAGCTATCACGTGAGTATTGGCATGTCGCCTTACGAAGCGTTATACGACAGGAAATGCAGAACTCCATTATGTTGGGACGAGGTAGGTGAACATCAACTATTGGGTCCAGAATTGGTACAACATACTGTCGAGATCATCAAACTGATTCGAGCGAGATTAATAGCTGCACAAGATAAACAGAAGAAATATGCCGATCAGCATCGACAAAATCGAGAATTCGATGTGGGTAGTTATGTTTTCTTAAAAGTATCTCCCTGTAAGGGGAAAATTCAGTTTGGCAAGAAGAGGAAATTAAGCCCTAGATTTATAGGACCTTTTGAAGTGCTTTGACGAGTTTGCGAAGTAGCATATGAGGTAGCTTTACCTCCAGAGTTGGAGCATATTAATAATATTTTCCATGTCTCGATATTGAGACCATATAAGCCTGATTATAAGCATGTTATAGAAAATAAGCCCTTACAGTTTGAGAAAGATTTGTCCTACGATGAAGTCCCTGTTCAAATTGTTGGCAGAAAAGAGCAAATACTGACGAATAAAGTGATACCTTCTATTAAGGTAATATGGAGAAACCACAATGCTGAGGAAGCTACGTGAGAACTTGAAAGCGTTATGATTAAGAATTATCCTCAATTGTTTGCTTAATCTTGTATAGCGATTCTGGGGACATAATCTTGTTAAGAAGGGAAGAATGTAACAAATAAATTTTTTAAGTTGTGATTCTGGGGACATAATCCTTTTAAGGAGGGAAGGATGAAACGATCGAGAAATTTGTAATTTAATTTAAATATTTATTGAATTAAATAAATATTTTAAATAATTTATTTATGGAAGAAAATAAATAATTGATGAATTGTGGTAAATTAATTTGGTAACTAAATTAATTAGTGTTAATTTGAATAATGATAATTTTATCTAATGGATTTAATTTAAGGAAGTAATTAAATTAAATCAATTGCTTAGTATTTAAGAAAGAATAATTAAATTGAAAGAAAAGCTTAATTTAAAGGAAATAAATAAATTGAATAAAGTGATGTTTCTAATTTATTAATTAAATTAGATAGGTAATTATTTATTAATTATAAGTATAATGATAATAAGAATTTTATTATTATTATATAAGTTATTTAAATTAACTAAACTAAGTTAATTAAATTAATCAAACTAAAGGTGTGATATGAAACTATATAATATAAATATTATTAAAATAATCTGGTAGGGGGTTTAAGTGGTAGCCAAACAAGGCCTTGTGGCCTTTTACTTATTCCAATTGACGCCTTTTTATTTTTTTAACTGATGAACGTGGGGAGTCTTCAGTTTATTTTTTAAGCGTCTTTTATCTTAAGCCAAGTTCATAGAGGGTTTGGGAGAGAAGAGGAAATACAGAGAATTTGCAAGAGAGAAAGCACTTAGTTTCTGAGATTATCAAGAGGATTAAGGTATGATTCATTCCTTAATTTCTAAGTTTAGTTTTTATCTAAGCTCTCTTTAATTGGTTTTGCGGATTTGTTGTTCAAGCGTTGTGTAAATGGTGTGTATTATGTTGTAGAATCTGTTTATTATCATGTAAACATGTTATTTGTTATCAAATTCATGAGAAATTGGGTTGAGGAAGAAAAGGAAAATCACAGTGTTTGTGTTCTTATAATATGGCCATAGAAAGTACCAAATTTCTTGTTCAATATATGATGTAATCTGTAATTTGTTGGTGAATTGTAATAATATGGTAAGAAACGAAAAAACGCAGTTTAAATGATGTCAATTGATTAAGAAACGAGTTCGTAGCGATCAAAATCGTTAAAAGTATAAAATGAGGAAATTTGGGAAAAGTATAGTTTTTGATTCTCAAAAATGGTGTTTATATAATGTTTTGTATATAGAATGGTGTTTAGTATGTGTAACTGTAATATGACAAAGTGAAGATGTTGTAATTCGGTAGAATTGGGATTTTATGGCCAAAGCAGAGCCTGTTTCGAGCTCCTGCAAAAACTAGTGCTGAGACGTCGCGCGGGCGCGCGGTCTGGCGCGTGGCTCTCGTGCGGGCGAGCTACGTCGCGCGGGCGCGCAGTTAACTAGTTTAATACTCGTGCGGGCGCGCGAGTGGCCTGTCACAGACAGTAAAGCCTGCTTAATTATAGGTCATGTGTAATGGACTTTGGTTAGTTTAACATGCATGTAAATGATACTAAAACATTAAGTGGATTACAATAACATATTATAATGTGATGTAATGCAAAGTTTAAAGATTTGAAATAATTATTTAAATAAGTTATAAAATAAAACCAAATGTGATGTTTTTAAAGTTAGAGATGAATGATTAAGTTATATTGGCTTGTAATGAGATTTTAGATTCGTCAAGTATATTTAACCTATGTGGTTAGGTGCTAGGTTAGGGTTGTGACCTAAATGATAGTTTAAACCCTAAAGTTAATATTCATGCGATTAATTTTTGTTGCGATTTTAATGATATATATAGGATAATTGGAGATTATTTTACACTTGTGTAGCTTACAACCAAGGCAAGTTCTCTAACTCTACTTTTATAATTGTGCAAGTTTCTAAACCCTAATTCTTCACATTGAGCAAGCTTTCGAACTTCATTCTTTTCGTATTGAATGCAAGTTTCCATTCCAATATTATTATTGTTCAAAATTGAGCAAGCCTAATATATCTTGAATATGTTTGTACAAACTCTTATAACCTAATTCGTTATACCAAGCGAGTTTTACTTTCCTACTATTTATTGTTCAAAGCACATATTGTTCTAATATATCGATTCAAGTGAGATTGTTCTAACTCTTTTGGTTATAGCATTTTGCATGTATATCATGTTTATTAAATTATATATTGTTGATATCCAATCTTTGACTTTAATAGCCTTGTTCAGTTATACATTTTCGTATTAAACCTTTATTGATGGAAATTGAATAAGTGTTCTAAAATTCTAGACACACTGATAAGCTAGTTCCAAACTAAACTTTCTTTAGTGCAGAAATTCTAAATTTAAACTGAGACGAACAACCCTAACATAGGGGATTTTGTACGTGTAACATTTAGATGTTTGTGCACAATACATGGTACAAAGGGCTGATCCCCCTATGTACGTTAAGAAGAGTTTGTACAGTCTAATGACTGTTAAGGTTAAGGTAATAATATCTAAACACCGTGGACATAGTTCGTGGTCTTAAGACCATCAGATAATTAAAGTTCGAACTTGTTTTCCATCTTGATTCGTAGAACAAGTTCTTTATTATTCAGTATTCATTGTTCACTATCGTGTTGTTATTATACTATCTTTATGTCAGTGAGCAATTTTTTGCACACTCTTGCAATTAAACAATGCAGCTAAAGTCAAAAGAGGTGATGATCCATCTACTAGCAAGGGAAAGGGCAAGATGTCTAAGTGATGAAGAATTAGTTAAAGTTTATTTAAATGCTTGAAGTTTATTTAAATGCTTGAAGTTATAAGACTTGTTTTATTTTATAATGTATTCCGCAAACTGATGTAATAATTTTAAGGTTAGATTACCTGGGATTGTTTTGAAATGATGATGTAACCCTTTAATGGGAAAGATTATTGTTTAAGTTATTTAATTTATGTCTTTATCCTTTGATTATAGGTAGTTAGATGTAATAGTTTTGATAAGTGAGCACCAAATCATGTGGGAATGAAGTACCTGGCTTTGGGGGTATCACAGGTTGGTATCAAAGCTTTAGGTTATGAACCTTAGGTGGGAAAAATCATAGGAAGTAGCCTTTAAGAAGTCAAAAAACATAGAGGTGGTTAAGTCTTATCGGGTTTTAAGGAATGGATTAAGGCATCCATTGAAACTAAACAATAAAAGACATTATGTGCTATGTGTTAATAACTTATGTGCTCGCGAGTATCAAAAATACTAAGTAAAACTTAAAATATTTTGTTGTCAGGGTGTCTGACAAAGGAGGATCCAGTCCAGCTAGAAAGGTGATACCTCAGGTACCTTGTAACGACCCCAAAATCTATACAATTTAAAATCTCAACTTTGGTCGTTAACCATACATTAAATCTCTTATTTTACATCATTATTCGATATTAAAAACACTAAAATAGCGGAATATTTAAAACGTTTATACATTTCCTTCTTTCTTGCCCTAAATCGCAACCTTTACACTACATCTCTTTGATTCAATCTTATATCATGAATCGTTACAACAAAATGACTATACAAAGTCTTACATCATAACTAAATATCCATATACATTGGATAGCTCAATATTTCATTCGAGTTCTACACTTTCATCATACGTGTCCATTTCTACACTTGGTACACATCGAGTCTCTAACAGTTTCAATATGGTACGCTGAGTGGTTTCCCACAACAACCAACAAACTAGGTTCCGAGTTGCTAGTTCGTATATACCTCCGCTCTATGAAGGAATCGTTTAGCCCAGATACCATACATCAACTACTAAAGAGTACAATTGCACCATACTTAGATATAACTCTCTTTTCTTAACTTCTTTATCATTCTCTTTTTATAGACATTGTCTATTTATTATCACCTTACATCCTTATTATTGGAGTTGGGTAACCCCACATTTATATTCCTTATAACTCTGCGAGATTCTTCTTTGAATCCTTTCACGCAAGTTTTAATTCCTTATTGTTCAAACTCTATTTGAGCTTATTCGTTCATTATCTTCACCTCTCTTCTCTAAGGTTATAGCCTACGGTACTCCTACCTAAGTTTATAACATACAGCTTTGATACCAACTGTAACGACCCCAAAATCCATACAATTTAAAATCTCAACTTCGGTCGTTAACCATACATTAAATCTCTAATTTTACATCATTATTCGATATTAAAAACACTAAAATAGCGGAATATTTAAAACGTTTATACATTTCCTTCTTTCTTGCCCTGAATCGCAACCTTTACACTACATCTCTTTGATTCAATCTTATATCATGAATCGTTACAACAAAATGACTATACAAAGTCTTACATCATAACTAAATATCCATATACATTGGATATCTCAATATTTCATTCGAGTTCTACACTTTCATCATACGTGTCCATTTCTACACTTGGTACACATCGAGTCTTTAACAGTTTCAATATGGTACGCTGAGTGGTTTCCCACAAACAACCAATAAACTAGGTTCCGAGTTACTAGTTCATATATACCTCCGCTCTATGAAGGAATCGTTTAGCCCAGATACCATACATCAACTACTAAAGAGTACAATTGCACCATACTTAGATATAACTCTCTTTTCTTAACTTCTTTATCATTCTCTTTTTATAGACATTATCTATTTATTGTCTATGAAATAGTACGAGATAACTCATGAGGAGTTATAGATAATGTGATACGAGGAATTCGTATTGATCAAGTTAAGGGTAAGTTGTTAAGAGGAAGATAGAGTTAGGTGGGTGTTCAATTGAGGACTCATGTGATGGCTGAGTTGTACAAATCCTTGTATGGACGAGGGTTTTGTGCTTGCACTCAGTTTATCATATTGATAATCATTGGAATGTTTGTGTCGTTCTATTTGCTATATGCCTGATGAGAAGGTGATTCTTTTCTCATGTGTATAACAGATAGGTAGAGTATAGTTAGAGAATATTATAAGGTTAAGTGCGAGTTCTTAAAACTCATACTTATGGTAGGTTCGTGACTCATAATTATATGGTATGTTTTTGAACCCCTCAGCGAATGGACGCCTATGATCTGACTAGGATAAGTTCTTAAACTCATATGATTGTGGCAAGTTCCTGAATTTATAACGTGTGGTAAGTTTGATGAACTAGGGCATAATTAAGTGTGAATGGAGTATTGAGGATGATAGGAATAGATAGACCTATTAAGCAATGGATCATTATAGAAAGTGGAGTTGATGGTGGAAGCATATGTATTCTAAATCTACTAGCTATGCTAGACTTTCGAAATTTATTGACTTCGTGCTGATGTTTACACTTCTATTTTCTTGAAAAATATTGGATCAAATGATGGAACCAATGAGTTTTAACAACAATACTGTTATTCGTATGTCTATGCTAATTGATTCGGCTAGATAAAAAATGATTTGCAATATATCAAAATGTATTTTATATCATTAATGCATCATGTAACCTGGTGCAAAGATGATAAAAATGATAGAGTCATCAATGCAGTATTACCTAGTGTTGGATGTGATCTAAGGATCGTCAGCCCACTATGGTATGATGTAGTATGATAAAATCACCAAATGACGGAATCCTCAACGGACTGTAAATACAGTGCGGTATCATGACATCATAAAAAGATTTTTGAGATTTCTTTAAGATATGAGAATACATATGTATGTATGTATATGTATATTTCGATTGATGTTCGAATTGTTGTAGAGGTCTATGCTATTTGATTCAGCTAGACAAATATTGAAAGATGTTTATGAAATGCATGCATTTCTTGAGAAGTTATGCCAAACCAAATTGTTTTGGTGCGGATTCAGATGTTGAAAAGCTGAAATGAACAACCCTTTCATAGGGGATTACGCGGAGGCGTTGAGATGTTTGTGCACAATACATTGTACGAAGGGCTGATCACCCTAAGTACGAGGAGTCCCTATAGTCTTATGACTGTTAAAGTTTAAGTTGAAAGATTACTTATAACTATGGACATACGCATAGCGTTTAAATGTTTGTGCACAATACATCATACGAAGGGCTTAACACCCTAAGTACGGGGGTCCTTATAGTCTTATGACTGTTAAAGTTGAAGTTGAAAGATTACTTGCAACTGTGGACATAGTTCGTGGTCTTATGACCCTCAGCATGATTTGGAATCTTTTAAATTCCTGAGTTATTCAAACTACTTCCCAATTATTGAACAATTCTGGAAGATTCTTGTTATTCTGCAAGATGGAAGTGAAAAAGGAAAATATTCGTTAGAAAGAAGTAAGTCGTAGAATGCAACACTGAATGATGAGTATGTTGAATAAGTGAGAAAAGAGATTTTGAAGTGAGAATGATATGAATTATCAAAGAATAATGTGAAACTTTTAATAGAAAAGTTAATAATTGTAGAATGATCTTTGTGGAAAGAAAGTGGTTATAGAAATCAATGAATGAATGAAGTAGTGACGTAAAATCTACTTTGATAGAATGAATGAATAAAAATTAATAAATAAAATTTCGAGGACGAAATTCTTAGAAAAAAGAGTGAATGTAATATCCCGAGTGTTTATGATAGCGATCCTTAGAAAAGGAAATGAATGGGTTAAGATATATAATACTCAAAATATAATTGAGTTCAAGTTAAAGTTATGAAATTAAACCTAGAATTTGTTGAAGTAATGAATGTAGTAGGAAATATAAAACCTATATTTAGATAAAATGATGAAAGATTACTCCGAGTTATTTGTTTAATTTGTGTCTTCGATTCTGGGGACAAAATCTTTGTAAGTAGGGAAGATTGTAACGAATGAGTGGTTTGAGTTGTGATTCTGAGGACAGAATCCTTGTAAGGAGGGAATGATGTAACAATTCAGATTTTTAATTAATATTTAAATATTTATTGAATTATATAAATATTTAATGGATGTGTTTATCGTTGAATAAGTATGTGTTTAATTGATTTGATGTGAATTGATTATTTATTTATTTAATAAATAATTAATGAGTTAAGGAAAGTAATTATTTTAAAATAGTAATCTAATTTAATTTAATAATTAAGTTAGAGAGTTTATAATGATTAAATAAATTATTATATTATGCAATGAATTGTTATTAGAATTAATAAATTAAGTATGAAAACTTAATTAAAAGAAGTGTGATAAATAACTAAATTATAATTAGTTATTAAAATAAATTAAAGTAGTTTTGATTTGGTTTTACCCAAACAATGCTTAAGGATATAAATTCCTTAATTTTAAATTGTTTTGCCAAACAAAGCCCTATGGCTTTTGTTTTTTTTTAAAATTTTTAATTTTAATAAATAAAATATAAATATATATATATATATATATATATATATATATATATATATATATATATATATACAACCAGGATCCTATCAGGGATCCCGGATTTTAGTAAAAGACGGATTTTTTTTTTTTTTTTTGCTTTTTTTTTTCAAAACAACTAAAAAAAAAATTTAATATTTTATGGAACTGAAATTTTTCCATAATAAAGTGTTTTGGGCGTGTTTTGAATACCTATACCAAAAAGTGGTGGTACAGTCTGCACAGACTGTACCACCATATTTTGTTATACGTACTCAAATCACGCCCAAAACACTTTATTATGAAAAAATTTCAATTCCATAATTTTTTATTTTATTTTTTTTAGTTGTTTTAAAAAAAAAGCAAAAAAAAAAAAAAAAAAAGTCCGGACGGTAGCTCCGTCCGGACGTCCGGACCGGATCTGCCCCCTATATATATATATATATATATATATATATATATATATATATATATATAGGTTATTAGTAATGTTGGTTTTTTAGACGTTTGTAAATCATGGTTGTCTTTGATTTTTACGTAAACTGCATTTGGACTTAACGTAAGTCTAAGAAAAGAGAAGAAAAGAGAAAGGTTTGCAGAGAAGAGATTTTGGTCAGAAAGTTTTGGGAGAGAATTATCAGAGAAATTGTGAGTGTGTACATGAGGTTTTCAAACAATTCCAGTGGTGTTAGCAAGGATTACTGAGCAATTAGAAGGTATGTGGCATAACCTTTATACGTATATATGTTTTACGTAATTGTTCCTAAAGTCTCTATGTATATGTGAATTTGACTGTAATATAAGGTTATTTACAAAAATTGTCGGTAAACTATGCTTTACTAAATCATGTGTTTTGGTAATAACTAGCATGTTACAAGAAGGAAATAGTTTTACAGTAAAGATATGAACAGTGATTATTAAATTTTGTATGATAATAAAATTAGATTATACTAATTGAGAGATTAAACTATGATTATGTTAATTCATTTGTTACAAATTTCAGAGAATTGTAGTTAAAGTAAACAAATTGGTTGTTATTAGAATTTACAGTGTTTACTGTGTTAAAATATATCAACTATGGAGTTTTGGTTTTAAAACCGTGTTTTCAGAGAATTAAGTTTTCTGAAATCGTTGTTTAGTGGTTAGTAACTAGTATATGAATGATTGTTAACGTTTATGTGTAAATTACGTGAAGATATACATGTTAATTGGGGTTAACTGCTGTTAAAAATAAAGACAGTAGCTTTGTTCTGTTCTTCGTGGTTGGGTTCTGCAAGTTTCGGCGCCCCAGCGCCAAAATTTGAGCCCTAGTACCAAAAATCGCGCCCCGACGCCAAAATTCGCGCCCCAGCGTTGAAATTCGTGCCCCAGCACTGAAATTCGCGCCCCAGCGCCAATCTCGTGCCCCAGCGCCGCTAGTTGGCTTAGTCCTCGCGCCCCAGCGCCGGATTTGTAGTCTGACTCGGACAGTTTTAATCTCTTATAGTAAAATGACTATAACTTCCTCATACGAACTCCGATTGAGGTGATTCAAGATGATTCGGAACGAAGACGAGTAGACCTATAACTTTTATGCTTTAAGTTTTTTAATTTGAGGTCCGTAACAGTAGTACAAATGGTCATATTTAGGACTATTGTGTTTTCGGGGGCAATCAGAGGGAGTCGGGCATGCTCATATGCATGTGTAGTGCTCCTGACCATAAAAGATGATGTCCTAAGTTATAAAACATGAATATTAGTAAATATAATGATTCTTAACATTAATAAATAATGTATTAGATAAGTTATAGAAGCATAGTAAGCATACACAAGAGAGGCAAATCGGGCGTGTGACGATTGAACGTCGAAACGCCGTGCCAAGTGTTAATGAACTTAAAAAGTGTTTCAATTCCATTGAAATGGATATTATAAGATATGGAATGAGTTTAATATAAAATCAATAAGTAGTCCTAGCAAGACTTAAGCACTTGAACTTCGAGTTTGACTAAGAAGAAATATAGTGAGTCATAAGTCGAAAAGTTAACACAATCTAATTGACCATTGTGTACTAATTAATAGGAAAGATTATGAGATGTGGAGTAGAGTTTACATTACAATTACTATGTGTTGTTATGTGACTAATAGTTGATGTGTATGATTATATGATTGTGTAGGGCACGTGAAGTACAGATAACTGTAAGCTGTTAAACTGTTATTGGTAAACAACGATCAAGGCAAGTCTTTCGGTTCCTATTTTCTATGTGGACTTAATGAACTGTTTTAAATTACATGATATGTTATACATGTTAAAATCGTGAAATGTTAAAGTCAATTTATGACTGTATTGTTTTGGTTAAATAAGGAGGATTGAGTAAGGAACTCAATCTTTATATTTGCTATGTGAATTAAAAGCAAGTATGCCATGTTACTTTAATTATTATGATATGTATGTTTAGCATGTTATTATGTGCTATGTGATGCATGAAAACTGTTAGACTTTGTTGGGCTGTCGAGCTCACTCTTGCAAATAACCATTTTTGCAGGTCAAGATTTTAAGGTAAAGATATGTGCTAAGTGAGTTATAGAGATCTATATTCACGAAGATTACTTATGTTTTATGAGAAATGTATTTCATATTTTGAACGTAATATGTTGTTGAATTGTAAGTTGAGCTATCCAATGTATATGGATATTTAGTTATGATGTAAGACTTTGTATAGTCATTTTGTTGTAATGATTCATGATATAAGATTGAATCAAAGAGATGTAGTGTAAAGGTTGTGATTCAGGGCAAGAAAGAAGGAAATGTATAAATGTTTTAAATATTCCGCTATTTTAGTGTTTTTAATATTGAATAATGATGTAAAATTAGAGATTTAATGTATGGTTAACGACCGAAGTTGAGATTTTAAATTGTATGGATTTTGGGGTCGTTACATACCTAGAGATGACGAACCCCGGGATATTCACGTAGTGCGAGAACAGTTGATCCAGGAGGATGAGCCTGTGACCGATCCCGAGGAGGATAGTCCCGAGGAGATAGAGGAGGATGATGATGATGAGGATCATGAGGAGTTTCCACCAAACTCTGTATCGGCTGAGATGTATGATGCTTTGTATGATCGTAACATAGAGTTACAGGGTAATGTTGAGGAGCTGAAGGAGATGGTTGAGATGCATCACGTTGAATTAGAACAAAAGGATGTGGAGATTCAGGAACTTGATTCAAAACTTGGAAACACATAATGGGATCTAGTTTATACCAAGGGTCAGCATGAAGACATGTTGGCAGTGAACGAGAAGATGAAGACTGACATGGAGAAGCTGAAAGATGATTTTAAGGAGGAATCAGCTAAGCGTGCAAGAGCAGAGGATGCTTGGATGAAGGCGACTCAACGTGCAGACCGTGTTGAGGCTAAAGTTCAAGTGAAGAAAGCCAAGATGAAGGAGATGGATTATGCTTTTAATTCTGTGACTGATAGGGCCGAGGATCGAGTCCATTCTTACCCACCTCAGTTTGAAGACTCGCCATGGTTCATGATGGATCGTAGGACGGTGTACCGTATCAACCGCAAGCTTAGGTCATGACTTTCAAGGAATTCAAAGTGGTTGGACCGCCAGAATTTTAAGGGTCTATGAATCCAGTGGAAGGCCAAACCTGGATCATGGAAATGGAGAAGGTGTTCCACGTTGCTAGAGTTAACGAAGATCAGAAGATTGCCTTTGCAACATTTATGCTGAAGTCCGAAGCTAGCTACTGGTGGCAAGCAAATAAGGTTCGTGGAGGACAAGGAGTGATAGCGTAGGAGAGATTTAAGGAGATGTTCTTTGAAATGTACTTTTCAGCGAGTTCTTGGAATCAGTTGGAAGTACAATTTCTGGAACTTAAGCAAGGGACTATGACGGTGCCAGAATATGCTGCGAAGTTTAACGATTTGGCAAGATTTGCCACTTATCAAGTCAATACGGATGAGCGTAAGGTAAGAAGGTTCGAACAAGGATTGAAACCCTGGTTGTATAGCAAGGTTTCAATGTTCCAGTTAAGTACATTTGCGGCTGTACTGAAAAAGGCAATTATCGCAGAAGGTGGAAGCGATGCCTTGACCAAGTACAATCAAGAACAAAAGAAGAGGAAGAATGATAGTGAAAATAAGGCTGGTGGAAGTAATGTTGGAAGTAACCATCAGAAGAGGAAGTGGAACAAGAATTAGACTACGGGAGGATAGCAGGGAAGTCAGCAGAAGAAAAAGTTTGAAGCTTGTGCTACTTGTGGAAAGAATCATACTGGGGTATGTTTGAAGGGAAAGCGAGTGTGTTTCAACTATGGTCAGGAGGGACACATTGCACCGAACTGTTTTAGTCCGAAGAAAGGAGCATGTTTTACCTGCGGTTCAAAGGATCATATGGCTCGTGATTGTCCTAAAAAGCCAGCGGGGAGTGCAAGTGGAGGAATGGGAAACAACAACGGTGGTGGTGCATTAACTATCACTGGACCAGCTCAGTCAAGCCGACCTACTGCGAGAACTTTCAATATGACCGTGCAAGATGCGGTTCAATCTAAGGATGTGGTGTCAGGTATCATTCCGATTAATGGTATTAATGCTTATGTACTGTTTGATTCGGGTGCTACTTGTTCATTTATATCCGATGAATTTGCTCAAAACTTAGATTTGCCTCAGGAAGAATTAGATTATCCTTTGAGTATAGAGATTGAGAATAGAGAAGTGATTCCTGTTAGATTTGTTTATAGGAATTGTAGAGTGGTTATAAAAGGTCACGAGATGATGGTAGATTTGATACCAATTAGACTTGGTGAATTTGATGTTATACTGGGAATGGATTGATTATTTAATTACAGAGCAGTAATTGATTGCCAAAGCAACTGTGTTAACCTTATTACTCCGTCAAAGGTTGTATTCTATGGCAACAAATCACCTCGACAAGCAAGTTGTCAAACGGTGATGCAAGCCAAGAAGTTGTTAAGGTAAGGATGTGTAGGATACTTAGCTTACGTTGTTGATACATAGAAGAAAAGTGCGAAGCTAGAAGAGATCCCGATCATAAGAGATTTTGCAGACGTATTTCCAGACGATTTGTCGGGTCTTTCGCCAGATCAACAAATCGAGTTCGTGATTGATTTAGTACCAGGAACAGGAACAATATCTAAGGTACCATACAGAATGGCCCCGGTAGAGATGAAAGAGTTGATGGTGAAATTGCAAGAATTACTCGATAAGAAGTATATTCAGCCGAGTGTTTTGCCATGGGGAGCACCGGTCTTGTTTGTGAAGATGAAAGACGGTTCGATGCAGCTTTACATTGATTACCAAGAATTGAATAAAGTCACGATTAAAAATAAGTATCCATTACCTAGAATCGATGACCTGTTTGATCAACTGAAAGGTGCGAGGTATTTTTCAAAGATTGATTTGAGGAGTGGTTATCATTAATTGAAGGTGAGGCCAGAAGATGTATAGAAGACGACGTTCAGAACTCGGTATGGTCATTACGAGTTTCTGGTTATGTCATTTGGTTTAACCAATGCACCTGCAGCGTTCATGGATTTGATGAACAGGGTGTTTAAACCATTCTTAGATATATTTGTGGTGGTGTTTATTGATGATATCCTGGTGTATTCTAAGACCAAGGAAGAACATGTGGAACACTTAAGAGTGACGTTGGAGACATTGAGAAAAGAGAAGTTGTACGCAAAATTTTCAAAATGTGAGTTTTGGATGGAACGTGTACAGTTTCTCGGGCATGTTATTGATAAAGACGGAATTTCGGTAGATCCATCAAAAGTTGAAGCTGTAGTAAACTGGGATCAGTCGAAGACACCAGAAGTAAGGAGTTTCTTAGGATTGGTGGGTTACTACAGACGTTTTATTTAAGACTTTTCCAAAATCGCAACTCCATTAACGAATTTAACTAGAAAAGCGGTTAAGTTTGTCTGGACAGAGAAGTGTAAGGAAAGTTTTCGAGAATTGAAGAAGAGGATGAGCTCAGCACCTGTGTTGTCATTGCCTGATGATACAGGGATATTTGTGGTGTATAGTGATGCATTACATAAAGGACTAGGCTGTGTGCTTATGCAGAACGACAGAGTTATTGCGTATGCATCACGTCAGTTAAAAGATTATGAGAAGGGGTATCCGACTCATGACTTAGAGTTGGCGGCAGTGGTTGTAAGACCCCAACTTATTAATGAATAAAATCAAATTTTCTCTAAATATTATTGTGAATAATAAGGGGGTTAATTTGATATAATACTTTGGTTATGGGTGAAATGTGCAAATTTTGCAAAATAAGCAAGTGGTTATAAAATATTTATTTTTGGTCGGTGAATATTCGGTTGGTCGTGGAATATTCTTGCTGTCGGGGAATATTCGTACGACGACGCAGCCTTGTGTGGGCCCCATAACGGAAAGCGATTGGATGAAGAAAACGACAAGTATAAGTTGTTTATTAATAATGGCGTAGTTGTTACCGTTAACACTGTTTAAATACCCGGTGGTTAAAAATACAGTAATAACGCGTGGTTGCATAGTAGCACACGGATTGCACAGTATAGTTGAATTATTGATTCGTACGTAAGAAGGCACTACTCAATAATTGTTACAGTGATTACTGTTCAATATTTTATTTTATTGGTTCAATAATTGCTGCATTGATATTTTATATTATTGTTGTTTCAATAATTATTGCTGCACAGTATTTTCATTTATCAGATCAATAATTCATATTATTTGAATAATATTATTAGATAACATTATTGGCAATGTCTAGAAAGTTCTGTCTAAGGAGAGGTTTGGTCATCTAATTGCGCGCCAGTAAGGAGAAATCCTTATTGGAAAGCCCCCTCTTTCCTGGGAACGGCCTGGTTGTCATAAATGTGATTCTGTAATATTATTTATGAATAATTAATTATTGATTCATATGATAAGGAAATATTTATTTTATGTGGATATAAATGAGGGATATATATTTTTGTGGTTAAAAATGAAGGAGTTAATGTTGAGGTTTTTATCCATATTTTTGTCGGAATGGAGGTATTAAAAATCAGGGTTTTTGAGATATTTTGCGGGGGTTATAATTTTTAATCCGACCGTTGGATCGTGGTAATTTTTGGATATGTTATACATATATAAGTTGAGTATATGCCCACAAATTTTGAACCGTTAAAAATGAACGTATGATTTATTATGAATTTTACAAGATGACTGGTTCAGAAATTGTTGAATTTTCGGAGTTTATCATTTTGATGGAAAATTCTAGAATTGGTGGGCCCCACTTGTGGTTGGTGAAGAAATGTGCTGAATTATATTTCAAATGTGGTAGGTGGGAATAGTAGCAGGTAAAGCCATCAGGTTGCAGGTCAAACCTACCAAAATTTTCCTATAAATAGAGGGCTAAGTTAGAATTGAAAATTACACCAGAAACAAGTTTTCTCTCTTTCTCTCTCTAGATTATTGAGTGTATTTTGTGAGTATTTAGATACTTTGAGAGTTTCTATTCATCAGAGCAAGTTTCTTTCAGCCTTATACCGGTATTCCGACCAGAAGTACTGATATTTTGAGGTAAGGGATATTATTTTCTTCTTAATGATATTATTTTCTTCAATATCATTATGCTGAAATATTGATATGAGTTTTTATCAAATTTGGAACTTTTTGTGTCGGGGGTTACTATTCACGTATACGGCACTATTCACGTATACGGCACTATTCACGAATACGGCACTATTCACCGAAAAATAAAATTTTTTCTTTTTGTCCAAGATGTCTATTATGGTTACTATCTTTGATTGTATCCATGTTTTGATCTTTATTTTTGAATTCTGCTTCACAATTGATTATTATGAAGTATTATTGATCTTGGATAAACTGTTATACGAATCCCTACTATTTGTCCTTCTGTCTCATTGGATTCGTTCTCTTTAAGATATTTTTCATCATCCTCAGTCCTAAATGATGATATTACTGAATATCTTTGGCCTGTAGTGCAAAGATGTATAATTACTTGATGAATATCTTTGGCCTGTAGTGCAAAGATGAACAGGTGTTGAGATGAACATGACCGACTGATGATACAAATGAATATCTTTGGCCTGTAGTGCAAAGATGAATATTTGGTTAAAGATGATTATTAATTGATGTTACAGGGATAAAATATTGATGATGGACTTTTAAATCTTAGAAGATAGTAGAATTCTTTCTCTACTTGACTCTTCTAATGGTTTGTTGTTTCCGCTGCAGTTGTTGATCTAAAACTTGTTGTCGATTATATTTTATCAGATTTTTCCCTGTTGAAGACTAACGATAATTTGTTGTATATTATCTTAGTCATAATATTCTTTACTGGGCTAGTTGAGCTCACCCTTTTCCTTTTTGTTCCATTTTTCTTCTCAGGAGGTGAGAACATAGCAGGATCTAGTCGGGGTATGGAGTGATGGTTCTAGAAAGATGTATTAGCAGTCCTCACTATTTCTGTAAAATAGTGTTTGAATAATTGTAATGAGGATTTATTTGAGTGTGGATATTGTCTAGAAGACAATATTTGTATTTAAACTCACAGTATGTGTTGTCGTATTTTGCACGACAATTGTATTATTGAAGTTGTAGTTTGCTTTCTGTACCATGTATTTGGCGACTCAGAATGGGTGTTGTATACCTATTCTGGGGGCGTCACAGTTGGTATCAGAGCTTAGGGATATGATCCCTGGCTGAGATGTGAGACAAGAACTAGGAGGGGAGAGACGGGGAATTCCTTCGCTAGTATGACCTGACTAAGTTTATTTGGTGTTTATTTGGTCGGTCAGAGTATAGGGATAATATATGACATGACTATTAACCCTTGTTTTATGGCAGTATTTAAGAATGGCAGCTGAGAACGTTAATAATGGAGTAAATCAGACCGTGGAGACACCTTTGATCACTACCCAGGGGAACGTGCAACAGGAAGGCAATATTCCTCCTGTAAACAACGTTACCGAGCAAACGATGAATGATGGAATGTTTAGGAGCTTTTTGCAGTTCATGCAAAATCAGACGAGGGAGACTCGTGTGCAGAATACGGGTGGAAATGATAACAACGCGCGGTTTGTCACAGCTAAGCAGTTCAAAGAATTGGGACCACCAGAATTTAAGGGAAAGCCGGATCCGATCATGGCGGAAACGTGGGTCAAGCAAATTACCAAGATATTTGATGTCTTGGGATGCACGGAGGAACAGAAGGTTCCATTCGCCACATTTATGTTCCGCGGTGAGGCAGACTACTGGTGGGAGTCTGTGAAGCGTACCCAGCCTGACGCACTCAACATGTCCTGGGAAACATTTCAAAAACTGTTCAATGACAAGTACTTTCCTGAAAGTATTCGTCATATGAAGGAGGTTGAGTTTATTAGACTGGAACAAAACAACATGACGGTGTCCCAGTACGAGGCGAAGTTTGCAGAGTTATCCAGGTTTGCACCTCATTTGGTCGAAAATGAGGAACGAATGACGCGGATGTTTCTGAGAGGTTTAAAACCTGAGATTCGTCAATACCTTATCTCTCATAAATTTTCTTTGTATTCAGACGTTGTCAACAGGGCCCAATTATTAGAGAGAGATAATGAGTATACTCAACCGAGGGACCACAACCAGGGTCATACCGGTGACAGCAATCATCAGAGCGATGATAACCAACGAGGAGGGAAAAATACGAACAAAGGCGGTAACCACTCGGGTGGTCATCGTGGCCATGATAATAGGAGAGGTGAGTCAAGTGGAAATTTCAGAAAGAGAAGATTCAACAATGACGGGAAGACATCAGTACCAGCACCAGCACCAACAACAAATTTTAGGGGAGGAGAACGACCGCCAGTTAGATGTTACAAATGCGGGAAAGAGGGACATATCAGCCCAAACTGTCCACAACAATCCAAGGTGTGTTACAACTGTGGGAAGGAAGGCCACATCGCTCGAGATTGTACTATAGCGAAACCAAGTTCAGCGGGAGTGGTGATTCCAAGGGCTGTCCCGGATAAGGCGAAATCAGCGGTTCCTGGAAGAGCGTTTGTCGTAACTGGCCAAAACGTGAGAAACCCGAACGAGGTGATCACGGGTAAGCTAATCTTGAATTCTTGCGAAGTTTATACTTTACTAGATACCGGTTCTACCCATTCTTTTATCTCTCCTGCTTGTGCTCAACGTTTAAACTTGACTCCGGAGAAATTGGACTTTAACTTATCTGTTGAAACTCCGTTGGGTGAAACCTTCGTTACATCTACAGTTTATAAATCTTGCATGATCCAAGTTGGCACTATCACATTACCTGTTGATCTTATCTCTTTAAAGATACTTGCTTTTGATGTGATTTTAGGAATTGATTGGTTAACCACTCATCATGCTAAAATTGATTGTTTTCGTAAGGTTGTTAGTTTTCATATTCCTAACCAACCTGTCATACGAATTCAAACTACTAAACCACTAAAATCAGTCACTGTCATATCAAGCCACAAAGCTATTCGTTTATTGAAAAACGGATGTCAAGCTTTCTTAGCCCATGTTATGGATTTGAACAAAGACAAGTCAGATTTGAATAATATTTCTATTGTTAGAGAATTTTCCGATGTATTTCCTGAAGAACTTCCCGGTCTACCCCCGGAACGAGAAATTGAATTCTTTATTGACCTTGAACCCGGTACAAAGCCCATTTCTAAAACCCCATATCGAATGGCTCCTATTGAACTTCAGGAGTTAAAAGTCCAACTACAGGAGTTGTTGGACATCGGTTTTATTCGTCCTAGTACGTCTCCTTGGGGTGCTCCTGTTTTATTCGTAAAGAAGAAAGACGGGAGTATGCGACTTTGTATTGACTATCGAGAATTGAACCATGTCACCATCAAGAATAGGTATCCGCTACCTCGCATTGATGACCTGTTTGACCAGTTGCAAGGAGCACAATTCTTTTCAAAGATCGATCTTCGTTCTGGATATCATCAGCTGAAGATTAAAACTGAGGATATTCCAAAGACTGCCTTCAGAACTCGGTACGGGCATTATGAATTCTTAGTAATGTCTTTTGGATTGACTAATGCTCCTGCTGCCTTCATGGATATGATGAACCGTGTATTCAAAGAATATTTGGATCAGTTCGTTGTTGTCTTTATTGATGACATCCTCATCTATTCCAAAAGCCGTGAAGATCATGAGCGCCATTTGAAGCTGGTACTGCAAAGGCTTCGTGAAAATAAGCTATATGCCAAACTGAAGAAATGCGAGTTCTGGCTTGAGGAAGTAGCATTCCTTGGGCACGTGGTGTCAAAACATGGAGTATCTGTCGACCCGGCGAAGATTGAAGCCATACAAAGTTGGGAGCAACCGAAGTCGGTAACCGAAGTACGTAGCTTTCTGGGCTTAGCTGGTTATTATCGGAGATTTGTGGAAGGATTTTCTCGAATCGCTACTCCGTTAACTCAGCTGACTCGGAAAGATACAAAATTCGTATGGAGTGAGGAATGCGAGAAGAGTTTCCAAGAACTCAAGAGGAGACTCATTTCGGCACCTGTTTTGACAATACCATCTGGTTCGGATGGATTTGTTATCTACAGCGATGCTTCAGGCAAAGGGTTAGGATGTGTTCTCATGCAACATGGGAAAGTCATAGCCTATGCCTCACGACAACTCAAAGAATATGAGAGGAATTATCCTACTCATGATTTGGAGTTGGCAGCAGTCGTTTTTGCGTTGAAGATCTGGAGACACTACCTGTATGGGGAGAAAGTGGAGATCTATACAGATCATAAAAGCCTCAAATATTTCTTCACCCAAAAGGAACTCAACATGCGGCAACGACGTTGGCTTGAGCTGTTGAAAGATTACGATCATACCATCCAATACCATCCTGGAAAAGCAAACGTAGTAGCTGACGCATTGAGTAGAAGATCATATGCGGGTACGAGTGCAATGTTTTTAACACAAAGGCCCATTTTGTATGACTTGCAAAGGATGGAGATAGAGATGAAGGCTCCAAGTACCCACATGATGATATCAAATATACGAGTAGAACCGACTTTAATCGATAAAGTTAAAGCTGCTCAAGCTACGGATATAGAGCTGATGCGTATGAAGAAGAAAGTGCAAGAAGGTGCTATTCCAGAAGCAAGAATCGATGAAGAAGGAATACTTCGAGTCAACTCCAGACTTTGTGTTCCTAACGATTTTGACTTGAAGCATAGAATAATGATGGAGGCACACAACACACCGTTTGCAATCCATCCTGGGAGTACCAAAATGTATCACGATCTTCGACATACATTTTGGTGGAGCAATATGAAAAGAGAGATCGCGGAGTTTATCTCGAGGTGTTTAACTTGTCAACGTGTAAAGGCGGAGCATCAAGTGCCAAAGGGTCCATTGCAACCACTTGAGATCCCGAAATGGAAGTGGGAACACATTACTATGGATTTTGTTACAGGTCTTCCCAAGGTTTCTCAAGGCATAGATGCGATTTGGGTTATTGTTGATAGATTAACCAAGTCCGCTCATTTCTTGCCGATACGTGAGACTTATTCCCTTGAACGTCTTGCTAGTATGTACGTGAACGAGATTGTGAGATTGCATGGCATGCCAGTATCCATAGTTTCGGATCGTGACCCAAGATTCACTTCACGATTTTGGGTTAGCTTGCAGAAAGCTATGGGCACGGATTTACGATTCAGTTCAGCATACCATCCTCAAACGGACGGACAATCAGAGAGGACTATTCAAACTCTTGAAGATCTATTAAGACTTTGTGTCTTAGATCTCAAAGGGAGTTGGGATAAGTACCTACCATTGGTGGAATTCTCCTACAACAACAGTTATCAGGCGAGCATAGGTATGGCTCCATTTGAGGCGTTGTATGGAAGAAAATGTCGTTCTCCAGTATGCTGGGACGAGGTGGGTGAAGCAACATTGTTGGGACCAGAATTGGTACGCATTACTACAGAGAAGATCCAAACGATTCGACAACGTATACAAACGGCACAGGATCGACAAAAGAGTTATGCGGATCTTCATCGGAAGGACGTGGAATTTAATATTGGGGATCATGTATTGTTACGTGTTGCACCATGGAAGGGAGTTACAAGATTTGGGAAGAGAGGAAAGCTCAATCCAAGATTTGTTGGTCCATTTGAGATTCTTGAGCGAATAGGAAATGTGGCATATAGACTCGCATTACCTCCAAGCATGTCTCGTGTTCATAATGTTTTTCACATATCTATGCTTCGTAAATATGTTAAAGACCCGAACCACATTATTGAGTTAGAACCAGACGAGATAGCTGAAGATTTAACGTACGAGGAGGTACCTGTTAAGATCTTGGATAGGAAAGAGCATGTCCTACGCACGAAGGTTATACCACAAGTTAAGGTTTTGTGGAGAAACCATGCTATTGAAGAAATGACCTGGGAGTTGGAATCAGAAATGAAAGCGAGGTATCCTCACCTTTTTGAAACATCAGGTACGTACGTCAATTTCGAGGACGAAATTTCATAAGGAGGGGAGGTTGTAAGACCCCAACTTATTAATGAATAAAATCAAATTTTCTCTAAATATTATTGTGAATAATAAGGGGTTAATTTGATATAATACTTTGGTTATGGGTGAAATGTGCAAATTTTGCAAAATAAGCAAGTGGTTATAAAATATTTATTTTTGGTCGGTGAATATTCGGTTGGTCGTGGAATATTCTTGCTGTCGGGGAATATTCGTACGACGACGCAGCCTTGTGTGGGCCCCATAACGGAAAGCGATTGGATGAAGAAAACGACAAGTATAAGTTGTTTATTAATAACGGCGTAGTTGTTACCGTTAACACTGTTTAAATACCCGGTGGTTAAAATACAGTAATAACGCGTGGTTGCATAGTAGCACACGAATTGCACAGTATAGTTGATTATTGATTCGTACGTAAGAAGGCACTACTCAATAATTGTTACAGTGATTATTGTTCAATATTTTATTTTATTGATTCAATAATTGCTGCATTGATATTTTATATTATTGTTGTTTCAATAATTGTTGCTGCACAGTATTTTCATTTATCAGATCAATAATTCATATTATTTGAATAATATTATTAGATAACATTATTGGCAATGTCTAGAAAGTTCTGTCTAAGGAGAGGTTTGGTCATCTAATTGCGCGCCAGTAAGGAGAAATCCTTATTGGAAAGCCCCCTCTTTCCTGGGAACGGCCTGGTTGTCATAAATGTGATTCTGTAATATTATTTGTGAATAATTAATTATTGATTCATATGATAAGGAAATATTTATTTTATGTGGATATAAATGAGGGATATATATTTTTGTGGTTAAAAATGAAGGAGTTAATGTTGAGGTTTTTATCATATTTTTGTCGGAATGGAGGTATTAAAAATCAGGGTTTTTGAGATATTTTGCGGGGGTTATAATTTTTAATCCGACCGTTGGATCGTGGTAATTTTTGGATATGTTATACATATATAAGTTGAGTATATGTCCACAAATTTTGAACCGTTAAAAATGAACGTATGATTTATTATGAATTTTACAAGATGACTGGTTCAGAAATTGTTGAATTTTCGGAGTTTATCATTTTGATGGAAAATTCTAGAATTGGTGGGCCCCACTTGTGGTTGGTGAAGAAATGTGCTGAATTATATTTCAAATGTGGTAGGTGGGAATAGTAGCAGGTAAAGCCATCAGGTTGCAGGTCAAACCTACCAAAATTTTCCTATAAATAGAGGGCTAAGTTAGAATTGAAAATTACACCAGAAACAAGTTTTCTCTCTTTCTCTCTCTAGATTATTGAGTGTATTTTGTGAGTATTTAGATACTTTGAGAGTTTCTATTCATCAGAGCAAGTTTCTTTCAGCCTTATACCGGTATTCCGACCAGAAGTACTGATATTTTGAGGTAAGGGATATTATTTTCTTCTTAATGATATTATTTTCTTCAATATCATTATGCTGAAATATTGATATGAGTTTTTATCAAATTTGGAACTTTTTGTGTCGGGGGTTACTATTCACGTATACGGCACTATTCACGTATACGGCACTATTCACGAATACGGCACTATTCACCGAAAAATAAAATTTTTTCTTTTTGTCCAAGATGTCTATTATGGTTACTATCTTTGATTGTATCCATGTTTTGATCTTTATTTTTGAATTCTGCTTCACAATTGATTATTATGAAGTATTATTGATCTTGGATAAACTGTTATACGAATCCCTACTATTTGTCCTTCTGTCTCACTGGATTCGTTCTCTTTAAGATATTTTTCATCATCCTCAGTCCTAAATGATGATATTACTGAATATCTTTGGCCTGTAGTGCAAAGATGTATAATTACTTGATGAATATCTTTGGCCTGTAGTGCAAAGATGAACAGGTGTTGAGATGAACATGACCGACTGATGATACAAATGAATATCTTTGGCCTGTAGTGCAAAGATGAATATTTGGTTAAAGATGATTATTAATTGATGTTACAGGGATAAAATATTGATGATGGACTTTTAAATCTTAGAAGATAGTAGAATTCTTTCTCTACTTGACTCTTCTAATGGTTTGTTGTTTCCGCTGCAGTTGTTGATCTAAAACTTGTTGTCGATTATATTTTATCAGATTTTTCCCTGTTGAAGACTAACGATAATTTGTTGTATATTATCTTAGTCATAATATTCTTTACTGGGCTAGTTGAGCTCACCCTTTTCCTTTTTGTTCCATTTTTCTTCTCAGGAGGTGAGAACATAGCAGGATCTAGTCGGGGTATGGAGTGATGGTTCTAGAAAGATGTATTAGCAGTCCTCACTATTTCTGTAAAATAGTGTTTGAATAATTGTAATGAGGATTTATTTGAGTGTGGATATTGTCTAAAAGACAATATTTGTATTTAAACTCACAGTATGTGTTGTCGTATTTTGCACGACAATTGTATTATTGAAGTTGTAGTTTGCTTTCTGTACCATGTATTTGGCGACTCAGAATGGGTGTTGTATACCTATTCTGGGGGCGTCACAGTGGTGTTTGCCCTGAAGATTTGGAGACATTATTTTTTGGAGAGAGGTGTGAGATATATACCGACCATAAAAGTCTGAAGTATATCTTTACACAAAAGGACTTGAACATGCGACAAAGAAGATGGTTGGAGCTGATCAAAGATTATGACTGCGAGATTTTCTATCATCCCAAAAAAGTGAATGTTGTTTCTGATGCTCTAAGTAGAAAGGGACGGGAGAAGTTAATGATATTAACTGCTCAGGAGAAGTTAGTGTCAGAAATGGCTAAGATGCAATTGGAAATTAAATATCCGACAGAAACCGATGAAAAGTTGTTCCAGATGGGAAATAGTTCAACATTGGTGAATAAGGTGAGAAATGCACAACTTCAAGATGAAGACTGTGAAAAGATAAAACATAAGATATATGAAGGTGAGGAAAACAAATTCAAAATCAATTCAGAAGGGTTACTACGATTCGAAGGGAGAATTTGGGTTCCGCCAGTACCAGAAGTTAAAGAGGAAATTTTGAGTGAAGCTCACAACTCACGATATTCGATTCACCCTGGAAGTACAAAAATGTAGCAGGATCTTAGACATCATTTTTGGTGGCCGAATATGAAGAAGGATGTGGCTGAATGTGTGGGAAAATGTTTAACGTATCAGAAAGTCCAAGCTGAACATCAAAGGCCAAGCAGATTGTTAGAACCGTTGGAGATACCAGAATGGAAATGGGAGCATATCACAATGGATTTTGTAGTAGGTCTTCAAATGACCCAATAAGGTTTCGATGCTATTTGGGTGATTATCGATCGATTGACGAAGTCAGCTCACTTTTTGCCGAACAAGATTCGATTTACCGTAGATCGGTTAGCAAAACTGTACGTTAAGGAAATCATTTCAAGACACGGTGTACTTGTGTCCATTGTGTCAGACAGAGATCCACGTTTCACATCAAATTTCTGGAAACGATTACAAGAATGTTTGGGACCACAGCTGAGAATGAGCACATCATACCATCCTCAGACCGACGGACAAAGCGAGAGAACTATCCAAACACTAGAAGATATGCTCAGAGTATGTATAATGGATTTCAGAGGAAATTGGGATGACCATATGCTATTGGTGGAATTTGCTTATAATAATAGCTATCACGCGAGTAATGGCATGCCGCCTTACGAAGCGCTATACGGCAGGAAATGCAAAACTACATTATGTTAGGACGAGGTAAGTGAACGTCAACTATTGGGTCCAGAATTGGTACAACAGACTGTCGAGATCATCAAAGTGAATCGAGCGAGATTAATAGCTGCACAAGATAGACAGAAGAAATATGCCGATCAACATCGACAAAATCTGGAATTCGATGTGGGTAGTTATATTTTCTTAAAAGTATCTCCCTGGAAGAGGAAAATTTAATTTGGCAAGAAGGGGAAATTAAGCCCTAGATTTATAGGACCTTTTGAAGTGTTTCGACGAGTTGGCAAAGTAGTATATGAGGTAGCTTTACCTCCAGAGTTGGAGCATATTCATAATATTTTTTATGTCTCGGTATTGAGACCATATAAGCCTGATTATAAGCATGTTATAGAATATGAGCCCTTACAGTTTGAGAAAGATTTGTCCTATGAAGAAGTCACTGTTCAAATTGTCGACAGAAAAGAGCAAGTACTGAAGAATAAAGTGATACCTTCGGTTAAGGTAATATGGAGAAACCACAATGCTGAGGAAGCTACGTGGGAACTTGAAAGCGTTATGATGAAGAATTATCCTCAGTTGTTTGCTTAATCTTGTATAGCGATTCTGGGAACAAAAATCCTTTTAAGGAGGGAAAGATGTAACGATCGAGAAATTTGTAATTTAATTCAAATATTTATTGAATTAAATAAATATTTTAAATAATTTATTTATGGAAGAAAATAAATAATTGATGAATTGTGGTGAATTAATTTGGTAACTAAATTAATTAGTGTTAATTTGAATAATGATAATTTTATCCAATGGATTTAATTTAAGGAAGTAATTAAATTAAATCAATTGCTTAGTATTTAAGAAAAAATAATTAAATTGAAAGAATTGTTTAATTTAAAGGATATAAATAAATTGAATAAAGTGATGTTTCTAATTTATTAATTAAATTAGATAGGTAATTATTTATTAATTATAAATATAATGATAATAAGAATTTTATTATTATTATATAAGTTATTTAAATTAACTAAACTAAGTTAATTAAATTAATCAAACTAAAGGTGTGACATGAAACTATATAATATAAATATTATTAAAATAATCTGGTAGGGGGTTTAAGTGGTAGCCAAACAAGGCCTTGTGGCCTTTTGCTTATTCCAACTAACGCCTTTTTATTTTTTTAACTAAAGAACGTGTGGAGTCTTCAGTTTATTTTTTAAGCGTCTTTTATCTTAAGCCAAGTTCATAGAGGGTTTGGGAGAGGAGGAAATACAGAGAATTTGCAAGAGAGAAAGCACTGAGTTTCTGAGAGTATCAAGAGGATTAAGGTATTATTCATTCCTTAATTTTTAAGTTTAGTTTTTATCTAAGTTCTCTGTAATTGGTTTTGCGGATTTGTTGTTCAACCATTTTGTAAATGGTGTGTATTATGTTGTAGAATCTGTTTATTATCATGTAAACATGTTATTTGTTATCAAATTCATGAGAAATTGGGTTGAGGAAGAAAAGGAAAATCACAGTGTTTGTGTTCTTATAAAATGGCCATAGAAAGTACCAAATTTTTTGTTCAATATATGATGTAATCTGTAATTTGTTGGTGAATTGTGATAATATGGTAAGAAACAAAAACAACACAGTTTAGATTATGTCAATTGATTAAGAAATGAGTTCGTAGCGATCAAATTCGTTAAAAATATAAAATGAGGAAATTTGGGAAAAGTATAGTTTTTGATTCTCAAAAATGGTGTTTATATAATGTTTTGTATATAGAATGGTGTTTAGTATGTGTAACTATAATATGACAAAGTGAAGATCTTGTAATTTGGTGTAATTCGGTAGAATTGGGATTTTATGGCCAAAGCAGAGTCTGTTTCGAGCTTCTGCAAAAACTGGTGCTGAGACGTCGCACGGGCGCGATGTCTGGTGCGTGGCTCTCGCGTGGGCGCATAGCGTCCCGCGGGTGCGCAGTTAACCAGTTTAATACTCGCGCGGGCGCACGAGTGGCCTGTCACAGACAGTAAAGCCTGCTTAATTGCAGGTCATGTGTAATGGACTTTGGTTAGTTTAACATGCATGTAAAGGATACTAAAACATTAAGTGGATTACAATAACATATTGTAATGTGTTGTAATACAAAGTGTAAAGATTTAAAATAATTATTTAAATAAGTTATAAAATGAAACCAAATGTGATGTTTTTTGTGACGCCCCCAAATCCGGGTCTCTTTCAACTCGACAGATGGTGCTCCACGGTACTATAGTTCACACAAACATTCAATTGAAATGCCTCAAAAGAACTAATATGTCTCATATATATACCAAAATAATATTACCATTCCCCAGGTTCGTTATAACCGTTACATTTGTTCTTGTCATAATATCACATATTATCATTACAAACCTATACTATTACATAGGTAGTCTACAAGCTCGCTTTAGTCTTCACTTTATCCTTGTCGAATCCCTTGGTCGTTTCGTTTATTGCATACCATCTGCGTTCATCTTCAATCGACTTTCCTTAACCCTAAGTGATCCTACTTGGGGTTTAATCATGACTTAACAATGTTACTTCATGTTCATTAGGTCTATGTTACTTCATTACCTCTCTTTTTATCTTCATAAACAATTCTCTCTATGCAAACCCTAGAGCTGGCGCCGCGGCGCCAGCTTTTCTTCTTTGTGCCGCGCTGCGGCGTTGCCCCTTAGGGCTTGGAAATCGGACTCGGCGCTGCGGCGCGATTCCCTTTGATAATTGCCGCGCCGCGGCGTGACTCTTCAGTAGGTTTCACCTTTGCCTGGCCATGCTCGGCGCTGCGGCGTGACCTATTTTTCCTTGGGTTGGCGCCGCGGCGTCAACTCTGTGCACCAGAAAAATTTTCAGTTTTGAAATTTTGTGAACTTCCCGGACGCATAACTTCTTTGTTATAAGTCCGAATTGGCTCGTTCAAAAGCCTAAGGTTCACAAATTATGTAATCTACATGATCATTCAGGAATTTTATCTATTCGACTTCGTTTGCTAAAAATTCACCTATTAGTCCATTTTTAACGAAAACGATAAACGTTCGTGAACGTTCAACGCTCGTTTCTTCGTTCTAAGTCGGAATCCGGCCATTTTCGAGTCCACAACTCTATAATGACAAATACGACTTGTCTCAATTGAAAACCAATGTTTCCAAGCTCAATATCAAAATTCGACTTCCATTCCGAGAATTTCACGAATTCGACGATCGTCGTCTAATTGTGTGAATTCCGGCGAAACTTCGTTACTTGAGATTTATAGACCGTTTCACTTGGATTCAATCCATCATATTATCATCTTGACATACATGCTTTGTTAACTTATAAACATGATAAGTTATTACTTGCTCATTGTGAGTTTAGAACTTATGAAAATATGAATTACTTATATTTTCAATACTCATAACTTATGTCTTCTTTTCATATAACTTATTATGGTGATGACTTCGATCCATTATTCATGCTTCTTATTATCATACTAACTTCATTTATGTAACCATGTTACAAGTTCCTACAAGTTATTATACATTCATTAGTGTTCTTCACAAGGTCTTAACCTATATGATTACGAATAGATTATTCATGACTTATCCGGCTTATTATGACTTAAGCCCTTTGATTCATTATTCCAACCTCTTCTTATCATGTTAGCTCTACCAATACCCCCTTCTCTAACAATAGAAAAGAAAGAGAAACATGGTTCAAGAACACTTACTCTTTGATGATCACTTGATTCTTTCTTGTGCTTACTTCTTACTTCCAAGTATAACTTTTGCTAACTTATTATCTCTAACCAATAAGCTATAAGTTTTTTGGTGGAAAACTTAACAAGGAAAGTGCTTATTCTCTCAACCAATAAGTTACTTATATATGAGAGGAGTTGGATGAAAATGAAACAACCACAAAATGAACTCCAAGCTCTCTATTTATAGGAAATCCTAGATGAAGGTATAATGGTCAAAAGGCCATCCACTTCCTTACTATTCATTACTTCCTAATTAAGTTAACTTGGTCACCACTTCTACTTAGCCACCAAGTCACTTGCTCACCACTTAAGTTATCCATTGCTTAGTCATTAAGTCTCTTGCTAATCACACAATTTGTTTGCCCATCAAGTCTACCCACTTTACACTTGGATTGCTCCATGGATCATGGCTAATTCATTGGGCTTGGTTAATTCATCCAACTACTTCCTTAATGGGCTTGTGCTACATGATTTGGACTCATGATATACCAAACACTTGGGCTTGATTGTCACATTATATTGGACTCCTACTATTAAGTTTATAATCCTACAAGTCCATTCCCTTTAAATTACATAACTTAACATTTATACCCCACGTATAATCTTTGTATGCTATCTCGTATATTAATTCTTAATATACGTTATCTCATTCTTCATACATGATAGTACAATACGTCGTATTATACTTACATTCAATACTTGGCTCACATAATACTTAACAAATCCTACCAATTCTACAAATTCATTACAATTGGCTTAAAGCCTTATAACGTATAATCACGTATAATTCTCGTATTCTAGCTCGTATAGTTATTCCACATATATGACATACCATTATTCATACGTACTCGTATAATACTTCGTACCATACTTGTATTCATTACATCGTATAATACTTACGTAGTATACGATCATCGCTTAATCCATTACTCGCATTACATTTGCTTCTCGTAAATCATTTTCCTTAAATGTTAGGTTTTAAGTCCACAGGCGAAATATTACGTTTTTCATAACTGAAATATTATTGGATATTCTATTTCACATCGATATTCTATCATTACGTATTTCTCGGAAGTTTAAAAATAATTCCCGAGCAGAAATGCATGAATAGTGTTTTTCGGAAAATTTCTCAAAAAGCTTTTATTTTCGTCTTAGAAATTCAAACACTTTAATTCTACCACGTAGCCAAAATCCTACGATGTTCTGACATTTCTAGGTCATAGAACGATGTTCGATTAGCTTGCTCCATAAATAATCAATTAAATTCATTTAATAAAAATAAAAATTTAATTCTCAAAAATCCGATTTTCTGGGGCGTTACATTTTTAACGTTAGAGATGAATGATTAAGTTATATTGGCTTGTAATGAGATTTCAGATTCATTAAGTATATTTAACCTACGTGGTTAGGTGCTAGGTTAGGGTTGTGACCTAAATGATAGTTTAAACCCTAAAGTTAATATTAATGCAATTAATTGTTGTTGCGATTTCAATGATATATGTAGGATAACTGGAGATTATTTTACACTTGTGTAGCTTACAACCAAGACAAGTTCTCTAACTCTACTTTTATAATTGTACAAGTTTCTAAATCCTAATTCTTTACATTGAGCAAGCTTTCAAACTTCATTCTTTTCGTATTGAATGCAAGTTTCCATTCCTATATTATTATTGTTCAAAATTGAGCAAGCCTAATCTATCTTGAATATGTTTGTAGAAGCTCTTATAACCTAATTCGTTGTACCGAGCGAGTTTTACTTTCCTATTATTTATTGTTCAAAGCACATATTGTTCTAATACATCGATTCAAGTGAGATTGTTCTAACTCTTTTGGTTATAGCATTTTGCATGTATATCATGTTTATTCAATTATATATTGTTGATATCCGATCTTTGACTTTAATAGCCTTGTTCAATTATACATTTTCATATTAAACCTTTATTAATGGAAATTGAATAAGTGTTCTAAAATTCTAGAAACACTGATAAGCTAGTTCTAAACTAAACTTTCTTTAGTGCGAAAATTCTAAATTCAAACTGAGACGAACAACCCTAACATATGGGATTTTGTACGTGTAACGTTTAGATGTTTGTGCACAATACGTGCCCCGGGCTTCGCTGGTCCTGCTGTCTCGAAGTACGTGCAATCAGACAATGCGTTATTCGCTCGAGCCTTCATAACTTTAAATCCGGGAGTCGGATTGAAGCGTGCCATACCATTCCAGAAAGCTCTTTCGGAGAGCTATGCATTAACATAGGATTTGCCCTTATTTGATGCCAAGAAGATGGGTCTATGACCAAAATGGCATTTTCGGGTTTTCGTCAGGTAGTCCGTTTAGCTGTTTTGCGTAGTTTACGCTCAGAAGTTAAGATATGGTTTTTGTTGGACTTCTTTTGAAGCAATTTGAGTTGAAATGATTGCATTTGATTTGAGTTGAAGTTGAGTTGGCAAAATGACCATTTTGCCCCTCCTAGGATTTTTTCCAGGGTTATCTCTGAGAATGTCATTTTGTTGACTCTAAATGTTCTTAGGGTCATCTCTGAGGTTGGATTGACCACCCAGGGTTGACTCTGGGCATTTAACTTGATCTCCCAGGGTTATCTCCGGGGTTGGAATTGATTGGTGTGGTCCTCCAGGGTTATCTCTGGAATGTGAAAAAGACGTTTTTGTCCTCCTGTATAGTTAGTAACAGGAAAAAGAAATTTCGAGTGTCTACATTAGACTATACTAATGTACATGGATTATATGATGCGTATACATAAATAATCCCTAACTTTCCATTATGTAGCAGTATTAACACATTAAAATTACATTTTAGAAGTTCAAGGAACTAAACTAAGCATTTTATAACTAAGTGCTATGATTTAAAACCATGTCCCATATTAAGTGACCAACACAGTGCTCAAACTGTAGCTTCACTCTATATACGCAAACATGATTATGCAGTTGAAGGCTAGAATTAATAGTGATGATGGCTACTAGTTAGCCAACTCTTTCTTGTCCATTGTTCTCTTCCATTCTCCATTGAATCAAACCATGGTGCAAGGTTATGAACTGGAAAACCAATTCTCTATATATAGTACCCTATCCTTCTCAATTCTTAGTTACTAAAGAAATTTTCTGATAAGTATACATTGAGAGTGAGAGCTGCTGAGCATTAAGGGAGTATAATTAGTGCATTAAGGAATCAATTTAAAGCTTCAAAGAGGTATAAAATTCTGTTTGTGTTCTTGAGTTTGAGTTTTGTTAAAATCTTACAATTGTTTGAATTCTCTATTAATTGATATAAAATAGCATGACATTGTGTTATCTGAGTTTGTATACATGTTTAAGAGCAAGGTAGTTGGTCTAGTTACAGGTTTAATATTATATGTGATGAGGCTCTGCAGAAGCATATCCATATTTTTTTGATTCTGCTCGAAGTGGCGCAACCGCGCCACTTCTATAGTACATGACCGCGCCAGCTGCCAGTCATGGATACTATTTTATTGGTTTTGTATTATTCTGAGCATGTTATGATAGTTAGGTTATGCATGTGAATGACCCTATCATGTGGTTAGATGTTGTTTTGAACATAGTAAGTTACCTTTGCTTGTTTTAGTATAAACATTCAAAGAAAATTTATAGATTTGGAAATTAGTTTGATAAACATGGTGTAATACATGTTCTGACTTCATGTGCAAATGTATTAAGTTCTAATATGCCTTGACATGTGAATCAATATGTTAGTTTATATTGTTGGAGATGACATAGACTTTTCAAATATGATTTAAAGGAAAATGCAAGTGAAAGATTATACTAGCTATGTGTACATGAACTATGCATACACTAAGTTTTAAACTTCAAAACATGCCTCTATGATGTATTATGTGATTATGAAAGCGTGATTTAGACTATGTGGACTTATCTTGCATGCTTAAATAAGTTTTACTAAGGGAAACTTACAGTTTTAAAAATGAATATGATAAACTATATACATTTTGAATTAAGAACTTGTGAGCATGCTTATGTGGTCTAACATGTATACATGAGAGTATGATGTATAGTAAATGGAATGGCTTTGCATGCTTGGTGGCTTAACATGATATTTTCACAAGAAACCTTGAAAACTAGTTTTTGTCAATAACTACGTTACAAGTATTCTAGTATATGACATCATGATTAGGTGTGTCATGCATGTAGACATGATTAACATGAATGCCTAGTTAGTCATATGCATTGTGTAACTAGTTAAATGTGGTTTAGAACAAGCATGAATGAAGTAGAACTTCATAACTTCAAATAAATGATTTAACTAATGTAAACATGTATAGTTGAGACCTATTGACCACGTAGCTTGTGTACAATGGCTAAACATAAGAGAAATTGTGAATTGAACACTTAAAGTCTTGATTAAATGAGAATGGATAATGACCTATGCTAATGTTATGATGTAGGGTCAAACTTAGTTATCCATATACTAACATGTTACATCCCCAAATCATGGTACTTCATTTCCTTAAGATTTGGTGCTCACGCAATCAAAACATTCATTTCTAACTACCCAATCATAATAAAATTGAATAATAAAAACCTGCCCATACATGATTAAACTTAAATAAAAATATCCCAGGTTATCTAACCTTTAATTACAAACATTCAAATGCGGAATTTAAAATCTATTACTTCACATCATATTTAAAAGTCTGTTATCATAATGATAAAGATAAAATTACAAGTTTTCATCACTTGTACATTTTTCCCTTTCCTTTAGTAGACGAAGGTTCACCTACCTTCTCTTCTTTAACTACAATGAGTTTATAAATATGCAAGAGTGAGCAAAATAATTTCTCACTGGATATAATATGGAATCAACATGAGTATAACAATAAGAACTGTCGAAATAGGCTCATCACAAGTGAATAGTACTCTATCAATAATAATCAGAAACTGAAATCCCAAAATATAGAAAATATACATCACTGAGGGTCGTAAGACCATGAACTACGTCCACAGTTACAAGTAATCTTTCAACTCTAACTTTAACAGTCATAAGACTATAAGGACCTCGTACTTAGGAGGATCAACCCTTCGTACAATGTATTGTGCACAACCATTTCAACGCTAAGCGTAAACCTCTATTAAAAGAGTTGTTCATCTCAGTATTTAGAATACAAGTCCGCACCAAAGTAAGTTTGATTTGGATAAGCTTTTAAGGAAATTTGGAATTTAACGAACATCAACTAAGGAGTAGTTGAATAAAACCAATAACACTATACTATAGAATAATCGTGATTGAACCAATCATAGTAGACTAAAGTCATGCTTTAGGAATAATCTAATAGCATACAATTTGATTAACTATAGCATACCTTGCTTGAACAATACTAAGCCAAGGTTAATTAGAATTGAATACTAAGCATGCATAGCAATTTGAACGATAGAAATGTTCGACATTGGTATATATAGTTGTGCATGCTAAACCACAAGTTAAATACAAGAATAACTTGCTCCAGAATAACTTACATCATTATATTGTAATCGAATTGAAAACAGTACTTGAATTAACAAGATAATAGATTCGAAAACTTGCTCACTTGTAAAAATAGAGTTAAAGAACTTGCCTTTAGCACAAGCTACACCCTTACCACTTGAATTTCAATACCCTAAGCATATGTCATCGTGACATAGTTAGTCATTATCATATAACTAATACATTCATCACGTAGGTTTGATTATTCAATCACATAATCAAATTATAACACAAGTTAATCCTTAATAACATATTTATTCACAGTATAGAAATACTAAAATCAATATTTTACAGTCCTACTATTATCATATAGTGTTTCTTAAAATTTTGTGTACAAAAAGTACACTGTCAGACCATTCTGCTAACTCGCGCCGTGGCTCCACAGTTTACACTGTGGGTCGCGCTGCGGCGTGGTGATGGCACTGCGACGCGGTGAATATACTACGAAGCTGCACTGAGGCGTGGTGATGGCGTTGCAGCGCCACTAACGTACTGCTGGGCCCCGCTGCGGTGCGAAACTCCAGTATCGACTGACAGCTTCGGCAACAGTACAAGAAAAAGCCAATTTGGCCTAAAAACTCGAATCTAATAGACTGATTATCATGTAATACACATATAGACTTCATATAAACATATTGTGAAGACTTCTAACATGTTTCTATTCATAAAATAACATAAACATCAAAGTTACAACACCCAATTTTGATATTTTTGGCAAAAACTCCATTGTTAACATTTTTTTATGAAAATCAACACTGTGATTTTGTTTTTCAATCAAAATAGAAATTTCAAAACATCATAGTTATGATTATACATACTCTATCAATTTCCATAATTAATTTATCAGTTTAACAACTAACTAAACCTTAATTTCTACTTTAAACTAAGCCATATTCATAAATATTTTCATGTAAACACTGTAATATATTTTTCTTCACAAATTGCATACATACATGACTTAATTTCTCTATAATCACATATAAACTCATAAAACAACCTTATAACCAATAATCATACAAAACTATACACATATCAACAATTCATCTTTTACAAATATTTTACAGAGACTTTTTGGGAAGAGGAAAACTAAACTTTTAAAGAAAGTGATTGAGTTCCTACCTTTGATTAAGAAGATGATAGTTATTCTCAAGCTTCTCCTCTCCAATTTTTTTCTCAAATTTTTTAAGGTTCTCTCAACTCTTCTCTCTGTATTTTTTTTTTCTTCTCTTTTCTTCACTGAGTCTTCTTCTTAACTCTAGTCTAACTAACGTAGGAAAAATTATAACGTATATGATATAATATCTATTAATGATATAATATAAATATAGATATAATTATATCAGTTATATTTTTGTTTGAAAATCAAAAGCCATAAGGCTTGTTTGGCTAATCAAAATAAAATAACCCATTAACCCTTATACCTTGTTTGGCAAACCTAATTAAAACAAATGGATTAATCCTTATACTTTGTTTGATAAAACATCATTAGATTAAAGACTTATGATGCACTAAGACATGCTTGACAAAACTAAATTAAACTCTTTTAATTTATGCAGTACAGGCCACAGATGACTTTCAACATAATATAAACATGAGGATGATGACAATGATATAAGAATTCAATAAAACAAGTTCAAGAATTAATTTGTCTAGGAACCAATAACGTCCAAATTGTCAACATGATACTTTTGTGTAGAGTAAAATTTAAGAATGCTTAGAAGAATATTTTCATGAAAAGATACGGGATGAAACGTAATTATCAAGGATATTCCACAAATTTTATGGAGTATAGAAGTCAAAACTTAACCAACTAAGTATAATAAAGAATGGAATAACAAAAGAAATCACCATGCATGCGATAGACCGCACAGACAGGTTATTCCAACAGAATAATAAATAATGAAACCAGGTCCGGCGTAAAACGCACAGACAGGATGTTCCAATAGAATAATAATAAAGACGGAACCAGGTCCGGTGTAAAACACACAGACATGATGTTCTAACAGAATAATAATAAAGACGGAACTAGGTCTGGTGTAAAACACACAGACAGGATGTTCCAACAGAATAATAATAAAAACGGAACCAGGTCCGGTGTAAAACACACAGACAAGATGTTCCAACAGACTAATAGAAGAATGTCACCAAGTATAGGGTAGACCGCGTATACAGGTTATTCCAACAGAATAATAAATAATGAAATAACAGAAGTTCTCTTCATGAATACAAAAGAAATAATACCCCTTACAGGTACAACAAATAATATCCTTTACCTTTGAAAGAAGAGTATTCCGACTGGTAGGGCGAGAATATACTCGAAGAAACTTGTACTACGCTCAAAGCTTTCTTAAATTCTAAAGAAATACGCTCAAGATTATAGAAGAAGAACTCTCTCTATAGTTTCTCTCTCTAGAGTTTTAGTAAATTCGTAAGAAAAGAATGAAGGAATGAGATTCTATTTATAGGAAAATGGAATGCATAGTAACTAATCCATGAACGGTCCAGATTGATTTACTTTAATCTGACGGTCCATATTTAAAGAAAAATCTTTTAAATAAAATAAAATATATTCTATTTATAGAATAACTTTAATAAAGTATTCTGTTTTATATAAAAAGATATTTCTGTTTTATTACGTTAATAATACGAATAAAACAAAACTTCATTATCGCTAAATAATTCATATTATTAATTGACAATAATTGAATCAAACTGAGTGACTTCTCACATAAGCATTAATAATCAATACCGTGTGCTACTATGCAACCACACGTATTACTGTACTTTTACTACCGAGTAGTTCAACAGTATCAACGGTAAAACTTCTGCCGTTATTTTTAATAAAATATTTTTTGTCGTTTTCTCAATCTGACAATAATTCTGTTGTGGGGTCCACCAATAATTGTGCCATCGTACAAATATTCTCCGACAAAAATAATATTTCCCGAGCAATCGAATATAATACAACAATTTGCATACCTTGCAAAATTTATAAATACTACTCACAACTGTAACTTTGTCTCAAATTCACACCATAATATTTAAAAAAAAATATTTCAAAAAATTAAATCTTTATTCATAAAATCTGGGGTTTCACAGTATACATGTATCAATAAGTGTAATGCCCGAGAAAATTGGATTTTTAGGAGAATTAAAATTTTATTTAATTATATGGATTAAATAAATTTAATTGATTATTTATGGGAGCAAGCTAATTGGACGCCGTTCTATGACCTAAACATATCAGAACGTCATAGTATTTTGGCTACGTGGTAGAATTAAAGTGTTTGAATTTCCAAGACGAAAATAAAAGCTTTCCGAAAAATTTTCTGAAAAATACTATTCCCCGACAACAATGATTATTTTATAACCACTTGTTTATTTTGAAAAATTTTCACATTTCACCCATAACTTTAACTTTTTATCAATTTAACTATTTACTGAATTGTAATTATAAGAAAAATTGAATACTTTTATTTCATAAAATTCAGGGTCTTACAATCTCCCCTCCTTATAAAATTTCGTCCCCAAAATTTACGTACCTGGTATTTCGAAAAGTTGAGAATACCTTGCTTTCATTTCAGATTCTATCTCCCGGGTCATCATGATTTCTCCATTGCTCATCTCCCGTGATAACTTCATTTGTGTTCCTCACTTGTTGGGAAGTCATGACAACCGCTCTCCCTTGAACTACCCGTCTTTGACTTGTCTGGGGCAACATTTGGCGTCAACACTACCGTTGGAATATACTTTTATATAGGGCATATTCCTCCCTCAACTGCCTCGTCGTACTCCTGATTCATGATCTGAATCATCAATCTTCGATCCATATCGAATTCAGGTTGACCACTCTGTACAGGGTAATTCAAAACTCGATGTTGGGTTCTCCCAATTGCTTTTCAAAAAGAGAAATTCATATCATCTATTTTAGCCTTCTTAGATCGGACATCTCTTTTCATAATATTCACGTGTCATGCGGCTTTTTCCTATGCATCACTTATTCTCACTCGTTCAGTTTTTTCTTCTTTCAGTTCAGATTCCATCTTTATCATCTTATACTCTGCCAAATAATGCTTCTGTTCAAGCATCACATATCGGGTAACACAAGCTTGAATTGTTGCATCCTTTTGTTCCACGATCGCCTGTCGTTCTTCAGCCTGCTCTTCTAACTCATGAATACGATTTTGAAATTTTACATTTTGATCATATAATACCTCTAATAAACTTTTCTCAAGTACCTCTTCTTCCTCTTCTTCCTCACTCTCAGCTGTTACCTCTTCGACTGTCTCAGGTGCAACTATCAATTCTTCACTCACCACATGGATATCTCTAATTACTTCTTCGTCTGACATCACATTATTATAGTTAGTGATTAGAGGTATCCCCACAGTCTCATTCACTCCATTGTTAGCATTCTCAGCTGCCATTCTCAAATACTGCCATAAAATAAGGGTTAATTAAACAAATTATCATATCACATAATATCTCGATATTATGACTGACCAACAAATAAGCTTAGGTAGGACACACTAGCGAAGGATTTACTCATCTCTCCCCTCCTAGTTATATTCCCCGATCTCCGCCAGAGACCATATCCCTAAGCTCTGATACCAAATGTAACAACCCCAAAATAGGCCCATTCCATCCATCCTATTTTGAGTCGCCAAATACATGGTACAGAAAACAACTACAACTTTATTACAACAATTACCGTGCAAAATACAACAACACATATGCTGTGAGTTTGGATACAAATATATACCAAATGTGACTCATGTCCTAACCGTGGACATCACCTCACAATGACACCTTACATAAAGGTATAGTCAAAAACTGTTTTAGAAATTAGATTCTTTGGGAAGTGCTCAAGAAAACCTTTGTACATGGGAGGCCATGCTTCTAGGTTGTGATAGATATCATATGGCCACAGAATTATCCTTGGTTGACCCAATATACCCCAAAGAAAAACGAGAAGATTACTATCATATTCTTCCTAATGGTGAGTCTTCTCTTGACTTATCATTATCTCCACTGTCTCTAATTGAGAATTATACTTCAAACAAACACCAAGATTATATAGGTAGTGCTCGTAAATATACTCAGCAAGTGGATGAGCACAATCCTGTCTTATGATGACACGAGATTGTATGTCATTAGACATCTTGTATGATAGTGGCAAAACACCCTTCCAACGTTGGGTTCGCTTCACCCTAGATGATTCACCAAATATAACTACTAAATTATGACCACCGTTCTATTCCCCTGTTACCCCCGCTCGACCCAGCTACGCTCTTATTACTTGAAAGGAATTGTGAAACAGAAGGGTGAGCACAACTAGCCTAGTAAAGAATATCATGACTAAAGATAAATAAGTTATCAATATCCTTCAACAGAATTAAATTAGAGATTTAGAACATATGGTAGATGATAAAAATTTCAACCATAGTTGCAGCGGAACGAGCAATCCATTAGAAGAGTCAAATAGACTATAAAGTCTATTATCTTCTTCATGTTAAAAATCTACCAACAATGTTTTATCCCTGTAACATCAATCAATAATTCTGGTCCACAATCATATGAATAACTCATAATCATAACTGTAGTTCTAAATTCCTTTTCTCATCCAGGACGAAGATAATTTTCATCACCTATCTTTACCTGAAACATCAAAGATCATGGTTACACCAAATCACATTTCATGTTCATAATCATAATAATAACTTCATCTTTGCACTACGGCCAAAGATATTCATTTGTATCACCAATTGGTCATGTTCATCTCAACACCTATTCATCTTTGCACTACTGGCCAAAGATATTCAACAACATGTCATCTTTGCACTACGGGCCAAAGATATTCATCAACAGACCATCTTTGCACTACAGGCCAAAGATATTCATCTACAATTCATCTTTGCACTACAGGCCAAAGATATTCCTCAACAATTCATCTCTGCACTACAGGCCAAAGATATTCCTCAACAATTCATATTTGCACTACAACCAAATATATTCCTCAACAGTTCATATTTGCACTACAGGCCAAATATATTCATCAACAGTTCATATTTGCACTACAGGCCAAATATATTAATATCTCAAAGAATATATAATCATTTCAGAATTTATATAAACAATAATTATAACCATGTTGATCATTTCACCTTTGCACTTAAGCTAAAGATATTCAATTATAAATTCAATAGTCATGATCATACTAGTCAACAATTCAACTTTGCACTACTGGCTAAAGAGAATCCATAGTCATGATCATACCAATAATCTACCCATCTTTACACTCAAGTCAAAGAGAAATATCATCATTAGGGTTATAAAAATAAAAATAATATGATCAACATATAGTTTTAATCTCAAGAGTAATATTTATAAATCAACTATAATTTGGTCTGAAAAAGAAATCAATTTTATCGTGAATAGTACCCGTAAATAGTAACTCGTGAATAGTAACTCATGAATAGTAACCCCGACACAAAAAGGTAAAAATTCTACAATAAAATACATACCAATATTTTGGTATAATGATATTGAAAGAATAATATTTCTTAAGCTTATAAATAATTTATTTTAATTGTTTACACTTTACTAAATAATGCATTTAATCATCCTAAAATGACAAACTCATAAGATTTCATCACCAATAACCAAAAACCCTCACCAAAAATCTGCATATGCCTCATATAGGATTCTCAAGCCATAAATTTATATTTTTTAATTTTCTTATTTCATATAACATATTTAATTCATTTACTCAAAACTAGTCCATTTTCATGAAAAATACTAAATCAGTTCCAAAAATATTTCTTTTCTGGGATTTAGCAGAATATAGTCTCATATTGAACATATATTTTCTCAGAATTTTTAAAATTCATTTACTATTTTTCATATGGCCAAAACCGCCGAATATTTAGACATTTTATCATAAATTGTACTTTTATCCAAAAATTTCAAAACTCACAGAGTATACTGATATTATATAGATATACTTTCAATAAAAATTTTATCAATTTTGGAGTTAACCACAAGGAGTTATAAGCGGTTACTTTTAAAATAGTCTTTTCCCATAAAATTCATAACTATTAATCTATACATCCAAAAATCACCATTTTTGGACACAATCAAGAAAACTCATCAAAATATTATTTTAAATTTTTTCAGAATTTTCTGAAGGTCAGAAGAATTACGAACTGAAAAACATAATAACCCTTAAAATCCCTTACCTCAAAAGAGCAGTACTTCTGATCAGTATAAGGCTGAAAGAAACTTGCACTGAATAACAACTCTGAAAGTATCTAAATACTCACTAGAATATGCTTGACAATATAGAGAGAAAGAAAACTTGTTTCTGGTGTATTTTCAATTTTAACATAAGCACCTATTTATAGGAAAATGCTAGAACGCTAAAGGAGACTAAAATAATAAAATATTATTATTTATTCTCATTCTTTCTACGCATGCTTTGAAAGCCATCAGCCCCTCAATTCTAAAAATTTCAGCAGCCCACATGTTATTGACACCAATCAAAGTGGGTCCCACCCATAAATTTAATAAAAATCATTTTATTTTCCGAAACTTCAATAATTCATAGAAAATAGCCCTTTTATCAGAAAATTCAAATTTCGTGAATTTTTATAGGAAATTCAGTTCTCTATAACTTTTCAGAAGAAAGTTTTTATAAATTCCAAACAGAAATTAACCGAAATCCATAAACGGGTGATTTTACAGGCTATAATCAAATTTCAGTCAAGAAATGGGGTCCACCGACACACAAAATTTGTGTTAATCATTTAATACACCAAAAATGCTCTTCCTCCTCATATACTCATATATCCCACATTCATTGTAAAACTATCACCATTATTATATTATTAATATAATAATAAATTATTTTATCAGAAAAGATAAAATATCATTTTTCAACAATTGGCACTTAAAAAATTTTCTCCATCTATATCCACATAAAATTAATATTTTCCTCATCATATAAATCAATAATTAATTATTCACAAATAATATTACAGAATCACAGTACTGGCAACCAGGCCGTTCCCAGGAAAGAGGGGGCTTTCCAATAAGGATTTCTCCTTATTGGCGCGTAATTAGATGACCAAACCTCTCCTTAGACAGAATTTTCAAGACATTGCCAATAATGCTATCTAATAATATTATTCCAAATAATATAAATTATTGATCTGATAATGGAGATGATGTGCAGTGACAATTATTGAGCGACAATAATATAAAAAATCAACGCAACAATTATTGAATTAATAAAATAAAATATTGAACAGTAATTACTGTAACAATTATTGAGTAGTGCCTTCTTACGTAAGGATCAATAATTCAAAAATACTGTGCAATATCGTGTGCTACTGTGCAATAATGCATATTACTGTATTTTAACCATCTGGTATTCCAACAGTGTTAACGGTAACTACGCCGTTAATTATAAAAACTCAATTTTGTCGTTATCTTCATCCGACAGTTATTCTGTTATGGGGCCCACAAATGATTGCGTCGCCGTACGAATATTCCCCGACAGAAAGAATATTCCACGACCAACGAATATTCCCCGACAACAATGATTATTTTATAACCACTTGTTTATTTTGGAAAAATTTCACATTTCACCCATAACTTTAACTTTTTATCAATTTAACCATTTACTGAATTGTAATTATAAGAAAAATTGAATACTTTTATTTCATAAAATTCGGGGTCTTACATATAATACGTAGGTATTGTACAAGGTAGAGAATACGAGTATGATACGAAGTATTATACGAATATGTATGGATGATGGTATGTCATATATGTTGACTAAGTGTACAAATTAGAATACGGGATTAATACATATATAATATGTTCTAAGGCTTTAAGCCATATGTAATTATAATTGTAGGATTATGTAGGAAGTGTATAGTTTAATTGGGATTGGGTTAAGCCCAATGTGAACTAATGTTAAAACCAAATATTGGTTATTGTAATGTCCAAAATGAATTAATGTGCAAGCCCAAGTGTTTGTAATGGGAAGCCCAAAGTAATTTAATGTGCAAACTTAAAGCTTAAGCTAATTTAATTAAACCTAAGCCCAAGCTATGGTCCAATGGATTAGGAGGATCCATGGAGTGACCCATGATCACATGGGTGATCTTGGTGACCATGAAACAAGTGTGATGAGCAAGTAGACTTAAGGATTAAGCAAATGATAAGTTAAGAAAACTTAATGGCTAAGAAATGTGATGAGCAAGCAAAGGGTAATAGTTGTGCTAAACAAGTAAACTTAATGGCCAAGTATGTGTGATAAGCAAGATATCTTAATGGCTAAGCAAATAATGTGGTGATCAAGTTAACTTAATGCCTAGGTAATGACTAGTAAGGAAGTGGAAGTGGTTTATTGTCTAAACTACCCTCACTTTGAGATTTCTATAAATAGAAGGAGTGCAAGCTCATTTTTTTGTTGTTAGATTTTCCACCAATAACTTATAGCTTATTAGCTTGAGAGAAAAAGCTTGAAAAGCTAGAAAATTAGCCTTGGTTAATTCAAGAAGCAAGAAGAAGATTAAAGTTTAGCAAGTGATCATCAAAGGGTAAGCAATCTTGAACCATGATTCTCTTTCTGTTCCATTATTAGAGAAGTGGGTAGTGATAGAACATGTATGCTAAGAAGGAGTTGGAATGATGAATCAAAGGGCTTAAGTCTTAATAAGCCGTGTAAGTCATGAATAAGTAATTCAAACCTAACTAAGTTATGAACTTATGAAGAACAATGATGATCTTGTCACATGTTTACCTTAAGAAGTTAGTATGATTAATGAGATGTAAGAATAGTGATTAAAAGACTCAACTCATTAATAAGTCATGAGCAATGAAATCAAGTATGTTATACTTTAATAAGTAAATAAGTTCATGAAGAACATATAACGACTGCACATGAAAATAAGATGTTATAATATATAAGTAGAGATGTCTATATGATGGAATGAATTCATTTGAAACGAAGAACAAATCTTAAGTAACGAAGTTTTGCTGGAATTCACACGATTGGACGATAATCGTCGAATTCGTGAAATTCTCGGAATGGAAGTCAAATTTTGATATTAAGCTTAGAAACATTAGTTTTCAATGGAGACAAGTCTTATTTGGCATTATAGAGTTGTGGACTCAAAAATGACCGGATTCCGACTTAGAACGAAGAAACGAGCGTTGAACGTTCACGAACGTTTATCGTTTTTGTTAAAAATGAACTAATAGGTGAATTTTTAGCAAACAAAGTTGAATAGATAAAATTCTTATATGAACACGTAGAGTATGTAATTTGTGAACTGTAGGCTCTTGAATGAGCTAATTTGGACTTATAACGAAGAAGTTACGAGCCCGGGAATCTCGTAAAGTGAAAAATCTGTCAAAATTATCTGATGCACAGAGTCCGCGCCGCGACGCGACTCAAGGCATAAAAGTCCGGCGCCGCAGAGCGAGACCAGACCATAGCCCCTGTTAACTGGCACCGCAGTGCGGCCAATTACACTAGGTATGGCACCGCAGCGTCGTGACCAAATTCAAGGAACTAAAAGCCCGCGCCGCTACGTGAGCCCAAGAAGAGAAGCTGGTGCAGCAGCGCCAGCACTAGATCATACACAGTAAGAAAAGCTTTCAAGTAAGGAAATAAAGATAATTGATTAATAATGAAGTAATACATTACTAAACTTAATGTAGCATTATTAAGGTGATTGTAAACCTTAAGTAATACACTAAAGGTTGAAGATAAGTCGAATGTGAACATGAATGACATGCAATAAATGTACTTAACCACTGACGATCGAGTTTCGAACAATAACGTAAGGACATTAATAAGCCGTGAGGAAGGATGTTTAACTCGAACCGAGTTGTATTAATGAAATAATTTCAATTAAGTTATATAAGAGAAAGAAGTTGGTAAGAACGATATAAAAGAACGACGGTAAGCCGAAACCAATAATAACAAATCTAATACATGATTAGATTGAGAAGAAGGGTAAGATTGTTTAGGAACTAAGTATGTTCATTCATAACCTAATGTGGTATGTTATGTGATTATGTGTTATAGAGACCGTAAAGACTCAAAAGGAAAAGTAATTATACTGTAGCAGACACTGAAGGCAAGTTTTTCTAATCGTTTGTCTAACCTTCATGTTAGCCAGGTTTTCAAATGATTTAAGTTATGAGATGCATGTATTATTTTAAAGAAAAAATCGATGCCAATTTTTACTCGGCTAGACTAATCTTGATAGATTGATTGATCTATTTACAAGTCTTTCAATATAGAACTGCTAACACTATCCTACGCCAATTGTTTGGTACGGATTCATTGTAAGCCTGAATATGAATAAACAAATGTATTTTTCATCGAGTATTCAATGGGCACGTGAGGTTGCCACAACTTAAACGTACACACGTTTAATGGATGTAGTGTTGATCAACATAGAGTACTATAGGCTGATCACCTAGAAGTGCTCGTAAGCTATGTCGGACTTACGAATTTCATGCCGGGTTGTCCTTTTCAAAGAAATTATGAAACGCTCATGGTCTTGGAGCAGATTTGGTGTTTTACTGAATATTGTTATGGTAAAATATTTTGAAGGAAAATGAATGCTATTTTAAGTTATTGATAGTACTTCGTAACTATTATCCAGTTATTGAAGATATAAAATTACTATGTTTCAAGCATGTTTTTTTAAAGAAATTGTTGTACATGCTGAGCTTGTTATGCTTACTCTTGCTTAAACCATATGAATGCAGCTTAGACCGAATGGACCGAAGGATTCGACAAGGATAAAGTGAAGGCTAAAGAAAAATTGTAGTTTACTTATGTAATAGTATAGGTTAGTAATAATAATATTTGATATTATGACAAGAACAAATGTAACGGTTATAAAGAACCTGGGGAATGGTAGTATTATTTTGGAATATATATAAGACATATTCGTTCTTTTGAGGCATTTCATTTGAATGTTTGTGTGAACTATAGCACCGTGGAGCATCATATGTCGGGTTAGATGAGACCCGAATTTGGGGGCGTCACAGGTTGGTATCAAAGCATTAGGTTATAAAACTTAAGGGGGGAAGAACCTTAGGCTAATAACCTTGTTAAGGAAGAGAAGTCTGAAAGAAGTAAACTTGAGCTTTACTTTAGTCGAATGAGTTAATAAGGTATTGAGAAAACTCAGTACCGAAAGATTTAAAAGATGGAAAGTAACTCTAAATAATTTAAATGTGATTTGTGCTTATACTATTGTGTGTTATGTACTAATCAACATGTTATATGTTATTGTAGGATGTCGATTGATAGCTTGATGTATAGAGATATACACGCGGTGAGCGAAGAGCTTGTGAACAGAGTAGAGCATGTACCCATGCCAGTGGCAGAGGTACCATTAGTGATTTTAGAGGAGTCAAAGACGGAGGAATACTTTTCTGAGGAAGACTACTCCGAGGGAGATGTAGCTTGGACATCATACCTGGATATGATGAGCGATGTGGAGGAAGAAATGGAGGTAACATTGGTTGATACGGTGGTACCTACACTAGAGTCATCACCTCCAGATGCAATGAGATCATTGTATCTGGCAGAGCTTGAAAAAAATGTGCAACTGAGTACAGTTGTACAGAAACATAATGAAGAGATTAGTGCTCTTTATATAGCGAAGGAGTCTGCAGAAGCAAATTTTGAGTCAGAGCATGATGAGAAGGTTCTCATGATAAATAAGGCTAGGGATTTTAAGAAGGAGGTTGATGAGCTTCATAAAGAACTGGGGGAGAAGGACCGAAAGATAGCACGGATGTCTTACATCCATAAGAGTGCTCATAAGGATTTCAAGCTGAAAGTTGCTTGTTATTCTGTTGAGTCGGGGCAGACTCGACATACTATTAGTCAGGATACTGTAGCAAAGATTGTAAATGAGAAACACGAGGACACTGTTATGCATTATTAGAAAACTACAGTTATAAATATGTGTGTAGTGACGTAAAACCCTCTTTTATATAAAAGGGTAGTTTTTTTTTGTAAATCCAAACTTTTGGGAAGTTCAATTACGGGATAGAAAATGTAATAGCTTTTGGCTATGAAAACAAATTGTAAATAGTTTTGAACTATAAAGAAGCCTATGAATATAATGAAGTTTTTAGTTAACATGCTTTGTTGTAGTACGAGTTGTTGTTTGAAAAAGCGACAACTAAGTAAGTAAGTAGATAATAATGAAAATTTTATTTTATCAGAAAATGCCGCCAAGGAAAAGACAACGTAATCGAGAAGCGGAATCACATAATGAAAACCAAGGGTATTAAAACAACCCTATACAAGAGTTCGTTAATTTATTAACCGTTTCATTTCACCAAACTGGGGGTAGAGTACCCGCGTGACCTAGGGTAGACATAACGACTATCCTTAAAAAATTTAAAAGCGTAGGTCCATTGGAGTTCAAAGGAACGATGGACCCAATAGAGGCCCAGACATGGGTAAAGGAGATATAGAAGGCGTTTGTTATTACAAACATAGTTGAGGCGCAAAAGACTTCTTTTACAACTTACACGACAAAAAGAGAAGCCAACTTTTGGTGGGAGGCTCACCAGGGTGGTGCTAGAACAGATGCGGTAACAGGGGAACAATTTAAGAAGGTTTTCTTTGAGAATTATTTCCCTACAAACATGCGAGGGAGGATGAAGATTAAGTTCTTAGAACTTAAGCAAGGGGGCATGACGGTTCCCCAATGCGTGACCAAATTCAAATGAATTGGCAAGGTTTGCTCCACACCAAGTGGACACTGAGGAGAGGAAGGATCGTATGTTTGAGCAGGGCCTGAAACCCTAGCTCTATAGTAGGATTTTGGTGTTCTCGAGTGTTTCCTATGGGATCATAGAAGGTAATTATAGAAGAAGGTGGTAGTGATACGTTGAATCAATACCACAAGGAGAGAAAGAATGAGAGCAAGGGAGAGGGAGGAACCAAGGTAGTGAATGCCAGTAGCAGTAGGCTAAAAAGAAAAAAAAAGTTTAACTCTGGGAATACTGGAGTGGGACAAGAGGATCCTAAGCGTAAGATCAAAGCGTGTAAGGCATGTGCAAAGACTCATCTAGGAGTCTATTTGAAAGGGATTTTAAGTACCTTTAAACATTAGGGTAGAGGAGGAGTAAATAACTTTCGTTAATTATATTAGTGGAAATTGTTTCAAGAATAATAAAGGTAAGCAAGTATCGGTAGATAAGTGCCGATAAAGTTGGGAAAATTTGAAGAAATTCTCGGTATGAATGGGTTGATTAACCATAGAGCTATAATAAATAGTTATAAGAAAAGTGTGAATCTTCAGTTTTTCAGAAAATCCAAGGTAATAATTTACGGTAATAAATCATCGGGACATTATTGTTGTCTAACCATGACGCAAGTTAGGAGGATGTTAAGGAAGAGGATGAGTCGTTATGGTTGCGTATCGACTATCGTAATAGGAGTAAGTTAGCGGTTAAGAATAAATAACCATGGCCCAGGATCGATGATCTATTTTGATCAGTTGAAAGGGGCAAATAATTTTTCTAATATAGAATTATGTATGGGGTATAGTCGGTTGAAAGTAAGGAAGAAGAAGGAGGTACCTAAGATGACATTCAGAACTCGTTATAGTTATGACAAGTTTCTGGTTATGTCGTTTGGGTTGACTAATGTGCGGAAGTTAGACTTTCCGTAAGGGGCGCCGAGAAGTCGGTGATAAACAGATAGGTTCTCATGTGAGGTGCTATGGTTGAAGGTACCATTAGCGTCACAGAGTGTTCAAATAATATTTGGACAAAGATGTCGTAATGATCATTGGTGATATTCTAGTCTACTTTAAGACCTCAGAAGATCACATTGAACATTTGAAAATAGTGTGAGAAACACTACGGAGGGAGAAGTTGGATACGGAATTCACTAAGTGTGAATTTTAGCTTAAAAATATATACAGATATGTTATTGATAAGTATGTTGGGAATGAGAAGTAATAAACGTAGTTTTCAGGAACTAAAAAGGGAGGTTAATTGAGGCACCTGCATTATATTTATCAGATGATACGGGAAATTTTGTAGTGTATCTCGGTGTTTCTCATAGATGACGAGATTACGTGCTCATGTAGCATGGCAAAGTCATTGTCTATGCATCACGCCAGTTAAAGGATTATGAGAAGGCCTATCCTACTTATGATCTATAATTGGCAGCTGAAGTTTTGAATTAAAAATCTGAAGATAGTATTTATACGGGGAGAAGTGTGAGATATACACGGACTTTAAAAGTCTGAAATATCTCCACACAGAAAGAGTTGAATATGCGGTAGAGAGAGGACTGTGATATCTTATATCATACGGGGAAGGTAAATGTAGAAGTCGACCCGTTAAGTAGGAGGGAAAAGCTATCAATGTTAACGACTCAGAATGAGTTAATAACTGAGATGGCAAGAACTGAGTTAGAAGTTAAATTACAGAATGAAGCGATAGAAATGTTATTCACAACGTAGACTCAATCCACGACAACAGAACGAGTTAATTAAGTACAATTAAGTAACGAGGAGCACAAGCGAATGAAGAAGAAGATGCAAGATGAAGAGAAGATTAAGTATAATCTTGTTTTGAAGGAGGAATTTGAGTTCTAAATAATTATGTGTTAAAAGAAGAATTAATCAGAGAGAAGATAACGTAATATGTTAATAAGTGTTTAACTTTCAACTCAGATTATTGATAGAAGTGACAAGTCATGTAAAATAAGATAATACCTTCGGTGAAGGTGAAATGAAAGAACCCCAATGTCGAAGAAGCATTGTGGGAACTTGAGATTAAAATGAAGAAAAATTTTCCTCAATGGTGCATATAGTATAGCGAGATTCTGGGGACAGAATCCTTAAAAGGGGAAAGAATGTAACACCCGAGAAAATCGGATTTTTAGGAGAATTAAAATTTTATTTAATTATGTGGATTAAATAAATTTAATTGATTATTTATGGGAGCAAGCTAATTGGAGGTCGTTCTATGACCTAAATATATCAGAACGTCGTAGTATTTTGGCTACGTGGTAGAATTAAAGTGTTTGAATTTCCAAGACGAAAATAAAAGCTTTTCGAGAAATTTTCTAAAAAACACTATTCACGCATTTCTGGTCGGGAATTATTTTTGAACTTCCGAGAAATACGTAATGATAGAATATCAAGGTGAGATGGAATATCTAATAATATTTCAGTTATGGAAAATGTAATATATCACATGTGGACTTAATTTGAGAACGTTAGGAAAATCAAGCGTTAAGAAGTTAGTGTAATGATTGTATAATACGTAGGTATTGTACGAGGTAGAGAATACGAGTATGATACGAAGTATTATACGAGTATGTATAGATGATGGTATGTCATATATGTTGACTAAGTATACGAATTAGAATACAAGATTAATACATATATAATATGTTCTAAGGCTTTAAGCCATATGTAATTATAATTGTAGGATTATGTAGGAAGTGTATAGTTTAATTGGAATTGGGTTAAGCCCAATGTGAACTAATGTTAAAACCAAATATTGGTTATTGTAATGTCCAAAATGAATTAATGTGCAACCCCAAGTGTTTGTAATGGAAAGCCCAAAGTAATTTAATGTGCAAACTTAAAGCTTAAGCTAATCTAATTAAACCTAAGCCCGAGCTATGGTCAAACGAATTAGGAGAATCAATGGAGAAACCCATGATCACATGGGTGATCTTGGTGACCAAGAAACAAGTGTGATAAGCAAGTAGACTTAAGGATTAAGCAAATGATAAGTCAAGAAAACTTAATGGCTAAGAAATGTGATGAGCAAGCAAAGGGTAATAGTTATGCTAAACAAGTAAACTTAATGGCCAAGTATGTGTGATAAGCAAGATAACTTAATGGCTAAGCAAATAATGTGGTGATCAAGTTAACTTAATGCCTAGGTAATGAATAGTAAGGAGGTGGAAGTGGTTTATTGTCTAAACTACCCTCACATTGAGATTTCTATAAATAGAAGGAGTGCAAGCTCATTTTTTTGTTGTTAAGGTGATTGTAAACCTTAAGTAATACACTAAAGGTTTAAGATAAGTCGAATATGAACATGAATGGCATGCAATAAATGTACTTAACCAATGACGATCGAGTTTCGAACAATAACTTTAGTAAGCCGTGAGGAAGGATGTTTAACTCGAATCGAGTTGTATTAATTAAATAATTTTAATTAAGTTATATAAGAGAAAGAAGTTGGTAAGAATGATGTAAAAGAATGACGGTAAGCCAGAACCAATAATAACAAATCTAATACATGATTAGATTGAGAAGAAGGGTAAGATTGTTTAGGAACTAAGTATGTTCATTCATGACCTAATGTGGTATGTTATGTGATTATGTGTTGTAGATACCGTAAAGACTCAAAAGAAAAAGTAATTATACTGTAGCAGACGCAGAAGAAAATTTTTTCTAAACGCTTGTCTAACCTTCGTGTTAGCCAGGTTTTCAAATGATTCAAGTTATGAGATGCATGTATGGTTTTAAAGAAAGAGTCGATGCCAGTTTTAACTTGACTAGAATAATCTTGATATATTGATTTATCTGTTTACAAGTCTTTCAATATAGAACTGCTAACGCTATCCTATGCTAATTGTTTGGTAAGGATTCAAGGTAAGCCTGAATATGAATAAACAAATGTATTTTTCATCGAGTATTCGATGGGCACGTGAGGTTGCCACAACTTAAACGTACACATGTTTAATGGATGTAGTGTTGATCAATATAAAGTATTATAGGCTGATCACCTAGAAGTGCACGTAAGCTTTGTCGGACTTACGGACTTCGTGTCGGGTTGTCCTTTTCAAAGAAATTATGAAACACTCATGGTCTTGGAGCAGATTTGGTGTTTTACTGAATATTATTATGGTAAAACGTTTTGAAGGAAAATGAATGCTATTTTAAGTTATTGATAGTACTTCGTAACTATTATCCAGTTATTGAAGATATAAAATTACTATGTTTCAAGCATGTTTTTTTTAAAGAAATTGTTGTACTTGCTGAGCTTGTTATGCTCACTTTTGCTTAAACCATATGAATGCAGCTTAGACCGAATGGACCGAAGGATTCGAAAAGGATAAAGTGAAGGCTAAAGCAAAATTATAGTTTACCTATGTAATAGTATAGGTTTGTAATGATAATATTTGATTTTATGACAAGAACAAATGTAACGGAAACCTGGGGAATGGTAGTATTATTTTGAAATATATAAAAAACATATTCGTTCTTTTGAGGCATTTCAATTGAATGTTTGTGTGAACTATAGCACCGTGGAGCACCATATGTCGGGTTGGAAGAGACCCGAATTTGGGGGCGTCACAATAAGCATGTTAATGAAAGAATCCTATGTGAATAAGTGTTTACAACCTTAAGTCAAAATGTGATAGAAAACTATGCTCTTTTAATGTCGTAGTGTATTAGAATTTGATTTTCGTGCTATGTGATGACCTGCATATGAGATCATATGACTAAGAGAAGACTAGCAATATATGGTTAGTATCTATGAATTACACTTGTGTATCATAGCAAATTAACGTGGTAGGTGTACATATTGAACTTGTATAACAAACGTGTTTACACATAAATAGGATAATATAGTTCGTTGGGTGCTAGTAAGCTATAAGTTGGTAATCAACGCGAAAGGAAAGTTTTCTAACTTACACAAATTTGAATATTATGCAAGTACTCGAACCCTACACTTTATTGACCATTACTAGAACTTGTGCTATTATTGATCGTACAAGTAAATCTTTGAAAGTGTAATTCATATCTCATGACTTAATACTTCGTAGTTTAGAAATGAAATTGTTTTTGAATCTTAATTTCGAATGGTAATTGCTCATGTATATACTTTAAAAGAAAGTTGTCTATGTGACAACCCGAAAATCGGATTGTCCAAAATTTAAGTTTAAAGAATTAGTTATTAGTAAAATAAATTTTTATTAATAATATTATGTGCTATGTGTTTATTAATCATTCTAGAACCTATGATGATTATAAAAAGGGAGGATTCTGGCTACGAGTTAGACTGAGCGAGTAAGAATTTTCAAGACGAAAATAAAAAATTTCCATGAATAAAAATATTTACGAGAAAAAAGATGAAATATGCACTATTCACCCGACGAAACCCTAAGGGTTAGGGTTTGAATAACCTAAGCCTTTTCGAGAGTTCGATATGTCGAAATGACATTCCGTCAAAAGAATTGACGGTAATATGTGGTGAAAAGTTAAGTAAGCCGATAAAAGTTTTTCTCAAAAAATGTGCAGAAATCAGACGAAATAAAAACGACGAAAATTATTGTTATGTACTTTTCATTCGTTTAACTACGTTAGGGGAAAACGTGAAGGAAAACGCTTATCATCAAAAAGTGTTTTTCAGTTTTTCAAAGTTTCGAAGAATGCATAAAAATTAATCTGTAAAGGAAAGACGAAACATCCAAAAATATTCGTGAGCAAACTTTGTCCAACGGAAGAAGATTAAAGAAGAAATATAATCCAAAACATAGTTTAATCTAAATTTTCTTTAAGCTTTATATGTCAATAAACATATCTTAATGAAAATAAGAGAAGAAGATCTTAAGAATGATTCCATATGGTTGAAATCATGAGAAAATGAAGAAATAAGAATTAAAAGTTTAGTTTATAAATTTCTTAAGGAAATATGAATTTCATAATGAATTTGAATGATCTGAATGAATCATATGAATGTTTCATTGAAATAAGTAAGGAATGGCGTTTTATAACACCAAATTCCAAGAAAAAGTGAAATTGTAATCAAAGTATGGATTAAAAATGAATAACAAACGAAGAACGCGAAGAACACGCGAAGAAACCGAAGAACGTTATTGATGGACAAATTTAAAACCATTGTAGTTATAACTTGTTGTTGATGGACAAGTTTAAAACTACCGTGTATAAGTTAGATGCTTTTGCTTGGTTAGGAATGATAGAAACATTCATGAAGAACGGATTAAACTTAGTTATAACGAAGTTATGGCAACAATTTCGTAAAAGATAAACGAGAAGTAGAAAGTATGTAAATGAACCCGAAGGTGTAGGGTTTCATAAGAATGTAAAAAAACGTAGAAAACGTGAGTTATGGATTCAAAAATGAACGAATTTCGAGTTCGGATGACCGAATTACGGATGAACGAACGAAGAACGTTAATAACGTAAAACTAATGAAGGATGAAATTTAAGCCAATTGAATGGCATGTTAACAGATTCAAAATGAATTTATGTCTGATCGAGGAAAGTTAAAGTATGTGATGAGAGTAAGAAGATGGCTTTGGAATGACATCGTTTCGAGTTATAATGAAGAAGTTATGAGATTGTGAAGTAAGCGTCTCAAACATGTTCCAACACTAAGAATTATTTTTTGAGTTTTCGAACTGGCACCGCAGTGCCAGTTATGCCTTGGTAGGTGGCGCCGCAGCACCAACCCGGGGAAAAAGGTACTGGAGACTCGTGCTGCAGCGCGAGAAATAGTAAGGGAATCGACGCCGCAACGCCAGTGCAGGGCAAAGCCCAGAGAAGAGCTCTTAATTGCTCAACTCCTAGGGGAAGTGCAAGGAAAGATAATGAACATATAGTTCACATAATGTAACACTTAATCAAGTGATTTAAACCTTTAATGAAGGGTGAACGGAAAGATTAAATGGGATTAAAAGACAAAGAATGTAAACAGAACGTAGTTGCGATGAACGATCGGTCTTAGTATACAACAAACCGTATGGCTTCGACATTAAGAAAGAATGATGAACTGGAAGTTTATGTAATGAATAACAAATGAGAGCGATTAAAACCTTAGATAAAGGTTGAATGAGAGATTAAAAGATGGACAACGTGAACACAGAATACGTAAACGATCCTTGTGAATCGTATTCGCGGACGAATGTTCTAAGTGAGCAATGGTTGTATGACCTAGACGTGGACGAAGGTAGTAAGTAAGATATAAATTATCAAGAAAGCCGTAATGAACGGTAATAAGATTAATGAAAGTCCGAATGTGAGTCGGATAGAGAATATTAGAATGAAAGTAATCATTAAACACTTTAGCCGACGTAAGGGTTGAATGCATGCGAATATTAAACGGGTAGAACCTACACCCTGTGTATGGTTTGACCGTAAGATAATGAAGAATGATGATTAAATGTGACGCCCCCAAAACAGGTATACAACACCTATTCTGAGTCGTCAATAATATGGTACAGAAATAACTACAACTTTATTAATACAACATAAAAACTGTGAGTGTAAATACAAATATTGTCATCTAGACAATATCCACACTCAAATAAGTCCTCATTACAATTATTGGAACAATATTTTACAAAAAAAATGGTGAGGACTACTAAAACAACTTCCTAGAACCTGCATTCCATACCCCGACTAGTACTTGCTACATTCTCGCCTCCTGAGAAGAAAATGGAACAACAAGAAAAAGGGTGAGCTCAACTAGCTCAGTAAAGAATATTATGACTAAGATAATATACAACAAATTATCGTTAGTCTTCAACAGGAAAAAAATTTAATAGAATACAATAGACAACAAGTTTTAATTCAATATTCGCAGCGGAAAATTCATAGAAGAGTTACGTAGAGAATGAAATCTACGATTATCTATGAATTTAAAAGCCCATCATCAACATTTTATCCCTGTAACATCAATCAATAAATATATTGAATCAAATAGTCATCTTTGCACTACAGGCCAAAGATATTCATCAGTTGGTCATGTTCACCTCAACACCTGTTCATCTTTGCACTACGGGCCAAAGATATTCATCAGAAATCATTCATCTTTGCACTACAGGCCAAAGATATTTAGTTATATCATCATTTAAGACTGAGGATGATGAAAAATATTTTTAAGGAAACGAATCCAGTGAAACAAAATAATAAATATTAAGGATTCGTATTTCAGCTATTCCATGTCCAAAAATACCTCATAAATAATTATAGTGGAGTAAAATTCAAGAATGATCAAAACATAGATACAATCAAAGCTAGTATCCAGAATAGATATTTTGGACGAAAAGAAGAAAATTTCATTTTTTGGTGAATAGTAACTCGTGAATAGTAACTCGTGAATAGTAACCCCGACATGAAAAGTTCCAAATTTGATAAAAATTCAGATCAATACTTCGGCATAATGATATTAAAGAAAATAATATCATTTAAGAAGAAATAACATCCCTTACCTCGGAAAGACGGTACTTCTGATTGGAATACTAGATATAGTACTGAAGAAAACTTGCACCGTAAAGCAACACTCAAAGTATCAAATACTCACAAGAATACGCTCGATATAGAGAGAGAAATAGAGAGAAACTTGTGTTTCTGGTGTGATTTTTAATTCTAACCTAAGCACCCTATTTATAGGAAAATGCTTAGAACACCAAAGTAGAAAATTTAATAATATATATATATATATATATATATATATATATATATATATATATATAAATTTTCAAGCCCACCTCAGAAAATCTGAAATCAGCCACCTTGCACATGTTTATGATATCCAAAAAAATACAAAAAACGTATTTCTCAAAATAATTAACTAAAACTCCCAAAAATCAATTATTTCGGAACTTCAAAACTTAAATAATTCATAATAAATAATCTTTTTGTCAGAAAATTCGAATTTCGCGAGTTTTTATAGGAAATTCAATTCTCTACAACTTTGCAGAAGAAAGTTTTTCCAAATTCCAAACAGAAATTGATCGAAATTCACAAACGGACGATTTTACAGTCAATAATAAATTTTCGGTCAAGAATTATGTCCACCAACACACAAAACATGTGTTAATCATTTAATGCCACAAAAATACTCTTCCTCATATACTCATATATTCCATATTCATTGTAAAAATACCACCATCAATATATTATTAAAATAATATATTTGAATGAATTATTTTATCAGAAAAAGATAAAATATTAATTTTCAACAATTGTCACATTAAAATTTTTCTCTATCTATATCCACATAAAATCACTATTTTCCTCATCATATAAATTAATAATTAATTATACACAAATAATATTACAGAACCACAGTATTGGCAACCAGGCCGTTCCCAGGAAAGAGGGGGCTTGCCAATAAGGATTTCTCCTTACTGGCGCGCAATTAGATGACCAAACCTCTCCTTAGACAGAACTTTCTAGACATTGCCAATAATGTTATCTAATAATATTATTCAGATAATATGAATTATTGCTCCGATAATAGAAAATACTGTGTAGTGACAATTATTAAAATATCAACGCAGCAATTATTGAATCAATAAAATAAAATATTGAACAGCAATTACTGTAACCATTATTGAGTAGTGCCTTCTTACGTAAGTATCAATAATTGGTGCAATACCGTGTGCTACGGTTATTACCGTGTTTTAACCACCGGGTATTCCAACAGTATTAACGGTAACAACTACGTCGTTATTTATAAACAACTTATTTTTGTCTTTTTCTTTATCCAATCGCTTTCTGTTATGGGGCCCACACAAGGCTGCGCAGTCGTACGAATATTCTCCGACAACAAGAATATTCCACGACCAACCAAATATTTCCCGACAATAATGAATATTTTATAACCACTTGCTTATTTAAAATATTTGCGCATTTTACCCATAACTAACCACATTAATCAAATCAACCCTTACTATTTCAGAATAATAAATAGAGGAAATTAAATTTTATTTATTAATAATTTGGGGTTTTACAACCTCCCCTCCTTATGAAATTTCGTCCTCGAAATTGACATACGTACCTGGTGTTTCGAAAAGATGAGGATACCTCGCTTTCATTTCCGTTTTTAACTCCCAGGTCATTTCCTCAATAGCATGGTTTCTCCACAAAACTTTAACTTGTGGTATGACCTTCGTGCGTAGGACATGCTCCTTCTTATCCATGATCTTGACAGGTACCTCCTCGTACGTTAAGTCTTCAGCTATCTCGTCCGGTTCTAACTCAATAACGTGGTTCGGGTCTTTCACATATTTACGAAGCACAGATATATGAAAAACATTATGAACACGAGACATACTTGGAGGTAACGCAAGTCTATAGGCCACATTTCCTACTCGGTCAAGAATCTGAAATGGACCAATAAATCGTGAATTGAGCTTTCCTCTCTTCCCAAATCTTATAACTCCTTTCCATGGAGCTACACGTAATAATACATGATCCCCAATGTCAAATTCCACGTCCTTTCGATGAAGATTCACATAACTCTTTTGTCGATCCTGTGCCGTTTGTATACGTTATCGAATCGTTTGGATCTTCTCTGTAGTCATTCGTACCAACTCTGGTCCCAACAACGTTGCTTCTCCCACCTCATCCCAACATACTAGAGAGCGACACTTTCGTCCATACAATGCTTCAAAGGGAGCCACACCTATACTTTCCTGATAACTGTTGTTGTAGGAGAATTCCACCAATGGTAGGTACTTATCCCAACTTTCTTTGAAATCTAGGACACAAAATCTTAATAGATCTTCAAGAGTTTGAATAGTCCTCTCTGATTGCCCGTCCGTTTGAGGATGGTATGCCGAACTGAACCGTAAATCCGTGCCCATAGCTTTTTGCAAGCTAACCCAAAATCTTGAAGTGAATCTTGGGTCACGATCCGAAACTATGGATACTGGCATGCCATGCAACCTTACAATCTCATTCACGTACATACTAGCAAGACGTTCAAGGGAATAAGTCTCCCGTATCGGCAAGAAATGAGCAGACTTGGTTAATCTATCAACTATAACCCAAATAGCATTTATGCCTTGAGAAACCGTGGGAAGACCCGTAACAAAATCCATGGTAATGTGTTCCCACTTCCATTTCGGAATCTCAAGTGGTTGCAATGGACCCTTTGGTACTTGATGCTCCGCCTTTACATATTGACAAGTTAAACACCTCGAGATAAACTTTGCAATCTCTCTCTTCATATTGTTCCACCAAAATGTATGTCGAAGATCACGATACATTTTAGTACTTCCAGGATGGATTGCAAATGGTATATTGTGTGCCTCCATCATGATCTTGTACTTTAAATCAGAATCGTTAGGAACACAAAGTCTGGAGTGGACTCGAAGTATTCCTTCTTCATCGATTCTTGCTTCTGGAATAGCACCTTCTTGCACTTTCTTCTTCATACGCATCAGCTCCGGGTCTGTAGCTTGAGCAACTTTAACTTTATCGATTAAAGTTGGTTCTATGCGTATACTTGACATCATCGCACTCGTTCTTGCATATGATCTTCTACTCAACGCGTCAGCTACCACGTTTGCTTTTCCAGGATGGTATTGAATAGTGTGGTCGTAATCTTTTAACAGCTCGAGCCAACGTCGTTGCCGCATGTTGAGTTCTTTTTGAGTGAAGAAATATTTGAGGTTTTTATGGTCTGAATATATCTCCACTTTCTCCCCATATAGATAGTGCCTCCAGATCTTTAGCGCGAAAACGACTGCTGCCAACTCTAGATCATGAGTAGGATAATTCCTCTCATATTCTTTAAGTTGTCGCGAGGCATAGGCTATGACTTTTCCACGTTGCATGAGAACACATCCTAACCCTTTGCCTGAAGCATCGCTGTAGATAACAAATCCATCCGAACCAGATAGTATTGTCAGAACAGGTGCCGAAATGAGTCTCCTCTTAAGCTCTTGGAAACTCTTCTCGCATTCTTCGCTCCATACAAATTTGATATCCTTCCGAGTCAGCTGAGTTAACGGGGTAGCAATTCGAGAAAACCCTTCTACGAATCTTCGATAATAACCAGCTAAGCCCAGAAAGCTACGTACATCGGTCACCGTCTTCGGTTGCTCCCAGCTTTGTATTGCTTCAATCTTCGCTGGGTCCACAGATACTCCATGTTTTGACACCACGTGCCCTAGGAATGCTACTTCCTCAAGCCAGAACTCGCATTTCTTTAACTTAGCATATAGCTTATTTTCACGCAGCCTTTGGAGTACCAGTTTCAAATGGTGCTCATGATCTTCACGGCTTTTGGAATATATGAGGATGTCATCAATAAAGACAACAACGAACTAATCCAAATAATCCTTGAATACTCGGTTCATCATATCCATGAAAGCCGCAGGAGCATTAGTCAATCCAAAAGACATGACTAAAAATTCATAATGCCCGTACCGAGTTCTAAAGGCAGTCTTCGGAATATCCTCAGTTTTAACCTTCAGCTGATCATATCCAGAACGAAGATCGATTTTTGAAAAGAATTGTGCTCCTTGTAACTGGTCAAACAGGTCATCAATACGAGGTAGCGGATACCTATTCTTGATGGTGACATGGTTTAATTCCCGGTAATCGATACAAAGTCGCATACTCCTGTCTTTCTTCTTTACAAATAAAATAGGAGCACCCCAAGGAGATGTACTAGGACGAATGAAACCGATGTCCAACAACTCTTGTAGTTAGACTTTTAACTCCTAAAGTTTAATAGGAGCCATTCGATATGGGGTTTTAGAAATGGGCTTTGTACCAGGTTCAAGATCAATAAAGAATTCAACTTCACGTTCTGGGGGTAGACCGAGAAGTTCTTCAGGAAATACGTCAAGAAAGTTACTAACAACAGGAATATTATTCAAATTTGACGTGTCTTTATTCAAATCCATAACATGGGCTAGGAAAGCTTGACATCCGTTTTTCAATAAACGAATGGCTTTATGACTTGATATGACAGTGATTGATTTTAATGGCTTTGTTGCTTGAATTCGAACGACAGGTTGATTAGGAATATGAAAACTAACCACCTTACAAAAACAATCAATTTTGGCATGATGAGTAGTTAACCAATCAATTCCTAAAATCACGTCAAATGCAAGTATCTTTAAAGAGATAAGGTCAACAGGTAAGGTGATGGTGCCAACTTGGATCAAACAAGATTTATAAACAGTGGATGTGATGAAAGTTTCCCCTAACGGAGTCTCCACAGATAAATCAAAGTCTAATTTCTCCGGAGTCAAGTTTAAACGTTGAGCACAAGTAGGAGAAATAAATGAATGGGTAGCACCGGTATCTAGTAAGGTATAAACTTCACATGAATTTATGATTAGCTTACCCGTGATCACCTCGTTTGGGTTCCTCGTATGTTGACCAGTCACGACAAACGCTCTCTCAGGAACCGTTGACTTTGACTTTTCTGGGACAACCTTTTGAGTCACCGTCCCCGCTGAACTTGGTTTTGCTATCGTACAATCTCGAGCGATATGTCCTTCCTTTCCACAATTATAGCATACCTTGAACTGTTGTGGACAGTTTGGGCTGATATGTCCCTCTTTTTCACATTTATAGCATATGACCGGTGGTCGTTCTCCTCCCTTGGAACCAGTTGCTGCTGGTGCTGACGTCTTCGTATTATCATTGTTGAATCTCCTCTTTTTAAAATCTCCTCCCGACTCACTTCTTCTATTTTCATAGCCACGATTACCACCAGAGTGGTTGCCGTTCTTGTCTGTACTTTTCTTTTTCCGCTGGTTATCATTGTTCTGATGACTGTTGTCACCGATATGATCCTGGTTGTGGTCCCTCGGTTGACCGTACTCGTTATCTCGCTCTAACAATTGAGCCCTGTTGACAACATCTGAATAGAGATAAAATTTATGAGAAATGAGATATTGACGTATGCCGGGTTTCAAACCTCTCAGAAACATCCGTGTCATACGTTCCTCATTCTCCACCAAATGAGGTGCAAACCTGTACAACTCTGCAAACTTCGCCTCGTACTGGGACACCGTCATGTTATTCTGCTCCAGTCTAATAAACTCTACCTCCTTCATATGACGAATACTTTCAGGAAAGTACTTGTCATTGAATAGTTTCTGAAATGTCTCCCAAGACATGCTGAGTGCGGCTGGATGGGTATGCTTCACAGATTCCCACCAGTAGTCTGCCTCGCCACGGAACATAAAGGTGGCGAATGGAACCTTCTGTTCCTCCGTGCATCCCAAGACATCGAATATCTTGGTAATTTGCTTGACCCACGTTTCCGCCATGATCGGATTCGGCTTTCCCTTAAATTCTGGTGGTCCTAACTCTTTGAACTGCTTGGCTGTGACCAGCTGTGCGTTGCCATTGTTTCTTCCTATATTTTGAATAGGAATCTCCTTCGTCTGGTTTTGCATGAACCGCAAAAAACTTCTAAACATCTCATCGTTCATCGTCTGCTCATTGGTGTTGTTCACAGGAGGAACATTGCCAGCCTGTTGCACGTTCTCCTCGTTGGTGAGTACAGGTGTCTCCACGGTTTTATTTACTCCACTGTTAACATTGTCAGTCGAAATTCTCAAATACTGCCATAAAACAAGGGTTAATTTAACAAATTAACAAATCACATAATATCCTTATATTATGACCGACCAACAAATAAGTTTAGGTAGGACACACTAGCGAATGATTTACTCGTCTCTCCCCTCCTAGTTCTATTCCCCGATCTCCGCCAGAGATCATATCCCTAAGCTCTGATACCAACTGTGACGCCCCCAAAACAGCTATACAACACCTATTCTGAGTCGTCAATAATATGGTACAGAAATAACTACAACTTTATTAATACAACATAAAAACTGTGAGTGTAAATACAAATATTGTCATCTAGACAATATCCACACTCAAATAAGTCCTCATTACAATTATTGGAACAATATTTTACAAAAAAAATGGTGAGGACTACTAAAACAACTTCCTAGAACCTTCATTCCATACCCCGACTAGTACTTGCTACATTCTCGCCTCCTGAGAAGAAAATGGAACAACAAGAAAAAGGGTGAGCTCAACTAGCCCAGTAAAGAATATTATGACTAAGATAATATACAACAAATTATCGTTAGTCTTCAACAGGAAAAAAATTTAATAGAATACAATAGACAACAAGTTTTAATTCAATATTCGCAGCGAAAAATTCATAGAAGAGTTACGTAGAGAATGAAATCTACGATTATCTATGAATTTAAAAGCCCATCATCAACATTTTATCCCTGTAACATCAATCAATAAATATATTGAATCAAATAGTCATCTTTGCACTACAGGCCAAAGATATTCATCAGTTGGTCATGTTCACCTCAACACCTGTTCATCTTTGCACTACGGGCCAAAGATATTCATCAGAAATCATTCATCTTTGCACTACAGGCCAAAGATATTTAGTTATATCATCATTTAAGACTGAGGATGATGAAAAATATTTTTAAGGAAACGAATCCAGTGAAACAAAATAATAAATATTAAGGATTCGTATTTCAGCTATTCCATGTCCAAAAATACCTCATAAATAATCATAGTGGAGTAAAATTCAAGAATGATCAAAACATGGATACAATCAAAGCTAGTATCCAAAATAGATATTTTGGACGAAAAGAAGAAATTTTCATTTTTTGGTGAATAGTAACTCGTGAATAGTAACTCGTGAATAGTAACCCCGACATGAAAAGTTCTAAATTTGATAAAAATTCAGATCAATACTTTGGCATAATGATATTAAAGAAAATAATATCATTTAAGAAGAAAATAACATCCCTTACCTCGGAAAGACGGTACTTCTGATTGGAATACTAGATATAGTGCTGAAGGAAACTTGCACCGTAAAGCAACACTCAAAGTATCAAATACTCACAAGAATACGCTCGATATAGAGAGAGAAATAGAGAGAAACTTGTGTTTCTGGTGTGATTTTTAATTCTAACCTAAGCACCCTATTTATAGGAAAATGCTTAGAACACCAAAGTAGAAAATTTAATATAATAATATATATATATATATATATATATATATATATATATATATATATATATATATATATATATATATATAAATTTTCAAGCCCACCTTAGAAAATCTGAAATCAGCCACCTTGCACATGTTTATGATGTCAAAAAAAAATACAAAAAACGTTTTTCTCAAAATAATTAACTAAAACTCCCAAAAATCAATTATTTCAGAACTTCAAAACTTAAATAATTCATAATAAATAGTCTTTTTGTCAGAAAATTCGAATTTTGCGAGTTTTTATAGGAAATTCAATTCTCTACAACTTTGCAGAAGAAAGTTTTTCCAAATTCCAAACAGAAATTGACCGAAATTCACAAACGGGCGATTTTACAGTCAAGAATAAATTTTCGGTCAAGAATTATGTCCACCAACACACAAAACATGTGTTAATCATTTAATGCCACAAAAATACTCTTCCTCATATACTCATATATTCCACATTCATTGTAAAAATACCACCATCAATATATTATTAAAATAATATATTTGAATGAATTATTTTATCAGAAAAAGATAAAATATTAATTTTCAACAATTGTCACATTAAAATTTTTCTCTATCTATATCCACATAAAATCACTATTTTCCTCATCATATAAATCAATAATTAATTATACACAAATAATATTACAGAACCACAGTATTGGCAACCAGGCCGTTCCCAGGAAAGAGGGGGCTTTCCAATAAGGATTTCTCCTTACTGGCGCGCAATTAGATGACCAAACCTCTCCTTAGACAGAACTTTCTAGACATTGCCAATAATGTTATCTAATAATATTATTCAGATAATATGAATTATTGCTCCGATAATAGAAAATACTGTGTAGTGACAATTATTAAAATATCAACGCAGCAATTATTGAATCAATAAAATAAAATATTGAACAGCAATTACTGTAACCATTATTGAGTAGTGCCTTCTTACGTAAGTATCAATAATTGGTGCAATACCGTGTGCTACGCGTATTACCGTGTTTTAACCACCGGGTATTCCAACAGTATTAACGGTAACAACTACGCCGTTATTTATAAACAACTTATTTTTGTCATTTTCTTCATCCAATCGCTTTCTGTTATGGGGCCCACACAAGGCTGCGCCGTCGTACGAATATTCCCCGACAACAAGAATATTTCACGACCAAACAAATATTCTCCGATAACAATGAATATTTTATAACCACTTGTTTATTTAAAATATTTGCGCATTTTACCCATAACTAACCACATTAATCAAATCAACGCTTACTATTTCAGAATAATAAATAGAGAAAATTAAATTTCATTTATTAATAATTTGGGGTCTTACATTAAACATGTGAACGGTGAAGAAAATGACTTAATGGCAAATGACGTATAACGTTAAGAAGTCGAGTTTGTAATAATAACTTGGATAACGTTCTGAGTCAAATGAACCTAACGTTATATGATATGAATAAGGTAATGTAAAATGGTTAACACTATAAAAGCATAGTATTAATATTGAATGATCGTTCTAAGTATACAAAAGACTGTATGACTTGGACGATAAGGAATGAATCATGGGGTATGACATTTAGTTTCCAGAAAGTCATAAGAAATAAGAAATCCACTTAACAAACATTATACTTTTAATGGTACAGATAAGTTAAGATAAAGTATAGGTTATGGTACAATCGTAATCTTTAATAGTTGACATATGACAGCTAGGTTAAACAATTCTTTCAGAGAGCGAAGGTATATACGAAATTGGCAACCGATCTAACTCACTGTGAAAGACAGTGTAGACGAGACTGGAAAGTAGTTTGTTGGTTATTTGTAGGAAATCACTCAGAGTACCATATGGATTACTAGTAGATACGCGATATGTGTTGAGTCCTATAAGAGTTATAAGAAGAAGATAAGAATGTAAATTATCAAAGATGATAATCATATGAGTTAAGACATCTCCGTATGTCATGAAGCCATAAAGCGGTAAAGAAAGTTGGTCGCGTAAACTTAGATTGCAAGAACGTGAACCCTAAAAAGTAAAGATAAGTTTAACCAATGCGTAAGTCAAGTATATGACTAATTGGTGTATGTGTTATATAGGGTTTGCAATAACCAACTAAGCATAAACTGTAAGTTGTAGCTGTGCGTAAGGCAAGTTTCCTAACTTCATTCATATTTTAAATGAATGCTAGTTTCTTAAACTTCTTAGATGTTGAACATGAGAAGTTTTATCTATGTGCGAATGTGTGATATTTGTACAAGGTGGTAGAATGTATGAGGCCTTGTGCCACAATTTTAACACTTCGGTATTTCTATGAGATGAATTGTTTTGTGATTGAACTGTTTAATATGAAAATATTTTGTTTATACATGAACCATTATTGATAAGTCTGTGCTAATGATTCTAGCCAGATGGAATGTGTATTAAAAAGGTAGAAGAATGAAAGTATTTCAAAATGAATGTGACTAATGTTTTAAAATGATAGGAATCAGAGTTTATTCCTATTATTCAAGCTACTTTATAACCTTTGTTCGGTTATTGAAGTTTTAAAAGAATGTTTAAATTCTCCAAGTTGTTTATTCAATTGCTATGATTTACTGAGAAATTTAATGCTCACACTTGCTTAAATAAAAAACATTTTCAGCGTACGAGTAGAAGAACTTAAGGATCGCGTAAAGATCAAGCTGATCAGTATCCAGAAGAAGTGTCATTCAGTATATGAATGAGCGTGAAGATCAAGCCAAGACTTGTAATAAAGAATAGTTAATGAACTGTTATGTATCCTTGGTGGCGGATAAAAGTCATTCTTGTAAGTTGTAAAGAATAATGTAATTATCATTATTTGTAAGAAAAGATGTTATAAGGCAATAGAACCTGGGATTTGAGAATATATGTTGTTATATTTAACTTTATAATGATGTATGTTTGGAAAGAGATGGGACCGTGACGTACGAAATCCGGGTGTGATGATAGACCAGATTTTGGGGCTTTACCGTCCAAGTTATTGATTCGGCTAGACTATTGGTATAAGATCAAAAGCTATCCAAACCAAATTAACTTGGTGCGAACTCTTATATTTGAGATGAACAACCCTCTTGGAAGGGGAATTATATATTTGTCGGGAAAATGACGTGCGCACTTAAGAATGATTAAATGTTATGCATGCCATATGGTACTTTAGGCTGATCACATGTTGTACTCGTTTTGATGGATTATCAGTTTATTACTGTTAATTCTAGTAGAAGTTCATAGTGCTTGGTGACTGCTCATTATTCATTACTTTGAAATCTTGAATTGAATAAACGTTGAATATTATTGATATCTTTCAGTCCATAGCGACCTTTATTGAGAATCGTTAATAATCCCTGAATTATTATTCATTGTCATACCCTTGAAGATTAAACTCTTTGTATGACTTTTCATTATTGTGATATTACTTGCTGGGAAAAATTGTTGCTCATTCTTGCTTTCCTTAAAACTTTCAGTTAAGGTAGAACGCGGTAAACCCACTAGCAAGGACAAGGGTAAAGAGAAGGCTTTGGAGTAGTTAGTTTCGTAGTACAAGGAATGTACTATTACTTTTATGTTGTAGAAGACATTATTTATTATGATATATTAAGCTATGTTTAATGTAAGTTGTCATGTATTAGTAACGGTTGCGAGACCTTGGGACAAGAATAATTATGTTATAACAATGTAATCTATTCTATTATTCTGCTGTGATGATTTTAGTATGATATTAGAGTTAGCACGTGATAACCAAATTTGAGACAAGTGTGGTCTGAATTTGGGGGTGTCACAAGAATAGAGGTTAGAGGTCAAACCACGTAAAAATTTTGTGCGTTAATGTGCTTTATTGTTTTACTTTAATTATTCATTGCATGCTTCAATTTGAGTTGTAATTCATAATCTTAATACTTGAACATATATACTTCATAAGAATATTATCCATCTCAACTTTGGTCGTGAATTAGTATAAAGTTAATAAAATTTGAAAACTAGGACAGTAAATTGTTATTTTGATAATTTGGAAAAGCTGGTTATTCAGTAAGCTAAATTCATAATATAGCATACTGCATTCAGTCAGAAAGTTTTAGTAGATTACTAAAGTTGCAAAAGTTTGATATCGTTTATTCCCACACTTATTCAACCCCCGCTATTAAGTGTGCCTATCTGAATTTAACTAGGCACAAAACACTTAGAACACACCTGATGAGATCTTGACTAGGACCACATCAAACAATGAGACAAATCTTTTTCAAGAGGGGAAGAATGATGAGGACATGCTTAACTTGGGCGTGGATGGGAATCAAAGAGATAAACTTGGGTTGATCCAATTCAAGTTCCTATTCGTCCAGTTACGAGGTCATGAGCTAAAAGATTTAAGGAGAAATTTAATGGAATAATTCAAAAAGTTTAGGCTGAAAATTATTCAAAAAATTTAATGAAAGAATTGTTCCTCAATTAATTAACATGACTCAAGTATTATTGGACTAGCCAAATTTTCTAGTTTAATTCACATGTGGGCCTCTGACATGCAAGTGAGTTGAATTAAAATTAGCTAGAGTATGTTAATCTTAAGGTCCTTAACACTAATATACAACAATTAGGAAGTAAATACACTCTTAGTGCATCCACAAAATAATTAAAAAAATAACGCAATTCATATTAATAAAGAAACCTAAAATCAATGAGAAATAACTGTCATAATTAATAATTCAAATTCAAATATCTGAGACCTAACAACAAAAACAAATTCAAATTCAAAATAATAATTCAAGTTTAAAATCAAATTTAAATCTTCATCTCCCTCACAGTAGCCCTCTCCTCCGCTACTCCGCCGCAAATCTGTGATGCCCCCAAATTCAGGTACTTGAAACCCGAACTCAGTGCTTCACGGTACCATTTCTATGAGCGGAATAATACTAATAATAATAACAATAATATAAATACCAAACTTAATTTGCATATATCAGAGTCTAATCCCATGTACGCGACCTTTAAACAGTCATTACATGATAATTAATAGATGTCATTGTCTTAATAAAGTCAAACTATTACATAAGATAACATAAGTTTATTTTGTTTGCTTTCCTTTTTCCCTGTTCTGGCATGAACCTTTCGGTTGATCACGCTTAGCTGAAAACATTTAAATTTAAAGTAAGAATGAGCATTTGATTGCTCAGCAAGTAATAACAACAATAAATATAAGCTGAAAGGATTAAATGTTTTCTTTGAACGACACTTCTACAACGAATCAACAGTTATGAAGTAAGCTGAACCAATAATAACAACATATCAATTCTATATAAAAATTTTAAAACTACGTATTGACAATATTTGGTGAGCAGTCGATAGACTATGAACTTTGTTTTCGATTTTTGCTAAGGTTTAGCAGAACTTCATTCGCAAACCGTCATAACTTACAGGCACGAGGGTGACCATCCCAACGTGCCCTATATTGATCAATACTACATGCAAGATCAATATTATCGTTCATCTTATCCACCTTAGATGCACAAAAGTTTTTCCATGTTCGGGATGTTCATACTTAGTCGGGAATTCGAATCAAAACAATTTGATTGGATACAATAAAATTCTATCGTGTTTCAACGATATTTCTAAATCTGTTTCTAGCTGTGTCAAATAGCTTAGACGACTTTTAATTAATGTATATATACCGGAAATCAATAGGTATGTATCAACATGTGATTAAATACAATAATTATCCAAGTGAGGTCACTTGTATAACCATGCTTAGAAATTAACGAACAGAATATATATCTTGATCTATAATAACAAAATTAAAGAACTTGTACAATAGATTATAATATAATACTTACTTATACAGAATTATTGCATAAATATATACAAAGGTTAAGATATTTGAACAATGAAAAAGAATAGTTCCGATATTCACTTACGCATGTCCATTGCATAAAGTAAATGCAAAGATAGGATACTTGCCTGGTCTGTTGTTTACAGTTACGTAACTTAGTTTTATCTTTTATATCGAGACCTATCATTAATAAGATCATGCCATTGATTAGAAATGCAGATCATAACACATAACACTTCTATTTACAATCATCACAAAACCTAATCACATTGTCACATATGTTTAACAGTCATTATATCACAAACAAACACTTATACCGATAAATTATATAAGTTCAGATCAATTTCTGAAATATTTCGGTGTACCGACGACTTTATCGGGTAATTATCGAGTCTAAAACTTTATTCTGCAGTTCAATATTCGTTTAGATAATTTAAAAATCAATTATACTATTTTTTATAGCCTTATAATAATTTTTAAATAATCATTATAATTAATCATGATTTGTCAAACACTAGAATCATTATTAAATAATTTAAATATTAAATAATTCTATTATCATTAATATTTAATTAATATTAAACTATTAATGAAACCATTGCCAAATTATTAAAGTTATTTATAATAACTTAAAATATTTTTAAAGTATTAATATTACCCTTAAATGATTTTTAAAACAATTAAAATCATGTTTAAATAATTACCATTAATATTTAATTATTAATATATTATTTATCAAAATATTAACAGTCCTTAATTATAACTTCAAAATATTTTTAAAACATTTATATCCCTTTTAAATAATTGTTAATTCAATAAAACCATTTTAAACTATTTATTTAATATAATTATTAAATAAATTAATATAAAATTATTAATGAAATTTACCTGTAAATATTGAAAGTTATATTTTATAACTTAAAATATTTTAAAACATTTATATCCTTTTTAAATGATTTTTAATTCAATAAAACTATTTTTAAACTATTTATTTAATATAATAATTAAATAAATTAATATTAAATTATTAATGAAATTTACCTTTAAATATTGAAAGTTATATTTTATAACTTAAAATACTTTTAAACTCTTTATTTTTATTTAAAATAATTTTTATTGTAAGACCCCAACTTTTATGAATAAAGAATAATTTTTTCGAAATATATTTTTTAATATTATGGTGTGGGTTTGATATAATGTTATAGTTATGGGTAATATTTATAAATTTTATAAAGTAAGCAAGTGGTTATATAATATTCAATTAGTCGGGGAATATTAGTACGACGACACAATCATTGGTGGACCTCACAACGGAAGTATTGTCGTAGTTAGAAAACGACATAATTATATTTTTATAAAAATAACGGCGAAAGTGTTACAGTTAAACCGTTGAACTACCCGGTAGTAAAAGTATAGTAATACGCGTGGTTGCATAGTAACACACAGTATTGATTATTGATGCTTACGTGAGAAATCACTCAGTTATACTCAATTATTGCTACAGTAATTGGTGCATCATATCTGTCATATTATTGATTCAGTTATTGTCACAGTATCATCTGCATAATATTTATTATTATTAAATCAATAATTGAGACGGCAAAGTTATTCATATTATTATTTGTAATATTGACAATGTCTAGAAGTTCTGTCATTGAGAGGTTTGGTCACCTAATTGGGCGCCAATAAGGAGAAATCCTTATCAGAAAGCCCCCTCTTTCCTGAGAATGACCTAGTTGTTAAATATTGTGAATTATAATATTAATGATGAATAAGTTCGTGTTGATTAAAGATGAAATGGATAGTTCCATTGTGTTGGAATTATTTATGTTAGTGAAAATCGACATTTATTTCGGTAATAATTGATGTCTGGAGGTTATGTTGACCAATCAAGTAATTAACCTGATAAATGAGCAATTAATTGCTATTAATTCACATGATTATAACTATTTGTTCACATGTGTCTACTATTGATTCACATTCTTATACTATTAGGGGAGGTGGTGCAAGATTGATAATACTTGCATGACTAAGTTAAAAATAGAGGCATAGTTGAATGTACTATACTGTAATTAGTTTTTTCACATGATTATAACTATTAAGTCACATGAATGAACTGTTAATTCACATTATTTACTATTAGGGGAGGTGGTGCAAGTTTGATAATACTTGCAGGACTAAATAAAAAATGAAGAAAAAGAGGAAGGTATTATACTCTAATATTTTGAGCCCCAAAACGTGCAATTATCAAAACTATATTTTCCTATAAATAGAAGCTCATTCTTCCTTCATTTCTCACCAATTTACTAAAGCTATAGAGCAATTATTATAGAGAGAAATTATAGAGAGAAAGAAGAAGAGAAGTCTGCTACCTCACTATTCCAGTATCCAGTCTTCTTCTAAGGTAAAGGGTATTATTCTTTCGTGTTCATGAAGAGAGTTATTTTCTTTCAATACTCATAAGGGTTGTTATTCCATTCTTTGTTATTATGTTGGAAGAATCTGTCTATGCGAAGTATCGCATACATGGTGAAATTCTTCTGTTATTCCATTCTTTATTATTCTGTTGGAATAACATGTATGTGCGGTCTATCGCATGCCTGGTGAATTCTGTTGTTATTCCATTTTTTATTATTCTGTTGGAATATCCTGTCTGTGCGGGTTACACATGACCTGGTTCCTTTCTTTATTATTCTGTTGGAATAACCTGTCTGTGCAGATTACGCACGCCTGGTGAATTCTTCTGTTATTCCATTCTTTATTATTTTGTTGGAATAACCTGTCTATGTGGATTACCTTTGGAAATGATCTGTCTACGTGGATTACCGCATGGCGGGCAAAAATCCATTTGCAGTTTCATATATTCTATTATACTCAGTTGGTTAAAGTTTTGGCTTCTATACTCCATGAAATTAGTGGAATATCCTTGATATTTGCGCTTCATCTAGTATATTTTCATGAAAATATTCTTCTGATCATTCTTGAATTTTACTCCACAAAGAAGTATCATGTTGACAATTTGGACGTTAATTATTTCTGGATAAATTAAAATTATAAATCTTTAAAATTTATCCTTGAACTTGTTGTATTGAATTATTATGTCATTGTCATCATCCTCATTCTTATATTGTGATTAAAGTCATCTTTGGCTTACGTGCATAGATGGACTTGGTATGATTATAACCAGGGATTATTCGGTGTAATTATGACCGTAATGTGACGAATGATGTGGTAAAAGTCCTCATGGGTCTGTAGTTCATTGATGGACAGTTGTTGGTATGATTATGACCAGGGATAATTCGGTATAATCATGAGAATTGATGAGTACATGAATATCATTGGCCGTGATGCAGGGATGATTCGATTTTATTTATTAAGCTGAGTCTCAGCGACAAAGTTGATGAAAAACTTTTTAAATCATAGAAGATAGTAGATTTTATGCTCTACTTAACTCTTCTAATGGATTACTTGTTCCGCTGCAGTTAAGCTTGTTGTCTATTATATCCTATCGGTTTAATATTTTTGAAGGCTAATGATAATTTATTCTGCATTATCCTAGTCATAATATTTCTTACTGGGCTAGTTGAGCTCACCCTTTCTTTCACTGTTCTCTTCAGGAAATGAGAACGTAGCCGGGACTAGTAGGGGAACGGAATGACGGTCCAGATGATAGCATTAGTAGTCCTCACTATTCTGTTAAATACTGTGATAATAAATATAATGAGGACTCCATTGAGTGTGGATATTGTCTAGATGACAATATTCTTATTAAAACTCTTAGATTATGTTTTGTTGTATTTTACACGACTGTTGTATAATTAAGTTGTATTTGAATTTTGTACCATGTATTTGACGACTCAAGATGGGTAATGTATACTTGTTTTGGGGGCATCACAGTTGTTATCAAAGCTTAGGAATATGATCCCTAGCTGATGTGAGACAAGAACTAGGAGGGGAGAGATGGGGAATTCCTTCGCTAGTATGACCTACCTAAGTTTATTTGGTATTTATTTGGTCGGTCAAAGTATAAGGATAATATGTGACATGTCAATTAACCCTTGTTTTGTGGCAGTATTTGAAAATGACATCCAAAAATGTTGAGATAAGCAATGAAGCACATGAGACCGCTGAGTCACCAACGATCAATACCTAGGATAATGTCCATCAGGATGGCAATAATCCTCAGGAAAACAACAACACTGACCAAATGATGAACGATGGAATGTTCAGAGGCTTTATGCAATTCATGCAATATCAGACGAGAGCGGCTCCTGTCCAAAATGTAGGTGGAAACATTAGAAACTCTCGGACGATCACCGCTAAACAGTTCAAGGAGCTGGGACCATCGGAGTTTATTAGAGAGCCAAAACAACTTAAGGCGGAGACATGGATAAAGTAGATCACCAAGATATTTGATATCTTGGGATGCTCCGAGGAGCAAAAGGTTCCCTTTGCCACCTTTATGTTGCGAGGAGAGGCAGACTTTTGGTGGGAATCGATAAAGCGTACTCAACCTGCCGCACTGAAGATATCTTGGGAGAAGTTCCAAGAACTATTTACGACAAGTAATTTCCCGAAAGTATTCGTCACATGAAAGAGGTAGAGTTCATCAAGTTGGAACAGAACAATATAAACGTGTCACAGTACGAAGCTAAGTTTGCCGAGTTGTCCCTGTTTGCGTCTCACTTGGTTGATAATGAGGAGAGAATGACGCGGATGTTTCTAAGAGGTTTGAAACCTGAGATACGTCAATATCTAATTTCTCATAAACTGTGTTTGTATTCAGATATTGTAAATAGGGCTCAGTTATTAGAGCGCGATAACGAGTCAACCCAACCAAGAGAAAGCAGTCAGAAAAATGATAATACTAGTGGTGGCAGTCATAGAAGCGGTGACAACAAACGTGGAGGGAATTAACATGCCAGAAATGGTAACCACTTTGGTGGTAATCATGGCCAAGACAATAAGAATGGATATTTCAAGAAGAGAAGATTCAACAATAATGAAAAGACGTCAACACCAACACCCGTTGTTAAGGAAGGAGAACGACCACCTATCGTATGTTACAAATGTGGAGGGGAAGGACACATCAGTCCAAACTGCGCGATGCAGTCTAAAGCGTGTTACAATTGTGAAAAAGGTCACCTAGCCCGATTTTGTCGTGCACCAAAGTCAAGTCCAGCTGGGATAGAGGCATCAAAGGGTGTCCCATACAAGACAAAACTAATAGTTCAAGGGAGAGCGTTTGTCGTAACCTCCCAAAAAGCGAGCAATCCAAACGAGGTGATCACGGGTAAGCAAATCATAAACTCTAGTGAAGCTTATACTTTATTTGATACCGGTTCTACCTATTCTTTCATTTCTCCTACTTGTACTCAACGTTTAAATTTGACTCCAGAAAAATTAGACTTTGACTTATCGGTTGAAACTCTGTTGGGAGAAACCTTTATTACATCCACTATTTATAAGTCTTATTTGATTCAAATCGGTAACCGCAAGTTACCTATCGATCTTATTTCCTTAAAAATACTTGCATTTGATGTGATTCTAGGGATTGATTGGTTAACTACTCATCATGCTAAAATTAATTGTTTTCGTAAGGTTGTTAGCTTTCATATGATATTTCTATTGTTAATAAATTCTCTGACGTATTCCCCGAAGAACTTCCTGGCCTACCCCCAGAGCGTGAAATCGAGTTCGGTATCGACCTTGAACCCGGTACAAAACCCATTTCCAAAGCCCCATATCGAATGGCTCCTATTAAACTTCTGGAGTTAAAAACCCAACTACAGGAATTGTTAGACATCGGTTTCATTCGTCCTAGTACGTCTCCTTGGGGTGCTCCTATTCTATTCGTGAAGAAGAAAGATGGAATTATACGACTTTGTATTGATAATCAGGAGTTGAATCATGTTACCATCAAAAATAGGTACCCATTACCTCGCATTGATGACCTGTTTAACCAGTTGCAAGGAGCTAAATTCTTTTTAAAGATTGATCTTTGTTCCGGATATCATCAGTTGAAGATTAAAACTGATGACATTCCAAAGACTGCTTTCAGAACTCGGTGCGGGCATTATGAATTTCTAGTCATGTCATTTGGAATGACTAATGCTCCTGCTGCTTTCATGGACATGATAAACCGAGTATTCAAGGAATATTTGGATCACTTTGTGGTCGTCTTTATTGATGTCATCCTCATATACTCCAAAACCCGTGAAGACCATGAGCAACACTTGAGGCTGATACTCCAAAAGCTTCGTGAAAATAAGCTATATGCCAAGTTAAAGAAATGCGAGTTCTGGCTTAAGGAAGTTGTATTTTGTGGGCACGCGATATCAAATCATGAAATATCTGTTGACCTAGCGAAGATTGAAGCAATTCAAAGTTGGGAGCAACCAAAATTAGTGACCAAAGTACGTAGCTTTCTCGGCTTAACTGGTTAATATCGGAGATTCGTGGAAGGATTTTCTCGAATCGCTACTCCATTAACTCAGCTGACTTGAAAAGATACAAAGTTCGGTTGGAGCGAGAAATGTGTGAAGAGTTTTTAAGAACTCAAGATAAGACTCATTTCAGCACCTGTTCTGACAATACCATCTGGCTCGGAGGGATTTGTCATCTATAGTGATGCTTCAGGCAAAGGGTTAGGATGTGTTCTCATGCAACATGGAAAAGTCATAGCTTATGCCTCACGACAACTCAAAGAATATGAGAGGAATTATCCTACTCATGATCTAGAGTTGGCAGCAGTCGTTTTTGAGCTTAAGATTTGGAGGCATTACCTGTATGGAGAGAATGTGGAGATCTATACGGATCATAAAAGCCTCAAATATTTTTTCACTCAAAAGGAACTCAACATGCGGCAACGACGATGGCTTGAGTTGTTGAAAGATTATGATCATACCATCCTGGAAAAGCGAACATAGTAGCTAACGCATTGAGTAGAAGATCATATGCGGGTACGAGTTCAATATTGTCAACCCAAAGGCCCATTTTGTATGACTTGAAAATGATGGAAATAGAGTTAAAGACTCCAGAGACCCATGTGATGATGGCGAATATACGAGTGGAATCGACTTTAATCGATAAAGTTAAAGCTGCTCAAGCTACAGACCTGGAGCTGATGCGTATGAGGAAGAAAATGTAAGAAGGTGCTATTTCAGAAGCAAGAATCGATGAAGAAGGAATACTTCGAGTCAACTCCAGACTTTGTGTTCCTAATGATTCTGACTTGAAGTATAAAATCATGATGGAGGCGCACAACACACCATTTACAATCCATCCTGGGAGTTCTAAAATGTATCATGATCTTCGACATACATTTTGGTGGAGCAATATAAAGAGAGAGATAGCGGGGTTTATCTCAAGGTGTCTAACTTGTCAACGAGTCAAGGCGGAGCATCAAGTGCCAAAAGGTCCATTGCAACCACTTGAAATTCCAGAATGGAGGTGGGAGCACATTACCATGGATTTCGTTACTGGTTTTCCCAAGGTTTCTCAAGGCATAGATGCAATTTAGGTCATTATTGATAGATTGACCAAGTCTTCTCATTTCCTACCTATGCGAGAAACTTATACACTTGAACGTCTTGCTCGTATGTACATAAACGAGATTGTAAGACTTCATGGTATGTCAGTATCCATAGTTTTTGATCGAGTCCCAAGATTCACTTCAAGATTTTGGGTTAGTTTGCAAAAAGCTATGGACACAGATTTACGATTTAGCTCGGCATATCATCCTCAGACGAACGGACAGTCGTAGAGAACAATTCAAATTCTTGAAGATCTATTAAGAATTTGTGTCCTTGACTTCAAGGGAAGTTAGGACAAGTTCTTACCATTGGTGGAGTTTTCCTATAACAACAATTATCAAGCAAGTATTGGCATGGCTCAATTTGAGGTGTTGTATGGAAGAAAGTGTCATTCTCTAGTATGTCGGGATGAGGTGGGTGAAGCAACGTTGTTTGGACCGGAGTTAGTACATATGACTACGGAAAAGATTCAAACGATCCGATAACGTATAAAAACCTCAAAAGATCGACAAAAGAGTTATGCTGATCTTCATCGAAAGGACGTGGAATTCGATATTGGAGATCATGTGTTGTTACGTGTTGCTCCATGGAAAGGAGTTACGAGATTTGGAAAGAGAGGAAAGCTTAATCCTCGATTCATTGGCCCATTTTTAATCCTCGATCGAGTAGGAATTGTGGCCTATAGACTCGCATTACCGCCAAGTATATCTCGTGTTAATAACGTTTTTCACATATCTATGTTACATAAATATGTGAAAGACTCAAACCATATTATTGAATTAGAACTAGACGAGATAGAGGAAGATTTAATGTATGAAGAGTTACCTGTTAAAATCTTGGATAAGAAGGATCATATTCTACGCTCCAAGGTTATACCTCAAGTCAAAGTTTTGTGGGAAAACCACGATGTGGAAGAAATGACCTGGGAGTTAGAATCTGAGATGAAGTCAAGATATCCTCACCTCTTCGATATACCAGGTACGTACCCTAATTTCGAGGACGAAATTTCATAAGAAGAGGAGGTTGTAAGACCTCAACTTTTATGAATAAAGAATAATTTTCTTGAAATATATTTTTGAATATTATGGTGTGGATTTGATATAATGTTATAGTTGCGAGTAATATTTACAAATTTTGCAAAGTAAGCAAGTGGTTATATAATATTCGATTGGTCGGGAAATATTCATTTTAACAGGGAATATTCGTACGACGGCACAATCATTGGTGGACCCCACAACGAAAGTATTGTCGTAGTTAGAAAACGACAGAATTATCTTTTTATAAAAATAACGGCGAAAGTATTACCATTAAACTGTTGAACTACCCGGTAGTAAAAGTACAGTAATACGCGTGGTTGCATAGTAGCACACGGTATTGATTATTGATGCTTACGTGAGAAGTCACTCAGTTATACTCAATTATTGTTACAGTAATTGGTGCATCATATCTCTCATATTATTGATTCAGTTATTGTCACAGTATCATATGCATAATATTTATTATTATTAAATCAATAATTGAGATGACAAAGTTATTCATATTATTATTTGCAATATTGACAATGTCTAGAAGTTCTGTCGAGGAGAGGTTTGGTCACTTAATTGCACGCCAATAAGGAGAAATCCTTATCGAAAAGCCCCCTCTTTCCTGGGAACGACCTGGTTGTTAAATATTGTGAATTATAATATTAATGATGAATAAGTTCGTGTTGATTAAAGATGAAATGGATAGTTCCATTGTGTTGAAATTATTAGTGTTAGTGAAAATCGACATTTATTTCGATAATAATTGATGTCAGGAGGTTAGGTTGACCAATCGAGTAATTAACCGGATAAATGAGCAATTAATTGCTATTAATTCACATGATTATAACTATTTATTTACATGTGTGTACTATTGATTCACATTCTTGTACTATTAGGGGAGGTGGTGCAAGATTGATAATACTTGCATGACTAAGTTAAAAATAGAGGTATAGTTGAAGGTACTATACTGTAATTAGTTTTTTCACATGATTATAACTATTAAGTCACATGAATGAACTATTAATTCACATTATTTACTATTAAGTGAGGTGGTGCATGTTTGATAATACTTGCAGGACTAAATTAAAAATGAAGAAAAAGAGGAAGGTATTATACTGTAATATTTTGAGCCCGAAAACGTGCAATTATCGAAACTATATTTTCCTATAAATAGAAGTTTATTTTTTCTTCATTTCTCACCAATTTACTAAAGCTATAGAGCAATTATTATATAGAGAAATTATGGAGAGAAAGAAGAAGAGAAGTCTGTTACCTCACTATTCTAATATCTAGTCTTCTTCTAAGGTAAGGGGTATTATTCTTTCGTATTCATGAAGAGAGTTATTTTCTTTCAATACTCGTAAGGGTTGTTATTCCATTCTTTGTTATTATGTTAGAATAACCTGTCTATGCGAAGTACCGTATACATGGTGAAATTCTTCTATATTCCATTCTTTATTATTCTGTTGGAATATCCTGTCTGTGCGGGTTACGCATGACCTGGTTCCATTCTTTATTATTCTGTTGGAATATCCTGTCTGTGCGGGTTACGCATGACCTAGTTCCATGCTTTATTATTCTGTTAGAATAACCTGTCTGTGCGGATTATGCACGCCTGGTGAATTCTTCTGTTATTCCATTCTTTATTATTCTGTTGGAATACCATGTCTATGTGGATTACCGCATGCATAGTGAATGATCATTCGTATTCATTCCTTATTAAATTGTGGAAATGATCTGTCTACGTGGATTACCGCATGACGGGCAAAAATCTATTTGCGGTTTTATATATTCTATTATACTCAGTTGGTTAAAGTTTTAGCTTCTATATTCCATTAAATTAGTGGAATATCCTTGATATTTGCGCTTCATCCAGTATATTTTAATGGAAATATTCTTCTGAGCATTCTTGAATTTTACTCCACAAAGAAGTATCATGTTGACAATTTGGACGTTATTGATTTCTGGATAAATTAAAATTATAAATCTTTAAAATTTATCATTGAACTTGTTTTATTGAATTATTATGTCATTGTCATCATCCTCATGCTTATATTGTGATTAAAGTCATCTTTGGCTTACGTGCATAGATGGACTTGGTATGATTATAACCAGGGATTATTCGGTGTAATCATGACCGTAATGTGATGAATGATGTGGTAAAAAGTCCTCATGAGCCTGTAGTTCATTGATGGATAGTTGTTGGTATGATTATGACTAGGGATAATTCGGTATAATCCTGACCATTGATGATTACATGAATATCCTTGGTCGTGATGCAGGGATGATTCGATTTTATTTATTAAGCTGAGTCTCAGCGATAAAGTTGATGAAAAACTTTTTAAATCATAGAAGATAGTAGATTTTTTGCTCTACTTGACTCTTCTAATGGATTGCTTGTTCCGCTACAGTTAAACTTGTTGTCTATTATATTCTATTAGTTTAACATTGTTGAAGGCTAATGATAATTTATTCTGCATTATCTTAGTCATAATATTTCTTACTGGGCTAGTTGAGCTCACCCTTTCTTTCACTGTTCTCTTCAGGAAATGAGAACGTAGCCGAGACTAGTCGGGGAACGGAATGACGGTCCAGATGATAGCATTAGTAGTTCTCATTATTCTGTTAAATAATGTGACAATAAATGTAATGAGAACTCCATTTAGTGTGGATATTGTCCAGATGACAATATTCTTATTAAAACTCTTAGATTATGTTTTGTCGTATTTTACACGACTATTGTATAATTATGCTGTATTTGAATTTTGTACCATGTATTTGGCGACTCAAGATTGGTGATGTATACCTGTTTTGGGGGCGTCACATTTATAATAGTAAAATCATTTTTAATTTATTTATTTAATATAATTGATAAATAAATCTAATATCATTAATAATAAATAATTAATGAAATTTGTTTTAATATATTAAAAGTTATATTTTATAGCTTAAAATATTTTGAAATACTTTATTATCATTTAAAATGATTTTTAATATAATAAAATCATTTTTAATCAATTTATTTAATACATTTATTAAATAAATTAAATATCAATAATATCCAAATAAATATTAATATTTATGAAAAAATATGTCAAATTATTAAAAGTTAATTTTTATAACTAAAAGTAATTTTTAAAATAATTTTTGTAATTTTCAGAATTTAATTTCTATTTTTAAATGATTTTTGGAAATTAAAATAATTAAAATGAATATGCCTGTCGCTAAAGCCTTTAGCGACAGAAAGTGTTGCCTATTGTGTTCTTGAGGCTCAAGAACATTCATAAGCAGTGTTCGAGATAGCTACTTTGACAAGCATTAAATCTCTGTGTATTATGTTCTTAGGAAAGATAATGGTCAGATCTTGTAGACATAATGTAATACTACAAGCTCCAACAACCAACATGATCAAACAACATAAAACCAACGAGATCTAAGCATGTAAAGTGGCTGTCAAAGCTGTTCTTCATATCTGGGTTACCCAGAAATGAAGAACAGTTCGAGCAGTCCCTTTTGGGCTTCCATAACTTGATGTTCATGTGATGTTTTAGTGATCTAAAGATTGCAGTGTGTAGCCAACATGTACATGAAGAGATCTAATACACATAATACATATAACAACAACAGAATCGCTAGATCCATACCGATCAAACCATGTCAGAAGACATGATCATACTTTTTCTAGGTTACCCAGAAAACGTATTTCATGATCGTCCGGCTTGGTTTGACCGTCAAATATGATCAACCTGTTTCATGTTTAGGCGATCTAAAAGCTTGAATCAACAGATCATGTAACATACTATAACATGGATACAAGAACAGAATCAAAACAATAAACAACTAACAGATCATGGCTTGACAAAATCTTGTCAGGAACTGATTTTTGAGTTTCTGGGTTACCTAGAAACTCTATGGTCAAGCTCGGTCAATGGGTTTAGACCATAAATATCTTACATTCTATGCATGATCTGGTCCTCCTACAAGTTTCAAATCAAAGATCTCATAGCATACTACATGTTCAAACCTTAAACAACCAAAAACATAAATAGACTGAGATCTATGGGACCTGACATTTGGTTGTCAGTCAACATAAATTTTTTTCCCAGATTTTTAAAAACACCAAATCCGAGCCTATAGATGTTATGGATCTAACATCTATCAATCCAGATCATCTAAATGGACTATAAACAACATGTTTAACACAAAAAAAAAAAACTAACATCTAATATAGAATCAAAGATCAGATTTTAGGTTTAGGTTTTATACCTTTATGAACAAACTCTTGAATCTAAGCTTCTGATTTGTTATGGGTGTTAGTGGGGCTTGATTTGGGAACTGAAATGCTACTATATTTCGTGGGTTTTAGAGAGAGGGTCTTGGATGTGTATGGTGAATAAATGAGGCAAAATATGAGACTTGTGTAAGACCCCAAATTATTAATAAATGAAATTTAATTTCCTCTATTTATTATTCTGAAATAGTAAGGGCTGATTTGATTAATGTGGTTAGTTATGGGTAAAATGCGCAAATATTTCAAATAAGCAAGTGGTCCTAAAATATTCATTGTTGTCGGGGAATATTTGTTTGGTCGTGGAATATTCTTGTTGTCGGGGAATATTCGTACGACGGCGCAGCCTTGTGTGGGCCCCATAACAGAAAGCGATTGGATGAAGAAAATGACAAAAACAAGTTGTTTATAAATAACGGCGTAGTTGTTACCGTTAATACTGTTGGAATACCCGGTGGTTAAACACAGTAATACGTGTTGTTGCACAGTAGCACACTGTATTGCACCAATTATTGATTCTTACGTAAGAAGGCACTACTCAATAATGGTTACAGTAATTACTGTTTAGTATTTTATTGATAATTGCTGCGTTGATATTTTATATTACTGTTATTTTAATAATTGTCACTATACAATATTTTCTATTATCGGAGCAATAATTCATATTATCTGAATAATATTATTAGATAACATTATTGGCAATGTCTAGAAAGTTCTGTCTAAGGAGAGGTTTGGTCATCTAATTGCGCGCCAGTAAGGAGAGATCCTTATTGGAAAGCCCCCTCTTTCCTGGGAACGGCCTGGTTGCCAGTACTGTGATTCTGTAATATTATATGTGTATAATTAATTATTAATTTATATGATGAGAAAAATATTAATTTTATGTGGATATAGATGGAGAAAATTTTTAATGTGACAATTGTTGAAAATTAATATTTTATCTTTTTTCTGATAAAATAATTCATTTAAATATATTATTTTAATAATATATGGATGGTGATATTTTTACAATGAATGTGAGATATATGAGTATATGAGGAGGAAGAGTATTTTTGTGGCATTAAATGATTAACACATGTTTTGTGTGTTGGTGGATACAATTCTTGACTGAAAATTTATTATTGACTGTAAAATCGCCTGTTTGTGGATTTCGGTCAATTACTGTTTGGAATTTAAAAAAACTTTCTTCTGAAAAGTTGTAGAGAATTGAATTTCCTATAAAAACTCGCGAGATTCGAATTTTCTGATAAAAGTGCTATTTATTATGAATTATTGAAGTTCTAAAGTTCCGAAATAATTGATTTTTGGAAGTTTTATTTATTATTTTGAAGAAAAATGTTTTTTGGCATTTAAGTGGGCTAACATGTGATATAAATGGGCTGAGATCAGATGTCTAGAGGTGGGCTAAGGAAAATTTGATAAATATATTAATATTATATTAAATTTTCTACTTTGGTGTTCTAAGCATTTTCCTATAAATAGGGTGCTTAGGTTACAATTGAAAATCACACCAGAAACTGAAATCTTCTCTCTCTTTCTCTCTCTATATTAGTGAGCGTATTCTTGTGAGTATTCTAATACTTTGAGTATTGCTATACGGTGCAAGTTCAAGTCATAGCCTATATCCGGTGTTTCAACTAGAAGTACTGTTTTTGCTGAGGTAAGGGATATTATTTTCTTCTTAAATAATATTATTTTCTTCAATATCATTATGCTGAAATATTGATATGAGTTTTTATCAAATTTAGAACTTTTTATGTCGGGGTTACTATTCACGTATACAGCACTATTCACGTATACGGTACTATTCACGAATACGACACTATTCACCGAAAAATAAATTTTTCTCTTTTTGTCCAAGATGTCTATTATGGTTACTATCTTTGATTGTATCCATGTTTTGATCTTTATTTTTAAATTCTGCTTCACAATTGATTATTATGAAGTATTATTGATCTTGGATAAACTGTTATACGAGTCCCTAATATTTGTTCTTTTACTTCACTGGATTCGTTTTCTTTAAAATATTTTTCATCATCCTCAGTCTTAAATGATGATATAACTGAATATCTTTGGCCTGTAGTGCAAAGATGAATGATTTCTGATGAATATCTTTGGCCCGTAGTGCAAAGATGAACATGTGTTGAGATGAACATGACCAACTGATGAATATCTTTGGCCTGTAGTGCAAAGATGAACAGGTGTTGAGATGAACATGACCAACTGATGAATATCTTTGGCCTGTAGTGCAAAGATGACTATTTGATTCCAGATATTTATTGATGTTACAGGGATAAAATGTTGATGATGGACTTTTAAATTCATAGATAATCGTAAATTTCATTCTCTACGTAACTCTTCTATGAATTATTAATTTCCGCTGCGAATATTGATTTAAAACTTGTTGTCTATTGTATTCTATTAAATTTTTCCCTGTTGAAGACTAACGATAATTTGTTGTATATTATCTTAGTCATAATATTCTTTACTGGGCTAGTTGAGCTCACTCTTTTCCTTGTTGTTCCATTTTTCTTCTCAGAAGGCGAGAATGTAGCGAGTACTAGTCGGGGTATGGAATGATGGTTCAAGACAGTTATTTTAGTAGTCCTCACTATTTTGTAGAATAGTGTATCAATAAGTATAATGAGGACTTAATTGAGTATGAATACTGTCTAGATGACAATATTTGTATTTAAACTTATAGTATATGTGTTGTCGTATTTTGCACGACAATTATAATAATAAAGTTGTAGTTATTTTTTGTACCATGTATTTGGCGACTCAGAATGGGTTGGATGGATTGGACCTATTTTGGGGGCGTCACAACTTTTCTCTCTCTTGATATATATATATATATATATATATATATATATATATATATATAATGTTGTAATGTATTGGCTGATGATATATACATTGTGTGCTGAGAATTTGGTCTCTAAGAAAGTCAAAAGTGGTTCACCAACTCTAATTATTGATAGATTTTCAAGTTACATATAATAATGCAAGAGGGGTATTAATGCTATTTGGCTTGAGAATTAAATGACAATTTTGTAACTTAGCAAACCTTTAGCGTTTAACCCTAAGGTTAAAAAAAATTAGTGTTCTAGGATTTTTCAAATTAGGTTAAAATGAAAATTAAAGTTTCTAAAATTTCAAATTAGGGTTTCGTAATACATAGGTTATCTAATTACATTATACATTAACATTAGGGTTTAAAGTTTACTAATTAGCATTAAGCTTTATCATTTAACGATTAGAGTTACCAATTTAGCAAATTAGGGTTTCTAGTTTAGTAATTAGGGTTTCTAATTACTAATTAAAGTTTTCAAAAATTAGGGTTTTCCTAATTAAAATTAAAACCTATAATACTCATCATCAATCACATAACACAATTTCTAGATAGATTTTAAAGTCTTATTTGACTTCAAAACTAGGGTTTATCAATAATATTAGGGTTTTGTCATGTTACATTAAAACTGTTTCACACATTAACCTTACACACATAACATACATATTTATAGCACTGACAAATAATAATATTATATTATTATTCTCATTCATTGCTCAAAATCCAGAATTAGGGTTTGGATGTCATATCTGATTTATCTTTTATATACATCATTATTAATTAAGTTAAAATAATTAACTTAAATAATCTGAAATAAATTCATATAATAAAATAAATATTATAATAATTCTATAATCATTTCATATATTACTTACATAATATAATAATCATATTTTCGTATAAAATAAATAATAAAAATGTTTATACTATAAAATTAATTATTATAAGAATATACTTTATAATGATCAATAATTCTAAAATAAAATTATTTGAAATTATTCATGTAATAAATAAATTTTATTTATCACATAAATACATACACATTACATTGCACATATTCTCACCTTTAAAATAAAATTAAAAAAAATTTACATGTAAAATTTCTTATTTAATTATATAGAAAATATCAATTTATTACAGAATCTTCGTTGTCCAAAACGCCAATGAGAAGAAGAAAAAGATTTGCCCTACAAAAAGTTTAAAAATAAATAGATGTAACTCTTTCTGTTCTGAAATATTTTTATGACTATTTGGTTACCCACAAAAACTAAAATGGTTACCTTTGTATGCATGGTTGGCTACCAAGTGCATCACATTCAAACTAAATTAGTAACTTAATAAAACTGAATTGGTTACCTTGGTCTGAAGGTTTGACAACGTCATATTCCTCATCCCCCTTCACCGGTGAGACAGAGCGAGAGTCAACCACAAAATGGTCGATAGGATGGAGAAAGGAGGTGGATATTTGATTTTTCAAAATTTCTTCATGTTCGGAAATTTCAATTCCAATTTCATGTCCAAAGGTAAATAAGAACACTGCATAGGAAAGAGAGAGATAAGAGGGTGATGTGTAATGTAATATTGATAATTAAACCTTCGTACCAAGGTAACCAAACTTTTATACCAAGGTAACCAAACCTTTATACCAAGGTAACCAATCTACCTCCACACCTGCAGTATGAATTGGTTATCTTGGTCTGAAAGTTTGGCAACCAACTGCATGAAAGTTTGGCTACTAACTGCATCACATTCAAAATAAATTGGTAACTTAATAAAACTGAATTGGTTATCTTGGTATGAAGGTTTGGCTACCAACTGCATGAAGGTTTGGCTATCAACTGCATCACATTCAAAATAAATTGGTAATTTAATAACATTGAATTGTTTACATTGATATGAATGTTTGGCTACCAACTGCACTATTAGAAAACTACAGGTGTATGTGTGGATGTGGATTGGTTACCTTGGTATGAAGGTTTTGTTACCTTGGTATGAATGTTTGGTTACCAACTGTATTATGAAAAAACTGAAGGTGTGGAGGTGGATTGATTACCTTGGAATGACGGTTTGGTTACCTTGGTATGAAGGTTTGGTTACCAACTTCACTATGAAAATACTGCAGGTGTTGAGGTGGATTGGTAACCTTGGTATGAATGTTTGGTAACATTGGTACGAAGGTTTGGTTACCTTGGTATGAATGTTTGGTTACCAATCTCTTCTATCACTTGTTGATTTTGGATTAAATCCAATAATCAAGGTAAGCATTGGGACGAATATGCCACCATCACCAGCACCGCCTACACTTCCAAAAAAGAATGAATGAATTTCTGAGAAGTCAAAGCTACATGAAGTGAAAGACAAAGCTGGAGAAAATTAATACAGAACACTTTCATTTATTTCTATCCATCGGCAAGAGATCATTCAATAAGTAAAGTTTACAAGAATCATAAAAAGAAAAACAATGCTGTAAATGGAGATCCGCATTAATAGATAGTGTAAACTGTAAACCCAGACAAAGAAACATTGTGTAGCAGATCCAAGGCGATAGAGAATATACACTTCTTTTGCATTAGTGGCCTTGACCAAAATTTATTGCATATATAACTTCCTTTTCCCTTTTTTTTGGTTGTATGAATATACTTCAATTGGTAGAGCGTGTGGCTTTTTACCACATGCTCGTGGTTTGATTTCCACAGACGACGTAGTGCTTATATATCAATGGAAAAAGAGCATGAAGAAAAAAGAGAGAGAAACACGAACAAAGATCAAAAATAGTTCTGCTGTGTTTGAATGTGTTTGATAATAATTAACGGGAAGAGATAATGGAGATAATTTTCTAAAAAAATATGGAAAAATGTATTACTTTTGTAATTATTTTATATATGCACCATTATTGTAATTATATATGCAGATCATGTGTGTTATTCATGTGGGCCAACTTGGTTAAAAGAATGTGGGCCTTCTAACTAATATTTATATGGGTCCTTAACACTAATATACAACAATTAGAAAGTAATTACAAAAATAAAACATACACAAAATAATTACAAAAATAATACAATTCATATTAATAAGGAAACCTAAAATTAAGGAGAAATATCTGCCATAACTAATCATTCAAATTCAAATATCTGGGATCTAACCACAAAAATAAATTCAAATTCAAATATTCAAATTCAAATTTTATAGGAAAGACTGCACAAATTTTGTACTTTGCAGGAGGTGGCGAATGCAATTTTCAGAGGAGGTGGAAGCTTTGGAGGAGGTGACAGCGTCGGAGGAGGTGGTAATGGTGGCTTTAGAGGCGGCGGTGATGGCTATGGAGGAGGTAACAATGGCGGTGGTGGCGGAGATGGCGGTGGTGGCTCAAGTGGTGGTTACAGAGACGGTGGAGGTGGAGGTTTGGGCGGTAGTGGCGGGAGCAACCATTTTCTGGTAGTAAAAGGAAATTCTCAAGATACTGCAGAGGAGAAGATCGTTAGTAATGTCATGGTAACCAAACTTTTATAACAAGATAACCAAAACTTTTATACTAAGGTAACCAAACTTTTATACCAAGGTAACCAAACCTTGGTAATTACCAAGGTAACCAAACTTTTTTACTGAGGTAACCAAACTTTTATACTAAGGTAACCAAACTTTTATACCAAGGTAACCAAAACTTTTATACTAAGGTAACCAAACTTTTATACTAAGGTAACCAAACTTTTATACCAAGGTAACCAAACTGTCATACCAAGGTAACCAAACATTTATACCAAGGTTACATTGGTATGAAGGTTTGGTTACCTTGGTGTGAAGGTTTGGTTACCAACTGCACTATGAAAAAACTGATGGTGTGGAGGTGGATTGGTTACCTTGGTATGACAGTTTGGTTACCCTGGTATAAAAGTTTGGTTACCTTAATATAAAAGTTTGGTTACCAAACTTTTATACTGAGGTAACCAAACTTTTATACTAAAGTAAACACCAATCAACACCAATCAACAAAAAAAGTGATCATAAATTCGTAATCAAACGCACATTTTGCATAAAATTAAGATCATACACCCCAAATGAATGAAATTAAAGAGAAAACCTTAAAAATTGGTGCTCGAGAGAGAGAGAGGTAAAATAGAAGTACTTACAAAAACAGAGTACAAAAAAATATGAAGAACAATTGGAAGAATGAAAGAGAGAGAGAAAAAAATGGCAGAATAAAAGAAAATGGAAGAAATGACGTCTTCATCTTTTATACAAAAATGACAGAAATGGCGTCTTCATCTTTTTATACAAAAATGGCAGAAATGGCTTCTTCATCTTTTGAAGAAAAAATGGCAGAATAGAAGAAAATGAGAGAGAAAATGACAAAATGTCTTCTTCATCTTCTCTCTTCACTGGTGTCTTCATATCCTCTCTTCACTCTTCAGCTTTTGTCTTTAAATATGAAAATAGAAGAATAGAATTGCAGTGGCGTACATAAAATGACAGTAGGAGGAGATGAGAGAGAAAATGACACCTACCAAAACTAATCCCCTAAATTAAGGAATTCTAATTACAGTGATATTGTCATGTCAGTCATTACATATTAATCCCTTAATTTAAGGACCTTTAATTATGTTAAGATTGAAAATAAAAATAAAAAAGTGTAATACTTTTGTAATTATTTTATAGGTGTATGATTTTTGTAATTATTTTTAAAAATGTACTACTATATGTAATTTATCCTATTTATATCATGTGGGTCTTTAAATTATTCATATTCAATAAGCTCAAGTTCACTCATATTTTGATTTGATCCTTAACCTTCACGTTCACGCGGCAATTTACTTCCTAGCAGTTAATGGATTTCTAATTCTGATTGGAGGATGGCTTATACAATCAGCTACATTACACACAATTAATGGGATAAATATTTTTTTAGTTACTGTACTATATGTCAACTTACAGATGGATAGCTGAACTTTTTTTCTTACAGTCAACTCATTATACTCGATTTTTCTAACAAAAAGTAAAAAAAACCATTAAAAACTTTGACTTTAAACGGAACAGTACACATCAGCTGCTGAGTTGTCCATTACAAAACTGATGTGGCGCCTTTGTGTGACGTAACAGTGATTATGTGGATTTGTAGGAAATTTTTTATGAAGAAAATGAAAAAAATATTTTAAAGTATAATATAAATTATAAAAATTTTAAAATTAAAAATCTTTTCAAATTCGAACATTAAATTTATAATTGAGTCAATTTGGTGATATTCTTTTTTTCTAACTAGGATAAATAAATTTATACTTTTACATACAAATAATTTTTAGCAAATAATTTTTAATTTTATCAAATAATTTTTATTTTAATTTTATCAAATAATTTTTATTGTAATTTTAATTTTATCAAATAATTTTTATTGTAATTTTAATTTTATCAAATAATTTTTATTTTAAAATTATACTTTATTTAAATTTTATAATTTAATTTAATCAAATTTAAGAAATAATTATTTTTATTAAAAAAAACCAAACTGCATTGTTGTGACGGAGAAGGAGAGAGAGAGAGCGTTGTTTTTTTTTTTTTAATAAAAATAATTATTTTTTTTATATTTATAAAAAAAAAATAACAAGCAGTTTTTTTAATAAAAATAAAAAAGCGCAGTTTTTTTTTATAAAAATAAATTAAAAATCGCAGTTTTTTTAATAATTTTTTTTACACATTTTATTAAAAAAAATTTAAAACGCAGTTTTTTTAATAAAAATAAATATTTTTAATAAAAATTAAAAAATGCAGTTTTTTTAATAAAAATAAAAAAAACGCAGCTTTTTTTTAAAAAATAAATCATTAAAAACGCAATTTTTTAATAAAAAAATTAACAGATTAATTTTATAATTTTTATAATTTCCTCAATTAAATTAGTTTTAATTAACAGATTTTTAATTTTAAAATATTTTTAATTAACAGGTTTTTAAAATAGTTTTAATTAACATATTTTTAAAACAGTTTTAATTAACAGATTTTAAAAATAGTTTTAATTAACATATTTTAAAAATAGTTTTAATTAACAGATTTTTAATTAACAGTTTTAATTAACAAATTTTTAATTTTAAAATATTTTTAATTTTATAATTTTTATAATTTCCTCAATTATATTTGTTATTAATTATATAAAAAAACCTTTTTTTATTAATTACAAAATAACTAAATAACTCTTTTTATTTTTTAATTTCGACCATGTATTTTTTGCTAAATTTTCTGATTTTATTATAATTTTCTTTCATTTTCCCCTAAATAAATTTCACATTCCCCTTAATTTTAATTAGCATATTTTAGAATTTTATATTTTATAAATGGCTTAATTATAAATAAAATTTTATTTGATATTAATTACAAAAATAATTAAATATATTTTTTTTATTTTCTTGTTATTTTGGCTAATTTTTTAAATTTATATTATACTTTAAAATATTTTTTTCTATTTTTTCATAAAACTTTTCCTCCAAATCAACATCATCACTGCCACGTCGCATACTAACCTGCCACATAGGCTTTTTTTGGACAACTCAACTGCTTAGGTGTATTGTTCTGTTAAGTCAACCCGACTTAACGTTTTTTTTTAAATTTTTTATTAATAAAATCGAGTACAATGAGTTGACTGTTAAAAAAAAAAGTTCAGTTATCCATCTGCAAGTTGACATATAGTACGGTGACTGAAAAAACATTTAACCCCATAATTAATATGTTAACTAATCTCGACAAGCATTACATTGGCGGATTGAATTGATTTTGGCAATCCTTATTCCGAACGCGGCAAGGATTGGGAAGCTTGTACACGGCATCTAGAAGCTTATACAATATGATTCTAAAATTAGTTTTAATAATAATGTAATTAGGATTTTAATTCTAATTTTAAGTTTGATTGTTATGTAATTTATTTCTTTTGTTATTAGGATTTCATTTTCTGCAAAAGAAAAAAAATGAAATCATGGAGCAAAATTATTTATAAGTAGTGGATTATTATTTATAATATATGCACTAAAAATATAATTAATAATTTAACTGTGTAGCAAAATTTTAATCTTAAATCTAATAATCTTTCAATTTTATATATTATAAGTATACAAAAGTCTATCACAGTCTTGATAAAAAGTTTATAAAAGTATGTTACTTATTTCATTGAGTCTATAAAAGTCATTTTAAAAAAGTCTTTAAAAGTCATTAAAATTCATAAATTCTACAAAAGTTTGTCACTTAAAAAAAGTCTTTAAAAATCTTAATTGAATACACCCCCCTAATGTAATTGATACAATTTAGATTATTCTTCAATAAAATTACTTGGGAGAGTTTTTTCTTCTTTTGGTCTTATAAGAATTTCAAAACTAATCTTAGTTTTCTTGAGATTCAATTTTGACTTATCATTCAACAATACATAGTTAGGTGTGACATCTTCTACCGTATCAATCGTCAATTATACCAAGATTCTTGCTTGCATATAAGCAACGGGTCAAGGTGTTGTTGGTGTTCCATTCAACATAAAAATCTTTACACTATTGATTGTACCAAGGTTCTCGCTTCAAAATAAGTAAAGGCTTGCAGTGTCGTGGTGTTCCACCAATATAACTTTGCTAGAAATGATCTGGGCGATGGCCACCTCACACAAATGTGTCGTGGAGCCTATCATTTGGTATCAGAGCTAAGTTTCTAGCGAGGTTATTTATCCTTTCATTTTATTATTTGATTATAAAAAAAGAGTACAAAAAAATTACATCAGATTTCTTGGTTTCAGTTGTGCTAACCAAACTTGTATCACACTATCACCGCTATCCAGTCCGACCAGCTAAGCCATACAAATTTCTCTAGCCTAATAAGCTTTCCCAGAAATTTGAAGACATACGAGGAGCAAGCCAATCCATGAGGCTTGAGATTATTGGAAGTTCATTTAGAGGGTCATTCAGTGAGGATCAATCTGTGAATTATAACATGGAAAATTCAAAACTTAGAATTGGCAATCTGTGAACCTTTTTGGTAACCATAGTCATATCTTGCTATATTTTATTTTATGATAAGTTCTTCTTGAATTGCAATTGTAAATTATGATTTTATTTGGTGAATTCAAAAAGAAATTATAAGAGAGAATATTTGAGCGAAAAAAGGCAAGAGTGGTGAGATCATTAGAGGGTAGAGGTCAATCAAGTGATACACGAGTGAAACATTGTTTGAGCATAACACGTAAGGGAGCGTTGAGGAAATTTTTTATCTAGTAACATTTGTTTTGTAGCAAACATGTTTGGCTATGAGGATTCGCTGAAAAGTAAACCAAGAGTTCGTATAAATTCTTTCGTGGATGAACATGAGAGAACATGGGATAAAGAAAATGAAAGATATCACAAATATCATGGACGTAGGGAGTAGCCTCGAAAGCCTATGGAGCGTAGGAGGGAGCGATTACTGTCTAGGGAGGCAAAGGAGGACATCATGGAGTCAGTTTATAAGATGTTGGAGGCGTGTTGTATGCAGCCACAAAACACTCCTAATGCATATAGAAAATGATGACAACCGAGGGATGTAGAAGTAAAAGAAGATCATACAGCCACAAAGAGCCGTTTATGACAAGAAGGGATAGACGTGTGCAAGCTAAAGAGGAAGACACAATACATCAAAAGAACACCTTTTATACTAGGTTTCTAGTATAGGGAAATGTATATATTGTAAAAATTGATTGTGATATTGGTACTAACATTGCTAGGACTACAATAGTGGAGAAGCTAAGTCTACCTACAGTTGTTCATTCTCAACCTTACAAGTTGCAAGGGATCCACTATTGTGAAGAGGTAGAGGTGAATAAACAGGTGATGGTTTCATTTAAAATTGGAAGATATGAAGATGAGATGTTATGCAATGTAGTTTTGACAAACACTTGTCATTTGTTACTTGGGAGAAAATGAAAAAATGACAGGCGCGTGAAGCATAACAACTGTATGAATGAGTATTCATTGGTACACAATCAAAGAAGAGTCACTCTTTGTCCTATGACACCCGAACAAGTCCATGAAGATCTAGAGCTTTTACGAAAAAGCAATGTTCAATAGCAAGAGAGTGCTAGAGAGGATGAATGTGTAAATGAAAACAAAGATTAAAATCAAAATGAAAATAATAGAGAGATTGAGAAAAGTGAGATTGAAAATAAAAGAATGAGTGAAATAGTTGAGAGACAGATTTCATAGAGAGAGAATGAAAAAAAGAAGAGATTGAGAGAAAAGAAGAGGGAAAAAGAAGTGACTATGAAAAAGAGAGTGAGTTGGAAAGAGTATTGTATTTTAAACAACCGATGGTTATACGTTCATACAAAGAGGCACTTTGTATACTAACCAGTTTAACTTTCCTTTGTCTAGTTCTATTTTTTCTCTATTTCAGGTTGATATCATACCCATCGCTAACATTTCGTACTGATCAACCTATAGCATTCCTGAGGAGATACCGAAGTTACAAAGCCAGGTTTGAGTGTTGATGGAGATGGGTATTGTGAAAGTAAGCATAAGTTCGTGTGTCGTTCATGAGATCATAGTACCTAAAAAGGATAGGACGTCGAGCATGTGCGTTGATTTTCAATTGGTAAATAAGTATTAATATTCTTTTCTTTGCTTAGATAATATGCTAGATGAATTTCATAGTACTTATGTTTTGTCTTAATTTGATTTGATTAGTGGTCATCATCAAATTAGCATGAAAGCACGTGATGGATAAAAAGTTGCATTAACATGTTGTTTGTATAAGTGGTTAGTTAGTTTGGTTAGATTAACTAATGTGTCTAGTGTTTTTATGAGTTTATTAAATCATGTTTTGCGTGCTTCCATTGATAAATTTCTTTTTAACTATTTTGATGGTAGAATCATTTTTATCCTAAACTATGGAGGATATTTGATATATGTTGAGTTAGTTTATGATTATACTGTTTATTCTCATTTTCAATGTTCTTATTTTCATAATATTTATTCTTATTTTTACCCCCAAATTCGGGTCCCTTGAACCTCGGACCTGATGTATCACTGTACTACCTTTATCTCAATATATACAACCTTTGTTCATAATTTAATGAACACAACCTCACCTTGATACCAATAATACATAAATTTCTTCTATTTCAGAATCTGTAACCTTCACAACCTGCTATTACATCTGTAGATCTTTCATTATCTAATCTATACCTCTCAAACTTTAAACAATATATTTTGTTTTGATACATTGATTTCGAGTATTCATTAACTCACAATCCAATTTAAGTATTCTACTAAACAATATTCTTAAACTTCGCAACTACAATATATAATATCAACCTACATCTAGCATAGTTGAAAACTACACAAACAAGTCTTTTAGCATTTAACATTTCCAAGTATAGTTACTCTAAAGAGATTACACCAAGGTGTCAGTTTTTTACTAAAGCATAAAACATCTTCAATCACTATTTATTCTTGTGTTCCTTTGTCTATCTCGAATCCTTCGACGTTATGTCATCTGTTAATATTGTAACAATCCAGAATTTTTACATGCAATTTCAAATATTTATTGAATTAAATAAATATTTTAGTTGATGTGTTTATTGTTAAATAAATATTTGTTTAATTTGATTATTTATTAGTTAAATAAATAATTCATGAGTTGTGAGGAATTAACTTGATTAAGTGTAGTATGCTAATTAAGTTAATATTCGGCAATTTTGTATGTTGAAGTTAATTTAATCAAAAGAGTGATGAATTAGTTATTATGTGGTAATATTCTAATTTCATATAATGATTAAATTAGAGAGTTGATTATGATTAAATAAATTATTAAAGGGTCATTTTAATTTAATTTAGTAAGTAAAAGTGATGTATTAATTTAATAAATAAAATTATAATGAAAATTATAATTTTGTAGTAATTTGATAATGTGGTATGTCGTACATGAAATAGATATTTAATTATGTATTGAAAACATGTAGTAACTAATTATGTCATGATGACATGTGTATAGGATATTGAGAATCAAGTTATACTGTTTAGCTTACACGCAAGGTAAGTTTTCGAACCCTAATCTCTATTTGAGTTTATCGGGATAATACACTTTTTGGTCAGTACTAGGGTCCGATGTTCATTGTGGTTACCGAAATTTTTTTTATTACACTCGAATAACTGTACTCTCAAAAATTATAAAATGGTCATTTTTAAAAAAATTTTCCGAAAAAACGGATTGAATACTGACTGTTCAAATTGACCTCTTTTTTTTGCTTACGTGGAACACAACTTCTCTTCTCTGTTATCTTTAAGCAAAGTGGAGTAGTAAAATTTATTATCTTTAAATAATAATAATAATTTCAAAATAATAGTAACAGTAATAATAATAATTTTAAAATAATAATAATAATAATAATATTAACAATTTCAAATAATAATAATAATAATAATTTTTAAATAATAATAATTTCAAAATAATAATAATAATACCAATAATAATAATTTTTAAAAAATTTAAAAAGGATTATATAAATTATAAAAATATTTTTATATGAAGTTGATGTGTATTTAAAAAATAATATTTTTATTATTTTATTAATTTAAATTATTTGAGCAAGGGTAAATTTGATAAATTATTTTTTATTCTCCATTAAAAAAAAACAAATTTCATACAAATCTGTAGAGAAAAAACTCCCAAATAAAATTAATTTTATAAAATTTAATTTTTTATAAAATTAATTATTATTATTATTATTTAAAAATAATAATAAAAATACTAATACTAATAATAATAATAATAATAATAAAATACTATTAATAATAATAAAATACTATTAATAATAATAATTTTAATAATATGTAGAACTTCAGAGTAAAATTAATAGTATTGTATAATAATATTTTTAAAATAATAATAATTTTTAATAATAATAATAGTATTAATAATAATTCCAAAATAATAATAATAATTTTTAAATAATAATAATAATAATTAATTTTATAAAAATTTAAATTTTATAAAATTAATTGTATTTGGGGGTCTGTTCCCTACATATTTGTATTGAATTTGTTTTTTTATTTTAATGGAGAATAAAAAATGATTTGTCAAATTTACCCTTGCTCAAATAATTTAAATTAATAAAATAATAAAAATATTATTTTTTAAATACACATCAGCTTCATATAAAATATCTTTATAATTTATATAATCTTTTTTTAAATTTTTAAAAATTATTATTGTTACTGTTATTATTATTATTTTGAAATTATTATTATTTTAAAATTATTATTATTACTGTTACTATTATTTTGAAATTATTATTATTATTATTTAAAGATAATAAATTTTACTACTCCACTTTGTTTAAAGTAACAGAGAAGAGAAGTTGTGCTCCACGTAAGCAAAAAAGAGAGGGAAATTTGTACAATCAGCATTCCGTCCGTTTTTTCGGACGAAAATCTTAAGTAATGACCATTTTATAATTTTTGAGAGTACAGTTATTCGATTGTAACAAAAAAAGTTTCGATAACCACAATGAGAATCGGACCCTAGTACAGTGACCAAAACATGCAAGTTCTCTAACCCTAATTTTATTTGAGCAAGTTTCTTTATTTTATCTTGATTACAATTATGCAAGTTCCTAAACCTTACTTCCTTACATTGAGCAAGTTTCCGAGCTTTACTTTTATATTAAGTAAATTCTTGAAATCTGTTGAGCAATGTTTTTGATCTTGTTTCCTTGTTGGAAATTGTAACCGTAGCTTACCCTGTTGTTCAAGTAAGGTTTATTATGTCTTCTTAATGCTTTGAACTTTAACCCTAAAGCATGAACTTATTTCATTACATTATTCATTTATGGTTCATAACCACTTCATATTATATTGTTGTTGAACCTTTACGTTGTTAGTGAACTTTTGATTCAACTAATCCTTAGTTGATGAACGTTGAACTCTAAATTACCCTTGAAACTTATCAAATCAAACTTCATTTGGTGCGAACTTGTATGTTAAACTGAGATGAACAACCCTATTATAGGGGATTTATTACGCGAAATCGTTTAGATGTTTGTTCACAATACGTGGTACGAAGGGCTGATCCCATAGTACGAGAAGAAGGTCCATATAGTCTAACAACTGTTAAAGATTATAAGTAGATATACTTATAATCTAGGACATAGTTCATGGTCTTGTGATCCTCAGATGATTTTCAATATCAGTTCTTGATTATCGATATAATAAATTGTTATTCAATTCAATAGAGTTTATTCATTGTCAGTTATTATATCCTTTCAAATGAGCATTTGTTTTACTCACTTTTGCATATATATAACCATTGCAACTAAAATTGAGAGGGTTGATGAGCCAACCACTAGCAAAGGAAAAGGAAAGATGAACAAGTGTTGAAGACTTATTGTTTATTTTAGATTATATATTCAGACTTAATTTTAATTATGTGATGTAATTAATATTTTTCGCATTTTGAAGATTATGTTTATGGTTGGATGACCTGGAATTTATCGGATTTAATTATGTAACCCTTTAATGGGAAGTTTTATTACTTAATTTTTATTAAATTTGGGTAGTTAGAAATGTATGTTTGGACAATGAACACCAAATCATGTGAGAATGAAGTACCCGAATTTGGGGTGTCACACGTTGGTATCAAAGCTTTAGGTTATGAACCTTAAGTAGGGGGAAAAACCTTAGGAAGTAACCATATATAAGATTGAAAAGATAGTGGTGAAAAACTCTTATCAAGTTTTAAGGAAAAAGATAATAAAACACTCTATGTACTTATGTGGTTGCAACCTATGTGCTCGTGAGTGTCGAGTGGTGACGGTTAATAATCAAAAACTTTAAATTTTTATTGTCAAGATGGCTAATGTGGGAGAATCATGTCAAGCTAGGGAGGAGGGACCTCAGTTGTCTAGAAAGGAGGAGCCTCGAGATATTCAGGTAGTCTGGGAATAACTGGTGCCAAGGGTGTCATCTATGTTGGTCACAGTGGTTGGTTATGCCCTAGAGTTAGAGTAGGAGGGTATACCTGACAATGAGGATATGGTAAAGACGGATGAGGAAGACCCCGCGGAGCTACCACAGATGGATAAGGATGAGGAAGAGTTTCCACCAAACTCAATTGTAGCTCAAATGTATGATGAAGTATACAATCGTAACATCGAGCTTCAAGATAGAGTCGGCGAATTGGAAGAGTTGGTAGATGAACATCAGACTTCGATGGCACAAAAGGACGATGAGATCCGGGATCTTGACGAATGTCTCATCAATGTGGAATGTAAGCTGGTTCACACAGAGGGGGAGAAGGAGCAGCTGATGGAGGAGGTTGCAAAACTGAAGGATAACCTAAAAGAAGAATTTACCAAGAGAGCAAGGGTTGAAGATGCGTACAAGAAAGCTTCCCAGCGTGCAGAGGTAGCAGAGGGAGAGGTTCAAGCAAAGAAGGTCAAGATGGAAGAGATGAACTGTGTTTTTAACATTGTGAAAAACCGAGCTCAAGACCGAGTCATGTACTATCCGACTTAGTTCGAAGAATTTCCATGTTATATGTTAGTTCGTAGAACAATTTTTCGTATCATGGAAGAGGATTGCCATAAGGCTATGCAGCGACTTAGTAAGCCTTAATAGAAAGTGTATTTATTGAATGAGTAATTATATAATAAATAAGATGTAAATCCCAAGTGTTATATGACCAATGGAATATGATGATGTATCATGAAACTTTATCAGTTCAGAAAAGTGATATAAATAGTAGTGATGCTATCATTTCTATGTTTTTTTTAAAAATATGAATGAATAAAATGTTAATATTTATTCAAGATGTTATGTGTTATGTGATGATCATTTGTGATGTGAAAATTAAGTAGAAAATACTTAAGAAATCGAGTAACTATCTAATAAGTGCATTTTAAATAGAAAATGCCTCTGAGAAGACGTCAACCATGACAACGAACCCCTAAGGAGTCTACCAATAACAACAATATCGATGCTAACCCAGTTCAGTAATTGGTGATATTATTGACGGGAGCACTTCAGAATCAGCCGCAGAACCAAGCAGCGACCTTCAAAGAATTTAAGGCGGTTGGACCACCAGAATTTCGTGGGTCCATGAATCCAGTTGAGGCACAGACCTGGATCATGAAAATAGAAAAGGTTTTCGATGTAGCAAGGGTTAGTGAAGACCAGAAGACTACTTTTGCAACATTCATGTTGAAAGCAGAAGCCAGTTACTGGTGACAAACAAACAAAACCCGAGGAGGTCAGGGAGTGATAGCATGGATTATGTTTACGGAAATATTCTTCAAAACCTATTTTCTAGAGTGCTCACAAAATCAGATGGAGGTCGAGTTTTTAGAGTTGAAGAAAGGTACGATGATGGTCTCAGAGTATGCAGCAAAATTCAATGAGTTGGCGAGGTTTTCTTCGTATCAAGTTAACACAGACGAGCGTAAGACAAGAATGTTTGAACAAGAATTGAAGCCCTGGTTGTACAACAGAGTCTCTATGTTTCAGCTGAAGACGTTTGCAACAGTGCTTGAGAAGGAAATTATCGCGGAAGGTGGAAGAGATGCCTTAACAAAATATAATCAGGAACAAAGAAAGAAGAAGAGTGAGAATGAAGGTAAAACTGGTGTTAGAAATGGTGGGAATAATAATCCAAAGAGGAAGTGGAATGAGAGTGGGGGTGCTGGAAGTCAGCAAAGTAGCCAGCAGAAGAGGAAAATTGAAGCATGTGCTACTTGTGGAAAGAATCACACTGGAGTGTGCTTGAGGGGAAATCGGGTGTGCTATAACTGTGGCTAGGAGGGTCACATTGCTTTGAATTGCTCTCAACCAAAGAAGGGTACTTGTTTCATATATGGGGAAAAAGATCATCTAGCTCGCGAGTTCCTTAAGAAGACGGCTGAAAATGCAACTAGAAGCAAGGGAGGTGGCAGTGGAGGTGCATTGGCAATTGCTGGACCAACGTCGACAAACAAACTCACGACTAGAACCTTCAACATAACTGTACAGGATGCTATGCAATCAAAAGATGTGGTGTCAGGTATCATTCCAATAAATAATATAGATGCTTATATATTATTTGATTCGGGTGCTACTTGCTCATTTATATCTGATGAATTTGCTAAGAGTTTGGGGTTGCCTAGTGAAGAGTTAAATTTCTCTTTGAATATAGAAATTGCGAATAGGGAGGTGATTCCTGTTAGATGCGTATATAAGAATTGTAGGGTGAATATTAAGGGAAACATAATGGGAGTAGACTTAATCCTGATTAAACTTGGGGAAGTTGATGTTATATTGGGGATAGATTGGCTGTTTAACTATGGAGTGATTATTGATTGCTAAAAGAAAAGTGTAAACCTTATGACTCCGTCAAATGTAGTTTTCTATAGTAGCAAATCGCCTAGACAAGCGAGTTATCTGAGGATTATGCAAGCCAAGAATATTTTGAGACAAGGCTGTGTAGGATATTTAGCTTACATAGTCGATACTCAGAAGAAGGGGTTGAAACTGGATGAGATACCTTTGAAAACCCGAGAATTTAGAAAATTTTTAAAATTTTTATTAATTGATTTAAGGTTCAAAATTAGAACCTAGACAGAAAATAAGTGTATGCGTTTGAGATTTTTAAGAAGGAATTTTGAGGATTTTAAAATTTTGTAAAGGATTTAGGTGAATTATTCAGGATTAAGAAAATACGTGATTATGTTCTGTGTATATGTGTACAGTATGTTGTGAGGGTCAAGGGTTGACCAGATAATCGATATCTGTAACAAACCCTAGGTATATATTAAGAACGTCAACGTCCGGTTAAAAAACTCTAGCGAATTACAAGAAACCCTAAAATCGATTTTGAAAACCCTAATTTCGATTCTGGGAATCTTAATTTATAATTAGGGAAAACCTAATTGTTAGTTAAATAGTTTTAATGTTAATTAGGAAATATTAATCCTAATTTTCAAGTTATTAGTAATTAGAAAACATTAATCTAATTACGAAATCTAATTTCTAATTTAGGAAAATTATTTTTCTATTAGAAACCCTAATTAGTGGTTTGTAAACCCTAATCAGTGATTTTGACCCTAATTGCGTAATTAACGATTTTAATTAGGAAATGCTAATCCTAATTAGCAAGATTTAAAGTATGATTAAGAAATTTTATATAATTAGAAAATTCTAATTATAAGTTAGAAATATTAATTTTCTATTTTTGAATCATAAATTGGAAATTTTAGAAAATTAAATTTGTAAACCCTAAGAGTTTTAAACCCCAAACCCTAAATTTTTTTAAACCTTAAACCCTAACCAAACCCTAAACCCTAAGGGTTTAAGACAATGACCATTATGCCATTAATTTAGAAATCAAAAAGACTATAATGCCCTTCTTGGATTTTTTAGTAAGGTAACTTGCAAATCTTGGCAAGATATTGGGTTGGTGAACTAACCAATAGCGTAGCCCTAGATATGTGTCATTTACCAGCCATATATTGCAATCCAATACATTGAATAATATCAAATTATAAGATTAAAAAGAGAGAAAGCCACTTGCATTTTTCATTTTCTACCAAGCCCTTCTCTCTCTAGAAATTCGGGAGTAGAGTGAGAAAGAGTGAGAAACTAAAGTCATGATCATTTCACAGCAAGCCTAGATCAGATCACAAAGTCAGATTCATGGATCAAAGCTCCAAAGGTATAAGAACCCTAAATTTTGAAATCTCTTGATTTGATGTTAGATATTAGGATCTATTGTTTAAAGTTATGTTAGAAGGTGTCACTTGATGATCTGGGTTGCTATATAGTGAATCCATAACATCAAAGTACACGAATTAGCAATTTTTAGAAATCTGGGAAAAAGTTAAAAATGTTGTCTGACAGTCATATGTCAGTGGCTTTAAATCTTGATGTGTTTATGTTTTGTGTTGTTTTAAGCTTTAGACTTGTAGTCTGTCAGGAGATCTTTAATCTAACTCCATACCATGTCTAGATGTCAAGTTATCAGTGGTCAAAACCCGTTGACCGTTCACGAAATCTGGTTTCTGGGTAACCCAGAAACCCAGATTTTTCTGACAGTGACTTTGCAGGGTCTTGATCTTGTTGTGTGTTGGTGTTTAGTCCATGTTTTTGGTTGATCCTTGTAGCCTGTTGTGTACTCTACATATTACAGGCTTTAGATCAACCAGATCCATAAAGGAATACAAGATATGAGTGGTCAAGCCACCGTTTACCGACTGCTCGGAAGAAGATTCTGGAAAAAACCCAGAATCTTCAAGTACAGTTTCAGACCACCAGTTTGACCGGCTCAGATCGTACATATGTGATGTTTTTATGATGATATGTTGTTTAATAAATGAAGCCTGACATCTCCACTACAAGATACAACCATTACTTTACACAAACAAAACCCAGAATTCAAGTTATAAGGATCAAGATATAGTATCATCGTCTGTTCTTCATTTTCTGGAAAACCCAGAAATGAAGAACATCGATGTCAGACTTTTCTAGAGCTTGGATCTTGCAACTTGGTTATGTAATGACCATTAAATCAGTTTGAGGTTGTAATGTTACATTAGTACTACAATCCTAACACTTTAGCCAGCCTAGAAACGTAATGAACAAAGATCTACCATCGGTCAAACCACCCACCTAGTTAACTGACGATGAAGATCTGGACAGACATCAAGAACACCAAGAATACCTATAGCGACGGGTCTGTCGCTATAGGGCCCTTTAGCGACGGTTTCTATTTAATTTATTTTCTGATTTTTCAGAAATTAAATAAAAATAGAAAAAAAAATAGATTTTAATTATTCAAAATACAAAATAAATTCTGAAAAAATTATTTTAAATTCTGGAAAATAGTTTTTAATTAATTAGAGTATATTTCATAAATATTTAATATTTTTAGAATATAAATGGTATTTAATTTATTTAATTATAATATTAAATAAATTATTTAAAAATGGTTTTAATTCATGAAAAATCATGAAAAATAATATTATGGTACAAGAAAATATTTAAATATATTTTCAGTGACTTTTAATATTTTGTGATGAATTTCAGTAATTAATTAATAGTAATGATAATTTGTTTATTTAACAAATATATTAAATAAATTAAGAAAAAATAGAATTTATGATTTAAAAATCATATGAAAATGATTTAAGTGTTATAAAAATATTTTAAGTTATAAAATATAACTTTTGATATTTTGTCATGAAAATATTAATATTTTTAATATTAATAGTAATTATCGGATAATGAATTTAACTGTTTAAAAATCATATAAATATGATTTGAAGGTATTAAAATATACTTTGTGATATTATAAATATATTATGATATTATGTGATGAGTTTCATTAATATTTGATTATAAATAAATATTAATGATAAAAGAATATTGTGGTATTTATATTATATAAATACGATATTAATGATTGAAAATTTACGATAAATGATAATAATTATGTGAAAATTAGTATGAGACTTAGAAAAATATTTTGACTGGTATTACAATTATCTGAGATAATTGTTAAGTGTTAGGAAAAGTTTAATTGAATTTCGAGTCGAAGTTTTTTCCGATTAAACCGTCGGGATGTCAGAGTTGTGTCGGGTTCAACTCAGATTGCAATAGTTTGACTTGACACCGAGTCTTATGTGTGTTATAGACTGATAGGGTTATGTGTTATGTGTTTAGGTTATTCTATATATATATATATATATATATATATATATATATATATATATATATATATATAGTATTATATTGTGATGATATTATTCTAATATTTGAGATCTATATTACTAATATTAGGTCTTCGGATAAAGCGGTATAAATTGCGTAGCGGTAATCAACGGTTCAGGCAAGTTTGTTTTTACTTAACTCTACTAAGAGTGTTTCATTCGGATAAGCTTATGGCTAATCATTGCTGGTTGCCACGAATGGTACTCTGTACATATTGCATATATAAGTCAGGTATGAAAGGCTGATCACCTTCATTACCAGTTGGTTCAGATATATTTGTTCATATATAATACTTGTTTAGTCATAAATTTGTTCCTGCTAGTTCATAATTATATTGTTGAATTATAGCCAGCTTATTATTCAGACTCTTTTAATCATGATATATCGTTATATTATTGAATTTAAACTTGCTGGGCAACTTTTATGCTCACCCTTGCTATATCATGATAAATATTACAGATTAAGACGAATGCGTCAGATACAAGGAAAGGTTAAAGCCAGTTCCAGCGTTAGGATATGTGTGCAGCTAAATTGTATAAGTGTTGTATTTTAAGATTATGTGTTAAGTAAGTTATGAAATGTGTATTAAGTTAAGGTTACTCGACCTTGGGGAAAAGTGTGTAAGTTTAATGTATAAACAATTTATGTTTATATCTTCCGCAAATAATAGTAATAGTGATAGAATGATCGAACCGGATCCGAGGTGATTTGGGACCTGGATTCGGGGCCATCACAGTTGGTATCAGAGTTGTAGGTTATGAACCTTAAGTAAGAATACCTGAGACTAATAACCGCAGTGATTAGGATAAGTACTAACTCACATAGAGGTAGTTGAGTCGGTAAGATTCAAAGATAAATCTCAGCGAGTTATAAGATACAGTATTCCCTAACTCTGATAATAAAAGTTGAATAGTAGTGAGAAATAGATAGAGTCTAAAAGACTGAAAGTGCAGTGATAGGAGATCGTAAAACAAAAGGATCTAGATATAGAAATAAATCGTAATATATACGATGAGATCACCCCGTGATCTGATAAGGTTATAGTATGGAGGAGAATCAATCTAATGATAGGAAAGTTTACAGCAAGATTATTGTGTGTCAGTTGTACTATGAATTGGTACAGATTAAGGAAAGGATTATGAATACGAGTTAAATAAAATTCGTATTGAAAAGGGGGTTAGTGTTAGGTGGGGATTGAATTGAGAATTCATGTCGGCAGCTGAGTTGTATGATTCCTTGTATGGGCAGGGAATTGTACTTGGTGTAAAAACTACTTAGTTTCTGTCATTGATAATCATTGAAATATTTGTGTCGCGTTATTTTTTATATGCATGTTAAGAGGGTGATTCATTTCTCATGTGTATAACATATAGATAGGTCATAGGTAGAGAATATCAGGTTAAGTACGAGTTCTTAAAATTCATACTTATGTGACATTCTTGATTCATAGTTATATGAAATGTTTATGAACCCCTCAGCGAATGGATGCCAAAGGTCTGACTAGGACAAGTTCTTAAACTCATATGATTGTGGCAAGTGAATGAACTCATAAGTGTGGTTTGACGAACTGGGTATAGTTGTGTGTAAACAGAATATTAAGGATTATAGGAACAGATAGATTGTTAAGCAAATGATTATTAGTGGAGACATAAGTTTTCCAAAACTCCTAGCTATGCTAGACTTCGAAATGATTGACATCAAGCTAAATACGCACTATGTGCTTTTAAAAAAAATATATGTAGACTCGTAATCATTTTTGAAACGGTTTAAAGTATAGTCTATGCTACTTATTTCAGCTAGACGCAAATGATTTAAAATATCAAAATTTATTTTAATTATCACTCAGGTACCATGTAACCTGGTGCAGAGATGATAAAAATTTGATGGAGTTGTAAATACAGGAATACTTAGTGTAAATTTGATCTAAAGTCGCTGTTCCACTATTGTATGATGTGTTATGACAAAGTCATACAATGACGACATCCTCAAACGGACTGTTAATACAGTACGACATCATGACGTCATTCTCGAAAATGTTTTCAAAATTTTAATTTGCCAACAGGGTTTGGCTACACCTAAATAATTCGATTGAATTGAATTATTGATATGAGTCTACGCTATTCGATTCAGCTAGACTAAAGTTTATGAAAACTCTAAGTGTTCATTGAAAGAAATTTCCCGAACCAAATTGTTTTGGTGTGAAATCCTATGATAAGACTGAGGTGAACTAAGTCGTTTGGATAAATAATCCAATCTAGTAGCGTAAATATTCACTATACATGATTAATACGTTATGCATGACGTAAGGGTACGATAGGCTGATCACCTAAAGTACTAACAATGGTAGTTTACCTTCTTCGTGATTGTAAATATACTGTTATCCTTTGTAAGGGGTAGAGTACCTTTTTCTTAATTGAAATAGGTAGCAGGTAGTAATACCTATAAATCTCAATAGTTCATGGTCTATATGACCCTTCAGCACAATTTGAAAACTTTTACTCTTGTGAGTGGTGTATTGGGTAGCATGTGATAATGTGTGTGAATGGTGTAAGCAGTATGGTGTATGGAGTATGGTGTAAGGTAAATTTCGGGGACGAAATATTTAGAAGAAGGGGTGAATGTGACAACCCAAGAATTTAGAAAATTTTTAAAATTTTTATTAATTGATTTAAGGTTCAAAATTAGAACCTAGACAGAAAATAAGTGTATGCGTTTGAGATTTTTAAGAAGAAATTTTGAGAATTTCAAAATTCTGTGAAGGATTTAGGTGAATTATTCAGGATTAAGGAAATACGTGATTATGTTCTGTGTATATGTGTACAGTATGTTGTGAGGGTCAAGGGTTGACCAGATAATCGATATCTGTAACAAACCCTAGGTATATATTAAGAACGTCAACGTTCGGTTAGAAAACTCTAGCGAATTACAAAAAACCCTAAAATCGGTTTTGGAAACCCTAATTTCGATTCCGGGAATCCTAATTTATAATTAGGGAAAACCTAATTGTTAGTTAAATAGTTTTAATGTTAATTAGGAAATATTAATCCTAATTTTCAAGTTATTAGTAATTAGAAAACATTAATCTAATTACGAAATCTAATTTCTAATTTAGGAAAATTATTTTTCTATTAAAAATCCTAATTAGTGGTTTGTAAACCCTAATCCGCAATTTTGACCCTAATTGCGTAATTAGCGATTTTAATTAAGAAATGTTAATCCTAATTAGCAAGATTTAAAGTATGATTAAGAAATTTTATATAATTAGAAAATTCTAATTATAAGTTAGAAATATTAATTTTATATTTTTGAATCATAAATTGGAAATTTTAGAAAATTAAATTTGTAAACCGTAAGGGTTTTAAACCCCAAACCCTAAATTTTTCTAAACCTTAAACCCTAACCAAACCCTAAACCCTAAGAGTTTGGGACAATGACCATTATGCCATTAATTTAGAATTGAAAAAGACTATAATGCCCTTCTTGGATTTTTTAGTAAGGTAACTTGCAAATCTTGGCAAGATATTGGGTTGGTGAACTAACCAATAGCCTAGCCCTAGATATGTGTCATTTACCAGCCATATATTGCAATCCAATATATTGAATCATATCAAATTATAAGATTAAAGAGAGAGAAAGCCACTTGCATTTTTCATTTTCTACCAAGCCCTTCTCTCTCTAGAAATTCGGGAGTAGAGTGAGAAAGAGTGAGAAACTAGAGCCATAATCATTTCATAGCAAGCCTAGATCAGATCACAAAGTCAGATTCATGGATCAAAGCTCAAAAGGTATAAGAACCCTAAATTTTGAAATCTCTTGATTTGATGTTAGATGTTAGGATCTATTGTTTAAAGTTGTGTTAGATGGTGTCACTTGATGATCTGGGTTGCTATATAGTGAATCCATAACATCAGAGTACATGAATTAGCAATTTTTAGAAATTGGGAAAAAGTTAAAAAAAATGTTGTCTGACAGTCATATGTCAGTGGCTTTAAATCTTGATGTGTTTATGTTTTGTGTTGTTTTAAGCTTTAGACTTGTAGTCTGTCAGGAGATCTTTAATCTAACTCCATACCATGTCTAGATCTCAAGTTATCAGTGGTCAAAACCCTTTGACCGTTCACGAAATCTGGTTTCTGGGTAACCCAGAAACCCAAATTTTTTCTGACAGTGACTTTGCAGGGTCTTGATCTTGCTGTGTGTTGGTGTTTAGTCCAAGTTTTTGGTTGATCCTTGTAGCCTGTTGTGTACTCTACATATTCCAGGCTTTAGATCAACCAGATCCGTAACGGAATACAAGATATGAGTGGTCAAGCCACCGTTGACCGACTGCTCAGAAGAAGATTCTGGAAAAAACCCAGAATCTTCAAGAACAGTTTCAGACCACCAGTTTGACCGGCTCAGATCATACATATGTGATGTTTTTATGATGATATGTTGTTTAATAAATGAAGCCTGATATCTCCACTACAAGATACAACCATTACTTTACACAAACAAAACCCAGAATTCAAGTTATAAGGATCAAGATATAGTACCATCGTCTATTCTTCATTTTCTGGAAAACCCATAAATGAAGAACAGTGATGTCAGACTTTTCTGGAGCTTGGATCTTGCAACTTGGTTATGTAATGACCATTAAATCAGTTTGAGGTTGTAATGTTACATTAGTACTACAATCCTAACACTTTAGCCAGCCGAGAAATGTAATGAACAAAGATCTACCACCGGTTAAACCACCCACCTAGTTAACTGGCGATGAAGATCTGGGCAGACATCAAGAACACCAAGAACACCTATAGCGACGGGTCTGTTGCTATAGGACCCTTTAGCGACAGTTTCTATTTAATTTATTTTCTGATTTTTCGGAAATTAATTAAAAATAGAAAAAAAAATAGATTTTAATTATTAAAAATACAAAATAAATTTTGAAAAAATTATTTTAAATTCTGAAAAATAGTTTTTAATTAATTAGAGTATATTTCATAAATATTTAATATTTTTGGAATATAAATGGTATTTAATTTATTTAATTATAATATTAAATAAATTATTTAAACATGTTTTTAATTCATGAAAAATCATGAAAAATAATATTATGGTATAAGAAAATATTTAAAGATATTTTCAGTGACTTTTAATATTTTGTGATGAATTTCATTAATTAATTAATATTAGTGATAATTAGTTTATTTAATAAATGTATTAAATAAATTAAGAAAAAATAGAATTTATGATTTAAAAATTATATGAAAATGATTTAAGTGTTATAAAAATATTTTAAGTTATAAAATATAACTTTTGATATTTTTTCATGAAAATATTAATATTTTTAATATTAATAGTAATTATTGAATAATAAATTTAACTGTTTAAAAATCATATAAATATGATTTGAAGGTATTAAAATACTTTGTGATATTATAAATATATTATGATATTATGTGATGAGTTTCATTAATATTTGATTATAAATAAATATTAATGATAAAAGAATATTGTGGTATTTTTATTATATAAATACGATACTAATGATTGAAAATTTACGATAAATGATAATAATTATGTGAAAATTAGTATGAGACTTAGAAAAATATTTTGACTGATATTAAAATTATCAGAGATAATTGTTAAGTGTTAGGCAGAGTTTAATTAAACTTAGACTCGAAGTTTTGTCCGACTAGACCGTCGGGATGTCAGAGTTGTGTCGGGTTCAACTCAGACTGCAATAGTTTGACTTGACACCAAGTCTTATGTGTGTTATAGACTGATAGGGTTATGTTTTATGTGTTTAGGTTATTCTATGTTTATTTATATAATAGTATTATATTGTGATGATATTATTCTAATATTGGAGATCTATATTACTAATATTAGGTCTTCGGATAAAGCAGTATAAATTGCGTAGCGATAATCAATGGTTCAGGCAAGTTTGCTTTTACTTAACTCTACTAAAAGTGTTTCATTCGAATAAGCTTATGGTTAATCATTGCTGGTTGCCATGAATTGTACTCTGTACATATTGCATGTATAAGTCAGGTATGAAAGGCTGATCACCTTCATTACCAGTTGGTTCAGATATATTTGTTCATATATAATACTTGTTCAGTCATAAATTTATTCCTGCTAGTTCACAATTATATTGTTGAATTATAGCCATCTTATTATTCAGACTCTTTCAATCATGATATATCGTTATATTATTGAATTTAAACTTGCTGGGCAACTTTTATGCTCACCCTTGCTATATCATGATAAATATTACAGATTAAGACGAATGCATCAGATACAAGGAAAGGTTAAAGACAGTTCCAGCATTAGGATATGTGTGCAGCTAAATTATATAAGTATTGTATTTTAAGATTATGTGTTAAGTAAGTTATGAAATGTCTATTAAGTTAAGGTTACTCGACCTTGGGGAAAAGTGTGTAAGTTTAATGTATAAACAATTTATGTTTATATCTTCCGTAAATAATAGTAATAGTGATAGAATGATCGAACCGGATCCGAGGTGATTTGGGACCTGGATTCGGGGCCGTCACAATACCAGTTGTTAGAGATTTTGTGGATGTTTTTCCGAAAGATATTCCAGGAATTCCGCATGATAGAGAGATTAAGTTCGTTATCGATTTAGCGCCAGGGATTGCTCCATTATCGAAGGCCCCGTAAAGGATGGCTTCAGTAGAAATGAAAGAATTGATGGTACAACTGCAAGATCTGCTAAACAAGAAATACATTCAGTCGAGTGTAACACCGTGGGGAGAGTTAGTGTTGTTCGTAAAGAAGAATGATGGGTCGATGCGTCTTTGCATTGATTATAGGGAGTTAAATAAAGTTACTATTAAGAATAAATATATGTTAACAAGAATGGATGACTTGTTTGATCAACTGAAAGGAGCTAAGTACTTCTCGAAGATAGATTTGAGAAATGGGTATCATCAACTAAAGTTAAGAAAGGAGGATGTCCCGAAGACGACATTCAAAACTAGGTATGGACACTACGAGTTTCTGGTAATGTCTTTTGGTTTGACCAATGCTTCTGCATCATTCATGAATTTGATGAACACAGTGTTTAAACCATTCTTAGATAAGTTCGTGGTGGTATTCATTGATGATATCCTGGTTTATTCCAAATCTCAAGAGGAGCACGTGGAACATTTACGTTTGACATTGGAGACACTAAGAAGGGAAAAATTATACGCGAAATTCTTAAAGTGTGAATTCTAGCTAGAACATGTATAATTTCTCGGTCATGTGATTGCCAAAGATGAGATTTAAGTGGATCCATCAAAGGTTGAAACTGTAATAAATTGGGAACAACCAAGGACTCCATCAGAGGTGAAGAGTTTCTTGGGACTGGCAGGATATTACAGACGATTTATTTAAGACTTTATTAAAATTGCCACTCCGTTGACGGATTTGACAAGGAAAGCCATAAAATTTGTCTGGATATAGAAGTGCGAAGAGAGCTTTCAGGAGTTGAAAAAGAAGTTAAGTATGGAACCTATTTTGTCGTTACTGGATAATACAGGAAACTTTGTGATGTATAGTGATGCATCACATAAGGGACTAGGTTGTGTGCTTATACAAAACGACAAAGTTATTGCGTATTTCTCAAGGAAATTGAAAGACTATGAAAAAGAATACGCGACTCATGATTTGGAGTTGGTTGTGGTTGTATTTGCTCTGAAGATACGAAAACACTAATTCTATAGAGAGAAATGTGAAATATTTATGGACCATAAAAGTCTGAAGTATATTTTCACAAAGAAGGATCTGAATATGCATCAGAGGCGATGGTTAGAATTAATAAAAGATTATGATTACGAAATCTTTTATCATATGGGTAAAGCAAAGTGGTTGTCGATGCCTTGAGTAGGAAGGGTCAAGAGAAGTTGATGTTGTTAACTGCTTAGGAGGAGCTCATTTCAGCAATGACAAAAATAGAATTGGAAGTAAAATATGAATCTGATGAAAGATTGTTCCAGATGGAAGCTAGTGCAACTTTAGTGGACACGGTAAAGAATGCCCAACTTCAAGATGAAGGATGTGAGAAAATCAAACAAAGAGTTTCCGAGGATAGTGAGATGAAGTTCAAGATCGATACCGAAGGATTACGAAGGCTCGACGGAAGGATTTGGGTTCCAGTAGTACCTGAAATTAAAGATGAAATTTTGACTGAAGCTCATAATTCAAGATATTCAATTCACCCGGGGAGTACGAAGATGTATCAAGATTTACGACAACATTTCTAGTTGGCGAATATGAAAAGAGATGTTGCAAAATGTGTCGCAAAATGCTTGACATGTCAAAAAGTCAAGGCCGAGCATCAGAGACCAAGCGGAATACTTCAACTATTGGAAATACCGGAATAGAAGTGGGATCATATCACAATAAATTTTGTGGTAGGTCTTTCGACTACTCAGAAAGGATACGACGCAGTTTGGGTGATAGTGGACAGGCTAACAAAATCAGCGCACTTTTTGCCAATAAAGATTAGATTCAATCTTGATCAGTTGGTAAAGTTGTATGTCAAGGAGATCATTTTGAGATATGGGTTTCCATTGTCAATTGTGTCAGACAGAGATCCACGGTTCACGTCAAACTTCTGGAAGAGACTACAAGAATGCATGGGAACACAGTTGAGAATGAGTACGACATACCATCCTCAAACAGACGGCCAAAGCAAACGAATAATCCAGACGTCGGAAGATATTCTTAGAGGATGCATCATGGATTTCAAAGAAAACTGGGACGATCATTTACCGTTGGTTGAATTCTCCTATAATAACAGTTACCATGCGAGTATTGGCATGCCGCCTTACGAAGCATTATACAGTAGAAAGTGTAGAACTCCACTGTGCTTGGATGAAGTTGGTGAACGTCAACTGTTAGGACCAGAACTGGTACAGCAGACTGTTGAGGTTTTCAAAATCATCAGGACAAGATTGGTAGCTGCTCAAGATAGACAAAAGAAGTATGTTAATCAACACCGACAGAGTCGCGAATTTGACGTAGGAAATTTTATTTTCCTAAAAGTTTCTCCTTGAAAGGGGAAGATTTATTTTGGTAAGAAAGGAAAGCAAAGCCCGAATTTTATTGGACCCTTTGAGGTGCTGCGAAGAGTAGGGGAAGTAACTTACGAGGTAGCTCTACCTCCACAATTGGAACATGTTCACAATATTTTTTATGTTTCGGTGTTACGACCATATAAACCCAATTATAAGCATGTGATCGAGTAAGAACCGTTACAGTTCGATAAAGATTTATCTTATGAGAAAATTCCTATCCAAATAGTTAACAGGAAAGAACAAGTACTCAGGAATAAAGTGATACCTTCTATGAAGGTGATATGGAGGAACTATAATACTGAGGAACTTACATGGGAACTCGAAGAAATGATGATGAAAAGCTATCCTGAGTTATTTGTTTGATTTGTGTCTTCGATTCTGGGGACAAAATCTTTATAAGGAGGGAAGGATGTAACAATCCAGAATTTTTACATGTAATTTCAAATATTTATTGAATTGAATAAATATTTTAGTTAATGAGTATTGTTAAATAAATATTTGTTTAATTTGATTATTTATTAGTTAAATAAATAATCCATGAGTTGTGAGGAATTAACTTGGTTAAGGGTAATATGCTAATTAAGTTAATATTCGGTAATTTTGTATGTTGAAGTTAATTTAATCAAAAGAGTGATGAGTTAGTTATTATGTGGTAATATTCTAATTTCATGTAATGATTAATTAGAGAGTTGATTATAATTAAATAAATTATTAAAGGGTTATTTTAATTTAATTTAGTTAGTAAAAGTGATATATTAATTTATTAAATAAAATTATAATGAAAATTATAATTTTGTGGTAATTTGATAATGTGGTATGTTAATGTAATAAGTTTTTGTTAGTTTTAATTTAATTAAATTTTAATATGGAAATTTAATTAAATAAAGTGTGACAATTAAACAATATAATAAATGAGTTTTTAAAATAAATTAAAAGTGTTTTAATTTAGTTTTTGCCAAACAAGGCTTAAGAATTTTAAGTCTTTAATTTCAAATTGGTTTTGCCAAACAAGCCTTAGTGACTTTTAAATTAAAAAAAACATAACCGATAAGCAATTAGTAGGGTTATTATGGTTATTATTATTGTCAGTTATTTGGCATATACGTCTGTTTTTTTATTTAACATTAATTCTAAGTCTAATACTAAAGAAATAATATATAAGAGAAAAGAAGAAAAACAAAGAAAGAAAAGAGAAAGCTTGAGAGAAAGTGAGAAGTCTGTGAGTTTGAAGGAAGGAGTTTGAGAAATCAAAGAAGCTAGCTAATCATCCTTGTTTGTTAAACAAGCAAATTGAAGGTATAATTTTAATTTGTAAAGTTTAGTTTAGTTTTATTTCAAAAGTTCTCTGTGTTTGAGTTTCATGAACAATAAGTTGAAGTATGAGTTAAATATGTTAATTAATAAATATAAACTATTTTTGTGTGGTTTATATATGATTTAGAGTAGTTTAATCCATGAAAGTATAATATATGTGAAGAAATTATGTTTATAGAAAAATACAAATATGCATATTTGATATGGCTTATTTTAGAGTCAAATTTGATACTCAATTCATAGTATAAAGTGTAAATTGACTATTGATTGTGAAAATACATGAAGAAACAAAAATAAAGTAATTTAAACTAATTGTTTTGGTTGAAAAACGAATTCACAGTGATTAATTTCGCTAAGAATATTAAAAAGTGAAGAAATAATAAAAATAGTGAATTTTAAGGTTGTAATTTTGATGGTTATGTTGTTTATATGGTTAGAAACATGTTAGAAACCTTAAGCTATGTTTCTATAAATTTTATGTATTTTATATATGCTAAATTTGTTGTTAGAAAGGAGTTTTTAGGCCAATTTGACTTTGTTATGTGTTCTTCGCGAACACTGTCTGCGTACAACTGTGTCGTGGCACCGTAGCACCAGTTCTGCAACAAAACTGGGCATTGAAGCACCATTCAATGCATGTTGATGAGTACAGGCGCTGCAGCACCGATTCTGTGAGTAAACAGAAGCGTTGCAGTGCCAGCTAGCGCCGTAGCAGAAGCGCTGCAGCGCCAGACCAGCGCCACAATGCCAGTTCCCAGTGCAAACTGGGGCGTTGCAGCGCCAGTTAGCAATTTGGCCCATAAAATTTATTTAATTATACAATTCTGTAATTGTTGATAAAGTGTAATCATATGACTATTAAAATATGAATTATCATATTATAGTGTTGATATATTACCAAATATGAAAATTATTATTAAGTAATTAGTGAATTATGTGATAACTGAAGAGTTGTGTTATTGTATTAAAAGTGTGGCTTACCCATATGGTTAAACCTAAGACTACTAAGAACATGTAGTAACTAATTATGTCATGATCACATGTGTATAGAATATTGAGAATCAAGTTATACTGTTTAGCTTACACGCAAGGTAAGTTTCCGAACCCTAATCTCTATTTGAGTTTATCCTATCTTACTTACTTTATACAAGTTCTCTAATCCTAATTTTATTTGAGCAAGTTTCTTTATTCTATCTTGATTACAATTATGCAAGTTCATAAACCTTACTTCCTTACATTGAGCAAGTTTCCGAGCTTTACTTTTATATTAAGTATATTCTTGAAATCTGTTGAGCAAAGTTTTTGATCTTGTTTCCATGTTGGAAATCGTAACCTTAGCTTACCCTGTTGTTCAAGCAAGGTTTATTAAGTCTTATTAATGCTTTGAACTTTAACCCTAAAGCATGAACTTGTTGCATTACATTATTCATTTATGGTTCATAACCACTTCGTATTATATTGTTGTTGAACATTTACATTGTTAGTGAACTTTTGATTTAACTAATCCTTAGTTAATGAACATTGAACTCTAAATTACCCTTGAAACTTATCCAAACCAAACGTCCTTTGTGTGACGCCCCCAAAATAGGTCCATACGACCCATTCTGAGTCGCCAGATATCACACTATAGAAATCAAATACAAACTTCATTTATACAACTGTTGAACTAACGTGCAGAATACGACCACAGTTAATCTGTGAGTTTTAATACAAATATATGTAACTCTCATGGCGTGTGAGACCCCAAATTTTATGAATAAAGATTTAAATTTCTTGAAATATTTTTTTAAATATTATGGTGTGGATTTGATATAATGTTATAGTTGTGGGTAATATTTATAAATTTTACAAAATATGCAAGTTGTTATAAAATATTCGTTTGGTCGGGGAATATTCTTTTTATCGGGGAATATCCGTACGACGGCACAATCATTGGTGGACCCCATAACGGAAGTATTGTCATAGTTAGAAAATGACAGAATTATCTTTTATTAAAAATAACGGCGAGTGTTACCGTTAAAACTGTTGAACTACCCGGTAGTAAAAGTACAACAATATGTGTGGTTGCATAGTAGCACACGGTATTGATTATTGATGCTTACGTAAGAAGTCACTAAATTATACTCAATTATTGCTACAGTAATTGCTATATCATATCTCTCATATTATTGATTCAATTATTTCCACAATATCATCTATATAATATGTTATATTATTAAATCAATAATTGAGACGACAAAGTTATTCATATTATTATTTGCACTATTGACAATGTCTAGAAGTTCAGTCAAGGAGTGGTTTGGTCACCTAATTGCGCGCCAATAAGGAAAAATCCTTATCGAAAAGCCCCCTCTTTTCTGGGAACAACCTGGTTGTTAAATATTGTGAGTTATAATATTAAAGGTGAATAAATTCGTATTGGTTAAAGATGAAATTGATTGTTCCATTGTGTTGGGATTATTAGTGTTAGTGAAAATCGATATTTATTTCGATAATAATTGATGTCTGGAGGTTATATTGACCAATCGGGTATTCGGGGCACTTTTCATATCAGAGTACTATTCACGGGTTACTATTCACCCAGTTACTATTCACTATAGTATTGTTTACTCGGGTATTTGGGACACTTTTCGTGTCGAGGTACTATTCACGGGTTACTATTCACCTAGTTACTATTCACTCTAGTATTGTTCACTCGGGTATTTGGGACACTTTTCGTGTCGGGGTACTATTCAAGAGGTACTATTTCTGAAGTACTATTCACAGGGTACTATTCACTTGAGAAATATATTTCTTTTCGGTCCAAATCATTTTTTGGTACAATATTATTCTGTGAGGAGATGTGATAATTTTTCAGATCGTTGATTGAAGTTATAATAGTAAATCAATATCGATAGTTGGTTGAAGATATAATAGTAAATTAATATGGACCGCTGGTGGAAAGTTATAATAGTAATTCAATATGGATCGCCGGTTTAAAGTTTTAATAGTAAATCAATATGGACCGTTGCTTTAAGTTTTAATAGTAAATCAATATGGACCGTCCGTTTAAAAGTAAATCAATCTGGACCGTTCATGAATTAGTTACTATTCAGTCCATTCTCCTATAAATAGAAGCTTATTCTTTCATTATTTCTTATGAATTCACTGAAACTCTAGAGAGAGAAACTATAGAGAGAAAGAAGAAAAGTATTCTACTACTTCACTACTCCATTATTCAGTTTTTCTAAGGTAAGGGATATTATTTATTGTACTCGTAAGGGGTATTATTCTTTCGTATTCATTAAGAGAGCTTCCGTTATTCTATTCTTTATTATTATGTTGGAATAACTTGTCTATGCGAAGTACCACATACATGGTGAAATTCTTTGTTATTCCATTCTTTATTACTATGTTGGAATAACCTGTCTATGCGAAGTACCGCATACCTGGTGAAATTTTTCTGTTATTCCATTCTTTATTATTCTGTTAAAATAACCTGTCTGTGCGGTCTATCGCATGCCTGGTGAATTCTGTTGATATTCATTCTTTATTATTCTGTTAGAATATCCTGTCAGTGCGGATTACGCATGACCTGGTTCCATTCTTTATTATTCTGTTGAAATATCCTGTCAGTGCGGATTGCGCATGACTTGGTTCCATTCTTAATTATTCTGTTGGAATATCCTGTCTGTGCGGATTACGCATGACCTGGTTCCATTCTTTATTATTCTGTTGGAATAACCTGTCTGTGCGGTCTATCGCATGTATGGTGAATTCTTCTGTTATTCCATTCTTTATTTTTTTATTGGAATAACCTGTCTATGTGGATTAGCATATGCATGGTGAATGATCCTTCGTATTCATTCCTTATTAAATTATGGAAATGATCTGTCTACGTGGATTACAGCATGACGGGCAAAAATCTATTTGCAGTTTCATATATTCTATTATACTCAGTTGGTTAAAGTTTTGGCTTCTATAATCCATGAAATTAGTGGAATATCCTTGATATTTGCGCTTCATCTATTATCTTTTCATGGAAATATTCTTTTGAGCATTCTTGAATTTTACTCCACAAAGTAGTATCATGTTGACAATTTGGACGTTATCGAGTTCAGGATAAATTAACTTATAAATCTTTAAAATTTATTCTTGAACTTATTTTTATTGAATTGTCATCATCCTCATGCTTATATTTTGTTGAAAGTCATCTTTGGCTTACGTGCATAGATGGACTTGGTATGATTATGACCAGAAATTATTCGGTATAATCATGACCGTAATGTGACGAATGATATGGTAAAAGTCCTCATTGACCTGTAATTCATTGGTGGACAGTTGTTGGTATGATTATGACCATGGACTATTCGGTATAGTCATGACCATTGATGATTACATGAATATCCTTGGCCGTGGTGCAGGGATGATTCAATTTTATTTATTAAGCTGAGTCTCAGCGATAAAGTTGATGAAAGACTTTTTAAATCATAGAAGATAGTAGATTTTATGCTCTACTTGACTCTTCTAATGGATTGTTTGTTCCGCTGCAGTTAAACTTGTTTTCTATTATATTCTATCAGTTTAACATTGTTGAAGGCTAATTATAATTTATTCTACATTAACTTAGTCATAATATTTCTTACTGGCTAGTTGAGCTCACCCTTTCTTTCACTATTCTCTTCAGGAAATGAGAATATAGCTGGGACTAGTAAGGGAATGGATTGATGGTCCAGATTGTTGCATTAGTAGTCCTCACTATACTGTGAAATAGTGTGATAATAAATTTATTGAGGACTTATTTTGAGTTTGTATACTGTCTAAAAGGCAATATTTATATTAAAACTCACAGCTCATGGTGTATATTTAAGTTTGTATTTGTATTATGTACCATGTATCTGGCGACCCAAGATGAGTGATGTATACCTATTTTGGGGGCGTCATAATTGGTATCAAAGCCATAAAAAGAGCCCCGAGCCTTTATCTGGTGACTTCCAAGTCTTGGGATGCACCGAAGCCAGACTTTCCGTAGGGGACGCCGTGAGTAACGGTGGCAAGTTGATAGGTATCATTGTGAGGTGCTATCCAAGTCCTAGATGCGGGTCACAGTTGGTATCAAAGCTTAGGGATATGATCCCTGGCTGAGATGTGAGACAAGAACTAGGAGGGGAGAGACGGGGAATTCCTTCGCTAGTATGACCTACCTAAGTTTATTTGGTATTTAATTGGTTGGTCAGAGTATAGGGATAATATGTGATATGTTAATTAACCCTTATTTTGTGACAGTGTTTGCGAATGGCATCTGAAAATATTGAGATAAACAATGAAGCACATGAGGCCGTTGAGTCAGCTCAACCAAAAGGTAACGACCAACAACACGATAATAATCATACTGGTGGCAACAGCCATCGGAACAATGATAACCATCGTGGGGGAAATTATCACGCCAAGAATGGTAACCACTTCGGTGGTAATCATGGTTAAGATAATAGGAGTGAAAATTTCAATAAGAGAAGGTTCAACAATGATGGAAAGATAGCAGCACCAACACCCGTTTTCAAGGAAGGAGAGCGACCACCAATTGTATGCTTCAAATGCGGAGGGGAGGGACATATCAGTCCAAACTGCGTGATGCAGTCCAAAGAATGTTACAATTATGGAAGAGAAGGTCACTTAGCCCAATTTTGTCATGCACCAAAGTTAAGTCCAGCTGGGACGGTGGCACCAAAGGAGGATACGGACAAAACAAAGTCGGTGGTTTCAAGAAGAGCATTTTTCGTGACTTCTCAAAAAGCGAGTGACCCGAACGAAGTTAGCATGGGTTAGTTAATTATAAATTCTTGCAAAGTCTATACCTTGTTAGATACCATTTCTACCCATTCTTTTATCTCTCTTGCTTGCGCTCAACGTTTAAATTTTACTCCGGAGAAACTAGACTTTGACTTATCGGTTGAAACTCCGTTTGGAGAAACCTTCATTACATGTGCTATCCAAGTCTTGGATGAGAGTCACAGTTTTGAATGATATTTCTATTGTTAATAAATTTCCTAACGTATTCTTGAAGACTTCTTAGCCTACCCATAGAGCGTGAAATCGAATTTTATATTGACCCCAGTACAAAACCCATTTCTAAAACCCTCAAATATTTTCTTCACCTAAAACGAAAGTAACATGTGCCAAAGACATTGGCTTGAGTTGTTGAAGAATACGATCGTTCCATTCAATATCATCGTGGAAGAGCGAACGTGGTAGATGACGCGTTGAGTAGAAGATCGTATGCATTTACGACTGCGATGTTGTTAACACAAAGACCCATTTTGTATAACTTACAAATGATGAAGATAGAGTTAAAGACTCTAGGGACCCACGTAAAGATAACGAATATACGATTACAATCGACTTTAATCGATAAAGTTAAAGCTGCTCAAGCTACATACCTGGAACTGATGAATGTAAAGAAGAAGGTTCAAGAAGGCGTTATCTTAACCCTCGATTTAATTGGCCCATTTTAAATCCTTGACAGAGTAGGAACTGTGGCCTATAGACTCGTTTCACCGCCAAGTATGTCACGGGTTCATAACGTTTTTCACGTATCGATATTACATAAATATGTGGACGACCCGAACCACATTATTGAATTAAAACTAGACGAGATAGTAGAAGATTTAACGTATGAAGAGATAAGTGTTAAAATCTTGGATAAGAAGGATCGTATTCAACACTCAAAGGTTATACCTCAAGAGTTAGAATCTAAAATGAAGTCAAGGTATCCTCATCTCTTCGGCATACCAGGTACGTAAGTAAATTTCGAGGGCAAAATTTTATAAGGAAGGGAGATTGTGAGACCCCAAATTTTATGAATAAAGATTTAAATTTCACGAAATATTTTTTTAAATATTATGGTGTGGATTTGATATAATATTATAGTTGTGAGTAATATTTATAAATTTTGAAAATATGCAAGTTGTTATAAAATATTCGTTTGGTCGGGAAATATTCTTTTTATCGGGAAATATCCATACGATGACACAATCATTGGTGGACCCCACAACAAAAGTATTGTCGTAGTTAGAAAACGATAGAATTATCTTTTATTAAAAATAACGGCGAGTGTTACCGTTAAAACTGTTGAACTACCCGGTAGTAAAAGCATAGTAATACGCGTGGTTACATAGTAGCACACGGTATAGATTATTGATGCTTACGTAAAAAGTCACTCAGTTATACTCAATTATTGATACAGTAATTGCTGCATCATATCTCTCATATTATTGATTCAATTATTGTCACAGTATCATCTGTATAATATGTTATATTATTAAATCAATATTTGAGACGACAAAGTTATTCATATTATTATTTGTAATATTGACAATGTCTAGAAGTTCTGTCAAAGAGAGGTTTGGTCACCTAATTACGCACCAATAAGGAAAAATCCTTATCGAAAAGCCCCCTCTTTCCTGGGAACGACCTGATTGTTAAATATTGTGAGTTATAATATTAATGATGAATAAGTTCGTGTTGATTAAAGATAAAATTGATTGTTCAATTGTGTTGGGATTATTAGTGTTAGTGCAAATCGATATTTATTTCAATAATAATTGATGTCTGGAGGTTATATTGACCAATCAGGTATTTGGGGCACTTTTCGTGTCAGAGTACTATTCATAGGTTACTATTCATGGTTTACTATTCACCCGATTACTATTTACTTTAGTATTGTTCACTGGGGTATTTGGGATACTTTTCGTGTCGGAGTACTATTCACGGGTTACTATTCACCCGGTTACTATTCACTCTAGTATTGTTCACTCAGGTATTTGGGACACTTTTCGTGTTGGAGTACTATTCACGGGGTACTATTTTTGAAGTACTATTCACGGGGTACTATTCACCCGAAAAATATATTTCTTTTCGGTCCAAATCATTTTTGGGTTCAATAATATTTCATGAGGAGATGTGATAATTTTTTAGACCGTTGGTTGAATTTAAAATAGTAAATCAATATGGATCGTTGGTTGAAGATATAATACTAAATGAATATGGACCGCTGGTGGAAAGTTATAATAGTAAATCAATATGGATCACTAGTTTAAAGTTTTAATAGTAAATCAGTATGGACCGTTGCTTTAAGTTTTAATAGTAAATCAATATGGACCGTCTGTTTAAAATTAAATTAATCTGGACCGTTCATGAATTAATTACTATTCAATCCATTCTCCTATAAATAGAAGTTCATTCCTTCATTATTTCTTACGAATTCAATGAAACTCTAGAGAGAAAAACTATAGAGAGAAAGAAGAAAAGTATTCTGCTACTTCACTACTCCAGTATTCTATTTTTCTAAGGTAAGGGATATTATTTGTTGTACTCGTAAGGGGTATTATTCTTTCGTATTCATGAAGAGAGCTTCTGTTATTCCATTCTTTATTATTATGTTGGAATAACCCGTCTATGCAAAGTACCGCATACATGGTGAAAGTTTTCTGTTATTCCATTCTTTATTATTATGTTGGAATAACCTGTCTATGCGAAGTACCGCATACCTGGTGAAACTTTTCTGTTATTCCATTCTTTATTATTCTGTTGGAATAACCTATCTGTGCGGTGTATCGCCTGCCTGGTGAATTCTGTTGATATTCCATTCTTTATTATTCTATTGGAATGTCCTGTCAGTGTGGATTACGCATGATCTGGTTCCATTCTTTATTATTCTGTTGGAATATCCTGTCAGTGCGGATTACGCATGACCTGGTTCCATTCTTAATTATTCTGTTGGAATATCCTGTCTATGCGGATTACGCATGACCTGGTTCCATTCTTTATTATTCTGTTGGAATAACCTATCTGTGTGGTCTATCGCATGCATGGTGAATTCTTCTGTTATTTCATTCTTTATTATTATGTTGGAATAACCTGTCTATCTGGATTAGCACATGCATGACGAATAATCCTTCGTATTCATTCCTTATTAAATTGTGGAAATGATCTGTCTACGTGGATTACCGCATGGCGGGCAAAAATTCATTTGCAGTTTCATATATTCTATTATACTCAGTTGGTTAAAATTTTGGCTTCTATACTCCATGAAATTAGTGGAATATCCTTGATATTTACGCTTCATCCAGTATCTTTCATGGAAATATTCTTCTAAGCATTCTTGAATTTTACTCCACAAAGTAGTATCATGTTGACAATTTGGACGTTATCGAGTTCAGGATAAATTAACTTATAAATCTTTAAAATTTATTCTTGAACTTGTTTTATTGAGTTGTCATCATCTTCATGCTTATATTATGTTGAAAGTCATCTTTGGCTTACGTGCATAGATGGACTTGGTATGATTATGACCAGGGATTATTTGGTATAATCATGACCGTAATGTGACGAATGATGTGGTAAAAGTCCTCATTGACCTGTTATTCATTGGTGGACAGTTGTTGGTATGATTATGACTAGGGATTATTCGGTATAGTCATGACCATTGATGATTACATGAATATCCTTGGCCGTGGTGCAGTGATGATTCGATTTTATTTATTAAGCTGAGTCTCAGTAATAAAGTTGATGAAAGACTTTTTAAATCATAAAAGATAGTAGATTTTATGGTCTACTTGACTCTTCTAATGGATTGCTTGTTCCGCTGCAGTTAAACTTGTTGTCTATTATATTCTATCAGTTTAACATTGTTGAAGGCTAATAATAATTTATTCTGCCTTATCTTAGTCATAATATTTCTTACTGGGCTAGTTGAGCTCACCCTTTCTTTCACTGTTCTCTTCAGAAAATGAGAATATAGCTGGGACTAGTCAGGGAATGGATTGACGGTCCAGATGGTTGCATTAGTAGTCCTCACTATTCAGTGAAATAGTGTGATAATAAATTTATTGAGGACTTATTTTGAGTTTGTAAACTGTCTAGAAGACAATATTTGTATTAAAACTCACAACTCATGTTGTATATTTAAGTTTGTATTTATATTCTGTACCATGTATCTGACGACCCAAGATGGGTGATGTATACCTGTTTTGGGGGCGTCACATGGTGCCTCGACCACAACACCTTACAATGGTACTTGACATAAAAGTAAAGTCAATAATTGTTTTAGAAATTAAAATCTTTGGAAAATGCTCAAGGAAACCATCGTATATGGGAGACTATACGTCTAAGTTATAATAGATATCATATGTCCACAGAATTATCCTTGGTTGACCCAATAGTCCTAAAAAAACAAGAAGATTTCTATCATGTTCTTTCAAATGGTGAGTCTTTTCTTGACATATAATTATCCCCATTGTCTCCAATTGAGAATTATACTTCAACCAAACTCTAAGATTATATAGGTAGTGCTCGTAGATATACTCAACTAGTGGATGTGTATAACCATGTCTTATGATAACACGAATTCGTATGTCATTAGACATCTCGTATGATAGTGGCAAAACACCCCTCCAAAGTTGGGTTCGCCTCACCCTATTTGGTTCACCAAATATAACTATTAAATGTCGTATAAAAATACAACATACTTATCTAAAGTTATCAATAAAATTATTTCCATACTATTTAGGGAGAACCTCAACAGCTATAGACCAACGTTCTAATCCCTTGTTACCTTCGCTCGACCCAGTTACACTCTTATTACCTGAAAGGAATTGTGAAGCAAAAGGGTGAGCACAACTAGCCCAATAAAGAATATCATGACTAAAGATAATTAAATTATCAATAGCCTTCGTCAGTAATAAATCAGAGATTTAGAACATATGGTAGATGATAAAACTTTTCAACCATAGTTGTAGCGGAATGAGCAATCCGTTAGAAGAGTCAAATAAACCGTAAAGTCTATTTATCTTCTCCATGTTAAAAGTCCACCAATAATATTTTATCCCTGTAACATCAATCAACAATTCTTGTCCACAATTATGTGAATAACTCATAATCATAATTGTGGTTCTAAATTCCTCTTCGCACCCAGGACGAAGATAATTTTCATCACTTGTCTTTACCTGAAACATCAAAGATCATGATTATACCAAATCACAATTCCTGTTCATAATCATACTAATAAATTCATCTTTGCACTACGGGCCAAAGATATTCATTAACAGTTCATCTTTGCACTACAGGCCAAAGACATGCAACTGTATTTTAGAAGAGTCAAGTAGAGCATGATATCTGCTATCTTCTACGAATTAAAAGTTTATTATCATATTTTATCGCTGAGACTCAGCTTAATAAATAATCCACATCATCGAATCATCATTGCACTACGGCTAAAGATATTCATTAGTATCACGACCACAAATTATCTATGCACTACGTGCCAAGGATATTCTTGTTTTTACTAATGGTCATGATTATACCGAAAAATCCCTGGTCATAATCATACCAACAACTGTCCATCAATGCACTACGGGCCAATGAGGATTTTTACCACATCATTTGTAACATTACGGTCATGATTATACCGAATAATTCCTGATCATAATCATACCAATCAATAGTACATCTATGCACGTAAGCCACCGATGACCTTTATCACAATATAAGCATGAGGATGATGATAATGATATAAGAATTCAATCAAACGAGATCAATGATAAATATTAAAGACTTTAAATTTATTCAGAGTTTAAAAATTATCCAAATTGTCAACATGATACTGCTTTGTGGAGTAAAATTCAAGAATAATATTCATATATCAAAAATAATTTGGACAGAAAAGAAATATATTTTTCGGGTGAATAGTACCCCGTGAATAGTATCCTATGAATAGTACATCGGGAATAGTACCTCGTGAATAGTACCCCAACATGAAAAGTGCCCCAAATACCCGGGTGAATAATATTTGAGTGAATAGTAACAGGGTGAATAGTAACTTATGAGTAGTACTCCGACATAAAAAATGTCCCGAATACCCGAGTAAATAATATTCGAGTGAATAGTAACATGTAAATAGTACTCTGTGAATAGTACTAATAAAAGGAAAATACAAAAGAAAATGATATTTCATGACGAGAACAAAAGAAATGTTATCTTATACGAGTATAAAAGAATATGCGAACTGCACATGGATTTTTCACCTGTCATGCGGTAATCCACGTAGACAAATCATTTACAAAATTTACTAAAAAAATTAATACGAAGGGTCATTTACCATGCATGCGGTAATCCGCGTAGACAGGTTACTCTCGCAGATTAATAAAAATGAATACGAAGGGTCATTCACCATGCAAGCGGTAATCCGCGTAGACAGGTTATTTCCACAGATTAATAAAAATAAATACAAAGGGTCATTCACCATGCATGCGGTAGTCCGTGTAGACAGGTTATTTCAACAGAATAATAAAGAATGGAATAACAAAAGAATTTCACCATGAATGCGGTAGTCCGCGTAGACAGGTTAGTCGAACAGAATAATAAAGAATGAATGATAACTCTTATTAGTATAGAAAGAAAATAACTCTCTTCATGAATATGAAAAAATAATACCCCTTACAAATACAACAAATAATATCCCTTACCTTAACAGAAGAGTGAATACTGAAGTAGGGTAGTAGCAGAATACTCTTCTTCTTGCTCTCTATAGTATCTCTCTCTAGAGTTTCAGTGAATTCGTAAGAAATAATGAAGGAATGAGCTTCTATTTATAGGAAAAAGGACTGAATAATAACTAATTCATGAACATCCCAGATTAATTCACTTTTAAACAAACGGTCCATATTGATTTACTATTAAAACTTAAAGCAACGGTCCATACTGATTTACTATTAAAACTTTAAACCAACGATCCAAATTGATTTACTATTATAACTTTCCACCAGCGGTCCATATTGATTTACTATTATAACTTCAACCAATGGTCTAAAAAATTAGCACATCTCCTCATGGAATAATAAGTCAAACTTATAACAAACACCTCATAACAAACCCCTCTATTTATATCAAAAATTAAATAAATAATTACCAAAAATCATTTATCTTTAATCAACACATTTTTAATCTATTAACAATTATTCATCATTAATCTTATAACTCACAATATTTGACAACCAGATCATTCACAGGAAAGAGGGGGCTTTCCGATAAGAATTTTTCCCTATTGGCGCATAATTAGGTGACTAAACCTCTCCTCGACAGAACTTTCTAGACATCGTAAATATTGTAAATAATAATATGAATAACTTTGTCGTCTCAATTATTGATTTAGTAATATAAAATATTATGCAGATGATACTGTGACAATAATTGAATCAAATAACATGAGATACTATGTAGCAATTACTGTAGCAATAATTGACTATAACTGAGTGACTTCTTACGTAAGCATCAATAATCAATACCGTGTGCCACTATGCAACCATGCGTATTACTGTTCTTTTACCACCAGGTATTTCAACAGTTTAACAGTAAAACTTTCGTTGTTATTTTTATAAAAAAATAATTCTGTCGTTTTCTAACTACGACAATACTTCCATTGCGGGTCCACCAATGATGGTGTCATCGTATAAATATTCTCCGACAAAAAGAATATTCCTCAACCAAACGAATATTTCCCGACACAACGAATATTTTATAACAACTTACTTACTTTGCAAAATTTTCAAATAGCATCCTTAACTTTAAACTTTTATCAATTTAACTATTTACCGAAATAGAAATATTGAATACTTTTATTTTATAAAATTCGGGGTCTTACACTTTGGTGCGGACTCGTATGTTAAACTGAGATGAACAACCCTATTATAAGGGATTTATTACGCAAAATCGTTTAGATGTTTGTGCACAATACATGGTACGAAGGGCTGATTCCCCTAAGTACGAGAAGAAGGTCCATATAGTCTAACAACTGTTAAAGATTATAAGTAGATATACTTATAATCTAGGACATAGTTCATGGTCTTGTGACCCTTAGATGATTTTCAATGTCAGTTCTTAATTATCGATATTATAAATTGCTGTCCAATTCAATTGCGTTTATTCATTGTCAGTTATTATATCCTTTCAAGTGAGCATTTATTTTGCTCAATCTTGCATATATATAACCATTGCAGCTAAAATTGAGAGGGTTGATGAGCTAACCACTAGCAAAGGAAAAGGAAAGATAAACATGTTTTGAAGACTTGTTGTTTATTCCAGATTATATATTCAGACCTAATTTTAATTATGTGAAGTAATTAATATTTTTCATATTTTGAAGATTATGTTTAAGGTTAGTTGACTTGGAATTTATCGGATTTAATTATGTAACCCTTTAATGGGAAGTTTTATTACTTAATTTTTATTAAATTTGGGTAGTTAGAAATGTATTTTTGGACAATGAACACCAAATCATGTGGGAATGAAGTACCCAGATTTTGGGTGTCATAAATATTAACCTTTATCTGCAAAATTATTTGCAAGATTGAGCACGACAGCCCAACAAGTCCAACAGTCTATGCCTTTCGTGCTTCACATAACATACATATTACATCTATTGATACATCATAAGTTTTAGCCAATGCATCTACATATGTTTTATACATCTCATGATATGCATCTATATATGCATCATAGTTGTCATACAACACATTATAAACTTCATGTTGTATAGCTAACACCTATTTCACAATTTTCATTCTTTGCATTTAGTCACATAACATTCATATACCCAACGAGTTTACATAAAGCAACATATTTTATTAACTACCATAAATGTTAGGTTTGTATATAGTGTAGCGTCCCCAAATCCGGGTCCTAAATCACCACGAATCTAGTACACTAGTTCTAACTATTATAGAAGATATAAACACAAATTATTTATACATTAAACATTACACACTATCCCCAAGGTCGAGAACCTTCACTTAAAACCTGAATCAATATCCTATCTAACGTACAATATTGTTATTATTATACAATATTGTTACAAATCTAGCTGCACACATAGTCCCAAGCTGAACCTGGCTTTGACTTTTCGTTGTATTCGCTGTATTTGCCTTAATCTGCAATGTTTATCATGATATAACAAGGGTGAGCAACAAGTTTGCCCATCAAGTTTAAGTTCAATAAATTATGGATATATCATGATGGAAAGATTTTGAATAACAGCTGGCTAACATTCAACAATATAATTATGAACTAGCATGGATAAATTTTCATAGTTGAACGAACATTGAACATGAACATGTTAATTATATTTGGACCGAATGGTAATGGAGGTGATTAGCCTTTCATACCTGATGAACACATGTAATATGCACAAAGTGCGATTCAACAATTCCTAGATGTGATAATCAGTAATGATTAATCACCAGCATATATGAAATTTATAACTTAGGGCTGAGTTAAAGAGAACTTGCCTATACCATTGATTACCGTTACGAAACATAACTTAGCTTTATCTGAAGACCTAATATTAATAATATCGATTTCCCAAGTTAGAATAATATCATCACAATATAGAATAACTTAAACACATTACCACATAATTCTATCTGTCTATACATCACATAAGACCTAATATCAAGTCAAATTATTACAGCCTGAGTTTAATCCGGCACAATTCTGATATCCCGACGGCTCAGTCAGATAACTATCGAGCCTAATATGCATAAGACTCTGTCTAAACGCAACACAATTAACTTAGACAATTAATTATTCAGTCAAAATAATTTTCAAATAATTATTATCATTTATTATGAATTTTTAATCATTAATATCATATTTATTTGATTTAAATACCACTTAATTCTATTATCATTAATATTTATTTAATATTAAATATTAATGAAATTCTTAACATAATATTATAATATATTTATAATATCTCAAAGTATTTTTAATACTTTATTATCACCTTTAAATGATTTTAAATTAATTAAAACCATATTTAATTAACTGCCGCTAATATTAAATATTAATGTTTTTCATGACCAAATATCAAAATTTATATTTTATAACTTCAAATATTTTTCTAACACTTAAATCATTTTTATATGATTTTTAAATCATAAATTCTATTTTTCCACAATTTATTTAATACATTTATTAAATAAATTAATTACTATTAATATTAATTTATTAATGAAATTCATCACAAAATATTAAAAGTCATTAAAAATAACTTAAAATATTTTCTTATACCATAATATAATTTTAAATGATTTTTAATTATTAAAATCATTTTTAAATAATTTATTTAATATTATAATTAAATAAATTAAATACCATTAATATTCAAAAAAATATTAAATATTAATAAAATATATTCTAAATTATTAAAAACTATTTAATACTAATTATTTAATATAAATATTAATTTTTAGAAATAAAGAGTCGCTAAAGGGCCCTATAGCGATAGTACCGTCGCTATAGGTGTTCTTGAGTGTTTTTCATCAAACCCAAAAATTCATAGACATTTTTCAAGTTAGCTAGTTTGACTAATCATAGATCTTAGATCATAAGGATTCTGGGCTTGTAATTGAGTTTATGTTGTAGTATACATGTAATACTACAACTACTAATCGATTTCATGACCAAACTATATCAAAACTGTCAGATCTAAGCTATAGAAATTGTTGTCAGACGTGTTCTTGAGTTTCTGGGTTGCCTAGAAACTCAAGTAGTTTCAAGGGTCGCTTTTTGAACCCTGATTAATCCGGTCTCTGGTCATGTTCTTAATGGTTTTATGATACCAAATAGTAGTACTTATGTCATAGAACAACATTATAACACTAGTTCAGTCAAATAACAATACCAACTCATGATTTGAGCCAGTCAAAGTACTGGTCAGAAGCTGTTCTTGAGCAAATTCTGGGTTTTCCAGAAATTCATAAGGAAGTCGGTCAACTCAAGTTTGACCTTGGTTATCTTGGATCCTGTACATGATCTGGGTATTCAAATGATTTTTATATGAAGTCTACATGACATGCTACAAAGATCAAACAACAAAATGGCCTAACTACTAACACACAAAAAGGTCTAGAGCTTCAAAAGTGGTTGTCGGAAATTCTGGGTTTCTGGGTTGCCTAGAAACTTAGTTTTCCTGATCGGTCAACCCAATTTGACCACTCATATCTTGAGTTCTAGACATGATCTAACCTTGATTCAAGTTCCAGATCAAAGCCCTTACAACATACTACAAGTCTATAACTTAAAACACAACAAACAACTAACACACACAGATATGGGAGCCTTGACATTTGCTTGTCAGACAACTTTTTAGGGTTCATGATCAGTTTCTAAAAATTCTATTTTCGTGCATCTAGATGTTATGGATCTATGTTATAGCAACCCAGATCACTAAATAACATTCCTAAACACAACTTAAAACAACAAATCATAACATTAACATAAATCTATAATGATTTTGAAATGTAGGGTTTAAACCTTATGAATGCCCAATCTTTGAATCTGATCCTTGATGTTTAATATTGGAAAGCTAACACATGGTCTTACCTTAACTTATCACTCAATCTCACTCTAAAATTTCTAATGGGAGAGAGAGAGAGAAGACTTGGCTAGGTTGAAAAGTAAAGTGTGTAACTTTTCTAGACTTGTATGCCTTTAATCCATGATGCAATGTATATAGCTGATCTAGATGGCTGATATTTTAGATATAGGGCACATGGCTAGCTAGAGTTGGTTACCAACCACAAGTAGGGCTAGATCTACACTCCATCTCATTAAAATATTCAAAAAGGGTAGTTTGGACATTTGACTTGTAAAGTTAATGGCATAAATGTAACTTGTCCAACCCTTAGAGAGTTTAACCCTAAGGTTTTACAAATTTATTTTCTAGGCTTTTCTAATTAGGTTTTTAAAAATAAAAAATTAAGATTATAATTAGGGTTTATTAATTATATTAAAGTTTACTAATCACATTCAAGCCTGCTAATTATGGTTAAGGTTTCCTAATTACCATTAAAATTTATAAATTAATAATTAGGTTTTCTCTAATTGTACATTAGAGTTTCTAATTTAGCAATTAGAGTTTCCTAACTAGTTTGTTAGGTTTTCCCCTAATTAAATTGTAATTAAAAACACCTAAGCCTTTAAGCTCCCAAATTAGGGTTTTAATATTCCGAATTAGGGTTTCAGATTCCCGATTCTGAAATTAGGATTTCCGGAGCCGGTATTAGGGTTTCTTATCCATCGTTAGGGTTTTCTAACTGAACGTCGAGGTTCTTAATATATTATTAGGGTTTATGGCTGATATAATTTATCTGGTCAACCCTTGACCCTTAACCACATACTGTACACATATATGATCATATACACAGAACATATACACTTATACCCTTAACACTGTAAACCTTCACCAAAAGTTTTTAAATTCATAAAATTCCTTCTCAAAAATGTCAAATCAATGCACTTAGTTTCTGTCTAGGTCTATTATTTAACCTCTATTCAATCTTTTAAGATTTTATTAAATTGTCTAAATTCTCGGGTTGTCACATTCACCCCTTCTTCTAAGAATTTCATCCCAGAAATTCAACTTACACCTCATACCTTGCATACCTATACCATTCATACACAACATCTTATACTGCCCAATACATCACTCACAAGAGTTAAAATTTTATAATCGTGCTGAGAAGTCGTATAGACCATAAGCTTTTCATTTTCGAAAAGGTTTATACAAAAATTCATCCGCAAACCGTCATAACTTACGGACACAAAGGGTGATTAGCCCGATATGCCCTGTACTGATCAAGTACTGCTAGTAGGAACAATTTTTCCTCGTTCCTCTTATCCGCCTTGGGCGCACAAAAATTTTCTTACCTTATGCTTTATCGGAATCCGTACCAAAATAATTTGGCTCGGGAAAATTTTCAAAGAACGCTTAGAGTTTTATAAACGTTGCTCTAGCTGAATCAAATAACATAGACTCATATCAATAATCTATTTCAAACAAAATATTTATATATAGCCAAACCCCGTTGGCAAATTAAAACTTTAAAAGAAATAGTTTAAAAAATGACGTTATGATACCGTACTGTATTAACAGCACGTTTGACGATGTCGTCATTGTGTGACTTTATCATAACACATCGTACAATAGTGGAACAACAATTTTTAGATCGAATTCAACATTAAGTATTCCTGTATTTACAACTCCATCAATTTTTATCATCTTTGCACCAGGTTACATGATACATAAATGATAAATAAATCACATTTTGATGTTTCAAATCATTTTCGTTTAGCCGAAACAAGTAGCATAGACTATACTTTAAACCGTTTCAAAAATCTTTGCAAATTAGTTTAATAATCTTAACATGTAACGATGTATCGGTGTCCCGAAGTCCACACATACACAAGAGTCACCAGAAGTTGAGAATAAAATACATTTTCAAAAGCACATAGTGCGTATTTAGCTTGATGTCAAAATTTTGAAGTCCATCATAGCTAGGAGTTTTGGAAAAACCTATGTCTCCACTAATAATTAATTACTTAAACAATCTATCTATCCCTATAATCCTTAATACTCCATTCACATAAAACTATACCTAGTTCATCAAACTTACCACACTTATAAGTTCAAGAACTTACCACAATTATATGAGTTTAAAAACTTGTCCTAGTCAGACCTTTGGCGTCTATTCACTGAGGGGTTCATAAACATTTCATATAATCATGAGTCACGAACTTACCATAAGTATGAGTTTTAAGAACTCATACTTAATCTTATATTCTCTACCTATATCCTACCTATCTGTTATACAGCTGAAAAATGAATCACCTTCTCAATAGGTATATAGCAAATAGCGCGCGCGACACATACATTTCAATGATTATCAGTTCCAGAAACCAAGTGGTTTTTACACCAAGTACAATTCTCCGCCTATAACAAGGAATCATACAACTCAGTTGCTGACATGAGTCCTCAATTAAAATCCACACCTAATCATAGCTCCCTTCTCAATACGAATTTTATTTAACTCGTATTTATAGTCCTTTCCTGAATCTGTACCAATTTATAGTACAACTGGCACACAACATTCTTACCGTAACTTTTCAATCATTTACTTGATCCTTCTCACTACTATAATCTTATCCAATCACGGAGTGATCTTATCATCTATATTACGATATATTTCTATGCTATGATCGTTTTGTTTTAAGATCTCCTATCCTAGTACCTTTAATCTTTTAGGCTCTATCTATTCACCACTACTGTTCACCTTTATTATTAGAGTTAGGGAACTTCGTATCTTTACAACTTAACGAGATTCGTCTTTGAATCTTACCGACACACTAACTCTATGTGAGTTAGATCTTATCCTAATCACTACGATTATTAGTCTAAGGTAACTATACCCTAGATTTATAACCAACAACTTTGATACCAAATGTAGCATCCCCAAATTCGGGTCCTAAATCACCAGGAATCTCGTACACTAGTTCTAACTATTGTAGAAGATATAAACATAAATTATTTATACATTAAACATTACACACTATCCCCAAGGTCGAGAACCTTCACACCTGAATCAATATCCTATCTAACATACAATGCTATTATTATACAATACTATTATAAATCTAGCTGCACACATAGTCCCAAGTTGAACTTAGCTTTGGCTTTTCCTTGTATCTGACGTATTCGCCATAATCTGCAATGTTTATCATGATATAGCAAGGGTGAGCAAAAAGTTTGCCCAGCAAGTTTAAGTTTAATAAATTATGGATATGTCATGATGGAAAGATTTTGAATAATAGTTGACTAACATTCAACAATATAATTGTGAACTAGCATGGACAATTTTTCATAGCTGAACGAACATTAAACATAAACATATCAATTATATCTGGACCGAATGGTAATGGAGGTGATCAGCCTTTCATACCTGATGAACACATGTAATATGCACAAAGTGCGATTTAACAATTCATAGATGTGATAATCAATAATGATTAATCACCAGCATATATGAAATTAATAACTTAGGGCTGAGTTAAAGAGAACCTGTCTGTACCATTGATTACCGTTACGAAACATAACTTAGCTTTATCTGAAGACCTAATATTAATAATATCGATTTCCCAAATTAGAATAATATCATCACAGTATAAAATAACCTAAACACATTATCACATAATCCTATCCGTCTATACATCACATAAGACCTAGTATCAAGTCAAACTATTACAGTATGAGTTGAATCCGGCACAATTCTAACATCCCGACGGCCCAATCGGATAACTATCGAGCCTAATATCCATAAGACTCTTTCTAAACGCAACATAATTAACTTAGACAATTAATTATTCAGTCAAAATAATTTTCATAGGCTCATAATAATGTTCAAGTAATTATTATCATTTATTATGATTTTTCAATCATTAATATCATATTTATATGATTTAAATACCATTTAATTCTATTATCATTAATATTTATTTAATATTAAATATTAATAAAATTCTTAACATAATATTATAATATATTAATAATATCTCAAAGTATTTTTAATACTTTATTATTACCTTTAAATGATTTTAAATTAATTAAAACTATATTTAATTAACTACCACTAACATTAAATATTAATATTTTTCATGACCAAATATCAAAAGTTAAACTTTATAACTTCAAATATTTTTCTAACACTTAAATCATTTTTATATGATTTTTAAATCATAAATTCTATTTTTTTCACAATTTATTTAATATATTTATTAAACAAATTAATTACCATTAATATTAATTTATTAATAAAATTCATCACAAAATATTAAAAGTCATTAAAAATAACTTCAAATATTTTCTTATACCATAATATAATTTTAAATAATTTTCAAGTATTAAAATCATTTTCAAGTAATTTATTTAATATTATAATTAAATACCATTTGTCGACGTCAGGATTGTTTAATTATCCCTTTCCGTTACTTGTTCTTTGGTATTCTCATTTTAGGTGAGATTTGTTTGAAAAAACAAGTGAAAAAGGTCCGACATATATAATGTTGACGATGGACTGTTAAGAGTCGCCAGTTGATTTTTTAAATGGTTGTACCAACACAACTGAGAAAAGGTTTGCACATTAACCTAGTGATGTGACACTGCTAAACGGGTCGGTGAAACCGGGATTCATTAGGGTCCAGGGACTTGGTTATGCAGAGGAAAGGTGTTAGGCACCCCCCGACATCCGTGTTACCACGGTGACCGCCTTTTTTTAAGAAACTGTTATCTGAATGTGTGTGTGTGTGTGGGTCAATGTGCTGTTATTTGGAAGTAGTGTGAGGCCTCGTTCGCACCTATATACACAGGGTTTGAATTTTATGTAAAAATATAATTTTAAGCAAGATATGGTAGTGATATTTTATAAAAGAGGTTTTTCAAACCCTGATGCTCAATAGTAATTGAGACCTTTTACACTCTATTTTATTCCGTATTCAGCTGGATTGATTTTATTTGACAGATGCGAGGCATCTGTACGAAAATAATGTACAAAAAGGTGCTGAATTCCTCGTGGGTATGTAAACCATCTGAGGAAATTCAGACACCGCAGAATAATTTACAAGCTGCTCACATCTGAAAATATCCATCACGGGAACCGAATCTAGATCCAATGGGATGAGTCTGTGATCACATGATTCCTAGGTGCACAGAATATTGCAATTTATGTGAAAGCATTAAGCAGGTATATAAATAAAGGCTGTAAGTATATATATACAGACATGATCACCAACCACGAAGCACCTCCATGGGGGATCAGAAATGTAAATAAAGCTGTAAAACCTATCAACCGCCACGGAGGAAACTCCAGGCGGGACGAAATGTACAGAAAGCTATAAGAACGGTCAACCACCACGAAGTAAACTCCAGGTGGGACGAAATGTATATATATATATATATATATATATATATATATATATATATATATATATATATATATATATATATACAAGCATGTAAACACACCAGATATAAAATCCAGGCTCATCGGACAAAGTCCAACAACAGTTAATATATATAAGTGTATATATATTAAAGCAGTAAACGCACCGGATGTGAAACCCAGGCTCACCGAACAAAGTTCGATAGCAGTTCATATATATAATTATATATATAAGAAAGCCATTAAACGCACCAGACATAAGTCTAGGCTCATCGAACAGAGTTCGACACGCAGTTCATGTATATAAATGTATATATATACAAAAGTAATTAAACGCTGCAGACCGAAGTCTAGGCTCAATCGAGGCATAACTTTATAATGTTAGTCCATATATATATATATATATATATATATATATATATATATATATATATATATATACAAACTAAAAATAAACTACGGACCGAAGTTCGGGCAAAATGTGCAACACGACTCTCAACGTGTAGAAGGGTGTGTGCAAAGATGAAGAGAAAAACTTTAAAGTGCGAAAAAACGCTTACAGTGGGCTGCCAAAGAAGATTTCAATATCTTTAAAGTGGGTAAACACTGGTTTTTGTAGGTACAAAATAAGCTATATATGAGCTCACAAGTGTTTAAAATGAGAAAGCACTCAGTCTGGGGTGAGTACAGAGCAAATTGGGCAGGGCTTCCTCGCCGTTTTCTCTTACAAAATGGCCACCCCAAGCCCTCTATTTATAGATGGTGGAGCCGCAGGTGTACATACGGCTGAGCCGCAGGTGTACCAGAGGCAACCTGGGTGGGCCTGGGTTTTTTGGCTCTGGTCGTCTCAAAGTACGTGCACTCAGGCACTGTAATGTCCACTCGAACTTTCAGAAGTACAATTCGGGCATCCGTTTGAGGTATACATGACCTATTTTGGACCGCCGTTGTCGAGAGTTGTATGATGGCATGGGATTAGAGTTTGTGCGAAGTCATTGAAGATGGGACGGTGCCCTCTGGCCTCCAAGCTTCAAATTTCATCCGTTACCCCGCACAATAGTCACTCGAGATTGATTAGTCTTGTGGGACATTGTTGCATAGATATGTTGAGGCGACGTGGCGTGACATCGTGTTGGTCAGATGACGATGTTTCCCCTCACTGGTGTTATCGCCGGATTGGGCTGATAAAGCAGACGTTGCTCAGCTTCGTTGAGATTGGACTGCTGCAATTTGTTGAAGGTCCTCATTGTCATCCTTGAGGTGTGTCTGTCTTCCCGATGTTATTGCCGGGCTGGTATAGTGAATCTCATTGTGAGCGTCGAGATTGAAGCTGGTCGCACTTGTATCAAGCATTTTCGGGGTTATTGTCGAAATTACATTCCTTGGGGTTATCACCAAGGTTGGTGGCTATTCCCAAGGTTGGGACTGAGACTGGATACCTCGGGGTTATCTCCGAGATTAATCGGTCTTCTCCGGTGTGTGTTCCGATATTGTATCTGCATGCCTCGGGGTTATCTTTGAGATTGGAATTGTTACTCCCAGATTGTGATCCGGGGTTGATGCTGAACTTCCGGTAGTATCCGACATGGATATGGATCGTCTTTCAGGGTTCCCTCTTAAAAGACGAATCTGCTCTCCTGCAATGTTAGTGACAGGTGTACAGAAAATTTCTAGTGTCTACAGATGCCCCTCTTTATCATACTCATGCATGGCGATGCATGGGTAGGATAAAGAATCCTAGACACTTGAAATGCAACAAGATAAACATGATACTATGGATAGCAATATGATGAAAATGTATGATGCATGTGTACGGGGTTATGGCCCGACATGCTGGGGATGATTGCTGGCTCCCTGTTGCTTTAACTGGGGATTGGTAATGATGACCAGATTTGATGTGTAATCTGAATCTGGTAGGATGTTGATGTTGGAGTTATCACCACCTTCCTGGATAATGACTTGATCATGCAGATGTACCTCTTATGTGTAAGAGATCTCTGGGGATAAAGCTTGATCTGTTTGAGGATGTGTATAACATATTACATCATCTATCCTCTTTGATGACATTGACGTCTCCTGGTTAGTATTGCCAGAATATGCCAAGATTCTGTTGGGTTTACTGCCAACAGCAAATGCTGTCAGGGATGTCTGACCTTCCTTGACGTGTACTTCACCAACATATGAATCAACGGTTGAAAAATCCTATAGGATATACTGCCAAGGATGCTTGACCTTCGCTGACGTGTGAATTAACGGAGCATTGCGTTGTGACCCCTACCGGGGATCTGAGCGATTGGGTGTGAAAACCTCGAATAGCTTCAGAGCTCTGATAGGTTTAAATCACTATCGGCTGTAATAATGTCAAGGCTGCTTAACCTTCACGTTGTAACCCCCGTTGGGGATTTCACGTCCCGTAGTTAGCCGCATCGGACCTGTATAAGGTATTGCCGTATATGATTCATGACAACTGAGATCATCGGCAGGGTATACCTCATGTTCAGATGACTACCAATGAATGATGTGCAGGTTCAAAGCCTCATTTGAGAAAACCAGGATTGTATGCTTTTTTGCTCAATCACGTGGCGTTTTCATTCTCGATTTGAGCTTTCTAATCTGTAAGAACTCCTTTGCAACTTGAACTGGACCGAGCCGGAGGGATGGGACCCGCATGGGAGTGCCGCAGGTGCACCTGCTGCAACCGCAGATGGGTCTGCGGCCAACCGTGGATGATAAATTCCAGCTGGTTGGTCTCACAAGTCACTTTCAACTTGTTTCGCATAGAGAAAACCGCGAGCTATCTTCAGATCTGCTGAGTTCAGGCTGCTTTCTGCAAATTCTGTCACCGTATGAGTTTTCTACACTATCCTGGTAACATATGCCTGTATTTTCTCTCATTTCTGTCCGTTGGATTTTGAGTTATCGCATGACATGCATCTAAACACATAGTAGTGATTATGTATGCACAAATGACTAGATAAAAAATATTCAACATAGTAAATGTTAGTATTAAACCATGCTGAACATAATGATGTGAAAAAATTTGACTTTTGAGACAGTCAAATTGGCACTTTTTTCTACTATTTTTTTGTCTTATTTGAGGTCCAATGAGCATAAGGTAGCAAGGCAAAATACTCCTAGTATTGAGGTTGGCCTGATGCATGATGATTTTAATTTTTAATGCATATATTATGTATATGACTTTGGGGCAGGTGTGCTATTGATTGGCCACCTAGACATGCCTGTATGCATGTGGATAGTCCTATTTTCAGATAGGACTATGGAAATTTTTTTCCAAATGTAGGCATTGGGTAGCCATGCATTTTAACTCTATTATACGTTAAAGTAAATGCATGCATGCATATAGTCAAAAAATGCATTCTAGAAAGCTCCAGGTAAGGAAATACCACACCCTTTTTGAGGTGATTTGGAGACTTGTTGTCCAGATACTATGGATCTGGATCAGCCGAGCAGTTCCTATAGGACCACTTCTGGTGTACGACGGAGGGCATCTGAAGTGCCTCGTCCCCGTTTTGTCAGACAGCCTCGTCGGTTGGTGGAGGCCATGATACGTCCCATCCAGGTAGATGTTCTAGACGTTGAGGACGAGGAGGCGTATATTCCGATAGAGGATCCCGCTCCTGCTGCACATGTCCCTCGCAGGGAGCTTCTGAGCATTCAGGTGGTGAACCCAGAGTTGCTGGGTGATTTGGGTAGACATCCATTGATGTATTTGCATGCTAACGAGGTATGACGTTAGACTTCATCTTCCTTCTTTCCTATTGATGAGGATTAAAGGGTTTTGATGTTGATCTGTATTTCATGCAGGTTCCTGGTTTTACACAGCCTCGAGGGAACTGGTTCAGCATTCACTCCATGTATCAAGCGCTTCATCCTGACTATAGAGCGGTAGTGCATGAGTGGGGATTTGGGGAATTTTTCTCCATCCTTCCCCGTCGTTGTCCCTGGGGTTACCTCAGGTCATTGTTTGAGCGATGGTTTCATCAGACTCAGTCACTCCATCTGCTAGATTGCGAGGTGATGATGACGCCTATGGATTGGCAATTTATCACAGGTATGGAGTTTGGAGGGGAGCTAGTGCCTTGCATGGCAAATATTACCCCTACTGCCGTTAGATCCTTATTAGGAGTTCCGGCGGCGACGCTCAAAGGCAGGACTGTCCGTTCATGTCCTTTGAGCGTAGATGCTATGAGCGGGCTATTGAGTGAGCCTATGCCTGATGATGTCAGAATCAGGGATCGCGTTCTGCGGCTATTGTTCCTGATGATCATTAGAGGCTGCTTCATAGCAGATAACTCTTCCACGGTATCTTTTGCTTTGATCAGCGCTACATGTGATGTGGACCGTATTGGAGAGTATGATTGGGGCTCCTACACCTTTGCCTATTTCCTCCGGGGCATGAGTATGCGCTCATAAGGTTTGACCGAGGCTTGGCTAGGATTTTACCCATTTCTGCTGGTGAGTATTTCTTTTGTCATTTACCATGTATAGGTTAAGAGTGTTAACTGATAGCAGATGTTTGACTTTGTGTTGACAGTTTTGGGCCTATGAGAGGCTTCCATGCTTGCGTCCCGTGAGTGTGTTAGGTTTAGACATATATCCACGAGGACGACGATGGCATCATTCGATTCTGCCAGAGGTCCCTGTAGCTGAGGGATTCACTCATTGCCGTATGCAGCTAGAGTTGCTGACGGCCGACACCATCACATGGCTTCCCTATTTTGGGGAACACCTGACCGTGGGTTTTGAGGATGGATACCCGACTGGAGTCGAGTATGTGATTTCCACCAGGAGAGTTTCTCTCTTCACAGATGGAGGCTGGGAGCTCTATTTAGTAGAGCGTGCTATTAGGAGCACCACAAGGGAGATTCGTATACCGATCTTGCCTCCTGCTAGGTGTTATTGGCCTGTATCGCAGTCACCCACCATTGATATCCCATTGTTGGGGGTTGACAGTTTTGCATTGTCAGAGGGTCCATGTACTCAGGAGACGTACCATCGGTGGTGGTCCCCTCGCACTATTGGAGCTCAGTCCCGCGCCACACAATTTATGGGGGATATGGTTCCAGGATCCTTGATGATGACGGATTGGATAGATTGTGTTCGAGATCCGACTCATATAACCCAGATTGATAGTTTGACCCGGCAGTTGGACCAGGCACATATATTTATCTGGCATTTGGGTAAAGATCCGGCAGAGGCGGCTTCATTTGATCCTTCCAGCTCAGGCGCTGGCCCCTCAGGTGACCCATTCGGTTTTGTCAGCACAGATCCTCCTCTATATAGGCCTGGCATCCCTGTTGATAGAGATCCAGTGACTCAGGAGGAGTTACATCAGGTGGACAGGATTGATGATGTGGACATCGACACCATTATCTTCTTCTGATGTATATTCTCATTATATCTTTTGATAGGCCTCTGTTAGATATTGGGTGGCTGTGCCCCATTCTCGCTATATCTTTTGATAGGCCTCTGTCAGTAGTAGGGCGTCTGTGCCCCATTTTCCTGTATTTGTAGCTATACAGAGATGATGTATTAGATGATGATATACTTAGGAATGTATGCACTATTTTTTCATTCCCTATATCATATTACCATCTATTATCTGTTATGCATGTATCATGTTATGTATATGTATGTATGTCCAGAGATATTCGGCATTGACTCCTGGATGGTCTTATGACACGGCCCGCACAGATGTCTTCTTCGACAGTTAGCCACATAGATCATACCCCACCGTCAGTGGTGGCATCGGGTATGAGATCGTGGTATGATAGCATGTCACCACCAGATAGGGTGACTGTAGATCATTTATTGCAGCATACCATGACCTTTTTGACTTTTTAGGTTCCTGCAGGATTTGTGGACGGGATGATAGAGCATTGGCTATCGGATAGGCAGGTATTCTGATTCGGCACCCATGAGTTGACTCCTACTCTAGAGGAGTATACACGATTGACGATGCTACCTCTAGACAGACCTTGCGTGCATCTGGCTTTGGGAGTCATGAGTAGACGATTCATGACTCTCACAGGATTGAGGCACATAGTGGTACATGATGAGTTGATATCTGGCCACATGATATCCCAGCGTTTTCTATACGACAGATTTGGCTCGGAGGATAGCTATTCACGACATTCCAAGGATTTCACCACACCAGAGGCTCATTGGCGCTTGGCCAGAGTTGACGTACTGATGCTATGTGTATTGTCATATGTGTATATGTCGCGGTATATGGATGAGGTAGATATATGCGTTATCATGGTCGTGAGAGCTCTTAGGGAGGGTCGTACCATTGTACCTATGATTGTAGTAGAGACCATGCGGTCGGCATCATATTGTTGCACGTATCCTACAAGAGTGTTCACAGGTAGCTCAATCATGCTATATGTGTGGTTCATATCACACTTGAGACCGATTAGCACTTTTAGACGACATGGGTACTGCTTTACCCATGATGTAGCTATGTCATACTCTTTTCAGCCATCAAAGTGTATATATGCTCTGTCCTGGTCCACATTCTTGGCAGATATCAGAGATCCATTCAGCATATTGCTGTGTTCGGGGCTTAGCTCACCATACAGCTTCATTACTCATGCTCCGGGCATGGACTATCTCCCTCTGGCTGGTTTGAGGGGAGTGACCACTTATCACCCATTGGCCGTGATGTCGCAGTTCGACCAGTTCCAGGATTTTCATCCTTTTGAGGGGGCGACAGGTCAGCGTTCAGCTTCTCGGTACCTCTCAGCAGAGGACCGATCTCGGGTATACGCCTACTGGGATCGGCATGAGATAGAGGCTTTTTCTGTCAGTCATCCTGGTTATTCCGCAGAGTATTCCGCGTGGAGAGAGACATAGATTTTATCGGCTGCAGTAGTATTTGTAGTACCGGAGCGCGAGTTAAATGATGTAGAGCCCATGGAGGACATTGATACCTACATCGAGGAGGAGCCCTCTGCTGGGTTGCCACCATTTCTTCCGTATTCTCCTAGTACTAGTACTATTGTGATTCAGCTCTCGGCACAGTACTTAGAGCAGAGTCTTCATCTGATGACCTTTGAGAAGATCAGATTCTATCTATGATGTAGACTGCTCTTGATGGGAGGGAGGCCGCTCTATTGGAGAGAGACGAGGCCTTGGCTCATAGAGATGCCGCCGTCGTTGAGCGGGATGAGGCTATATCAGCCAGAGATGCAGTGATAGTTGAGCGGGATATCGCCATATCTGCCCGGGATGTAGTCGTCACAGATAGTACTGCAGTGAGGTCCCTTACCACTGGCATGATCGCAGAGATGAGCGCATATATTGATGATCATATGGTCACCATGCAGATGGCTACAGATCTATTAGGTCGTATGGATATTCTCATACAGGAGACCACAACTTTACCTCCATCTTCTGAGAGGGACGCCATGTTGGGCTTGTTAGCTCGCATATACCCTGACTTGTAGGTGATCTTGTATTTTCCTGCACAGACTAGCTTAGCCATTTTGTCATGTACAGTTTACATGGTGTATATCAAAAAACATTATATATATGACAGGGAAATATATTTTTGATCACTTCCCTTTTAGATATGCCTTGCTGCTTGCTTGATATTTTGTCTGCTACTTTAGGGCTTGTGATCGTGATGTATTCTGAATTCCTTCTCAGTGGATGGACATTGAGTTATCTCTGGATAGTTCAAAATGGATCATCGATCTGAATGTATCCCTACCATCTCTTGGTGTCTTGGGACTGGTTTCTGTATGGAAATGAGGAGAGGAGTGTGGCTTTCCTCTCTGAGATTGACTGCACCACAGATGGTCGCCAGCACTTTTATTCAGGAGAAGCCTTGTTAATTCCATCTCTTATGGATTGGTGTTGCTCTTCAAGGTATGACCGCAGCTTAGATGGTCGCCGAATCTCCTATTTGGGAGGAGTTCAGGTAATTCCATCCCTTTGGTCTGAAGCCGAATGAAACGTAGTGGATTGAAGGATGATCCCAGTACCAACTGACAAGGGTTTGTGTTTTGGTAGGGGGTGAGACCGCACCATGAATGGCTACCTACGTACTCCTATTGAAGAGGAGATCAGGTCTGCGTAGTTCAAACCTGGTGTAAGAGGTTCAACGCTATATGTGGCAGGAATGGTGTAGGAATGTTTTTGTTGTTTTTGTTTTATTGCGACCGGGCCATATGAAATGGTTGCCTACGTACTCCTATTGAAGAGGAGATCAGGTCGACGTAGTTCGCCCCTCAGGGCGAGATGAAAAGCGTAATCCCATGTGCAGGTCAGAGTGCGGGGAGGAGAAAGTTTAATCCTAGGTTGAGGATAAACTGCAGGTAAAAAGTTTGATCCCAGATATGGGTAGCCAAACTGTATACGCAAGAGGTTCAATCCACGGTGGCATGACCTAAGTTGTAGTAATGCAAAGGAGAAAGCCAGGCTACTGGCTTGAAAGGTATGTTTCCCTGAGGGGCAAAGTGTAGAAAAGTTGTTTGTGGTAAAGGTTTAAAGAACCGGAATGACTGGTGACCTAATGGTCTACCACCAGGATGCTTGTGAATTTCTTCAGACATAGTACCGTTTTACGGCGTCTGAGTTGATGAGTTGCGAAAATCCATCGCCGCCCATTTCTTGCAATCTGAGAGCGCCTCCTGTCAATACTTCCTTAACAATAAACGGGCCTTCCCAGTTAGGAGCGAATTTTCCCTTGGACTAATCTTGGTTGTCCAGTTTTTTCATCAAAACCAAGTCATGTTGTCTGAATTACCGTAGCCAGACATTTTTGTTATAGGATCGGGCGATCCTTTGCTGATATAACTGACCATGGAAGATAGCCGCGGTTCGCCTTTCGTCTATTAGAGACAATTGGTGATACCTATCTTGTACCCATTGGTCTTCATCCAACTGAGCGTCTATCAATACTCTGAGGGATTCCATCTCAACTTCTATGGGGAGCACTGCTTCCATCCCATAGGTCAATGCGTAGGGGGTTGCCCCAGTGGAAGTGCGCATTGAGGTTCTGTAGGCTAATAGAGTCAGAAACAATATGTTAGGCCAATTTTTGTGATTGGCAGACATCTTTTGCATAATCTTCTTGATGTTCTTGTTAGTCGCTTCAACAACACCATTCATCTTCGGACGATAGATGGCTGAGTTGAGATGTTTGATGTGGAATGTACTGCATAATTCCTCCATCATGTTGTTGTTGAGGTTCTTGACATTGTCGGACACAATCACCTCTGGTTGTCCATATCGACCAATGACATTGTTTCTGATGAAAGCAATGATGACTTCTTTAGTAACCCTGGGGAAGGAGGCTGCTTCTACCCACTTGGTGAAGTAGTCGATCATGGTAAAGATAAATCGATTACAATTACTGGCTTTAGGCTCAATGGGCCCGATAACGTCCATTCCCCACATTGAGAAGGGCCAAGGTGAACTCATATTGTGAAGTTCCCATGGAGGGGCGTGTATAGCATTCCCATAAATCTGGCACTGATAGCATCTCCTGATGTGGTCATTGCAATCAGCTTTAAGAGATAGCCAATAATGTCCCGTCCTAAGGATTTTCTTAACAAGGAGGGGGCCACTCATGTGGGGGCCACAGACTCCGCCATGGATTTCATCCATAAGCCTTTGGGCTTGATCTTTGTCTAAACATTTGAGGAGACCCAATCCTGCATCTCTTTTGTAGAGCGCATCTCCACTCAAGTAGAATTTCATAGCAAATCGATGGATCCGCCTTTTCTCAGTCGGGCTCGCCTCAACGGGTGTAGATCCATCTCGCAGTTATTCCTTGATATGCTGATACCAAGGATGTTGGATGGGAGGTAGCTCATCCGATACTTCTCTAACGTAATTCCCGTAGGCTAGGGCCTTGTGCAGGGAAATTGTGACGCTTGGCAAGTGTTCCTTGTCTGATATGCGAATCAAGGAGGCCAAAGTTCCAAACGCGTCTGCAAAATCATTCCTATTACGAGGAATGTGTAGAAAGGATATTTCTTCGAATCCCAAAGCCATCTTTAAAACTTGTCGATGGTAAGGCAGCAAATGTAGTTCCTTGGTTTGATAGATTCTGGTGGATTGTCTGATGCCCATTGAACGGGCAAGTTCTAGCCCCATAAGACAGCCTTCATACTCAGCCGTATTGTTGGTGCTGACAAAATTTAATTTGACGGCGACGGGATACTGCTCCCCCGTATCAGATACTAGAACTACTCCAGCTCCAAAACCCTTCATATTAACAGCTCCATCGAAATACATCTTCCACGTTTGGCGTGTATCGTACTGATGGTGTTGCTGAATTGTCATTACTCCTTCATCAGGGAAGTATGTCTCCAAGGGTTTGAAATTCCCTGATGGTGCGGCGGCCAGTTGATCCGTAATTTCTTGACCTTTGATGGACTTTTAAGTCACATATACGATGTCAAATTGTTGTAGGATCAACTGCCATCTGGACAGTCGACAATTCAGTATGGGTTTACTGAATACGTACTTGAGAGGATCCATGCGGGATATGAGATGGGTTGTGTGACCATAGAGGTAATGTTGTAACCTCATGGCAGCCCATGCTAAAGCACAACACGTCTTTTCGATCAGAGTGTACTTGTGTTCACTACTGCTGAATCTTTTGCTGAGGTAATAGATAGGTCGTTCTAGGCCTTTATCGTCCTTCTGTCCCAGCAGGCAGTCCATGGCATTGTCACTTACGGACAGATACATAAGCAGGGGAACATCATCCCTAGGTGGTACCAAAATGGGAGCTTTAATTAGCTATTTCTTGATTGTAAGGAAGGCAGTCTGGCACTCTTCATTCCATTTCATGGAGGAGTTCTTCTTTAATAGCTTGAAGATTGGCTCACAGGTTGCTGTGAGTTGAGAAATAAATCTGCTAATGAAGTTGATTCTTCTCAAAATCCCCGTATTTTCTTTTTTGTTTGAGGAATGGCACGGGAAAGCTATTTTTTAAGCAAGGTTTGTTCAAGTCCCGGTAGTCCACGCAAACTCGCACCTTTCCTCCAGGTTTAGGTACGGGCACGATGTTGGATATCCACTCAGGATATGTAGACACCATTATGATGCCAGCTTGAAATTGTTTCACAATTTCTTCTTTCACCTTTAAACTCCATTCAGGTTTCAATCGCCGGAGCTTTTGCTTGACTGGTTTGAATCCCTCTTTGATGGGAATGCGATGAAGGACAATGTCAGTGGACAAACCCACCATATCTTTATGAGACCATGCAAACACATCCTCGAACTGGGTTAGTAGCATAACCATGTCATTTCGTTGGTTTGGGGTAAGGTCTGAACTAATCTGGATTAACTTAGGGTTTTCTAAGGTTCCGAGATTGAAAGGAGTGGTTTGATCAAGGTTGGGTTTGGGTTTGTCTTTGACCCATTCTTGAATTTCTGGAGGCACCTCAATGTCATCCGGTATATCCACCAAGGCTGAATTCCTCTCTACATCAAAGGTACAATCCTTGTGGAGAAGAGGCACTGTATCAGCAAGTACAAGCACATCTAAATTCAGAGTCCTGAAACAAAATATGCTTTCAGTTAGTATATATAAAATGTGTTGATCATACACAGTGTTAGCATATACTAGCAAAATAAACCGCTAATACTGTACAGAAAAGTAAGCAGTTATTATATCTACAGGGCAGAAAGAGTTTCTGCCCGCTTTACCCTTGACGACCAATGTAAGGAATGTTGTTCCAATTGGCAAGAGCAAATTCCGGGTGAACCGTAGTGATAGAGAGATTATCATCATCTTCCCTGTCCCGAATGATAGCCATTACGTCTGGGCAATCATTTTCTGGGGTGTATCTATTGGTATGCTCATCATGAACGATGATGCGTATGCCAGACATCATCCTGATGACGTCTTGCTTGATTCTTTGTTCATCTTCCTCCACTTCGGGATCTGGAACAAAGATTTCTTTCTCCTTCACCGGTACCAGCTTGGGAAATAACATCGCCATTATATTGGCTGGCACCTTTATAGGAGGTTGTGCAGACTCGGAGCTTGAAGGCGAAGCTAAATGCCGCATGGTCGAAGCTGAAGGAATCTACTGATGCTTATGAGGATTCCTGTTACTAGAGCTGGCAGAATAGCCTAGTCCAGCTGTCCCAATTTGTTTGGTTAAGCGAATAGGGTACTTGACACCCTGGCAATCTTTACCCAACCTTTGTCCTGGTTTATGACCCAACGACATCATTTCTTGTGTGGCCGACATTACCTTGGTAAAAATCTAGGGTTCGGGCAGTGGCGTTCCAATAGCATGGTATTGGGTATTGCTTATTTCCAAAGCATGAAAACTAATTGGCTCAACATCCTTATTGGCATTGATGAGCGGCATGTCCCCATGCTGAAGAATCTCCGGTTCAGCGTTGACTGTGACCAGGCTATTATTGATGATGTATTTCAACTGTTGGTGAAGAGTGGAGGGGACTGCCCCTGCCATATGAATTCATGGTCGTCCCAAGAGCAGGTTGTATCCCGAATCTATCTTGAGCACATGGAAGGATACGCAGAATGTATGAGGACCAATCTCAATTGGCAGCTCAACTACTCCGACCAAGTTACGGCGGGCTCCATCAAAAGCTTTGATGATGGTATGGCTACTCCAAATTCGATTGGGATTGATATTCATCTTCACCAAGGTAGCATATGGGCAGATATTCAGAGAGGAACCTCCATCTATTAAAACTACAACCACCATATATTCGGAGGACAAGACCGCAATGTGCAACGGTTTACAATGACCGGTCCCTTTGGGCGGTATGTCATCATCAGTGAAGGATGTCACATTGTTGTTAAAAATGTGATCAACCAGATGTTGAAACTTTTTCGTATCAACTGATGTCGGTAGATAGGCTTCTTCTAAAACCTTTAACAAGACCTTCCGGTGATTCTCGGAGGTCAGGACCAAGTCCAAGATTGATATCTGTTGTGGAGCTTCTTTCAAGCTTAAAACCACCTTAGCTTCGTTATGACCCATAGTGCGGAGGAAATTTTCAATCTTCTCAATGGGTACTTTCCCCTTAGACTTAATGACAGGCTTTATTACCCGTTGGGGAAGATACAGTGGATTCTCCTTCGACACTGCAACAGTTGTATGTGAGGTGGATCCTTCACCTTCTCCATAATTCCAAGGAACTGTGCGCAAGCTAAAAATAGGATATTGTACTCTGCATGGCAAGTTGATTGGCTCGGGAGCGGCCACTTTCAAAGGATTATTGATTCCCTTGAGTTGAATTATTGGCATGACAAGTGATTTGTTAACCCCATCATTTTTAGTGGATATGACTGCTACTACACTCTTCCACTTAGTAGGACACGAATCCTCACTTGCCCGTAATACAGTGTCATTATCTGCCAGACGCAGTACGCCACTGTCGATTAAATTTTGAATAAGGTGGCGGAGTGCTCAACATTCTTTTGTGCTGTTACCGCGAGATTAAGAATGATATTGACATACTCCCTCAGAGTTATATCGTCCTGAACGGGGGTTGATTGGAGGTAGAAGGGAAATAATCCTTCCTTCATTGATTAACATATGAAGGATTTCCTCCATAGGTTGGCCCAAATATGTGAATTCCCTTTTGTTGGCAAAATCCCGACAGGCCTTAGCATTCGCTCTCTTCGCCACTTTGTCTTCCAGTATTTCATTTTCTGAAAGTGAAGAGGGAATATTAATGACAATAGGTAGGAGACTGGCATGCTCTTGGCTGATTAGCTGACGAGTCACTTGATGCTGATAAGTCGCCAGTTCCGACAATTGCTCAATTTGTTTACAGAGAGCTTTCATCTTTCGTTCCATTGTGAATTGGAACTTGGCATAATCCCATCTGTCATCACCATCTTTGGGGGTCTGGGAGGATTCACACCTGAAATTGGAACTTCGTCCACTGCTCCAATTGATCATATTGACCTCTTCTTCTTTGTGTTGAGGAAGATGGTTGTCTTGAACGTGAGGCTGATCGGGTTTGGTGACCACGATTTCACCGTTGTCTATCAGGTCTTGGATTTTATGTTTCAAGGCCCAACAATCCTGAGTATCATGTTTAGGTGCCCCGGCATGATAAGTACATTTCCGAGCAGCATTAAAACCCCGACCATTAGGGCTGGCTGGTGGAAGCAGGTGCGTGATTTTCTTCTGTGTTGTTAGAAGATTGAGAATGTTCTCGAGGGTGTCCCCTAAGGGTGTGAATACTCGAGGTCATTTGACTTCTCCACCTTTTGGTACTGGAGGGTTTGAAGACTGTGCTTGAAAGGGAGTTTAATTTATCCTCTGGATAGGCATGTTTTGACTGCCTTTTTGACCCTGTAGTATCAGGGAAACATCCTCTTCTTTCTGTTTATGGACCCTCCGGGGGTTGTTCCCATAATTTCCAGATTGGATGTGATTCGCAACAGGTTTGAGTGCAGCTAGGTCTTGAATCTTTTCGGATTTCAATCCCATTTCAGCCATCTCCCCATGTTTGACCATTTTAGAAAATTGTTTGCCGATGCCAGCTAAAACTCTTTCGTAGAAAGGTGCTTCTTGTATGCCTATGAAAGTCATGACCATCTCTGATTCTGTCATGGAAGGACTAACTTGGGCCGCCAGGCGTCTCCACCTCTGAGCATACTCTCTGAAAGACTCATTAGACTGTTTCTTAATTTTGGTAATTTGATACCGATCAGGAGCCATTTGAGATTGAAAGTTGTATTGGGTAAGGAAAGCGTGTGCTAGCTCTTCCCAACTATGGATCTTTGAATTGTCTAATCTTGTGTACCACGAACGGGCTTCTCCAGTTAGACTTTTTTGGAACAGTTGCATTCTGAGTTTTTTATCCTCTGCATAAGATCCCAGTTCTCCAATAAACACCTTTATATGTGTGTAAGGATCTCCTAACCCGTCATATTTTTCAAAGTCAGGAGTCTTAAACTTTTCTGGATAATGAATACCAGGGAAAATACACAAATTAGCATATGAAACACTCTCGTGTGTTCCAATTCCTTTGATAGTGCGAAGAGTCTCTTCCATTTGGAGGACTTTCTTTTTGATGTCCCCAGTGTCTGGGTCTCCAGTGGGATGGGCAGCATCATGAGTTTTGTTGGTCGGATCCAACTGCAGTTCAGGTATTGTAACGACCTGGGTTCCTCCTTGTGTGGAGGATTCAGCATGTACGGGTATTTTCTGACCCTGTGTAGACTGGTGTAATTCTTTTAGTAGAACAGCCAAATCTGTAATCTGTTTGCTTAATCCCTCGAATTCTTTGCGAGAAACTGGATTAAGTTCAGTCTGGTCGGATGACGACATGATTGACTGTAGGCCTGTTGCCTTTTTGGACTTTGAACGGGTGGTAGGTTCGATTGATTCCCTGCAAAAGACTTGCATAGTTTAGTCTTTAGGGTGGATAATAACATGCTATACGATGTGTCCAGTTTAGGAATTTTATCCTGCAAAACGGATGTCAGCTGTTTATAGCATGTATGTGTACACATTTCTTCATATTTCTCATTACATGGAGATAGATATGGAAGATAATTACAAGTAATTGTACTTTACAAGTAATTTGAAATGAGAGCATGAAGAGACTTTCCTCCGTTTTGGGTTTATCAGAGGCTGACCTATCTTAGGTTACTCTCGCGGCTTTTTGGCATGAAGGTTCCCAAATTATCGCAATCTACTTGACAGGAAGTTAATCCGGTCTTTCAACTGGAGCAAATTTGGGTGGTGCCTTTCTTGAGCCTCGGAGAATTAGTCTTCTCACGAGTCCAGTAATCAAACACTGACGGGATAGCCTCCTGGTGGAGGAACCACACAACATACATTCACATACATCGCGTCTCACCGTATGACATGATGACATGTGCGAAGCACTAATATCACAAGTAGTTATGGTGCGAATCACTAATATCACAAGCAGTTTATAGTGCGAAGCGCTAATATCGCAAGCTGTTTATAGTGCGAAGCACTAAGTAAGGAAATGCATTCGTACACATTCATCATAAAATGTAAATGCAACAACCACACACAAGCAGATAACAATTTTGAAAAAATTATAATAGCGACTTAAGTCCTCTTACTGGAGTCCCCAGCAGAGTCGCAACCTTTCGACGTCAGGATTTTTTAATTGTCCCTTTCCGTTACTTGTTCTTTGGTGTTCTCATTTTAGGTGAGATTTGTTTGAAAAAACAAGTGAAAAGGTCCGACATGTATAATGTCGACGATGGACTGTTAAGAGTCGCCAGTTGGTTTTTTAAATGGTTGTACAACCGAGAAAAGGTTTGCACATTGACCCAGTGATGTGACACTGCTAAACGGGTCGGTGAAACCGGGATTCATTAGGGTCCGGGGACTTAGTTATGCGGAGGGAAGGTGTTAGGCACCCCCCGATATCCGTGTTACCACGGTGACCACCTTTTTTCAAGAAACTGTTATCTGAATGTGTGTGTGTGTGGGTCAATGTGTTGTTATTTGGAAGTAGTGCGAGGCCTCGTTCGCACCTATATACACAGGGTTTGAATTTTATGTAAAAATTAAATTTTAAGCAAGATATGGCAGTGATGTTTTATAAAAGAGATTTTTCAAACCCTGATGCTCAATAGTAATTGAGACCTTTTACACTCCAATTTTATTTCGTATTCGGCTGGATTGATTTTATTTGACAGATGCGAGGCATACATATGAAAATAATGTATAAAAAGGTGCTGAATTCCTCATGGGTATGTAAACCATCTGAGGAAATTCAGACACCACAGAATAATTTTCAAGCTGCTCACAACTGAAAATGTCCTTCACGGGAACCGAATCTAGATCCAATGGGATGAATCTGTGATCACATGATTCCTAGGCGCACAAAATACTGCAATTTATATGAAAGCAGTAAGCAGGTATATATATAAAAGCTGTAAATATATATATACAGACATGATCACCAACCACGAAGCACCTCCATGAGGGATCAGAAATGTAAATAAAGCTGTAAAAGCTATCAACCGCCACGGAGGAAACTCCAGGTGGGACGAAATGTATAAAAAGCTGTAAAAACGGTCAACAACCACGAAGTAAACTCCAGGTGGGACGAAATGTAAATATATATATATATATATATATATATATATATATATATATATATATATAAGCATATAATCGCACCAGATATAAAATCCAGGCACATCGGAAAAAGTCCAACAACAGTTAATATATATAAGTATATATATATTAAAGCAGTAAACGCACCGGATGTGAAATCTAGGCTCACCGAACAAAGTTCAATAGCAGTTCATATATATAATTATATATATAAAAAAGCCATTAAACGCACCAGACATAAGTCTAGGCTCATCGAACAGAGTTCGACACGCAGTTCATATATATAAATGTATATATATACAAAAGCAATTAAACGCTCCAGACCGAAGTCTAGGCTCAATCGAGGTATAACTCGATAATGTTAGTCCATATATATATATATATATATATATATATATATATATATATATATATATATATATGTATGTATGTATGTATATACAAACTAAAAATAAACCACAGACCGAAGTCCGGGTAAAATGTGCAACACGACTCTCAACGTGTAGAAGGGTGTGTGCAAAGATGAAGAGAAAAACTTTAAAATGTGAAAGAAGGCTTACAGTGGGCTGCCAAAGAAGACTTCAATATCTTTAAAGTGGGTAAACACTGGCTTTTGTAGGTACAAAATAAGCTATATATGAGCTCACAAGTGTTTAAAATGAGAAAGCACTCAGTCTGGGGTGAGTACAGAGCAAATTGGGCAGGGCTTCCTCGCCGTTTTCTCTTACAAAATGGCCACCCCAAGCCCTCTATTTATACAGGGTGGAGCCGCAGGTGTACCTGTGGCTGAGCCGCAGGTGTACCAGAGGCAACCCGGGTAGGCCCTGGTTTTTCGGCTCGGGTTGTCTCGAAGTACGTGCACTCAGGCACTATAATGTCCACTCGAACTTTTAGAAGTACAATCCGAGCATCCGTTTGAGGTATACATGACCTATTTCGGACCGCCGTTGTCGAGAGTTGTACGATGGCATGGGATTAGAGTTTGTGTGAAGTCATTGAAGATGGGACGGTGCCCTCCGGTCTTCAAGCTTGAACTTTCATCCGTTACCCCGCACAATAGTCACTCGGGATTGATTAGTCTTATGGGACATTGTTGCGTAGATATGTTGAGGCGACGTGGCGTGACATCGTGTTGGTCCGATGACGATGTTGCCCCTCACCGGTGTTATCGCCGGATTGGGCTGATAAAGTAGACGTTGCTCAGCTTCGCTGAGATTGGACTACTGCAATTTGTTAAAGGTCCTTATTGTCATCCTTGAGGTGTGTCTGTCTTCCCTATGTTATCGTCGGGCTGGTACAGTGGATCTCGTTGTGAGCGCCGAGATTGAAGCCGGTTGCACTTGTATCAAGCATTTTCGGGGTTATTGACGAAATTGCATTCCTAGGGGTTATCACCAAGGTTGGTGCTATTCCCATGGTTGGGACTGAGACTGGATACCTCGGGGTTATCTCCGAGATTAATCGGTCTTCTCCGGTGTGTGTTCTGGTATTGTATCTACATGCCTTGGGGTTATCTCCGAGATTAGAATTGTTACTCCCAGATTGCGATCTGGGGTTGATGCTGAACTTCCGGTAGTATCCGGCATGGATATGGATCGTCTTTCAAGGTTCCCTCTTAAAAGACGAATCTGCTCTCCTGCAATGTTAGTGACAGGTGTACAAAAAATTTCGAGTGTCTACACCATTAATATTCCAAAAATATTAAATATTAATGAAATATATTCTATATTAAAAACTCATTTTTAGACTTTAAAATAGTTTTTAGGAATTTATTATGTATTTTTTATAATTAAAAACTATTTAATACTAATTATTTAATATAAATATTAATTTTCAGAAATAAAGAGTCGATAAAGGGCCTATAGCGACAAAACCGTCGCTATAGGTGTTTTTGAGTGTTCTTCATCAAATCTATAAATTCATAGACAATTTTTAAGTTAGCTAGTTTGACTAATCGTAGATCTTGGATCATAAGGATTATGGGCTTGTAATTGAGTTTATGTTGTAGTATACATGTAATACTACAACTACCAATCAATTTCATGACCAAACTATATCAAAAATGCCAGATCTAAGCTACAAAAATTGTTGTCAGATGTGTTCTTGAGTTTCTGGGTTGCCCGAAAACTCAAGCACTTTCAAGGGTCGCTTTTTGAACCCTGATTAATCCGGTCTCTGGTCATGTTCTTAATGGTTTTATGATACCAGATGGTAGTACTTATGTCATAGAACAACATTAGAACACTAGGTCAGTCAAATAACAATATCAACTCATGATTTGAGTCGGTCAAAGTGCTGGTCAGAAGCTATTCTTGAACGAATTATGGGTTTTCCAGAAATGCATAAGGCAGTCGGTCATCTCAAGTTTGACCTTGGTTATCTTGGATCATGTACATGATCTGGGTATTCAAATGACTTTTATATGTAGTCTACATGACATGCTACAAAGATCAAACAACAAAATGGCTTAACTACTAACACACAAAAAGATCTAGAGCTTCAAAAGTGGTTGTCAGAAATTCAGGGTTTCTGGGTTGCCCAGAAACTCAGTTTTCCTGATCGGTCAACCCACTTTGACCACTCATATCTTGAGTTCTAGACATGATCTGGCCTTGATTCAAGTTCCAGATCAAAGCCCTTACAACATACTACAAGTCTATAACTTAAAACACAACAAACAACTAACACACACGGATCTGTGAGCCCTAACATTTGCTTGTCAGACAACTTTTTAGGGTTCATTATCAGTTTGTAAAAATTCTAATTTCGTGCATCTAGATGTTATGGATCTATGTTATAGCAACCCAGATCACTAAATAACATTCCTAAAAACAACTTAAAACAACAAATCATAACATTAACATAAATCTATAAAGATTTTGAAATGTAGGGTTTAAACCTTATGAATGCCCAATCTTTGAATCCTATCCTTGATGTTTGATCTTGGCAAGCTAACACATGATCTTGGCTTAACTTATCACTCAATCTCGCTCTAAAATTTCGGATGGGAGAGAGAGAGAAGACTTGGCCAGGTTGAAAAGTAAAGTGTGTAACTTTTCTAGACTTGTATGCCTTTAATCCATGATGCAATGTATATAGCTGATCTAGATGACTGATATTTTAGATATAGGGCACATAGCTAGATAGAGTTGGTCACCAACCACAATTAGGGCTAGATCTACACTCCATCTCATTAAAATATTCAAAAAGGGTAGTTTGGACATTTAACTTGTAAAGTTAATGGCATAAATGTAACTTGTCCAACCCTTAGGTTTTAGCCCTTAAGGTTTGACCCTTAGGGTTAAACCCAAAGGTTTTACAAATTTATTTTTCTAGGCTTTTCTAATTAGGTTTTTAAAAATAGAAAATTAAGATTATAATTAATGTTTCCTAATTATATTAAAGTTTACTAATCACATTCAAGCTTGTTAATTAGGGTTAAGGTTTCTTAATTAACATTAAAACTTATAAATTAATAATTAGGTTTTCCCTAATTGTACATTAGAGTTTTTAATTTAGCAATTACAGTTTCCTAACTAGTTTGTTAGGTTTTCCCCTAATTAAATTGTAATTAAATATACCTAAGCCTTTAAGCTCCCAAATTAGGGTTTTAATATTCTGAATTAGCGTTTTAGATTCCCGGTTCTAAAATTAGGATTTCCGGAGCCAGTATTAGGGTTTCTTATCCATCGTTAGGGTTTTCTAACTGAACGTCGAGGTTCTTAATATATTATTAGGGTTTGTGACTGATATAATTTATCTGGTTAACCCTTGACCCTTAACCACATATTATACACATATATGACCATATACACATAACATATACACTTATACCCTTAACACTGTAAACCTTCACCAAAAGTTTTTAAATTCACAAAATTCCTTCCCAAAAATGTCAAATTCATACACTTATTTTCTGTCTAGGTATATTATTTAACATATATTCATTCTTTTAAGATTTTATTAAATTGTCTAAATTCTCGGGTTATCACATATTGCACGCTATCATGCAATCAAATTACATAAAAGGTGCGGAAGCGTGATAAAATAGAAATTTAAAATTTTCATACAAACTCATCACCATGATCATACTTTGTGCATAATTATTAATCAATAGAAAAGAGATGGAGATCATATTCATACCCTTGTAGAAACTAGATTCCTCATGTACGAGTTTACCTCCAATTCATTTTCACGTTCAACTTGAATCTATCGGGTTTGATTCCTTCCTTTGATCAACGTTAGCCACCCACGTGTTTGGACTCTAGAGGTGATCCACCAAGGAAGAACAAATATTCAAGAAGATGGGTGTTTGGCAAAACTCTAATTCTATCTCTATAGAATATTGTGTACTCTCCCAACTCTTGGAATAAAGTGTGTTATGAAAAACATCAACCCTCACCCATAATAAGACTCCTCTTATTTATAGATGCAGGTGTGACACCCCCAAATCTGGGTACTCTATTCTCACAGGATTTGGTATTCACTGTCCAAACATTCATTTCTAACTACCCAAATTATATAAAACTTAAGCAATAAATCTTCCCATTAAAGGGTTACATAATTAAATCCAATAAAATCTCAGGTCATCTTACCTTAAAACATTCATCAAATGCGGAAAATTAATTAATTACATCACATAATTTAATTAAGTCTGAAAACATAAATCTCAAATAAATTAACAAGTCTTCAACAGTTGTTCATCTTTCCCTTCCCTTTAATAGTGGTTGGCTCATCAATCTTCTCAACTTTAGCTACAATGTTTATATATATGCAAGAGTGAGCAAAATAAATTCTCACTTAAACAAAACATAATAACAAACAATGAATAAACTTGACTGAACTGAATAACATTTTTATAGTATTAATATTCACGAACTGATATGGAATATCATCTGAGGGTCATAAGACCACGAACTATGTCCCAGGTTGTAAATATTTTTACTTGAACCTTTAACAGTCCTTAGTGTAAGACCCCAAGTTATTAATAAATAAAATTAAATTTCCTCTATTTATTATTTTGAAATAGAAAGGGTTGATTTGATTAATGTGGTTAGTTATGGGTAAAATGCGCAAATATTTCAAATAAGCAAGTGGTTATAAAATATTTATTTTTGGTCGGTGAATATTCGTTTGGTCGTGAAATATTTTTGCTGTCGGGGAATATTCGTACGACGGTGCAGCCTTGTGTGGGCCCCATAACGGAAAGCGATTGGATGAAGAAAACGACAAGTATAAGTTGTTTATAAATAACGGCGTAGTTGTTACCGTTAATACTGTTGGAATACCTGGTGGTTAAAATACAGTAGCACATGGTATTGCACCAATTATTGATTCTTACGTAAGAAGGCACTACTCAATAATTGTTACAGTAGTTACTGTTCAATATTTTATTTTATTGATTCAATAATTGCTGCGTTGATATTTTATATTATTATTAGTTTAATAATTGTTACTGCATAATATTTTCTATTATCAGATCAATAATTCATATTATTTGAATAATATTATTAGATAGCATTATTGGCAATGTCTAGAAAGTTCTGTCTAAGGAGAGGTTTGGTCATCTAATTGCGCGCTAATAAGGAGAAATCCTTATTGGAAAGCCCCCTCTTTCTTGGGAACGGCCTGGTTGTCATAAATGTAATTCTGTAATATTATTTGTGAATAATTAATTATTGATTCATATGATAAGAAAATATTTATTCTATGTGGATATAAATATTGGATATATTTATTGTGGTTAAAAATAAAGGAGTTAATGTTGAGGTGTTTTATCAGTATTTTTATCGGAATAGAGGTATTAAAAATCAAATCAAGGTTTTTGAGAAATATTGCGGGGGTTATAATTTTTAATCCGACCGTTGGATTATGGTAATTTTTGGATATGTTATTCATATATAAGTTGAGTATATATCCACAAATTTTGAACCGTTAAAAGTTAACGTATGATTTGTTATGAATTTTACGAGATAACTGATTTAGAAATTGTAGAAGTTGCGGAATTTGTCATTTTGGTGGAAAATTCTAGAATTGGTGGGCCCCACTTTTGGTTGGTGAAAATGTGCTGAAATTTTTATTCAAATGTGGTGGGTGGGAATAGTAGCAGGTAAAGCAATCAGGTTGCAGGTTAAGTCTGCTACGGCATGCTAACATTTTCCTATAAATAAAGAGCTAAGTTAGAATTAAAAATCACACCAGAAACAAGTTTTCTCTCTTTCTCTCTCTAGATTATTGAGTGTATTTTGTGAGTATTTAGATACTTTGTGAGTTTCTATTCATCAGTGCAAGTTTTCTTCAGCTTTATACCGATATTCCGATCAGAAGTACTGATATTTTGAGGTAAGGGATATTATTTTCTTCTTAAATGATATTATTTCTTCAATATCATTATGCTAAAAATATTGATATGAACTTTTTATCAAATTTGAAACTTTTTGTGTCGGGATTACTATTCACGTATACGGCACTATTTACGTATACGATACTATTCACGAATACGACACTATTCACCAAAAAATGAAATTTTCTTCTTTTTGTCCAAGATGTCTATTATGGTTACTATCTTTGATTGTATCCATGTTTTGATCTTTATTTATGAATTCTGCTTCACAATTAGTTATTATGGAGTATTATTGCACTTGGAAAAACTATAATACGAATCCCTAATATTTGCCCTTCTGTCTCATTGGATTCGTTTTCTTTAAGATAATTTTTCATCATCCTCAGTCCTAAATGATGATATTACTGAATATCTTTGGCCTGTAGTGCAAAGCTGAATGATTAACTGATGAATATCTTTGGCCCGTAGTGCAAAGATGAACATGTGTTGAGATAAACATGACCGACTGGTGTTACAAATGAATATCTTTGGCCTGTAGTGCAAAGATGAATATTTGATTCAAGATGTATATTGGTTGATGTTACAGGGATAAAATATTGATGATGTACTTTTAAATTTTAGAAGATAGTAGAATTCTTTCTCTACTTGACTCTTCTAATGGTTTGCTGTTTTCGTTGCAGTTGTAGATCTAAAACTTGTTGTCTATTATATTTTATCAGATTATTCCCTGTTGAAGACTAACGATAATTTGTTGTACATTATCTTAGTCATAATATTCTTTACTGGGTTAGATGAGCTCACCCTTTTCCTTGTTGTTCCATTTTTCTTCTCAGGAGGTGAGAACATAGCAGGATCTAGTCGGGGTATGGAGTGATGGTTCTAGAAAGATGTTTTAGCAGTCCTCACTATTTCTGTAAAATAGTGTTTGAATAATTGTAATGAGGATTTATTTGAGTGTGGATATTGTCCAGAAGACAATATTTGTATTTAAACTCACCGTATGGGTTGTCGTATTTTGCACGACAATTGTATTATTAAAGTTGTAGTTTGCTTTCTGTACCATGTATTTGGCGACTCAGAATGGGTGTTGTATACCTATTTTGGGGGCGTCACAGTTGGTATCAGAGCTTAGGGATATGGTCTCTGGCAGAGATCGGGGAATAGAACTAGGAGGGGAGGGATGAGTAAATCCTTCGCTAGTGTGTCCTACCTAAGCTTATTTGTTGGTCAGTCATAATATAGGGATAATATATGACATGACTATTAACCCTTATTTTGTGGCAGTATTTAAGAATGGCAGCTGAGAACGTTAATAATGGAGTAAATCAGACCGTGGAGACACCTTTGATCACCACCAAGGGGAACGTGCAACAGGAAGACAATATTCCTCCTGTAAACAATGTTACCGAGCAAACGATGAATGATGGAATGTTTAGGAACTTTTTGCAGTTCATGCAAAATCAGCGAGGGAGACTCGTGTGTAGAACACGGGTGGAAATGATAACAATGCGCGGTTTGTCACAACCAAGCAGTTCAAAGAATGAGGACCACCAGAATTTAAGGGAAAGCCAGATCCGATCATGGCGAAAATGTGAGTCAAGCAAATTACCAAGATATTCGATGTCTTGGGATGCACGGAGGAATATAAGGTTCCATTCACCACCTTTATGTTTCGCGGTGAGGCAGACTACTAGTGGGAATCTATGAAGCGTACCTAGCCTGACGCACTCAACATGTCTTAGGAAACATTTCAGAAATTGTTTAATGACAAGTATTTTCCTGAAAGTATTCGTCATATGAAGGAGGTGGAGTTTATCAGACTGGAAAAAAACAACATGACGGTGTCCCAGTACGAGGTGAAGTTTGCTGACCAGGTTTGCACCTCATTTGGTTAAAAATGAGGAACGAATGACAAGGATGTTTCTGAGAGGTCTAAAACCCGAGATTCGGCAATATCTTATCTCTCATAAATTTTCTTTATATTCAGATGTTGTAAACAGGGCTCAATTATCCGAGGGACCACAACTAGGGTCATACTGGTGGCGGCAGTCATCGAAGCAATGAAAACCAGCAGGGAGGAAAACATTCGGACAAAATCGGTAACCACTCTGGTGGTAATCGTGGCCGTGATAATAGAAGGAGCGAGTCGGGAGGAGATTTCAAGAAGAGAAGGTACAACAATGATAACATGAAGACGTCAGGGAAAACATCAACTGCTTTTAGGGCAGGAGAACGAGCACCGGTCGTTTGTTACAAATACGGGAAGGAGGGACACATCAGCCCAAACTGCCCACAACAGTTCAAGGAATGTTATAACTGTGGAAAGGAAGGTCATATAGCTAAAGATTATCTTGTTGCGAAACCAAGTTCAATGGGGATAGTGACTCCGAAGGCTGTTCCGGAAAAGTCAAAGTCGGTGGTTCCTGGAAGGGCGTTTGTCGTGACTGCCCAAAACGCAAGGAACCCGAACGAGGTGATCACGGGTAAGCTAATCTTGAATTCTTGCGAAGTTTATACTTTACTAGATACTGGTTCTACCCATTCTTTTATCTCTCCTGCTTGTGCTCAACGTTTGAACTTGACTCCAGAGAAATTGACCTTTGACTTATCTGTTGAAACTCTGTTGGGTGAAACCTTTATTACATCTACAGTTTATAAATCTTGCTTAATCCAAGTTGGCACCATCACATTACCTGTTGACCTTATTTCTTTAAAGATACTTACATTTGATGTGATTTTAGGGATTGATTGGTTAACTACTCATCATGCCAAAATTGATTATTTTCGTAAGGTTGTTAGTTTTCATATTCCTAACCAACCTATTATGCGAATTTAAACAACCAAACCATTAAAGTCAATCACTGTCATTTCAAGCCATAAAGTTATTCGTTTATTGAAAAACGGATGTCAAGCTTTCTTAGCCTATGTCACAGACTTGAACAAAAACACGTCAGATTTGAATACTATTTCTGTTGTTAGTGAATTTCCTGATGTATTTCCTGAAGAACTTCCCGGTCTACCCCCAGAACGTGAAGTTGAATTCTTTATTGACCTTGAAGCTAGTACAAAGCCCATTTCTAAAACCTCATATTGAATGGCTCCTATTGAACTTCAGGAGTTAAAAGTCCAATTACAGGAATTGTTAGACATCGGTTTCATTTGTTCTAGTACGTCTCCTTGGGGTGCTCCTATTTTATTCGTAAAGAAGAAAGACGGGAGTATGAGACTTTGTATTGACTATCGAGAATTGAACCATGTCACCATCAAGAATAGGTATCCGCTACCTCGCATTGATGACCTGTTCGACCAGTTACAAGGAGCACAATTCTTTTCAAAGATCGACCTTCGTTCTGGATATCATCAGCTGAAGATTAAAACTGAGGATATTCCAAAGACTGCCTTCATAACTCGGTACGGGCATTATGAATTCTTAGTCATGTCTTTTGGATTGACTAATGCTCCTGCTGCTTTCATGGATATGATGAACCGTGTATTCAAAGAATATTTAGATCAGTTTGTTGTTATCTTTATTGATGACATCCTCATCTATTCCAAAAGTCGTGAAGATCATGAGCGCCATTTGAAGCTGATATTACAAAGGCTTCGTGAAAACAAGCTATATGCCAAACTGAAGAAATGCGAGTTCTGGCTTGAGAAAGTAGCATTCCTTGGGCATGTGGTGTCAAAATATGGAGTATCTGTCGACCCGACGAAGATTGAAGCCATACAAAGTTGAGAGCAACCGAAGTCGGTAACCGAAGTACGTAACTTTCCGGGCTTAGCTGGTTATTATCGGAGATTTGTGGAAGGATTTTCTCGAATCGCTACTCCGTTAACTCAGCTGACTCAAAAAGATACAAAATTCGTATGGAGTGAGGAATGCAAGAAGAGTTTCCAAGAACTCAAGAGGAGACTCATTTCGGCACCTGTTCTGACAATACCATCTGGTTCAGATGGATTTGTTATCTACATCGATGCTTCAGGCAAAGGGTTAGGATGTGTTCTCATGCAACATGGAAAAGTCATAGCCTATGCCTCGCGACAACTCAAAGAATATGAGGGGAATTATCCTACTCATGATTTGGAGTTGGCAGCAGTCGTTTTCGCGTTGAAGATTTGGAGACATTACCTGTATGCGGAGAAAGTGGAGATCTATACGGATCATAAAAGTCTCAAATATTTCTTCACCCAAAAGGAACTCAACATGCGGCAACGACGTTGGCTTGAGCTGTTGAAAGATTACCATCATACCATCCAATATCATCCTAGAAAAGCGAACGTAGTAGCTGACGCATTGAATAGAAGATCATACGCGGGTACGAGTGCAATGGTGTTAACACAAAGGCCCATTTTGTATGATTTGCAAAGGATGGAGATAGAGATGAAGGCTCCAAGTACCCACATGATGATATCAAATATACGAGTAGAACCGACTTTAATTGATAAAGTTAAAGCCACTCAAGCTACGGACATGGAGCTGATGCGTATGAAGAAGAAAGTGCAAGAAGGTGCTATTCTAGAAGCAAGAATCGATGAAGAAAGAATACTTCGAGTCAACTCTAGACTTTGTGTTCCTAAAGATTTTGACTTGAAGCATAGAATCATGATGGAGGCACACAACACACCATTTGCAATCCATCCTGGGAGTACCAAAATGTATCACGATCTTCGACATATATTTTGGTGGAGCAATATGAAAAGAGAGATCACGGAGTTTATCTCGATGTGTTTAATTTGTCAACGTGTAAAAGTGGAGCATCAAGTACCAAAGGGTCCATTGCAACCACTTGAGATTTCGAAATGGAAGTGGGAACACATTACCATGGATTTCGTTACTAGTCTTCCCAAGGTTTCTCAAGGCATAGATGCGATTTGGGTCATTGTTGATAGATTAACCAAGCCTGCTCATTTCTTACCTATACGTGAGACTTATTCCCTTGAACGTCTTGCTAGTATGTACGTGAATGAGATTGTGAGATTGCATGGCATGCTAGTATCCATAGTTTCGGATCGTGACCCAAGATTCACTTCACAATTTTGGGTTAGCTTGCAGAAAGCTATGGGCACGGATTTACGATATAGTTCAGCATATCATCCTCAAACGGACGGGCAATCAGAGAGGACTATTTAAACCCTTGAAGATCTATTAAGACTCTGTGTTCTAGATTTTAAGGGAAGTTGGGATAAGTACTTGCCACTGGTGGAATTCTCCTACAACAACAGTTATCAGACAAGTATAGGTATGGCTCCATTTGAAGCCTTGTATGGACGAAAGTGTCGTTCTCCAGTATGCTAGGACGAGGTGGGTGAAGCAACGTTGTTGGGACCAGAATTGGTACGCATAACTATAAAGAAGATTTAAACGATTCGATAACGTATACAAACGTCACAGGATCGACAAAAAAATTATGCGGATCTTCATCGAAAGGATGTAGAATTTAGTATTGGGGATCATGTATTGTTACATGTTGCACCATGGAAAGGAGTTATAAGATTTGGAAAGAGAGGAAAGCTCAATCCACGATTTGTTGGTCCATTTGAAATTCTTGACCGAATAGGAAATGTGGCATATCGACTCGCATTACCTCCAAGCATCTCTCGTGTTCATAATATTTTTCACATATCTGTGCTTCGTAAATACGTGAAAGACCCGGACCATATAATTGAGTTAGAACCAGACGAGATAGCCGAAGATTTAACGGACGAGGAGGTACCTGTTAAGATCTTGGATAGGAAAGAGCATGTTCTACGCACGAAGGTTATACCACAAGTTAAGGTTTTATGGAGAAACTATGCTATTGAAGAAATGACCTGGGAGTTGGAATCAGAAATGAAAGCGAGGTATCCTCACCTTTTCGAAACACTAGGTACATACGTCAATTTCGAGGACGAAATTTTATAAGGAGGGGAGGTTGTAAGACCCCAACTTATTAATAAATGAAATTAAATTTCTTCTATTTATTATTTTGAAATAGAAAGTGTTGATTTGATTAATGTGGTTAGTTATGGGTAAAATGCGCAAAAATTTCAAATAAGCAAGTGGTTATAAAATATTCATTTTTGGTCGGTGAATATTTGTTTGGTCATGGAATATTCTTGTTGTAGGGAAAATTCGTACGACGGCGCAGCCTTGTGTGGGCCCCATAACGGAAAGTGATTGGCTGAAGAAAATGACAAGTATAAGTTATTTATAAATAACGGCGTAGTTGTTACCGTTAATACTGTTAGAATACCTGGTGGTTAAAATACAGTAGCACACGGTATTGCACCAATTATTGATTCTTACATAAGAAGACATTACTCAATAATTGTTACAGTAGTTACTGTTCAATATTTTATTTTATTTATTCAATAATTGCTGCGTTGATATTTTATATTATTGTTACTTCAATAATTGTTGCTGCACAGTATTTTCCATTATCAGATCAATAATTCATATTATTTGAATAATATTATTAGATATCATTATTGGCAATGTCTAGAAAGTTCTGTCTAAGGAGAGGTTTGGTCATCTAATTGCGCGCTAGTAAGGAGAAATCCTTGTTGGAAAAGCCCCTCTTTCCTGGGAATGGCCTGGTTGTCATAAATGTGATTCTGTAATATTATTTGTGAATAATTAATTATTGATTCATATGATAAGGAAATATTTATTCTATGTGGATATAAATGTTGGATATATTTATTGTGGTTAAAAATGAAGGAGTTAATGTTGAGGTATTTTATCAGTATTTTTATCGGAATGGAGGTATTAAAAATCAAATAAGGGTTTCTGAGAAATATTGCGTGGGTTATAATTTTTAATCCGACCGTTGGATCGTGGTAATTTTTGGATATGTTATTCATATATAAGTTGAGTATATGTCCACAAATTTTGATACGTTAAAAATGAACATATGATTTGTTATGAATTTTACGAGATGACTGATTCAGAAATTGTAGAAGTTGCGGAATTTGTCATTTTGGTGGAAAATTCTAGAATTGGTGGGCCCCACTTTTGGTTGGTGAAAATGTGCTGCGATTTTTATTCAAATGTGGTGGGTGTGAATAGTAGCAGGTAAAGCAATCAGGTTGCAAGTTAAGTCTACTTCGGCGTGCTAACATTTTCTTATAAATAGAGGGCTAAGTTAGAATTGAAAATCACACCAGAAACAAGTTTTCTCTCTTTCTCTCTCTAGATTATTGAGTGTATTTTGTGAGTATCTAGATACTTTGTGAGCTTCTATTCATCAGTGCAAATTTCCTTCAGCCTTATACCGATATTCCGATCAGAAGTACGGATATTTTGAGGTAAGGGATATTATTTTCTTCTTAAATGATATTATTTCTTTGCTAAAATATTGATATGAACTTTTTATCAAATTTGGAACTTTTTGCGTCGAGATTACTTTTTGGCACTATTCACGTATACGGCACTATTCACGTATACGGCACTATTCACGAATACGGCACTATTCACCAAAAAATAAAATTTTCTTCTTTTTATCCAAGATGTCTATTATGGTTACTATCTTTGATTGTATTCATGTTTTGATCTTTATTTTTGAATTCTGCTTCACAATTGGTTATTATGGAGTATTATTACACTTGGATAAACTATAATACGATTCCCTAATATTTTCCCTTCTGTCTCATTGGATTCGTTTTCTTTAAGATAATTTTTCATCATTCTCAGTCCTAAATGATGATATTACTGAATATCTTTGGCCTGTAGTGCAAAGATGAATGATTAACTGATGAATATCTTTAGCCTGTAGTTCAAAGATGAACAGGTGTTGAGATGAACATGACCGACTGGTGTTACAAATGAATATCTTTGGCCTGTAGTGCAAAGATGAATATTTGATTCAAGATGTATATTGGTTGATGTTACAGGGATAAAATATTGATGATGTACTTTTAAATTTTAGAAGATAGTAGAATTCTTTCTCTACTTGACTCTTCTAATGGTTTGCTGTTTCCGCTCCAGTTGTTGATCTAAAACTTGTTGTCTATTATATTTTATCAGATTATTCCCTGTTGAAGACTAACGATAATTTGTTGTATATTATCTTAGTCATAATATTCTTTACTGGGCTAGTTGAGCTCACCCTTTTCCTTGTTGTTCCATTTTTCTTCTCAGGAGGTGAGAACATAGCAGGATCTAGTCGGGATATGGAGTGATGGTTCTAGAAAGATATTTTACCAGTCCTCACTATTTCTGTAAAATAGTGTTTGAATAATTGTAATGAGGATTTATTTGAGTGCGGATATTGTCCAGAAGACAATATTTGTATTTAAACTCACAGTATGGGTTGTCGTATTTTGCACGACAATTGTATTATTAAAGTTGTAGTTTGCTTTTTGTACCATGTATTTGGCGACTCAGAATGGGTGTTGTATACCTATTTTGGGGGCGTCACAGTTGGTATCAGAGCTTAGGGATATGGTCTCTGGCATAGATCAGGGAATAGAACTAGGAGGGGAGAGATGAGTAAATCATTCGCTAGTGTGTCCTACCTAAGCTTATTTGTTGGTCAGTCATAATATAGGGATAATATATGACATGACTATTAACCTTTGTTTTATGGAAGTATTTAAGAATGGTAGCTGAGAACGTTAATAATGGAGTAAATCAGACCGTGGAGACACCTTTGATCACCACCCAGGGGAGCGTGCAACAGGTAGGCAATATTCCTCCTGTAAACAACGTTACCGAGCAAACGATGAATGATGGAATGTTTAGGAGCTTTTTGCAGTTCATGAAAAATCAGACGAGGGAAACTCGTGTACAGAATATGGGTGGAAATGATAACAATGCGTGGTTTGTCACAACCAAGCAGTTCAAAGAATTAGGACCACCGGAATTTAAGGGAAAGCCGGATCCGATCATGGCGGAAACATGAGTCAAGCAAATTACCAAGATATTCGATGTCTTGGGATGCACGGAGGAATAGAAGGTTCCATTCACCACCTTTATGTTTCGCGGTGGGGCAGACTACTGGTGGGAATCTGTGAAGCGTACCCAGCCTGACGCACTCAACATGTCCTGGGAAACATTTCAGAAACTGTTCAATGACAACATGTCCCTGCTTCAATTCCAGAAATTGAACCTCCATCTGGTTCTGCGAGCTGGTTGGGAAATACATCTCGAAGAACATCTCTTTAAATATCTCCCAAGTAATTATGCCTTCACCTCCTCGCACTTTGTCAGCTTGCCAACAATAGCTAGCTTCAAACTTCAGCATAAATGTTGCAAAAGCGGTCTTCTGGTCTTCTCTAACCCTAGCAACGTCGAAAACTTTCTCCATCTCCATAACCCACATTTGAGCCTCGATCGGGTTCATGGAACCCTTAAACTCTGGCGGTCCTACCGCCTTAAAATTCTTAAATGTAGTATTTGGCGGAGCTTGAGGTTAATTATTCATTGCTCCGGCTAGCAAGTTAACCAATTGCTGAACATGATTAGCATTGGCGTTATTGTTGTTATTAGTAGATCATTCTTGAGCTATTTGACGTTGTTGTCTTCTTCTTGGCGGCATATTTCTGTTAAAAATATATGCTTATTAAATCTCGATTAAATTCTCTAAATAGTTAAGACTTAACTCAACAATTTAAAATAGTAATTTAACACATAATCTCAAACAACTTAACATATTTAATTAAATAAAAAGTTTTAACATCAAACGATAGCATCACTGCTATTTACATCATCCATCCCGAGATAAATAATCTACAGGATTTAAAATATTAAAATATTCCTTCATTCATAAACACATCGGAATTTACATTTAAATACCAAATAGTTTTTCACATAATTAAACAAATCCTATCACTGCAAGTTAAGGCGCTGAATAGCCTTGCTACGCTCCTCTTCCATGATGCGAGACATCGTCCTGCGGTCCAACATGTACGATGGAAGTCCTTCGAATTGGATTGGATACCTCAACACTCGATCCTGAGCCTCATCCATTGCACTATTGAGTGTAGAGTACGTCTCCCCAAGTTTAGCCTTCTTCGCACGACCATCCTCTTCTGCAAGGTCAGCACGACGTGACTCTCTTACCCAGCCCTCCTCTGCTATGATCAGCCTTTCTGAGCTTTCCTTCAGTTCCTTCTTCAACTTCTCTATCTCCTCGGTCTTATCCTCGGTTTGACCCTTCTCGTGGACCAAATCCCATTCTACATTTCCTAGTCGTGAGTGAAGAGTCTCAATCTCCCTCTCCTTCTGCTCGAGAGTAATCTGTTGAATAATCGTCCACTCAGTCAAATCCTGGACATCGTCTCGTAACTCCATGTTACGGTCGTATAACACGTCGTACATCTCAGCATCAATGGAGTGCGGTGAAAACTCCTCTTCTTCCTCTTAAAATTCCTCCTCAGGATCAGTCTCAGGTTCATGCTTCTGACCAAAAACGGTGATCAATGGAGATGACTCCCTCTGTACCAACTGTTCCCTAACGACATGAATGTCTCGGGGCTCCTCCTCTGTCGGTACGGTAGGTACTCGGGGTTCCTCATCCCCAGCTCGACTAGTTCGTCCAACATCCAACATCCTGACAACAAAATTTCAAGTTTTAGTTACTAAGTCGTACTAGTGAGCACATAATTTAACACATAAGCACATAAAGTCTTTTATTATCTTCAATGAATTACAAAAAATCATTTTCTAGAACTCGATAAGAGTTTTCCATCACTATGTTCTTCCTATAAGGTTACTACCTAAGGTTGTTCCTCCACCTAGGGTTCATAACCTACAGCTTTGATACCAACCCGTGACACCCCCAAATCCGGGTACTTAGATTACACGGGATTTGGTGTTCACTGTACAAATATCATCTATCTATCTACCCATAATAAATGCAAACCATGCAATGGATAGAAATAAAATCCTCCCCTTATGAGGTTACAACATCTGAATAATAAATACAATCCCAGGCCAAACTAACCTTAAACATCTGTGCGGAAACATAAACAAATAAGTCTTAACAACATCAAGTCTTTACAATAACATTCTTAAAATTAAATAACAAGTTTTCATCACTTATTAGCTTTGCCTTTGCCTTTGCTAGTAGAAGGCTCATCGTAACTTTCGTTCTTAACTGCAATATTATTATTATGCAAGAGTGAGCATGATTGCCCACAAGTATAAAAAAATGAAATATCAATATATAATAACATGCGAGTGAATCAAAAGACTTCTGAAATAAAAGCTCAACTTTTGAATCAAGAATAAATAACAAGAGTTCAAAAGATTTATGAGGGTCATAAGACCTTGAACTATGTCCTAGGTTATCAAGGGTTGTACTTGAAACTTTTAACAGTCATAAGACTATGGACCTTTCTACTCGTACTTAGGGGGATCAGCCCTTAGTACCATACTGTGCACAATATCTTAACGCTAATGCATAAGAAATCCCTATACAGGGTTGTTCATCTCAGTTTGACATCAGAGTCCGCACCAAAGGAAGTTTGGTTTGGATAATTCAAAAAGGGTTCTGAAATTTAGAACGTTCATCAACTATGGACTAGTCGAATCAATTAAGGGTTCGCTAGTCTAATAAGGTTCAACAATAAATGATAATTAAATTGAATAAAATTCTTAAGAGGTATACAATAGAACAAGTATTGTATAACAGAATCATACTTTGAAATGATAGATAATCTTTAATATAACAAACTAAATTTGATTTATAAACTTGAATAATGATAACAAGTAGGGTTAGGAAACTTACCTCGTGCGTAGGCTAAACGATTACTACTTCTGTTCACCACAAATCCTAAACACATACCATATGTATTCACGACATTCATTAGTTACATTTTCACTTAATTATTTAATATAAACTCCACTTTATTTAACAAATCATTACCCTTCTAATTTAATTGCTTAATTAAATTAGAATATTTTCATTCTCTAACTATTATTACACTCGAATAAATTATTTCATATTAATTTCCATCGAATATTTATTTTATTCCATAAATATCTTAATTAAAATATTTAATTTATTTTATAAATATTTTAATAATAATTTTCATCAAATATTTATATGTATTATTATTATTATTTTATTTTTATTTTTTTTATTTTTTTATTTTTTTATTTTTTTTATTTTTTTATTTTTTTTATTTTTTTTGACCGCCGGGGCTGGATAATGTAGTTTGGTAACGCCTGCCGGGGGCAAGGTTACCCAGGCTCATTTTCTGCAGTTTCTACAATTCCGCAGTTCGCGAACATAACAAGGCCAAATTAGGCCAAAAATTAATCACAAGTAAAATTATACGTGAATATGGCCATAACTTCCAATTAGTTATTTTTACACGAATTTAGACTTACCCAATCATTGTAATACATATGTAATCATTACTTAACCCATCTAGCATGATTTTTAAACAAGTTACAACACATAATTTGCAAAATCAACACATTTACTTTCACTGTTCTTGATGTTCTTGAAGGTTTTAAACATAAAACATAATTTCAACACTACGGATTCGTTATAACACCAAATCCGTCCATTCAAGTTTCGTTTCCTTCGTTTTAACATGCATAATTATATACGAGTATAAATTTTACAAAACCATTTATGTTTGACACATTAAATTTACGTATAAGGGCCATATGGCCAAAACCCATACTCTGTAAGTTTTGAGCAACATATACGACGTATTTTCACGAAACTAATGACATGGTAACTTACATAATATATAATTGAATACGATTTGATAACATTTAACACATATATAAACTCATAATCATACCCTTTCCCAATTATAGAGACTTTACAAAAGCTTGAAAGCCATTTTTATAAAAACTAAATGACGTAAAAAGTAATTGGGTTGAAGAGATTACCCAAGAGTATAATTAATGGAAGATGAATTCCTTCTCAGATGACTTTCACAATCCTCTTAAAAATCTTTGAATTCTCAACTCTTTCTCTGTATCTCTCTCTGTTACGCTTTCTAGACTTAGGCAGATAATGAAGAAGAAAGAAAAGAAGACGTAAACTAAATAAGGAACAACTGACGCGTTGGTGGTCAGTTACCCAGTCATGGGTAACTTCCCTCAACTCTCACTAAGGCCATGTTTGGCTACCATTTAAAAGCTTATACCCAATTAATTTAATAAAACATCTTATACTATAGTTTAAATAATGTCACACTCCTTTATAAAATAAATCAATATCTTATTTAATTTAAATAAAATATAATAATTTATCATAAATTCACATAATTATATAATTAATTTTCTTATTAATTAATTATATCAAATTATTAAATCTCTAATTAATAATTAAATTAATTAAAATAACACTAGGCTTATTAAATATATTTTTTAATACAATAAGCTCACATAATGACATACTTCGAATAACAAAATTTCTCCACATTAATTTAATAAATATAACACATATAATTAAATTAATATACCACAATTTCATCAATTAATTATTTAATCTAATAATTAATTCATCAAAAAATATTTATTTAATTCAATAAATATTAAAATTACATTATAAAAATCTCGTTCGTCACATTTTCTTCAAGTATATTCCCGCCCTACTAGTCGGAATACTTTTCTTTTTAAGCTAGGGGATATTATTTGTTGTATTCGTAAGGGGTATTATTTCTTTCGTATTCATGAAAAGAACTTCTGTTATTCCATTCTTTATTATTCTGTTGGAATAACCTGTATACGCGGTCTACCATATACTTGGTAAAATTCTTCTGTTATTCCATTATTTATTATTATGTTGGAATAACCTGTCTATGCGAAGTACTGTATACATGGTGAAATTCTTCTATTATTCCATTCTTTATTATTCTGTCAGAATATCCTGTCTGTGTGTTTACGCATGACCTGGTTCCATTATTCATTATTCTGTTGGAATAATCTGTCTGTGCGGTCTATCCCATGCCTGGTGAATTTTTCTGTTATTCCATTATTTATTATTCTGTTAGAATATCCAGTCTGTACGTTTACGCATGACCTGGTTCCATTCTTTATTATTCTGTTGAAATAAGCTGTCTATGTGGATTACTGCATGCATGGTAAATGATCATTCGTATTCATACGAATAGTATTTTCATTAAAAAGGGGTTTCTGCCAGGGGCAATTTCGTAATTTTTTTGACCCTAAAAAATTTTAGAAAAATTTGAAATGATAATTTGAGGAGTTTTATAGATTGTGTCCAAAAATGACGATTTTTGGATTTATAGATTAAGAGTTATGGATTTTATGAAAAAAGACTATTTTAAAGTAAACCCTTATAACTCCTTGTGGTTAACTCCAAAATTGGTGAAATTTTTATTGGGAGTACATGTATATAGCAGGAGTATATACTGTAAATTTCGGAATTTTTGGACAAAAGTACAATTTTTGATAAATGTCTAAATATTCGACAGTTTTAGCCATATGAAAAATAATAAATGAATTTTAAAAATTCTGAGAAAAATATATGTTCAATATGGGACTATATTCTGCTAAATTCCAGAAAAGAAATATTTTTAGGACTGATTTGGTATTTTTCATAAAAATAAACTAGTTATGAGTAAATGAATTAAATATGTTAGGTGAAGTAACAAAATTGAAAAATATGATTCTATGGCTTGAGAATCCTATATAGGGTATATGCAGATTTTTGATGAGGGATTTGATCTTTGGTGATGAAATCTTATGAGTATGACATTTTTGAATGATTAAATATTTTTTTTTATAAAGTGTAAACAAATAAATTGTTTATAAGTTTAAGAAGTGATTAAAATATTATTATAATATTGATAATATTAGATTATGAGTTTATTAAGTGATTGATAATATTTGGATAAATTTAAAGTCTTTAATATTTATCCTTATTTTCGTTTGATTAATGCTTATATCATTGTCATCATCCTCATGCTTATATTGTGTTGAAAGTCATCTTTGGCCGTAGTGCATAGATGGATTTGGTATGATTATGACCAGGGATTATTCGGTATAATCATGACCATAATGTTACAAATGATGTGAAAAAAGTCCTCATTGGCCCGTAGTGCATTGATGGACAGTTTTTGGTATGATTATGGCTATGGATTCTCTTCGTCCAAGGGTGCAAAGATGAATTATTTTATGGCATGATCATGACCGTTAATGAAAACACGATTATCTTTAGCCCGTAGTGTATGGATAATTCGTGGTCGTGATATTAACGAATATCCTTAGCCGTAGTGCATAGATAATTCAGTGATATGGATTGATTATCGAGCTGAGTCTCAGCGATGAAATATAAATTCATAGATGTGATATTAACGAATATCATTGGCCGTAGTGCAGGGGTGATTTGATGATGTGGATTATTTATTAATCTAAGTCTTAGCAATAAAATATTTATTATACACTTTTAATTCGTAGAAGATAGTAGATATCATGCTCTACTTGACTCTTCTAAAATACAGTTGTATGTCTTTGGCCTGTAGTATAAAGATGAATCGTTAATGAATATATTTGGCCGTAGTGCAAAGATGAATTTATTACTATGATTATGAGCAGGAATTTTGAATTGGTATAACCATGATTTTTGATGTTTCAGGTGAAGGTAAGTGATGAAAATTATCTTCGTCCTGGTTACGAAGAGGAATTTAGAACCACAATTATGATTTTGAGTTATTCATATGATTGTGGACAGGAACTGTTGATTTATTTTACAGGGATAAAACATTGTTGGTGGACTTTTAACATGGAAAAGATAATAGACCTCATGGTCTATTTGACTCTTCTAGCGGATTGCTCGTTCCGCTGTAACTATGGTTGAAAAGTTTTATCATCTATCATATGTTATAAATCTCTGATTTATTAATGATGAAGGCTATTGATGATGTAAATTAGCTTTAGTAATGATATTCTTTACTGGGCTAGTTGTGCTCACCCTTTCTGCTTCACAATTCTTTTCAGGTAATTAGAGTGTTGCCGGGTCGAGCGGGGATAACAGGGGAATAGAACGTTGGTCTCTAGCTGTAGAGGTTCTCCCTAAACAGTATAAAAAAGTGAATTGTATTCTATACATCATTTAGTAGTTATATTTGGTGAATCAAATAGGGTGAGGTGAACCCAACTTTGGAAGGGTGTTTTGCCACTATCATACAAGATGTCTAATGACATACAACCTCGTGTTCTCATAAGACATGGTTATGCACATCCACTTGCTGAATATATCTACGAGCACTACCTATATGATCTTGGAGTTTATTTGAAATATAATTTTCACTTGTAGACAACGGAGATATTTATATGTCAAGAGAAGACTCACCATTGGAAAGAAGATGATAGTAATCTTCTTGTTTTTCTTTGGAGACTTTTGGGACAACCAAGGATAATTCTGTGGACATATGATATTTATCATAACCTAGACGCATGGCCTCCCATCTACGGAGGTTTTCTTGAGCACTTCCCAAAGATTTTAATTTCTAAAACAGTTTTTGACTATACTTTTATGTAAAGTATCATTGTAAGGAGGTGGTCGAGACACCATGAGAGTTACATACATTTGTATTAAAACTCACAGTTAACTGTGGTCATATTCTATACGACAGTTCAACAGTTGTATAAATGAAGTTTGTATTTGATTTTATAATGTGATATCTGGCGACTCAGAATGGGTCGTGTGGACCTATTTTGGGGGCGTCACACCTTTCTTGAACAACATGGTAAGCTAAGGTTACAGTTTCCAACAAGGGAACAAGATCAAAAACTTTGCTCAACAGATTTCAAGAATTTTCTTTATATAAAAGTAAATCACGAAAACTTGCTCAAATAAAGTTAGGGTTATAGAACTTGCTCAATATAAAGAAGTAAGGTTTAGGAACTTGCATAATTGTAATCAAAATAGAGTAAAGAAACTTGCCTTGCATGTAGGTTAAACAGTTATAACTCACGTTCCCAAATATCCTATACACATGTCATCATGACATAATTAGTTACCACATGTTCGTGGTACATAACCGATTATCTATTTCATTTACAACCCTTTGGTATTAGGTTTAACCATATGATTAAACCATAATTTTAATGCAATAACACAAATCTTCAGTTATCATATAACTCATTAAGTACTTAATAATACCTTTCATATTTGGTATTATACAACACCACAATATGATTAATCACATTTTATAGTCATAAAATTACACTATATTAACACTTATAAAATTGTATATTAAAAATTAAATTTCTGGGTCAAACTGCTAACTGGCGCTGTAGCGCCCCAGTTTGCACTGGGAACCAGCGCTGCAGGGTTGGTCTGGCGCTGCAACACTTTTTTTTACTCACAGAACTGGCGCTGCAGCGCTGGTTGGCATTTCAACGCTTCTGTTTGCTCACACAACCGGCGCTGCAGTGCCTATACTCGTCAACAGGCACTAAGTGGCGCTGGCGTCGCGGCACAGTTGCACGCAGACAGTGTTCGCGAATGTGACGAACAAGATTTTTGTAATTTAATTTTAATATATATTAAATTAAATAAATATTTACGATGATTTAATTATTAGATTAAATAATTAATTGATGCAATTGTGATAGATTAATTTAATTATATGTGTTATATTTATTAAATTAATGTGGAGAATAATCATTACTCAAAGTATGTATTTATGTGAGCTTATTGAATTAAATGAAATATTTAATAAGCATAATGTTATTTTAATTAATTTAATAATTAATTAGAGATTTAATAATTTGACATTATTAATAAATGATAATTTAATTATTTTACTATGTGAATTAATGAGAAATTATTATATTTTATTTAAATTAAATTAAATAAGATAATTGAATTGCGTGTGACTTGATTTAAACTATAGTATAAAGTTTAATTAAATTAAATGGTTTTGAAACCTATTATTGCTTACCAAACAAGGCCCTAAGAGGAGTTGATAGCAATTACCCATGATTAGATAATTGACCTCAATGCGTCAGTTGATTCCTTTATTATGCGTCTTCTTCTTCTTCATTTTCTAAGTTTGACAAGGAAATTACAGAGAGAGAATTAAGAATTTTGAGGGAATTGTGAGTTGTGTGATTGTTTGAGAAGGTTTCATCTCTCCTATCTACACTACGCTGTGAGTAAATTCTTCAACCCATTATTATTTACGTTGTTAAAATTTTATAATATGGCTCTCAAATTTTCTATAAAATCTCTATAGTTGGAGAGTGTATTGATTATGTGAAAGTATATGTGATAATATGGTAGTATAACATGTTGTTACTATATATTATAGATTCCCATATCACAAGTTTCATAATATTATAACGTATGTTATTTACAGAGTATATATTCTTAACATGTCAATAACTTAATTGTATGTGGATTGATTTATTGAATGCATAGTTAGCTTATTATTCGTGAAGTGTAAATTGTGTAACAATAAGTATGATAAATTGACTAAGTATAGTCATAATCCGAGTTAGACAAAAAAATGAACTTATGATGACTAGTTACATTATAATTAATTAGAGATGTGAATGGAAATTATATGTAGGATTAATTCAAGGAACGTGTTTGATTAACGTGTAATCTACGCATGAGGCAAGTTTCCTAACCCTACTTGTTATCATTATTCAAGTTTATAATTCAAGTTCAATTTGTTATATTAAAGATTAATTATCTTTTCAGAGTATGATTCTGTTATACAATATTTGTTCTATTGTATACCTCTTGAGATTATTATTCAATCTAATTATCATTTATTGTTGAACCTTGTTAGACTAGTGAACCCTTATTTGATTCAACTAGTCCATAGTTGATGAACGTTCTAAATTTCAGAACTCTTATTGATTTATCCAAACCAAACTTCCTTTGGTGCAGACTCTAATGTCAAACTGAGATGAACAACCCTGTATAGGGATTTCTTATGCGTTAGCGTTAAGATATTGTGCACAGTATGGTACTAAGGGCTGATCCCCCTAAGTATGAGTACAAGAGTCTATAGTCTAATGACTGTTAAAGGTTTTAAGTATAACCCTTGATAACCTAGGACATAGTTCAAGGTCTTATGACCCTCATAAATCTTTTGAATTCTTGTTATTCATTCTTGATTCAAAAGTTGAGCTTTTATTTTAGAAGTCTTTGATTCACTTGCATGTTATTATATATTGTTATTTCCTTTTTATACTTGTGGGCAATCATGCTCACTCTTGCGTAATAATAACATTTCAGTTAAGAACGAAAGGTACGATGAGCCTTCTACTAGTAAAGGCAAGGGCAAAGCTAATAAGTGATGAAGACTTGTTATTTAATTTTTGGAATGATATTGTAAAGACTTGATGTTGTTTAAGACTTATTTGTTTATGTTTCCGCACATATGTTTAAGATTAGTTTGACCTGGGATTGTATTTATTATTCAGATGTTGTAACCCCATAAGGGGAGGATTTATTTCTATCTATTGCATGGTTTGCATTTATTATGGGTAGATAGATAGATGATATTTGTACAGTGAACACCAAATCATGTGGAATTTAAATACCTGGATTTGGGGGTGTCACAAGTTGGTATCAAAGCTGTAGGTTATGAACCTTAGGTTGGGGAACAACCTTAGGTAGTAGCCTTATAGGAAGAACATAGTGATGGAAAACTCTTATCGAGTTCTAAGAAATGAATTTCTTAATTCATTAAAGATAATAAAAGACTTTATTTGTTATGTGTTAAATTTTGTGCTAGATAGTACGACTTAGTAACTAAAACTTAAAACTATGTTGTCAAGATGTCGGATGTTGGAGGAACTAGTCGACCTGGGGAGGAGGAACCCCGAGTACCTACAGTACCTACGATGGAGGAGCCCCGAGACATTCATGTCATTAGGGAGCAGTTGGCACAGAGAGAGTCATCTCTATTGATCACTGTTGTTGGTCAGGAGCATGAGCCTGAGACTGATCTAGAGGAGGATCCAGAGGAGGAAGAGGAAGAGGAAGAAGAGGAGTTTCCACCGCACTCCATTGATGCTGAGATGTACGACGAGTTATATGATCGTAACGTAGAGTTACGTGACACTGTCTAGGATTTGACTGAGCGGGCGATTATTCAGCAGATTACCCTTGAGCAGAAGGAGGGGGAGGTTGAGACTCTTCACACCCGACTAGGAAATATAGAATGGGATTTGGTACACGAGAAGGGTCAAACCGAGGATAAGACCAAGGAGATAGAGAAGTTGAAGAAGGAACTGAAGGAAAGCTTAGAAAGGCTGATCATAGCAGAGGAGGGCTAGGTAAGAGAGTCACGTCGTGCTGATCTTGCGGAAGAGGATGGTCGTGCAAAGAAGGCCAAACTTGGGGAGACATACTCTACACTTAATAATGTAATGGATGAGGCTCAGGATCGAGTTTTGAGGTACCCAATCCAGTTTGAAGGGCTACCATCGTACATGCTGGATCGCAGGACAATGTCTCGCATCATGGAAGAAGAACGTAGCAAGGCTATTCAGCGCCTTAACAGACAGTGATAGAATTTGTTTAAATATGTGATAAACTTATCTAGTATTTAGATGTAAATTCCGATGTGGATATGAACAAAGAAATATTTTAATATTTTAAATCCTGTGGATTCTTTATCTCAGGATAGTGGATGTAAATAGCAGTGATGCTATCATTTGATGTTAAAACTTTCGATTTGAATGAATATATCAAGTTGTTTGAGATAATGTGTTAAATAATTATGTTAAATTGTTGAGTAATGCCTTAACTATTTAGAAAAATAAATAAAGGTCTAATAAGTATATGTTTTAACAGAAATATGCCGCCAAGAAGAAGACAACACCGTCAACCAGCTCAGGAAGAGTCAACGAATAACAACAATAATGCCAATGCTAATCTCGTTCAGCAATTGGTTAACTTACTAGCCGGAGCAATGAATAATCAACCTCAAGCTCCACTAAATACTACGTTTAAGGATTTCAAGGTAGTGGGAACGCCAGAGTTTAAAGGTTCCATAAACCTGATTGAGGCTCAAACGTGGGTTATGGAAATGGAAAAGGTTTTCGATGTTGCTAGAGTTAGAGAAGACTGCTTTCGCAACGTTTATGCTGAAATCTGAAGCGAGTTATTGGTGGCAAGCAAACAAGGTCCGTGGAGGTGAAGGTGTGATTACTTGGGAGAGATTCAAAGAGATATTTTTCGAGATGTATTTCCCAACTAGTTCGCAGAACCAAATGGAAGTCCAGTTTCTAGAGTTGAAACATGGAAATATGTCCGTACTAGATTATGTGGCTAGATTCAACGAGTTAGCTAGGTTTGCCCCGTATCAAGTACACACGGATGAGAGAAAATCAAGAAGGTTTGAACAAGGACTGAAGCCCTAGGTATATTGCAAAGTATCAATGTTTCAGCTAAACACTTTTGCTGGAGTACTGGAAAAGGCCATCCTCGTTGAAGGTGGGAGCGATGCGGTGACCAAGTACAATCAAGATCAGAAGAAGAAGAAGAGTGAAAGTGAAGGAAATAACAAGGCTAGTGGAAGTAGCACAAGAGGTGGTAATATTAATCAGAAGAAAAGGTGGAATGATAACTCATCAATGGGGAATCAACAAGGAGGTCAGAAGAAAAGAATCGAAGCATGCCCGACCTGTGGGAAAGCTCATCTGCGAGTTTGCATGAAGGGAAAAAGAGTGTGCTACAATTGTGGTCAAGAAGGCCACATAGCACCTAACTGTCGTAACTCAAAGAAGGGTACCTGCTTCACTTGTGGTTCAAAGGATAATCTGGCAAGATACTGTCCTAAGAAGGGATCTAGAGGGGCAGGATCAGGAGGAAACAAAGGAAATAGTAGTGGAAACGCCTTGACTATCACAGGACCAACCGCAACCAACCAACCGACCGCCAGGACTTTTAAGATGACGGTATAGGATACAGTTCAGTCTCGTAATGTGGTGTCAGGTGTCATTCCGATCAATAAAGTTAATGCTTATGTATTATTTGATTCGGGTGCTACTTGTTCCTTTATATCCGATGACTTTGCTAAGAATTTAGATTTGCCTAAGGATGAGTTAGAATACCCCATGAACATAGAAATTGCCAATAGAGAAATAATCCCTGTTAAGTACATACATAAGAACTGTAGAGTGGATATTAAGGGTAATATCATGAACGTAGATCTTATCCCTATTCGACTTGGGGAATTTGACATTATCTTAGGAATGGACTGGTTATTCAATTACGGGGCTATAATTGATTGCCAAAAGAAGCGTATTAACCTTATGACTCCGTCAAAGGTTGTGTTTTATGGTAGCAAGTCGCCTAGACAAGCGAGTTGTCTGACGATGATGCAGGCCAGGAAATTGTTAAGACAAGGCTGTGTAGGATACTTAGCTTACATAATCGGCAGTCGTAAAGAGAATCCTAAAGTAGAGGAGATATCGGTTGTGAGGGACTTCGTCGACGTATTTCCAGGAACTGCTCCAATATCGAAGGCACCATATCGAATGGCACCAGTAGAGATGAAAGAATTAATGGTACAACTACTGGAATTACTGGATAAGAAGTACATTCAACCGAGCGTATCGCCGTGGGGAGCGCCGGTGTTATTTGTGAAAAAGAAGGATGGAACGATGCGACTCCGCATTGACTACAGAGAACTGAATAAGGCCACGATTAAGAATAGATATCCATTACCAAGGATCGACGACCTGTTTGATCAACTGAAAGGAACGAGATACTTTTCCAAGATAGACTTGAGGAGTGGTTATCATCAACTGAAGGAGAGACCAGAGGATGTACCGAAGACAGCGTTCAGAACACGATATGGTCACTACGAATTTTTGGTAATGTCGTTTGGTCTAACGAATGCTCTTGCAGCATTTATGGGACTAATGAATGGTGTGTTCAAACTATTTTTGGACAAGTTCGTAGTGGTATTCATAGATGATATTTTGGTATATTCGAAAACCAAGGAAGAACATGAAGAGCATTTGAGATTAACGTTGGAAGTGTTGAGGAGAGAGAAGTTGTATGCCAAGTTTTCAAAATGCGAATTTTGGATCGAGTGGGTACAATTTCTTGGGCACGTGATCGATAAAAATAGAATTTCGGTAGATCTATCCAAAGTCGAAGCCATGATTAACTGGGATCAGCAGAGGACGCCGTCAAAAGTACGAAGTTTTCTTAGATTGGAAGGATATTACAGAAGGTTCATTCAAGACTTTTCCAAGATCGCAACTCCGCTAACGAATTTAACTCGAAAAGCTATGAAATTTGTTTGGACGGAGAAGTGTGAAGAAAGCTTTCAAGAATTGAAGAAGAGGTTGAGTACAGCACCTGTGTTGTCTCTTCCGGACGATACAGGAAATTTTGTTATTTATAGTGATGCGTCACATAAAGGACTTGGTTGTGTGCTAATGCAAAACGGCAGAGTCATTGCGTATGCATCACAACAATTGAAGAATTACGAGAAGGGATATCCGACCCACGACTTGGAGTTAGCTGCAGTTGTTTTTGCTTTGAAAATTTGGAGGCACTATCTCTACGGGGAGAAGTGTGAAATATATACAGACCACAAGAATCTGAAATATATTTTTACACAGAAGGACTTGAGTATGGGTCAAAGAAGGTGGTTGGAATTAATTAAGGACTACAACTATGAGATTTTATACCATCCGGGCAAGGCAAATGTAGTTGCCGATGCCTTAAGTAGAAAGGGTCGAGAGAAGTTGACGATGCTAACCGCTCAGAGGGAGCTAATTTCAGCCATGGAGAAGTTAGAACTAGAAGTGAAGTATCCTATAGAAATTGATGAGAAGCTATTCCAAATGCAATCTGGTACAACTCTACTAGATAAAGTAAAGGAGGCTCAGCTTCAGGACGAAGAATGTAAAAGGTGACAAAGAAGATATCTGAGGGAACTGAACCGAGATTCAAAATGGATAAGGAAGGAATACTGAGATTTGAAAGCAGAGTTTGGGTACCGCCAGTACTAGATATTAAGGAAGACATTTTGAGTGAGGCTCATAGCTCACGATATTCGATTCACCCTGGTAGTACTAAGATGTATCAAGATCTTCGACAACACTTCTGGTGGCCAAATTTGAAACGTGATGTTGCAGAATGTGTTGCCAAGTGTCTGACCTGTCAAAAAGTGAAAGCAGAACATCAGAGACCAAGTGGATTACTACAATCGTTGGAGATTCCAGAATGGAAATGAGAACATATTACGATGGACTTCGTGGTTGGCCTTCCGACGACTCAGAAAGGCTATGACGTAGTATGGGTTACCGTTGACCGATTGACGAAATCCGCACACTTCCTTCCGATAAAAATCAGATTCAACTTAGATCAGTTTGTAAGGTTATACGTAAAAGAGATTGTTTCGAGGCACGGAGTGCCGATATCAATTGTTTCTGATAGGGATCCGTACTTTACATCGAACTTCTTGAAACGTCTATAGGAATGCATGGGTACGCAATTGCGAATGAGTATAACATATCACCCTCAGACAGATAGACAGAGCGAAAGAACGATTTAGATATTAGAAGATATGTTAAGAGCCTGTGTGATGGACTTTAAAGGATATTGGGATGATCATCTATCGCTCGTAGAGTTCGGCTACAACAACAGTTACCACGCTAGTATTGGCATGCCGCCTTATGAAGCGTTATACGACAGAAAGTGCAGAACTCCGCTTTATTAGGATGAAGTTGGAGAGAGACAATTACTAGGCCCAGAATTGGTACAACAAACAGCTGAAATAGTTAAAGTGATCCGAACACGACTGGAAGCAGCTCAAGATAGACAGAAGAAATATTCTGATCCACATCGTAAAAATATTGAGTTTTAATCGGGTAGTTATGTGTTTTTAAAGTTCTTTCCTTGGACGGGAAAGATTCGGTTCGGAAAGGAAGGGAAATTAAGACCAAGATTCATTGGACCATTTAAAGTACTGCGAAGAATCAGAGAAGTCGCGTACGAGGTAGCCTTACCTCCAGCACTCGAGAATGTCCACAATGTCTTCCATGTTTCTGTTTTACGACCCTACAGAGCCGATTACAAGCATGTAATTGAATATGAACCCCTACATTTTGAAAAAGACTTATCTTACGAAGAAATTCCTGTTCAAATTATCGACAGAAAAGAACAAGTTCTCAGAAATAAAGTAATACCTTATGTTAAGGTAATTTGGAGGAACCACAATGCTGAAAAAGCTACGTGGGAACTCGAAGAGAATATGATGAAGAATTACCCTCAATTATTTACTTAAATTATGTGTAAGCGATTATGGGGACATAATCTTTGTAAGGGGGGACAATGTAACGGGTCAAATTTATTGAGTCGTGATTCTGGGGACAGAATCCTTTTAAGGAGGGAAAGATGTGACGAACGATATTTTTATAATTTAATTTTAATATTTATTAAATTAAATAAATATTTACGATGATTTAATTATTAGATTAAATAATTATTTGATGCAATTGTGATAGATTAATTTAATTATATGTGTTATATTTATTAAATTAATGTGGAGAATAATCATTACTCAAAGTATGTATTTATGTGAGCTTATTGAATTAAATGAAATATTTAATAAGCATAATGTTATTTTAATTAATTTAATAATTAATTAGAGATTTAATAATTTGACATTATTAATAAATGATAATTTAATTATTTTACTATGTGAATTAATGAGAAATTATTATATTTTATTTAAATTAAATTAAATAAGATAATTGAATTGCGTGTGACTTGATTTAAACTATAGTATAAAGTTTAATTAAATTAAATGGTTTTGAAACCTATTATTGCTTACCAAACAAGGCCCTAAGAGGAGTTGATAGCAATTACCCATGATTAGATAATTGACCTCAATGCGTCAGTTGATTCCTTTATTATGCGTCTTCTTCTTCTTCATTTTCTAAGTTTGACAAGGAAATTACAGAGAGAGAATTAAGAATTTTGAGGGAATTGTGAGTTGTGTGATTGTTTGAGAAGGTTTCATCTCTCCTATCTACACTACGCTGTGAGTAAATTCTTCAACCCATTATTATTTACGTTGTTAAAATTTTATAATATGGCTCTCAAATTTTCTATAAAATCTCTATAGTTGGAGAGTGTATTGATTATGTGAAAGTATATGTGATAATATGGTAGTATAACATGTTGTTACTATATATTATAGATTCCCATATCACAAGTTTCATAATATTATAACGTATGTTATTTACAGAGTATATATTCTTAACATGTCAATAACTTAATTGTATGTGGATTGATTTATTGAATGCATAGTTAGCTTATTATTCGTGAAGTGTAAATTGTGTAACAATAAGTATGATAAATTGACTAAGTATAGTCATAATCCGAGTTAGACAAAAAAATGAACTTATGATGATTAGTTACATTATAATTAATTAGAGATGTGAATGGAAATTATATGTAGGATTAATTCAAGGAACGTGTTTGATTAACGTGTAATCTACGCATGAGGCAAGTTTCCTAACCCTACTTGTTATCATTATTCAAGTTTATAATTCAAGTTCAATTTGTTATATTAAAGATTAATTATCTTTTCGAAGTATGATTCTGTTATACAATATTTGTTCTATTGTATACCTCTTGAGATTATTATTCAATCTAATTATCATTTATTGTTGAACCTTGTTAGACTAGTGAACCCTTATTTGATTCAACTAGTCCATAGTTGATGAACGTTCTAAATTTCAGAACTCTTATTGATTTATCCAAACCAAACTTCCTTTGGTGCAGACTCTAATGTCAAACTGAGATGAACAACCCTGTATAGGGATTTCTTATGCGTTAGCGTTAAGATATTGTACACAGTATGGTACTAAGGGCTGATCCCCCTAAGTATGAGTACAAGAGTCTATAGTCTAATGACTGTTAAAGGTTTTAAGTATAACCCTTGATAACCTAGGACATAGTTCAAGGTCTTATGACCCTCATAAATCTTTTGAATTCTTGTTATTCATTCTTGATTCAAAAGTTGAGCTTTTATTTTAGAAGTCTTTGATTCACTTGCATGTTATTATATATTGTTATTTCCTTTTCATACTTGTGGGCAATCATGCTCACTCTTGCGTAATAATAACATTTCAGTTAAGAACGAAAGGTACGATGAGCCTTCTACTAGTAAAGGCAAGGGCAAAGCTAATAAGTGATGAAGACTTGTTATTTAATTTTTGGAATGATATTGTAAAGACTTGATGTTGTTTAAGACTTATTTGTTTATGTTTCCGCACATATGTTTAAGATTAGTTTGACCTGGGATTGTATTTATTATTCAGATGTTGTAACCCCATAAGGGGAGGATTTATTTCTATCTATTGCATGGTTTGCATTTATTATGGGTAGATAGATAGATGATATTTGTACAGTGAACACCAAATCATGTGGAATTTAAATACCTGGATTTGGGGGTGTCACAAGTTGGTATCAAAGCTGTAGGTTATGAACCTTAGGTTGGGGAACAACCTTAGGTAGTAGCCTTATAGGAAGAACATAGTGATGGAAAACTCTTATCGAGTTCTAAGAAATGAATTTCTTAATTCATTAAAGATAATAAAAGACTTTATTTGTTATGTGTTAAATTTTGTGCTAGATAGTACGACTTAGTAACTAAAACTTAAAACTATGTTGTCAAGATGTCGGATGTTGGAGGAACTAGTCGACCTGGGGAGGAGGAACCCCGAGTACCTACAGTACCTACGATGGAGGAGCCCCGAGACATTCATGTCATTAGGGAGCAGTTGGCACAGAGAGAGTCATCTCTATTGATCACTGTTGTTGGTCAGGAGCATGAGCCTGAGACTGATCTAGAGGAGGATCCAGAGGAGGAAGAGGAAGAGGAAGAAGAGGAGTTTCCACCGCACTCCATTGATGCTGAGATGTACGACGAGTTATATGATCGTAACGTAGAGTTACGTGACACTGTCTAGGATTTGACTGAGCGGGCGATTATTCAGCAGATTACCCTTGAGCAGAAGGAGGGGGAGGTTGAGACTCTTCACACCCGACTAGGAAATATAGAATGGGATTTGGTCCACGAGAAGGGTCAAACCGAGGATAAGACCAAGGAGATAGAGAAGTTGAAGAAGGAACTGAAGGAAAGCTTAGAAAGGCTGATCATAGCAGAGGAGGGCTAGGTAAGAGAGTCACGTCGTGCTGATCTTGCGGAAGAGGATGGTCGTGCAAAGAAGGCCAAACTTGGGGAGACATACTCTACACTTAATAATGTAATGGATGAGGCTCAGGATCGAGTTTTGAGGTACCCAATCCAGTTTGAAGGGCTACCATCGTACATGCTGGATCGCAGGACAATGTCTCGCATCATGGAAGAAGAACGTAGCAAGGCTATTCAGCGCCTTAACAGACAGTGATAGAATTTGTTTAAATATGTGATAAACTTATCTAGTATTTAGATGTAAATTCCGATGTGGATATGAACAAAGAAATATTTTAATATTTTAAATCCTGTGGATTCTTTATCTCAGGATAGTGGATGTAAATAGCAGTGATGCTATCATTTGATGTTAAAACTTTCGATTTGAATGAATATATCAAGTTGTTTGAGATAATGTGTTAAATAATTATGTTAAATTGTTGAGTAATGCCTTAACTATTTAGAAAAATAAATAAAGGTCTAATAAGTATATGTTTTAACAGAAATATGCCGCCAAGAAGAAGACAACACCGTCAACCAGCTCAGGAAGAGTCAACGAATAACAACAATAATGCCAATGCTAATCTCGTTCAGCAATTGGTTAACTTACTAGCCGGAGCAATGAATAATCAACCTCAAGCTCCACTAAATACTACGTTTAAGGATTTCAAGGTAGTGGGAACGCCAGAGTTTAAAGGTTCCATAAACCTGATTGAGGCTCAAACGTGGGTTATGGAAATGGAAAAGGTTTTCGATGTTGCTAGAGTTAGAGAAGACTGCTTTCGCAACGTTTATGCTGAAATCTGAAGCGAGTTATTGGTGGCAAGCAAACAAGGTCCGTGGAGGTGAAGGTGTGATTACTTGGGAGAGATTCAAAGAGATATTTTTCGAGATGTATTTCCCAACTAGTTCGCAGAACCAAATGGAAGTCCAGTTTCTAGAGTTGAAACATGGAAATATGTCCGTACTAGATTATGTGGCTAGATTCAACGAGTTAGCTAGGTTTGCCCCGTATCAAGTACACACGGATGAGAGAAAATCAAGAAGGTTTGAACAAGGACTGAAGCCCTGGGTATATTGCAAAGTATCAATGTTTCAGCTAAACACTTTTGCTGGAGTACTGGAAAAGGCCATCCTCGCTGAAGGTGGGAGCGATGCGGTGACCAAGTACAATCAAGATCAGAAGAAGAAGAAGAGTGAAAGTGAAGGAAATAACAAGGCTAGTGGAAGTAGCACAAGAGGTGGTAATATTAATCAGAAGAAAAGGTGGAATGATAACTCATCAATGGGGAATCAACAAGGAGGTCAGAAGAAAAGAATCGAAGCATGCCCGACCTGTGGGAAAGCTCATCTGCGAGTTTGCATGAAGGGAAAAAGAGTGTGCTACAATTGTGGTCAAGAAGGCCACATAGCACCTAACTGTCGTAACTCAAAGAAGGGTACCTGCTTCACTTGTGGTTCAAAGGATAATCTGGCAAGATACTGTCCTAAGAAGGGATCTGGAGGGGCAGGATCAGGAGGAAACAAAGGAAATAGTAGTGGAAACGCCTTGACTATCACAGGACCAACCGCAACCAACCAACCGACCGCCAGGACTTTTAAGATGACGGTATAGGATGCAGTTCAGTCTCGTAATGTGGTGTCAGGTATCATTCCGATCAATAAAGTTAATGCTTATGTATTATTTGATTCGGGTGCTACTTGTTCCTTTATATCCGATGACTTTGCTAAGAATTTAGATTTGCCTAAGGATGAGTTAGAATACCCCATGAACATAGAAATTGCCAATAGAGAAATAATCCCTGTTAAGTACATACATAAGAACTGTAGAGTGGATATTAAGGGTAATATCATGAACGTAGATCTTATCCCTATTCGACTTGGGGAATTTGACATTATCTTAGGAATGGACTGGTTATTCAATTACGGGGCTATAATTGATTGCCAAAAGAAGCGTATTAACCTTATGACTCCGTCAAAGGTTGTGTTTTATGGTAGCAAGTCGCCTAGACAAGCGAGTTGTCTGACGATGATGCAGGCCAGGAAATTGTTAAGACAAGGCTGTGTAGGATACTTAGCTTACATAATCGGCAGTCGTAAAGAGAATCCTAAAGTAGAGGAGATACCGGTTGTGAGGGACTTCGTCGACGTATTTCCAGGAACTGCTCCAATATCGAAGGCACCATATCGAATGGCACCAGTAGAGATGAAAGAATTAATGGTACAACTACTGGAATTACTGGATAAGAAGTACATTCAACCGAGCGTATCGCCGTGGGGAGCGCCGGTGTTATTTGTGAAAAAGAAGGATGGAACGATGCGACTCTGCATTGACTACAGAGAACTGAATAAGGCCACGATTAAGAATAGATATCCATTACCAAGGATCGACGACCTGTTTGATCAACTGAAAGGAACGAGATACTTTTCCAAGATAGACTTGAGGAGTGGTTATCATCAACTGAAGGAGAGACCAGAGGATGTACCGAAGACAGCGTTCAGAACACGATATGGTCACTACGAATTTTTGGTAATGTCGTTTGGTCTAACGAATGCTCTTGCAGCATTTATGGGACTAATGAATGGTGTGTTCAAACTATTTTTGGACAAGTTCGTAGTGGTATTCATAGATGATATTTTGGTATATTCGAAAACCAAGGAAGAACATGAAGAGCATTTGAGGTTAACGTTGGAAGTGTTGAGGAGAGAGAAGTTGTATGCCAAGTTTTCAAAATGCGAATTTTGGATCGAGTGGGTACAATTTCTTGGGCACGTGATCGATAAAAATAGAATTTCGGTAGATCCATCCAAAGTCGAAGCCATGATTAACTGGGATCAGCAGAGGACGCCGTCAAAAGTACGAAGTTTTCTTGGATTGGAAGGATATTACAGAAGGTTCATTCAAGACTTTTCCAAGATCGCAACTCCGCTAACGAATTTAACTCGAAAAGCTATGAAATTTGTTTGGACGGAGAAGTGTGAAGAAAGCTTTCAAGAATTGAAGAAGAGGTTGAGTACAGCACCTGTGTTGTCTCTTCCGGACGATACAGGAAATTTTGTTATTTATAGTGATGCGTCACATAAAGGACTTGGTTGTGTGCTAATGCAAAACGGCAGAGTCATTGCGTATGCATCACAACAATTGAAGAATTACGAGAAGGGATATCCGACCCACGACTTGGAGTTAGCTGCAGTTGTTTTTGCTTTGAAAATTTGGAGGCACTATCTCTACGGGGAGAAGTGTGAAATATATACAGACCACAAGAATCTGAAATATATTTTTACACAGAAGGACTTGAGTATGGGTCAAAGAAGGTGGTTGGAATTAATTAAGGACTACAACTATGAGATTTTATACCATCCGGGCAAGGCAAATGTAGTTGCCGATGCCTTAAGTAGAAAGGGTCGAGAGAAGTTGACGATGCTAACCGCTCAGAGGGAGCTAATTTCAGCCATGGAGAAGTTAGAACTAGAAGTGAAGTATCCTATAGAAATTGATGAGAAGCTATTCCAAATGCAATCTGGTACAACTCTACTAGATAAAGTAAAGGAGGCTCAGCTTCAGGACGAAGAATGTAAAAGGTGACAAAGAAGATATCTGAGGGAACTGAACCGAGATTCAAAATGGATAAGGAAGGAATACTGAGATTTGAAAGCAGAGTTTGGGTACCGCCAGTACTAGATATTAAGGAAGACATTTTGAGTGAGGCTCATAGCTCACGATATTCGATTCACCCTGGTAGTACTAAGATGTATCAAGATCTTCGACAACACTTCTGGTGGCCAAATTTGAAACGTGATGTTGCAGAATGTGTTGCCAAGTGTCTGACCTGTCAAAAAGTGAAAGCAGAACATCAGAGACCAAGTGGATTACTACAATCGTTGGAGATTCCAGAATGGAAATGAGAACATATTACAATGGACTTCGTGGTTGGCCTTCCGACGACTCAGAAAGGCTATGACGTAGTATGGGTTACCGTTGACCGATTGACGAAATCCACACACTTCCTTCCGATAAAAATCAGATTCAACTTAGATCAGTTTGTAAGGTTATACGTAAAAGAGATTGTTTCGAGGCACGGAGTGCCGATATCAATTGTTTCTGATAGGGATCCGTACTTTACATCGAACTTCTAGAAACGTCTATAGGAATGCATGGGTACGCAATTGCGAATGAGTATAACATATCACCCTCAGACAGATAGACAGAGCGAAAGAACGATTTAGATATTAGAAGATATGTTAAGAGCCTGTGTGATGGACTTTAAAGGATATTGGGATGATCACCTATCGCTCGTAGAGTTCGGCTACAACAACAGTTACCACGCTAGTATTGGCATGCCGCCTTATGAAGCGTTATACGACAGAAAGTGCAGAACTCCGCTTTATTAGGATGAAGTTGGAGAGAGACAATTACTAGGCCCAGAATTGGTACAACAAACAGCTGAAATAGTTAAAGTGATCCGAACACGACTGGAAGCAGCTCAAGATAGACAGAAGAAATACGCTGATCCACATCGTAAAAATATTGAGTTTTAATCGGGTAGTTATGTGTTTTTAAAGTTCTTTCCTTGGACGGGAAAGATTCGGTTCAGAAAGGAAGGGAAATTAAGACCAAGATTCATTGGACCATTTAAAGTACTGCGAAGAATCAGAGAAGTCGCGTACGAGGTAGCCTTACCTCCAGCACTCGAGAATGTCCACAATGTCTTCCATGTTTCTGTTTTACGACCCTACAGAGCCGATTACAAGCATGTAATTGAATATGAACCCCTACATTTTGAAAAAGACTTATCTTACGAAGAAATTCCTGTTCAAATTATCGACAGAAAAGAACAAGTTCTCAGAAATAAAGTAATACCTTATGTTAAGGTAATTTGGAGGAACCACAATGCTGAAAAAGCTACGTGGGAACTCGAAGAGAATATGATGAAGAATTACCCTCAATTATTTACTTAAATTATGTGTAAGCGATTCTGGGGACATAATCTTTGTAAGGGGGGACAATGTAACGGGTCAAATTTATTGAGTCGTGATTCTGGGGACAGAATCCTTTTAAGGGGGGAAAGATGTGACGAACGAGATTTTTATAATTTAATTTTAATATTTATTAAATTAAATAAATATTTACGATGATTTAATTATTAGATTAAATAATTATTTGATGCAATTGTGATAGATTAATTTAATTATATGTGTTATATTTATTAAATTAATGTGGAGAATAATCATTACTCAAAGTATGTATTTATGTGAGCTTATTGAATTAAATGAAATATTTAATAAGCATAATGTTATTTTAATTAATTTAATAATTAATTAGAGATTTAATAATTTGACATTATTAATAAATGATAATTTAATTATTTTACTATGTGAATTAATGAGAAATTATTATATTTTATTTAAATTAAATTAAATAAGATAATTGAATTGCGTGTGACTTGATTTAAACTATAGTATAAAGTTTAATTAAATTAAATGGTTTTGAAACCTATTATTGCTTACCAAACAAGGCCCTAAGAGGAGTTGATAGCAATTACCCATGATTAGATAATTGACCTCAATGCGTCAGTTGATTCCTTTATTATGCGTCTTCTTCTTCTTCATTTTCTAAGTTTGACAAGGAAATTACAGAGAGAGAATTAAGAATTTTGAGGGAATTGTGAGTTGTGTGATTGTTTGAGAAGGTTTCATCTCTCCTATCTACACTACGCTGTGAGTAAATTCTTCAACCCATTATTATTTACGTTGTTAAAATTTTATAATATGGCTCTCAAATTTTCTATAAAATCTCTATAGTTGGAGAGTGTATTGATTATGTGAAAGTATATGTGATAATATGGTAGTATAACATGTTGTTACTATATATTATAGATTCCCATATCACAAGTTTCATAATATTATAACGTATGTTATTTACAGAGTATATATTCTTAACATGTCAATAACTTAATTGTATGTGGATTGATTTATTGAATGCATAGTTAGCTTATTATTCGTGAAGTGTAAATTGTGTAACAATAAGTATGATAAATTGACTAAGTATAGTCATAATCCGAGTTAGACAAAAAAATGAACTTATGATGACTAGTTACATTATAATTAATTAGAGATGTGAATGGAAATTATATGTAGGATTAATTCAAGGAACGTGTTTGATTAACGTGTAATCTACGCATGAGGCAAGTTTCCTAACCCTACTTGTTATCATTATTCAAGTTTATAATTCAAGTTCAATTTGTTATATTAAAGATTAATTATCTTTTCAAAGTATGATTCTGTTATACAATATTTGTTCTATTGTATACCTCTTGAGATTATTATTCAATCTAATTATCATTTATTGTTGAACCTTGTTAGACTAGTGAACCCTTATTTGATTCAACTAGTCCATAGTTGATGAACGTTCTAAATTTCAGAACTCTTATTGATTTATCCAAACCAAACTTCCTTTGGTGCAGACTCTAATGTCAAACTGAGATGAACAACCCTGTATAGGGATTTCTTATGCGTTAGCGTTAAGATATTGTGCACAGTATGGTACTAAGGGCTGATCCCCCTAAGTATGAGTACAAGAGTCTATAGTCTAATGACTGTTAAAGGTTTTAAGTATAACCCTTGATAACCTAGGACATAGTTCAAGGTCTTATGACCCTCATAAATCTTTTGAATTCTTGTTATTCATTCTTGATTCAAAAGTTGACCTTTTATTTTAGAAGTCTTTGATTCACTTGCATGTTATTATATATTGTTATTTCCTTTTCATACTTGTGGGCAATCATGCTCACTCTTGCGTAATAATAACATTTCAGTTAAGAACGAAAGGTACGATGAGCCTTCTACTAGTAAAGGCAAGGGCAAAGCTAATAAGTGATGAAGACTTGTTATTTAATTTTTGGAATGATATTGTAAAGACTTGATGTTGTTTAAGACTTATTTGTTTATGTTTCCGCACATATGTTTAAGATTAGTTTGACCTGGGATTGTATTTATTATTCAGATGTTGTAACCCCATAAGGGGAGGATTTATTTCTATCTATTGCATGGTTTGCATTTATTATGGGTAGATAGATAGATGATATTTGTACAGTGAACACCAAATCATGTGGAATTTAAATACCTGGATTTGGGGGTGTCACAAGTTGGTATCAAAGCTGTAGGTTATGAACCTTAGGTTGGGGAACAACCTTAGGTAGTAGCCTTATAGGAAGAACATAGTGATGGAAAACTCTTATCGAGTTCTAAGAAATGAATTTCTTAATTCATTAAAGATAATAAAAGACTTTATTTGTTATGTGTTAAATTTTGTGCTAGATAGTACGACTTAGTAACTAAAACTTAAAACTATGTTGTCAAGATGTCGGATGTTGGAGGAACTAGTCGACCTGGGGAGGAGGAACCCCGAGTACCTACAGTACCTACGATGGAGGAGCCCCGAGACATTCATGTCATTAGGGAGCAGTTGGTACAGAGAGAGTCATCTCTATTGATCACTGTTGTTGGTCAGGAGCATGAGCCTGAGACTGATCTAGAGGAGGATCCAGAGGAGGAAGAGGAAGAGGAAGAAGAGGAGTTTCCACCGCACTCCATTGATGCTGAGATGTACGACGAGTTATATGATCGTAACGTAGAGTTACGTGACACTGTCTAGGATTTGACTGAGCGGGCGATTATTCAGCAGATTACCCTTGAGCAGAAGGAGGGGGAGGTTGAGACTCTTCACACCCGACTAGGAAATATAGAATGGGATTTGGTCCACGAGAAGGGTCAAACCGAGGATAAGACCAAGGAGATAGAGAAGTTGAAGAAGGAACTGAAGGAAAGCTTAGAAAGGCTGATCATAGCAGAGGAGGGCTAGGTAAGAGAGTCACGTCGTGCTGATCTTGCGGAAGAGGATGGTCGTGCAAAGAAGGCCAAACTTGGGGAGACATACTCTACACTTAATAATGTAATGGATGAGGCTCAGGATCGAGTTTTGAGGTACCCAATCCAGTTTGAAGGGCTACCATCGTACATGCTGGATCGCAGGACAATGTCTCGCATCATGGAAGAAGAACGTAGCAAGGCTATTCAGCGCCTTAACAGACAGTGATAGAATTTGTTTAAATATGTGATAAACTTATCTAGTATTTAGATGTAAATTCCGATGTGGATATGAACAAAGAAATATTTTAATATTTTAAATCCTGTGGATTCTTTATCTCAGGATAGTGGATGTAAATAGCAGTGATGCTATCATTTGATGTTAAAACTTTCGATTTGAATGAATATATCAAGTTGTTTGAGATAATGTGTTAAATAATTATGTTAAATTGTTGAGTAATGCCTTAACTATTTAGAAAAATAAATAAAGGTCTAATAAGTATATGTTTTAACAGAAATATGCCGCCAAGAAGAAGACAACACCGTCAACCAGCTCAGGAAGAGTCAACGAATAACAACAATAATGCCAATGCTAATCTCGTTCAGCAATTGGTTAACTTACTAGCCGGAGCAATGAATAATCAACCTCAAGCTCCACTAAATACTACGTTTAAGGATTTCAAGGTAGTGGGAACGCCAGAGTTTAAAGGTTCCATAAACCTGATTGAGGCTCAAACGTGGGTTATGGAAATGGAAAAGGTTTTCGATGTTGCTAGAGTTAGAGAAGACTGCTTTCGCAACGTTTATGCTGAAATCTGAAGCGAGTTATTGGTGGCAAGCAAACAAGGTCCGTGGAGGTGAAGGTGTGATTACTTGGGAGAGATTCAAAGAGATATTTTTCGAGATGTATTTCCCAACTAGTTCGCAGAACCAAATGGAAGTCCAGTTTCTAGAGTTGAAACATGGAAATATGTCCGTACTAGATTATGTGGCTAGATTCAACGAGTTAGCTAGGTTTGCCCCGTATCAAGTACACACGGATGAGAGAAAATCAAGAAGGTTTGAACAAGGACTGAAGCCCTGGGTATATTGCAAAGTATCAATGTTTCAGCTAAACACTTTTGCTGGAGTACTGGAAAAGGCCATCCTCGCTGAAGGTGGGAGCGATGCGGTGACCAAGTACAATCAAGATCAGAAGAAGAAGAAGAGTGAAAGTGAAGGAAATAACAAGGCTAGTGGAAGTAGCACAAGAGGTGGTAATATTAATCAGAAGAAAAGGTGGAATGATAACTCATCAATGGGGAATCAACAAGGAGGTCAGAAGAAAAGAATCGAAGCATGCCCGACCTGTGGGAAAGCTCATCTGCGAGTTTGCATGAAGGGAAAAAGAGTGTGCTACAATTGTGGTCAAGAAGGCCACATAACACCTAACTGTCGTAACTCAAAGAAGGGTACCTGCTTCACTTGTGGTTCAAAGGATAATCTGGCAAGATACTGTCCTAAGAAGGGATCTGGAGGGGCAGGATCAGGAGGAAACAAAGGAAATAGTAGTGGAAACGCCTTGACTATCACAGGACCAACCGCAACCAACCAACCGACCGCCAGGACTTTTAAGATGACGGTATAGGATGCAGTTCAGTCTCGTAATGTGGTGTCAGGTATCATTCCGATCAATAAAGTTAATGCTTATGTATTATTTGATTCGGGTGCTACTTGTTCCTTTATATCCGATGACTTTGCTAAGAATTTAGATTTGCCTAAGGATGAGTTAGAATACCCCATGAACATAGAAATTGCCAATAGAGAAATAATCCCTGTTAAGTACATACATAAGAACTGTAGAGTGGATATTAAGGGTAATATCATGAACGTAGATCTTATCCCTATTCGACTTGGGGAATTTGACATTATCTTAGGAATGGACTGGTATTCAATTACGGGGCTATAATTGATTGCCAAAAGAAGCGTATTAACCTTATGACTCCGTCAAAGGTTGTGTTTTATGGTAGCAAGTCGCCTAGACAAGCGAGTTGTCTGACGATGATGCAGGGCAGGAAATTGTTAAGACAAGGCTGTGTAGGATACTTAGCTTACATAATCGGCAGTCGTAAAGAGAATCCTAAAGTAGAGGAGATACCGGTTGTGAGGGACTTCGTCGACGTATTTCCAGGAACTGCTCCAATATCGAAGGCACCATACCGAATGGCACCAGTAGAGATGAAAGAATTAATGGTACAACTACTGGAATTACTGGATAAGAAGTACATTCAACCGAGCGTATCGCCGTGGGGAGCGCCGGTGTTATTTGTGAAAAAGAAGGATGGAACGATGCGACTCTGCATTGACTACAGAGAACTGAATAAGGCCACGATTAAGAATAGATATCCATTACCAAGGATCGACGACCTGTTTGATCAACTGAAAGGAACGAGATACTTTTCCAAGATAGACTTGAGGAGTGGTTATCATCAACTGAAGGAGAGACCAGAGGATGTACCGAAGACAGCGTTCAGAACACGATATGGTCACTACGAATTTTTGGTAATGTCGTTTGGTCTAACGAATGCTCTTGCAGCATTTATGGGACTAATGAATGGTGTGTTCAAACTATTTTTGGACAAGTTCGTAGTGGTATTCATAGATGATATTTTGGTATATTCGAAAACCAAGGAAGAACATGAAGAGCATTTGAGATTAACGTTGGAAGTGTTGAGGAGAGAGAAGTTGTATGCCAAGTTTTCAAAATGCGAATTTTGGATCGAGTGGGTACAATTTCTTGGGCACGTGATCGATAAAAATAGAATTTCGGTAGATCCATCCAAAGTCGAAGCCATGATTAACTGGGATCAGCAGAGGACGCCGTCAAAAGTACGAAGTTTTCTTGGATTGGAAGGATATTACAGAAGGTTCATTCAAGACTTTTCCAAGATCGCAACTCCGCTAACGAATTTAACTCGAAAAGCTATGAAATTTGTTTGGACGGAGAAGTGTGAAGAAAGCTTTCAAGAATTGAAGAAGAGGTTGAGTACAGCACCTGTGTTGTCTCTTCCGGACGATACAGGAAATTTTGTTATTTATAGTGATGCGTCACATAAAGGACTTGGTTGTGTGCTAATGCAAAACGGCAGAGTCATTGCGTATGCATCACAACAATTGAAGAATTACGAGAAGAGATATCCGACCCACGACTTGGAGTTAGCTGCAGTTGTTTTTGCTTTGAAAATTTGGAGGCACTATCTCTACGGGGAGAAGTGTGAAATATATACAGACCACAAGAATCTGAAATATATTTTTACACAGAAGGACTTGAGTATGGGTCAAAGAAGGTGGTTGGAATTAATTAAGGACTACAACTATGAGATTTTATACCATCCGGGCAAGGCAAATGTAGTTGCCGATGCCTTAAGTAGAAAGGGTCGAGAGAAGTTGACGATGCTAACCGCTCAGAGGGAGCTAATTTCAGCCATGGAGAAGTTAGAACTAGAAGTGAAGTATCCTATAGAAATTGATGAGAAGCTATTCCAAATGCAATCTGGTACAACTCTACTAGATAAAGTAAAGGAGGCTCAGCTTCAGGACGAAGAATGTAAAAGGTGACAAAGAAGATATCTGAGGGAACTGAACCGAGATTCAAAATGGATAAGGAAGGAATACTGAGATTTGAAAGCAGAGTTTGGGTACCGCCAGTACTAGATATTAAGGAAGACATTTTGAGTGAGGCTCATAGCTCACGATATTTGATTCACCCTGGTAGTACTAAGATGTATCAAGATCTTCGACAACACTTCTGGTGGCCAAATTTGAAACGTGATGTTGCAGAATGTGTTGCCAAGTGTCTGACCTGTCAAAAAGTGAAAGCAGAACATCAGAGACCAAGTGGCTTACTACAATCGTTGGAGATTCCAGAATGGAAATGAGAACATATTACAATGGACTTCGTGGTTGGCCTTCCGACGACTCAGAAAGGCTATGACGTAGTATGGGTTACCGTTGACCGATTGACGAAATCCGCACACTTCCTTCCGATAAAAATCAGATTCAACTTAGATCAGTTTGTAAGGTTATACGTAAAAGAGATTGTTTCGAGGCACGGAGTGCCGATATCAATTGTTTCTGATAGGGATCCGTACTTTACATCGAACTTCTAGAAACGTCTATAGGAATGCATGGGTACGCAATTGCGAATGAGTATAACATATCACCCTCAGACAGATAGACAGAGCGAAAGAACGATTTAGATATTAGAAGATATGTTAAGAGCCTGTGTGATGGACTTTAAAGGATATTGGGATGATCACCTATCGCTCGTAGAGTTCGGCTACAACAACAGTTACCACGCTAGTATTGGCATGCCGCCTTATGAAGCGTTATACGACAGAAAGTGCAGAACTCCGCTTTATTAGGATGAAGTTGGAGAGAGACAATTACTAGGCCCAGAATTGGTACAACAAACAGCTGAAATAGTTAAAGTGATCCGAACACGACTGGAAGCAGCTCAAGATAGACAGAAGAAATACGCTGATCCACATCGTAAAAATATTGAGTTTTAATCGGGTAGTTATGTGTTTTTAAAGTTCTTTCCTTGGACGGGAAAGATTCGGTTCGGAAAGGAAGGGAAATTAAGACCAAGATTCATTGGACCATTTAAAGTACTGCGAAGAATCAGAGAAGTCGCGTACGAGGTAGCCTTACCTCCAGCACTCGAGAATGTCCACAATGTCTTCCATGTTTCTGTTTTACGACCCTACAGAGCCGATTACAAGCATGTAATTGAATATGAACCCCTACATTTTGAAAAAGACTTATCTTACGAAGAAATTCCTGTTCAAATTATCGACAGAAAAGAACAAGTTCTCAGAAATAAAGTAATACCTTATGTTAAGGTAATTTGGAGGAACCACAATGCTGAAAAAGCTACGTGGGAACTCGAAGAGAATATGATGAAGAATTACCCTCAATTATTTACTTAAATTATGTGTAAGCGATTCTTGGGACATAATCTTTGTAAGGGGGGACAATGTAACGAGTCAAATTTATTGAGTCGTGATTCTGGGGACAGAATCCTTTTAAGGGGGGAAAGATGTGACGAACGAGATTTTTATAATTTAATTTTAATATTTATTAAATTAAATAAATATTTACGATGATTTAATTATTAGATTAAATAATTATTTGATGCAATTGTGATAGATTAATTTAATTATATGTGTTATATTTATTAAATTAATGTGGAGAATAATCATTACTCAAAGTATGTATTTATGTGAGCTTATTGAATTAAATGAAATATTTAATAAGCATAATGTTATTTTAATTAATTTAATAATTAATTAGAGATTTAATAATTTGACATTATTAATAAATGATAATTTAATTATTTTACTATGTGAATTAATGAGAAATTATTATATTTTATTTAAATTAAATTAAATAAGATAATTGAATTGCGTGTGACTTGATTTAAACTATAGTATAAAGTTTAATTAAATTAAATGGTTTTGAAACCTATTATTGCTTACCAAACAAGGCCCTAAGAGGAGTTGATAGCAATTACCCATGATTAGATAATTGACCTCAATGCGTCAGTTGATTCCTTTATTATGCGTCTTCTTCTTCTATATTTTTCTAAGTTTGACAAGGAAATTACAGAGAGAGAATTAAGAATTTTGAGGGAATTGTGAGTTGTGTAATTGTTTGAGAAGGTTTCATCTCTCCTATCTACACTACGCTGTGAGTAAATTCTTCAACCCATTATTATTTACGTTGTTAAAATTTTATAATATGGCTCTCAAATTTTCTATAAAATCTCTATAGTTGGAGAGTGTATTGATTATGTGAAAGTATATGTGATAATATGGTAGTATAACATGTTGTTACTATATATTATAGATTCCCATATCACAAGTTTCATAATATTATAACGTATGTTATTTATAGAGTATAGAATATGGCCATATGGCCCTTATACGTAAATTTAATATGTCAAACATAAATTATTCTGTTAAATTTATGCACGTCTATAATTATGTATGTTAAAACGAAGGAAATGAAACTTGAATGGATGGATTTGGTGTTATAACGAATCCGTAGTGTTAATATTATGTTTTATGTTCAATATTTTCAAGAACATCAAGAACAGTGAAAATTACATGTTTTAATTCTGTGATTATGTGTTTTAATTGGTTAAAATTACTCTATAAAGGTTGGGTAATGATTATGTATGAACTCTAGTATGTGGGTATGTTAATTAAGTGTAATTAATGAGCATGTAATGATAAACTCGTACGATTCTGTGTTCTTCGCGAACTGAAAATTCAGAAACTGGAGTTTCGCGCCGAGGCGCCAACTCCATGCCCAATTCCCGCGCTGCAGCGCCACCGCGCCAGGTCTCAAGCCGCAGCGCCATGGTTCCGTAGCACGAAGACCAAGTATAATTGTGGCGCCGCAACGCCACTTAGCAGAATGTCCAGAAATGCAATTTTTGAGTATTGAAGTATAGAAATGTGACAGTAACTTAATTTAATGAACATAAAATGTATTAGATGTATAATGAGATGTTAAATAGATTCTTAACATATCAATAACTTAATTGCATTTGGATTGATTTATTGAATGCATAGTTAGCTTATTAATCGTGAATTGTAAATTGTGTAACAATAAGTATGATAAATTGACTAAGTATAGTCATAATCCGAGTTAGACAAAAAAATGAACTTATGATGACTAGTTACATTATAATTAACTAGAGTTGTGAATGGAAATGATATGTAGGATTAATTCAAGGAACGTGTTTTATTAACGTGTAATCTACGCACGAGGCAAGTTTCATAACCCTACTTGTTATCATTATTCAAGTTTATAATTCAAGTTCAATTTGTTATATTAAAGATTAATTATCTTTTCAAAGTATGATTCTGTTATACAATATTTGTTCTATTGTATACCTCTTGAGATTATTGTTCAATCTAATTATCATTTATTGTTGAACCTTGTTAGACTAGTGAACCCTTATTTGATTCAACTAGTCCATAGTTGATGAACGTTCTAAATTTCAGAACCCTTATTGATTTATCCAAACCAAACTTCCTTTGGTGCGAACTCTAATGTCAAACTGAGATGAACAACCCTGTATAAGGATTTCTTATGCGTTAGCGTTAAGATATTGTGCACAGTATGGTACTAAGGGCTGATCCCCCTAAGTACGAGTACAAGAGTCTATAGTCTTATGACTGTTAAAAGTTTCAAGTATAACCCTTGATAACCTAGGACATAGTTCAAGGTCTTATGACCCTCATAAATCTTTTGAATTCTTGTTATTCATTCTTGATTCAAAAGTTGAGCTTTTATTTTAGAAGTCTTTGATTCACTTGCATGTTATTATATATTGTTATTTCCTTTTTATACTTGTGGGCAATCATGCTCACTCTTGCGTAATAATAACATTTCAGTTAAGAACGAAAGGTACGATGAGCCTTCTACTAGTAAAGGTAAGGGCAAAGCTAATAAGTGATGAAGACTTGTTATTTAATTTTTAGAATGATATTGTAAAGACTTGATGTTGTTTAAGACTTATTTATTTATGTTTCCGTATAGATGTTTAAGGTTAGTTTGACCTGAGATTGTATTTATTATTCAGATGTTGTAACCCCATAAGGGGAGGATTTATTTCTATCTATTGCATGGTTTACATTTATTATGGGTAGATAGATAGATGATATTTGTATAGTGAACATCAAATCATGTGGAATTCAAATACCTGAATTTGGGGGTCTCACAACGAAGAACACAAAACAAAGCCAAATTGGCCTAAAAGCTCTTTTCTAACAACAAATTTAGTACATATAAAATACATAAACTTTTAGACATTCTTAATGAAACATATTAATGTAAATCTTTTTTTCAACCAAAACAACTTGTTTAAAACCCATTGTTTTCGTTTCTTTATATATTTACAAAATTAAAAGCCGATTTACACTTTATATTATGAATTGATTATCAATTTTAATTCCAAAATAAGACATATCACATACACATAATGTATTTCACTGTAAACATAATTGCTTTATATATATATATATATATATATATATATATATATATATATATATATATATATATATATATATATATCATATTTTCATGGATTATCCTACTCTAAATCATATACTAAACATATAAAACAGTTTATACAAACAAATTAATATATACAAACCATATAATCAACAATTAATCCTCCACATAAATTTTATAGAGAAATTTTCATATAAAAAAAACTAAAACTTTAGAATATAAGATTATACCTTTAATTGCTTGCTTAGGTTAGCTAGGAGATAAAATTAACCTCTCCTCCTTCCTTGGCTCTCAAAACCAAAAAACTTTTCTTCTTTCTTCTCTTTTTCTCTCTTTTCTCTCTGTGTTTTCTCTACTTTCTCTTCTTTGTTCTTTCTTTAGTATTAGGCTTAAATTGATATAACTTATCGCAAAAAAAGTAGGCGCAAAAAAAAATTGGCATACAATAATAACCATACTTAATACATATCAGTTATGTTTTTTAAAATTCAAAAGCCACTAAGGCTTGTTTTGCAAAACCAATTTAAAATTAAAGACTTAAAATCCTTAAGTCTTATTTGGCAAAACTGAATTAAAACTCTTTAATTAATTTTAATAACTCATTTATTATATAGTTTATTGTCACACTTTATTTAATTAACATACCACATTCAAATGCCACAAAATTATAATTTTCATTATAATTTTATTAATTTTATTTAATAACTTAGTACATCACTTGAATTACTAAATTAAATTAAAACAATATTATAACAATTCATTTAATCCTTATCAACTCTCTAATTTAATTATTAAATTAAATTAGAATATTATCATATAATAATTAATTCATCACTCTTTAATTTACTTAACTTAAAAATACAAATTACCGAATATCAACTTAATTAACATATTACACTTAATCAAGTTAATTCCCCACAACTCATGAATTATTTATTTAATTAATAAATAATCAAATTAAGCAAATATTTAGTTAACAATAAACACATCAACTAAATATTTATTTAATTCAATAAATATTTGAAATTACATATAAAATTTTGGATTGTTACATCATTCCCTCCTTACAAGGATTCTATCCCCAGAATCACCATTCAAACAATTCATTCGTCACATTCTTCCTTTCTTACAAGAATTCTGTCCTCAAAATCGAAGACACAGATCAAACAAATAACTCAGGATAACTTTTCATCATCTTGTCTTCGAGTTCACAAGTAGGTTCTTCGGCATTGTGGTTCCTCCATATCACCTTCACAAAAGGTATTACTTTATTCCTGAGCACTTGTTCTTTCTTGTCAACTATTTGGATAGGAATTTCCTTGCAAGACAAATCTTTATCAAATTATAACGGTTCATACTCGATTACATGCTTGTAATCGGGTTTATACGGTTGTAACACCGAGACATGAAAAACATTATGAACATGTTCTAATTCTGGAGGTAGAGCTACCTCGTAAGCTACTTCCCTTACTCTTCGCAGCACCTCGAAGGGTTCAATAAACCTCGGGCTTAGGTTTCATTTCTTACCGAATCGAATCTTGCCATTCTAAGGAGAAACTTTTAGGAAAATGAAATTTCCAATGTCAAATTTGCGATTTTGTCTGTGTCGATCAACATATTTCTTATGTCTGTCTTGAGAAGCTATCAATCTTGCCCTGATGATTTTGACAACCTCAGTGGTTTGCTGTACTAGCTTTAATCCTAATAGTTGTCGTTCACCAACTTCATCCCAACACAGTGGAGTTCTGCCTTTTCTGCCGTACAATGCTTCGTAAGGCGGCATGCCAATACTCGCATGGTAACTGCTATTGTTGGCGAATTCAACCAATGGTAAATGATCGTCCCAGTTTCCTTTGAAATCCATAATGCACGCTCTCAACATATCTTCAAATGTCTTGATTGTTCGTTCGCTTTGGCCGATTGTGACATCCCCAAATCCGGGTACTTCATTCCCACATAATTTGGTGTTCACTATCCAAAATAATTTCATCTAACTACCCATAATCAAGGATAAAAACATAACTTAAATAACTCAAACAATAATCCTCCCCATTACAGGATTACATCAACTTAAAACAATCCCAGGTAATCTAACCTTAAATTATTACATAAGTCTGCGGAATACATCACATAATTAAATAAGTTTTATAACATAGATTCTCTTAAATAACATGAAACAGGTCTTCATCATTTGGACATCTTGCCCTTGCCTTTTCTAGAAGGCGACTCTTCAACTTTCTCAACTTTAGCTGCAGTGTTAAATACAAGAGTGAGCAAACAATTGCTCACTAATATAATGATGACAATAGCAATAATATAGTAGTAAGCAATGAATACTGAATAATTAAGAACTCGTTCTTCAAATCAAGATTAGTAAACAAGTTCGAGATTTATATCTGAGGGTCTTAAGACAATGAACTATGTCCCAAGATTATTAAGTATTTCTACTTCAACCTTTAACAGTCATTAGACTATACATACCTTTTTTTTGTACTTAGGGGGATCAGCCCTTCGTACCATGTATTGTGCACAAACATCTAAACGCTAACACATACATAATCCCCTATATTAGGGTTTTTCATCTCAGTTTGACTTTAGGATTTCCGCACTAAAGAAAATTTAGTTTGGATTAGCTTAACAATGGTTCTAGAATTTTAGAACGCTCATCAACTATGGACTATCCAATTTCAATAAAGGTTCACTAGCCACTCAAGGTTCGATACGATAATATAAGATTGAACAACGATATTTTAATCAAAGATTGAATATCAACAATATACAATTGAATAAAATATTGTATATCCATAGTATTACATCCAAAAGAGTTAGAAAGTCTCATTTGGGAACAATGAACTTGAACAATTTATGCTTTGAATGGAAAGAAATAAAAGTTAGGAACTTGCTCAATACAAGATTAAAGTTTTAGGAACTTGCATAACGATATCAAGTTAAAAATATGAAACTTATTTAATGTAAAAGAATTAGAGTACAAGAACTTGCATATTCGTAAAAAAGATAGAACCAAGAAACTTGCTCAACATAAAAATAAGGTTTAGGAACTTGCCTCGTGCGTAAGCAATACAATTATAACAAACGTTCGCCAAATACCCTACATACCATTGAAATCGCAATACCGATTAGTTAAACTAACATTAACCCTATAGGTTTAACTCTCATTCAAGTTCATCTCATTATCCTTTCACATATTCCAATCTTTGACGCCATTTACAGGTCTGAAATCACAAATCTAATAAGGCATCGCCACACTTTAAATAACATCTCAAGTCTTAATCAAATAACAAGTTAAAGTTATCTAAGCCTTTATCTTTTAAATCTAAATTCATCAAATACATTATTACAATCTGTTATGGAACTTCATTACATGTTTAGCACCTTATCATGCATATTAGGCTAGGTTAGGCCAACATATTATGGACTGCAATTAAAAATAACACACTGTTCAGCTCAGGGAAGGGCGCAGCTGCGCTGCCCCAAGCCCTGACACCGGTGCAGTTGAGCTGGTGCTCGAACCCAGAATGCTCAGCAGGTGCATCTGCGCCGTTTCTGCCTTTGGTACCGGCACAGTTGCGCCAGTACACAGACAAAAATTGCAGTTATACACCCTGCTTCACAATTCAACCTCAAGCAACCCAATTAAGCAGAAATTCCCAATCCCAGGGCTATAAACTAACTTATAACAACACCAAGCATGCATATCAAGACTCTAACAACATAAACATCATACAAAATCAATTTTTAAGGATCAAAATCATGTTTTTACTAGTTTTCTTCATATTTCAACACATATAGTGATTTCAATCACCAAATATTTATTTCTTAACCAAATTAAGCCATTTTAGTTGTGTTGTTTTCGTTTTCCAATATATTAACAATAATAATCATTAATTTACAGATTATAATTAGAATTGAACATCTATTTTTGGTCTCATCAAGCCACTTTCATACACGTATAACACTATTAACTTAAATTTCCAACTTTAAACAAAATTCATGAATTTGATTACAGATAAATGATAACTATAAGATTATATACTTATATAATCAACATTTTAAACAAAAATTCAACAAAACTCAAATTATAGAGAATAAATATTGAAGGAAAATAAAACTAGGAAATTAGGAATAGATTATTACCCTTAATCCTTTGTTGTAGATTAGCAAAGATGATGATTACAAGGTTTCAACAAACCTTCTTCTTCCTCTTGACTTCCAATTCACAGGGAACTCTCAATTTCTCTCTAGCTCTCTCAATTTCCTTCCTCTATTTCTCTCTGTGTTTCTAACCTTAGTCTTAGGATAATACACACTTTGTAAACTGACATACATATAACACACATACATCAGTTAAAAAAAACCAAACATGCATATCAGTTAGATTATGCCAAAAGCCACAAGGCTTTGTTTGGCTGCACACTAGAGCTCCCCCCTTTAATTTATTTTTATAACACTAATATTATATAGTTCCATTGTCACATTTTATTTATTTAATTAATTTTAATCAAGTCAACTTACACTTATCTTGTAATTATAATTATATTTATGCTTAACAAATTATTTCACATCTAATTTAATTATTAAATTAAACTAGAACATCACCACTACACAACATAATAATCATTATACAACTAATTTAACCTAATTATTTCATTAAATTAAATCTTCAATCCATAAAATTGTCATATATTAATTTAGTTAACATACACACTTAACTAAATTATTACACCACAATTTTATTAATTATTTATTTGTCTCAATAAATAAATCAATTAAAATATTTATTTAATTCGATAAATATTTAAAATTAATTATAAAATTCTCATTCGTTACATCCTTTCCTCCTTAAAAAGATTATGTCCCCAGAATCATAACTCAATAAATTTATTCGTTATATTCTTCCCTCCTTAACAAGATTCTGTCCCCAGAATCACTATAAAAAATTAAACAAATAACTGAGGATAATTTTTCATCATAACTTCTTCAAGTTCCCACGTAACTTCTTCAGCATTGTGGTTTCTCTAGATTACCTTAACAGAAGGTATCACTTTATTCTTCAGTGCTTGCTCTTTCTTGTCAATAATCTGAACATGGACTTCTTCATAAGACAAATCGTTTTCAAACTATAATGGTTCATATTCTATAACATGCTTATAATCGGGCTTATATGGTCTTAATACCGAAACATGAAAAGTGTTATGAATATGTTCTAGTTCCGGAGCTATAGCTACCTCATACGCCACTTCACCAACTCGTCGTAACACTTCAAAAGGTCCTATAAACCTAGGGCTTATTTTTCCGTTTTTACCAAACCGTATTTTCCCTTTCCAGGGAGACACTTTCAAGAAAACAAAACTTCCGACATCAAATTCCCGACTTTGTCGATGTTGATCAGCATATTTCTTCTACCTATCCTGTGCAGCTATCAATCTTTCCCGAATCACCTTGATGATCTCGACAGTTTGTTGCATCAATTCTGGACCTAACAGCTGACGTTCAGCTACTTCGTTCCAGCACAACGTAGTTCTGCATTTCCTGCCGTACAACGCTTCGTAAGGCGGCACGCCAATACTTGCGTGATAACTGTTATTATTGGAAAACTCAACCAACGGTAGATGGTCATCCCAATTTTCTTTAAAATCCATAATACATGCTCTGAGCATATCCTCCAATATCTGGATTGTCCTCTCACTTTGTCCATCAGTTTGAGGATGATACGATGTGCTCATTCTCAACTGTGTCCCCAAGCATTCTTGTAGTCGTTTCCAGAAATTTGATGTGAAACGTGGATCTCTATCTAATACAATGGACACTGGTACACCGTGTCCTGATACAATATTCTTCACGTACAGTTTTGCCAACCGATCTAGGATAAATCTAATCTTGATTGGCAAAAAAGCGTGCCAACTTCGTCAATTGATCGAAAATCACCCAGATCGCATCGTAACCTTGTTGAGTCGTTGGAAGACCATTATGATATGTTCCCATTTCCATTCCGGTATCTCTAACGGTTGCAACAATCCACTTGGCCTCTGATGTTCAGCTTTAACTTTCTGACACGTTAGGCATTTCACCACACATTTAGCAACATTCATTTTCATATTTGACCACCAGAAATGATGTCTAAGATCCTGGTACATTTTTGTAGTTCTACGGTGAATCGAATATCGTGAGTTACGAGCCTCACTCAAAATTTCCTCTTTAATTTTCGCTACTGGCGGAACCCAAATTCTCCCTTCAAATCGAAGTAAACCTTTCGAATCAACTTTAAATTTGTTTTCTTCACCTTTAGACACTTTTCTTTTTATCTTTTCACAGTTTTCATCTTGAAGTTGTGCATTCTTCACCTTATCCACCAAAATTGATTTTCTCCCCATCTTGAACAATTTTTCATATGATTCTGTCGAATATTTAATTTCCAACTCCATCTTGGCCATTTTTGCTACAAGCTTTTCCTGAGCAATCAACATCATTAATTTCTCCCGTCCCTTTCTACTTAAGGCATCAGCAACAACATTCGCCTTTCCTGGATGATAAATAATCTCGCAGTCGTAATCTTTAATCAACTCCAGCCATCTTCTATGTCACATATTCAAATCTTTCTTTGTAAAGATATATTTTAGAATTTTATGGTCTGTATATATCTCACATCTCTCTCCATAAAGATAGTGCCTCCAAATCTTCAGAGCAAACACCACCACAACTAACTCCAAATCATGAGTCTGACACCCTTTCTCGTAATCCTTTAATTGACGCGATGCATACACAATAACCCTACCATTCTGCATAAGCACACAACCTAGTCCTTTATGAAATGTGTCACTGAATACCACAAAATTCCCTATATCACCAGGTAAGGATAACACATGTGATGTACTCAACCTTTTCTTTAATTCTTGAAAACTTTCCTGACACTTCTCCGTTCAAACAAACTTAACTGCCTTCCTAGTTAAATTTGTCAACGGAGTTGCGATCTTGGAAAAATCTTGAATAAAACACATATAGTAACCTGCCAATCCTAAGAAACTTATTTCTACTGACGGTGTCTTTGGCTGATCCCAGTTTATTATAGCTTCAACTTTTGATGGATCTACCCAGATTCCGTCCTTGTCAATGACGTGCCCAAGAAACTGTACACGTTCTAACCAAAACTCACATTTCGAGAATTTAGCTTACAAATTCTCTCTTCTCAATGTCTCCAACGTCATTCTTAAGTGTTCAACATGTTCCTCCTTGTTTTTAGAATACACTAATATATCATCAATAAACACCACTACAAATTTTTCTAAGAATGGTTTAAACACTCTGTTCATCAAATCTATGAACGCTGCAGGTGCATTAGTTAAACCAAATGACATAACCAGAAACTCATAACGACCATACCGAGTCTTGAATGCCGTTTTCGGTACATCTTCCTTTCTTAGCTTCAACTAATGATATCCACTTCTTAAGTCTATTTTCAAAAAGTACCATGCTCCCTTCAGTTAATCGAACAAATCATCTATTCTCGGTAACTAATATTTATTTTTAATCGTGACCTTATTCAATTCCCGGTAATCAATGCAGAGCTGCATCGATTCATCTTTCTTTTTAGCAAATAACACTAGCGCTCCCCATAACGATACACTCGCCTGGATATACTTCTTATCTAATAATTCTTGCAACTTTACCATAAGCTTTTTTATCTCTACTAGAGCCATTCTATATGGGACTTTAGATATCGGGGTCGTTCCTAGTGCTAAATCAATCACAAACTCAACCTCTCTATCTGGCAGAAGTCCAGGTACATCGTCTGGAAATATGTCTGCAAAATCTCTAATGACCAGTATCTCTTCTAACTTCGCACTCTTCTTCTGTGTATCGACTATGTAGGCCAAGTATCCTACACATCCTTGTCTCAATAACTTCTTAGCTTGCATCACAGTCAGACAACTTGTTTGTCAATGTGACTTACTACAAAAAAATACCACCTTTGACAGAGTCATAATGTTAACACATTTCTTTTGGCAATCAATTACTGCCCGTAATTGAATAACCAATCCATTCCCAGTATAACATCAAACTCCCCAGGTTTAATTGGTATCAAATCCACCACCATCTCGTGACCCTTTATATCCACCCTACAATTCTTGTATCTAAACCTAACAAGAATCACTTCCCTATTCACAATCTCTTTGCTTAAAGGAAAATCTAGTTCTTCATAAAGCAAATCTAAATTCCTAGCAAAATTATCAGATATAAATGAACAAGTAGCACCCAAATCAAATAACATATACGGATTAAATACCATTGATCAGAATGATACCTGACACCACATCCTTTGAATGCACATCATCTTGCACAGTCATATTGAAAGTTCTAGCAGTGGGTCAATTTGATTGCACTGGCCCAGTGAGAGTCAATGTACCACCGTTGTTGCTTCCATTGCCTTCACTTACACCTCCTGATGTCTTTCTAGGGAAATCACAAGCCATATGATCCTTCGACCCACAAGTGAAACAGGCTCTTCCCTTCTTCGGGCTAAAACAATTTTTCGCAATGTGACCCTCCTGGTCACAATTGAAACACACTCGCTTACCCTTCAGACACACACCAGTGTGGTTCTTCTCGCAAGTAGTATAGGCTTCAAACTTCTTCTTTTTCTGACTTCATTGTTGTCCTTCCGCATTTGGATTTTCATTCCATTTCCTTTTTCGGTTATTACTTCCACTATTGCTTCCACCAGCCTTGTTTTTATTCTCATTCTTTCGCTTCTTCTGTTCTTGATTATACTTAGTTAAAGCATCGCTTTCACCTTCCGTGATAATTGCCTTTTCCAATACTGCTGTAAATGTATTTAACTGTAGCATTGAAACCATACTATACAACCAAGGCTTCAACCCTTGTTCAAACCTTCTCACCTTACGCTCATCGATATTAACTTGGTACGGAGTAAACCTTTCCAGCTCATTAAACTTTGCAGCATACTTTGGTACAAACATGGTTCCTTGCTTTAGTTCCAAAAATTGAACTTCCATCTGTGTAAGACCCCAACTTTTTAATGAATAAAATCAAATTTTCTCTATTTATTATTTTGAATAATAAAGTGTTAATTTGATATAATACTTTGGTTATGGGTGAAATGTGCAAATTTTGCAAAATAAGCAAGTGGTTATAAAATATTCATTTTGTCGGGGAATATTCATTTGGTCGTGGAATATTCTTACTGTCGGGGAATATTCATACGATGGCGCAGCCATTTGTGGGCCCCATAACGGATAATGGTAGGATGAAGAAAATGACAAATTTGAGTTTTTATTAATAACAGCGTAATGGTTACCGTTAACACTGTTGGAATACCCGGTGGTTAAAATAAAGTTATACGCGTGGTTGCACAGTAGTACACGGTATTGCACAGTATTTTTGAAATTATTGATTTTTACGTAAGAAGGCACTACTTAATAATTTTTACAGTAATTATTGTTCAATATTTTATTTTATTGATTCAATAATTGCTGCGTTGATATTTTATATTATTGTTGTTCAATAATTGTCACTGCACAGTATCTCCATTATCAGATCAATAATTCATATTATTTGAATAATATTATTAGATAACATTATTGACAATGTCTAAGAAAGTTCTGTATAGGAAAGGGGTTTGGTCACCTAATTGCGCGCCAATAAGGAGAAATCCTTATCAGAAAGCCCCCTCTTTCCTAGGAACGACCTGGTTGTCATAATTATGATTCTGTAATATTATTTGTGAATAATTAGTTATTGATTTATATGATAAGGAAATATTTATTTTTATGATTGTAAATGATGGATATATTTATTTTATGTGGTTATAAATGAAGGAATTAATGCTGAGGTGTTTTATCAATATTTTGTCGGAATGGAGGTTTTGAAAATCGTCCGTATGCGGATTTCAGTCATTTTTCGTTTGAAATTTAGAAAAACTTAAACTTACAAAGTTGTAGAGAATTAAATTTCCTATGAAAAACACATGAGATTCAAATTTTTCTGATAAACGGGCTATTTATTATGAATTGTTGAAGTTTCAAAAAATAAAATATTTTTATTAAAAATATGGTGGGCCCCACTTTTGGTTGGTGAGTAATGAAATATGCTGGAATTTATTTTCAAAAGTGGTGGGCTTGTATAGTAGCAGGTAAAGCCATCAGGTAGCATGTTAGTCTACTATGACGTTCTAAGCATTTTCCTATAAATAGGGTGCTTAGTTAGAATTGAAAATCATACCAGAAAAAAGTTTTCTCTCTTTTTCTCTCTATATTATCGAGCGTATTTTGTGAGTATTTAGATACTTTGTGAGTTTCTATTCAGTGCAAGTTTCTTTTAGTCGTATACCAATATTCTGATCAGAAATACTGTTATTTTGATGTAAGAGATGTTATTTTCTTCCTAATGATGTTATTCTTTCAATATCATTATACCGAAATATTAGTATGGATTTTATTATGGAAGTTCTACTTTTTTGTGTCGGGGTTACTATTCACGTATATGGCACTATTCACGAATACAACACTATTCACCGAAAAATAAAATTTTCTCCTTTTTGTCCAAGATGTCTATTATGGTTACTATCTTTGATTGTATCTATGTTTTGATCTTTATTTTTGAATTCTGTTTCACAATTGATTATTATAAGGTATTTTTGAACATAGATAAACTAAAGTACGAATCCTTAATCTTTGATATTTTATCTCATTGGATTCATTTTCTTTAAGATATTTTTCATCATCCTCAGTCCTAAATGATGATATTACTGAATATCTTTGACCTGTAGTGCAAAGATGAATGATTACCTAATGAATATCTTTGGCCTGTAGAGCAAAGATGAATGATTACCTAATGAATATCTTTGGCCCGTAGTACAAAGATGAACAGGTGTTGAGATGAACATGACCAACTGGTGATACAAATGAATATCTTTGGCCTGTAGTGCAAAGATGAATATTTGATTCAAGATGTATATTGATTGATGTTACAGGGATAAAATATTAATGATGAACATTTAAATCTTAGAAGATAGTAAAATTCTTTCTCTAGTTGACTCGTCTAATGGATTGTTGTTTCCACTGCAGTTGTTGATCTAACTAAAACTTGTTGTCTATTATATTTTATTAGATTTTTCCCTATTGAAGACTAATGATAATTTATTGTATATTATCTTAGTCATAATATTCTTTATTGGGCTAGTTGAGCTCACCCTTTTCTTTTTTGTTCCATTGTTCTTCTTAGGATGAGAGAATTTAGCAGGAACTAGCCAGGGTGTGGAGTGATGATTCAAGATAGTTATTTTAGTAGTCCTCACTATTTTGTAAAATAGTGTATCAATAATTATAATGAGGACTCTTTTTGAGTTTGTATACTGTCTATTAGACAATATTTGTATTCAAACTCACAGTATACGTGTTGTCGTATTTTGCACGATAATTGTATTACTGAAGTTGTATTTGTTTCTGTACCATGTATTTGGCGACTCAGAATGGGTGATGTATACCTATTTTGTCGGCCTTACAGTTGGTATCAGATCTTAGGGACATGATCCCTGGCTGAGATGTGAGATAAGAACTAGGAGGGGAGAGAAGGGGTATTTATTTGGTCGGTCAGAGTATAGGGATAATATGTGACATATCAATTAACCCTTGTTTTGTGGCAGTATTTGAGAATGGCAGCTGGAAATATTAACAATGGAGTGAATAAGACCATAAAGACACCTTTAATCACCACCCAGGGGAACGTGCAACAGGAAGGCGATATTCTTCCAATAAACAACACTACCGAACAAGTGATGAATGATGGAATGTTTAGAAGCTTTTTTAACTTCATGCAAAACAAGATGAGGGAGATTCGTGCACAAAATACGGGTGTAAATGATAGCAATGCGCAGCTTGTCACAGCCAAGCAGTTCAAAGAGTTGGGACCACCAGAATTTACTGGAAAGCCGGATCCGATTAAGGCGAAAACGTGGGTCAAACAAATTACCAAGATATTCGATGTCCTGGGATGCACGGAGGAACAGAATGTTCCATTCACCACCTTTATGTTCCACAGTGAGGCAGATTACTGGTGGGAATCTGTGAAGCACACCCAGCCAGCCGCACTCAACATGTCTTGGGAAACATTTTAGAAACTGTTTAATGACAAGTACTTTCCTGAAAGTATTCGTCATATGAAGGAGGTGAAGTTTATCAGACTGAAACAAAATAACATGATGGTGTCCCAGTACGAGGTAAAGTTTGCAAAGTTATCTAGGTTTGCATCTCATTTGGTCGAAAATGAGGAACGAATGACGAGGATGTTTTTGAGAGGTCTAAAACCCGAGATTCGGCAATATCTTATCTCTCATAAATTTTCTTTATATTTAGATGTTGTCAACATGGCTCAATTATTAGAGCGAGATAATGAGTATGCCCAACCGAGGGACCACAATCAGGGTCATACCGATGACAGTAGTCATCGGAGCGATGATAACCAGCGGGGAGGAAAGAATACAGACAAAAGCGGTAACCACTTGGGTGGTAATCGTGGCCATGATAATAGGAGAGGTGAGTTAAGTGGAAATTTCAGAAAAAGGACCAACAACAAATTTGAGGGGAGGAGAACGTCCGCCAGTTAGATGCTATAGATACGGAGAGGAGGGACACATAAGTCCAAACTGTTCACATCCTTCCAAGGTGTGTTTCAGTTGTGGAAAAGACGGTTATATAGCCCGATTTTGTTCGATAGCGAAGTTAAGTCCAGCTGGGACGGTGACACCAAAGGCGACTACGGACAAAACAAAGTCGATGGTTCAAGGGAGGGCGTTTGTCGTAACTGGCCAAAACGCGAGAAACCCGAATGAGGTGATCACGGGTAAGCTAATCATAAACTTTTGTGAAGTTTATACCTTATTAGATACCGGTTCTACCCATTCTTTTTCTCTCCTACTTGTGCTCAACGTTTGAACTTGACTTCAGAGAAATTAGACCTTAACTTATCTGTTGAGACTCCGTTAGGAGAAACTTTTATTACATCTACTATTTATAAATCTTGCTTAATTCAAGTTGGTACCATAACATTACCTGCCGATCTTATTTCATTGAAAATACTTGCATTTGATGTGATCTTAGGGATTGCTGGTTAACCACGCATCATGCTAAAATTGATTATTTTCGTAAGGTTGTTAGTTTTCATATTCCTAACCAACCTGTTATGCGAATTCAAACAACCAAACCACTAAAGTCAATCACTGTCATATCAAACCATAAAGCTATTTGTTTATTAAAAAATGGATGTCAGGCTTTCTTAGCCCATGTCACAGACTTGAACAAAAACACGTCAGATTTAAATAATATTTCTATTGTTAGTGAATTTCCTGACGTATTTCCTGAAAAACTTCCCGGTCTACCCCCAGAACGTGAAGTTGAATTCTTTATTGATCTTGAACCTGGTACAAAGCCCATTTCTAAAACCCCATATCGAATGGCTCCTTTTGAACTTTAGGAGTTAAAGGTCCAACTACAGGAGTTGTTGGACATCGATTTCATTCGTCCTAGTACATCTCCTTGGGGTGCTCCTGTGTTATTCGTAAAGAAGAAAGACGGGAGTATGCGACTTTGTATTGACTATCGAGAGTTGAACCATGTCACCATCAAGAATAGGTATCCGCTACCTCGCATAGATGACTTGTTCGACCAATTGCAATGAGCACAATTCTTTTCAAAGATCGATCTTCGTTATGGATATCATCAGCTGAAGATTAAAACTGAGGATATTTCGAAGACTGCCTTTAGAACTCGGTACGAGCATTATGAATTCTTAGTCATGTCTTTTGGATTGACTAATGCTCCTGTTGCTTTCATGGATATGATGAAACGTGTATTCAAAGAATATTTGGATCAGTTCGTTGTTGTCTTTATTGATGACATCCTCATCTATTCCAAAAGCCGTGAAGATCATGAGCACCATTTGAAGCTGGTACTTCAAAGTCTTCACAATAACAAGCAATATGCCAAGCTGAAGAAATGCGAGTTTTGGCTAGAGGAAGTAGCATTCCTTGGGCATGTGGTGTCAAAACATGGAGTATCTGTTGACCCGGCGAAGATTGAAGCCATACAAAGTTGGGAGCAACTGAAGTCGGTGACCAAAGTACGTAGCTTTCTGGGCTTAGCTGGTTACTATCGGAGATTCGTGGAAGGATTTTCTCGAATCGCTACTCCGTTAACTCAGCTGACTCGTAAAGATACAAAATTCGATTGGAGCGAGGATTGTGAGAAGAATTTTCAAAAATTCAAGAGGAGACTCATTTCGGCACCTGTTCTGACAATACCATCTGGTTCGGATGGATTTGTTATGTACACCGATGCTTTAGGAAAAGGGTTAAGATGTGTTCTCATGTAACATAGGAAAGTCATAGCCTATGCCTCGCGACAACTCAAAGAATATGAGAGGAATTATCCTACTCATGATTTGGAGTAGGCTGCAGTTATTTTCGCGTTGAAGATCTAGAGACACTACATGTATGGGGAGAAAGTGGAGATCTATACAGATCATAAAAGCCTCAAATATTTATTCACCCAAAAGGAATTCAATATGCGACAACGACGTTGGCTCGAGTTATTGAAAGATTACGACCATACCATCCAATATCATCTTGGAAAAGCAAACGTAGTAGCTGACGCATTGAGTAGAAGATTATATGCGGGTACGAGTGCAATGTTGTTAACACAAAAGTCCATTTTGTATGACTTGCAGAGGATGAAGATAGAGGTAAAGGCTCTAAGTATCCATATGATGATATCAAACATACGAGTTGAACCGACTTTAATCGATAAAGTTAAAACTACTCAAGCTACGGACATGGAGCTGATGCGTATGAAAAAGAAAGTGCAAGAAGGTGTTATTCCAGAAGCAAGAATTGATGAAGAATGAATACTTCGAGTCAACTCCAGACTTTGTGTTCCTAATGATTCTGACTTGAAGCATAGAATCATGATGGAGGCACACAACACACCGTTTGTAATCCATCCTGGGAGTACCAAAATGTATCATAATCTTCGACATATATTTTGGTGGAGCAGTATGAAAAGAGAGATCGCGGAGTTTATCTCGAGGTGTTTAACTTGTCAACGTGTAAAGGCGGAGCATCAAGTGCCAAAGGGTCCATTGCAACCACTTGAGATTCTGAAATGGAAGTGGAAACACATTACTATGGATTTCGTTACGGGTCTTCCCAAGGTTTCTTAAGGCATAGATACGATTTGGGTTATTGTTGATAGATTAACCAAGTCTGCTCATTTCTTGCCTATACGGGAGACTTATTCCATTAAACGTCCTGCTCATATATACGTGAATGAGATTGTAAGATTGCATGGCATGCTAATATATATAGTTTCGGATCGTGACCCAAGATTCACTTCACGATTTTGGGTTAGCTTGCAGAAAGTTATGGGCACGGATTTACGATTCAGTTCGGCATACCATCCTCAAACAGGTGGACAATCAGAGAGGACTATTCAAACTTTTGAAGATCTATTAAGACTATGTGTCCTAGATTTCTAAGGGAGTTGGGATAAGTACTTACCATTGGTGAAATTCTCCTACAACAACAATTATCAAGCAAGTATAGGCATGGCTCCATTTGAAGCATTGTATGGACGAAAGTGTCGCTCTCCAGTATGATGGGATGAGGTGGGAGAAACAACATTATTGGGACCAGAATTGGTACGCATAACTACAGAAAAGATCCAAACGATTCGACAACGTATACAAACGGCACATGATCGACAAAAGAGTTATGTGGATCTTCATCGAAAGGACATAGAATTTAATATTGGGGATCATGTATTGTTACGTATTGCTCTATGGAAGGGGGTTACAAGATTTGGAAAGAGAGGAAAGCTTAATCCAAGATTTGTTGGTCCATTTGAGATTCTTGACCAAATAGGAAATGTGACCTATAGACTCGCATTACCTCCAAGCATGTCTCGTGTTCATAATATTTTTCACATATCTATTCTTCGTAAATATGTGAAAGACCCGAACCACATTTTTGAGTTAGAACCGGACGAGATAGCCGAAGATTTAACGTATGACGAGGTACTTGTTAAGATCTTGGATAGAAAAGAGTATGTCCTACGCACCAAGGTTATACCACAAGTTAATATTTTGTGGAGAAAACATGCTATTGAAGAAATGACCTGGGAGTTGGAATCAAAAATGAAAGCGAGGTATCCTTAATTTTTCGAAACACCAGGTACGTACGTCAATTTCGAGGAAGAAATTTCATAAGAAAGGAAGGTTGTAAGACCCCAACTTTTTAATGAATAAAATCAAATTTCCTCTATTTATTATTTTGAATAATAAAGTGTTAATTTGATATAATACTTTGGTTATGGGTGAAATGTGCAAATTTTGCAAAATAAGCAAGTGGTTATAAAATATTCATTTTGTCGGGGAATATTCACTTGGTCGTGGAATATTCTTGTTGTCGAGGAATATTCGTACGACGGCGCAACCATTTATGGGCCCCATAACGGATAACAGTCAGATGAAGAAAATGACAAATTTGAGTTTTTATTAATAACGACGTAATGGTTACCGTTACACTGTTGGAATACCCGGTGGTTAAAATACAGTAATACGCGTGGTTGCACAGTAGCACACGGTATTGCACAATATTTTTGAAATTATTAATTCTTACGTAAGAAGGCACTACTCAATAATTGTTATAGTAATTGCTGTTCAATTTTTTATTTTATGAATTTAATAATTGTTGCGTTGATATTTTATATTATTGTTGTTCAATAATTGTCACTGCACAGTATCTCCATTATCAGATCAATAATTCATATTATTTGAATAATATTATTAGATAGCATTATTGACAATGTCTAAGAAAGTTCTATCTATGAAAGGGGTTTGGTCACTTAATTGCACGCCGATAAGGAAAAATCCTTATCGGAAAGCCCCCTCTTTCCTGGGAAAGACCTGGTTGTCATAATTGTGATTTTATAATATTATTTGTAAATAATTAGTTATTGATTTATATGATAAGAAAATATTTATTTTTGTAGATATAAAGGATGGATATATTTATTTTATGTGGTTATAAATGAAGGAATTAATGTTGAGGTGTTTTATCAATATTTTATCGGAATGGAGGTCTTGAAAATCGTCCGTATGCGGATTTCGATAATTTTTTGTTTGAAATTTAGAAAAACGTAAACTTACAAAGTTGTAGAGAATTAAATTTCCTATGGAACACACATGAGATTCTAATTTTTCTGATAAAAGGGCTATTTATTATGAATTATTGAAGTTTCAGAAAATAAAATATTTTTATTAAAAATATGGTGGGCCCCACTTTTGGTTAGTGAGTAATGAAATGTGCTAAAATTTATTTTCAAAAGTGGTGGGCTTGAATAGTAGCAGGTAAAGCCATCAGGTAGCAGGTTAGTCTGTTATGGCGTTCTAAGCATTTTCCTTTAAATAGGGTGCTTAGTTAGAATTGAAAATCAGACCAGATATTATCGAGCGTATTTTGTGAGTATTTAGATACTTTGTGAGTGGTATTCAGTACAAGTTTCTTTCATCCTTATTTCGATATTCCGATAAGAAGTACTGTTATTTTGAGGTAAGGGATGTTATTTTCTTCCTAATGATGTTATTCTTTCAATATCATTATACCAAAATATTGGTATGGATTTTATTGTGAAATTTTTACCTTTTTGTGTCGGGGTTACTATTCACGTATACGACACTATTCACGTATCACGAATACGACACTATTCACCGAAAAATAAAATTTTCTCCTTTTTGTCCAAGATGTCTATTATGGTTACTATATTTGATTGTATCCATGTTTTGATCTTTATTTTTGAATTCTGCTTCACAATTGATTATTATAATGTGTTTAGATGAACATGACCAACTGGTGATACAAATGAATATCTTTGGCCTGTAGTGCAAAGATGAATATTTGATTCAAGATTAATATTGATTGATGTTACAGGGATAAAATATTGATAATGAACATTTAAATCTTAGAAGATAGTAAAATTCTTTCTCTAGTTGACTCGTCTAATGGATTGTTGTTTCCACTGCAGTTGTTGATCTAACTAAAACTTGTTGTCTATTAGATTTTATTAGATTTTTCCCTATTGAAGACTAATGATAATTTATTGTATATTATCTTAGTCATAATATTCTTTATTGGGCTAGTTGAGCTCACCCTTTTCTTTTTTGTTCCATTGTTCTTCTTAGGATGAGAGAATTTAGCAGGAACTAGTCGGGGTGTGTAGTGTTGATTCAAGATAGTTATTTTAGTAGTCCTCACTATTTTGTAAAATAGTGTATCAATAATTGTAATGAGGAATTTTTTCGAGTTTGTATACTGCCTATTAGACAATATTTGTATTCAAACTCACAGTATATGTGTTGTCATATTTTGCACGACAATTGTATTTCTGAAGTTGTATTTATTTCTGTACCATGTATTTGGCGACTCAGAATGGGTGATGTATACCTATTTTGGGGGCGTCACAATCTGGTTCTGGGAACTCGTCGGAAAGTACATCTCAAAAAAAAATTCTTTAAACCTATCCCACGCTACTATTCCCTGTCCCCCATGAACCTTATTCGCCTGCCACCAATAACTAGCTTCAAACTTCAACATAAAAGTTGCGAAGACAGTTTTCTGATCCTCATTAACTCTGGCAACGTCGAAAACCTTCTCCATTTCCATGATCCAGATTTGAGCTTCAACTAAATTCATAGACCCTTGAAACTCTGGCGGTCCAACCGCTTTAAAGTCCTTGAATGTCATAACTTGAGCTTGCGGCTGATTCACAAGTGCTCCTGTTAACAAGGTTACCACCTACTGAACCGGATTAATATTGGTCTCATTATTGTTGTTGTTAGTAGACTCTTCAACAAGTGGTTGTTGGCGTGGTTGTCTTCTTTTAGGAGGCATTTTCTGTTTAAGATATACGCTTATTAGATCATTACTCAATTCCTTGAATACTTAAAGTTTAACTTAAACATTCTAAGATTAAAGTTTAACACATTACATTTCAATAAACTTCGATATTTTATTTATTCATAACTTTTGAAACATAATAAGGATAGCATCTCTGCTATCTACTCCAACTTTCTTGAACTTGAAAAGTTTCAGGATAACATACTCATCTTACCCCTTTATTTATCTCAATATAAGGGATTTATAATTTATTTAATCACATATTTAATCACACAACTTATTACTCTTCCTATCTTTGCATATTAAGACGTCGAGAGGCTTCACTACACTCTTCTTTCATAATACGATACATCATCCTATGATCCATCATGTACCATGACAAGTCTTCAAATTGAGCTGGGTAATAAAAGACTTGATCATGGGCCCTATTAATCGCAGAACAAAAAATCATAATCGATTTCATTCATCTTGACCTTCTTCGTCTGAACCTTGTCTTTGTTGGGTAAAATCTAATTATGCACAACATGCAAGTATACGTGGTCAACAAATAATAAAGTGAAAGTAGAGCATCGTTCCCACGAGGAATTATTAATAAAAATTATCAAGTACTAACACTTAATCAACTCAATCTTATTTAAATGAATGAATTTCAACTTATAAATAAACTAATTCTAATTACCACTAGTTAAATTAAGATTACGGAGATTTAAGATCACAACTTCACTTATTGCTTCATTTAAGTTAACACACTTCTCATCAATTATTTTCTATCCTGAATTATTAATCAAAAACACTAAAGCAGATAAAACCACCTCTCGATGCATAATACCCATACTCACTTAAATCCACGAATGATAGAATTAAGCAAGACACCCTAATTAACTAATCCACTATATCTCTATGGTAATTATAATTAAAAAGGATTTAAAGCACAAGTTCTATATAAGATTACATACGGCGTAAAGACATATCTTTATCCTAAACACGAATCATGAATTCTATCTATGCAGAAATCACAAACACATGCTATCATGATAATATCTAAATCTATACTTCATCTCTCAAGTTCATACAGATTATCACGGTAATTAATGACCAATCAATTAAACAATTAAGTCCAAATCACAATAGACAATTGTCATAATAGAACATAATAATTGACAGTGAAGCATATTAAAACAAACTACACAATAAGATCCATTTTAATCTCAAACAAAGAATTAATTCATGATTATTGAATTAAAACTAAAAATCCACAATTGAATAATCATTAAAAGATACAGATAGAAGAAGATAAGAAGATAGTATCTATTATCGGTAGATTTGAAGCTCCCTCCTTGCTCCTACTTTGAATCTTCAATGGTCTCCAAATTGCTTGATCTCCAAATCTAATAAGTACTAGGGTTTTGATCAAATTTACTCTAATCCAATCTAATGGAATGCTCTCTCCCTCTCCAATCCTCCTTTATTTTATGCTTTACATCATGTATTTATAGGTTATAAGTCCAATTTTTAGCTTAGGAACAAACCCAATCCTATTTGGAGTCAAAAAGTGTCAAAATTCGCCCCCAAAACGCGTCCTAGCTTGACCAAACTCTTCCCCAGTGCCCCAGCGCTGGGAACGGCGCTGGCACACTGCCTCCTAGTGCCCTGGCGTTGGGCATAGGTCTTGTTTGGGCGCCCCGATGCTGGGCCTTTTTCTGGAAATTTTCTACTCCAACGTCCTTTGGGAAAATGGTCATAACGTCTTCGTCTGAACTCCGACTTCGATTATTCAAGATGTTTCGGAAAGAGGAGACGTAGATCTATAACTTTCATGCTTTGAGGTTTTTAAAACATGGACTAAAGAAATGTTAAAATTGGCTCTGAAGTGGCTGCTATGTAAATGACCACCCGAAAAAGTGACATTCGACGTCCGTTGGTACAAATGTCATAACTCTTGCATCCGAACTCCGCTTAGAATGATTCAAGTTTTTCCGAAAAGCTAAGATTAAGCTCTACAATGTAATCCAAGTTCCAATCCAAAAACATGAAATGAACATGAAAGCACAAATGATATCCGTATTGTTTTTCTTTGCGATTTCATACCAATTCTTTGCAATCACATCTCCCAAGCATATAATCTACAAAACGAACACAAAATGCATGAAAAGTAACTAAGAAACATGAGATTAAGCAACTAATTAAAGTAACAGATACTGGATAAGTAGGTATAAAATCTACTTATCAAATACCCCCAAACTTAAACATTTGCTTGTCCTCAAAAAAAAACACTAAACACCAATGCTATGCAATGCAACTAATCTACATGCCTACGAATCCAGCAGTAATGACAGAAACAAGTCTATTCAACCGGCCTTAGAGAAATCAAGTAAACATGATAATACATCATATCAAAACCAATCAATAACTTCTCAATAAATCATCAAATCTTAGACTGTTATCGCTAATATAGTGCGTGTGTGCTCCACAACAATGTTAACTGATATAAAATCAATTTTAACACATAACAAGTCTCTTTGAAGGCATCAAACAATGTAAACTCAAGAAATCCAAAAATAAGCTAGATCCAACTAAAATCAAACAATTACCAATATCACGGGTCAACATGGGATACTTATGCTTTATTTTTCATCTACGGGGGCTTTTTACTCTTATTTCCTGTTTTATTTATTTATTTATTTTTTCTATTTCTATTTCTTTTTCTTTTTGGATAGTGAATGCGTTTTACGCTCCATCTCACGCCTGTGTTTATGAGGAGTGCATTTCACGCTTCTTCTTTGTAAGACCTCGAATTTTATGAAATAAAAGTATTCAATTTTTCTTATAATTACGATTCAGTAAATGGTTAAATTGATAAAAAGTTAAAGTTAAAGGTGATATATGAATTTGTTTCAAAATAAGAAAGTGGTTATAAAATAATCATTGTTGTCGGGAAATATTCGTTTGGTCGTGAAATATTCTTTCTGTCGGGGAATATTCTTACGACGGCACAGCTATTTGAGGGCCCCATAACGAATAACTGTCGGATTAAGATAACGACAAAAATTGAGTTTTTATAATTAAGGGCGTAGTTATTACCGTTAACATTGTTGGAATACCCGGTGGTTAAAATACAATAATACGCGTTGTTACACAGTAGCACACTGATTGCACAGTATTTTTAAATTATTGATTCTTATGAAGGAAGGCACTACTCAATAATTGTTACAGTAGTTACTGTTTAATATTTTATTTTATTGATTCAATAATTGCTGCGTTGATATTTTATATTATTGTTGTTTCAATAATTGTTACTGCACAGTATTTCCCATTATCAGATCAATAATTCATATTATTTAAATAATATTATTAGATAGCATTATTGGCAATGTCTAGAAAGTTCTGTCTAAGGAGAGGTTTGGTCATCTAATTGCGCGCCAGTAAGGAGAAATCCTTATTGGAAAGCCCCCTCTTTCCTGAGAACGGACTGGTTGTCATAATTGTGAGTCTGTAATATTATTTGTGAATAATTAATTATTGATTCATATGATAAGGAAATATTTATTTTATGTGGATATAAATGAGGGATATATTTTTGTGGTTAAAAATGAAGAAGTTAATGTTAAGGTTTTTATCATTATTTTTGTCGGAATGGAGGTATTAAAAATTAGGGTTTCTAAGATATTTTGCGGGGGTTATAATTTTTAATCCGACCGTTGGATCGTGGTAATTTTTAAATATGTTATACATATAAAAGTTGAGTATATGTCCACAAATTTTGAACCGTTAAAAATGAACGTATGATTTGTTATGAATTTTACGAGATGACTGGTTCAAAAATTGTTGAATTTTCGGAGTTAATCATTTTGGTGGAAAATTCTAGAATTGGTGGGCCCCACTTGTGGTTGGTGAAAAAATGTGCTGAATTATATTTCAAATGTGGTGGGTGGAAATAGTAGCAGGTAAAGCCATCAGGTTGCAGGTCAAGCCTACTAAAATTTTCCTATAAATAGAGGGCTAAGTTAGAATTGAAAATTACACCAGAAACAAGTTTTCTCTCTTTCTCTCTCTATATTATGAAGCATATTTTGTGAGTATTTAGATACTTTGAGAGTTACTATTCAGTGTAAGTTTCCTTCGGCTTTGCATTCCAGTCAGAAATACTGCACTTTTGAGGTAAGAGATAGTAATGAATTTTAAGGGTTGTTATATTTTCTAGTTTCGTAATTTTTCTGACCTTCAAAAATTCTGGAAAAATTTGAAATGATATTTTGATGAGTTTTTTTGATTGTGTCCAAAAATGGTGATTTTTGGATGTATAGATTGAGAGTTATGAATTTTATGAGAAAAAACTATTTTAAAAGTAATCGCTTATAACTTCTTGTGGTTAACTCTAAAATTGATAAAATTTTTATTGGGAGTACATGTATATGATAGGAGTATACTCTGTGAATTTCAGAATTTTTAGATAAAAGTATAATTTTTGATAAATGTCTAAATATTCGGCTGTTTTGGCCATATGAAAATAGTAAATGACTTTTAAAAATTCTGAGAAAAATATATGTTCAATATAGGACTATATTCTGCGAAATCTCAGAAAAGAAATATTTTTGGGACTGATTTGATATTTTTCATGAAAATGGTTTAGTTATGAGTAAATGAATTAAATATGTTATGTGAAGTAAGAAAATTAGAAAATAGGATTTTATGACTTGAGAATCCTATATGAGGTATATGCAGATTTTTGATGAGGGTTTTGGTTATTGGTGATGAAATCTTATGAGTTTGACATTTTAGAATGATTAAATATATTATTTTAGTAAAGTGTAAACAATTAAAATAAATTGTTTATAAGCTTAAGAAATATTATTCTTTTAATATCATTATACCGAAATATTGGTATGTATTTTATTGTGGAATTTCTACCTTTTTGTGTCGAGTTTACTATTCATGAGTTACTATTCATGAGTTACTATTCACGAGTTACTATTCATGAGTTACTATTTACGAGTTACTATTCACGAGTTACTATTTATGAGTTACTATTATATATTACATTTTTTATAACCCTGATGTTGAAATTCTCTTTTCACTGGAGTGTAAAGATGGGTAGATTATTGGTATGATCATGACTAGGGTTCTCTTTGACCTGTAGTGCAAAGTTGAATTGTGACTGGTATGATCATGACCATTGAATTTATAATTGAATATCTTAAGCTTAAGTGCAAAGGTGAATTGATCAACATGGTTATAATTATTGTTTATATAAATTCTGAAATGATTATATATTTCTTTGAGATATGAATATATTTGGCCTGTAGTGCAAATATGAATTGTTGATGAATATCTTCGGCCCGTAGTGCAAAGATGAACTGTTGTTGAATATCTTTGGCCTCTAGTTTAAAGATGGTCTGTTGATGAATATCTTTGGCCTGTAGTGCAAAGATGAACTGTTGTTGAATATCTTTGGCCGTAGTGCAAAGATGGATTTATTAGTATGATTATGAACAGGAACTGTGATTTGGTATAACCATGATCTTTGATGTTTCAAGTAAAGACATGTGATGAAAATTATCTTCGTCCTGGGTGCGAAGAGAAATTTAGAATCACAATTATGATTATGAGTTATTTATATAATTGTGGACCAGAACTGTTGATTGATGTTACAGAGATAAAATATTTTTGGTGGATTTTTAACATGGAGAAGATAATAGACTTTATAGTCTATTTGACTCTTCTAATGGATTGCTCGTTCCGCTGCAAATATGGTTGAAAATATTCTAGTTTCCTTGAGCACTTCCCAAATATTCTAGTTTCTAAAACAGTTTTTGACTGTACCTTTATGTAAGGTACCTTTGTGAGGTGCTGATACATGATGGTGTTCAATGTCACATTTGGTATATATTTGTATCCAAACTCACCGCATATGTGTTATTGTATTTTGCACGATAATTGGTGTAATAAAGTTGTAGTTATTTTCGGTACTATGTATTTGGCGACTCAGAATAGGTTGGATGGAATGGACCTATTTTGGGGTCGTTACATTCTTGACCCACCACGGGACTCAATTTATTCAACTCAATGTCTTTTTTTTTCTTTTTTAGAAGCTTATATACTCCACTTTTTCCCCCAAACTTAGGTTCTTGCCTAATTATTCGCCTTCACTGCCTATTCTTATCATTCTCTTATTTAAACTAGCATTATCCTTTAGAGGTTCTTTATGTATCAATTTAAACTCATTCATTCAACAAGTAATTTTTACTGTGCTATCCTTATTATACCAGTTTCAAACAGAAAAAGACTTAATTTATAACAAGAAATTACATCAAACCTCTAATGGTCAGTACTATACTTGTCTACCTAATTTCAATCTCATCATTGGCCAAAATAAACTTAAACTATCAAAAAGCTGGACTCATGCAAGATGAATATAGTAACTAACTATTATTTTTGATTTTTGATTTTTTTAAGAACTGAATATAATGCTATTTAAACTATACTACTATGCAACTACTTATGCAGTTGTACTACATGAATGCACACCTAATGAACCTAACATATGCAAAATAACATAACATAAACATGAAACTAAACATGCAATAATGAACTAAACTAAACTCTCCCAAACTTAGCAATTACAATGTCCTCATTGTAAGAATATAGCGGTAAGTAGAAGAGAACTTCCCTGTAATCAACTAAGCGTGATGTGATGGTGGCGATGGCGGCAACGATCATTTTCCTATCCATTGAACCTCCAATACCTACAATGAAGAGACAAACATGGATTAGAATAGCACTTGGATTGGTAAGAGAACTTAATAAGCAAATTAATTCCTATCTACTAACTAAACTAGTAAAGCATATAAATATAAAAATTACTGGGTTTCCTCCCAGTTAGCGCTTGAATTATAGTCTTTCAGCTTGACTTTGTCTGGTCAACGCTATACAATTCCTCTTCGGTAATTGAGGAACCCTCCATCCATCAGAAATAATATAGCTTTTGGTAGGTTCCCATTTGTGATGGCCAATGCATCAAAGTCACCTAGCATGCTCTGATTTGGTATGCTCGTAATCAAGAACATCCCACAGCTAGGTGTTTTCTCCATTGTGTATGTGATCACTTTGGGGCATGGAAGCTTGTCACACACAATGGGCTCTTCGTTTATCTTCTCTTTCTCGTCCCACCATGGATTAAAAATTATACTTGCTCTTTTGTCATCAAGAGCTTCGCCGACGAAATGACTACCAGGTGGGCATGCTTTTGCAAATCTGACTGACTCTTTGATCTTTGTGGAGACCCATTTAGATCTTCGTCGACCTCTATTTCATTATCCCCAACTGTCTCCACACTTTTGATATCTTGTGGCTCATCCATTCGCACATTTGATTCGGGTTCTACGTCAATTTCGTCATCCATGTCATAAAGCCAAGTATTTAAAGGAAGGTTTCTTATGGCTTTGGTCATTTGCTCTATCTGATTCGTAAGATTTTGAATTGACCTCGCTTGATTACTCATCTTCTCCTCATTTACTGCTACGAACTTGGAAAACAATTCCTCCAACCTTGAATTACCTTTCTCTTGTGACACTGGAGGTGGACATGAAAATTCCGGTGTGTATGATGGATTTAGAGCGTAATGTTGGTCATCATAATTATAGCTCCATGAAAAATCTGGGTGATACCCCTAATCTTGGTGATAATTAGGATCAACATAGTTATTGAGGTAATCACCACTATATTATACCGATTCAAAACTGATGGTGCATTGATGACTTTGATGGTTGCCAGCACAATAGTCACACGTAACTGCCATCCTTCGCCTCCGTTGGGCTGCGATAACCTCCAACGTCTTCGAATTTGCCTCAATTTGTACCGACTCTGGGGAAAATACATTAAGTCCATCAATCCCTGTTTCCTTTGGTTGAGTCATGTTCGTGTATGGCCATTGATACCCAAAGTCATCCACGGTACCTGAAAAGAGAGAAATATAGGAAGATAATTAAAAATAAAAATAAAAATGTTTAAATTAAGACTAATTTGATTGAAATTAATATTTGTAAATAATTACTAAATTAATTCCTCGGCAACGGAGCTAAAAACTTATTGGATAAAATTTAATTACGCACAATACGCAAGTATTCGTGGTCAACAAATAATAAAGTGAAAGTAGAGTATCGTTCCCACGAGGAATTATTAATAAAAATTACCAAGTACTAACCCTTAATCAACTCAATCTTATTTAAACGAATGAATTTCAATTTATAAATAAACTAATTCTAATTACCACTAGTTAAATTAAGATTACGGAGATTTAAGATCACAACTTCACTTATTGCTTCATTTAAGTTAACACACTTCTCATCAATTATTTTCTATCTTGAATTGTTAATCAAAAATACTAAAGCAGATAAAACCACCTCTCAATGCATAATACCCATACTCACTTAAATCCATAGATGATAGAATTAAACAAGACACCCTAATTAACTAATCCACTATATCTTTATGTGAATATAATTAAAAAAGATTTAAAGCACAAGTTCTCTATAAGATTACATATGGCGTAAAGGCATATCTCTATCCTAAACACGAATCATGAATTCCATCTATGCAGAAATCATAAACACATGCTATCATGATAAGATCTAAATCTATACTTCATCTCTCGAGTTCATATAGATTATCACGGTAATTAATGGCTGTTCAATTAAACAATTAAGTCTAAATCACAATAGACAATCCTCACAATAGAACATAATAATTGATAGCGAAACATATTAAAATAAACTACACAATAAGATCCATTGTAATCTCAAACAAAGAATTAATTCATGATTATTAAATTAAAACTAAGAATCCACAATTGAATAATCATTAAAAGATAAAGATAGAAGAAGATAAGAAGATAGAATCTATTGTCGGTAGATTTGAAGCTCCCTCCTTTCTCCTACTTTGAATCTTCATTGGCTTCCAAATTGCTTTGATCTCCAAATCTAATAAGAACTAGGGTTTTGATCTAATTTACTCTAATCTAATCTAATAGAATGCTCTCTCCCTCTCCAATCCTCCTTTATTTTATGCCTTACATCATGTATTTATAGGTTACAAGTCCAATTTTTAGCTTAGGAACAAATCCAATCCTATTTGGAGTTAAAAAGTGTCAAAATTCGCCCCAAAACGCGTCCAAGCTTGACCAAACTCTTCCCCAGTGCCCCAGCGCTGGGAACGGCGCTGGCACACTGGCTCCTAGTGCCCCGACGCTGGGCATAGGCCTTGTTTGGGCGCCCCGGCGCTGGGCTTTTTTCTAAAAATTTTCTGCTCCGACGTCCTTTGGGAAAATAGCCATAACTTCTTCGTCTGAACTCCGATTTCGATGATTCAAGATGTTCCGGAAAGAGGAGACGTAGATCTACATCTTTTATGCTTTGTATCTTTCGATATAAGGACTGGAGAAATGTTGAAAGTGGCTCTGAAGTGGCTGCTATCTAAATGACCACCCGAAACAGTGATGTTCGACGTCCGTTGGTACAAATGTCATAACTCTGGCATCCGAACTCCGATTGGAATGATTCAAGATGTTCCAGAAAGCTAAGAAGAAGCTCTACAATGTAATCTAAGTTCTAAGCCAAGAACATGAAATGAACATGAAAGCCCAAATGAAGTCCGGATTGCCTTTTTTTGCGATTTCATACCAATTCTTTGCGATCACAGCTCCCAAGCATATAATCTACAAAACGAACACAAAATGCATGAAAAGTAACTAAGAAACATGAGATTAAGCAACTTATTCAGGTAACAGATACCAGATAAGTAGGTATAAAACCCACTTATCAGTCTTCAGCAGGGTCTGCACGCTGAGTAGCCTTAATCCAAGCGTCTTCTGCCCTCACACGCTTAGCTGACTCCTCCTTCAAATTATCCTTTAGCTTCTCAATTTTAGCCTTCATCTTTTTATTCTCAGCCAATAGCTCCTCTTGATGACCCTTTGTGTGAACTAGGTTCCATTCTGTGTTCCCAAACCGTGAGTCGAGTTCTTGAATCTCCTCATCCTTCTGCTTTATAGTAGCCTGACGCATATGTACCAGTTCCTTCAGCTCCTCAACCTTAGCCTATAATTCTATATTACAGTCATATAATTCATCATACATCTGCGCTGATAGAGAGTTTGGTGGAAACTCTGTAGCATCCTCAAATACGGGTACTTTTTACCTCAAATCTGGTACGTTACGATACATCATTTATATAACTTTTGCGGAAGATATAAACATAAATTGTTTATACAATAAATATTTACAACATAGTTCTCAAGGTCTACAACCTTAACTTAATACATACCTTCAATATCTTAAAGGTTTATAATATCATTTTCATCAGAAAATTTAATAGTTCTAACTACCTAATAATTTAATCTTGGACTTTGCTTTTGTCTTTGTCTTTATTCGAGCTTTCCTCTTAATCTAAATTTTTTATCATGATATAGCAAGGGTGATCAACAAATTTACCCAGCAAGTTTTAAGTACAATAAAGATATATCGTGATTGAAAGAAATAATAAACTTTCAACAATATAATAGTTGTGAAATAGCATGAATCAAATTTCAATACATGAATGATTGAATTAATAACGCTGAGTAGTCAACAATGACCATGAACAAATACTTTGATAATATAGGTGATCAACCTTTTATACTTGATAAACATATGCAATGCGCATTAAGTGTGAATCAGTTATCATAGATGTGGAATAATTGTCAATAATTAAACCACTAGCATTTTGAAAAATTATTAACTCGAGTTTGAGTTAGAAAACTTGTCTGTACCGTTGATTACCGCTATGCAATCTAATTTAATCTCTTATGAAAGACCTATCATTAATAAGATTGATCCTCTAATTACCATAATACATTTTATCTCACAACACTATTACTCAAATAATAAATTAGCTAACATTTAGCCACATAATCAAACGTTGAATAATTCTTGAACTTGCTAGTAATATTATTGTTATTTAATAATATTATTATCACAAAACCATCATCAGAAATTCTTGTCTAATAATATTAATCTTTTAATAATATTTTATTTACTTCTCAATTTCTTAATAATATCTTAATCATTTACAAATAGTATTAATCATTTAATAATATTTTAATCACCTTCTAATATTACTAATCATTTAATAGTATTCAAATCATTTACTAATATTATTAATTATTTAATAATATTTTAATCATTATCTAATATTATTAATCATGTAATAATATTTTACTTGTTTCATAAATAATAAAGGTCTCACACATTTTAAGATGCAAATATTTTATATCTTGAAACTTAAACCATTTATATTCTTTTTTAGAAATATCATTTACCTTTACTCGCAAATTCAGAGTTTAAACATCTAATGAATAACTTTTATAGTAAAACTCAATTTATTATATTATTTCTTTAATTTTAATAATTTTTACATCAGTTTGTCCGTTTACGAGTCAATACTAACTGTTGCCTCATATATAAATATTTTATCTTACTAGCACATTCGCTTTATTTTTAATTTTACGATTATTTGTATTTTTGCTTTATATAAATATATATTCCGTTACGTAAATCTCAGCTCAAAAACCACATTTTGAGCATCGAAAACCTCAAAATATCATTTTGATGATTAATACAATTTTTAAAGGTTTTACATTCTTCGTTGCACCACAAAATAATTTTATAGGCAACTATATATTTTTTATTTTACTTAAATATGTAATTTATATTTATTACATATTTTTATTGCTTTATTTATGCCCGAAAGGAAGTTTCTTGGCATAAATATCACTTATAGTCAAATCTTGCCCTGTAGGTCTTTAAAAGATTTATTATTTTACCGAAACGCGATTCAGAACGTCGAATGTCAAAGTCGCTCGACGCGCCGACGCTCGGCGATCGCTCAAATTTTAGTTCTGACATGCATGTTCGCTCATTTGTAATTTTCAAATTATAAGCCATATTGTTGGGAGAGTGAATATTTTGATTTGATGTTTAAATAGAAATGCTCATGATTATTTGTAAAGTCCTTCAAGGAATATGTGTATAAGGACTTAGTGGTAGATCAAATTTGTTAGGTTGATCTAAGCTCTTAATGTATATCTTTCTGTAATTGAATGTATAGAAAAGAAGATCAAACTTGTTAGGTTGATCGTGAGATGTAATAGATAGGCTTCAAAGAGATCGTAGTGTATCAAGCTGATCAAGGTTACAAAAGTCAAGGCAGAAACATAGAGCTTCAAGGATCGTAGTGTGCCTGCCTTGAAGAAGCCTCTTCGAAAAACGTAGAGTTTATAACTCAAGCAAGCGAAGATCGTAGTGTGCAAGTGTTTAAGAAAAATCGTAGTGCTCTCTGTTGATAGCATCAGACCAAGCACCAAGGCGACAGGACACCACAACCCGAATCGTAGAGTATCATCTTCTTTGTGTCAGAAGCATCAAGCCTCATATTTTGTGTGGAGACAACCTCCAACAAATGTGGAATGGATTCTAAACGTTGTAGTACTCACCAGTCCCAAAGGCATAAAAGATATCCTTAGTATGCAATAAAGAAGCGTATTGAAGAAGCTAAGGAAAGTACCATTAGTAAGAGGAAAAACACATTTTCAGGTGTTAGGTGAGAAAGCAGTCTGCTGTGTCAGTGGGCCAGAATGCAATTCAGAAGATGTGCAGAAAAGTCTCCGTCAAAGAACATAAATGTCAAACGCATTTACGCCTCAACGGATAGTTTTCAAGATCACATATATGCAAAACATATGCTGATGAGAGAACCAAGCAAGCATTGAACAAAAAGCACAAGAACACTCAACGCTCAACTCTACGATCTAAGAAAAAGAGAAAGCTTGCTCAGCTATTCAGTTCTTTCGAACAAGTGCTTAAACAGCAACTGAGTAGCACCAATCAAGAACTCAATAACTACCAATCAACTGAAGAAATAGTTCCAAGTCAGAAGGACTTGAAGAGTTCTAAGTGAACTTTAAAGAGCCAAGTCTGCTGGACTTGAAGAGTTCAAAAGTGAACTAAGAAGTTCCTAGACTGCTGGTCTAGAAGGAATCTGTGAGATTCAGAAATTGTAAAAGACATCCTTAGTGGATTTCCTACTCGAGGAGTAGAAGAGTGGACTAGGAGCTTTAAGTGCTCTGAACCACTTTAAACGACTATGTCTCTTATATTCTTGCTATAACTGCTATATCTGCCATAATTGCTATAACTGTCTCACTCTCATAACCTCACCATATCTTAAGGGAGATTAAAACAAATATTAATTCCGCTGAGTTTTAATCACTATCAACTAACAAGTTTAAAACGAAAAGATTTTTAAATATCTATTCAACCCCTCCCTTCTAGATAACTATTGTGCCTCCGAGAACTTACAATTGGTATCAAAGTAGAATCTATTATACAGCCTACAAAGCTTTAGTAGATCCAATGGCACACTTACCAAGAAAATCGAGGACTGGAGGAGGCAGCAAGCCACCAATGTGCAACAAAGATAAATTTACAAACTGGAATGTTCAGATACAAGCATACATGGACTCAATAGATAGAGATCTATTTGAGACTGTTCAAAATGGGCCCTGTATTCCAACAAAGCTTGCACCAACTATAGACGATCCAAACAGAATACAAATAAAAGTCAAAGAAGAATGAACTGACAACGAGAAGAAAGCTGTCCAACTTGACAAGAAGGCCAAGAACATTTTGTTTCAATCTTTAGAAGACGATCTGTTCGAAATTGTTGTCAACAACAAAACTGCGAAGGAGGTTTGGGAAGCACTACTCATCATGCACGAAGGAACGGAAGAAGTAAGAGAAAATAAACAATCTCTCCTGACACAACAGTATGAAATGTTCGCTCATGTTCAAGGAGAAAACGTCACTGCCACATATGAGAGATTCAACGTTCTGCTCAACTCTCTATGAGCCTATGGGAAGATCTATCCAAACAAAGATCTAATCATAAAGTTCATGAGAGCCTTACCAAACAGGTGGGATGCCAAAACCACTACTATTAGAGAGTCAAAGAATCTCCACGAGATGACTGTTCAATAGTTATGCGGTAACCTTCTCACATACGAACTGGAGCTAACTCAACGAACAGAAACTCTGTCAGAAGGCAGAAAGACAAGATTCAGCAACTACAACAGCTGGGAGCAAATGAATGATCTATGCTACAACTGCAAGAAGCCTGGCCATTTTATTGCCAACTGCAACAATCCTCTCAGAGAAGAACTATAGAAGAAATCATATGCAAAGAAGGAATACAAAGGCAACAAAAGGTCTCAGAAGAGAGACAAATGCCTTGTAGCTGGATGATCGTGGAGTGATTCAGACAATGACTCAACTCCCGAATATGGAGATAATGAAGATCCTCAAATGGCTAATCTGTGCTTAACGGCCAAACATGCAAAAGACAAACTGAACTCCAACATACATGAAGTAAGTATCGATGAGGTATTTGACTTCAGCTCACCTGATGTAGACATTAATGATTTGAGAACTGCATTGCATGGCATAACAACTGATCTACATCAATACATGAAGTGGTTCAGAGTTCTGTCGAAGGATTATTCAGTTCTTCAAGAGGAGAAACAGAAAGTTCAAAAAGAGCTAGAAACAGCTCTTCTAAGTACTAACTTTCTCTCCAAGCTTGAGGCTGAGAATGAAATCTTGAAACAGACTAATGAGCTCAACGCACAAAGAGAGTCCAATCTAACCTCTAAAGTTGAGGAACTAGAAAAGACTATCTCTACATGGAACAAATCCTCATAATCCATGGATTCCCTGCTCTCTAGTCAGAGAAGTACTCTTAACAGAACAAGCTTAGGCTTTGGGGAATTCACCTCAGAGCCATGTGTGGTAAAGATAAACGAAACTAGCACTAGTAATGCTTCAAGCTTTAGTAGAGGCATTACATTTGTGAAATCCTCACAGAAGGAAGAACCAGCCCAACCTTGTTCTACTGTTTCCATCCATACTCAAAGGAGTAAAGGATCTCATGCTGGCCTGGGCTTCATAAAAGACAAGAGTAACCCATCCATTACTCACCAACCTCGAAGGATCGTAGAGTCAAGGGGAAGGTACATTAGAGGTAAGGCACACTCATAATAATTTATGAAACCCAAGGACACGTGGAAGAAGGAAAATTAGTTTAACCGAAGGATGACTAAAGAACCACACAAGTCCAAATGGAGGATGAATTATCATACACACATAGGCATGCATCATACTAGATGTTTTGTGTGCAAAAAAGTTGGCCACAAGGCTGTAAAGTGCTATTATAATTCAATGCATATGAGACCCAAGATCAAACAGATTTGGGTCCCCAAGGGTACTAACAAAGTAGGACCCATGCAAATATGGGTACCAAAATGAAGGTTCAATGTTATGACAGGAAAAGAGCTCCACGATCACAACCTGGTATCTGGACAGTGGATGCTCAAGACACATGACTGGGAATAAAGCCCTTCTATCTAACTACATAGAGAAAGAGGGTCCCTCAGTCATCTTTGGAGACAACGGCTCGGGCAAGACAAGAGGATATGGCTCAGCTAGTAATGGTGCAGTGTCTTTTAGCAAAGTGGCATATGTGGAAGGTCTCCAACACAACCTTCTAAGCATTAGCCAACTCTGTGACAAGGGTCATCAAGTAACATTCCTCAACGACCAGTGTCAAGTCAGAGATTTGAAGACATCTGCTGTAAAGCTAACTGGGACAAGAGAAGGAAATGTCTACACAGTGAATCTTAGACAACTAAGCTCAAACGAGACAATATGCTTTTTTGCAAAAGCATCTGAAGAAATGAGCTGGCTATGGCATAGACGGTTGTCCCACTTAAACTTCAAAAGCATGTCCAAACTGGCATCAAAAGATCTCGTTGCAGGCTTACCCAAGTTCAACTTCGTCAAAGAAAGGCCATGCAATGCCTGTCAGCTTGGAAAGCAAACCAGAAGCTCATTCAAGAGCAAAACTGCCAACTCAATCGACAAGCCCTTCCAGTTGCTTCACATGGATCTATTTGGGCCAATTCCAACAACAAGTCTTGGAGGGAAAAGACACTCACTAGTTATATTCGACGACTACACCAGGTTCACATGGGTATTCTTTTTAACCTCAAAGGATGAAACAATCACCCAACTGATCAAGATGTTCAGGCTGGTAATGAAGGAGAAAAGAGAGAAAATTAAGGCCATAAGGAGTGATCAAGAAAGAGAATTCGACTTCTCAGAAATGGACCAGTTCTGCACAGACAATGGCATCAGTCATAATTTCTCAGCTCCACAAACTCCTCAGCAAAATGGGGTAGCTGAGAGAAAGAACAGAACTTTAATAGAGGCTGGAAGAACTCTACTAGCAGCAGCCCATCTGCCTGAATACTTCTGGGCAGAAGCTGTGAACATCGCATGCTACATGCAGAACAGATCACTGATACACTCTACGATCAAGAAGACACCCTACGAACTGTGGAAAGGAAGAAAACCAAGTGTCAGCTACTTTCATGTATTCGATTATGCATGCTACATTCTCAACAATGGAAAGCAGTACTTGACAAAATTTTAACCCAAGTCAGACGAAGGAATCTTTCTTGGATATGCCACAGACAGTAAGGCCTACATGATCAACAAGAAGACACTGAATGTTGAAGTCTCGATTCACATCATCTTTGATGAAATAGACTTAGACAAAATAGTGCTTCAGGACACTATGACCGACAGTGCAGACACTACGAATGAAGTCGTCGAGCTCAACACTACGATCGTAATGCCAGTCAGTGAAATCGTTAAGCAAGAAAATGTGATTGTAGAGAGGCCTATGCAAGACAACGAACCTCCACACCAATAAGAAGAAATAGATCTTGAAGATTTAAGACAAGAAGGTATCAGGACAGATGTTCCAACCGAAAACAGATGGGCTAGAGATCACACTCAAGATCTAATCATTGGAGATCCCAGTGCAAGAGTCAAAACAAGAGCTGCCACCCAAAATGAATGCTTTTATCTAAGCTTGCTGACGCAAATGGAACCAAAGAAGATAGAGGATGCTATGGAAGACTCCAGCTGGATAGAAGCCATGTAAGAAGAACTCAACCAATTTGAACGAAGCAAAGTATGGAGATTGGTACCAAGACCAAAGAATCATGTTGTCATTGGAACCAAGTGGGTCTTCAGAAACAAGATGGATGAAGATGGGGTAATAACTAGAAATAAGGCAAGATTGGTGGCCAAGGGTTACTCTCACGAAGAAGGCATTGATTATGATGAGACATTTGCACCAGTTGCCAGACTAGAAGCCATCAGAATATTCTTTGCCTTTGCTTCTCACATGAAATTCAAGGTCTTCCAGATGGATGTCAAAAGTGCATTCCTGAATGGAGAACTCCAAGAAGAAGTCTATGTAGAACGACCTCCAGGTTTCATCAATCCATCTCTTTCTAATTATGTTTATAGATTAGACAAAGCCTTATATGGTCTTAAAGAAGCACCTAGAGCATGGTATAAAACACTGACTAACTTCCTTATTGAAAATGGGTTCATTAGAGGTAGAGTAGATACCACATTATTTTTTAGAAAGCATATAGACAAAGTGTTATTGGTTCAAATATATGTTGATGATATTATTTTTGGTTCTACTGACGAAAAGTTATGCAAGAGATTCTCCAAGCTAATGTAGAGCAAGTTTGAAATGAGCATGATGGGTGAGCTGAATTTCTTCTTTGGACTGCAAGTAAAGCAGACTGATGAAGGAATCTTCATAAACCAAGCCAAGTACATCAAAGACTTACTCAAGAAGTATGACATGGAATCAGCCTCTCCCATGAAAACCCCAATTGCTCCTGCAACAAAGCTTGACAAAATGAAAAAGGTAAATGTGTTGATATAACTCAATACAGAGGTATGATAGGCTATCTTCTATATCTACCTGCCAGTAGACCAGACATAATGTTTATAACATGCATATGTGCTAGATTTCAGGCTAACCCTAAAGAATCACATTTATCTACTGTAAAGAGGATTTTCAGGTATCTCAAGGGTACACCTTACTTGGGGCTTTGGTACCCCAAGGAGTCCTCATTTAAACTAACAGGATACACAGATGCTGATTTTGTAGGCTGCAAAATAGATAGAAAGAGTACAAGTGGCACATGTCAATTGCTAGGAAATAGACTTGTGTCCTGGTTTAGCAAAAAGCAAAACTCAGTATCTACTTCAACTGCAGAAGCTGAATACATTGCTGCTGGCAGCTGCTGTGCTCAGATCCTATGGATGAAAAATTAGCTAGCTGACTATGGGTTTGAATTCAAATCCATACCCATTCACTGTGATAACACAAGTGCAACAGCAATTACTCATAATCATGTCATGCATTCTAGGACCAAGCATGTAGAAATAAGGTATCACTTCATTAGGGATCATGTGCAAAATGGAACTATATCTTTACAATATATCCCTACTGAAAATCAACTTGCTGATGTCTTTACAAAACCTCTAGATGAATCCAGGTTTAACATGTTAATAAGTGAGCTAGGCATGTTTAATTTACAACCATGAAATATATGCTCCAGTCTGTGCTAGCCATACAGATACAAAAGGCTATGTTCAAAATCGTAGACATGATCAAAGGAAGTCCACGATCGTAGAGCTGAAGTGACAAAAGACAATGATCGTAGTGCAGACTCAACGGTGGCAGAGCCCCATCAACAAAACAAAGAAGGATCCCGTGTTGATAAAGCTCAAAACAAAGTAATCTCTCCGAATAAGCGCCTCAGGAACAAACCTAACCCTTGAGTCACTCTATGAGGTTGGCCCTTCCTGAGTTACCTTATATCAAGAAGAATGCTAAGTCAAGAATTCATCACAAGGATCCGGACAAACTAGACGATCGTAGTTTAGACATGGCGACTGCTGGACAGACTCGACGATCGTAGTCCAGACACGGCAACTGCTGGACAGACTCAACGATCGTAGTTCAGACACAACGACTGCTGGACAGACTCGATGATCGTAGTTTAGACACGACAACTGCTGGACAGACTCGACGATCGTAGTTCAGACACGACTAATGAAGTTTAGACTCAACAATCACAAATGATATCTCAACGATCGTAGTCCTCCCTAAGGACACAGTAGCTCAGAAGGAGCTCAGGGCAATTCAGTACAATCCTCTTAGGTCAAAATTGCAGAGCCGAGCAAATTTTGACACCTGCCCCACTAAACAAAATAAAGAGAGGGAAGTTACAAGCAAAGTTTAAAAATGCCTTTTTGAGATCAGAAGTTCAAAAAGCTTATCTCTCTCATCTCTTCCTCTCTACAAGCAGAAACCCTAACCCCAAAAGAAAGCTCAAACAACCATACTCCCTTCAACAATAGAAATGGCGGCCTCCAACGTCGTCTCTGGTTATAGTCTATACTTCGATGAGTTTAAAACTGCTGAACCCAAATTTCACAAGATTCTGACATTGTTAAAGAGGGCTGGTCTCGAAGACGCTCTAGGTACGAGCACATTGATCTACCCAAAGTTAATAAAAGAGTTTTACAAAAATGGAGTCTACAAAAATGAAGTCCTCACAATGAAGACGTGGAAATCAAGCTAAAGGCTGAGGACATCAACCTAGCCCTAGGCTTCAAATCTGAAGGTTTTTGTTTTTTAGATGGCATCGATTTCCATGTAGGGCTTAAGAAGATGCATCACAAGAAATCCCCCACTGTCAGAGGATACAAGAAGAAGGAGTTCCCTCAGAGGTATGAATTGCTGGCTGATATTATTGGGAAGTGTATATGTTGCAAGAGCATTGGGCACGATTCTGTAAATGACGTGCAGCTAAAGCTCATGACTGCTATAAGCTGTGGGATACAGCTTAACTATGGAGCCCTACTGCTGGAATGGATAGGAAAATGGATTCTCAACTCAAAGAAGACAAAGGGATCTCAAAAGATGCTCTACGGGCGATTTATAAGCATCATCTTATAATCTGCTCTGAGTGATAAGATTGGAGACGATGAAGGAGAGTCCATCAATCCAAACAGACGAACGACCCAGCAACTGTTTGAGAATTAGAAAAGGAATCCTGCTGAGTATGTAGGCATGATGACAGAGTCTAGTGGAAGAACTGGTGATCTAAAGGAATCAGGGATTCCAAGAAATATGTCAGTCGTTAGAGAGATTGCAGAAGAAGAAGATGAAATTAGCAAGGGAGAACCCACTGCCCTAAATAGAAATAGCAAGGGCAAGAGGAAGCTAAAGACAAGGATGGTAGAAGAACCTTAAGGGTCTACCACTGACATCCCTATAGAGTCCTCTGATATTGAGGCTCTGAGGTTGCTAAGAAGAAAACAACAGTAGGCTGAGGCAGATGAAGATAGAGCCACCATAGCACAACTGCTGAAGAAGAATAAAATCAGTCACAAAACCAAGTGGCCAACTGTCTCTTCTATCGTAGAGTATCTACCTATCAAAGAGACCAGACCAAACACCTCGAGCAAGGAAGCTGCTGCACTAGATGGTTTAGCTGATCAACAGGACAGAGCTGAAGAAAGTCCTGAGGCTATGGCTCAGCCAAGAAAAGCAAGGAGAAAATTGGTTAAGAAATATATTCTTGTCAATGAAGGAGTGCTCAAGGAGGAAGACAAGAAAATGGCTGCCAAAAAGGAACTGTCCAAAGAAAGCCAAGAGGACAATGCTCCAGCTGAGGGGGAGATACCTGAAGTTCTCACCTTACAAAATACTCAAGCTGAGGGGTAGATACCAGAATTCCTAATGATAGAAAATGCTCTAGCTGAGGGGGAGCCATTAGTCCTGCAAATGGATGATCATATTGAGGGGGAGCCTCATGATATCCCCTTAACAGAAGAAGCTACTCCTACAAAAAATGAGGGAGAGCCTGAGCAAGAAAAATAAAAGGAAATCATTGAACTAGTGGAATCCTCAAAAGGAGATAGAGAAGAAGAGGAAGACAAAGATGATGATGAACTTGAGATCACTGGTGTAGGCAGTGATGGGTATAGGAGTTATCTCTACAATCAGTTGTTCTCCTATCTACCCATGATGCCATATCATCAGGCTCAAATTCTAAACTCCTGGAACCACATATTTTGGAGCTTCAAAGAATATCCAGCCATATCTGTGCTAGCTCATGGATTTCCAGGTAACTACAACTTTGCCAAAAGGTTGATCACCAATGGTCCCTCCTCGAGAATAGTGCATGAGGTATTAACTATCCCAATTCTTTTTTGAGTGAATCATTACCCACTGTCTTTCTCCAGCCAATTTTATGAATTCCCAAGCTGCTTGGAAGTGGTTCTAAATCCACCAAGTTAATTCCCAAGTATATAATCCCAAAATTCTGTAACTGATGAACCAAATACACCAAATTTCATATTAATCCCAACTTCCATCATCTCTATGATTATTGACTCTACCCCTATCGAACAGTCCCAAGCTCAAATCATAGAGCCACCCTCTCCAGATGTCCAAACACAAATTCCTCCATCAGACATTCCTTCTTCATCCTCCAATGACTATTTCAGCCTTGATCTTGCCCTCTACTCCTTGGAAGATCAATATAAGAAACCAGTCCCTCCTCCACACATTCCTCAACTCAGAAAACTACTTTCAGATCTGTCCACCAAAGCTGAGTTGAAGGAAGTATCAAACAAAGTAATCAAGGACATCAATGAAAGTCTGGAAGCTCACTCAGGATTCATTTATCTCAAGCTGATAAATATGATCACTGCTGCAAACAATCTCCCAGGCACCCTAAATGTTGAGCTTACAAAGAAGCTGAGAGAGATCATCAAGGAAATGATTAAAAACATAAAGGGCAGAGATGATATTCACTTCCGGATAGCCAATAAACAAAGAGTGGCTGTTCTAGAATTACAAAAATCTCAAGAAGCCCAGAATAACCTTATGATGAAGAACATCATCAGTTTGAAAACTGCAGTCAAAGAATTTCAAAATGCCTATGTAAACCAAGAACAACAAACTGTCACTATTCTAGTCATCCTCCGAAATAGTGAAGCTCGATCTGAAGCTCTGATTAAGGAAAATTGAGAGGACATTGTTCAAACTCAAAGCCAGCTCAACGAGCTTGTCCAAGGAGTGACTCGACTATTCGAAGACATTCGAACCGTTGATGCTGACATAAAGGGGGAGAATAAAGGGAAATGAGTTCAAGGAGGAGGTCAGGGCAGAGGTAGAGGTAGAGGAGTTCAAGGAGACCAGGGAAGAGGTAGAGGACAATTCCACACTCAAGCTTCAAGAAGCCCTCCTACAAGGTAATTCCACCAATAGACTCCACAATCAAGCAATCAGACTCAACGATCTGATCAGCAAGAAGTCTTAATGGCTCAGCTAATAAAGAGTCAAGGGCCAACTACCAGCTCACACAATGTGACCACCACAGGCCTTAGAATGCAAACTGGAGACCCTGCATTCATGAACAGACATGATCAAAATCCTAGGCTAAGCCCAAGTGAGCTAGAACATATAGCTAGGTGGGATGAAGCAAGCAGGAAAAGAAGGGCTGAGGAATATGCCAATCCTCCACGCAAAAGACCAAAGAAATAGAGATAAGTTAAAACTTTAAGTCTTATTGATGTAAAGCTTAACTGTAATATCTATTCCTCTAACATCAATAAATTCATGCTTATTCTCTAGAAATTTTAGCTGCTCACTAAAATACTAAGTCATGATTACTTTCCTGCAAATGCATCTAGACACTAATAATCATGAGAACGAATCCCCTTGGTTATGCAACATCAAATAAGAGGAGATTGTTGAGAGAGTGCATATTTTGATTTGATGTTTAAATACAAATGCTCATGATTATTTGTAAAGTTCTTCAAGGAATATTTGTATAAGGACTTAGTGGTAGATCAAATTTGTTAGGTTGATCTAAGCTCTTAATGTATATCTTTCTGTAAATGAATGTAAAGAAAAGAAGATCAAACTTGTTAGGTTGATCTTGAGATGTAATATATAGGCTTCGAAGAGATCGTAGTGCATCAAGCTGATCAAGGTTACAGAAGTCAAGGCAGAAATGTAAAACTTCAAGGATCGAAGTGTGCCTACCTTGAAGAAGCCTCTTCGAAAAACGTAGAGTTTATAACTCAAGCAAGCAAAGATCGTAGTGTGCAAGTGTTTAAGAAAAATTATAGTGCTCTCTATTGATAGCATCAAACCAATCACCAAGGCGACAAGACACCACGACCTGAATCTTAGAGTATCATCTGCTTTGTGTCATAAGCATCAAGCCCCACGTTTTGTGTGGAGACAACCTCTAACAAATGTGGAATGGGTTCTAAACGTTGTAGTACTCACCAGTCCCAAAGGCATAAAAGATATCCTTAGTATGCAACAAAGAAGCGTATTGAAGAAGCTAAGGAAAGTACCATTGGTAAGAGGAAAAAAACATTTTCAGGTGTTAGGTGAGAAAGCAGTCTACTGTGTCAGTGGGCTAGAATACAATTCAGAAGATGTGCAGAAAAATCTCCATCAAAGAACATAAATGTTAAACGCATTTAATGCCTCAAAGGATGGATCCAACGGATAGTTTTCAAGATCACATATATGCAAAACATATGCTGATGAGAGAACCAAACAAGCATTGAACAAAAAGCACAAGAACACTCAACGCTTAACTCTACGATCTAAGAAAAAGAGAAAGCTCGCTCAGCTACTCAGTTCTTTCGAACAAGTGCTTAAAAAGCAACTGAGTAGCACCAATCAAGAACTCAATAACTACCAATCAACTGAAGAAAGAGTTCCAAGTCAGAAGGACTTGAAGAGTTCTAAGTGAACTGTAAAGAGCCAAGTCTGCTGGACTTGAAGAGTTCAAAAGTGAACTAAGAAGTTCCTAGACTGCTGGTCTAGAAGGAATCTATGAGATTCAGAAATTGTAAAAGACATCCTTAGTGGATTTTCTACTCGAGGAGTAGAAGAGTGGACTAGGAGCTTTAAGTGCTCTGAACCACTTAAAACGACTGTGTCTCTTATATTCTTGCTATAACTACTATATCTGTCATAACTGCTATAACTGCCTCACTCTCATAACCTTATCATATCTTAAGGGAGATTAAAACAAATATTAATTCTGCTGAGTTTTAATCACTATCAACTAACAAGTTTAAAACGAAAAGATTTTTAAATATCTATCCAACCCCCCCCCTTCTAGATAACTATTGTGCCTCCGGAAACTAACACATATAACAACGAAATTTTTGGCATGTTATAGACGTTATGGCGTAGTATTTTAGAAAAATTTCTAACAGCGAAAATAGATCACATAAACTCATCAAAATAGTGTACGAAAAGCATGTCAGGCAGCTGCCCAGCAGTGCAGTACGGCGTCGTACGCCAAATATGCGCACGCTGCTGTCCTGCAGCATTGCTGCTCCGCCGCTCGCATACCAAATCTGCTATTTTACGAATTTTATACGCGCTGTTCGTTAATCGGATTGATCCCAGTTTTGGCTATGTTTATCGTATCATATGAGACTATTTAAACAAATATGAAACCTCCATTCGGGTTCATTAAGCAGTCCAAATAATTAGCCAAAAGTGTACGTTCATTATGATTTTCACCTTTTTCCCAGTTTTACCCTCTCTCGCTAAAACAGTCATAACGTTTTCTTTTCAAAATATTTTTGAGCGATTCTTGAGCCCACGCGAAGCTAACTTCTGTGACTACAACTTCTATTCTTTGACCTTTTCCAAATTCTAAACACAGAATTCCAGAAAACTCATGCAATGTGACTGCCCTGAGTTGGATAGATTGTTTTGACGCGACTACTATGAATAGTCATAACTCTTTGGTCCGAAGTCGGAATTAGTCCATTCTAGAGTCTATGGAAATTATATTCAGTGTAATATAATCAAAAGCCTAGAATTTTCTTGAAACATTAACTGATCAAAACAGTGTCCCGAATAGCACGTCCCGCTGCTGACTTCCTATTTGACAGATTCGACACATTTCCTTCCAATCTCCATAACTCCCTCACCCGAGGTCGGAATGAGGTCATTCCAAAGCCTATAGTTTCCTAACTCAGTGAATTATAACTACCAGAAACTTAGAATTTCTTAGGCAACACAGCTATTCCATAATTTGACATTATAGTCACTGTTCATCCAGTTTTCATTTCTAGACATGGTTTACTAAAATCTTCACCACAGATTCGTTTTAACTCCGTTTTGGTTCATTCAAGTTAGGAAATCTTCATAACTTAGAGAGATATAATATACAATCATCAGACTAAGCTTTTAGATATAAATCGAAAGCACAAATGGTCCTCAAGCTCAGTCCCAAAAAATGTCCAACATGGTTCTTTGTAAATCTTTCCATCCTTTACACATAGGTTTGGATTTTGTGAGTTTTGGTTACACTTGGATGATGTTAAGGCTTCATATACCTTCTGAAAATTGTTCTTAAGAATTTTTACTACTCAACAACTCAAGAACAAATCTAAGCCATGAAAATGGAAGAAATATGAAGGTTTATGGTTTTAAGACTTACTTGATAAGCTTAAATCTCTTCTTGATGCTTAGAAGCTTGCTAGGACTTGCTGGAATCCTCTTATCTTCTCTTTGGTATACTCCCGTAGCCTCATCCCATCTTCTTCACTAAACCTACTTCTTTCTCTCATTTGTTTTCTTGGAGTTTTAATGGAAGAAGATGAAGATGGTGATCATTGAATGATCAAGGATGGAGAAAATATGAAGTTGTGAGCGACTCTTCTTCCTCCTCTACCAAGTCATACGGCTCTCTCTCTCTCTCTCTCTCTCCCATATCTTTCCTAACATCTCCTCCATATCTTGTAAATCTAAACATAATATTTAGAGATATGATTTAGTGGACACTTGGCAAAAAAATTAAAATTAATCCCACATGCTCAATTCTTCCTCTTTGCCCAGTACATTGTACCAAGTAATTACCCAATTTTACATTTTATTGTTTTGTTAAATTTGCTTAATAATATGACCAAAAAGTCCCTCACCTTTTGGGCTAAAAATTGGACCATTTCATTTATTGATTGGGCTCTTAATAACTTGCTTGGGCCATGAAAATATTATGGGTCCAATACATTTAGTTTACATAACCCTATATATTTAATTAGAGTTTTAGTCCACTTGTTTTTTACTTTAAATAAATAATTCAACTATTCTTTTAATGCTTTTGTTAAGTAATTTAATTACCCAATCCTTTGTAACTTAACTTAATCAATTAAGTTACTACATAAATATCATTAAATTGTTTTACACTCTTGGAATCATATAATCTATATAACCCAAGTTATTGTAATATAATATAGTACTTACCTTATTAACATAAATTCAATTAAGAATTTATTTACTTTCTTAAGATATTACGATAAGTATAACACATTTTCTTTATTAAATTAATTTCATATAAGAATTTATTTTAATACTATTTGGTAAAGTATATATAAACCCGACTCTTTTTACTTCATTACGCAAATTGTTCCCAACGATTTTGTTTCCCCTGTGTAATATATATATATATATATATATATATATATATATATATATATATTAACTCCCAGTTACAAGTTACACCAAACATACATATATCACATATAGAAAATAATTAATAATTTTATTTTCTCACATTATAAACTGTTTATATAAATTTATTTACATATAGCAAATATAATTTAATATATTTACCAAATTACGTAAACATACATATTCTTCATAAATTATAAAATGATTTATATACTCATATATTAGACTAGACATTTAATTTAACGTCTAGTAACACTCTTAATACAGTTTGCTATATTCAATAAGCCTTTTTCACATGGCTTACCATATATATTATTTTGACTTGCCATAATCTTAATCCCTTTTTGGGTTTTGAATTTTTAACCCATATTTTCTCTACACTCTTTCAAATATTAAACCATATAGTTTTTTCTTAGAAATTGTAAATCATTCCTCTATTTCCACTCTAAGTTTTAAAATTTAACATTTAACTTAATCATTCAAGATCCTCTAAATTTTTGGGTTGTCACATTCACCCATTCTTCTAATAACTTCGTACCCGAAATTACAATCTACTAAACTTTTGTAACAATCCAGAATTTTATTTGTAATTTTTAAATATTTATTAAATTATATTAATATTTAATGGATGTGTTTATTGTTGAATAAATATTTGTTTAAATTGATTTGATTTGATTTGGTTAATTATTTGTTAAATAAATAATTAAGGAGTTAAGGAAATTAATTATTATGAGATAACATTTTAATTTAAATTAATAAATTAAGTTAGAGAGTTTATAATGATTAAATGAATTATTATAATGATATTTTAATTTGATGTGGTAATTAAAATGATGTGTTTGTTGATTAAATAAAATTATAATTATAAAAAAAATTATAATTATGTTGTATTGATTTATGTGGTAAATTAATTTAATAAATTGTTATTAGAATTAATTAAATTAAGTATTAAAACTTAATTAAATAAAAGTATGACAAATAACTATAATATAAAGGAGTTATTAAAATAAATTAAAGGAGTTTAATTTAGTTTTACCAAATAAGACTTAAAGATATTAAGTCTTTAATTTTAAGAGAGTTTTGTTAAACGGAGCCTTATGACTTTTGGATTTTGAATTTTTGAATTATAATAATATAAATAATATATATATTAATTTTAGTAACTGACAACTTATTAGTATATTAATTATAACTTCGGTTTTTAAAATGTATAAAAATAGTGTGTTAGCTTTGTTTTATTTTACTTTAATTGTATGTGGTTTAAGATTGAGCCTAAGAAGAAAGAAAAGAAATGAGTTTTTAGAGGTTTGAGAGAGACTAGAGAGGGTTTGAGAGAAAAGGCTGAGTTGTGACACCCCCAACTCCGAGTACTTAAAACTCGTACTTGGTGCTCCACGATAACAAGCATTCAACAACTTAATGTATTCATTAAACAAAATTATTATATCAAAGTTATCTACCTTCCCAATCTCGATAACCTTTAAGTCATACATTACATAATAAATATTATATTATCTTACTACAAACAGTCATAACATCATAATTTAATCTATTCCTTCAGCTTTCCCTTCCCTTTGTCCTTGCCGGAACCTTCAGGTCATGCTAGCTTAGCCGAAAATATTTAAATTTAAAGCAAGAATGAGCATTTGAGTGCCCAGCAAGTAATAGCAATGAATAACAATTATCTGAAAGATTTGAAGATTTTCTTTCGACGACACTTCAACAACGAAGTAATAGTTTTGAAGTAAGCTGAGACAATACAGAACTACATATAAACTCTATTTCATTTTTGAAACTACGTACTGACTATAAATTTAGTAACAGTTTAATAAACTATAAATTTTATCTTAATTTTTGAAAAGGTTAAACAGAAATTCATCTACAAGCAGTCATGTCTTACGGACACGGGGGGGGGGGGGGGTGATCAGCCTGTTATGCCCTGTATTGATCAACACTACTTGTTTGAACGATAAATCGTTCAGCTGGTCCGCCTTTGGTGCATAAAAGTTTTTCCCTGTTCGGGATGTTCATAATTAATTTGACATTCGAAATAAAACATTTCAATTTAATAATAATAATATTCTATCATGTTCTACAATATTTTTCATTATACGTCTAGCTGAGTTAAATAGCTTAGACAATTTTTAAATAACATATATATACCTGAAAATTAGTAGGTATGTGTCGACATGAGGTTAAATACAATCGTTATCCAAGTGAGGGCACTTGAATAATCTAACATAACTATCTATCCACAAGGCATCCACTGATCATACATTACTACAGCACTGTTAAACGAATATAATTCTATAACTGACATGAATACTAATATTTAAATACATGACCGATAATAGTAGGGTATATTAACTTATATAACATGAGTATAATTCGATAACTTACTTATACAGGAGTATTGCATAAGTAGATACAAAGAGTAAGGATACTTGCCTGATCTGCTGCTTACATAACTTAGATTTTATCTTTTATACTGAAACCTATCATTCATAAGATTATTCTTTTGATCAGAATAATTTATCATAACACATTACACTGCTATTTGCAGTCATCATATAGCTTAAACACATTGTCACATAGTTATAACAGTCATTCTAACACAAATAATTACTTAATAGGTCAATTTATATAAGTCTAGGTCAACTTCGATTTTATTTCGGTGTACCGACGACTCTATCAGATAATAATCGAGTTTATATTTACTTAAACTTTATTCTGAAACTTCAATACTTTATTAAATAATTTAAATATTAATCATATTATTTTTCAAGGCCTTATAATAATTTTTAAATATTTATTATAATTTATCATGATTTTTCAAACACTGAAATTATTTTTAAATGATTTAAATATATAATAACTCCATTATCAATAATATTTAAATAATATAGATATATTAATGAAATACTTGACAAAATATCTAAGTTATTAATAATAACTCAAACTATTTTTAAAACATTTATTTTACCCTCAAATAATTTTAAAACATTTTAAATCATTTTAAAATAATCACTATTAATATTTAAATATTAATGTATTATTCATGAAAATATTAAAAGTCATTTATTATAACTTAAAATATTTTTAAATTCTTTATATCCATTTTAAATTATTTTTAAATCATTAAAACCATTTTTGAACTATTTATTTAATATGAATATTAAATAAACTCATTATCATAATTATTAAATTATTAATAAAAATTACTTTAAAATATTAAAAGTCATGATTTATAACTTAAAATATTTTTAAACCTCTTATTATCAATTAAAATAATTTTTATAATATAAAAATCATTTTTAACCCATTTATTTAATACATTTATTAAATAAATTTAATATCATTAATATTCAAATAAATAGTAATATTAATGAAAAATATGTCAACTTATCAAAAGTTAATTTTTATAATTTAAAATAATTTTTAAAGCTGATTTTATAATTTTTAAGAATTTATTTCTATTTTAAATGTATTTTTTAGAAATTATAAAACAAAAATAATTAAATCCGTCGCTAAAGGCTTTAGCTACATTTTCTGTTGCAATAGGTGTTCTTGAGGCTCAAGAACACTGACAGTCAGTGTTCATGGTGCCTACTTTGACTAAGTCTAATTCGTTGTACTAGATGTTTCTGGGCATGGTATGCTAATGATCATGTAGTATTGGTGTAACTCTACACGAATCATCAGCTAACAAGGTCATATGGCAACATACATGCAAGATCTAGAGGTCCAAAGTGGCTGTCAGGCCCTTCTTGGGTTTTCTGGGTTACCCAGAAACCCAGGCAGTGCTTGATAGCTACTTTGTGCCTTAAATTAATCAAGTTCTATGTAATATTATGGTGTTCTAAGGGTTCATATTTGTAGCTCACATGTCAAGGTACAACTATCATTCATCAGGTCAGTCAAAAAACATCAGAATCACTATCTACCACCCGGTCAAACTATGTCAGAAGTGTGTTCTTGAGTTTTCTGGGTTTTCTAGAAAACTGCCATCGTGTTCGTCCAGCCTCGTTTGACCATAATTTACTCTCAGTATATTTATCATTTAGGTGATGTAAAGGCATCATTCTACAGTCCATCTACCATAATATAACTTTGTTACAACAGAAAAATCAAAATTACAAACAAAAGCAAGATCAGGGTTATTAAACTTGTTGTCAGACGCTAAAAATCCAATTCAGGGTTACCCAGAATTTGACAGTCAATGCCAAGTAAGCTACTTTAACCATTCACTACTTACAATCTGTTGATTGTTTAAGTGATTTAAAAGCATGGATCTTGCGTACAACTAACAGGCTATAAATTAGATACAACAACATCAACAGAAAAATTAACACCTGACAGTTATAGGCTTGAGAAAATGTTGTCAGACACTGACTTTGAGTTTTTGGGCTGCCCAGAAACTCTTGGTCATGCTCGGTCAACTGAGTTTGACCTTGAATAACATTTGTTCTGGACACGATCTAAGTCTGATTTCAAGTCCAGAGTAAAGTCCTTATAGCATAATACAAGTCCAAAACATAAACCATACAAAAACATTAACATGCTCGGATCTATGGCCTCTGACATTCGGTTGTCAGGCCATAAATTTAGGGTTCTTGGACAGTTTTGAAAAGTTGATTTTTGAGCACTTTGATGCTATAGATCTATGATGTAACATCATAGATCATCATATAACATCTTCTAACACTTAAATAAACACATAATCAAGAAATCTAACATGGCTTTTAAGAGTCAAAATTGAGTTTTAGGGTTATACCTCTTTCTTGAAAATGCTTTGATCTTGCTCTACAGAAATGATTTGGGTGTTCTAGAGAGTTGTTTAGGGACTGAAAAACTTAGAGAATTTCGTGCCTTAGAGAGAGAATAGCTAGGTTGAGTGTTTTGTAAAAATGAGCAACTTTTGCAAACTTTTTCTTTCTTTATCTCTTATAATTTGATTCAATGAATCCTAATCTAGCAAGGTGTCAATAAGGATAAGGATTTGGCTGAGATTTTCCACACATGGGACATCTAACATGGTGAGTCACAACTTTCTAGAAAGTCTTTTTGATTACAAGTTAAGTAAAGGGTAATTTGGTTATTTTACATATAAAAGGGTTTTTTGGTCTTTTCCACTTGGATTTTAAGGGTAGTTTGGTAATTTCATACATTTCCCATAACTTTTAATCTTATCATTTGCTAATTACCACTAGGGCTAGCTAATCGTCAATTAGGGTTTTAAAAATTAGGTTTAGGGTTTCTCGAAAATCAAATTAGGGTTTCTAACTTAGCATTTAGGGTTTCTTGATAATCGTTAGGGTTTCCCCTAATTAGATTCATAATCACTGACATGTCTCATTGATCATATAAACCTGATTAATAATCAGTCTTAATTGTCTATTTATGGTTTGAATTAGGGTTTTTAGTTTAAACTTGGGGTTTTCTACTACTATGACATAACTGATCAACATTAAATCTTACACACATATAATACATACATATCATATTGAAATATAATTATTATTTATTAATATTCTCATTCCTTGTTCATAGTCCATGAATTAGGGTTCTGGACCATAACTGACTTAACTTTCAATATTCGTCAATTTAAAAGTTTAAATTGACTATACTGCTAAATCCATGTCTCATAGATTCAAAATATTATTTGTAATAAATAAAAAAAAATTATTCGTCAAAATATAGATATAATTATTCGAAAATTTTATGGGTCTTTACATTATCCCCTCCTTATAAAGATTCCGTCCCCGGAATCACCCTTACCTTACCCTTAATATTAATGTTTTATCCTTAAATTTTTAATTATGAAAAAATTTGATTACTATATTCTCCCCTCCTTATAAGATTCGTATTACAAATCCGAAACTCAAATTCCTTCCTCAAAAATCTTTTATTAGTGATTTATTATGTCAAACATATGATACGAGAATAGGTTAAATCTGAATCAGGTGTATATATTAATATTGTTGGTCGGGTTCAAACCTGGAACTCCATCTCCTGCTGCGATCGTATCTTGAACTGTCATATTGAAGGTCCTTGCGGTCGATTTGGTTGGTTTGCTTGGTGGAGTTGGTCCAGTTATTGCTAGCGTCCCACTACTCTTCCCTGTATTGACATTTCCACCATTAGCTCTCCTTTTCGGACATTCCCTCACCCTATGTTCTGTTGACCCACAAATAAAACAACCATTATTCATCCTAGGATTAGGACAGTTGGGAGAGATATGTCCCTCCTACCCACACTTAAAATACACAGACTTTCCCTTCAAGCACTCTCTAGAATGGTTCTTCCCACAGTTTCCACATTGCACCACCTACTTCTTCACACCTTCCTACTTAATTTGGATTTTTCCTAGATTATCCCCTTTTCTCTTTCCCATCTTACTCCCACTACTCCCTTCCACTTTCATAGCTCCCTCAATCTTAGCCTTATTCTTCTTTTCCTTATTATAAAGCGTCATGGCTTCACTTCCCTCTTCGGCTATGACAGCCTTGTCAAACAGTGCTGCAAAAGTACCAATCTGTAACATTGCCACCTTGTTGTAGAGCCAGGGTTTTAAGCGCAGCTCAAACCTTCGTGTCTTCCTTACTTCCGTGTCCACTTGATGTGGAGCAAACCTAGCTAATTCATTAAATTTCGCGGCATACTCCATAACTGACAATTCCCCTTGCTTCAACACAAGAAATTTCACCTACATCCTAGCCTGCATACTAGTCAAAAAATAATCCTCAAAGAACAGTGTTTTGAACCTAGTCCACGTCACCTCTCCTACTCCAGCTCTAGTTTGATTGGCCTCCCACCAGAAATTTACCTCCCCTTTCATCATATACGTGGCAAAAGTTGTTTTTTGCCCTTCTGCTACCCTAGCGACCACAAAAGCCTTTTCAATCTTCTTTATCCAAGTCTGAGCTTCTACCGGGTTAGTTGTCCCTCTAAACTCTGGGGGTCCTACTGCTTTGAAGTCTTTAAAGTTTGCAAGTCGATTATCGTGCTAATTTCCCCCAACTGGTACTGCATTCTACATAGCTTGAGCTATCATGTTAGCAAAATTTTGTATTGGGTCTGGTTGTTGTTGTCCTCCCATATTGTTGATCGATTCTTCAACCCTTTGGTTTCGGTTTTGTCTTCTTGGCGGCATTATCTGATAAAATCATAAATTATCCTTTTATTGACTTATATTTTATGTCTTATCGTATATGTTTAACATATAACGCGTGATTTCAAACTCAAATAATCATAAACTCAAAATGTTAAATTTTGAAACTTGGTTTAATGAATTATCAAATTATCAGGTAGATACATAAAAACTGATTTCATTAAACAAACATATATTCACATTCCTTCTTAATACTTTACACCAGATAACACATATTGTTATAAGCATCAGCTATCCCTTTATGACCTCAAAAGTCATAATTAACTATTACAACTTATACCAAAAGTTAGGAATATTACATTACACATAAATTATATAATTAAACATGCATTTTCAAATACTAATACTACTTATTCCCTACACCTTCTCCTAATCCTGGACATTTTTTCACCCGATGACCTTCCATTCCACAATTAAAACATGCACCTTGCTTAAAATTGGGACACTGAGGAGAGAAATGTCCCTCATGTTCGCAACTATAACATATCTTTTTCCCTGTCTGGCACATGCCCTTATGTTTCCTTTTACAGTTTGTACACTTTCCTATTTTCTTAAAGTTTTCAAAATTTTCTAACTCACGGTCATTCATCCTTCTTTTCCCCTTCTTGCTTGGAGTTGCATTGATATTCTGCTTTTCGTTTCCATCTGATCAATTTGGATTTTAAGCTTATCTTGTTCATCCATTATTTCGATCAACGCCTTCTGCATTTGACTATTAAATAGCTTTTCTATTTCCAACAATTTTTCTAACGAAGAAACCTGGTCCCGCAAATTTTGCACTTCAGTTGATGCTTGATCAGCTCCAACTTCGGCGTCCAAATCACTATTTATTAGTTCCACCGTTTCTGGGTCTGGTTCTATATTCTCCAGAATAATCACTTCATCAAGGTTACTTTCAACGTGAGCCTCTATTTCAGCTATTGGCTTCGATATTAGCTTGAGTGTATTGTTTTGAACCTTCTTCATGTTATAAGCGTATAATAATCCTTTTCCGCCTGACATCTACACATAAATAATTTTGATTAGTACATATAGTATATACACACACAGTAAATAATAGTTTTATATAAGTTATCTTTTATTTTGTTTTACGATGAATTTATTTAATTCATCTCCTTTAAACTCTATTTGAGTTATTTATATTTTCGACATTTTCCGTTGTCCTAAGGTTATAGCCTAAGGTGTACTCCCACCTAAGGTTTCTAACCTAAAGCTTTGATAGCACCTTGTGACGCCCCCCAACTCCGAGTACTTGAAACCCGTACTTGGTGCTCCACGATAACAAGCATTCAACTACTTAATGTATTCATTAAACAAAATTATTATATCAAAGTTATCTACCTTCCCAGTCTTGAGAACCTTTAAGTCTTACATTACATAATAAATATTATATTATCTTACTACAAATAGTCATAATAACATAATTTAATCTATTCCTTCAGCTTTCCCTTCCCTTTGTCCTTGTCGAAACCTTCAGGTCGTGCTAGCTTAGCTGAAAATATTTCAATTTCAAGATGAACATTTGAGTGCCCAACAAGTAATAGCAATGAATAACGATTATCTGAAAGATTTGAAGATTTTCTTTCGACGACACTTCAACAACGAAGTAATAGTTTTGAAGTAAGCTGAGACAATACAGAACTACATATAAACTCTATTTCATTTTTGAAACTACGTACTGACTATTAATTTAGTAACAGTTTAATAAACTATAAATTTTATCTTAATTTTCAAAAAGTTTAAACAGAAATTCATCTACAAACCATCATGTCTTATGAACACGGGGGTGGGGGGGGTGATCAGCCCGTTATGCCCTGTATTGATCAACACTACTTGTTTGAACGATAAATCGTTCAGCTGGTCTGCCTTTGGTGCGTAAAAGTTTTTTTCTGTTTGGGATATTCATAATTAATCTGACATTCGAAATAAAACATTTCAATTTAATAATAATAATATTCTATCATGTTCTACAATATTTTTCATTCTACGTCTAGCTGAGTTAAATAGCTTAGACAATTTTTAAATAACATATACATACTTGAAAATCTGTAGGTATGTGTCGACATGAGGTTAAATACAATCGTTATCCAAGTGAGGGCACTTGAATAATCTAACATAACTATCTATCCACAAGGTATCCACTGATCATACATTACTACAGTACTGGTAAACGAATATAATTCTATAACTGGCATGAATACTAATATTTAAATACATGACCGATAATAGTAGGGTATATTAACTTATATAACAAGAGTATAATTCGATAACTTACTTATACAGAAGTATTGCATAAGTAGATACAAAGAGTAAGGATACTTGCCTGATCTGCTGCTTACACAACTTAGATTTTATCTTTTATATTGAAACCTATCATTCATAAGATTATTCTTTTGATCGGAATAATTTATCATAACACATTACACTACTATTTGCAGTCATCATATAGCTTAAACACATTGTCACATAGTTATAACAGTCATTCTAACACAAATAATTACTTATTAGGTCAATTTATATAAGTCTAGGTCAACTTCGGTTTCATTTCGGTGTACCGACGACTCTATCAGATAATAATCGAGTTTATATTTACTTAAACTTTATTCTGAAACTTCAATACTTTATTAAATAATTTAAATATTAATCATATTATTTTTCAAGGTCTTATAATAATTTTTAAATATTTATTATAATTTATCATGATTTTTCAAACACTGAAATCATTTTTAAATGATTTAAATATAGAATAACTCCATTATCAATAATATTTAAATAATATAGAAATATTAATGAAATACTTGACAAAATATCTAAGTTATTAATAATAACTCAAACTATTTTTAAAACATTTATTTTACCCTCAAATAATTTTAAAACATTTAAAATCATTTTAAAATAATCACTATTAATATTTAAATGTTAATGTATTATTCATAAAAATATTAAAAGTCATTTATTATAACTTAAAATATTTTTAAATTCTTTATATCCTTTTTAAATAATTTTTAAATCATTAAAACCATTTTAAAACTATTTATTTAATATAAATATTAAATAAACTCATTATCATAATTATTAAATTATTAATGAAAATTACTTTAAAATATTAAAAGTCATGGTTTGTAACTTAAAATATTTTTAAACCTCTTATTATCAATTAAAATAATTTTTATAATATAAAAATCATTTTTAAGCCATTTATTTAACCCATTTATTAAATAAATTTAATATCATTAATATTCAAATAAATAGTAATATTAATGAAAAATATGTCAACTTATCAAAAGTTAATTTTTATAATTTAAAATAATTTTTAAAACTGATTTTATAATTTTTAGGAATTTATTTCTATTTTTAATGTATTTTTCAGAAATTATAAAACAAAAATAATTAAATCCGTCGCTAAATGCTTTAGCGACAGTTTCTGTCGCAATAGGTGTTCTTGAGGCTCAAGAATACTGACAGTCAGTGTTCATGGTGCCTACTTTGACTAACTGTAATTCGTTGTACTAGATGTTTCTGGGCATGGTATGGTAATGATCATGTAGTATTGTTGTAACTCTACACGAATCATAAGCTAACAATGTCATATAGCAACATACATGCAAGATCTGGAGGTTCAAAGTGGCTGTCAGGCCCTTCCTGGGTTTTTTGGGTTACCCAGAAACCCAGGTAATGCTTGATAGCTACTCTGTGCCTTAAATTAATCAAGTTCTATGTGATATTATGCTGTTCTAAGGGTTCATATTTGTAGCTCACATGTCAAGGTACAACTATCATTCATCAGGTCAGTCAAACAACATCAGAATCACTATCTACCACCCGGTCAAACCATGTCAGAAGTGTGTTCTTGAGTTTTCTGGGTTTTCCAGAAAACTGCCATCGTGTTCGTCCAGCCTCGTTTAACCATAATTTACTCTCAGTATGTTTATCATTTAGGTGATGTAAAGGCATCATTCTACAGTCCATCTACCATACTATAACTTTGTTACAACAGCAAAATCAAAATAACAAACACAAGCAAGATCAGGGTTATTAAACTTGTTGTCAAATGCTAAAAATCCAATTCTGGGTTACCCAGAATTTGACAGTCAATACCGAGTAGGCTAATTTGACAGTCAATGCCGAGTAGGCTACTTTGACCATTCACTACTTACAATCTGTTGATTGTTTAAGTGATTTAAAAGCATGAATCTTGCGCACAACTAACATGCTATAAATTAGATACAACAACATCAACAGAAAAATTAACACCTGATAGTTATAGGCTTGAGAAAATGTTGTCAGACACTGACTTTGAGTTTCTGGGCTGCCCAGAAACTCTTGGTCATGCTCGGTCAACTAAGTTTGACCTTGAATAACATTTGTTCTGGACATGATCTAAGTCTGATTTCAAGTCCAGAGTAAAGTCCTTATAGCATATTACAAGTCCAAAACATAAACCATACAAAACCATTAACATGCTCGGATCTATGGCCTCTGACATTCGGTTGTCAGGCCATAAATTTAGGGTTCTTGGACAGTTTTGAAAAGTTGATTTTTGAGCACTTTGATGCTATATATCTATGATGTAACATCATAGATCATCATATAACATCTTCTAACACTTAAATAAACACATAAACAAGAAATCTAACATGGCTTTTAAGAATCAAAATTGAGTTTTAGGGTTATACCTCTTTCTTGAAAATGCTTTGATCTTGCTCTACACAAATGATTTGGGTGTTCTAGAGAGTTGTTTAGGGACTGAAAAACTTAGAGAATTTCGTGGCTTAGAGAGAGAATAGCTAGGTTGAGTGTTTTGTAAAAATGGGCAACTTTTGCAAACTTTTTCTTTCTTTATCTCTTATAATTTGATTCAATGAATCCTAATCTAGCAAGGTGTCAATAAGGATAAGGATTTGGCTAAGATTTTCCACATATGGGATATCTAACATGGTGAGTCACAACTTTCTAGAAAGTCTTTTTGATTACAAGTTAAGTAAAGGGTAATTTGGTCATTTTACATACAAAAGGGTATTTTGGTCTTTTCCACTTGGATTTTAAGGGTAGTTTGGTAATTTTATACATTTCCCATAACTTTTAATCTTATCATTTACTAATTACCACTAGGGCTTGCTAATCATCAATTAGGGTTTTAAAAATTAGGTTTAGGGTTTCTCGAAAATCAATTTAGGGTTTCTAACTTAGCATTTAGGGTTTCTTGATAATCGTTAGGGTTTCCCCTAATTAGATTCATAATCACTAACATGTCTCATTGATCACATAAACCTGATTAATAATCAGTCTTAATTTTCTATTTAGGGTTTGAATTAGGGTTTTCAGTTTAAACTTAGGGTTTTCTACTACTATGACATAATTGATCAACATTAAACCTTACACACATATAATACATACATATCATATTAAAATATAATTATTATATATTAATATTCTCATTCCTTGTCCATAATCCATGAATTAGGGTTCTGGACCATAACTGACTTAACTTTCAATATCTGTCAATTTAAAAGTTTAAATTGACTATACTGCTAAATCTATGTCTCATATATTCAAAATATTATTTGTAATAAATAAATAAAAAAATTATTCGTAAAAATATAGATATAATTATTTGAAAATTTTCTGGGTCTTTACATGAGTATTCTAAAGCAATTTTCTGAGTTTAACAAAGTTTACTACCGAGCAACAAAAGGTATGTTACATAATCTTAATATATATATTTTACATCATAATTCCTAAGTCTCTGTGTTCTTGAGTTCACTGTGGTATAAAGTATATATATAATTTTCTGAAATTCATATTTTTATAAATTAGTTATGAGGTTATGTGTATAGTATGATAGTAATAGTATAACTAGCATATATATATATATATATATATATATATATATATATATATATATATATATATTTGTGTGTGTGTGTGTGTGTGATTGTATGCTAAATTACGTATTCAAGAAAGAAATTGGTTTTTACAGTGAATATATGTATGAACATGGTTTGAATATATATATATATATATATATATATATATATATATATATATATATATATATATGATTGTACGCTAATTGTAAAATTGAACTGTGAATATGTTAATTAGTTTGTTAAGAAATTCAGAGAACATAGTTCAAAGGAATCAATTTGACGTATAATTGTGGTTACCGTGTTCACTGTGTCAAGCAATATCAAACATGGAGTTTTGGTTTTAAAGTATGACATTCAAGGATTTAATCTTTCTAAAATTTTTGTTTAATTATTTTAAATTGGTATATATATGATGGGTAAAGGTTATGTGTAAATTTCTGTAAGTTATACATGTTAAATTAGTTGGTAAATAGACATAATTTAGCTTTGTTCTGTTCTTCGTGTTGGGTTCTGTAAGCTCGGAGCCTCAGCGCCAAAATCCGTGCCCCAGCTCTAAATTTCGCGCCTTAGTGCCAAAGTCAGAGCTGAAGCCCGACTTTCGCGCCGCAGTGCCGGCTTATGGCTTGGGCTTCGCGCCACAACGCCATCATCGGTGCCGCAGCGCCACCCACATTTCAAACTGTGGCGCCGCACCGCCGATTAACAGAATGGCCAACAATGAGTTTTCTTTTACACGGAGTCTGTAATGGTTGATGTAATGTAATACTATGATTGTTAAAAATATAATTTTGTTATTGTGGTATTATAGTACTAAGAATGAGCATATAATTAACACTTAACGAGTCTTGTTATTATTGTAATTGATGTAACTTGACTATGTGGTTAAAAATCAAACCATATATGAAATAGATACTTATTTATATAGAGAGTAATTGTAAGGACTAATTGTATCCTAATGATATGTGATTAGGATATTGTGAATCAAACTATTTCGGTTTAGCTTACATGCAAGGCAAGTTTTCTAACACTACACTTTCGTTGAGCTAGTTCTATTGTTACATTATGCAAGTTTCCTAGACCTTATTCTTATATTGAGCAAGTTTATTGTTTCTAGTTCGATTACAATTATGCAAGTTTCTTAACTTCTTTCAATTTGTGTATTGAACACAAGTATCTTATCCTTAACTTGTTATTTAGCATGCAAGTTTCTAAATTCTGATGGATTAATGTTGAACAAGTTTTATCATTCAATTACTATTTATTATGAATGCTCCATACTCAATTTTAAATAAGATTTCTAACCTTAGCTTAATATTATTCAAGCAAGGTATGTTATGTTATTCAATACTTGCTATTAGATTATTCCTAAAGCATGACCATAACACACAACGTTGATTCACTTACGATTTATTCTATAGCATAATATTATTACCCTTTTTATTCAACTAATCCTTAGTTGATGTTCGCTGAATTCAAAATTACCTTGAAACGTATCCAAACCAAACTTACTTTGGGACGAATTTGTATTCTAAATACTGAGACGAACAACCTTATTATTAGGGGATAATTTACGCATAGCGTTGAAATGTTTGTGTACAATACATTGTACGAAGGGTTAATCCCCCTAAGTATGAGGAGTCACTATAGTTTTATGACTGTTAAAGTTTAAGTTGAAAGATTACTTATAACTATGGACATAGTTCGTGATCTTATGATCCTCAGATATATGATTCAGATTTTGATTATCATTGGTAGAACCTATTGTTCAGTTCTATTGAGCCTATTATTTGGCAATTGTTGTAAATTTTTATTCATTATTATTTCAAGTAAGTATTGTTTGCTCACTCTTGCTTATACAAACATTACAGCTAAAGTTGAGAAGGTTGATGTACCTAGCACCAGTAAAGGGAAAGGAAAGATGAACAAGTATTGAAGACTTGTAATCATGTTGACATTTTGTTGTCAGACTTTGTTTTTATTAATGTAATGAAGTTATTTAATTTTTTGCATATGAATGTTTGTATTTAAAGGTTAGATAACCTGTGAGATTTTTATTAATGTAATCCTTTAATGGAAAGGTTTATTATCTAATTTTATTATGATTGGGTAGTTAGATATGAATTTTTTATTAAGTGAACACCAAATCTTGAGGGAATGAAGTACCCGGATTTGGGAGTGTCACAAGTTGGTATCAAAGCTTTAGGTTATGAAGATTAGGTGGGGAAAAAACATTAGGAAGTAACCTTTGAAAAGATAGTGGTGATAAACTTTTATCGAGTTTTAAGGAAAAAGTAATAAAATGCTTACGTGCTTATGTGGTTACAACTTATGTGTTCGTGAGTGTTGAGTAGTAATGATTAATAATTAAAACATTAAAAAAATTTGTTGTCATGATGGCAAAAATAGGAGAATCCAGTCAGGCTAGGGAGGAAGGACCCCAGATGCCTAGAGAGGAGGAGCCTCGAGATATTCAGGTGATTTGGGAACAACTACTGCCACGGGAATTAGCTCCATTGGTCACAGTGGTTGAACATGAGGGTTTACCTGATGAAGATGATGATGTAGAAATGGATAAGGAGGATCCCATTGAGCTGCCACAGTCGAATGAGGATGACGAGGACGAGAATGAAGAGATTCCACTAAACTTGACAGGTGCTCGTATGTATGATGAAGTTTACGACCGCAATGTGGAACTTCAGGATACTGTCGAGGAGTTGGAAGAGATAGTAGCTAAACAACAGACCTCGATGGCACAGAAGGATGACAAGATCCAGGATTGAGAGGAACGTCTAAATAATGTCGAAGAGAAGTTGGTCCACACTAAAGGAGAGAATGAACAACTGACCGAGAAGATCGCAGAACTGAAGAACAAGTTGAAGGAATAATCCACTAAGAGGGCAAGAGCCGAAGACGCGTACGAGGAAGCTTATCAACGAGCTGGGATAGCAGAGAGAGACGAACAAGCAAAGAGGATGAAGATGTAAGAGATGAATAGCGTATTCATCACCGTGATTAATCGAGCTCAAGATCGGGTCATGGGTTATCCGATTCAGTTCGAGATGCTGCCATCGTTCATATTAGATCGCAGAATAATGTTCCGGATTATGGAGGAAGGGCGTTGTAGGGCTACACAGTATCTTAGTAGGATATCGTAGAGAATATTTCTGATATATGATTAATAAATGTTAAATAATATGTAAATCCCAAGTGTTATGTAACCTATGGGATATGATGATGATGTTGTCCTGAGACTTTAGTAGTTCAGGAAAGTAATGTAAATAGCAGTGATGCTATTGATCTTATGTTTTCAAAAAGATTATGAATAAATAAAAGTTGTTATATTATTTTTATTCAAAGTGTTATGTGATGATTTCTTTTATGGGATGCAAGTTAAGTAGTGAATACTTAAAAGGATTGAGAAACAATTTAATGGGTGTATTTTAACAGAAAATGCCTCCAAGACGTCAACCACGACAGAGGACCCCTAAGGGATCTACCAATAATAACAACGTTGAAGCTAACCCTGTTCAGTAGCTAGTGACGTTACTGACGGGTGCATTGTAGAATCAACCGCAAAATCAGGCTACAACATTTAAGGACTTCAAGGCGGTTGGACCACCAGAATTCTGTGGATCCATGAATCCAGTTGAGGCACAAACCTGGATCATGGAGATAGAGATATTGTTCGATGTTGTGAGAGTAGGGGATAATCAAAAGACTGCTTTTGCAACATTCATGTTGAAATAAGAGGCTTGTTATTGGTGGCAGGTCAATAAAACTCGAAAAGGACATGGGGTTATGACTTGGGATAGGTTTAAGGAGATATTCTTCGAGACTAATTTCTCAGAGAGTTCGAAGAGTCAGCTGGAGGTGCAATTTTTAGAACTGAAGCAAGGATCAATGACGGTATCGGAGTATGTCGTAAAATTTAACGAGTTGGCGAGGCTTGCGCCATATCAAGTCAGCACAGATGAACGCAAGGCAAAGAGGTTTGAACAGGGACTAAAACCCTGGTTGTACAATAGGGTCTCTCTATTCTAGCTGAAGACATTTACAGTTGTAATGGAGAAAGGTAGTTCTCGCTGAAGGTGGAGGAGAGGCAGTAACGAAGTTTAATCAAGAGCAAAAAAAGAAGAAGAATGAAGTGGAGGTCAAGAATGGTGGTGGTGGTAGTGGAAATGGTAATAATAACCTGAAGAGGAAATGGAATGGAAATGTGATTGCTGGAAATCAGCAGGGTAACTAGCAGAATAAAAAGTTCGAAGCATGTGCTACCTGCAGGAAGTTTCACAATGGTATATGCTTAATGGGGAAACAAGTATGCTTTAACTGTGGCCAGGAGGGTCACATCTCCCCAAATTGCAATCAACCCAAGAAGAACGTTTGCTTCACATGCGGGTCAAAGGATCATTTCGCTCGTGAGTGCCCTAAGAATAAAGCTGGGGAGACAACAGGAAGCAGGGGAGGTAGCAATGGAGGTACATGGACCATTGTTGGACCAACAACATCAAACAAACCCACAGCAAGAACCTTCAACATGACTATGCAAGATGCTGTGCAATCCAAGGATGTTGTGTCAGGTATTATCCCAATCAATGATATAGATGCTTATGTATTATTTGATTCGGGTGCTACTTGGTCGTTTATATATGATGAATTTGCTAAGAGGTTAGGATTGCCTAGTGAAGAATTGAACTTCCCTTTAAACATATAAATTGTGAATAAGGAAGTAATTCCTGTTAGGTTCGTATACAAGAATTGTAGGGTGAATATTAAGGGGAATATCATGATGGTAGATTTTAATCCCGATTAGACTTGGAGAGTTTGATGTTATTTTGGGAATGGATTGACTGTTCAATTATGGAGCGATAATTGATTGCCAAAAGAAATGTGTAAACCTTATGACTCCGTTAAAGGTAGTTTTCTATGGTAGAAAATTGGCTAGACATGCAAAATGTCTGATGATTATGCAGGCCAAGAATTTATTGAGTCAAGGTTGTGTGGGTTATTTAGCTTACATAGTCGATACTAAAAAGAAGGGTGTGAAACTGGAGGAGATACCAGTGGTTAGGGAATTTGTAGATGTATTTTCAGAGGATTTGCCAAGACTTCTGTCTGACAGAGAGATTGAGTTCGTGATTGAATTAGCACCAGGAACTGCTCCAATATCGAAGGCCCGATATAGAATGGCTCCGGTAGAGATGAAGGAACTGATGGTACAACTGTAGGAGTTGTTAGACAAGAAATAAATTCAGCCGAGTGTGTCACCATGGGGAGCACCGATGTTATTCATGAAGAAGAAGGATGGGTCAATGCGTCTTTACATTGAATATAGGAAATTAAACAAAGTCACTATTAAGAATAAATATCCGTTGCCAAGAATAGATGACTTGTTTGATCAATTGAAGGGTGCTAAATACTTCTCAAAAATAGATTTGAGAAGTGGGTTTCACCAATTGAAAGTAAGAAAGGAGGATGTACCTGGAACAACATTCAGAACTCGGTATGGACATTATGAGTTTCTGGTGATGTCTTTTGGTTTGACCAATGCTCTTGCTGCATTCATGGATTTGATGAACATGATGTTTAAACCATTTTTAGACAAGTTTGTGGTGGTATTTATCGACGATATTCTGGTGTACTCCAAATCTCAAGAAGAACACGTGGAACACTTACGTTTTACGTTGGAAACACTAAGAAAGGAAAAGTTGTATGCAAAATTCTCTAAGTATGAATTTTGGCTAGATCGTGTACAATTTCTTGGGCATGTGATTGACAAAGATGGGATTTCAGTGGATCCATCAAAAGTTGAAGCCATAATCAATTGGGAACAATCAAGAACACCTTTTGAGGTGAGAAGTTTTTTGGGACTGACCGGTTATTATAGACTATTTATTCAAGATTTTTCCAAGATAGCCACTCCGTTAACAAATATGACAAGGAAAGCTATAAAATTTGTATGGACGGAGAAGTGTGAAGAAAGTTTTCAAGACTTGAAGAAGAAGTTGAGTGTGGCACCTGTGTTGTCATTACCAGATAATACAGGAAACTTTGTGGTGTATAGTAATGCCTCACATAAAGGATTGGGTTGTGTTCTTATATAGAACAACAAAGTTATTGCATATGCATCAAGACAATTGAAGGACTACGAGAAATGGTATCCGACTCATGATTTAGAGTTGGCTGCAGTAGTATTTGCTCTGAAGATATGGAGACACTATCTCTATGGAGAGAAATGTGAGATTTATACAGACCATAAGAGCCTGAAGTATATTTTCACTCAGAAAGACCTGAACATACGTCACAGAAGATGGATGGAATTGATAAAAGATTACGATTGTGAGATCTTTTATCATCTAGGCAAAGCGAATGCGGTTGTAGATGCTTTAAGTAGGAAGTAAAGGGAAAAGTTGATGCTGATAACCACTTAGGAGGATCTTATTTTAGCAAAGACAAAGCTAGAGTTGGAAATAAAATTTCCAAAAGAATCAGATGAACGAATATTCTAGATAGAAGCCAGTCCAACTTTGGTGGACAAAGTTAAGAATGCTCAACTACAAGATGAAGAATGTGGGAAAATCAAAGAGAAAGTGGTTGAGGGTGGCGAAGTAAAATACAAGATCGATACCGAAGGTTTACTAAGGTTCGAGAGAAGAATCAGGGTTCCAACAGTACTAGATATTAAAGAAGAAATCTTGACTGAAGTTCATAATTCAAGATACTCGATTCATCCAGGAAGTAGGAAGATGTATCAAGATTTACGACGACATTTTTGGTGGCCAAACATGAAAAGAGATGTTGCAGAATGTGTTGCCAAATATTTGACATGTCAAAGAGTCAAGGCCGAGCATCAAAGACCAAGAAGATTACTTCAACTGTTTGAAATACCAGAATAGAAGTGGGAACACATCACAATGAATTTTATGGTGAGTCTTCCGACTACTCAGAGAGGATGTGATACGATTTGGGTGATAGTGGACAGACTGATAAAATCAGTACACTTTTTGCCAATAAAGATTAGGTTCAATCTTGATCAGTTGGCAAGGTTGTACGTTAAAGAGATCGTTTCGAGACATGGAGTGTCAGTGTCAATTGTGTCAGATAGAGATCCGCAGTTCACGTCAAACTTCTGGAAGAGACTACAAGAATGTATGGGAACACAATTCCAAATGAGTATGGCATACCATCCACAAACAGATGACCAAAGAAAACGAACAATCCAGACATTAGAAGATATGCTGAGAGCATGCATCATGGATTTCAAAGGGAGTTGGGATGAACATTTACCATTGGTGGAATTTGCCTACAACAACAGTTACCACGCCAGCATTGACATGCCTCCTTACGAAGCGTTATACGGTAGGAAGTGCAGAACTCCACTGTGCTAGGATGAAGTCGGTGAACGCCAACTATTAGGACCAGAATTAGTACAACAAACTGTTGAGTTTGTCAAACTCATCAGAACAAGATTGGTAGCTGCTCAAGACAGACATAAGAAGTATGCTGATTAACACAGACAAGATCGTACATTCGACGTAGGAAATTACGTATTCTTAATAGTTTCTCCTTGGAAGGGGAAAATTCGTTTCGATAAAAAGGGAGAGCTAAGCCCGAGGTTTATTGGACCCTTTGAAGTGCTACGAATAGTAGGAGAAGTGGCTAATGAGGCAGCTCTACCTCTAGAGTTGGAAAATGTTCACAATGTTTTTCATGTTTCGGTGTTATGACCATATAAACCCAATTACAAACACGTGATCGAGTACGAACCATTGTAGTTTTATAAGGACTTGTCCTATGAAGAGATTCATATCCAGATAGTTGACAGGAAAGAATAGGTGCTCAGGAATAAAGTTATACCTTCTGTGAAGGTGATATGGAGGAACCACAATGCTGAAGAAGCTACGTGGGAACTCGAAGATAAAATGATAAAAGATTACCCTAAGTTATTTGTTTAATTTGTGTCTTCAATTTTGGGGACAGAATCCTTGTAAGTAGGGAAGAATGTAACGAATGATTTGTTTGAGTTGTGATTCTGGGGACAGAATCCTTGTAAGGAGGGAATGATGTAACAATCCAGAATTTAAATTATAATTTTTAAATATTTATTGAATTATATAAATATTTAATGGATGTGTTTATTGTTGAATAAATATTTGTTTAAATTGATTTGATTTGATTTGGTTAATTATTTGTTAAATAAATAATTAAGGAGTTAAAGAAATTAATTATTATGAGATAACATTCTAATTTAAATTATTAAATTAAGTTAGAGAGTTTATAATGATTAAATAAATTATTATAATGATATTTTAATTTGATGTGGTAATTAAAATGATGTGTTAGTTGATTAAATAAAATTATAATTATAAAAAAAATTATAATTATGTTGTATTGATTTATGTGGTAAATTAATTTAATAAATTGTTATTAGAATTAATTAAATTAAGTATTAAAACTTAATTAAATAAAAGTATGACAAATAACTATAATATAAAGGAGTTATTAAAATAAATTAAATGAGTTTAATTTCGTTTTGCCAAACAAGACTAAAAGATATTAAGTCTTTAATTTTTAAAGAGTTTTGCCAAACGGAGCCTTATGACTTTTGGATTTTTGATTTTTGAATTATAATAATATAAATAAAATATAAAATATATATATGATAAGTGGATTTTATATCCACGAATCGATGTCCATTTTAAGCATAATTGTTGTTAACTATTTGCGTTCATGTTCATTCTTACTTGTTTCTTATTATTTCGTGTGTAGGGTGGTTGGTGTGGCAAATGATAAGAAAAGGAGGCATTTGAAGCTATTTTGGAGCAAGTTTGAAATTCAAGCCAAGTCAGAAAACAGTGGCCATGCCCGCCGGGGCGGGCCTGTTTTGCTTGTATGCCCCCGCCGGGGCGGGGTGTGACGCTCCCAAAATAGATATACATCACCCATCTTGAGTCACCACATATCACACTATAAAAATCAAATATAAACTTCATTTATACAACTGTTGAACTGTCGTGCAGAGTACGACAACAGATAAGCTGTGAGTTTTAATACAAATGTATGTAACTCTCATGGTGCCTCGACCACAACCTTACAATGGTACTTTACATAAAAGTACAATCAAAAACTATTTTAAAAATTAAAATCTTTGGGAAGTACTCAAGGAAACCTTCGCACATGGGAGGCCATGCGTCTACGTTATAATAGATATCATATGTCCACAGAATTATCCTTGGTTGGCCCAAAAGTCTCCAAAGAAAAACAAGAAGATTACTATCATCTTCTTTCCAATGGTGAGCCTTCTCTTGACATATAACTATCGTCGTTGTCTCCCAGTGAAAATTATATTTCAAATAAACTCTAAGATCATATAGGTAGTGCTCGTAGATATACCCAACAAGTGGATGTGCACAACCATGTCTTATGATAACACGAGGTTGTATGTCATTATACATCTTGTATAATAGTGGCAAAACACCCTTCTAAAGTTAGGTTCACCTAACCCTATTGATAAGTGGGTTTTATACCTACTTATTAGATATTAATTCACGCGAATTAGGCCCATCTCAAGTATATTTTAGTGTGTTTTTATGTGTATTTCATGTTATTTTGCATTGCATTTACTTAAAACTCCTTTGGTGTAAAAGTGCAGGATATGGCATGATTTGGTGATGTAAATGGCATGAGGCTGTTGGATGCATGGCATGAGGATCAATTGGAGCAGGAGGCTAAGCATGGATGGACAAAAGTTGCAGAAGTCGTGCGACAGAATAAGCTTGAGGACGCGCGCCCGCGCGAGCACCTGGCTGGACAGACATTGCACACTGCAAGTTGCGCGCCCGCGGGCGGAATGCAAAGGAGGGGCGCGCGACCGCGCACGACGTTGACTGCAGATACTGGCTTTATTTTAATTTGGAAATTGGAAGCGTAATGAAGGAGAGAGTTCGATTAGGGCTTATATATTAGACATATTAAAGTATGTAAAGGATATTCCACCCCTTGGGGGCTCAAGCTACTATTATTTTCTTTCTTCAACTTTGATTAGAGTAGATTAGAGTAGTGATTTCTCGAGTTGATTAGATTAAAGAGTTGAAGCGATTTGAAAGCATTAGAGATTCAACCTTGGAGTAAGAGAACAGATTTGCACTACCATTCTCTATTCTTACTCTCTCTTTGATTCCTAATTGTATATTATGATGTTTATTCAATATGTGGATGATAGCTTTAATTCAGTTACGATTTAAACACTATTCTGAGATTGTAATAGATTCTATGGATTAATTATTTCTGATATGTTTCATTGATAGCCTTATTGATTTCTATGGGTTTGTCTATTAAGATTCATGCTTAATTGCTTAGTTGATTGGCCATCAATTATTGTGATAATCCATATGGACTTGAGAGATGAAGTATGGGTTTGGATATGATCTTAATAGCTTATGATTGTATATTCTACATTATGTTGGGATGTATGATTTGTGATTAGGATAGACATATACCGACGCACCATTTGTAGCCTATTGAGAACTTGGGATTAAACCCTAATTATTTGTAAATCACATAGACATATAGTGGTTTAGGTAATGTGGGTGTTCATGTGTATTCTATCAATTGTGGATTGTGACGCCCCCAAAATAGGTCCAATCCATCCAACCCATTCTGAGTCGCCAAATACATGGTACAGAAAATAACTACAACTTTATTATTACAATTGTCGTGCAAAATACGACAACACATATACTATGAGTTTAAATACAAATATTATCATCTAGACAGTATTCATACTCAATTAAGTCCTCATTATACTTATTGATACACTATTTTACAAAATAGTGAGGACTACTAAAATAACTGTCTTAAACCATCATTCCATACCCCGACTAGTACTCACTACATTCTCGCCTCCTGAGAAAAATGGAACAAAAAGGAAAAGGGTGAGCTCAACTAGCCCAGTAAAGAATATTATGACTAAGATAATATACAACAAATTATCGTTAGTTTTCAACAGGGAAAAATTTAATAGAATACAAGAGACAACAAGTTTTAAATCAATATTCGCAGCGGAAAATAATAATTCATAGAAGAGTTACGTAGAGAATGAAATCTACGATTATCTATGAATTTAAAAGCCCATCATCAACATTTTATCCCTGTAACATCAATCAATAAATATCTTGAATCAAATAGTCATCTTTGCACTACAGGCCAAATATATTCATTAGTTGGTCATGTTCACCTCAACACCTGTTCATCTTTGCACTACGGGCCAAAGATATTCATCAGAAATCATTCATCTTTGCACTATAGGCCAAAGATATTCAGTTATATCATCATTTAGGACTGATGATGATGAAAATTATTTTAAAGGAAACGAATCCAGTGAAACAAAATAATAAATATTAACGATTCGTATTTCAGCTATTCCATGTCCAAAAATACCTTATAAATAATCATAGTGAAGTAAAATTCAAGAATGATCAAAACATGGATACAATCAAAGCTAGTATCCAGAATAGATATTTTGGACGAAAAGAAGAAAATTTCATTTTTTGATGAATAGTAACTCGTGAATAGTAACTCATAAATAGTAACCCCAACATGAAAAGTTTCAAATTTGATAAAAATTTCTAACCAATTTTTCGGCATAATGATATTGAATAAATAATATCATTTTTAAAAAAAATAACATCCCTTACCTCAGTAAAAACAGTACTTCTAGTTGAAACACCGGATATAGGCTATGACTTGAACTTGCACCGTATAACAATACTCAATGTATTAGAATACTCACAAGAATACGCTCACTAATATAGAGAGAGAAAGAGAGAGAAGATTTCAGTTTCTGGTGTGATTTTCAATTCTAACCTAAGCACCATATTTATAGGAAAATGCTTAGAACACCAAAGCAGAAAATTTAATATAATATTAATATATTTATCAAATTTTCCTTAGCCCACATCTAGACATCTGATCTCAGCCCATTTATATCACATGTTAGCCCACTTAAATGCGAAAAAATGTTTTTCTTCAAAATAATAAATAAAACTTCCAAAAATCAATTATTTCGGAACTTCAGAACTTCAATAATTCATAATAAATAACCCTTTTATCAGAAAATTCGAATCTCGCGAGTTTTTATAGGAATTTCAATTCTCTACAACTTTACAGAAGAAAGTTTTGTCAAATTCCAAACAAAAATTGATCAAAATCCACAAACGGGCGATTTTACAGTCAATAATAAATTTTCGGTCAAGAATTGTATCCACCAACACACAAAATATGTGTTAATCATTTAATGCCACAAAAATACTCTTCCTCCTCATATACTCATATATCTCACATTCATTGTAAAAATATCACCATCAATATATTATTAAAATAATATATTTAAATGAATTATTTTATCAGAAAAAAGATAAAATATTAATTTTCAACAATTGTCACATTAAAAATTTTCTCCATCTATATCCACATAAAATTAATATTTTCCTCATCATATAAATCAATAATTAATTATACACAAATAATATTACAGAATCACAATACTGGCAACCAGGCCGTTCCCAGGAAAGAGGGGGCTTTCCAATAAGGATCTCTCCTTACTGGCGCGCAATTAGATGACCAAACCTCTCCTTAGACAGAACTTTCTAGACATTGTCAATAATGTTATCTAATAATATTATTCAGATAATATGAATTATTGCTCCGACAATAGAAAATACTGTATAGTAACAATTATTGAAACAACAACAATATAAAATATCAACGCAACAATTATTGCATCAATAAAATAAAATACTGAACAATAATTATTATAACAATTATTGAGTAGTGTCTTCTTACGTAAGAATCAATAATTGGTGCAATACCGTGTGCTACTGTGCAACAACGCGTATTACCGTGTTTTAACCACCGGGTATTCCAACAGTATTAGCGGTAACAACTACGTCGTTATTTATAAACAACTTATTTTTGTCGTTTTCTTCATCCAATCGCTTTCCGTTATGGGGCCCACAAAAGACTACGCCGTCGTACGAATATTTTTCGACAGTAAGAATATTCCACGACCAAGCGAATATTCCCCGACAACAATGAATATTTTATAACCACTTGCTTATTTAAAATATTTGCGCATTTTACCCATAACTAACCACATTAATCAAATCAACCCTTACTATTTCAAAATAATAAATAGAGGAATTTAAATTTTATTTATTAATAATTTGGGGTCTTACATGGATTATATGTGATATGGGTATGGTACATTTAGAGATGGTTGTACTTTACTTTTGCGTTCTCGACTAACAAACCAGTACAATTAGTTTGGCCTAACATGAAGTGTATGATTTTGAATGAGTCAATAGATGAAATTGTGATCTCAGGTCTCCATTATCTAGTCTCACTTTAGGAATAGTTAGGTTTATTTAATTTCATAGTTTAAATATAAAAATCAAATCATTCGTTTAAATAAGACTGAAATGGCTATGGGTTAGTTCTTGGTAAACTTTATTAGTTAATTCTCCGTGGGAACAATACTTTACTTACTCTTTATTACTTGTTGACCGTGTATACTTACACGCATATATTGATCGGTAAAACGACCAACAAGTTTTTGGCGCCGTTGTCGGGGAATTAGCTTAATAAATTTTTGCCAACATTAATTTTAATCAATTTGGTCTTAATTTAAACATTTTTATTTTGTTTTAATTATCTTCTTATATTTCTCTCTTTTCAGGAACCATGGGTGACTTTTCTTATCAATGGCCTTATGCAAATAGGACTCAACCAAGGGACATAAGCACTGAGGGACTCAATGTATTTTCTACATTGTCAGCACAAAATGCAACACTTTTAGAGAGGTTGGATATTCTTGCAGCCCAACGCACTCGAGAGATAGTAGTTACATATGAATACTGTGCTTGCGAGCATCCGAGTTATCAGTGCAACATCAAGGTTGGACAAGTGCAGTTTGGGGGTGATTACTTCAACAATGATGGTTATCCTGATTATCAACAAGGTTGGGGGTATCACCCAGATTATGAATGGGGTTATAATTATCCCGACCAATACTGCATCCCAAGTCCAACACATCCATCAGATTTCTCATATCCACCTTTAACGCAACAAGAGGAAAATTCATGGTTGAAGGAATTCATGTCAAAAAGCATAGCAGACCATGAAGAGATGATGATGAGTCAGGAGTTATCAAGCCAAAATCGTAACAAACAGATGGAACAACTCATTAACTCCTCAATGAATGGTCCTCAATACATGGATTTTGAAACTAAACAAGATAATTCAAGAGTGGAGGATTTGTGGTTCAAGTTTGTAGCATCAATTGAGGAGAAGATGATTGAGCAAGAGAGGTCAATTCGAAATCTTCAGAATCAGATGGATCAAATGTTCGAAGCCTTGAACAATTGCCCTCCAAATAATTGGTGCTATGACATGGACGATGAAATTAATGGAGAGCCAAAGGTGTTCATGCCACTGTATGAACTGAAAGGAGTGGACATTAAGGAGACAACTGGGGGTATGGAAAATGAAGATCATGAGCTGACTTGTAAAATACCCCAAATGCCTTCTCAGTTAGAATTGAAAAATTCAGTGAATTTTGCACACCCATGTCCCCTTGGTAGTCACATCCAAAGCAAGAATTTATGATATTATGAGGCCTCTTACAAACCATGGTGGGCCAAGGAAGAGATAATAGAAGGAAAAAAATCTTGTTGTATCTGTCATGCCTCAATGCAAAAATCTATTCACAGATACAACGGAAGGAGCACCTGGCTATGTAATAGAACTGGGGACATCATGTATAGAAAATATGCTAGGTGGCTTCAATCCAAAAACTCTCGTGATGGAGAACCTACCAAAGAACATAGCGGTTCAAATGGATGGAGGGTTCCTAGCTTATCAAAGAGGAATTGGATAGCGGTGTCAAGAAAAGAGTCTAGCTAACAGACTATAAATTGAGCACTTGATGGGAGGCACCCCATCCAATCTTTCTCCCTCCTTGTTTAATTCTTATTTATATTTCATTATTTAGTAGATGTTAGATAGTGGTAAGTCTTAATAATAGTTTTATTGTTTCTCCTCTCAAGTTCAATCCAATTGCTATAAGCATTCAGGATCAAACAGAAGTCAAACAAAAATTGAAGTTGCCAGAGTACAGGGTCGCGCGGCCGCGCCCAACAACAAGCCAAACACCGCGCGGCCGCGCCATAGCTCAGTCACAGAAAAAATTGCTAAATTTTTAGAATTTCTGACTCAAGCATTCGGACAGTTAGAAGCCCATACTCAGTTTCTAACTATAAAATATCTCAAACTTAGTCATCACCTGATATACCATCGGATCATGAGGAGGCGAAAGGAGATAACATTGCCACTTAGGGATACTAAAGAATATCCTTGGCCTGTAGTGCAGGGATGATTCAATGATGTGGATTAATTATTGAGCTGAGTCTCAGCGATAAAATATTAATTATACACTTTAAATTCGTAAAGGATAGTAGATATCATGCTCTACTTGACTCTTTTAAAATATAGTCTTATGATAACACGAAGTTATATGTCATTAGACATCTTGTATAATAGTGGTAAAACACCCTTCCAAAGTTGGGTTCACCTCACCTGTGACGCCCCCAAATCCGAGTTACCTGACTCCCGAGTTTGGTGTTCACAATCCACAATATAATAACATCTACCTACCCATTTAAATATAAATAGGAATACATAACTCATTAACATAAGTTGTTAATACATAAGTCCCAGGTTCTCTAACCTTAACATTACAATCATACCCTTTAGATATACAAAAAGGGTTTACAATACAACATAATAATAATACTGTTCATTATAACTACTCCAGCATCTTGCCTTTGCCTTTGTTCTTCTTTGACGCGCTGGCCTCTTCGTTCCTAGCTGAAATGTTTTATTTATAGCAAGGGTGAGCAACAAGTTTGCCCCGCAAGTTAAGACATACAATAAATTTATAGAAATCAATATCAAGTGTTCTTACATTCTCCGCAACAATAATCTGATAATGAAAGAGTACAACGCTTTTAAGGTTTTCTACGATATTCAAAGGAATAATCAAGAATTAATTCTACGAAATAGCAAAGTGGAATGTTTTCCAGATTTATGCTGAGCGATCCGTTGGATCTTGAACTTCTCTTCTCGAGTATATATTAAAGTTTTACTTTGACATATACGCAGGTGTATCAGATAGCCATAAAGATTAAATCACACCCCTCTGCAAGTACTTAGAGCCGACCAACTCCTTGTACCCTATATTATGCATAATACTTAGGTCGCGCGCAATGGTCGAATATACGACTTAAAAAATGTTCCCTTTATATAAAAGGTTGTTCTTCTCAGTTTCAGAATCAAGATTTGATTTAACAACGAAATTCAACGATTTCAATTTCTATTTACGTATCGATCTAGCTGAAATAATTGGCATCGATCTATCAATAACAATTGAATTCTCTTCTCAAATTTATCAAGTTCTAACAAATGTTCGTCTAGCCAGAATAATTAGCTAAGGCATTTCTCAATATAATTTGACAATAAACACGAATTATCTGTACTTTCAATTCTATCTTCTACGAATATAAATATTCATCAACAGTTATTCTACAATTGTATATTCTCCGAATCAGTAATTCAATTTGAATTATTAAACATGCACTAACTGCGAATAATCAACAATAAATCCCTGGACGTGGTATAATTAGCAATAATTAACCACTATAATAATTGAACAATATTAACTCAAGTTTGAGTTGGGAAAGTTGCCTTCCGCGTTAATGAAAATTCTCTAAAAATATTAAAAGTTATATTTTATAACTCAAAATATTTTTAAATACATTATTCTTATTTAAAATGATTTTTCATAATATTAAATCATTTTTCTCTAATTTATTTAATACACTAATTAAATAAATTAAATACCTCTAATAATTAAATAATTATAAATATTAAAGAAAAATTTTCTAATTGGTCAAAAATTATTTTTCATAATTTAAAATAATTTTTAAAACCATTTTTCATAATTTTTATAATTTAATTTCTATTTTTAATTAATTACCGAAAAAATTAGAAAATATATTAATTAATTCGTCGCTAATGGCCTATAGCGACACTTAGCGTCGATGTTGGTGTTCTTGAGCTCTAGAACATTGACAGCTTCGTGCTTAACATGTCATGTTTGACTGCTTTTAATTCTCCACCAAAAATGTTTCTGGGTTTTCTTGAGAATCTAATTTGTAGTACATATGTAGTACTACAAGTTCGAATCATCACCCCAATCAATAAACCACATATGCTGAAGATCTAAGCTCACAAAGGTACTGCCAAACCAAGTTCGGGGTTTTCTGGGCAACCCAGAAACTCAGCAGCTTCGAGGGTCTACCTTTGGGCTCAAATAATTATATGTTCTGGTCTTCAAATTACTTATGTTATGGTCCAAATATGTAGTACTAGTGTCAAGGTACATGAATATTACAACAAGTCCGTTTAACAACAACAGATCTACAAGATATGACCCGGTCAAACTCTGACAAAAACTGAGTTCATACGTTTTCTAGATATTCCAGAAAACAGACATTCATGCTGAGTAGGCTACTTTGACCGCTTTTCTAAATTCTCTCTGTTAATCAAATACACGATATAAAGCCATGAATCTACAGTCAAGATAACATGCTACACATGTATTACAACAACAACAACAAAACGTATAAAACCTGACAGATCGAGGAACTTGGAAACGTTGCAGACACGAATTCTCACTTTCTGGGTTACCCAGAAAGTGTTGGTCAAGCTCGGTCAACTCATTTTGACCATGAATATCTTGCAACTTGGACATGGAATGGCTAAGATTCCACTTCCAGATTACTGTCCTCATGTTAGACTCCCGATCCAAAATATCAAACAAGAAAAATCTTAAACAAAGAAGAATCTGTGGCGCCTGACATTAGCTTGTCAAACCACATTTTCTGTTCTTGGCAGTTTTGAAAATCATCACTTTTAAAGCATTTTGATGCTATGGATCTATGTTATATCAACATAGATCATCATTAAACATCATCTAGCAAAGATCTAAACACATAAACACGAAATGTTTTCTTAGCAACATGGATCAAAATAAAAATTAGGTTTATACCTTTTCTTGAACAATCTTAGATCTTGGCTCTCCAATCTGTTCTTGGTTGATCTAATAGCTGTTTATAGGACTGATCTAGTTGTGATTTTCGGAGCTTTTAGTGAGGGAGAGAGTTGGTGAGAGCTTGTATGCAAAATGAGGAAATATATGAATTTTCTCTCTCTTTAATCTATATATATCATTTATATACAATGAATGGCTGGCATATGTGTCAAAATAAGGCTGATTTCTGAGATTTTAGAGTCACCAAGTCAAATGGTTAGGTGAACAACTAAAGGTATTGTCAAATTTTACAAGTTACTTACTAAAATATCCAAAAAGGGCATTTTGGTCTTTAGCAAATTGATTTTAATGCCAATCTTGACAAATGCACAAACCCTTATGGTTTAGGGTTTGGGTTAAGGTTTAGATTTTGAACCCTTTAGGGTTTGGGGTTTAAACCCTTTAGGTTTACAATTTAATTTCCAAGATTTTTGAATTTCAGTTTTCAAAATAGAAAATTAATATTACTAAATTATAATTAGGATTCAATAATTATATTAATATTTCCTAATCATAAAATTTAATCTTGCTAATTAGGATTAATAATCCTAATTAAAATTGCTTAATTTAGCAATTAGGGTCAAAATGGTCATTAGGGTTTATAACTCACGAATTAGGGTTTTAATTAGAAAAATAATATTTCAAATTTTGAAATTAGATTTCCTAATAAGATTAGGGTTTTCTAATCAAATTAACATTTATTAAACACATTAAGCTCACTAATTAGGATTAGGGTTTCCTAATTAGGGTTTTAGGATTCTCGAATTTTAAATTAGGGTTTCCCGGCGTACAATTAGGGTTTTTAACTGTACAATTAGTTTTCTAAATATGAGATTAGAGTTTCTAATCCCTTATTAGGTTTTATAATTTTAAACCTTATCCGATCAATCATTGATCAAAATTTTTACACAGTGCAAACACGTATTTATCAAAATAATTATTTTAATTATATTTTCTATCGAATCCATATCCGTAACTAGGGTTAGGGTTTCTATTCTCCATTAAGCACAACTCTACTCTATATTATTACTCAATACACAAATTGACCTTCTCGAGACTCGTATCACCGATACACAGTACAATACTAACAATCAATGTCAATATTAAATAAAATAAATTAAAATAAAAATTATTCGTGAAATTTTGAATATTCGAAATCCCGGGTTATCACATCACCCTATTCAGTGATGTATACAATACGACAAACTTATATAAAGTTCTCAACAAAATTATTTCCATACTATTTAGGGAGAACCTCAACAGCTATTGACCACCGTTCTATTCCCTTGTTATCCCCGCTCGACCCAGCTACACTTTTATTACTTGAAAGGAATTGTGAAGCAAAAGGGTGAGCACAACTAGCCCAGTAAAGACTATCATGACTAAAGATAATTAAATTATCAATAGCATTCATAAATAATAAATCAAAGATTTAGAACATATGGTAGATGATAAAACTTTTCAACCATAGTTACAGCGGAACGAGCAATCCATTAGAAGAGTCAAATAGACCATCAGGTCTATTAATATCTTCTCCATGTTAAAAGTCCACCAATAATGATTTATCCCTATAACATCACTCAACAATTCATGTCCACAATCATATGAATAACTCATAATCATAATTGTTTATCTAAATTCCTCTTCGCACCCAGGACGAAGATAATTTTCATCACCTATCTTCACCTGAAACATTAAAAATCATGGTTATACCAAATCACAATTCCTGCTCATAGTCATACTAATAAATTCATCTTTGCACTACGGCCAAGATATTCCTTAACAATTCATCTTTGCACTACAAGCCAAAGACATACACTGTATTTTAAAAGAGTCAAGTAGAGCATAATATCTACTATCTTTTACGAATTAAAAGTGTATAATCAATATTTTATCGCTGAGACTCGGCTCAATAATTAATCCACATCATCGAATCATCCCCTGCACTACAGGCCACTGATATTCTTTAGTATCACGACCACGAATTATCCATGCACTACAAGCCAAAGATAATCGTGTTTTCATCAACGATTCTAATCATGCCATAAAACAATTCATCTTTGCACCCTTGGCCGAAGAGAATCCATAGTCATAATCATACCAAAAAATGTCCATCAATGCACTACGGGCCAATGAGGACTTTTTTCACATCATTTGTAATATTACGGTCATGATTATACCGAATAATCCCTTGTCATAAGCATACCAAGTCCATCTATGCACTACATGCCACATATGACTTTCAACATAATATAAGCATGTGGATGATGACAATGATATAAGCCTTAATCAAACGAAATCAAGGATAAATATTAAAAACTTTAAATTTATCCAAATATTATCAATCACTTAATAAATTAATAATCTAATATTATTAATATTATAATAATATTTTAATCACTTCTTAAACTTATAAACAATTTATTTTAATTATTTATACTTTACCAAATAATGCATTTAATCATTCAAAATGCCATACTCATAAGATTTCTTCACCAATGATCAAATCACTCATCAAAAATCTGCATATACCTTATATAGGATTTCCAAGCCACAAACTCTTATTTACCAATTTTTAACTTCACATAATATATTTAATTCATATGTTCGTAACTAAACTATTTTCATGAAAAATACCAAATTAGCAGAATATAGTCTCATATTGAACATATATTTTTTTCGAAATTTTTAAAATTTATTTACTATTTTTCATATGGCCAAAACTGCCGAATACTTAGACATTTATCATAAATTGTACTTTTGTCAAACAATTCCGAAATTTACAAGGTATGCTCCTATTATATATATGCACTCCCAATAAAAATTTCACTAATTTTGGAGTTAACCACAAGGAGTTATAAGGGTTTACTTTTAAAATAGTCTTTTTCTATAAAATTCATAACTCCTTATCTATACTTCCAAAAATCTCTATTTTTGGACACAATCTAGAAAACTCATCCAATAATCATTTCAAATTTTTCCAAAATTTTTGAGGGTCAAAAAATTACGAACATGCAAATGGATTTTTACTCGCCATGCGGTAATCTACGTAGACAGATCATTTCCACAATTTAATAAAGAATGAATACAAAGGATCATTCACCATGCATGTGGTAATCCACATAGACAGGTTATTCTAACAGAATAATAAAGAATAGAATAATAGAAAAATTCATCATGCATGCGATAGATCGCACAAACAGGTTATTACAACAAAATAATAAATAATGGAACCAGGTCATGTGTCATCCGCACAGGCATGATATTCCAACAGAATAATAAAGAATGGAATAACAGAAGAATTCATCATGCATGTGATAGACCACACAGACAGGTTATTCCAACAAAATAATAAAGAATGGAACCAGGTCATGCGTAAGCCGCACAGACAGGATATTTCAACAGAATAATAAAGAATGAAGTAATAACAGAATTCATCAGGCATGCGATAGACCGCACAGACATGTTATTCCAACAGAATAATAAAGAATGGAATAACAACAGAATTCACCAGGCATGCGATAGACCACACAGATAGGTTATTCCGACAGAATAATAAAGAATGTAATAATAGAAGAATTTCACCATGTATGTGGTCGTATAGACAGGCTATTCCAACATCATAATAAAGAATGGAATAACAATAGCTCTCTTCATGAATACGAAAGAAATAATACCCCTTGTGAATGAAATAATACCCCTTGTGAATGGAATAATAATAATAATAATTTTTACTGGGAATGATCTGGTTATTAAATATTATGAGTTATAATATTAATGATGAATAATTGTTGAAAGACTAAATATTTGTTGATTGAAGATAAAATGATTTGTGATAATATTTATTCAATCCTTATTCTAAATATGAAGTCTGTTATGAGACGTTTGTGGTAAGTTTAGTTTATTTTATGGGGGGCCATATGTCATCATCTAAGAGTCACTTTTGTCAATAGTAATTGCCTTTACCAGGCGTCGAACCAATTGTCGTTTTATATTACAGGCGTCGAGCCACTTGTTGTTTTGCATTATAGGCATCAAACCACTTATTATTTCACACTACAGGCGTCAAACCACTTTTCTTTTCACATCACCAGTCGTCAAGCCACTTGGTTTTTCACATTTTAAGGGCTAAGCTAGAAATCTTCTATAAATAGAAGCTTAATTCTTCTTTCATTCTCACCAATTCACTACGACGCACAAGAGAATTCTATAGAGAGAGAATCGGAGAGAAAGAAGAAGAGTATTCTATTACGACACTATTTCAGTAGCCAATTTCCTACTAAGATAAGGGGTATTATTTCTTTTGTATTCGTAAGGGATATTATTTTTGTTCAGTGTTCGTATAAAATAATATTTTCTTCCATGCTCTGTAGTATGTAAGTAGTATTATTTCATTTCAGATTTCAAATTCTATACTCCATGAAATTAATAGAATATCCTTGATATTTGCGTTTCATCTAGTATCTTTTCATAAAAATATTATTATGAGCATTCTTGATAAGTTTTAACTTTTTTATGTCGGGGTACTATTCATGGGATTACTATTCACTGGGTACTATTCACTCGATTACTATTTACCCGAGGTACTATTCATGACAAAAATTGATTACTTTATGGTCCAAATCATTTTTGATACAATATTATTCTTGAATTTTACTCCACAAAGAAGTATCATGTTGACATTTTGGACGTTATTGATTTCTAGATAAATTAAATTATAAATCTTTAAAAAATTATCCTTGAACTTGTTTTATTGAATTCTTATATCATTGTCATCATCCTCATGTTTATAATATGTTAAAAGTCATCTGTGGCCTGTAGAACATAGATGGACTTGGTATGATTATGACCAGGGATTATTTGGTATAATCATGACCGTAATGTTACAACTAATGTGGTAAAAGTCCTCATTGACCCGTAGTGTATTGATGAACAGTTGTTGGCATAATCATGACTATTGATGAATACACGAATATCCTTAGCCGTAGTGCAGGGGTGATTCGATGATGTGGATTATTTATTAAGATGAGTCTCAGTGATAAAAGTGATGAAAAATCTTTTTAAATCATAGAAGATAGTAGATTGTATGCTCTACTTGACTCTTCTAATGGATTGATTGTTCCGCTGCAGTTAAACTTGATGTTTGCTATATTTTATCAGTTTAACACTGTTGAAGGCTAACGATAAATTATTCTGTATTATCTTAGTCATAATATTTCTTACTGGGCTACTTGAGCTCACCCTTTTGCTTTCATTGTTTTCTTCAGAAAATGAGAACGTAGCCGAGACTAGTCGGGGAACGGAGTGACGGTCCAGATGATAGCATTAGTTGTCCTCACTATTATATGAAATAGTGTGATAATAAATATATTGAGGACTTTATTTGAGTTTGTATACTCTCTACGAGACATTTTTCGTGTTGAAACTCTCAGCTACGTTTTGTTGTACTATATCAAAGAAGTTTGTATTTAAATTCTGTACCATGTATTTGGCGACTCAAGATGGGTGATGTATATATATTTTGGGGGCGTCACAATCTATATAAATTTGAGCGTCAATTTATGAATTGCCCGATCAACGATTCTTTGTGGACTTGTATGAACTCGAGAGATGAAATATGAGTCTAGACTTAGTTAATATAGCATGTGTTCTTGATTTGTGTGAATAAACAGAATCTTGATGAATGTTAGGGTAGAGATATGCTTGACATCGCATGTAATCAGAAAAAGAACTTGAACTTCAACCATCATTAATTGTAATTCACATAAAAATATAGTGAGTTTGTTAATTAAGGTGTTTAACATAATTCTATCTTCATTGTGAATTTAGGTTAATACTGTATTGGTGCATCGAGAGGTGGCTAGTTTTACATACGTGTTCTTGATTAATAAATTGGGATAGTGAATTAAATTGGAGTAAAGGTGTAATAATATGAGTGATGCTTAGAGTGAAGTTGAAAGCCTAATTCTCCATTATTTGTTTGAAAATTCAGTTTTTAGCGTTTATTGATTGTGTGGTGATTTTAATAGTTTTAATACTGTTAGTTACAAACAGAAAATTGATTAGTTTAATAAAATTAGGATTAATAGGAAATTGGTAATTGTGAGGTTTAAATTCTTACTAAGTCTCTGAGGGAACGATACTCTACTTACTATTATATTACTTGTTGACCACGTATACTTGCATGCTGTGCGTACTAGGTTTTACCCAACAATATATATTAATTTTAGTAACTGGCAACTTATTAGTATATTAATTATATCGTCGGTTTTTAAAACGTTCAAAAATAGTGTGTTAGCTTTGTTTTATTTTACGTCAATTGTATGTGGTCTAAGACTAAGCCTAAGAAGAAAGAAAAGAAAAGAGTTTTCAGAGGTTTAAGAGAGACTAGAGAGGGTTTGAGAGAAATGGCTGAGTATTCCAAAGAAATTTTTTGAGTTTAACAAAGTTTACCACCGAGCAACAAAATGTATGTTACATAATCTTAATATATATGTTTTACGCCATAATTCCTAAGTCCCTGTGTTCTTGAGTTCACTGTGGTAGAAAGTCTATATACAATTTTCTAAAATCCATATTTTTATAAATTGATTATGAGGTTATGTGTATAATATGATGGTGATAGTATAACTAGCATATATATGTATATATATGTGACTGTATGCTAAATTACGTATGCAAGAAAGAAATTGGTTTTTATAGTGAATATATGTATGAACATGGTTTGAATATAGGTATGAATATATATATATATATATATATATATATATATATATATATATATATATATGTATGCTAATTGCAAAATGGAACTATGAATATGTTAATTAGTTTGTTAAGAAATACAGAGAACGTAGTTCAAATGAATCAATTTGATGTATAATTGTGGTTACCGTGTTCACTATGTCAAGCAATATCAAACATGGAGTTTTTGTTTTAAAATATGCCATTCAAGGATTTAATCTTTCTAAAATTGTTGTTTAATTATTTTAAATTGGTATATTTATGATGGGTAAAGGTTATGTGTAAATTTTCGTAAGTTATGCATGTTAAATTATCTGCTAAAAAGAAAGAATTTAACTTTGTTCTGTTATTCGTGTTGGGTACTGTAAGCTCGGAGCCTCAGCGCCAAAATCTGCGCCTCAGCTCTAAATTTCGTGCCTCAGCACCAAAGTCAGAGCTAAAGCCCGACTTTCGCGCCGCAGCACCGGCCCATGGCCTGGGCTTCACGCCACAATGCCATCACCGCGTCGCAGCGCCGCCCACAGTTCAAACTATTGCGTCGTAGCGCCGGTTAACAGAATGGTAAGAAATGAGTTTTCTTTTACACGGAGTCTGTAATGGTTGATGTACTGCAATACTATGATTGTTAAAAATATAATTTTGTTATTGTGGTGTTATAGTACTAAGAATGAGCATATAATTAACACTTAACGAGTCTTGTTATTATTGTAATTGATGTAACTTGACCATGTGGTTAAAAATCAAATAATACATGAAATAGATACTTATTTATATATAGAGTAATTGTAAGGACTAATTGTATCATAATGATATGTGATTAGGATATTGTGAATCAAACTATTTCGGTTTAGCTTACACGCAAGGCAAGTTTTCTAACTCTACACTTTCGTTGAGCTAGTTCTATTGTTACATTGTGCAAGTTTCTTAGACCTTATTCTTATATTGAGCAAGTTTATTGTTTCTAGTTTGATTAAAATTATGCAAGTTTCTTATCTTCTTTCAATTCGTGTATTAAATGCAAGTATCTTATCCTTAACTTGTTATTTAGCATGCAAGTTTCTAAATTCTGATGGATTAATGTTGAACAAGTTTTATCATTCAATTACTATTTAGTATGCATGCTCCATACTCAATTTTAAATAAGATTTCTAACCTTAGCTTAATATTGTTCAAGCAAGGTATGTTATGTTATTCAATACTTATGCTATTAGATTATTCCTAAAGCATGACCATAGCACACAATATTGATTCACTTATGATTTATTCTATAGCATAATATTATTACCCTTCTTATTTAACTAATCCTTAGTTGATGTTCGTTGAATTTCAAATTACCTTGAAACGTATCCAAACTAAACTTACTTTGGGACGGACTTGTATTCTAAATACTAAGATGAACAACCCTATTATTAGGGAATAATTTACGCATAACGTTGAAATATTTGTGCACAATACATTATACGAAGGGCTGACCCCCCTATGTACGACGAGTCACTATAGTCTTATGACTGTTTAAGTTTAAGTTGAAAGATTACTTATAACTACGGACATAGTTCGTGGTCTTATGACCCTCAGATATACGATTCAGATTTTGATTATCATTGGTAGAACCTATTGTTCAGTTCTATTGAGCCTATTATTTGGCAATTGTTGTAAAGTTTTATTCATTATTATTTCAAGTGGGCATTGTTTGCTAACTCTTGCTTATATAAACATTACAGCTAAAGTTAAGAAGGTCTATGTACCTAGCACCAGTAAAGGGAAAGGAAAGATGAACACGTATTGAAGACTTGTAATCATATTGACATTTTGTTGTCAAACTTTGTTTTTATTACTGTAATGAAGTTATTTAATTTTCCGCATATGAATGTTTGTATTTAAAGGTTAGATAACCTGGGAGATTTTTATTAATGTAATCCTTTAATGGGAAGGTTTATTAGCTAATTTTATTATGATTGGATAGTTAGATATGAATGTTTTATTAAGTGAACACCAAATCTTGAGGGAATGAAGTACCCGGATTTGGGGGTGTCACATCTTTGCTTCTTCTATTCACCGAAAATAGGTTTTCAATTTAACTTTTAAATTTTCCTCCTTTGAGGATTTCTATTCTATCATCTCCTTTCAACCATTGTTACCCTTTTTAAGAAGTTAAAAACTTTTCATATTATGTTAAGGGGTCATATAGACCATGAACACATAGTTTTAATGGTATTCACATTGCAAAACGGTAAATTACTAGGTATGTTTACAATCATGAAGAAGGAAAACTACCGTTGCTAGTACTTTAGATGATCAGTCTATCGTACGCTTACGTCGTATACGACATATAAATCATGTCTAGCAAATATTTATGGTACTAGATTGGATTATTTTATCCAATCAACATATCCCCTTTTTCAAGGTTGTTCACCTCAGACTTATCATAAGATTCCGCACCAAAACAATTTGGTTCGACACAAGCTCTCAAAGAATACTTTAAATTTCATAAACATTTGTCTAGCTGAATCAAATAGCTTAGACTCATACCAATAATTTGAATATCAATCGAAACATGTCTTGCCAAATTCAATTGGCAATATTTTATCTTTAAAATTTTGAAAATCATTTTATGACGTCATGATACCGTACTGTAGTTACAGTCCATTTGAGGATTCCGTCACTTTGTGACTTTGTCATACTACATCATACCATAGTGGGCTGACGATCCTTAGATCACATCTAATTTTTCATTGATAACACCATTGTTTTTATTATCTTTGCACTAGGTTTCATGATGCATTAATGATATAAAATACATTTTGATATTTTCAATCATTTTCGTTTAGCCAAAATAATTAGCATAGACTATTCTTTAAACAATTCAAAAATCTTTGAAAATCAATTTTAGTGCTATCATATCTCAATAGGTAACGATGTATTAGTATCCCGAAATCCACACATACACATTTGTCACCATGCGTTGAGAATAAAAAATCATTTTCCAAAAGGCACATCGTGCGTATTTAGCTTGATGTCAAAATTTTTGAAGTCTAGCATATCTAGAAGATTTGGAATACCTATGCTTCCGCTAATGATCCATTACTTAATAATTCTATCTATTCCTATTATCCTCAATACTCCATTCACACTTAGTTATACCCCAGTTCATCAGACTTAATACATGTTATGAGTTCAGTAACTTACCACAATAATATGAGTTTAAGAACTTATCCTAGTCAGACCATAGGCGTACATTCGCTGAGGGGTTCAAAAATATACCATACTATTATGAGTCACGAACTTACCATAAGTATGAGTTTTAAGAACTCGCAACTAACCTTATATTCGTACATATCCTCTATCTATCTGTTATACACATGAGAAAAGAATCACCTTTTTAACATGTATATAACAAATAGTGTGACACAAATATTTCAATGAGTATCAGTACCAGAAACTAAGTGATTGTCGAACCAAACACAATTCCCTGCCCATACAAAGAATTGGTCAACTCAGCCACTAATCAATATATGAACATAAGTGGTTGTTACACCAAGGACAATTCCCCGCCCATACAAAGAATTGTTCAACTTAACCACCATATCGATATAGGAAACTAAGTGGTTCTAAAACCAAGTACAAATTTCCCTCCCATACAAGGAATCATACAACTTAGTTGCTGACATGAGTCCTAAATTGAAATCCCACATAATCCTAGCTCCATACTTACTCCATACGAATTTTTTTCAATCCACATCTTATCATTCACCACTCTTTTCTGAGTTTAAATAATACTAATTCATAATACAACTAATACACAACAATTATGCCGTAAAATTTTCAATCATTCGATTGATCCTCCTCCCTACTATAACCTTATCAGATCACGGTGTAATCTCATCGTATTATATTACGATTCATTTCAATGCTATGATCGTTTTGTTTACGATCTCCTTTCCCCATATTCTTTTAAGTCTTTTAGACTCTATCTATTCATTACTATTGTTCATCTTTATCTCCGTATCTTTATAACTTGCCGAGATTCGTCTTTGAATCTTATTGACATACTAACTCTATTTGAGTTAGTGCTTATCCTCATCCCTACGGTTATTAGTCTAAGGTAACCCTACCTAAGGTTTATAACCTACAGCCTTGATACCAACTGTAATGTGACACCCCCAAATCCCGGTACTTCATTACCTCAAGATTTGGTGTTCACGTAATCAAAACATTCATTTCTAACTACCCAATCATAATAGAATTGAATAATAAAAGAAAACCTGCCCATACAGGATTGAACTTAAATAAAAGAAATCTCCCAGGTTATCCAACCTTTAACAACAATCATTCAAATGCGGAAAATTAAATAACTTCATTACAATCTTTAAATTAAATTCTAAAAGTAAACTATCAAAACTATTACAAGTCTTCAGTATTTATTCATCTTTCCTTTTCCCTTACTGGTGCTAGGTACATCACCCGTTTCAACTTTAGTTGTAAGAAATTTTACAGGCAAGAGTGAGCAAACAAGGCCCACTTAAAATAACAATAAGTAAATCTTTAAACTTTCACATCTATTGCCAATATTAGGCTCAATAGAACTGAACAATATATTCTATTAACTTTCTGAAAATTATAACATTCACTGAGGGTCTAATGACCACGAATCATGTCCACAGTTATAAGTAATCTTCCAACTTTAACTTTAACAGTCATAAGACTATAAGGACTCCACGTACTTAGGGGGATCAACCCTTCCTACAATGTATTGTGCACAACCATTTTAACGCTAAGCGTAAACCTCTATTAAAAGATTTGTTCATCTCAGTATTTAGAATACAAGTCCGCACCAAAGTAAGTTTGGTTTGGATAAGTTTTCAAGGTAATTTGGAGTTCAACGGACATCAACTAAGGATTAGTTGAATACAAGATAATAACACTATGTTATTGAATGATCATACTGAATAAACATTTCGTTCTAAGTTCATGCTTTAGGAATAATCTAATAGCATAACAATTGAATAACTAATCATACCTTGCTTTGAACAACGTTAAGCTAATGTTACATCTTAGAATTTAATATCAAGCATGCACAATAAATAATAACTTGAACGATAAACTAAAGGTACTTGCATGCTAATATAACAAGTTTAGAGTTGAGAAAACTTGCACAATTATAAAAATAGAGTTAGAGAACTTGCATAAGTGTAACATAACAGTGAAAAGTAACCTTGCTGAATAATAAAGTAGCAAAGGTTAGGGAACTTGCCTCGTGCGTAGGTTAAACAATTACTATTCACGTTCACCCCAAGTCCTACACATACCATATTCAATGACAATACACATTAGTTACACTAACATTACCTTTATGAGTTCTTTATTACTCTTAGTATAGCTACTAACTAAGTTTAAGTTTAAACAACATCACATCTTTCATGAACATTACTTTTTAGCTTTATTACAACTACTTAAATGATCATGCCATTGCACCACATGTACATTAACAACTTAAGACAACATCCTAATACATGTCCAACATGTTATCATTAAGTTATACTAATACCCAAAGGGTTGCACTTGCATTCGTGCATCCCGACGCCCTCTGATTGGCTCCAAATACACAATAGTCCTAAAGATGGCCATTTTGACTACTGTTACAGACCTCAAATAAAAAAACTTAACGAATGAAAGTTGTAGGTCTACTCGTCCTCTTTCCGAATCATCTTGAATTACCTCGGTCGGAGTTCGTATGAAAAAGTTATGGCCATTTTACTACAGGAGGTCAAAATTGTCCAACTAGGACACTTTTCTGGCGCCGGGGCGCGGAACAGTGGCGCTGGGGCGCGAGCTACGGCGCTGGGGCGCGAGCTTCAGCGCTGGGGCGCGAGCTACAGTGCTGGGGCGCAAGCTACTGGCCCATTTTGGCGTTGGGGCGCGAAACTTGGCGCCAGGGCGCGAAATTTGGCACTGGGGCGTGAATTTTGACGCTGGGGTGCCGAAACTCACAGAACCAACCCCGAAAGACAGAGCAAAGCTACTATCTAATTTATTTTTTAACAACCAATGGCATCTAACACATATATAACTTCATGAAAATTACACATAAAAGTTAACAATCATCCACATACCAATTACTAACCACTAATTAACAATATCATAGGCTAATTCTTTGAAACACTGTTATTAGATCAAAACTCCATAGTTAACAAATAAAAAAAAATACAGTGAACTGAAATTCTACTGTTATCAACCAAATTTGATTCCTTTGAAATACAAGTATGCCAACATATAAATCAATTCACATGTGTAGTTCAATTTCTCAGTATTAGTTCACAATTTGCATAATCACATACCAATTTTGTTATTTTCCAAATATACGATTCATACATGTTTTTCACTGTGAAAACCAATTTCTTAGTTACGTAATTTAGCATACCATCATATTTATATATTAAACATACAATTATATATAAATACTGACAATTGAATAACAGTTTATATATAAACACGTAATTACCTAACCAATTATACCAACATAGCTTTTACATAAATTTTAGTAAAACTCTTATACACAGTGAAAAACCAGAAAATAGAGACTACCAAGTTCATAGGAAAATGGCTTAAAACATATCTACGTACATACATTAAGGTTTTAGGAACCTACCTTTTTGTTGCTCTAGAAAACTTGTCAATCAAAACTTGTTTTGGACAATCTTGCACTTGGCTTCTTCTCAAACTCTCTGACCTTTTCCTTTCTCTTTTCTTACTTCTCTCAATAATAGACTAGGTACTACCAATGAGCGTAAACCAAAACTGATATACGTAGAATAAAACTGATATGGCAATAATAAGCCTACTTATTATTATCAGTTACCAAACATATAACGTCTAATCTTATAAATATATATTTTATTTATATACTTGTTTTATTTATTTTATTAATAATTTAAAAATCAAAAGAAATCTAAAAGCCATAGGCTTTGTTTGGCAACCATTAAAAATTAAATGATTAATATACTTACACCTTGTTTGGCAAAAACTAAATTAAAATTACTTTAATTTATTTTAATACTCCCTTAGTCCCAAATTAATTGCTCAATTTTGACTTTTTAAAGTCAAATTGACCATTTTTAAAACTAATCTTTTTACTATTTTTAATAAAATATAGGCGAAAAGATTATAACCAAAAGAAAGTATATACAATTTATTACTAATCCCAATTTTTATAATTTTAGAAATATATTTATATATGCTTAATTATTAATTCTAAAAATGGTCAATTTGACTTAAAAAAATCAAAACTGAGCAATTAATTTGAGACGGAGGTAGTAACTCTTTATAACATAGTTATTTGTTATACTTTATTTAATAACAATTTATTAAATAAATTACTTAATCACATAATGCAATCCACATAACACATTAATTATTTAACAAATAAATAATTAACTAATCACATTAATTATTTAGCAAATAAATAATTAACTAAATAAACTCAATCAAATTGAACAATTACTTATTCAATAATAAACATATCCAATAAATATTTATATAAATTAATAAATATTTATAACTTACATTAGTTATAAATTAAGTTATGTTTATAACTTATGTGCTCGCGAGTGTCGAGTAGAATGATTAATAACTAAAACTTTAAAATTTTGTTGTCAGGATGACTAATGTCGGAGAATCTAGTCAGACTAGGGAGGAGGGACCTCAAATGCCTATAGAGGAGGAGCCTCGCGACATTCAGGTAGTTTGGGAACAACTACTGCCACGGGAGTCAGCCCCGTTGGTCACAGTGGTTGAAGATGAGGATGATGATGTGGAGACGGATGAGGAGGATCCCGTGGAGTTGCCACAGGAGGATGAAGATAACGAGGACGAGGAAGAGGAGACTCCACTAACCTCAATGGCTGCTCGTATGTATGATGAGGTCTACGACCGTAACGTGGAACTTCAGGACACAGTTGAGGAGTTGCAGGAGATAATAGCTGAACAACAGACTGCAATGACACAGAAAGACGACGACATCCGGGATCGAGATGAACGTCTAACTAATGCTGAAGAGAAGCTGATGCAGACTGAAGGAGAAAAGGAACAACTGATTGAGACGGTCGTGGAACTGAAGAAAAAGCTGAATGAAGAAGCTACCAAGAGGGCGAGAGCTGAAGACGCATACGAGGAAGCTTATCAACGAACTAGAAGAGCAGTAAGGGACGCACAAGCAAAGAGGATGAAGATGGAAGAGATGGATAAAGTATTCAATACCGTGATCAATCGAGCTCAAGATCGGGTCATAGGTTATCCAATTCAGTTCGAGACTCTGCCATCATACGTGTTAGATCGCCGAACCATGTTCCGTGTTATGGAAGAAGAGCGTCAAAAGGCGACTGATTATCTTAATAGATCATCATAGGAAATCTATCTGTTTTGCAAGTAACAAGTGTTAAATAATGTGTAAATCCCTAGTGTTAAGTAACAATGGGATATGAGAATGATGATGTTGTCCTGTAACTTTTATAGTTCAGGAAAGAAATGTAAATGACAGTGATGCTATTATTGTTATGTTTTTTCGAAGTTATGATGAATAAATAAAAAGCTATTATTTTATTCAAAAGTATTATGTGGTTATTTTTTTTATGGAGACAAGTTAATTAGAAAATACTTAAAGAAGTTGGGTAATAGTCTAATAGATGTTTTTTTTTCTTTTTCTAATAGAAAATGCCTCCCAGACGTGAACCACCCCATCAGAGAACCAATGCGAGAACTAACAATAATGATGATGAGGATAATCCCGTTCAACAACTAGTGACATTACTAACAGGAGCGTTGCAGAATCAACCTCAAAACCAAGGCACAACGTTTAAGGAGTTTAAGGCGGTCGGACCACCTGATTTTCGTGGGTCAATGAATATGGTCGAGGCACAGACCTGGATTATGGAGATTGAGAAGATATTTGAAGTCGCTAGGGTAGGGGATGACCAGAAGACTGCTTTTGCAACATTCATGTTGAAAGCAGAAGCTAGTTATTGGTGGCAGGCCAATAAAACCCGGGAAGGACCAGGAGTGATGACTTGGGATAGGTTTAAGGAGTTATTCTTCGAGACCTACTTCCCAGAGAGTTCTAAGAGTCAGTTAGAGGTTCAGTTTCTGGAACTAAAACAAGGAACGATGACGGTATCTGAGTATGCCGCAAAATTCAACGAATTGGCAAGATTTGTGCCATATCAAGTCAGCACAGACGAACGTAAGGCGAAGAGATTTGAACAGGGATTGAAGCCCTGGCTGTACAGTAGGGTTTCCCTGTTCCAGTTGAAGACATTTGCAGCGGTGATGGAGAAAGCAGTACTCGCTGAAGGTGGAGGTGAGGCAGTGACAAAGTTCAATCAGGAACAGAAGAAGAAAAAGAATGAGAATGAGATTAAGAATGGAGGTGGTAGCAGTGGAAACAACAACAACAACAACAGCAACAACAGCTTGAAGAGAAAGTGGAATGGGAACATGGGTGCTGGAAACCATCAGGGTAACCAGCAAAATAAAAAGTTTGAAGCATGTGTGACATGCAGGAAATTTCACGAGGGTGCGTGCTTGATGGGGAAACGAGTTTGCTACAATTGTGGATAGGAGGGTCACATCGCCCCAAATTGCACTCAACCGAAGAAGAAGGTGTGCTTCACGTGCGGATCCAAGGATCATTTTGCTCATGAATGCCCTAAGAAGAAGGAGGGAGGGACAACCAGAAGCAATGGAGGTAACAATGGAAGTACATGGGACATTACAGGACCTGCAGCATCAAACAAGCCCACAGCCAGAACCTTCAACATGACTGTGCAAGATGTTGTGCAATCAAAAGATGTGGTGTCAGGTATTATCCCAATCAATGATATTAATGCATATGTATTATTTGATTCGGGTGCTACTTGTTCATTTATATCTGATGAATTTGCCAAGAGGTTAAAATTGACTAGAGAAGAACTGAATTTTTCTTTGAACATAGAAATTGCGAATAAGGAAGTAATCCCTGTTAGATTCGTATACAAGAACTGTAGGGTGAACATTAAGGAGAATATATTGTTGGTAGATTTGATTCCGATTAGACTCGGGGAATTTGATGCAATTTTGGGAATGAATTGGTTGTTCAAATACGGAGCGGTAATTGACTGCCAAAAGAAGTGTGTAAACCTTATGACTCCGTCAAAGGTAGTTTTCCATGGTAGCAAATCGTCTAGACAAATGAAATGTCTGACGATTATGCAGGCCAAGAAGTTGTTGAGTCGAGGTTGTGTGGGCTATTTAGCTTACATAGTCGATACTCAGAAGAAGGGGGTAAAAGTAGAAGAAATACCGGTAGTGAGAGAATTTGAAGATGTGTTTCCAGAGGATTTGCCAGGACTTCCGCCTGACCGAGAAATTGAGTTCGTAATCGATTTAGTGCCCGAAACAACACCTATATCGAAGGCTCCGTACAGAATGGCTCCGGTAGAAATGAAGGAACTCATGGTGCAACTGCAAGAACTACTGGACAAGAAGTATATTCAACCAAGCGTGTCACCGTGGGGAGCGCCGGTATTATTTGTGAAGAAGAAGGACGGATCAATGCGTCTTTGCATTGATTATAGGGAGTTAAACAAGGTCACTATTAAGAATAGGTATCCGTTACCTAGAATAGATGACTTGTTTGATCAGTTGAAGGGTGCTAAATACTTCTCGAAAATTGATTTGAGAAGTGGGTATCACCAATTGAAGGTAAGAAAGGAGGATATACCTAGAACGTCATTCAGAACTCGGTACGGACATTACGAGTTTCTGGTGATGTCTTTTGGTTTAACAAATGCCCCTGCCGCGTTCATGGATTTGATGAACAGGGTATTTAAACCATTTTTAGACAAGTTCGTAGTGGTGTTTATCGACGACATTCTGGTGTATTCCAAAACTCAAGAAGAACACGTGGAACATTTACATCTGACATTGGAGACACTAAGTAAGGAAAAGTTGTACGCGAAGTTCTCTAAGTGTGAATTTTGGCTCGATTGTGTACAATTTTTGGGTCATGTGATTGACAAAGATGGGATTTCAGTAGATCAATCGAAAGTGGAAGCTGTAATCAATTGGGAACAACCAAGAACACCTTCAGAGGTGAGGATTTTCTTGGGGCTGGCCGGTTATTATAGAAGATTCATTCAAGATTTTTCTAAGATAGCCACTCCGCTAACAAATTTGACAAGGAAAGATGTAAAATTTATGTGGACGGAGAAATGTGAAGAGAGCTTCCAAGATTTGAAGAAGAAGCTAAGTATGGCACCTGTGTTAACCCTGTCGGATAATACAGGAAATTTTGTGGTGTATAGTGATGCCTCACACAAAGGGTTGAGTTGTGTTCTTATGCAGAACGACAAAGTTATTGCCTATGCATCAAGACAACTGAAGGATTACGAGAAAGGTTATCCGACTCATGATTTAGAATTGGTTGCAGTGGTATTTGCTCTCAAGATATGAAGACATTATCTGTATGGAGAGAAATGTGGGATCTACACAGACCACAAAAGTCTGAAGTATATTTTCAAACAGAAGGACCTGAACATGCGTCAGAGGAGATGGATGGAATTGATAAAGGATTACGATTGTGAGATCTTTTATCATCCGGGCAAAGCGAATGTGGTTGCAGATGCTTTAAGCAGGAAAGGTCGGGAAAAATTAATGCTGATAACAACTCAGGAGGAGCTCATTTCAGCAATGACAAAGTTAGAACTGGAAATCAAATTTCCACAGGAAACCGACAAACAACTATTTCATCTAGAAGCAGGTCCAACTTTACTGGACAAGGTGAAAAACGCTCAGTTACAAGATGAAGAATGTGGAAAGATAAAAGAAAATATGGTTGATGGTAACAATACGAAATACAAGGTCGATACCGAAGGATTACTACGGTACGAGGGAAGAATCTGGGTTCCAGCAACACCAGAACTGAAAAACAAAATCTTGATCGAAGCACACAACACAAGATATTCGATTCATCCAGGAAGCACGAAAATGTATCAAGATTTACGCCGACATTTTTGGTGGCCAAATATGAAAAGGGATGTTGCAGAATTACTTCAAAGACCCAGCGGATTACTTCAACCCTTGGAAATACCGGAATGGAAATGGGAGCATATCACGATGGATTTTGTGGTGGGTCTTCCAACTACTCAAAAAGGATACGATGCGATTTGGGTAATAGTAGACAGACTGAAAAAATTTGCACACTTTTTGCCAATAAAGATTAGATTCAATCTTGATCAGCTGGAAAAACTATATATTAAAGAGATCGTTGCAAGACATGGAGTTCCAGTATCAATTGTGTCAGACAGAGATCCGAGGTTCACATCAAACTTCTGGAAGAGACTACAAGAATGTATGGGAACACAGTTGCGAATGAGTGCGACATATCATCCACAAACAGATGGCCAAAGCGAACGAACGATCCAGACATTAGAAGATATATTGAGAGCATGCGTCATGGATTTCAAAGGAAGCTGGGAAGAGCAATTACCGTTGGTGGAATTTGCCTACAATAATAGTTATCACGCGAGCATCGGCATGCCGCCTTACGAAGCGTTATACGGCAGAAAGTGCAGAACTCCACTGTACTGTGATGAAGTTGGTGAACGTCAACTGTTAGGACCAGAATTGGTGCAACAAACTTTTGAGGTTATCAAACTCATCAGGATAAGATTGGTAGCAGCTCAAGACCGACAGAAGAAGTATACTGATCAACACAGGCAGGATCGTGCATTTGACGTAGGAAGCTATGTATTCCTAAAAGTTTCTCCATGGAAGGGGAAAATTAGTTTCGGTAAGAAGGAAAAACTAAGCCCGAGGTTTATTGGACCCTTTGAAGTGCTGTGAAGAGTGGGAGAAGTGGCTTACGAGGTAGCTCTACCTCCAAAGTTGGAAAATATTCATAATATTTTTCACATTTCGGTGTTACGACCATATAAACCCGACTACAAACATGTGATCGAGTACGAACCGTTGCAGTTCGAGAAAGATTTATCTTATGAAGAGGTTCCTATCCAGATAGTCGACAGGAAAGAACAAGTGCTCAGGAATAAAGTGATACCTTCTGTGAAGGTGATTTGGAGGAACCACAACGCTGAAGAAGCAACGTGAGAACTCGAAGAGAAAATGTTGAAAGAATACCCTGAGTTATTTGTTTAATCTGTGTCTTCGATTCTGAGGACAGAATCTTTGTAAGTAGGGAAGAATGTAACGAATGTGTTGTTTGAGTTGTGATTCTGAGGACAGAATCCTTATATGAGGGGAATGATGTAACATTCCATATTTTTTTAAATGTAAGTTATAAATATTTATTAATTTATATAAATATTTATTGGATATGTTTATTATTGAATAAGTAATTGTTCAATTTGATTGAGTTTATTTAGTTAATTATTTATTTGCTAAATAATTAATGTGATTAGTTAATTATTTATTTGTTAAATAATTAATGTGTTATGTGGATTGAATTATGTGATTAAGTAATTTATTTAATAAATTGTTATTAAATAAAGTGTAACAAATAACTATGTTATAAAGAGTTATTAAAATAAATTAAAGTAATTTTAATTTAGTTTTTGCCAAACAAGGTGTAAGTATATTAATCATTTAATTTTTAATGGTTGCCAAACAAAGCCTATGGCTTTTAGATTTCTTTTGATTTTTAAATTATTAATAAAATAAATAAAACAAGTATATAAATAAAATATATATTTATAAGATTAAACGTTATATGTTTGGTAACTGATAATAATAAGTAGGCTTATTATTGCCATATCAGTTTTATTCTACGTATATCAGTTTTGGTTTACGCTCATTGTTAGTACCTAGTCTATTATTGAGAGAAGTAAGAAAAGAGAAAGGAAAAGGTCAGAGAGTTTGAGAAGAAGCCAAGTGCAAGATTGTCCAAAACAAGTTTTGATTGACAAGTTTTCTAGAGCAACAAAAAGGTAGGTTCCTAAAGCCTTAATGTATGTACGTAGATATGTTTTAAGTCATTTTCCTATGAACTTGGTAGTCTCTATTTTCTGGTTTTTCACTGTGTATAAGAGTTTTACCAAAATTTATGTAAAAGCTATGTTGGTATAATTGGTTAGGTAATTACGTGTTTATATATAAACTGTTATTCAATTGTCAGTATTTATATATAATTGTATGTTTAATATATAAATATGATGGTATGCTAAATTACGTAACTAAGAAATTGGTTTTCACAGTGAAAAACATGTATGAATCGTATATTTGCAAAATAACAAAATTGGTATGTGATTATGCAAATTGTGAACTAATACTGAGAAATTGAACTACACATGTGAATTGATTTATATGTTGGCATACTTGTATTTCAAAAGAATCAAATTTGGTTGATAACAGTAGAATTTCAGTTCACTGTATTTTTTTTATTTGTCAACCATGGAGTTTTGATCTAATAACAGTGTTTCAAAGAATTAGCCTATGATATTGTTAATTAGTGGTTGGTAATTAGTATATGGATGATTGTTAACTTTTATGTGTAATTTTCATGAAGTTATATATGTGTTAGATGCCATTGGTTATTAAAAAATAAATTAGACAGTAGCTTTGCTCTGTCTTTCGGGGTTGGCTCTGTGAGTTTCGGCGCCCCAGCGTCAAAATTCACGTCCTAGTGCCAAATTTCGCGCCCTGGCGCCAAGTTTCGCGGCCCAGCGCCAAAATGGGCCAGTAGCTCGCGCCCCAGCACTGTAGCTCACGCCCCAGGCGCTGTAGCTCGCGCCCCAGCGCCACTGTTCCGCGCCCCGACGCCGGAAAAGTGTCCTAGTTAGGCAGTTTTGACCTCCTGTAGTAAAATGGTCATAACGTTTTCATACGAACTCCGATTGAGGTAATTCAAGATGATTCGGAAAGAGGACGAGTAGACCAACAACTTTCATTCTTTAAGTTTTTTTATTTGAGGTCTATAAAAGTAGTCAAAATGGCCATCGTTAGGACTATTGTGTATTTGGAGCCAATCGGAGGGCGTCGGGATGCACGAATGCAAGTGCAACCCTTTGGGTATTAGTATAACTTAATGATAACATGTTGGACATGTATTAGGATATTGTATTAAGTTGTTAATGTACACGTGGTGCAATGGCATGATCATTTAAGTAGTTGTAATAAAGCTAAAAAGTAATGTTCATGAAAGATGTGATGTTGTTTAAACTTAAACTTAGTTAGTAGCTATACTAAGAGTAATAAAGGAACTTATAAAGGTAATGTTAGTGTAACTAATGTGTATTGTCAATGCATATGGTATGTGTAGGACTTGGTGTGAACGTGAATAGTAATTGTTTAACCTACGCACGAGGCAAGTTCCCTAACCTTTGCTACTTTATTATTCAGCAAGGTTACTTTTCAGTGTTATATTACACTTATGCAAGTTCTCTAACTCTACTTTTATAATTGTGCAAGTTTTCTTAACTCTAAACTTGTTATATTAGCATGTAAGTACCTTTAGTTTATCGTTCAAGTTATTATTTATTGTGCATGCTTGATATTAAATTTTAAGATGTAACCTTAGCTTAACGTTGTTCAAAGCAAGGTATGATAAGTTATTCAATTGTTATGCTATTAGATTATTCCTAAAGCATGAACTTAGAACGAAATGTTTATTCAGTATGATCATTCAATAACATAGTGTTGTTATCTTGTATTCAACTAATCCTTAGTTGATGTCCGTTGAACTCCAAATTACCTTAAAAACTTATCCAAACCAAACTTACTTTGGTGCGGACTTGTATTCTAAATACTGAGATGAACAACTCTTTTAATAGAGGTTTACGCTTAGCGTTAAAATGGTTGTGCACAATACATTGTACGAAAGGGTTGATCCCCCTAAGTACGTGGAGTCCTTATAGTCTTATGACTGTTAAAGTTAAAGTTGGAAGATTACTTATAACTGTGGACATGATTCGTGGTCATTAGACCCTCAGTGAATGTTATAATTTTCAGAAAGTTAATAGAATATATTGTTCAGTTCTATTGAGCCTAATATTGGCAATAGATGTGAAAGTTTAAAGATTTACTTATTGTTATTTTAAGTGGGCCTTGTTTGCTCACTCTTGCCTGTAAAATTTATTACAGCTAAAGTTGAAACGGGTGACGTACCTAGCACTAGTAAGGGAAAAGGAAAGATGAATAAATACTGAAGACTTGTAATAGTTTTGATGGTTTACTTTCAGAATTTGATTTAAAGATTGTAATGAAGTTATTTAATTTTCCGCATTTGAATGATTGTTGTTAAAGGTTGGATAACCTGGGAGATTTCTTTTATTTAAGTTTAATCCTGTATGGGCATGTTTTCTTTTATTATTCAATTGTATTATGATTGGGTAGTTAGAAATGAATGTTTTGATTACGTGAACACCAAATCTTGAGGTAATGAAGTACCAGGATTTGGGGGTGTCACATGTAATGTCCCCAAATCCGAGTACTTTTTACCTCAAATCTGGTATGTTACGATACATCATTTCTATAACTTTTGCGGAAGATATAAACATAAATTATTTATACAATAAACATTTATAACATAATTTCCAAGGTCTATAACCTTAACTTAATATATACCTTCAATATCTTAAAGGTTTATAATATCATTTTCATCATAAAATTTAATAATTTTATCTACCTAATAATTTAATCTTGGACTTTGCTTTTGTCTTTGTCTTTATTCGAGCTTTCCTGTGAATCTAAAAATTTTATCATGATATTGCAAGGGTGTCTTGCCTCCTTTTTGGTTTAACAAAATGGACTCTAACTCATGCAAGTATACACAGGTCAACAAGTAGTACAGAGTAAGAAAGTGTTGATCCCACAGAGAAAGGTGAATAAATCTATACTATCATGCAACAACCTTATCACTATTAATGTATGTTCAAACGATCAATGGATAAATAATTTGATATCTAGATTAATTGCTCACACAATAATACTAATTACTAAAAGTAAGGTAATCAAATTGGAGAGAAATGGGATCCTAATTTCATTTAATGCTTTATCCAAAATGCATGCCTTCCATTATGTCTAATTATTTAATATGGATAGCTAGTCAAAAGCACAAAAGTAAAACATAATCATCTTTTGATGTACTATGTCCAAATCACATAAAATCCACAATTTGATAGAATTCATGTAAGCATCAAAATTACCTAACTCACTATATGTCTATGTGAATTATAAGTAACAATGATTTAAGTACAAGCTCTCATTGACTACACATGGTGAACCGGTATATTCCTATTCGGATCACGAATCATAAAACCTAATATAACTAAGTCTCATGAACATATGCCAACATGGTCTAATCTATACTTATATTTCATTTTTCAATTCCATACAAGTAATTAGTGTGAATGGTGATCAATCATTCAATATTTTAGCACAACCATGCAGGGCAATCCAATATTAAACATACAACATCATAATCAGGCATACACATATATATTACGCATTAAAATCCATTAGAATCCCATAATGGACGTTAGTTCATTTCTGAATCAACAACCATTATGGTAATAAAGCAAAACATAGAAATAAACAATGAAAACAAGAGTTATAATGGAGATGAGGAATCAAATCTGTAAAACCCTACTTTAAAGTCTGTTCCAAAGCTTGTTCAAGTCCATATTCATCAACAAATTCAAACCCAATATCTAAAATCGATAATCTAGAAAGAGAAGCTTAAAATAATATAGAAAATGCTATGAACTCTCTCTAGAGTCACAAACCCTAATAATAGTAATGAAAATTGATAATAGAATGAATAATACGTCTCTGGTAACCAACCATATCGTCTCCAAACAACAAACACGCTCTAACATTTCAAATTACAAAAGTTAGCATTTTAAAATAGTTCTAACCGGCGCGGCCGTGCGATTTTTCACTGTTGTTCGAGCGCGGGCGCACTGTAAGCCTCGTTTGCCATGTGCTTGGCGCGGGCGCGCCAAGTCCCTTTATTAGTGAGGCGCGACCGCACGGTAGGTTTTTCTGCCTCTGTACTTCCTCTGGCGCGGGCGCGCCATAACTAGGCTATATGGTAGCGCAGCCGCGCTGCTGCTACACATTGAATTCTACTGCCTTCTTGTTGTTGCTTCTATCTGCTACTTTCTTCTTCTTCATTCTACCACTTCATTGATCCTCCTCCTCAACTGCTCAAGTCCAGCTGTTATCTTCACTTTTTCACAAACCACCATGCCTTGTTCTTGCAAATTTCATTTCCATGCCTTAGGATGCTTTAGAAGTTCCAGCTACGCACACTACAAAATACACACAAAAAGCAAATAAAACATACAAAAATTACTTGAGTTGAGCAAAATTCCAGTGAGTTGGTAACCAATAAGTAGGTATAAAACCTACTTATCAAATACTCCCAAACCTAAACTATTCCTTGCCCTCAAACTATACACATAAAAATAAAATAAATAATACAACTACATGATATGCAAACTACACTATAATGCAAGTGAGTCCCAAGATTTCCAGCTATAATAGAATTCCAATCAAGTATGCATCAGAAAATTATCCAGACTCAAGAACAAAGTATCAACTAAGCTACAGATATAACAACATACAATCAAATAATCCAACTCGCTATAAAGATGATGTGTGTGTGTGATGTGTTCACAAATAAACTTGATAGAGGCAAAAACTACACATGTTATACTGCTTAAGAAAGAAAATTGAAGTTTAAATCAAGAACAACGTATACTAATGAAACAACAACTACTCCAACACCTCAATACAAACTAAGGTTCAACAATGGGTTTATTCTGCTTAATTTTTACTCGCGAGGGTGATTTTTGCACTTTCCCACGGTGTTTATTGATTTATTTTCTATTTTCCATGACTGTGCAATGCCTCATTTCATTAGGCAAAAAATAGTGTTACCCCTTAGCGAGCTTTCAACCAACGACTCCCAGACCATAAAAGACCTTAGGGCGCTAGGTGTAAAGACAATCCTCTCAGGTGTACTTGCTCAAGTAAAAGAGGCCCCGAAACAAGACTAGCCACGGTAATTTTTTCTATTTTTCTCTTTTTCTTTTCTTTTCTTTTCTTTTGTTTATAGCAAGCATACCAATGTGTTCCCAAAGTTTGATTATCAGTGTTTTCATAGTCTATGTCCACTTCCTACATAATTCTATCTTTAAAAATAATATTTTCTACTCAACAAGTAAACAAGTTATTCTTTTACAAACAAACAAACTTGAACAATTATGTGCTAACCGATAGCATCTAACCATCAAGTATGAAGCAAATCATGTATAACATTATAACTAAGCTCATGTTATCCACCAAATTTAAGAATCTATTAAATTTCTAATTCATCATTGGCTAAACTAAAATTCCATTAACTAGATACTTGGGATATGCAACTAAACATAAAACAAAAACGGATAATAATCACTAAAATACAAAAAAATTCTTCATAATTAAACTAAACACATAAACATGCAAAAATTATACTAAAAATGCATAAATGATGCAAATTAATTACATGCTCTACATTACACTAATAATTACCCAATACCCCCAAACTTATAATATTCATTGACCCCAATAAATGAAGGTAAAGGTTTACAAAAACTCCCCTAATTATCAGCATGACCACCCTCCTCGGGTGGTGAGTCTAGAGGTGGAAATGGCACTGTTGTCCCGAATTGAGGTCATTCTAGTATTGTTCCTTGCTGCACAAAAGCTTCAGCTAATGACTGTGATAATCCATTTACAAATGTGGAGAAATTGTCATAAATAACATCCACTTTCCTCTCCAACCTTCGAAGGTGGCGATCATCATTTTTAACAATAGCATGGGTTGAAGTTCCTGCTTCAGTTGGTTGTGTGGGCTGTAGAGATGGCACCAATGATATGGCTGGAAGAATGAAGCCCTTTCCCCTCGGGTGCGGTGTTCCTCCTGCCCAATCCTTAAAATTGGCAATTGTGGCATGAGTGATGTCTTGACTTGGATACTGTATTTGTGCATTGGCCCACATGATTCTCGCTCGTGCACATAAATGAGCGACAATTGATACATATGGAATGCTTCCTGTGGTGCTCCCCCTCATGTAGCCTAGCATATTCTTGTTAAGGAGATGAACCACATCAATATATTTGCCTGTGACTATTCCCCACAAAATAATTGCTCGGTCGGCTGGGATGTCATGTTGATGGGATGAAGGCATCAGTTTTGAACAGATAAATAAATTCCAGGCTTTGGCATAGCGATTGAGGGCTGAGCTCGAGAAATTTATAGGCTGATTTGTGCCATGCTTTTAATTCCACTGCGTACTCGGTACGCACAAGTCAGTGATAACCATGTCTAGGTTGGTCTCAAATCGTGCAGCCTCTATGCAGTTGACACGTTTAGTTGGTGGGTCAGGTAAGTTGAACACGCCTCTAATCTCATGTGGCCGATAATCTACTTGAATGCCCCGAACATTAGACAGTCCACTCATAGTCTCCTTCGCGTTGGCATAAAATTCACGTACAATGCCTATAGGTGCAGGCATGGGTGTAGACACCACTCCTATCTAGCACCGTTCCTTAATCATTGCCCACATCTCTCCATCCTCTTTCCCAGGCTTGAATCCTCAAAGTTTTAGCCACAATCCGATAGTATTCCATCTGAGCATCAAGGCTGACGAACTTGGTAAGGTCGACTATATCCTCGCTTTGGCTGCTTGAAGAGGATGACTCTGGAGTGCGAGAGCGTGCTCTTTTGGCTGCCATGGAAGTTTGACTGATTAAACCCTAAATGATTAAAGAAGAGATTAACTGATGAAATTACGCTCTGTATGGAGAACCACTGTGACACCCCCAAATCCTGATACTTCATTTCCTCAAGATTTGGTGCTCACGTAATCAAAACATTAATTTCTAACTACCCATTCAAAATATACTTCAATAGTAAAAGAAAACCTGCCCATACAGGATTAAATTTAAATAAACATCTCCCAGGTTATCTAACCTTTAACAACAATCATTCAAGTGCGGATAAATAAATAACTTCATTACAATCATTGAACCAAATTCTAAAAATAAACTATCAAACTATTACAAGTCTTCGGCATTTATTCATCTTTCCTTTTTCCTTACTAGTGCTCGGTACGTCACCAGTTTCAACTTTAGCTGTAAGAAATTTTACAGGCAAGAGTGATCAAACAAGGCCCACTTGAAATAACAATAAGTAAATCATTAAACTTTTACATCAATTACCAATATCAGGATCAATAGAACTGAACAATATATTCTATTAACTTTCTGAAAACTTTAACATTTACTGAGGGTCTAATGACCACGAATCATGTCCACAGTTATAAGTAATCTTTCAACTTAAACTTTATCAGTCATAAGACTATAAGGACTCCACGTACTTAGGGGGATCAACCCTTCGTACAATGTATTGTGCACAACCATTTCAACGCTAAGCGTAAACCTCTATTAAAAGAGTTGTTCATCTCAGTATTTAGAATACAAGTCCGCACCAAAGTAAGTTTGGTTTGGACAAGCTTTCAAGAAAATTTGGAGTTTAACGAACATCAACTACGGAGTAGTTGAATAAAAACCAATAACACTATACTATAGAATAATCATGATTGAACCAATCATAGCAAGTCATGCATTAGGAATAATCTAATAGCATACAATTTGAATAACTATAGCATACCTTGCTTGAACAACACTAAGCCAAGGTTAATTAGAATTGAATAATAAACATGCATAGCAATTTAGTTATACATGAAAATTCATAATCGAAATACAAGAATAACTTGTTTGTCCTCAAACCAAAGTCTAGACGACTTACATCATTATAAGATAATCGAATTAAAAACAATAATTAGCTCAATTATAAGATAGAGTTATAAAAACTTGCACAATGAAGTTTTGAGTTAGAGAACTTACCTTTAGCACAAGCTAAACCCTTACCACTTGAATTAATACCCTATACATATGTCATACCGACATAGTTAGTCATTACCAACATTGTATATTTATATAAACAAATGTATTCATCATATGGGTTAAATTACCCATTCACATAATCCACTATGTTACAAGTAGGTAACACTTAATAATGTGACAACCCGATATTTTCTATAAAAATAAATCATAAATTTTGCGTATAAATTTTTTTTTTTTATTAAAATAAATATGGATGATATGTGCCAAGGTAATGTGTAATTATAATTATATGTGTGATAAATAAAATTTATTTATTACATTAATTATTGCAAATAAATTTATTTTTAGAAATATTGATTATTATCAATTATATTTTAAAATAATTGATTTCATATTAGCAATGTTTTATTAATTACTTTTCCATGAAAAAATAGGTATATATTATTTAAATAATATAAGAAATGATTTTAGAATAATTAGAATAATTATTTTATTATATGAATTTTGTTCAGGTTATTAAGTAAATTATTTTTACTTAATTATAAGGTTAATTATGGCAGATAAAATCAGATATGGAATCCAAACCCTAATTCTGGGTTTTGATCAAGAAATGATAATAATATTATAATGTTATAATATTTTGATTTTTCAGTGCTATAAATATGTACTGTAAAAACGTACTGTTGATGGTTGGTCAATTATGGTATATTGATCAAACCCTAGCATTAATTGATTTAACCCTATTTATCAATTTAAATGGGAAATTTAAGATTATTTAATATCTGTGTTATATGATATGTGTTATGTGCTACTTCGTGTTATGCTAATTAGGAAATCCTAATTATAAATTTAAAACCCTAATTATATGAATTTCTATTAAACCCTAATTCGGAAACCTAGACCGGAGGTTTTATCTGTCAAGAATTGTGTTACAGTGATTAATGTCAGGTATAATAGGTTTTATATCGCTAATTTAAATAAACCTAATTAGTGATTTAAGACCGTAATGATTAAAACCCTAAATTTGAAATCGAAACCTTAATCGCGAAATTAAAACTCTAACCGATATTTCTTGGAACCCTAATTGCTAATTTTAAACACTAATTGTTTAAATAGCAAAGTTAATTATGTTATAATACCCTAATGTTCCTGTATAATAAAATTATTAATTTAATTTAATTAATAATTTTAATTTTTTAATTTTGGAAACTAAATTTAGTTTATAATTTTACAAACCCTAGTTGCTAAATAGTATTTTTGCTTTTTGCTAAACCCTAAGGGTCAAACCCTAAGGGTTTGTCAAGTTTCATTTTTGGCCATTAAATTAAATTATTAAATGTCTTTTATGCCCTTTTTAATTCTTTAAGAAGCTTGCTTGCAAATCTAGATAAATTTTGAGTGGTTTACCAAACTAACAACTCCCTTGACCTTCAAATGACAACAAATCATCTCTAGGTTAGCCCATACATGTATCTAATTGTCTATATATATGGATTGGAGAGAGAAATTGTATTTTGTTCACTTAATTTGTGCAAAAACCTTACTCAACTCTCTCAAGCACCACACCTCCGAAATTATCTAGCATTATAGTCCCATTATCAAGCCCCACTAACACCATAACCAAATCAGCAACACAAAATCAAAAATTTGTTCATCAAAGGTATAAACCCTAACCATAATTTTTTTCCAATGATCTGTTGTTAGATCTTGTAATTTGTTGTTAAAAGATGTTGTTTATAGTCTAATTTAATGATCTGGGTTGGTATATTACAAGTCCATAACATCTAAATGCTCAAATCAATGATTTTCAAATTTCTGGAAAAATTTCATGTTATGGTCTGACAACGAATGTCAGACCTTGTAGATCCATTTCTGTAATTGGGTTTTGTGTTTTAAGTGTTGGATATTGTAGTCTGATATGTTGGCTTTGATCCGGATCAAGAATCAAGCCTAGATCAGTTGTAGATTGTAAGTTATAACCGGTCAAAGGTCGTTGACCGGCATTGACTGAGCCATTTCTGGGCAGCCCAGAAACCGTATACTAGCGTCTGACAAGTTGTTGATGGTCTTAGATCTGTCAGTGTGTTAATTTGTTGGTTTTATTGTTGTGTCTAAGTTGTAGCTGGGTATAAGTACTACAAGGTTATACCTTAAAATCGCCTTAAAAGTAAACGAGTCAAAGGTAGTGGATGGTCAAAGTAGACCATCCGGCCATATTTTCTGTTTCTGGGAATTCCCAGAAATTGATAGAAGTTTATTTCTGACAATGGTTGACCGGTTCATATCTAGTGATTCTGTTGATTGTTTGTTGATATTTTGTGTTATATCTCTTCATTGACATACTTACTACACACTGTAGCTTATAGATCATAAAAATATTACACATATTTCAAGTTGTGGAAGCCCAAATATGGCTACACGAACTGTTCTTTATTTCTGGGTAGCCCAGAAAATGAAGAACAGCTCTGACAGCTATTTTGGACGATCAGATCTGCTTTATTATGAAATGTTTGGTTATGTTTGTTGTTGGATCGTGTAGTCCTACACTAGCACTACAAGCTCTGACAAACAACATGTTCAGAAACGCATCACGCACGCTTTTAATCTTGGTCAAACATGGTCCCTCGAAACTGTCTATAGTGTTCTGGGTTTTTGCCAAGAACATGAAGAACACCTATAGCGACGGTTCTGTCGCTATAGGTGGTCTTTAGCGACAGATTATTTAATATTTTTCGGAAATTAATTATTAAATAGAAAAAATTAGTTTTTAATTATTAATAAAACAAAATAAATTATTAAAAATTATTAAAAATTCCAAAAATTAGTTTTTAATTATTTTTAATATATTTCATAAATATTTAATATTTTTGAAATATTAAAAGTATTTAATTTATTTAATTATAATATTAAATAAATTATTTAAAAATGATTTTAATATTAGAAAAATCATTAAAAATTATATTATGATATAAGAAAATATTTTAAGTTATTTTTAATGACTTTTAATATTTTATGATAAATTTCATTAATAAATTGATATTAATGGTATTTAATTTATTTGGTAAATGAATTAAAAATGATTTTATTATATTAAAAATCATATTAAATGAAAATAAAGTGTTTAAAAATATTTTAAGTTATAAAATATAACATTTAATATTTAAAGGATAATTTCATTAATAATTAAATATTAATGATTATTAAGTTATTAGTTATGATATTAAATTTACTTAATAATTATATTAAATAAATAGTTTATAAATGGTTTTATTACTTTAAAAATCATTTAAAAAGGATATAAATGAATTAAAAATATTTTAAGTTATGAATAATGACTTTTAATATTTTGATAAATAGAACATTAATACTTTAATATTAATGATAATTATTTAAAAATGATTTTAAATGTTTTAAAAATCATTTAAGGGTAATATTAATACTTTAAAAGTATTTTGAGTTATTATACATAACTTTAATATTTTGGAAATGATTTCATTAATAGTTTAATACTAATTAAATATTTATTATAATAGAATTAATTGGTATTTAAATCGTTTAAATATGATTCCAATGTTTGAAAATTTATGATAAATTATAATAAATGTTTTAAAATTTTATTGAGTCATTTAAAAATAATATGACTGATATGTACTGATGTTAAGTTATAGTATAGAGTCTTAGACTCGATAATTACCCGATAAAATTGTCGGTAGACCGACATGTTTCAGAAATTGATTTGGTCTTAGATATTTTGATTGTATAAGTGATTATTTGTGATTCAATGGTTATTAAACATAGGTGCTAATGTGATTAGGTTATGTGTTGACTGCAATAAGCAGTGTTATGTGCTATAGTATGTTGTTCTAATCGAACGAACTATCTTATTAATGATAGGTCGTGAGATAAGCGATAGAGCTTAATTACAAGTTGTAAGCAGCGCTTCAGGCAAGTATCTAACCTTTGCATTTTCTTTATGCAATGGATGTGAGTAAGAATGTTTCTAAACTATATTATTATTGTACAGATTATGAACTTTATATTATATAAGCTCATTGAATATCAACATGTTAGTATATGATAATTCGGACATATATATTCTGTTCGTTAATTTCTAGAAGTGGTTAAACAAGTGTCCCCACTTGGATAATCATTGTATTTAATCACATGTTGATATACCTTTGTCAATTACCCGTATACAGATATATTGAATTATAGATTATTGTGAACAAGATAAAACCTTTGATTTAGAACCCAGACAGGTATGAACATCCCTACACGGGAAAATTTTTATGCGCTCCGGCGGACAAAGGATGAACGATAATATCGTTCTAGCAATGTAGTATTGATCAATGCAGGGCATAACGGGCTGATCACCCCCGTGCCCGTAAGTTATGACGGTTTATAGATGAATTTCTGTTTAACCTTTTCGAAAATGAAAACAATGTTCATGGCATGTCACCATAACCCCAGATATAGTCATTATGTAGTTTCAAAAATTTGAAAGAGAGTTGTTATGTTATTATTATCGGTTCAGAATACTTCACAACTATTGACTTGTTGTAGAAGAATAGTACAAAGAAAACATTTAAATCCTTTCAGCTTATATATATATATATATATATATATATATATATATATATATATATATATATATATTTGCTATTGCTTGCTGGGCACTCAAATGCTCATCCTTGCTTAAATTTAAATGTTTTCAGCTAAGTGCGAACGATCAGAGAACTCTGCTAAGAACAAAGGAAAAGGGAAGGTTACTGAATGAACGAATTACTATGTTATGTAATAGTTTAATGTTATTAAGACATTTATGATTTATATTATCTATCATGGGTTGTAATGAATGTTTAAAGGTTTCGTACTTGGGAGTTAGACTCTGATAATTATGTAAATTAATTTGATCTTTTATATTATTGTTATTATTATTATTAGTATTATTCCGCTCATAGAAATGGTATCGTGAAGAACCGAGTTCGGGTTTCAAGTATCCGAGTTTGGGGTCCTCACAGGTTGGTATCAGAGCTATAGGGTTAGAAACCTTAGGTGGGCTAGACCTTAGGCTATAACCTTAGAACAAAGGGAAACGTTGAAAATATAAATAACTCATATATAGAGTTTAAAAAGAGATGAATTGACTAAATTCATCGTCAAACTAAATAAAAGATAACTTGTATAAAACTCTTATTTGTTGTGTGTATATACTATATGCTAATTAGGATAATTTATGTGCGTAGATGTCAGGTGAAAAAGGATTCGATTACCCTCGGATAGTAAAGAAGGAGCCAATATCGAAGCCGATAGCTGAAATAGAGGCTCTTGATGAACACAATTCAGACGATGTGGTTATCGTAGAAAACGTAGTACAAGATCCGGAGATGGTGGAGTTGTCAGATAGTGATTCGGACACTAAAGTTGAAGCTGATCAAGTATCAACGGAAGTGCAGAATCTGAAGAACAAGGTTTCTTCTCTGGAAAGGCTGTGGGAGATAGAAAGACTGTTGAATAGTCAGTTGCGTCAAGCGTTAATAGAAACATTGGAAGGACAAGATAAGCTTAAAATCCAAATTGGTCAGATGGGAGCCACAAGCAACACATCGTGTACAGCTCCGGATAAGAAGGGGAAAAGAAAGATAGAAGACCATGATTTAGGAAAATCCAATAAGAAGAAATGGAAAGGAATTTGTTATCTTTGTGGCTATGAAGGACATACCATTCCGTACTGTCCTGACTACAAAAAAGGAGCATGTTATGTCTGTGATATAGAAGGTCATCAGGCGAGAGAATGTCCAAGGAAAAGGTGTAATAAATAGGTAGTATAGGTTCTGTTGTGTAGGAGTGTTTAATATAATACATATGATAAGTATGTTTGTGTAATGTAATGTTTCCAACTTTTGTATTAAGTCAAGACTGTAAATCCCGACTTTTGAGGTCATAAAGGGATAGCTGAAGTTCAAAGCATTTTGTGCTATGTAAAATATTCGTTAAATGAATATGAATCTATGTTTGAGAAGTGATGAAATAAGTTTAAAATATTAAACTTATGTGATAAGGTTTAGAATGTAAGTTAAATTATGATTTTTTTTCAATCAGATAATGCCGCCAAGACGTCGAACTCGCAATCAAAGGGTAGAGGAATCTGTCAACAACGTTGAGGGACAACAACAACCAGATCCGATGCAGCAATTTGTGAACATGTTAGCTCAGGCTATGCAACAGGGAATACCGGTCGCTGGAAACCAGCCGGGCAACCGCTTAGCGAACTTCAAAGACTTTAAGGCTGTAGGACCACCATAATTCAAAGGTACAACTGACCTTGTAGAAGCTCAAATTTAGGTTAAGGAAATTGAAAAAGCGTTTACGGTAGCTAGGGTAGATGAGGGGCAGAAAACTGCATTTGCCACTTACATGATGGAGGGGGAAGAAAATTTTTGGTGGGAAGCGAATCAGGCTAGGGCAGGAGAAGGTGTAGTCACATGGGATAGATTTAAAACTTTGTTTTTCAAAAATTATTTTTCACCAAGTATGCAGGCGAGGATGGAGGTTAAATTTTTAGAGTTAAAGCAGGAGAATATGACGGTGTCTGAATACGCCGCCAAATTTAATGAGTTAGCTAGGTTTGCTCCGCATCAAGTTGATACGGAGGCTAGGAAAGCTAGAAGGTTTGAACCGGGATTGAAACCCTGGCTCTATAACAAAGTGGCGGTGTTGCAAATTCCTACATTTGCAGCACTCATGGAGAAAGCGATCATAGCTGAGGAGGGAAGTGAGGCCATGAGCCTTTACAATAAGGAGAGGAAGAATAAGGGTAAGATAGAAGAAGCTAGGAAGGTGGAAATTAATAGTGGGAGCAGGAGTGGTGATAGTAAGAGGAAGGTGAGCAGTTTTACAAGTGTACAAGTGAAACAGGAAGGTGTTAAGAAACAGATAGTGCCATGTAAGACATGTGGGAAGAATCACTCGGGGGAGTGTTTGCAAAGAAAATTTGTTTGCTATAAGTGCGGACAGGACGACCATATTTCTCCCAACTGCCCCAATCCTAGGATGAATAGTGGATGTTTTATATGCGGATCGACAGAGCACAGGGTGAAAGATTGTCCAAAGAGGAGGGTGGAGACAGGAAGTGTGAACATGGGCACTGGCAGTGGAACGTTAGCAATCACAAGACCGACTTCGTCAAGCAAGCCAACAAAATCTACGGGAAGGGTCTACAACATGACAGTTCAGGATACGGCAGCAGCTGGCACTGGAACTCCAGGTATTATTCGTATGCCCTTTTATTTTCTTATGCATGATTTTCCTATATATAGTAAAATTATTTTATAAAGAAATTTTGAGGAGGAATTTGAGTTCTGTTAGAAACCAATTTCTCTGTGTAATCAGAAAGACAAGCTTCATGTGAATAATTAAAGATCAGTCTGAATAAAGTTGATCAAGATATATCTGCAATGATTGTGTATGTTATGTACCCTGGTATGTATAGGTTTTAAGCGGTGATTCCGGGGACGAAATCTTTATAAGGGAGGGTGAATGTGACAACCCGATATTTTCTATAAAAATAAATCATAAATTTTGCGTATAAATTTTTATTTTATTTATTAAAATAAATATGGATGATATGTGCCAAGGTAATGTGTAATTATAATTATATGTGTGATAAATAAAATTTATTTATTACATTAATTATTGCAAATAAATTTATTTTTAGAAATATTGATTATTATCAATTATATTCTTATAATAATTGATTTCATATTAGCAATGTTTTATTAATTACTTTTCCATGAAAAAATAGGTATATATTATTTAAATAATATAAGAAATAATTTTAGAATAATTAGAATAATTATTTTATTATATGAATTTTGTTCAGGTTATTAAGTAAATTATTTTTACTTAATTATAAGGTTAATTATGGCAGATAAAATCAGATATGGAATCCAAACCCTAATTCTGGGTTTTGATCAAGAAATGATAATAATATTATAATGTTATAATATTTTGATTTTTCAGTGCTATAAATATGTACTGTAAAAACGTACTGTTGATGGTTGGTCAATTATGGTATATTGATCAAACCCTAGCATTAATTGATTTAACCCTATTTATCAATTTAAATGGGAAATTTAAGATTATCTAATATCTGTGTTATATGATATGAGTTATGTGCTACTTCGTGTTATGCTAATTAGGAAACCCTAATTATAAATTTAAAACCCTAATTATATGAATTTCTATTAAACCCTAATTCAGAAACCTAGACCAGAGGTTTGATCTGTCAAGAATTGTGTTACAGTGATTAATGTCAGGTATAATAGGTTTTATATCGCTAATTTAAATAAACCTAATTAGTGATTTAAGATCGTAATGATTAAAACCCTAAATTTGAAATCGAAACCTTAATCACGAAATTAAAACTCTAACCGATATTTCTTGGAACCCTAATTGCTAATTTTAAACACTAATTGTTTAAATAGCAAAGTTAATTATGTTATAATACCCTAATGTTCCTGTATAATAAAATTATTAATTTAATCTAATTAATAATTTTAATTTTTTAATTTTGGAAACTAAATTTAGTTTATAATTTTACAAACCCTAGTTGCTAAATAGTATTTTTACTTCTTGCTAAACCCTAAGGGTCAAACCCTAAGGGTTTGTCAAGTTTTATTTTTGGCCATTAAATTGAATTATTAAATGTCTTTTATGCCCTTTTTAATTCTTTAAAAAGCTTGCTTGCAAATCTAGATAAATTTTGAGTGGTTTACCAAACCAACAACTCCCTTGACCTTCAAATGACAACAAATCATCTCTAGGTCAGCCCATACATGTATCTAATTGTCTATATATATGGATTGGAGAGAGAAATTGCATTTTGTTCACTTAATTTGTGCAAAAACCTTACTCAACTCTCTCAAGCACCACACCTCCGAAATTATCTAGCATTATAGTCCCATTATCAAGCCCCACTAACACCATAACCAAATCAGCAACACAAAATCAAAAATTTGTTCATCAAAGGTATAAACCCTAACCATAATTTTTTTCCAATGATCTGTTGTTAGATCTTGTAATTTGTTGTTAAAAGATGTTGTTTATAGTCTAATTTAATGATCTGGGTTGGTATATTACAAGTCCATAACATCTAAATGCTCAAATCAATGATTTTCAAATTTCTGGAAAAATTTCATGTTATGGTCTGACAACGAATGTCAGACCTTGTAGATCCATTTCTGTAATTGGGTTTTGTGTTTTAAGTGTTGGATATTGTAGTCTGATATGTTGGCTTTGATCTGGATCAAGAATCAGGCCTAGATCAGTTGTAGATTGTAAGTTATAACCGGTCAAAGGTCGTTAACCGGCATTGACTGAGCCATTTCTGGGCAGCCCAGAAACCGTATACTAGCGTCTGACAAGTTGTTGATGGTCTTAGATCTGTCAGTGTGTTAATTTGTTGGTTTTATTGTTGTGTCTAAGTTGTAGCTGGGTATAAGTACTACAAGGTTATACCTTAAAATTGCCTTAAAAGTAAACGAGTCAAAGGTAGTGGATGGTCAAAGTAGACCATCCGGCCATATTTTCTGTTTCTGGGAATTCCCAGAAATTGATAGAAGTTTATTTCTGACAATGGTTGACCGGTTCATATCTAGTGATTCTGTTGATGGTTTGTTGATATTTTGTGTTATATCTCTTCATTGACATACTTACTACACACTGTAGCTTATAGATCATAAAAATATTACACATATTTCAAGTTGTGGAAGCCCAAATATGGCTACACGAACTGTTCTTTATTTCTGGGTAGCCCAGAAAATGAAGAACGACTCTGACAGCTATTTTGGACGATCAGATCTGCTTTATTATGAAATGTTTGGTTATGTTTGTTGTTGGATCGTGTAGTCCTACACTAGCACTACAAGCTCTGACAAACAACATGTTCAGAAACGCATCATGCACGCTTTTAATCTTGGTCAAACATGGTCCCTCGAAACTGTCTATGGTGTTCTGGGTTTTTGCCAAGAAAATGAAGAACACCTATAGCGACGGTTCTGTCGCTATAGGTGGTCTTTAGCGACAGATTATTTAATATTTTTCAGAAATTAATTATTAAATAGAAAAAATTAGTTTTTAATTATTAAAAATACAAAATAAATAATTAAAAATTATTAAAAATTCTGAAAATTAGTTTTTAATTATTTTTAATATATTTCATAAATATTTAATATTTTTGAAATATTAAAAGTATTTAATTTATTTAATTATAATATTAAATAAATTATTTAAAAATAATTTTAATATTAGAAAAATCATTAAAAATTATATTATGATATAAGAAAATATTTTAAGTTATTTTTAATGACTTTTAATATTTTATGATAAATTTCATTAATAAATTGATATTAATGGTAATAAATTTATTTACTAAATGAATTAAATAAATTAATTAAAAATGATTTTATTATATTAAAAATCATATTAAATGATAATAAAGTGTTTAAAAATATTTTAAGTTATAAAATATAACTTTTAATATTTAAAGGATAATTTCATTAATAATTAAATATTAATGATTATTAAGTTATTAGTTATGATATTAAATTTATTTAATAATTATATTAAATAAATAGTTTATAAATGGTTTTATTACTTTAAAAATCATTTAAAAAGGATATAAATGAATTAAAAATATTTTAAGTTATGAATAATGACTTTTAATATTTTGATAAATAGAACATTAATACTTTAATATTAATGATAATTATTTAAAAATGATTTTAAATGTTTTAAAAATCATTTAAGGGTACTATTAATACTTTAAAAGTATTTTGAGTTATTATACACAACTTTAGTATTTTGGAAATGATTTCATTAATAGTTTAATACTAATTAAATATTTATTATAATAGAATTAATAGGTATTTAAATCATTTAAATATGATTCCAATGTTTGAAAATTTATGATAAATTATAATAAATATTTTAAAATTTTATTGAGTCATTTAAAAATAATATGACTGATACGTACTGATGTTAAGTTATAGTATAGAGTCTTAGACTCGATAATTACCTGATAAAATTGTCGGTAGACCGACATGTTTCAGAAATTGATCTGGACTTAGATATTTTGATTGTATAAGTGATTATTTGTGATTCAATGGTTATTAAACATAGGTGCTAATGTGATTAGGTTATGTGTTGACTGCAATAAGCAGTGTTATGTGCTATAGTATGTTGTTCTAATCGAACGAACTATCTTATTAATGATAGGTCGTGAGATAAGCGATAGAGCTTAATTACAAGTTGTAAGCAGCGCTTCAGGCAAGTATCTAACCTTTGCATTTTCTTTATGCAATGGATGTGAGTAAGAATGTTTCTAAACTATATTATTATTGTACAGATTATGAACTTTATATTATATAAGCTCATTGAATATCAACATGTTAGTATATGATAATTCGGACATATATATTCTGTTCGTTAATTTCTAGAAGTGGTTAAACAAGTGTCCCCACTTGGATAATCATTGTATTTAATCACATGTTGATATACCTTTGTCAATTACCCGTATACAGATATATTGAATTATAGATTATTGTGAACAAGATAAAACCTTTGATTTAGAACCCAGACAGGTATGAACATCCCTACACGGGAAAATTTTTATGCGCTCCGGCGGACAAAGGATGAACGATAATATCGTTCTAGCAATGTAGTATTGATCAATGCAGGGCATAACGGGTTGATCACCCCCGTGCCCGTAAGTTATGACGGTTTACAGATGAATTTCTATTTAACCTTTTCGAAAATGAAAACAATGTTCATGGCATGTCACCATAACCCCAGATATAGTCATTATGTAGTTTCAAAAATTTGAAAGAGAGTTGTTATGTTATTATTATCTGTTCAGAATACTTCACAACTATTGACTTGTTGTAGAAGAATAGTACAAAAAAAACATTTAAATCCTTTCAGCTTATATATATATATATATATATATATATATATATATATATATATATATATATATATATATATATATATATATAATTGCTATTGCTTGCTGGGCACTCAAATGCTCATCCATGCTTAAATTTAAATGTTTTCAGCTAAGTGCGAACGATCAGAGAACTCTGCTAAGAACAAAGGAAAAGGGAAGGTTGCTGAATGAATGAATTACTATGTTATGTAATAGTTTAATGTTGTTAAGACATTTATGATTTATATTATCTATCATGGGTTGTAATGAATGTTTAAAGGTTTCGTACTTGGGAGTTAGACTCTGATAATTATGTAAATTAATTTGATCTTTTATATTATTGTTATTATTATTATTAGTATTATTCCGCTCATAGAAATGGTATCGTGAAGAACCGAGTTCGGGTTTCAAGTATCCGAGTTTGGGGTCCTCGCAAATAACATGATCATTCATAGTTTAATACTACTGAAATTATCATTTAACATTATTATTATCAACACATAACATTTATTTTTAAGTTTTGTACACTAAAAAAAAACTGTCAGAACATTCTACTAACTCGCGCTGCGGCGCCACAGTTTACACTGTGGTTCACGCTGCGGCGCTGAGTTGGCGCTGCGGCTCAGGTCACAGGCCATTGGTTGGCGTTCCGGTGTGGCGCCGGCGCTGCGGCACGAGATTTATACTGCTGGGCCGCGTTGCGGCGCCAGAGACCAGAATCCGGCGACCAAACTCGGCAACAACATGAACAAAAGCCAAATTGGCCAAAAAGCTCGAATCTAATAGACTGATTATCATGTAATACACATATAAACTTCATATAAACATATTTTGAAGACTTCTAACATGTTTCTACTCATAAAATAACATAGACATCAAATATACAACACCCAATTTCAATGTTTTTGACAAAAACTACATTTTTGATATTTTCAAAGAAAATCAACACTGTGATTTTGTTTTTCAACTAAAACACTAAATTCAAAACATCACGATTATGATTTTACATACTCAAGCAATTCCAAATATCAATTTATCAATTTAACAACTAATTAAACCTTAATTTCTATTTTAAATTAAGCCATACTCATATATTTTTCATATAAACACTCTGTAATATATTTGCTTCTACAAAACACATACATGCATGAATTACTATATCTATAATCATATATAACTCATGAAATAACCTTATAATAAATAATCATACTAAACTATATTCACAACAACAATTTATCTTTTATAAAAATTTCTCAGAGAACTTTTTGGGAAGAAGAAAAACTAAGCTTTTAAAGAAAAGGTTAAGCTCCTACCTTTGATTAAGAAGATGATGGCTACTTTTGATTATCAATGTCTTTTCTCCAATTTCTTTATCAAAACCTGTTAGAATTTCTCTCAAATTCTCTCTAGTTTTCTTCCTCTCTTCTTTTCTCTCTGTAAATTTCAACTGAGACTTTCTTCTCCCTAACTCTAACATACGTATAATATTATAACGTATATGGTAATAATATATATTAATGATATAATATAAGTACTGATATAATTATATCATTTATGTTTTTATTTGAAAATCAAAAGCCATAAGGCTTGTTTGGCTAATCAAAATAATATAACTCATTAACCCTTACACCTTGTTTGGTAAATCTAATTAAAATAAATGGATTAATCCTTATACCTTGTTTGCTAAAACATTATTAGATTAAAGACTTATTATGCAATAAGACATGTTTGGCAAAAACTAAATTAAGTCCTTTAGCTTATCGTAATAATTCCTTTATAGCAAAGTTATTAGCCACACTTTTATTTAATTAATAAATCAATTAAAACATTAATCTATTAAATTACTTTAGCACATAATTTAATATCACATAACTATAATTTCTTTTATAATTATAATTTTATTTAACTAACTAATATTTTAAATTACAATTTCCCATTTAAAATATTATAATTTATTTAAATCACTGTACGCTCTCTAGCTTACTTATTAAATTAATTTATTATATAATCTCATAATAATTAATTTCTTAGCTCCTTAATTATTTATTCAACAAATAATTAACTAAACCACATCAACTCAAATTGCCATTAAATACTTATATAATTCATCAAATATTTAATATTACAAATAAATATTTGATATTTAATATTTAATTATTTATTTAGCAAATAATTAACTAAACCACATCAACTCAAATTGAACAATTATTTATTCAACCATAAACATATCCATTAAATACTTATATAAATCAATAAATATTTAATATTACACTTTAAAATTCTGGAATGTTACATCATTCCCTCCTTACAAGTATTATGTCCCCAGAATCACAACTTAAATAAATCATTCATTACATTCTTCCCTACTTACAAAGATTCTGTCCCCAGAATCGAAGACACAGATTAAACAAATAACTCAGGGTACTCATTCAACATTTTCTCTTCGAGTTCCCACGTAGCATCTTCAGCGTTGTGGTTCCTCCATATCACCTTCACAGAAGGTATCACCTTATTCCTGAGCACTTGTTCTTTCCTATCGACTATCTGGATAGGAACCTCTTCATAAGACAAATCTTTCTCGAACTGTACCTTTTCGTACTCGATCACATGTTTGTAGTCGGGTTTATATGGTCGTAACACCGAAATGTGAAAAACATTATGAATGTTTTCCAACACTGGAGGTAGAGCTACCTCATAAGCCACTTCTCCCACTCTTCGCAGCACTTCAAAGGGTCCAATAAACCTTGGGCTTAGCTTTCCCTTTTTACTGAAACGAATTTTCCCCTTCCAGGGAGAAACTTTTAAGAATACAAAAGTTTCTACGTCAAATGCACGATCTTGTCTGTGTTTATCAGCATACTTTTTCCGTCTATCTTGGGTTACGACCAATCTTGTCCTGATGAGTTTGACAACGTTAGCAGTTTGTTGTACCAGTTCTGGTCCTAACAGTTGGCGTTCACCGACTTCATCCCAGCACAGTAGAGTTCTGCACTTTCACCCGTACAATGCCTCGTAAGGTGGCATACCGGTGCTCGCGTGATAACTGTTGTTGTAAGCAAATTCTACCAACGGTAGTTAATCTTCCAAGCTTCCTTTAAAGTCCATGACACATGCTCTAAGCATATCTTCCAATGTCTGAATTATTCGTTCGCTTTGGCCATCTTTTTATGGATGATAAGCCGTACTTATTTACAACTGTGTCCCCATGCATACTTGTAGTCTCTTCCAAAAATTCGATGTTAACCGCGGATCTCTATCGGACACAATTGATACTGGCACTCCGTGCCTCGAAACTATATCCTTAATATACAATCTTGCCAACTGATCAAGATTGAATCTAATCTTTATTGATAGAAAGTGTGCTGATTTCGTCAGTCTGTCCACTACTACCTAAATCGCATCGCATCCTCTCTGAGTAGTTGGAAGACCCACCACAAAATCCATCGTGATGTGTTCCCACTTCTATTCCGGTATTTCCAACGGTTGGAGTAATCCGCTGGGTCTTTGATGTCCAGTTTTTACTCTCTAACGTGTCAAGCATTTCGCTACGCATTTAGCAAAATCTCTTTTCATATTTGGCCACCAAAAATGTCGGTGCAAATCCTGATATATTTTCGTGCTTCCTGGATGAATTGAATATTTTGAGCTATGAGCTTCGGTCAAAATTTCTTCTTTCAGCTCTGGTGTTGCTGGAACCCAGATTCTTCCCTCAAACCGTAGTAGTCCTTCAGTGTCGATCTTGTATTTTACATCACCGCCTTCAACCAAATTATCTTTGATTTTGCCACACTCTTTATCTTGTAGTTGAGTAATCGTCACTTTATTCAGTAACGTTGGACCAACTTCTATCCGGAATAGTTGTTCGTCAGATTCTTTTGAAAATTTGATTTCCAACTCTAATTTTGTCATTGCTAAAATGAGCTCCTCCTGAGTTGTTATCAGCATCAACTTCTCCCGACCTTTCTTGCTTAAAGCATCTGCCACCACATTCGCTTTTCCCGGATGATAAAAGATTTTACAATCATAATCTTTTATCAATTCCATCCACCTTCTTTGACGCATGTTCAAATCCTTCTGAGTGAAAATATACTTCAGACTTTTGTGGTCTGTGTAGATCTCACATTTCTCTCCATAAAGATAGTGTCTCCATATCTTCAGAGCAAACACAACCACAGCCAATTCCAAATCATGAGTCGGATATCCTTTCTCATAATCCTTCAGTTGTCTTGATGCATAGGCAATAAATTTGTCGTTCTGCATAAGAACACAACCCAACCCTTTGTGTGAGGCATCACTATATACCACAAAATTTCCTATATTATCTGGTAATGTCAATACAGGTGCCACACTTAACTTCTTCTTTAAATCTTGGAAACTCTCCTCACATTTCTCCGTCCAAACGAATTTTACAGCTTTCCTTGTCAAATTTGTTAGCGGAGTGGCTATGTTAGAAAAATCTTGAATAAATCTTCTATAATAACCAGCCAGTCCCAAGAAACTCCTCACTTCTGACGGTGTTCTTGGTTGTTCCCAATTGATTACTACTTCCACTTTTGACAGATCCACTGAAATCCCATCTTTGTCAATCACATGCCCCAAAAATTGTACACGGTCGAGCCAAAATTCGCACTTAGAGAATTTCGCGTACAGCTTTTCCTTTCTTAGTGTCTCCAATGTCAGACGTAAATGTTCCACGTGTTCTTCTTTAGTTTTGGAATACACCAGAATGTCATCAATGAATACCACTACAAACTTGTCTAGGAATGATTTAAACACCCTATTCATCAAATCCATGAACGCAGCAGGTGCATTGGTTAAACCAAAAGACATCACCAGAAACTCGTAATGTCCGTACCGAGTTCTGAATGCCGTTCGTGGTATATCCTCCTTTCTTACCTTCAATTGATGATACCCACTTCTCAAATCTATTTTTGAAAAGTACTTAGCACCCTTCAGCTGATCAAACAAGTCATCTATTCTAGGTAACGGATACCTATTCTTAATAGTGACCTTGTTTAACTCTCTATAATCAATGCAAAGACGCATTGATCCGTCCTTCTTCTTCACAAACAATACCGGCGCTCCCCACTATGACACACTTGGTTGAATATACTTCTTGTCCAGTAGTTCTTGCAGTTGCACAATCAGTTCCTTCATTTCTACCGGAGCCATTCTGTACAGGGCCTTTGATATTGGTGTTGTTCCCGGTGCTAAGTCGATCACAAACTCAATTTCTCTGTCAGGCGGAAGTCCTGGCAAATCCTCTGGAAAAACGTCTTCGAATTCCCTCACTATTGGTATTTCTTCCAGTTTTACCCCCTTCTTCTGAGTATCGACTATGTAAGCTAAATAGCCCACACAACCTTGACTCAACAATTTCTTGGCCTGCATAGTCGTCAGACATTTCATTTGTCTAGGCGACTTGCTACCATAAAATACTACCTGTGATGGAGCTATAAGGTTTACACACTTCTTTTGGCAGTCACTTACCGCACCGTATTTGAACAACCAATCCATTCCCAAAATTACATCAAATTCCCTAAGTCTAATCAGAATTAAATCTACCAACAAGATAATCTCCTTAATGTTCACCCTGCAGTTCTTGTATACAAATCTAACAGGGATTATTTCCTTATTCGCAATTTCTATGTTCAAAGGAAAATTCAGTTCTTCTCTAGGCAATTCTAACCTTTTAGCAAATTCATCAGATATAAACGAGCAAGTAGTACCCGAATTAAATAATAAATATGCATCAATATCATTGATTGGGATAATACCTGACACCACATCTTTTGATTGCACAGCATCTTGCACAGTCATGTTGAAGGTTCTGGCTGTGGGTTTGTTTGATGCAGCAGGCCCTGCAATAGCCCATGTACTTCCCTTGTTACCTCCATTGCTTCTGGTTGTCACTCCCTCCTTCTTCTTAGGGCATTCACGAGCAAAGTGATCCTTGGATCTGCACGTGAAGCATGCATTCTTCTTCGGTTGAGTGCAATTTGGGGCGATATGACCCTCCTGGCCACAATTGTAGCAAACTCGTTTCCCCATCAAGCACGCACCCCTGTAAAACTTCCCACATGTCGCACATGATTCAAACTTTTTTTTTGATGGTTACCCTGCTGGTTTCCAGTACCTATACTCCCATTCCACTTCCTCTTCAAGTAATTGTTGTTGTTCTTGTTTCCACCGCCACTACTCCCATTCTTAGTCTCATTCTCATTCTTCTTTTGTTCATGGTTGAACTTTGTTACTACCTCGCCTCCACCTTCAGCGAGTACGGCTTTCTCCATCACTGCTGCAAACGTCTTCAACTGGAACAGGGAAACCCTACTGTATAGCCAGGGCTTTAGTCCCTGTTCGAACCTCTTTGCCTTAAGCTCGTCTGTGCTGACTTGATATGGCGCAAACCTCGCCAATTCGTTGAATCTCGCGGCATACTCATATACCGTCATCGTTCCTTGCTTTAGTTCCAAAAACTGTACTTCCAGTTGACTTTTCGAACTCTCCGGGAAATAGGTCTCGAAAAACAACTCCTTGAACCTATCCCAGGTCATCACTCCTGGCCCTTCACGAGTTTTATTGGCCTGCCACCGATAACTATCTTCTGCTTTCAACATGAACGTTGCGAAAGCAGTCTTCTGATCATCCCCTACCCGAGCGACATCGAATACTTTTTCCATGTCCATAATCCAGGTCTGTGCTTCGACTGGATTCATGGACCCACGGAATTCAGGTGGTCCAACCGCCTTGAAATCCTTAAACGTCGTACCATGGTTTTGTGGTTGGTTCTGCAACGCTCCTGTCAGTAGTGTCACTAGTTGTTGAACGGGATTCGCATCAACATTGTCGTTATTGTTAGTTCCTTCAGTAGTTCTCTGTCGTGTTGGTTGACGTCTGGGAGGCATTTTCTGTTAAAAAACATTCATTAGATTTTTATTCAATTCTTTTAAGAAATTTCTACTTAACTTGCCTCCAAAAGAAATAACCACATAACACATAACATTTTGAATAAGGTAACAACTTTTATTGATTCATAATCTTTTCGAGAACATAAAACAATAGTATCCTGAACTACAAAAGTTTCAGGACAACATCATATTTATCATATCCCATGGTTACTTAACACTAGGGATTTACAGATTATTTAATACTTATTACGTACATTACCGACACATTTTCTACAATGATCTATTAAGGTACTTCTTAGCTGTGACGCCCCTAAAATAGGTCCATTCCATCCAACCCATTTTGAGTCGCCAAAAACATGGTACAGATAACAACTACAACTTTATTACAACAATTGTCGTGCAAAATACAACAACACATATGCTGTGAGTTTGGATACAAATATATACCAACTGTGACTCATGTCCCAACCTTGGATAGCACTTCACAATGACACCTTACATAAAGGTATAGTTAAAAACTGTTTTAGAAACTAGAATCTTTGGGAAGTGCTCAAGGAAACCTTTGTACATGGGAGGCCATGCTTTTGGGTTGTGATAGATATCATATGGCCACAGAATTATCCTTGGTTGACCCAATATACCCCAAAGAAAAATGAGAATATTACTATCATATTCTTCCCAATGGTGAGTCTTCTCTTGACTTATCATTATCTCCACTGTCTCTAATTGAGAATTATACTTCAAACAAACACCAAGATTATATAGGTAGTGCTCGTAAATATACTCAGCAAGTGGATGAGCACAACCCTGTCTTATGATGACACGAGGTTATATGTCATTAGACATCTTGTATGATAGTGGCAAAACACCCTTCCAACGTTGGGTTCGCTTCACCCTAGATGATTCACCAAATATAACTACTAAATGAACTTTTCTATACTGTTTCGGGAGAACCTCCACAGCTAGAGACCACCGTTCTATTTTTCTGTTACCCTCGCTCGACCCAGCTACACTCTTATTACCTGAAAGGAATTGTGAAACAGAAGGGTGAGAACAACTAGCTCAGTAAAGAATATCATGACTAAAGATAATTAAATTATCAAAATCCTTCAACAGAATTAAATCAGAGATTTAGAACATATGGTAGATGATAAAATTTTTCAACCATAGTTGCAGCGGAACGAGCAATCCATTAGAAGAGTCAAATAGACTATAAAGTCTATTATCTTCTCCACGTTAAAAGTCCACCAACAATGTTTTATCCCTGTAACATCAATCAACAGTTCCTTTCCACAATCATATGAATAATTCATAATCATAATTGTGATTCTAAATTTCGCATCCAAGACGAAGATAATTTTCATCACCTGTCTTTACCTGAAACATCAAAGATCATGGTTATACCAAATCACAGTTCCTGTTCATAATCATACTAATAAATTCATCTTTGCACCACGGGCCAAAGATATTCATCAACAGTTCTTCTTTACACTACATGCCAAAGATATTCAACAACAAGTCATCTTTGCACTACGGGCCAAAGATATTCATCAACAACTCATAGTGTAAATATCTTGAATTAAATAGTCATCTTTGTACTACGGGCCAAAGATATTCATCAACAACTCATCTTTGCACTACAGGCCAAAGATATTCCTCAATAATTCATATTTGCACTACAAGCCAAATATATTATTATCTCAAAGAAATATATAATCATTTTAGAATTTATATAACCAATAATTATAACCATGTTGATCATTTCACCTTTGCACTTAAGCTAAAGATATTCAATTATAAATTCAATGGTCATGATCATACCAGTCACAATTCAACTTTTCACTACTGGACAAAGAGAACCCTAGTCATGATCATACCAATAATCTACCCATCTTTACACTCAAGTCAAAGAGAAATATCATCATTAGGGTTATAAAAATGTTATATATGATAAAAAAATAATATGATCAACATATAGTTTTAATCTCAAGAGTAATATTCATAAATCAACTACAATTTGGTTAGAAAAAGAAACCAATTTTGTCATGAATAGTAACTCGTGAATAGTAACCCATGAATAGTAACTCGTGAATAATAACTCATGAATAGTAACTCGTGAATAGTAACTCATGAATAGTAACCCCGACATGAAAAGATAAGAATTTCACAAGAAAAATCTTACCAATATTCCGGTATAATGATATTGAAAGAAATAATAACATCCCTTATTATCCCTTACAATCCCTTACAATCCCTTACCTCAAAAGAGCAGTACTTCTGACTGGAATAACGCTGAACGAACTTGCACCGTATAGCAACACTCAAGATATCAAAATACTCACAAGAATACACTCGATAATATAGAGAGAGAAATAGAGAGAAAACTTCAGTTTCTGGTGTAATTTTCAATTATAACTTAAGCACCATATTTATAGGAAAATGGTTAGAATAGCAAAGCAGAAAATTAAATATAATAATATTATTTATAAACAAAATTCCTAAGCACACCACCAGCTGATGTCAACCATTTAACACATGCCCCTCAATTGAAAAAAAATGTTTTTCTTAAAAATAATAATTTAAACTTCCAAAAATCAATTATTTCGGAACTTCAAAACTTCAATAATTCATAATAAATAGCCCTTTTATCAGAAAATTCGAATCTCGCGAGTTTTTATAGGAAATTCAATTCTCTACAACTTTGCAAAAGAAAGTTTTTCCAAATTCCAAACAAAAATTGACCGAAATCCACAAACGAGCGATTTTACAGTCAGTAATAAATTTTCGGTCAAGAATTGTGTCCACTAACACACAAAACATGTGTTAATCATTTAATGCCACAAAAATACTCTTCCTCCTCATATACTCATATATCCAACATTCATTGTAAAAATATCACCATCAATATATTATTAAAATAATATATTTAAATGAATTATTTTATCAGAAAAAGATAAAATATTAATTTTCAACAATTGTCACATTAAAAATTTTCTCCATCTATATCCACATAAAATTAATATTTTTCTCATCATATAAATCAATAATTAATTATACACAAATAATATTACAGAATCACAGTACTGGCAACCAGGCCGTTCCCAGGAAAGAGGGGGCTTTCAAATAAGGATCTCTTCCTTACTGGCGCGCAATTAGATGACCAAACCTCTCCTTAGACAGAACTTTCTAGACATTACCAATAATGTTATCTAATAATATTAATCAGATAATATGAATTATTGCTCCGATAATAGAAAATACTGTGTAGTGACAATTATTAAAATAACAGTAATATAAAATATCAACGCAACAATTATTGAATCAATAAAATAAAATACTGAAGAGTAATTACTGTAACAATTATTGAGTAATGCCTTCTTACGTAAAAATCAATAATTGGTGCAATACCGTGTGCTACTGTGCAACAACGCGTATTACTGTGTTTTAACCACCGGGTATTCCAACAGTGTTAACGGTAACAACTACGCCGTTATTTATAAACAACTTACTCTTGTCGTTTTCTTCATCCAATCGCTTTCCGTTATGGGGCCCACAAAAGACTGCGCCGTCGTACGAATATTCTCCGACAGTAAGAATATTCCACGACCAAGCGAATATTCCCCGACAACAATGAATATTTTATAACCACTTGTGTATTTCGAAAAAACAAATTCATATATCACCCTTAACTTTAATATTTATCAATTTAACCATTTACTAAATAGTAATTATAAGAAAAACTGAATACTTTTATTTCATAAAATTTGGGGTCTTACATTAGCCCTATCACGTTCTTCCTCTATGACTCGAAACATTGTTCTGCGATCTAACACGAATGATGGCAGCGTCTCGAACTGAATCGGATATCCTATGACCCGGTCTTGAGCTCGATTAATTGCGGTGTTAAATACTTTATTCATCTCTTCCATCTTCATCCTCTTTGCCTGCGCATCTCTCACTGCTCTTCCAGTTCGTTGATAAGCTTCCTCGTATGCATCTTCAGCTCTTGCCCTTTTAGCAGCTTCTTTTCTCAGCTTGCTCTTCAGTTCAGCAGCCATCTCGATCAATTGTTCTTTCTCTCCTTCAGTCTGTATTAATTTCTCCTCGGCGTTTGTCAGTCGTTCCTCATGATCCTGGATCTCGCCGTCTTTTTGTGTCATTGCAGTCTGTTGTTCAGCTACTATCTCCTGCAACTCCTCAACTGTATCTTGAAGTTCCACGTTATGGTCATGCACCTCATCGTATATACAGCCTGCTATCGAGTTAAGTGGAATCCTTTCCTCAACGTCCTCGTCAGCATCATCCTCCTGTGGTAACTCAACGGAATCCTCCTCATCTGTCTCCACATCATCATCCTCATCTTCAACTACTGTGACCAACGGGGCTGACTCCCGTGGCAGTAGTTGTTCCTAAACTACCTGAATGTCGCGAGGCTCCTTCTCTATAGGCATTTGAGGTCCCTCCTCCCTAGCTTGACTGGATTCTCCGACATTAGTCATCCTGATAACAAAGTTTTAAAGTTTTAGTTATTAATCATTCTACTCGACACTCGCGAGCACATAAGTTATAAACACATAAGCACATAAGTGTTTTATTACTTCTTTCCTAAAACTCGATAAGAGTTATCTCACACAATCTTTTCAAAGGTTACTTCCTAAGGCTTTCCCCCCACCTAAGGTTCATAACCTAAAGCTTTGATACCAACTTGTGACACCCCCAAATCCTGATACTTCATTTCCTCAAGATTTGGTGCTCACGTAATCAAAACATTAATTTCTAACTACCCATTCATAATATACTTGAATAGTAAAAGAAAACCTGCCCATACAGGATTAAATTTAAATAAACATCTCCCAGGTTATCTAACCTTTAACAACAATCATTCAAGTGCGGATAAATAAATAACTTCATTACAATCATTGAACCAAATTCTAAAAATAAACTATCAAACTATTACAAGTCTTCAGCATTTATTCATCTTTCCTTTTCCCTTACTAGTGCTCGGTACGTCACCAGTTTCAACATTAGCTGTAAGAAATTTTACAGGCAAGAGTGAGCAAACAAGGCCCACATGAAATAACAATAAGTAAATCATTAAACTTTTACATCAATTGCCAATATCAGGATCAATAGAACTAAACAATATATTCTATTAACTTTCTGAAAACATTAACATTTACTGAGGGTCTAATGACCACGAATCATATCCACAGTTATAAGTAATCTTTCAACTTAAACTTTAACAGTCATAAGACTATAAGGACTCCACGTACTCAGGGGGATCAACCCTTCGTACAATGTATTGTGCACAATCATTTCAACGCTAAGCGTAAACCTCTATTAAAAGAGTTGTTCATCTCAGTATTTATAATACAAGTCCGCACCAAAGTAAGTTTGGTTTGAATAAGCTTTCAAGGAAATTTGGAGTTTAACGAACATCAACTATGGAGTAGTTGAATAAAAACCAATAACACTATACTATAGAATAATCGTGATTGAACCAATCATAGCAAGTCATGCATTAGGAATAATCTAATAACATACAATTTGAATAACTATAGCATACCTTGCTTGAACAACACTAAGCCAAGGTTAATTAGAATTGAATAATAAACATGCATAGCAATTTAGTTATACATAAAAATTCATAATCGAAATACAAGAATAACTTGTTTGTCCTCAAACCAAAGTCTAGACGACTTACATCATTATAAGATAATCGAATTGAAAACAATAATTAGCTCAATTATAAGATAGAGTTATAAAAACTTGCACAATGAAGTTTTGAGTTAGAGAACTTGCCTTTAGCACAAGCTAAACCCTTACCACTTGAATTAATACCCTATACATATGCCATACCGATATAGTTAGTCATTACCAACATTGTATATTTATATAAACAAATGTATTCATCATATGGGTTAAATTACCCATTCACATAATCCACTATGTTACAAGTAGGTAACACTTAATAACAAGATCATTCATAGTTTAATACTACTGAAATTATCATTTAACATTATTATTATCAACACATAACATTTATTTTCAAGTTTTGTACACTAAAACAAAACTGTCAGAACATTCTGCTAACTCGCGCTACGGCGCCACATTTTACACTGTGGTTCGCGCTGCGGCGCTGAGTTGCCGCTGCGGCTCAGGTTACTGGCCATTGGTTGGCGTTGCACCGTGGCGCCAGCGCTGCGGCGCGAGATTTGTACTGCTAGGCCGCGCTGCGGCGCCAGAGACCAGAATTTGGGGACCAAACTCGGCAACAGCATGAACAAAAGCCAAATTGGCCAAAAAGCTCGAATCTAATAGACTGATTATCATGTAATACACATATAAACTTCATATAAACATATTTTGAAGACTTCTAACATGTTTCTACTCATAAAATAACATAGACATCAAATATACAACACCCAATTTCAATGTTTTTAACAAAAACTCCATTTTTGATATTTTCAAAGAAAATCAACACTGTGATTTTGTTTTTCAACCAAAACACTAAATTCAAAACATCACGATTATGATTTTACATACTCTAGCAATTCCAAATATCAATTTATCAATTTAACAACTAATTAAACCTTAATTTCTATTTTAAATTAAGCCATACTCATATATTTTTCATATAAACACTCTGTAATATATTTGCTTCTACAAAACACATACATACATGAATTACTATATCTATAATCATATATAACTCATGAAATAACCTTATAATAAATAATCATACTAAACTATATTCACAACAACAATTTATCTTTTATAAAAATTTCTCAGAGAACTTTTTGGGAAGAAGAAAAACTAAGCTTTTAAAGAAAAGGTTAAGCTCCTACCTTTGATTAAGAAGATGGTGGCTACTTTTGATTATCAATGTCTTTTCTCCAATTCTTTTATCAAAACATGTTAGAATTTCTCTCAAATTCTCTCTAGTTTTCTTCCTCTCTTCTTTTCTCTCTGTAAATTTCAACTGAGACTTTCTTCTCCCTAACTCTAACATACGTATAATATTATAACGTATATGGTAATAATATATATTAATGATATAATATAAGTACTGATATAATTATATATCAGTTATGTTTTTATTTAAAAATCAAAAGCCATAAGGCTTGTTTGGCTAATCAAAATAATATAACTCATTAACCCTTACACCTTGTTTGGTAAATCTAATTAAAATAAATGGATTAATCCTTATACCTTGTTTGCTAAAACATTATTAGATTAAAGACTTATTATACAATAAGACATGTTTGGAAAAAACTAAATTAAAGTCCTTTAGCTTATCTTAATAACTCATTTATAGCAAAGTTATTAGCCACACTTTTATTTAATTAATAAATCAATTAAAACATTAATCTATTAAATTATTTTAGCACATAATTTAATATCACATAACTATAATTTCTTTAATAATTATAATTTTATTTAACCAACTAATATTTTAAATTACAATTTTCCATTTAAAATATTATAATTTATTTAAATCACTATAAGCTCTCTAGCTTACTTATTAAATTAATTTATTATATAATCTCATAATAATTAATTTCTTAGCTCCTTAATTATTTATTCAACAAATAATTAACTAAACCACATCAACTCAAATTGCCATTAAATACTTATATAATTCATTAAAAATTTAATATTGCAAATAAATATTTGATATTTAATATTTAATTATTTATTTAGCAAATAATTAACTAAACCACATCAACTCAAATTGAACAATTATTTATTCAACCATAAACATATCCATTAAATACTTATATAAATCAATAAATATTTAATATTACACTTTAAAATTCTGGAATGTTACAACCACCCCCAAACTTTATGCTTTGACAAACTCTGAAGAAACCCTAAGTATTTGAATGAGGCTATATAGAAGAGATTGAGCGTGGGGAGAAACCCGAATGCTGGGGAATTGGTGGGGTGAGGAGTTAAGATTTTGAAATGAAACCGTTTTGAAGAAATGAAGAGATAGAGGTGTCAGTTTTCGAAAATGAGATGGAGAGACGCACGTTAAAGAATGATAACTGATATAAGAAGTGGAGTGGGTCACGTATTTAAAACATTTCAAACTCTCAAGATTTGGACTCGGGCGCGCCCGTGCCGAGTTTAAGCCTATGAATGGCGCGAGGGCGCTGTGGATAAGCATGTATAGGGCACGGGCGCGTTGTGTTCCAGAATGCATAGAAGCCCGGCGCGGGTGCGCCATGTTTTTACTACCAAGCCGCACTACCCTGTACCCTGAAAAAAACTGAGCTGCACTTGAAGTAGAAATAAGTAGCCAATAACACTCTTCAAATCACCTGCATATAAACCATTTACACTTATGAGATATACCAATTTCCCAAAGAAACATATGTGCTAAATGACATGTATGAATAAATATATCCAAAAGAATGCTCTAAATGCATTCCTAACCAAAATGATATGTTCAGTCAATTCCAACAAAACTTGTGTTAAAAATAAATATTCACAAGAATTAAACATGAAGATGAGAAATAGACATGATTCACCAAGAATTAAACAAGAGGAGAGAAGAGAAATAATGGGGTGCCTCCCATTGAGCGCTAATTTATAGTCAGTTAGCTTGACTATCTCTGCTCTGATCATGTAGTAGAAAGAATTGAGGTGACCTTCTTCCTGTCAATTAAGCCACTGTCCATTGACCTTGAACGGCTTGTCTAGGAACTTATCAAAAATATCGATCGCCCCATTGGATATACCTTCTTTATAGTAAACAGCCTTGACCACCGTGACCTGAGCTTCCCTGGGAAGAGTTAAAGTCTGGAATTAAACAATAACACTCTTTGCCCCGTTTTAAACACCCTTCCCAAAATCTGGTGGTCCTGCCATCTTTCACCTTTTCCTTGTACAATTTAGAGTTCTCATAGGCCTGCAATCTGAATTCATCTAACTCATTGAGTTGGAGTAGACATTTTTCTCCTGCATCCTTCAAGTCAAAATCCAACTTCCTTATTGCCCAATATGCCTTGTGTTCGAGCTCTATGGGAAGGTGACAAGCCTTTCCATATACCAGCTAAAATGGTGACATACCCAATTATGTCTTATAAGTAGTTCGTATGCCCATACTGCATCGTCTAGCTTCAATGACCAGACCTTCCTTGTGGGGTTCACTATCTTTTCTATAATTCTCTTAACTACACGATCCGAGACCTCTGCTTGGCCATTAGTCTGAAGGTGGTAAGCTGTAGCAATTTGATGACTTACCCCATACTTAGCCAACAGAACTGTGAACTGACGATTACAAAAGTGGCTGCCCTCATCACTAATGATTGCCCTCAGAGTCCAAACCTCGTAAAAATGCTCTTTTGTAAAAACCTTAGAACCATCCGAGCATCATTTGTTGGAAGAGCTTCCACTTCCACCCACTTGGATACGTAGTCAACTGCCAATAAGATGTACAAATTCCTATATAATGAGACGAAAGTCCCCATGAAGTATATCCCCCAAACATCAAAAATTTCTACCTCGAGGATTGTCTTCAATGGAATTACGTTCCTCTTGGATAAGTTCCCGACTCTCTGACATCTGTCACATTTCTGAACAAAACCATAAGCATCTTTAAAAATTGTCAGTCAGTAAAATCCTGCTTGCAAAACTCTAGCCGATGTCCTTTCACCTCCGTAATGACCTACATACAATGATGTGTGGCAATCCTGTAATATACTCTCTGTCTCACTTTATGGAATACACGTCCTTATCATTTGATCAGAACACTGCTTAAACAAGTACGGTTCATCACATATAAACCACTTCACATCATGTAGAAACTTCTTCTTTTGATATCAAGTTAAATCAGAAGGGATTATCTTGCTTACTAGGAAGTTAGTAAAATCTGTGAACCATGACACTTCGCCTTGCACCACAAATAATTGCTCATCTGGGAAGGACTCATTGATCAAAACTCTGTCACTTACATCCCTTCCCAGATTTTCCAATCTAGATAAGTGGTCTGCCACTTGATTCTCAGTCCCTTTCATGTCCTTGATTTCTAAATCAAAGTCTTGCAAAAGAAGTATGCACTTTATTAAACGAGGTTTTGCATCTTTCTTTGCCACCAAATACCAAATTTCTGCATGATCTGTGTACACTATCACCCTAGTCCCAATCAAATATGCACGAAACTTATCAAAAGTATACACAAATGCTAAAAGTTCCTTCTCTGTGGTGGTGTAGTTTAACTGAGCATAAGTGAGGGTCTTGCTTGCATAATAAATTACTTGGAAGATCTTATCCCTTCGCTGGCCCAAAACAACCCCCACAGTAAAGTCACTGGTATCACACATTAATTCAAACGAAAGGTCCCAATCTGGTGCTGTGATCACTAGTGATGTAGTTAACTTTTTCTTCAAATGTTCAAATACAGCCAGGCATTCTTCATTAAACTTAAACTGCACATCCTTCTCTAACAAACTGCAAAGTGGCTCTGTGAACTTCGAGAAGTCCTTTATAAACCTACGGTAGAAGCCTATATGCCCCAAAAAACTACGAACACCTTTAACAGAAGTCGGTGGATGCAAATTTTCAATGGTTTCTAATTTAGCTCGGTCCACCTCTAATCCTTTCTTAGAAACTTTGTGTCCCAGTATTATACATTCTTATACCATAAAATGGTAATTTTCCCAATTCAGAACCAAGTCTCAACACATCTCTTCAACACCATCACTAAATTTTCCAAACAAAGGTCAAATAAATTTCCAAAAACTAAAAAGTCATCCATAAAGACTTCAACATTGTGCTCCACCATATCCAAAAAAAATGCCATCATACACCTCTGAAATGTGGCCAAGGCATTGCGCAACCCAAAAGACATCCTTCTGAACGCGAATGTTCTGTATGGACAAGTGAAAGTTATCTTTTCCTGGTCTTCTGGAGCTATCACAATCTGATTATAACCTGAGTACCAATTCAGAAGGCAGTAGTATTCATGCCCTGCCAGCCTGTCCAACATCTGATCAATGAAAGGAAGTGGAAAGTGGTCTTTCCTTGTAGCCTTATTCAGTCTGCGGTAATCCATGCAGACTCTCCACCCCGTCACTATCATGGTTGGTATCAGCTCGTTGTTCTCATTGGAAACCATAGTCATTCCCCCTTTTCTTCGGCACACACTGTACCAGACTCACCCAAGTGTTATCTGATATCGGATATATTATCCCTGCATCTAACCACTTTAACACCTCATTCTTGACCACTTCCTTCATAATTGGGTTTAATCCGCGTTGTTGTTCCACTGAAGGTTTGCTACCATCTTCCAACAAGATCTTGTGCATATAGAAAAAGATGGGCTGATCCCTTTGATGTCTGCTATGGTCCATCCCAACGCTGATTTGAAATCTCTTAGAACTCTTAGCAGTTTCTCTTCCTGGAAAGATGTTAGTGTAGAAGAGATAATAACAGACAAATTTGAACAATCATTTAAAAATGCATACCTCAAGTGATCAGGAAGGGGTTTTAGTTCAAGATCTGGAGGCATCTCAAGCGACGGCTTTAGTCTTACTGATGTCTCTCCAGCATTTTTGAGTGGCTCAACAGGAATCTCAAATTTTCAAAATCGTGGAATTGTGTCAAGTATATATACAAATTCAGCAATCTCATTGTCTTCCATCTCTGACTCTCCCAATAAAACACTCCTCAAAGGCTCATTATCCACCATTTTTTCAACTTCTTGATACAACATTCTGTCTACCAAATCAACCCGAAAATATTCTTCCTCGTCGGTAGGAAACTTAATAGCCTTGAACACGTTGAAGGTGACTTCTTGATCATGAACCCTAATTGTCAACTCACCTTTCTGAACATCTATCAAAGTCCGTCCCGTGGCTAAGAAAGGCCTCCCCAAAATGATTGGTATATTTCTGTCTTCTTCGTAGTCCAGGATGATGAAGTCAGCTGAAAAGATAAATTTATCCACTTTGACCAGTAAATCTTCCACAATACTCCGTGGATAGGTAATGGATCTGTCAACAAGCTATAGTGAAATATTTATCGACCTTGGAGCCGGTAATCCTAACTGATTAAAAACTAATAGAGGCATCAAGTTGATGTTTGCCCCTAAATCACCTAAGCATTTGTTGAAACACATTTTTCTAATTGAACATGGTATTGGGAAGCTACTCGGGTCCTTTAGCTTCGGAGGTAGCTTACGCTGAAGTACCGCACTACACTCTTTTGTCAAGGCTACAGTTTCAAAGTTTTCTAGTCTTTTTTTCCTTGACAAGATTCCCTTCATGAAATTTGCATAACTTGGCATATGTTCCAATGCCTCAGGAAAAGGTATATTTATTTGTAGCTTTTTGAATACCTCCAAAAACTTGTTGATTTTCTTATCTTCCCTTTGTTTCTGTAGTCTTCGTGGATATGGAACAGGAGGATGAACAAGTGGTTGTTTAGTCACTGGTTTCTCCGATAACTCTACACTATTCTTCTCCACTTCCCCCTGTTTAGAACCTTATATAAATAAACTCTCATCAGAACCAACTTGCTATAGGCACGGCCTTGCGGTTTCCCTTTGTACAAGTGGCGTGGGCGCGCCATCCTGTAATCCTGCAGTCTGCTTCCCTGATCTGAGTGTAATGGCCTGACACTGTTCCTTTCCCTGCCTTCTTGGATTTGCTTCTGTAGTACTAGGCAAGGCCCTTTGTGGTCTATTGTTCAATGTATTGGCCATTTGTCCCATTTGGGTCTCCAAATTCTTTATAGCCACTGCATGGCTCTTGATTATAACCTCAGTATTAGCCATGTACTTGAGCATCATCTCCTCCATTTTTGACTTCTCTTCTATTTGAGGTGCAGGTGGTGGATGATGTTGCTGTTGTTGTTGAAATCCAAGAGGGTAATGTGGTTTTGGTGCATACTGTTGGTGAGATTCGTATTGATGTTGAGATGGAAACTATTTATTTTGTTGGTGTTGTTGGTTGTTTTGATTGTTGTTCCAGCTAAAATTGTGATGGTTACGGTTGTTGGGGTAGTAAGAATTTTGGAACTGATTCTGAGGCTTCTGGTAGTTGCTAACAAACTGCGCTGACTCTACACTGATTGCACACTGATCCGTTTGATGTGATCCCGCACATATGTCGCACATATCTCGTATATATAAGCAACTGGCTTGACTTTGCTCTCCGCCAAAGAATCAATCTTCTTCGCTATAGCTACCATCTGAGTTGACAATGATGTGATGACGTCCACCTCTAACACCCCCGCAACTTTAGGTTGTGACATCCTGGCCGTAGGATTCTAAAAATCACTCGCTGTCATTGTCTCGATGAGATCATAAGCCTCTTCATAACTTTTGGCCCATAAGGCTCCTCCTGCTGCAGTATCTACTATTTGCCTTGACTGCCAACCCAATGCATTATAAAAAGTGTTTATTACCATCAAATCCAGCATTCAATGATGGGGACATTTCCTTAACATTTCTTTATATTGTTCCCATGCTTCATACAGTGATTCACCCTGTTGCTGCTCAAATTGGGAAATTACAGTCCTCATTTTTGTAGTCTTAGCCATAGGACATAATTTGGCTAAGAAATTCTATGTTGTTCTTCTGCCATATTGGATGTTGAAGTATCAGTATCCACTTGTATATTCTTATGTGCTCTCGATCTCCAAGCACTACCGTTGATATTTTCCTGTGTAGGAATCAACTCAGGATATGACGATCGATTGCGCATATACTATGCACAAGTACCTGAAATGAAAACAAAAACAAAATAGAAATATGATAAGAAAAAAATTGTTCAAGTCAAAAAACTCTAGCTTTAATTGATGATGACGGTAATAAAATTAAACACCGTTCTCCGGCAACGGCGCCAAAAACTTGTTGCCTCCTTTTTGGTTTAATAAAATGGACTCTAACTCATGCAAGTATACACGGGTCAACAAGTAGTACAGAGTAAGAAAGTGTTGATCCCATAGAGAAAGGTGAATAAATCTATACTATCATGCAACAACCTTATCACTATTAATGTATTCTCAAACGATCAATGGATAAATAATTTGATATCTAGATTAATGGTTCACACAATAATACTAATTACTAAAAGTAAGGTAATCAAATCGGAGAGATATGGGATCCTAATTTCATTTAATGCTTTAACCAAAATGCATGCCTTCTGTTAAGTCTAATTTTTTAAAATCGACAGCTAGTCGAGAGTACAAAAGTAAAACATAATCATCTTTCGATGTACTATGTCCAAATCACATAAAATCCACAATTTGATAGAATTCATGTAAGCATCAAAATTACCTAACTCACTATATGTATGACGCCCCCAAAATAGATATACATCACCCATCTTAAGTCGCCAGATATCACACTATAAAAATCAAATACAAACTTCATTTATACAATTGTTGAACTGTGGTGCAGAGTACGATAACAGATAAGATGTGAGTTTTAATACAAATGTATGTAACTCTCATGGTGCCTCGACCACAACCTTACAATGGTACTTTACATAAAAGTACAGTCAAAAACTATTTTAGAAATTAAAATCTTTGGAAAGTACTCAAGGAAAACATCGTACATGGGAGGCCATGCGTCTAGGTTATGATAGATATCACATGTCCATAGAATTATCCTTGGCTGACCCAAAAGTCCCTAAAAAACAAGAAGATTACTATCATCTTCTTTCCAATGGTGTGCCTTCTCTTGACATATAACTATCTCCGTTGGCTCCAAGTGAAAAATATATTTTAAATAAACTCCAAGATCATATAGGTAGTGCTCGTAGATATACTCAGTAAGTGGATGTGTACAACCATGTCTTATGATAACACGAGGTTGTATGTCATTAGACATCTTGTATAATAGTGGCAAAACACCCTTCTAAAGTTAGATTCACCTCACCCTATTCGGTTTACCAAAATTAAATATCAAATGACGTATACAATACGACAAACTTATCTAAAGTTCTCACCAAAATTATTTTCATACTATTTAGGGAGAACCTCAACAGCTATAGACCACCGTTCTATTCCCCTGTTATCCCCGCTCAACCCAGCTACACTCTTATTACCTGAAAGGAATTGTGAAGCAAAAGGGTGAGCACTTCTAGCCCAATAAAGAAAATCATGACTAAAGATAATTACATTATCAATAGCTTTCATCAATAATAAATCAGAGATTTAGAACATATGGTAGATGATAAAACTTTTCAACCATAGTTACAGTGGAACGAGCAATCCATTAGAAGAGTCAAATACACCATCAGGTCTATTATCTTCTCCATGTTAAAAGTCCACTAATAATGATTTATCCCTGTAACATCAATCAATAATTCCTGTCCACAATCATATGAATAACTCGTAATCATAATTGTGATTCTAAATTTTCTCTTCGCACCTAGGACGAAGATAATTTTCATCACCTATCTTTACCTGAAACATCAAAAATCATGGTTATACCAAATCACAATTCCTGCTCATAATCATACTAATAAATTCATCTTTGCACTACGACCAAAGATATTCATTAACAATTCATCTTTGCACTACAGGCCAAAGACATACAACTGTATTTTAGAAGAGTCAAGTAGAACATGATATCTACTATCTTTTATGAATTAAAAGTGTATAATCAATATTATCGCCGAGTCTCAACTCAATAATTAATCCACATCATCGAATTATCCTTGCACTACGGCCAAGGATATTCATGTAATCATCAATGGTCATGATTATACCGAATAATCCATGGTTATAATAATAACAATAATTGTCCATCAATGCACTACGGGCCAATGAGGACTTTTACCACATCATCTATAACATTACGGTTCATGATTATACCGAATGATCCCTGGTCATAATCATACCAATAAACAGTTCATCTATGCACATAAGCCAAAGATGCTCATCAATCAATAGTTCATCTTTGCACGTAAGCCAAAGATATACAACTGTAAAACCAATAATCAACAGTCCATCTTTGCACGTAAGCCAAAGATATACAACTGTAAAACTAATAATCAACAGTCCATCTTTGCACGTAAGCCAAAGATGACTTTCATCACAATATAAGCATGATGATGATGACAATGATATAAGCATTAATCAAACGAAATCAAGGATAAATATTAAGGACTTTAAATTTATCCAAATATTATCAATCACTTAATAAATTAATAATCTAATATTATTAATATTATAATAATATTTTAATCACTTCTTAAACTTATAAACAATTTATTTTAATTGTTTATACTTTACTAAATAATGCATTTAATCATTCAAAATGCCGTACTCATAAGATTTCGTAACCAATGATCAAATAACTCATCAAAAATCTGTATATACCTTATATAGGATTTCCAAGCCATAAATTCTTATTTTACCAATTTTTTTAACTTCACATAACATATTTAATTCTTATGTTCGTAACTAAACTATTTTTATGAAAAATACCAAATCAGTCCCAAAATTTATTCATTTCTTGGATTTAGCAGAATATTGTCTCATATTGAACATATATTTTTTTCAGAATTTTTAAAATTCATTTACTATTTTTTATATGGCCAAAATTGCCTAATATTTAGACATGTATCATAAATTGTACTTTTGTCCAAAAATTCCAAAATTTACTAGGTATACTCCTGTTATATATATGTACACCCAATAAAATTTTCACCAATGTTGGAGTTAACCACAATGAGTTATAAGGGTTTACTTTTAAAATAGTCTTTTCTTATAAAATTCATAACTCCTTATTTATACATCCAAAAATCGCCATTTTTGGACACAAACTAGAAAACTCATCAAATTATCATATTAAATTTTTCCAGAATTTTTGAGGATAAGAAAAATTACGAAACTTCAAATGGATTTTCACTCGCCATGCGGTAATCCACGTAGACAGATCATTTCCACAATTTAATAAAGAATGAATGCAAAAGATCATTCACCATGCATGTGATAATCCACATGGACAAGTTATTCCAACAGAATAATAAAGAATGGAACCAGGTCATGCGTAATATGCACAGATAGGATATTCCAACAGAATAATAAAGAATAGAACTAGGTCATGCGTAATCCGCATAGACAGGATATTCCAACAGAATAATAAAGAATGGAACCAGGTCATGCATAATCCGCACAGACAGAATATTCTAATAGAATAATAAAGAATGGAATAACAGAAGAATTTCACCATGTATGCAGTACTTCGCATACACAGGTTATTCCAACAGAATAATAAGGAATGAAATAACAATAGATCTCTTCATGAATACGAAAAAAATAATATCCCTTACTATAATAATAATAATATCCCTTACTATAATAATAATATCTCTTACCTTAGAAAACTGAATACTAGAGTAGTGAAGTAGCAGAATACTTTTCTTCTTTCTCTCTATAGTTTCTCTCTAAAGTTTCAGTAAATTCGTAAGAAATAATGAAGGAATGAGCTTCTATTTATAGGAGAATGGACTGAATAGTAACTAATTCATGAACAGTCCAGATTGATTTACTTTTAAACGGACGGTCCATATTAATTTACTATTAAAACTTAAAGCAACGGTCCATACTGATTTACTATTAAAACTTTAAACCAGCGATCCATATTGATTTACTATTATAACTTTTCAACAGTGGTCCATATTGATTTACTATTATATCTTCAACCAACGATCCATATTGATTTACTATTATAACTTCAACCAACGGTCTGAAAAATTATCACATCTCCACATGGAATAATATTGTACCCAAAAATGATTTGGACCGAAAAGAAATATATTTTTCGGGTGCATAGTACCCCATGAATAGTACTTCGAAAATACTACCCCATGAATAGTACCCCGACACAAAAGGTGTCCTAAATACTCGAGTGAAGAATACTAGAGTGAATAGTAACTGGGTGAATAGTAACCCGTGAATAGTACTCTGACACAAAAAATATCCCAGATACCCGAGTGAGCAATACTAGAGTGAATAGTAATCGGGTGAATAGTAACTCGTGAATAGTACTCCGACACGAAAAGTGCCCCGAATACTCGATTGGTCAATATAACCTCCAGATATCAATTATTATCGAAATAAATGTCGATTTCCACTAACACTAATAATTCCAACACAATGGAACTATCAATTTTATCTTTAATCAATACGAACTTATTCATCATTAATATTATAACTCACAATATTTAACAACCAAGTCGTTCCCAGGAAAGAGGGGGCTTTTCGATAAGGATTTCTCCTTATAAGCGCGCAATTAGGTGACCAAACCTCTCCTTGACAGAACTTCTAGACATTGTCAATATTGCAAATAATAATATGAATAACTTTGTCGTCTCAATTATTGATTTAATAATATAACATATTATACCGATGATACTATGACAATAATTGAATCAATAATATGAGAGATATGATGTAACAATTACTGTAGCAATAATTGAGTATAACTGAGTGACTTCTTACGTAAGCATCAATAATCAATATCGTGTGCTACTATGCAACCACGTGTATTACTGTACTTTTACTACCGGGTAGTTCAACAGTTTTAACGGTAATACTTCCGTCGTTATTTTCATAAAATATTTTTGTCATTTTCTCAATCCGACAATAATTCTAGTGTGGGGTTCACCAATGATTGTACCATCGTACGGATATTCCCCGACCAAACGAATATTTTATAACCACTTGCTTACTTTGCAAAAATTTTTAAATATCACCCTTAACTTTGAACTTTTAACAATTTAACCATTTACTAAATAAAATAATAATTATAAGAAAATTGAATACTTTTATTTCATAAAATTCGGGGTCTTACAATATCTCCTTCTTATAAAATTTCGTCCTCAAAATTTACGTACGTACCTGGTATTCGAAGAGATGAGAATACCTTGCTTTGGTATTCGAAGAGAAGAGAATACCTTGCTTTCTTTTCGGATTGTACCTTCCCGGTTATATCTTCTGTATCATGATTTTTCCATTGCTCATCTCCTGTATTTCAGATATCATTCTAGAATATATCTTCAAAACAATGGTCAATTGACATATCACAAATTATCAACTTATCAAGTAAAATTTTTGGCTTAGGTAAGTCACACACTAGCGAAGTATATTACTCGTCTCTCCCCTCCTAGTTCTAGACTCATATCTCCACCAGCGACCATATCCCTAAGCTCTGATACCATTTGTGACGCCCCCAAAATAGATATACATCACCCATCTTGAGTCTCCAGATATCACATTATAAAAATCACATAAAAACTTCATTTATACAACTGTTGAACTGTTGTGATGCCCCCAAATTCTGACCTCCACTTGGTCACCCGAATTCGGTTCGTCACTTTCTCAAAGTATTAACATAATAGCTAAAATCATACATTTGCAACGAAAGATCTAATTTAAAATAATATACAACGATTTATTATAATTATTCTCCCAAGTCTCGCAACCTACGGTACTTAATAGATTTCAAAATAATACCGAATAATGACTTATTACATAAATCTACTTAAGTTTAAACATAGTCTTAATACAACAACATCATAATTTAAACATGAAAGGGACAAGCTAGTCGGTAGCCTTGCCCTTGCCCTTGTCCTTCCCAGATACACCTCCCTGTTCTGCCTAAACTGAAAGGTTTTAAATAAGTAAGGATGAGCACAAATTGCCCAGTAAGTAATATACAACAAGGGTATAGGATATATATATTACAAGGTTTGAAATATCAACGGTTTATTTCTAGGACAATTCAAAGTGTCAGAATAACATCATGAATAAGGGATATGACAATTCAATATAAATCAACAGATATATATATATATATATGAATTCAACGGCTAACAATGTATCCAACTGGATAAGCAATTTTTATATTGAGCAGTCACTAAGGACTACTGAACTTTCACTAGAGTTACCAATATTAAACTGATAACCAAAAATATCAAGTATTATAGATGATCAATCTACAATACTATACGTTATGCATAACACCACAATAATATTCATTCATGTGTTGGGGTTTCCAATGATATACACTCCCCTTACCAAAAGGGTTGTTCAACTCAGTTATCAAGATTTCCGCACCAATCAATTGGTTTGGACAATTTTTATAAACATGCATATAGTCTAGCCGAATCTAATGGCATCGACTCTTTCACAATATTTAAGGACAATACTAATTTCATCATGAATAATAGATTTTCACAAGGGTTTATAATACTAGCTCAATTGAACGAATAACAAGATAACTTGCATTTGAAGAGATAAGGTTTACTTACGACATTCGTCGAATAAGGCAACGCAAGGGTTTAGGATACTTGCACAATGTAATAAGGTAGGTTTAGAAACTTGCCTTAAGCGTAGTTTATCCACGTTAATAACTCAACCTTTCGAATCCTATTTATTGCGTATTATATGTATACAAGGTTCATTAGCTAACACAGTCTTTAATCAAGCTTAACATGACTCAAGTACTCACATATGGTACAAAATAAGTTTATACATCATCACAAGTTTAACGCGCGTAACTTTGTTTTGATATCATGTAAACATTCTTTTGGTCTTATTATTCGAAAGTTATGAACAACCTTTATTTCTATCACATGGCATGTTCCTTAACACATTACATAGCATGTTGTTCATATATTACAAGTTAAAGACCTCATATAGGCATGCTTCAAACATCAGACCCAAAATAGAATCAACGCACGACTGCTGCACGGCGCAGCTGCGCCCTGTCTAGGCCTAGGGACGGCGCAGCTGCGCTATCCCCTGGCCAGACCAGGACTGAGCTGTGGCCTTGCAGTTTCCGTCTGACTTGACCAAAACTCTCACACATGGTATATATGTCATGTTAAAGGTCTTTTCATGCTTCTCAAGTACATCTAGGTTCCCTTTTATAACATATTTCTAAATTAGTTATTTCAACAATTTGGGGCCATTCAAGAACATGAATTCACAAGGTCTAACATGATTGCTTTCTAAACATATAAGATAGTAATAACACTCATATTAAGCATCCGCACGAGTATTCATAACCTATATGTGAAACTAATACCGCTTTAGTGGAAAATATACTTTGTTTACGTTTTTCTCGCAATATGATACATGAGCGTGGCAGATTCCAACCCTCAAGTTAGTTTGACAAAATTTCACGTTCAAGGCTTACTAGTAAGTTCAATATACTAATGTTTTCTTTCTAATAACATAAACACAATCTCAGGGTTTAATCATACATTTCTAAGTCATACTAACATGTTTGCAAAGTCAGAATACATACATGACATACATAAACAATAAGTTTGTTTCTAAAGTCATAAATCCATTTTAAATCATACAGCTTCGTTAATCATGCGAAGCTAGTCTAACATGCTTACATTAGGCTCATATATCTATATATACCCTTAAAACATGCTTGCATGCTAGTGCACTACATAGTACTTCAACAATCTACAAAATAGAATTTCAAAACTGAATTCAGTAACCGGCGCAGCTGCGCTGCGCCTCAATAAAAATGCGGTGCAACTGAGTCGTGCATGGTTCACGCGCAGAAGCAATCTGCTTCAGCAGAACTCCAGCCCAATATCAAAATTTATTCACCAAATGGATTTTAGACACTCATAAACCAATTGCAACATACTTATTTGATCATATAACATCTATATAACCACTACCCAACCATATTAACATCCAATTCCACCAAATCAATAATTTGATATTTCAATAATTCAAAACTTAGTTTACAGAGAATGAAATTGAGAATATAGAATGAAATTATACCTTTGCAATATGAATGAAACTTGCTACTACTTGAACTCCTAAGCTCTAAGAATGCTTATAAGCTCTCACCCTCACACTTGACAATTCTCAGACAATTCAAGCAACATAGATAATGAAGGAAAATGTCTAATTTATAGAAAATCTCTTGACCATGCCAAACCATTATCCAAGAACTCAACCCAAAGGATTGTAGGATTGCATGAAGTATAAGGAGTTGGTAATTGGTTGTTAGACTTCATCATAGCCACCACTCCCCCAATGATCATTAGCTAGAAAGCTTGGGAGAAGAAAAGGGTCATAGGCCTTAGCCTTTATGAAATACACGTGAATGAGAATTTGGAGTAATTGGGACACTCAATTTGGGACAAAAGGAGAACTCAACATTCTTGTATACTCCTACATATTCTTACTCTTATGTTATATGTTTAATACACATCTTAACTATATATTATAGCCTAATGTCACAACATGATGTAAAATTTAAAGGTAGTAGATGTTATGCAACATACATATAATCCATGTACATTTTATCAAAATGATAGTTTACAATGTGTTCATGGTATATTATTTTAATACATACCCACATACATATTATCACATAGATAACGTATTTATAACATATAGTTTCAATATATTTTAATCGCATTGCCTCATATAATATAATTTTATAAGACTTAATATATAGTCACACAATATCACACGGCACCATATAATATAGCTGTATATGCATATAACCGTCAATATATAGACACACGAAATTTCGTTTTCTTGTTACTAACTATGCAGGAGGACAAAAGTGTCTTTTTTACATTCCAGAGATAACCCTGGAGGACCACAACAGCAATTTTAACCCCGGAGATAGCCATATCAGATTCAGTTTCCAACCCCGGAGATAACCCAGGGAAAACAGTTTCTAACCCCAGATATAACCCCGGGAAAGTCAGTTTCAACCCCGGAGATAGCCCTGGGGGATCAAGATCAAAGCCCGGAGATAGCCCCAAGAGGTCAAGCCAACATCAGAGATAACCCTGAGAACAGTTAAAGTCAACAGGAAGTCAACCTCAGAGATAACCCTGAGAAAAGACTGTTACAACTACGAGAAAACCGGAGATAACCCCGTGAGGGGCAAAATGTTCATTTTTCCAACTCAACTTCAGCTCACATCAAATCAACTCATTTCAACTCAAATTACTTCAATATAAGTCCCACAAGAACCATATCTTAACTTTTGAGCGCAAACTACGTAAAACGGCTCAACGGACTACCTAACGAAAACCCGGGAATACCATTTCAGTCATGGACCCATCTTCCTGGAATCAAAAAAGGGCAAATCCTATGTCATTGTGTAGCTCTCGAAAAGTGCTTTTCGGAATGGTATGGCACGCTTCCATCGGACTCTCGGATTGAAAGTTATGAACGACCAAGCGAACATCGCGTTGTCCGAGTGTACGTAATTCGACATGGCGGGACCCACATATTGGGCATCCCCCCCTCTATAAATAGAGGGCTTGGGGTGGCCATCATTGCAAGAGAAATGGCGAGGAAGCCCTGCCCAATTTGCCTGTACACACCATAAATTGAGTGCTTTCTCATTTTAAACACTTGTAAGCTCACATATTGCTACTTTTGTACTGGCAAAAGCTGAGTGTTCATCACTTTAAAGATATAGAAGTCTTCTTTGGTAGCCCATTGTAAGCCTTCTCACACACTATGAAGCCTTTCTCATCATCTTTGCACACACCCTTCTTCACGTTGAGAGTCGTGTTGCGTGCGTTTTCCCATACATCGGTCCGTGGTTTTATTTTAGTTTGTATATATACATATATATATATATATATATATATATATATATATATATATATATATATATATATATCGTCCCACCTGAAGTTTACTTTGTGGTGGTTGATCGCTTTTACAGCTTTCTTTACGATTTGTCCTGCCTAGAGTTTACTTCGTGGCTGTTGATCGCTTTTACAGCTTTATTTACTTTTCGTCCCGCTTGGAGTTTCCTCCGTGGCGGTTGATAGCTTTTACAGCTTTATATACATTTTCTGATCCCCCATGGAGGTGTTTCGTGGTGGCTGATCATGTCTGTATATATATATATATATATTTACAGCTTTTATATATATACCTGCTTACTTCTTTCATATAAATTGCGGTGTCATGTGAGCCTAAGAATCATGTGATCACAGATTCAGCCTATTAGATCTAGATTCGGTTCCCGTGATGGACCTTTTTGAGCTGTAAGCAGCTTGTAAATTTATCTGTGGTGTCTGAATTTCCATAAATAGTTTTCATACCCACAAGGAAGTCGGCATTATTTTGTACATTATTTTCTTATAGATGTTTCGCATCTCAATAATAAAAACAATCAAGCCGAATATTGAATAAAATGGAAGTATCAAAAGGTCTTAATTACTATTGAGCATCAGGGTTTAAAAAACCTCTTTTATAAAACATCATTGCCATATATTGCTAAAAACTGAATTTTTACATAAATTCAAATCCTGTGTATATAGGTGCGAACGATGCCTCGCACTACTTTCAAAAAACAACACATTGACACACACACACACACACATATTTAGATAACAGTTTCTTGAAAAGTGGCGGTCACCTTGGTAACATGGATGTCGGGGGGTGCCTAACACCTTCCCTCCTCATAATCAAGTCCCCGGACCTTAATGAATCTCGGTTACACAGACCTGTTAAGAAGTATCGCATCACTGGGTCAATGTGCAATCTTTTTCTCGGTTGTGTTGGTAAAACCATATAAAAAACCAACTGGTGATTCTTACAGTCCAATCGTCGACATTATACATGTCGGACCTTTTTCACTTATTTTTTCAAACAAATCTCACCTAAAATGAGAACACCAAAGAACAAGAAACGGAAAGGGATAAATAAAAATCCCGACGTCTCGACAGGTGGCGACTCTGTTAGGGACTCCAGTAAGAGGTCTTAAGCCTCTACTACAATCTTTTTCAAAATTATTATCTGCTTGTGTGTGGATGTTATATTTACATTAATGATGAATGTGTAAGAATGCATTTCCTTATTTCACTTAGTGCTTCACACCATATCTGTTTGTGATATTAGTGCTTCGCACATGTCATCATTTTCATACGATAAGAAGCGATGTATGTGAATGTATGTTGTGTGGTCCCTCCACCAGGAGGCTATCCCGTCGGTGTTTAATTGTTGGACTCGTAGGAAGACTAATTCCACGAGGCTCAGGAAAGGCACCACCCAAATCCGCTCTAGTTGAAAGGCCGAATTAATTTCCCGTCAAGTAAATTGCGATGGTTTGGGAACCTTCATGCCAAAAAACCGCGAGAGTAACCTAAGATAGGTCAGCCTCTGATAAACCAAACACGAAGGAAAGTCTTTTCATACTTTCACATTTCAATTACTTGTAAATTCAATTACTTGTAATTTCATTTCCATGTAAATCTCAATGTAATGGAAAATATGAAGGAATATGTGTACATGCCTTTTCTTTATATCAAAAACTGACATGCTATCTTGTCAACTGACATCCGTTTCGCCGGACGATACTCCTAAACAGACACATTACCTAATATTGCTACATTCACTAAGACTAAACTACATAAGTCTTTTTTGTAGGGATATAATTGGTCTAGTAACTCGATCAAAATCCAAAAAGGCCACGAGCCTATAGTCAATTATGTCTTCATCTGACCAGACTGATCTTAATCCAGTTTCTCGAGAAGAATTCGACGAATTAAGTAAAAAAATCGTAGATTTTGTTGTTCTGTTTAAATAACTACACCAGTCTACTCAGGGTACGAGGATACCCGTACATGCTGAATCCTCCGCACAAGGAGGAACCCAAGGTCTGTATACTACTAGTTCCAGTCGCAGGAATCCTCATAAGCACAGACAGATTCCTTCATCCACATAGCGATTGTCTCCATCTACAACTCCTGAGTCTGCATAATCTCCTACAAAGGTGCCAGCCAACGTGATGACTACGTTATTCCCCAAGCCGGTACCGGTAAGGAGAGAGAAGTCTTTGTTCCAGATCCCATAATAGAGGAAGAGAAACAAAGAATTAAACTAAACGTTGTCCGGATAATGTCGAGCATGTATAACATCGTTCATGATGAACATACAAACAGTTACACCCCATACGATGATTGCCCAGACATAATGGCCATCATTCAGGACAGGGAGGATGATGATAACCCCTCCATCACTGCAGTCCACCAGGACTTTGCCCTCGACAATTGGAGCAGCACTCCTTGCATTTGCCGACGAGGGTAAAAAGGGAAGAAATTTTCTCTTCCTTGTAGATAGCAATAACTACTTACTTTTTCTGTATAGTATTAGTAGTTACTTTTGTCATTACATGCTAACATTTTATGTGATTAAATAGTGTCATATATTAAGTGAAAGTATATTTTGTTTCAGGATTCTAAACTTAGATGCGCCTGTACTTACTGATAAGATGCCTCTTCTCCACAAGGATTGTAACTTTGATGAAAAGTTGGACTCAAACTTGATGGAAATACAAGAGGACATTGAGGTGCCTCCGGAGATCAAAGAATGTGTCGAAGATAAACCCAAGCCAAATCTTGATCAAACCATCTCTTTTAAACCTCGAAACCTTTGAAAACCCCCAAACAAATCCAGATTGGTACGGACCTCACTCCAAACCAAAGGAATGACATGGTTACTATATTGACCCTATTCCAGGATGTGTTTGCATGGTCTCAGGAAGACATGGTCTGTTTATCCACTGACATTGTCATTCATCGCCTTCTAATCAAAAGAGGATTCAAGCTAGTCCGGCAGGAGCTCAGGCGATTAAAACCTGAGTGGAGGTTAAAAGTTAAAGAAGAAATTTTGAAACAATTTCAAGTCGGCATCATCATGGTGTCAACATACCCTGAATGGCTATCCAACATAGTCCTCGTGCCTCAAAGATAGTTTTCCCGTGCCATTCATCCATATACTCATTGACAATATAACTTAATACGACATGTACTCCTGTACTGATTGCTTCGCGGGGTACCATCAAATCATGGTTGTTGAAGATGATCGTGAGAAAACTTTCATTCATCACGCCTTGGGGAGCCTTTTGCTATAGATGATTGTCATTCATCCTCATCAATGCTGGAGCTACCTATCAGAGAGCTATATGGCTCTTTTCCACAATCTAATGCATAAAAAAAGAAAAAGGAAAAAAGAAAAAAGGAAAAGAAAAAGAAAAAGAAAAAAGCTCTTCAACAGGTTCTACAGTTGCTGCCTTACCATCAGCAGGTTCTACAGATGGCTTCGGAGTTTGAAGAAAAATCCTTCCTCCACATTCCTCATAATAGGAATGATTTTACGGGTGCGCTAGAAACCTTGGCCTCCTTGATCAACATACATGACAAGGAAGACATGACAACCCTCATATTTGCCCAACAAAAGGTTCCAACCTATAGGAATTACATTGGAGAAGTATCAGATGAGATACCTCCCATCCAGCACCCTTGGTATCAGCATATCAAGGAATACTTACAAGATAGATCTACACCCGCTGAGGCGAGCCTGATTGAAAGAAGGAGGATCCATCAACTTGCTATGAAATTCTACCTGAGCGGAGATGCACTCTACAAAAAAGATGCAGGACTAGGTCTCCTCAAATGTATGGAAAAGGACCAAGCTCAGAGGCCTATGGATAAAGTCCATGGGGGAGTATGTGGCCCACACATGAGTGGCCCTCTACTTGTAAAGAAGATCCTACAACAGAAAAGTCCGACTACGGCAGTTCAAACAACACGACTTGATTTTGAAAAAGACCGTTGACAACCAAGCTCAGTCTAAAGGAAAATTCTCACCAAACTGGGAAGGCCAGTTTATTATCAAGGAGGTGTTGACATGAGGCACTTTCATATTATAAGAAATGGATGGCGATAAATTTTTGCAACTCATCAATTTGAACACAGTGAAATGGTACTATGTCTGAGGTTACCATCAAGCAAACATCCTGGTTTTAGATCATTAGATCGCCAGTCATTTCGGTTCTTTAACCCTTCACTATATACAACCTTTTTCACACCCATTTACCCCATCAGGGATAATCATACTTTCCAACTAGCAGCCTGGTTTTGGATCACCAAATCTTTCATTCCCCGTAGGTTTTCAAAACCTTTCACACTTTCAGTTTATTCTACCAGGGATTAAACCTTTCACACCTTCAATTTATCCTGTACATGAGATTAAACTTTTCATTTGCAATCTGCCCTATACATGGGTGAACTACACCGACCTGATCTCCACTTCAATAGGAGTACGTAGGCAACCATTTTACATGGTCCGATCGTAATAACACAAAAAATAACAAAAACATTCCTACATCTTTCTGCCACAAACAGCGTTTAACCTCTTACACCAGGGCGAACTACGTCGACCAGATCTCCCAATACACGGGAGTACGTAGACAGCCATGTTATATGGTCCCATCTCACCACAGGAAAAAAAACACTCATATCCACAATCATATACAGAAACAAGTCCCAAGACACCAAAGATGGTAGGGAATACACACTAATCAACGATCCATTCTGAAAATCCTGAGACATCTGACTGTCCATCCATCAAGGAGGAGTTCAAAATACATCTAGATCACAAAGTCCTGGAGAAATAAGCGAATATCAAGCAAGTAACAAGGCACAACTAAAAGGGAAGTGAATCAACATATATTTCCCTGTTATAAATAATGTTGTTTGATATATACAATGTGTACTGTACATGATAAAATGGCTAAGCTAGTATGTGCAGGAAAATACAAGCCCATCTACAAATCAGTGTATATACGGCCTATTAAGTCCAACATGGATTCCTTCTCAGAAGAAGGTGATAACGCTGTGATCTCCTGCCCAAGGGTTTCTACACGAGCCAACAAATCTACATCCAACTATAGGCGATATCTCGGGTAGATATAGCGTCATCACGCTCAGCAACAACGATATCCCTATGAGTTAGAGCATCATCTCTCTAACAAAGTGACATCTCTACCAGAAAGAGTTGTCAACATCAAAGCCCACATCCACTACATGTTCACCAGATGGTACAGAAGTAAATGCCTCTTGCGATCTCGGCGTCTTATCAGCTCATCTGTCAAAGCAACTATCGCAGACCACAAGCGAGGCTGGGGCAATTTCAAAATTGGCGACAACCGGATATTGGGTCCCTTACAACAAGATTGGGGCAATCTCAGAAGCAGCGACAATTCAACACTGGGGCATTTATCAACCATCCTAAAGTGGAAGATGGACCAGTCAGCACCATCAGCATGGTCCATCATCATCTCAATGGTGATTCAGATATTATTCACTCGCGATTTGATCAACAAAGAGAGTTCCTCATATGAATCCCCGACAACAACATGCGAAAGGACTGGGGCATTTTTTGATTCCCGAAAAGGGAAAAAGTTTAAGGCGAGATAAAGCCTCTCATCAAAAGAAGGGGAAAATTCTTAAGAAAGAAGGGCAATGATGAAATCTACACCATCAACATGCGTTAAGTCCTCGGAAGTTGAGACCTCTACACCGAAGTTCAAATCTTGGCAGCGAAAGAACGAATTACACCCTCCAGGGATGTCAACGGCATTCAGGTCATCAGTTCAGCCAACTTGCGAATCAAACGCTCAAGAAAATGGGGCACAAGCACCCAACAGCGAAAGGAAACTCCAAATCACCTCAAAAAGGGTGAGACATCTGGTGGTTGTCATCAATCTAGCGTAACATCAGGCGAAGTATAGTGAAGTAATCCGTGGAATATTACTTCAGTGAAGGTATCAGAAGATTTGGTATTCTAAACCATTGGCATCCAGCGCAACATCAAGATAGTTCAGCGATGAAAGCTTCGTATGCCACCATTCGAGTGGGAACCAAAATAGTTTGGCGATCAGCAGGGTAGGCACCATTGCAAACTACTAGCGTATACATCGAGAAGGTCTAGTGATTTCAGAACATCATCCCTATTAGAGATGTAGAAAACATCTCAACTTATCTTCATCAAACAATCATCGGCAACACCAACAAAAAGTCAAATCGTTGGTGTCAACACCAGCATGGGCATCAGCAATGATCGGTAAAGGTAAAGCAATTTGCGATAACATTTTAAATATTCATCATAATATTCATTACATTGCAATTTGTGAAATGCGATATGCGACTTGCGAAATGCGATATGTGACTTCCGAAATGCGATATGTGAAATACGATGTGCGAGTTACGAAGTGCGATTGGCCAAATGCGAAAAGTGAAGTGCGAAATGTGACGTGCGATTTGCGAACTGCGATTTGCGAAAACATGTTAACATTCATCATAAACATTCATTAAATTGCGATCTGCATCATTAAAAATACGTTGTCATATTTTTAAGTGTCTACTAATCTTTGTCATGTCCATTCCATTGCATTGCATGAACATGATAAAGAGGGGCATCTGCAGACACTCAAAATTTCATTTTCTTGTTACTAACTATGTAGGAGGACAAAAGCATCTTTTTCACACTCCAGAGATAACCCTGGAGGACCACAACATCAATTTTAATCCCGGAGATAGCCATACGAGATCCAATTTCCAACCCCAGAGATAACCCAGTGAAAACAGTTTATAACCCCGGATATAACCCCAGGAAAGTCAGTTTCAACCTTGGAGATAGCCCCGGGGGATCAAGATCAAAGCCTGGAGATAGCCCCACGAGGTCAAGCCAACATCAGAGATAACCCTGAGGACAGTTAAAGTCAACAACAAGTCAACCTCAGAGATAACCCTGAGAAAAGACTGCTACAACTACAAGAAAATCGGAGATAACACCGGGAGGGGAAAAATGGTTATTTTGCCAACTCAACTTTATCTCACATCAAATTAACTCATTTCAACTCAAATTACTTCAATAGAAGTCCCACAAGAACCATATCTTAACTTTCAAGCGCAAACTACGCAAAACGGCTCAACGGACTACCTGACGAAAACCTTGGAATGCCATTTTGGTCATGGACCCATCTTTCTGGAATCAAAAAATGGCAAATCCTATGTCATTGTGTAGCTCTCGGAAAGAGCTTTCTGGAATGGTATGGAACGCTTCCATCGGACTCCCGGATTGAAAGTTATGAACGACCGAGCGAACATTACGTTGTCCGAGTGTACGCAGTTCGACACGGCGGGACCCACATATTGGGCATCCCGGGCAGCTACAGGTAGACCTGCGGCTCCCCCCTCTATTAATAGAGGGCTTGGGGTGGCCATAATTTTAAGAGAAATGGCGAGGAAGCCCTGTCCAATTTGCTCTGTACACACCATAAATTGAGTGCTTTCTCATGTTAAACACTTGTAAGCTCACATATAGTTACTTTTGTACCGGTGGAAGCCGAGTGTTATAAAAGTCTTCTTTGTCAGCCCACTGTAAGCCTTCTCACACACTTTGAAGCCTTTTTCTTCATCTTTGCACACACCCTTCTTCACGTTTAGAGTCGTATTGTGTGCGTTTGCCCGGACTTCTGTCCATGGTTTTATTTCAGTTTGTATATATATATATATATATATATATATATATATATAATGTGTATCGGAATTTGTTCGATGAGCCTAGACTTCGGTCTGGAGCGTTTACTGCTTTAATATATTATATATATATATATATATATATATATATATATATATATATATATATATATATATATATATAAACGAGTAACGCTCCAGATGTAAAATTCAGGCTCATCGAACAAAGTTCGACACACAGTTAATATTTATATATATATATATATATATATATATATATATATATATATATATATATATATATATATATTCGTCCCACCTAGAGTTTACTTCGTGGTGGTTGATCGCTTTTATAGCTTTCTTTACGTTTCGTCCTGCCTGGAGTTTACTTCGTGGCAGTTGATCGCTTTTATAGCTTTATTTACGTTTCGTCCCGCCTGGAGTTTCCTCCGTGGCGGTTGATAGCTATTACAGCTTTATTTACATTTTTTGATCCCCCATGGAGGTGCTTCGTGGTGGCTGATCATGTCTGTATATATATATTTACAGCTTTTATATATATACCTGCTTACTTCTTTCATATAAATTGTGGTATTATGTGAGCCTAAGAATCATGTGATCATAGATTCAGCCTATTAGATCCAGATTCGGTTCCCGTGATGGACCTTTTTCAGTTGTAAGCAGCTTGTAAATTTATCTGCAGTGTCTGAATTTCCTCAGATGGTTTTCATACCCACGAGGAAGTCGGCGTTATTTTGTACATTATTTTCTTATAGATGCTTCACATCTCAATAATAAAAGCAATCAAGCTGAATATTGAATAAAATGAAAGTATCAAAAGGTCTTAATTACTATTGAGCATCATGGTTTGAAAAACCTCTTTTATAAAACATCATTGCCATATATTGCTAAAAACTGAACTTTTACATAAATTCAAACCCTGTGTATATAGTTTCGAACGACGCCTCGCACTACTTCAAAATAACAACACATTGACCCACACACACAGATATTTAGATAACAGTTTCTTGAAAAGTGGCGGTCACCGTGGTAACACGGATGTCGGGGGGTGCCTAACACCTTTCCTCTGCATAATCAAGTCCCCGGACCCTAACGAATCTCGGTTTCATGGACCCGTTAAGCAGTGTCGCATCGCTGGGTCAATGTGCAAACCTTTTCTCAGTTGTGTTGGTACAACCATATAAAAAAACAACTGGCGACTCTTACAGTCCAATCGTCGACATTATACATGTCGGACCTTTTTCACTTGTTTTTTCAAATAAATCTCACCTAAAATAAGAACACCAAAGAATAAGAAACGGAAAGGGACAAATAAAAATCCCGACGGCGACACACTCAAAATTTTCTGTACACCTATCACTAACATTGTAGGAGGACAGATTCGTCTTTCAAGAGGGAACCCTGGAAGACAGTTCATATCCATTCCGGATACTACCGCAAGTTTAGCATCAACCCAAGAACACACACTGGGAGTAACAATTCCAACCTCAGAGATAACCCCGAGGCGTGCAGACACAATACCGAAACACACACCAGAGAAGACCGATTAATCTCGGAGATAACCCCGAGGTATCCAGTCTTAGTCCCAATCATGGGAATAGCTACCAACCTTGGTGATCACCCCAAGGAATGCAGTTTCGACGATAACCTCGGAAATGCTTGTTTCAAATGTAACCAGCTTCAATCTCGGCACTCACAACGAGATACTCAGTACTAACCCGAAGATAACACAGGGAGGATAGGCACACCTCAGAGATGATACTGAGGACCTTTAACAATTGCAGCAGTCCAATCTCAGCGAAGCCCTGAGCAACGTCTGCTTTATCAGCCCAAACCGACAATAACACCGGTGAGGGGCAACATCGTCATCTCGCCAATGCGATGCCATGCCACGTCGTCTCAACATTTCATACACATCTCTACACAATGATGTCCCATAAAGAATCAAGGAGAACCAATCCCGAGTGACTATTGTGCGAGATAACGGATAGAATTTGAAGCTTGAAGACCGGATGGCATCGTCCCATCTTCAATGACTTCGTACAAACTCTAATCACATGCCATTGTACAACTCTCGACAATGACGGTCCAAAATAGGTCCTGTATACCTCAATCGGATGTCCGAATTGCAATTCTAAAAGTTCAAACGGATATTACAGTGCCTGAGTGCACGTACTACGAGACGACCCGACCCAAAAAACCCGGGGCAACCCGGGTAGCCTCTGGTACACCTGTGGCCCACCTACGGCTCCACCCTCTATAAAAAGAGGGATTGTGGTGGCCATTTTGCAAGAGAAAATGGAGAGGAAGCCCTACCCTATTTGCTCTGTACTCACCCTATACTGAGTGCTTTCTCATTTTAAACACATGTGAGCTCATATATAGCTACTTTTGTACCCACAAAAGCCAGTGTTTATCCACTTTAAAGATATAGAAGTCTTCTTTGGCAGCTCACTGTAAGCCTTCTCACACACTTTAAAGTCTTTCTCTTCATCTCTGCACACACCCTTCTTAACGTTGAGAGTCGTGTTGCGTGAGTTTGCTCGGATTTCGGT